>OX244260.1:12416120-14816120 GCA_945867215.1 Epinotia demarniana | reverse complement strand
TATCTTGTAATCTCCAAAAACCAGTTTCTAGTTTTACACCATCACATTAAAAAAAATACCTAAACCATCCACTCGGTAACGATATTGTTCTTAAAGCAACACTAAAGAGTGAACTCTCCGACAGTGGAAGTAAAAAAAATATGCCAGATGTTGGGTCGGCTGTGTTTACGTCCATCTGCTGTATACGTAAAACAACGCTGCCTGTGGACGCGTACCTACCGCCGCCACTGTCGGGTCATTTGGATCAACAAATTATTAAACATCATGAACATTTTCAATGCACGCCAAGTCGAGAAAAACAGCGGCACGGCCGTACGTACATTCACGCCTTTATTCCCAAAAGGGGTAGGCAGAGCACATTAAACGTATGTTCCAGCGCCACTTTTAGCATAAATATGGGTATAAAAGATCGACTAAATGTGATATTGCAGGTTGCTAGCCCATCGCCCACAACACACTTCAACCCTGGTCCCTTAGTCGACTTTTAACACATCCACGGGAAGAAAGGGGGTGGTGAAATTCTAACCCGACACCACAAGGGTAATCTTTATTTGCTTGCTAAATAAAATTGTGTGACTACATAGCTTTAGGTATATGCAAAAATCCATAAATGCAGTAAAGTTGTGTCATTGCCAAGTTGCAGAATTTTATTTAGCAAGCAAATAAGGATAATAATGCCTGAGATTTGGCTCTACGAAATATCTCACAACTTTTTACGGTGGAAGAGTTTCGAGACTTGGCCTCATTTTACAAGAAATGTTTTTTATGGGATTGCTTCAGTAAGCTGTAGGTCTATTCTCCCTTATCGAAATAAATTAAATCAAGTAACAAAGGTGTAAAAACCAGAAAAACATAATGTACCTTAAAGTAAAAATACTAAACACTAAATTAGAAACTATAGGATTAAAATAAATAAAGTGGCCCAAATGACCTTCTAAGGGCAGCGGGCCCAGAAGGCTGGCAGCTTTGCCGCGTTAATTAAATCTGAAAACGGATAAATGAGCACAGAAGTTTTACTCGGCTTTCTGTAGATAAATCTTTTTAGTCTTGAGGGAGAGCATTTTTCAAGCGTCACGGTTCGTACTTACGTCGTCATTATTTAAAGTCCTCAGATAAAGGAATTTCAGTACTTTTATATATATATTTATTTAACAAGAACATTAAAAAAAAAACAATTTATATGTATACTTTTAGGCATATTTACAGAAATAATACTGGAGCTGGAATATACATCGATTCGCGTTTTTGCGCGAGAGGTGTTATTATACAAAACAATAATTAACGTCACTACGTTTAGGTTAGCATTTTAAAAACTTCTCCAATTACTTACTTAATTTAATACGCGCTCCGCGTAAATAACCTTGTTAAAGTTAAAACTTGTAAAGTTAGAACCGGGTCAGCTGAGATTAGATTGTTATTCCCTTCTTTCTACATTTCTAGGTACTGTCTACTTGGATTGTTTAGGATTTGCAAGTAATATCGGGTTCAAAAACCTTGCGGTTTTGTGGAATGCATTCGGATTTATTTTCGCCGAGCGCACACTCGCTGCTCTGTAATTAAAACGTATCCATTACTCATCCGCAACCGTGAACAGTCGCTTATAATTATTTAAATTTATTTAAAATTAGGGACTTTTGCAGACCCATGCTTTTTCAGTAAGTAGTGCAGTGACCACAACTCGGGCGCACTGATTTTGACCGAGTGAGTAACAGGTAATCACGTGCCTACTAGTAGTACGTACGCATACATTTAATTAGATTGAAGGATATTGATTAAAAAAAACAGTTTATCATTGGTTTGTCATTCATGCGGAATAGTACATTACGTAACTAGGGCGGTGAATTCGTGAATGCCCCAGATCGCAGGTGTTTGTGGCCCGAACCGAAGGTGAGGGCCATAAATATGCGCTCTGGGGCTTTACGAATTACCGCCCGTGTTGAGTACAAAGTTTTACGTCTTCACCTGGCCATAATGCGAGTTTTATTGCACGTTGCGCGTACGGGAAAAAATGTTACGTCTTCAACTGGCCTCAATGCGAATTTTCCCGTACGCGCAGCGTGCAGTAAAACTCGCATTATGGCCAGGTGTGACGTAAAATATTTTAGCGTTTGCTTGTCGATTGTCCAGGCCCCGTATGATGGTCGGCCTTATCAAGCGATAAGTGACAAGATAGAGCGTCTGTCACTGGATGACACCGTTCGATGGAACGAGACGGACGCTCTATCTTGGCAGTTATCGCGTGATAAGGCCGACCATGATACGGGGCCAATGCTATTCCTAAATATCGGTCGCGGCATAACAGCTCTACAACTAGTGTTGTGTCGGACGGTCATCTCTGAGTACCTTAAACTACCAGATCAAGTAACAGAGTATATGCTGGGATGACTATGAAAAGTATATACAAATTAAACAGTTGTGAACTTGATTGTTTTTATTGCTTCCCGTACTAAGTTTCAGGAAACGTGGCATGCATAATGCCATTCTTTGTTAGAGTTAAAACAATGCGAAAGTCACGAATGCATTCTCTCGAGAGATATACAAAGGCATGCTGAATGTTAATAATAGAGCTACGGGCGTGATATTCTTTCTACTCACTTTTTGCAGTGAATATTTTAGGCCAGCGCAGCCTGTGATAGAACGCAGCTTGACACCGCCCCGGTTTGAAATAAAATACTTTTCACACCACATGCTCGACAATGCCGAATTATAGGTCATGTAAACCCTACCGAAAGCAAGACATTAAATCCCTTGGTATTAGCCGGGTTATAATGATGTACTGAATTTCATTATAACCCGCTGGTTAATAATATGATTTCACTTTTCATAATTCTTATTACTATATGCATAAAGTTTAATTTTGCTAAACACAATTTGTCCTAGGCCATGGCCTACTTGATTTGACAAAATAAATGAAGTTTGCCTCTGTGTGAACCCCGGTCCGGAGGAGCGCGGTGTTCGAAATTCGAATTTCGAATCTAGGACCACGGCTTGTGCTTTCGAATTTGGAACGTCGCGCGCCTTCATTTGTTCACGCGTGACGAACAAATCGAGTTCTTGTAGGAGCCTATAGAAGATTTAATTTCAAAAATAATATTGAAAATGTCGAGTGATGAAAGTGTTTTGACTCCTGAGTTTATCAAATTAGACAACTCAACCTCAATAAACGTACCAAATAAAAACATTACCTTATCTTTCCATAATTGGACTAACGTGTCTAATGTTACTATGTACTTTTAATTTGCTAAATAAACATTATTTATCTACTGAGCCTGTTTTTTTGTCTCGCATAAGGTGTGAAAAGTAGAGTATACACCTCGGGGATAAGACTGTTTTAGTCTTGGGCGGTTGAACCCCTCACTGCACTCAGGACTCAGTCTTAATTCCCTCGCTTCGCTCAGGAATTAACTTATAACTCCCTCGCTACGCTCAGGAGTTAAATTATGAGTCCTTCGTTACGTTCGGGATTCAATTCTCTCCCGTGACATAAAACAGTGCTTTATCCCCTTGGTGTATAATCTACTATTTCACTTGTGCTTCCCTCTACAGTTTTTGAGTGTTCGTGTAAGTTCGGAATTTACCTTGATGACTGATTTCAGTAGGTAGATAGATAGCTTCCGATTAAATTTGTTATTTTATTACTTTTATTACTTAATATTATTAATAATATTAATAAAGCCCTGTTTATTATCAAACCGCGATTAGAATACACTTCGAAAGTACCGTTAGCACAAAAGCTAAGAGGAAGCTTGGAAATTCCTTGTACTGAAGTACTTATCAACATAGGTAGGTACTGCAGTAAACTATTTATATGCTGTCAAATGTTTATTCAACACGATTTAGCACACTTATTTGATAATTTTACTTTCTTTGTACCAGACCCCCTAGCACACTAAGTTTTATGTCGGACATAAAGCATTTGTCCCTCTTGCACTCGCATATTTGCCAGAATGGGACGAATGCTTTATGTCCGACATAAAACTTAGCGTGCTAGGGGGTCACAGGTGATAAATAATACAGACAGCTCTGAAGACGATGATGTTATGTTATGAGGGAATAGTATTACATTTATTTGTATTTTATTTAAATAGGTAATATGATTTATGTTATTTTCCTAAACTTTAGATCTTCTTCGTACTGAAATAATTATTTTCATTTATCTGCACACCCTACCGTTGACAATGTAATTTCATGTATAATTCGAAAAATATCACCAAGTATAAGTTTACCTTTTTGATTGTATTTTCTTTTTTCCGTATTCTGTGTGCTAAATAAATAAATTCTTATTCGAAAACGGCATATGTGCTCAAGTGTATTCTAATAGCGGTTTGATAATACCTGTATTTTCTCCTTAAGCATTATTATTTCTTTTTTTTGTGATAAATATAAAATTCATACATGGATGTTTCATATAATAATAGCGCTGAAGTTACAGAGGGAAAATAGGGCTGGAAAAATGTCAACACGTGAATGTCAGGAGATAATGGAAAAGACCTAGAATAGCTACGAGAATAGAAAAACCGGATGGGACGATACGCCTCACATGCTGCCATTTTCTGTTATCTTGGAACATTTTCGCCCGTATTTTCTGGGGCCGATATATACAGTCGGTCAGTACGTTATAATAATGTCTGAGTTAAAGTATCTATTGAGTTAATATTTCATTGGTCGTTAGGGCCCGCAAGCGGAGTGCGGGAGACTTCGCATGCGTGAAGACGAATGTGATATCGACTGATGAATCGAAGTTTCAGGTGATAATGTGGACACGCTGGACAAAAGCACCAATTTTTTTGCAGGCACTTGTTAGGTCCATAGCTTTAAGTTTTTGATAGGAACCAACTCCTCCCTTTAATTTTATGGCGGCAATATTCTATTTATCCAACTGGATTTTTGAAAAGAATGGAACCTAGTAGGAAACATATACTTACAAACAAACAAAACATTGTACGAATTGCCTCATAAATGACGGAGTTCAGAGGTAACGAACATTATAAATAATAATGATAAAAAAAATATACGACCTGCCTAAATATAAGCGGACGCCAAAGCCTATGGACGCTTGCGACTCCAGAAGACCAGAAGACGATTTGTTGTGATGACAATTAAGAGTTCAGACCAGGAACCCGCTAGGTGGGCGCTCTGCTCGAAGCCAGTTAAGCCTATCAAGCAGAAAAACCGCCTACGAGCGTGGCGCTACAAATTCTTTGGCACTGAATGTGCTACAGACAAATGCAAAGGATTTGTTTATTCGATTCGTTCACTGTTTATCTACAACTTATTCTATTGTTCAGGAGTGCATTTCACAACCCGCCGCGACTCGCCTTACGCGCCCCTATTGAATATAATACTTAGGTTGGGCAGTAGCTCCGTTACATCTACTATAAAGTGAGGTCTAAGGCCTTTGTTTATTTATAGGCGACGCGTGCAGCGGCGCGACAAGCGAGTTGTCAAAATCGCGCCTGTAGCGGTACGACAATCCCTGTTACTCGAGTATTGTGAGTGAGATAGATAAAATGAATTATACGAAAATTAATTTCGAAGTTCGAAGTTCGTGGTTATAGTTCTGGGATGTTGTTCGGAACGAAAAGAGCAGAGATCTGTTTACGCTTAGTTACAAGGAATCGCAGCATCAAGATAGATTTGTGGGTGAGGGGTGAAGTGGTTAAAACAAGTTATAGAATAGTGGGGCTGTTCATAAACATGAAGTGACGCGACGGCTCATGCTTGTGTTTGGGCGACTTCCGATGTGGGCGTCTCTCTTGTACATGAATGCGCCCTTATTTTCTTATAGTATATATGTTATAATTATATTTTTGATTATAGTATTCACAACCGCTTATCGACATACCTGAACTATTTCAGTCGATAGTTCAGGAGTGCGATTTTTGAACTTCACTGGTGATATCTAAAATTATCACCGATGACTTTAATGTCACCATTTTCCAAAAGCTGTATTTTTGAAAGTCACACGCTGTTTACCAACATGCAGAAATTTTACAATGTCAGTCAGAGATAATTTTCCCGTTACGTTCCTTTTTGCGCAGATGTTGTCCTTGATACCGGTTTTTATTTTCTCATACTATAACTTTTAGATTCAAAGAAGTCAGTATCATGTAAACGAAAATTAAACTTTTGAAAAATTCTTGGCAGATGTCACATACGTCAACTGTCAAAAACAATCGCATGGTGATTTCAATTACGAGTGGGTAGGGGCACTCGTAAATCGATATCATAGGTATGACAAATGTAAGTCACCGATCAGTTTCAAAAATACGAACTTTCGGAAATCACTCACATCAGTGATAATTAGTCACTTGATGAGACTCAAAAATCGATCCCCAGGTTTGTCGATAAGCGGTTTTGAATACTATAATCCCTGGGTTGATTCACTACACTTTCCAACGACTCGCATGAGAACCAATCAAGTCTGACCTTCGACTACGTGTAGCTAAGAATTTTAGCGTCAAAATATACCTACTAATGAATGGTGCGATCTATCGAGACAGACTATGAATACTAGAGCCCCGCTATTCTGCAACTTGTTTTAACGTCACTTCACTCACAAGTATAACTTGACGCCACGATTCGTAGTAACTAAGCGTAAGTAGAGGTCTAGTTTCGTTAGGCGGGAGGTGAGGCTAATGCGCCTTCCGAATAACAGCCCTAGGCCGGGAACCGATCACAGCATGCATAATACGGGTCAATAGACAACACCGGTTGCCGGCCGGCGGGCAGGCCACTCGACAGCTACAATTGGCTACTTCCGTTTATGCCAAGCGAACTGTTCCCAAATAGACCACGGATTATCGTGGAGACGCGCTTCAAGAATATTAAGTTGGTCTTTATTGCTTATGAGCTATTTTAATTCGAGGTTTGGACAGATGAGTTTGTATGCCATTTATTCATTGCAACCATGGTATTATAAGATCTTATATTGCTATATAAATTTAATAGAGGTACATGGACTCTATTTATAGGATGTAGCAATTCGATAGTAATATTTATTATTAACATTAAGTACCTAATTAATCTAAACATTATTAATGAGATTAGTCATTACATTTATCATTCCATGAGAATATTATTAAACAAAGTAAATTCACCTATAGGTACAAAACCTCCTACCTACTTATCGAAGGTAGATCTATCAAAACCTATCAAAACAACCTTTGAGCGCCAAATGGACTTTTTCATGACATTTTTTGTAGAGATTTATGACGTTACTAACTCTTGATAGGGTGCCTAAGTATTGCACAGGTAAGTTTGGTTGACCACGTGCTGTTTCTTGGAATTAACCAGCTAATTAATCTGATTATTCGACCAATACTAATCATCTGATTCATCGACTCATATTGGACCGCAGATCATCGGCTCTCCACACAAACAACATTAACCTTACGCGCATATTGGTGAGTTTCAATAATGGGTTAAATTTAGGTTTTCCTCGACATGGTAAGGTGAGCGTACCCTTCGCAGACAATTTCATCGACGAGTTCAGACTTATGTAACATACCTGCTAGAGTAAACACGGCGTAGGAGTAATTTTCGCGTAGCTTTAATTAACCGAATAGGTATTCTTCGTTGCATATATTTTTGTAGGTATATGTACATAATAGCCGATATCGCTATACCTCATATCAATAATTTATTATTAAAAGTATAAATAAGTACCTAAAATTTAGGTTATTGTGACAAAGCTACAAACAAAGATCTAATATTTACGGCCCGCTCTCTCTCGCTCTTGCTACCAAAAAGATGGCTACGTTTCGATAAAAAAAATTGGATTCAAACATACTCTAGATATCATAAACGTTCAAAACATCTTACGTAGATATTGTGAATGTTTCAGCCTCGCTAGATCGTGATGAGCCTCTGTGACATACGCATACGTAGGTACATACGGCAGCAGTCAGTCAGAATTAGCACAGCAAAAAGAAAATAATCTAGATTGTCTTAGCACCTGCAATCACGATGCAAACGAATGCAAATTATTGACATATACTTACTTACCCCAATTACCCCATTCCTGGCGGGCTTACCTAGTTACCGTAATGAATGTGGGTATAATGGGGTCGCGAGGCGGCAAGGAGTTGGCGGCGCGCTGCGTACGCGACCATCGCAATCAAACAACTGTAAACAGTCGGTATAAGTCGTTTTACACCTTTCAAAGCACAGAGGCCTCAGACATTAAATTATAATTATGACATACTAGGGTAGTACCAGAATATACCTAGTATTTACATTTACACACCTCTATGTAGATCTGCTTAAGAGGAAGTTGGTAATTTTCTGCACCTGGCATGGATTCCAAGGATAAGTTCGCCTTTGTACCCTTAAGCCTACGCCGCTTTAATCTAATTTGTCAATATTGTAATTGTGTACAATAAAATATTTTCACCTCAGCAGCTCGAACAAGCATATTTTGCTGCGTGAAAACAGTGTGCAAAATACGATTTTGCTCACTCCGTGAGACAAAGTAGCTTTTTAATTTTGGTGCGGAGCACTGACATTTCGTCGTATGGGGTATATTACAAGTTCAGAATAATTGAACTTTATAAGTACTGTCCCTTTCATTCCATTCATAGTTCGACCATCGAATTTCAAAGTAGGCCCCCCAAAAAGCGGATAACACACGTTCGAAAACTATCATTTAAATTACCAAAATAATTATAGGTACAAAGGAATTATAAATTGAAGAATATTTAAATAAAAGATCTCAGAATAAACTCCGTTTTTATAACAAATAGGTAAACACGAATTTTATTATGCTAGCTAATTAATAATTCTAGTTTAAACAATCTTAAATTCTATGAACATCACAGATGCACTTTCCGAACGCAAGCGCGGGGCCCCGCCCCTTTTAAAAAGTTGCGCGCTGTTAATTTGTTTGAGATTTTATTATGTATATTCTTCGTCATTCTTGCGTTATTGATATTTAAATATTAAAAAAAACTACTTGGATAAATCAAGTCTCTATCTAACTAGGAAATATAGTGAAGTCAGTGACGTGACGAAGGCAGTATTTTAACATTTTTAACAACAGTACTACTACGGCTAGTTTTTGATGTGCACGCGAGATACACGTAATATGCTAATGTGTGCCCTTGTGATAATGGTAAATATTTCAAAAATATCTCGAAGATATGAGTAAAATCTGTGAATTTTAATAATAACACGGTTAGTTTTTAGTGATCAATGTGTTAGTGCACGCGACACTTGTATACTTAGATAGTGAAATATCCTTTGGTTTCTCGCGCCTTGTCTCGCCTTTCTAGTATTGAATAACGGCGCGAAGTTTTGTTCCTGAATAATCTTGAGACGAATAGGTACGTGATACTATGATATATATATTTTTGATGTGAATATTTTCTCACTGCTGAGGTGAAAAGTTGTATGTGTTACTCGAGAGCAAAGTATTTGCATCTCGTGCTTTTGAGTCCTTCGCTGCGCTCAAGATTCAAACTTTGATATAATTTGATAATTTTAGAGTCTTTCGCTTCCTCAGGACTCAAAATTAGCACTCGCAGCAAAAACAAACTTTGCTCTCTTGTTGCACAATAGTTATTTGTTATGCAAGGCTGCAAAGTTGTTGTTTGGCGCAAGTGCTTAGTATTGAAAGCCGAGCTAGCGAAGGATTGTAAAATTGAACCATGAGCGAAGCGAATGGTTCAAAAGTACAATCCTGAGCATAGCGAGGCTTTCAAGGCACGAGACACCAAACAATTTTGCTGCCGAGCGAAACACACAATTTTTCACCTCACCACCGCTTGGAAAATTGTAGGTAAGTAAATGTAATGGAAGTAATTTGGACCTTATACTCATTTTCAATAAAGGTTTGTTTACATCTCATCAAGATCTAGCATTTTATAATTATTAAATGTAACATAAATATTTTTGCATGTTTAACTCACGCTTACCTACACTAAAAAAGTCAAAGTATTGTTGGGTACTCACGGTTTAAACTAAGACTCAAATACGCTTATTTCACTTTTTCCGCTCACTTAGCAGGCATCAAAATTCACATATGTATAGCTAAAATGTATAAATAACCACGATTATTTTGGTTTTACTGTCTGTGGCTTTAGCTTTAACAAAACTAAATTAATAGTAGTACTCGTATATGAGTTTTTTCTTAAATTGACTTTTCAAACGGTGCGTTCCAAATTTGGAAGAAGCGAAATTTTTTGAAAAATAAAACGACATTTTAATATTATTTATTCGTATTTTATCCTTACAAGTCAGTCTAAATGTTAATATTTCGTATGTACCTACTTAATTAAGAGAGAATAAGTATTATTAATTTTATTTTATCAAAATAATAACAATTTATTATTGGCATAACACCATCAGTTTCTGAACGCACCTCTTATTCTGTATAGAAAAAAGTTGGGTCTCGCGATCGACCGTCACGTTCCAAATTCAAAAACTCTTTCCACGCTAGCGGATAAAATGGACTTTTGGGCGCAGATTTTGAGCGATAAAGCAAGCCTTTTCGAGCCGGTGAGGTGAAAATAACTATTGCATACCTACATATTTACCCACCTCTACCCATCTCTAGTTTATCTGGATCAGCAGTTAACTATGACGGGTGCTGACTTAAACTTTCACGATTCTCACACATTTTTGAAGTGAAAACTTCTTTAGCGGCGCAGTGCACTTTTTGTGGTGGGGAAAAATTGTTAAACTCGTGACAGGTGTAGGAGCGTAGGAGGTCACGTGACGTGTAGGAACGTAGGATTTAGCCAATTGCCGGAATACTAAAAGCGAGAGTTGCGCTTCAAAACGCGGATTTTTAAATGATAATGCGGATTTGCGGAATACGTTTATAGATTTTTTTGATGTAAGACGTACGGGGGCGTACTGATTTATTTTGCAAAATTAAAAAAAAATATTAAGCAATTCGCAAGTTTTCACTTGTGCCGGCACTCCCGGAGTCCAAACCGGTCTTTTTTTTACTAACGACGAAGTCCCGTTCATTAAAAATAATAGGTGCTGAATTAGCTACTAAAGAAATCATAATTTAACATAGGACTTACTATTATTATTATTTTTTGAAGGGAGTCATGTCTAGTGAAATCACGTACAAAGGTGCTACTACTAAGTACTACACGAGTACTGTGACTAGTCTGGCATCAATTTAAACTTTAATTAGCCTGTCTTTGTTTGCATTGCCTGCTCAACGGCAATGGCGACCGGAACAGTTAATTTCCAAATGGAACTTCGTGGTGTGTACACAGCTGATTGAGCTGCCTGAATTATTAATTATCGTTTAATTGGTTGGCGATTTTGTTTTGTTCTCTGACCGTTGAAAGCACTGTTAATTACAACAATATTTTATGTAGGTATATTTTTATTGACGTGAAATGAAAAGCTTAAGGCGCCGTAGGTTCATGGTCTTCTCTCCCTCTCACTGAGCATAAGCGTGAGCGAGATGGAAGTGCGTGCTCGGAAGCGCGGAAATCATGTTTTTTAATTATATTTTTTTTCCCGTTTAAATAGTTAAAAAAGTAAACACTGATTTCTCTCAAACATGATTTTGCCGATTTTTAGAAGCCATTTTAATATTTTTAGCTTTTGTGCATAATTTGTAAGGAATATTTTAAGTGTATTTTAGACCCTTTTAGACCTATGTTCGTGATTTTTTTCTATCGAGCGAAAATTGCTTAATCATATTTCTAAACACTGATTTCCCCGCAGAAAAGCCTCAACATTACTATTCGTATTTTTTTTTACCATATTATTATAAACAGACGCATTATATTGTTTCTAAAACTCTGTTCGCTTAACTTCGCTGAACCTACGGCGCCTTAAAGCAATTTTTCAACACGTTCTTACCAAAGTTATGTGTTGTAGATAGGTGTAGGTACATAAAATACACTAAGGTAATCTTATATATTATTTTGCAAATAGGCCACAATTGTTTTTGCAAGTCTAACTTTTGTAGGTACCTATGTTGCATTTCGGGGTGTCGTTCGTCGTAGTTACCTGAAGAGTAGAAGAAACGCCGCAAGTAACTTAAGTAACTTAACAACTTGTCTTTAAAAATGAATAGTTATTGACGTTAATGACAAATTAACTTTACTCATACCTATTTGTCATTAACTTAGCGAAAATCAAATACAGAAATTAAGTAGATTATCTTTACGAGTAGGTAAGTTTAACGCACCTGCGGTACTGTAAATACGTGATGTCGCATCGCAAGCAAGATGTCGATCGATATCCGATCTTTCTTAGGTAACCACTTTCACTGCCAGGAGCTCGCCCAGCGGACGCCTACGACGTAGTCGCTTTCCGCTACATACCTACCTACGAGAAAACCCACGAGATCGGCTACGAGAGTGGAACGTAGCGAGTGTTCGAGGGTGCGCGAACGTGGCAATGAATGTGTCAACTAATATTAGGGTGAGTTGCACCAAACCGTCTGTAATCGTAAGCAGTGTTCGTTAAAATCTGCGAGGCGACAGGGGGGCTCTAGATCAACAGCATCAGCATCAGATCCTGGAGTCCCTCGCATGAGTGCAGAGGGCCTTCTGCAAAAAGAAAACGAACGAAACGTGTATCTCTCTGTCGCACTTGCTAGTTCGAGCGACAAGGATGAAGATACACGAAGGAAGTTCGTTTTCGTTTCGCGATAGCCCCTCAGATGGTGGCCGTACTGGAGGTTTTAGTTGATAGAAATACCATATAACGCCGTCATCCTCCTATGACTAGGTACTTGGTTCACAGATTTTCTCCACAAAAAGAAAGAATTGTGATTTCATCGCGCCGCTACAACTAGGTGGTACGCACACGTTCTATCGCAGGGCTTTGCATACGATAAAAAGGGATGGCCACGTTTACGCTTGTTCGGTTCCTTAACAGGGGATTCGTTAACAGAGAACCTTCTGTACGTAGTACTATTATTTATTATGCGGTACAAGCGCAAGCGTTTCCATACTCGCATGATAACCCGCTGCTCGTGCCGCCATACGCCACCGCTTATCCAAGGCTCCAAGCACGGCCTACGCCTACGCAAACCGCAATACCGAGCCGCCCAGCACGACATACTCTCGATTTTTTTCGTACTATATCTCTTTTTCTAAATAAGAAAGAGACGGATAGTGCGAGAAAAATCGAGACAGCTCGCTCTGCGTCGCATGATAGCCGTGCAGATGATGTCTCTACTACGCAAGATTTGAGAGCTTGAATCCGTCTTTCATTGCTTGACAACGAAGCACAAACAGGATTACGCGAAATACTTTTGTACCTACCGGGATTTAACATTTTGGCTGCCATCCAACCACCCAGTTCTTTCTTTGGCTTGATGAGGTTGTAATTTACCATACAGTAGTCTCTAAGAATCTTATACTGATTTGCAATTGTAGATAATTAACATTTATTACCATTAATAAAATCTACCCAATCGATTTTACCCGCTTTCGTTTCGTGCCGTAATAAGCACAGTCAGGACTTCAATTGTTGAGACATTTAGACAACAACTAATTTTAAGTGTCCAGAATAAAGTGAGCTCTAATAATGGCTGAACAATTAAATTCCGTGACCGTACCTAATAATACCTGCCTACCTACCTACTTAGCGCTAGCGAAAGGATCGTAGTAAACCGTTTTTAGGGTTCCGTACCCAAAGGGTAAAAACGGGACCCTATTACAAGGCTCCGCTGTCCGTCCGTCCGTCTGTCTGTCCGTCTATCTGTCCGCCTGTCACCAGGCTGTATCTCACGAACCGTGATAGTTAGACAGCTGCAATTTTCACAGATGATGTAAATCTGTTATAACAACAAATACTAAAAAACGGAATAAAATAAATATTTAAAGGGGCTCCCATACAACAAACGTGATTTTTTGCCGTTTTTATAGATGATGGTACGGAAGCCTTAGTGCACGAGTCCGACTCGCACTTGGCCGGTTTTTATAAACAGTAATAGAACGAGCAACTAAGTGGCAGTAAAAACTATAGTAATATGTTTGTAACTTGTATTTGTCTTGCAGTGTATGTTAGTAGTTTGTTTAGGACATTTAGTTCAAAGCTTGCAAGTCAAACCAACATCCCCAAGTCCAAATGAGGTGAAATTTTGTACACTTGTATAGGAAAGTCAGATGACAATTCATATATTCAAACTACCTTTCAAAAGTATTTATACACAGTCTTTATTGTTACTGACATATGGCGCATGTGTAGATATTTTTTAAAAGGATGTCTGTGTTGAGAACATATTAGAGAACTCGATGGTACCATAAAGATGGTCTGATGAAATGACGGAGGAGGCAGCAGAGGTGATAGGGGGCGGCTGGTAACCATCGCCGTCAGAACACAAGCCCATCATGTTTTGGCTCATTAGAATCTTCTCAGTAAGTACGGTGACTTTGCAAAAATTCATCATCATGCATCATCTTCCGGTACAGTGGGTAGGTAGGTAAATAATTATGTCTGTCAACTAAGAAACATGTGTTTTGACATTTTATACCCATTCAAATATGGGTTTTTATATAAATATTGTTCCTATTTACTTCGATCTCGCAATATATACGAAGCACTCAACACCAGTTTTTGGTTCTGCATATGGTCCTCCGAACCGGATTTCATTAGTGAAGTTAAATAGAGGAATTACTTTAACACCCATATTTTAACGGTTTAATAGTTGTTTTGTTCATGTGTTAGATACTGTGGATTCTGTATATATTGGCTATTCACTGGCCTCATTGACTTGCCTATACAAACAGTATCCGTCCCCTTTGATAGTTCGGGGTAACTATTAACCTCCACCGAATTTATCCGTTTACTAGAATCTTAATTATTCCGTGTTCCAATATCTCCAGGTGGTTATTTATTGAAAGCTCTATTCATCGATTTCTATGTGATGCTCCTGTTCTCCTGAATAGGATTTGTATAAAGCTGGATATTGCGAGACTCCCAGAGAGTTATTATGTATAGCAAAGCCTAATTACGAGATAAACATAAAAATAACAGTATTTGAAATGTCTTGATACGTTAGGGACCACCTCAGCATGTACTCGTAGAACTGACTCGGTAGCCAGCGCTCGACTGACAGAACTGACTCGGTATTCGGTATCCAGTGTTCCGTTGGCAACGCTAGTGAAACCACGGCAACATATCGCTTTGTCGTTGACGTTTGACAATTTAAAGCGCAAAAGCAAAATGAATAGGACTGAAAATATCACTTATATTTTCTGTGCATTACGCTTTTTAAACTATAACTCCGAGATAGTAACGCTGTAAATGCTGTTTTATCCTAGTTTTTACGACCGCGACGCGGATAAATTAAATCAGTTTTATTTATAAAACCCGATAAAAAATAAAGGTTGACAAACTTTCGGCACAGACACGGGACGCATAGAGAATGTGGGAGCGCAGCTCTGAGCATTGTTGTCAAACATTCATATGCCACTCGACTCACCCATTGCGGGGACATCCGCCGCCACTTCCGCCGCCAAAGATGGGAGATCGCGCTGGTTCGTTGACAGCGGCGCGAGCGCCCCCGATATTATAAATAAATAAAGGGATTATTCCTGTAAAAATAGATTCACAGACACGGCACAGGTCTATATCGATATTCACAACACAAGGTTATTATATTAGTTATCCCGCGGCACGGCCGCAGCGCCCGGTGATCTACGTAAACTTACGTTCGTCGTGTCTTGAGAAGCTATTTTTGATGCAAAAGCGATGGGACGCCAATGTCTAGAGCATGCATTGAATATGCAATGCCAGCCTTGGGCTCGGTGAGTAAATCACCTGCGCATCTTTCGGACGTGCCTGGTTTAATTGTAAGCGCTAGTCGTCCTTTAAATGTGCAGTTACCAGTTAGCAACAACGTTAATATTTAGGCAGGAGTACCTACCTAGGCTAATTAGCATTTGTATAAACCTTTACCATTAGACAACATAATTAGTTGTGTGCAGATGAATTTGAGCACTTAGTTCTTAGTTGTAGGTAGGTAGCTACGTTCAACTGATGACTGCAAGTGCTATGTAGGTAGATACCTGGGTACCCCCATTCATTAGTTACCTAATGTTGGTTGTTACTTTATTACGCATGTCTATACTGTAAGGTATTATTACTTAGGTACTATAATATAATAGGGCTAATCCATAATTATGTTAAGGTGGCCGTCATCGCCGAAATTGATGAGGAGGACTACCTAGGTAGGTATAGGTATATGTACCTAAATACCATTATATTAGTAGTAGCACTTGAATCTAAAAAAAACCGGCCAAGAGCGTGTCGGACCACGCTCAGAGTAGGGTTCCGTAGTTTTCCGTCCGTCACAGTAAGTGTCCCCACTTAAGCGTTAAACAAGCAATACTTAGCGAACAATACAAGCAATACTTAGCGAACAATTTTATTATTAGACAACGAACGACCAAAGACAACTAAGACAATTCGAGCACGACAAATTTTCGACCTAATGCAAGGGCGCACCTGCTCCGACCCCATTAAATCAGGAAAAATCTTAACATCGCCCATGAGCGTTCCGCGTACAGCGACCTCTATCGGCAAATTAAATAAACTATTGCGATTATGGAAGTTGATTTTTATGGGATAATTCTTTATTGCGTGAACCGATTTTCACCGTTTTTACTTTATTTGAAAGCACGTCATTTCATTGTGATTTTGTAGAAATTACAGGTCCAATAAACATCTGCTTATACAGGTAAATTACAAACTTAGTTTAGAAATTATTTTGTTTTTTTTTTCAAAAACTATTCAACTTATCAAGTTCAAAATAATTTTCCTAGAAAGTTTTTATAAAGTTCTACCTTCAAGATTTTTTTCATATTTTTCAAACATGGTTTCTAAAGTTAGAGGGGGGGAGACACACATTTTTTTTACTTCTGGAGTGATTATCTCCGAAAATATTAAAATTATCAAAAAATGTTTTTTAAAAACCCCTATTCATTTTTAGATACCTATCCAACAACATATCACACGTTAGGGTTGAAATGAAAAAAAAAACACTCCCCACTTTACGTATAGGGGAGGTACCCTAATAAAACATTTTTTCCCACTTTTTATTTTACTTCTTTGTCGGCGTGATTGATATACATATTAGTTCCAAATTTCAGCTTTCTAGTGCTAACGGTCACTGAGATTATCCGCGGACGGACGGACAGACATGGCGAAACTATAAGGGTTCTTTGATGACTTCCGAACCCTAAAAATGGAACCTACTATATTCTTTTTAGCGTTCCGTACCCATTAAGGGTAAAACGGCGCGGGACCCTAATACTAAGACTCCGCTGTCCGTCCGTCTGTCACCAGGCTGTATCTCATGAACCGTTATAGTTAGCAGACAATTGAAATTTTCACAGATGATGTATTTCTGTTTCTGCTATAACAACCAATAAATATTTAAGGGCTTATATTCTGTAAAATGGGCAAAAAAACACATGGGAGCCGTGTTTTTTTGCCCATTTTACAGAAAATGGTACGGAACCCTTCGAGCGCGAGTCTGACTCGCACTTCGCCGGTTTTTATAATATAATATACCTTATTATTATTACTTATTATTATTATCCATGTTCTAAAAACATAGTACAATTTACATACTATATCAATGGTCTTAATGTTGATGCTATAGTCAATTTTACCCAAGCATAAGAAAACTCTAACGATACAAATATAAAGTTAATTTTTGCGTACTTATTACGCTTAAACGAACTTAGCGTCTACTTGACATTTTGGTAAACAACTTTGAGAACTGTCAAAAAGTGACGTTTGTGCTTGTAGAGCAGAGCAACAAATTAGCAAGGATTTATGTCCCCTTCACTTTACTTCTCCGCATAAAATTATAAATGTGGTGCGGGTTTTTACCAACACCATAATTAATTGGTAACTCCCCGTTTCCTAGAACCTATTGATCGAAGGTCGTGCGCAAGCGCGCTGGTTCATTCAGCTTAGTGTGCGATTGAAGCAAGCTTGTCTCAGTCGACGTTACAACACAAACAAAAGGAGAGCTAGTCAGCTCCAGTACCCACTGGGGAGCTACAAGGGAGGGTTGTGAAAATGACGGGTGTGGACGAAATACTCAATTACCAACGGAGCCCCGACGACGATTTCTACGCGTTGTTGGGCTGCGATGAAAACTCCAGCGTAAGTACTGTTGCTTTCGCCAGCTGAACTCTTTCCTATTATAATGTATTGATTGTATTACTCTGTACTATTGACCTTATTCTGCGAGGTCGTTGCTGTTGACCTACATTTTTGATTTGTTTTATGAAATGAAAATTGGATTGGCTTTGTAGAACGTGAGATACGACCACATGGAAAGCCTATTGGACATGAGTCACCTTAAACTTGCAAAACCTGTTAATACTTATTATGATCATTAACTAAATTATGTTTGGGAACAGTTAATGATTTGAGTAACACTTTGTATAGGATATACCTATATGTTTGCTGTATATTGATGATGTAGTTAGTTATTAGGTAGTGAGTGACCCTCGTAACAAACTAGCTGTTCCATGTTTGCAAAGGAGCCAGCACAATTATTGTGTGTTCAGCATGAATGCTTATTCCCAAGTTCAAGGTTATTCAAGAAAGTAGGGTCCATGTCTGTACTGATTAGATTTTATGAACATTCTTTGAATACCTTTGGTTGCAACAAATAAATGAATATGAATATTAATCTATATAAGTAAATACATGTTTATATTTTGATCATGTACAGTCACCATCAAGTATACAAAAACTCTTCAGGGTAGGCAAAAATAAAGATTTTTTGTATATTTCAGTATTAAATTTATTTGTTAAATTATTGAGTGCAATGATTCAAAACATAGTCAGTTTTCAATTACTTATGTTGTTTTGTTGAGATGTACATTGCCATTGTGATTTGTCAGATAAGTACAGGTCGATTCACGAAAGCTGGCGTGAGATTTCTACTGAGTGACAGCTATTTTCATAGAAATTCTGTCAAATCTCGCGCCAGCTTTCGTGAATCAACCTGTACATATCTGTCTTACAATAAAGGCAACAAAATATGATAGGAAAATATTATTCACTACATCTGTAAACATCTTGAAGCTTAGATCTGGGTTTAGGTTCATAACAATTGAGATATTAGTAGAGGCTATTATGGTATCGGGATCAAGTCACATAAGCTATTATAGGAGAAGCTTGTAGAATTTTATTGCAGTAACTGATAAACTTAAAAGTTACTTCACAGAGTACATGCATAAAGTTTTTTGGACAATTCTTATATTAATTACTACAGTTACTGCTTTAACTTTTATTTTGAATAGATAATACTATTATGAGAAGAGAGAACTGATAATGTTTGTTATTAGCCAGCTGACCTTGGCTCAAACCTAGTCGCTCGTTATTACAGGCGGAGCAAATAACAGCAGAGTTCAAGATCCTCGCCCTGCAGCACCATCCTGATAAGAATGATGGGGACAAAGAAGCTCAAGCCAAGTTCCAGAAACTGAAGGTAAATATGCTTTAAATACTGTAGTTCGCTTCAATATTTACAATTATGTATAGGTCGTCATCATGCTCCTTGCGGTTCTACCGGTAGTGCCCGGGGTCCACTTTGGCACCTAATCGGGCAAAAAGGTATAGTTGAAAATATTTAGAAAATGTTGTGATTTCAATTGGAACCTACTTGCTTGCGCAGTACGGCCGATATTTTAATGGATACATTTCTATTGGATATTTACATTTGAAATATGCCATATCCATATTTTTATTAAAAACACGTTTATTAGAAAACACAAATAACAAGAATGATACAAACAGCATAAAAAATTAAAACACAAACAAAAACAAAAACATACACTTATAACATTCCTAGCCCAAGCTGCCCAAGTCTAGTCAAACAAACCCCATGCAAAGGTGCCCATCACGCTTGCCGCGTTACCTCGTTGGATGGCGATTGACAATCTTATATTTTTATATTTGAAATCGTTTCATTTCAACATTACCAACCAAAATTCCCCAAACTCGTCCAGCAATCCCTTACTTCACGGCCTCTGCAGTAATGTACTATTAGCCACCTTGGCCCTAAATAACTTTATTATTACACTAACTGATATTCCAATAGTTACAGTAGGTACTTAGTTCATAAATATGTTACCTAGGAAAGCAGATATAATAGATCAGATCTGAGAGAAAACTATGCCCTCATCATCACAAAGACGAGTGAAAAAAGCTTTGCGTTAAAAAAATCTTCTAAAACATGTTACCTACAATATGCGTTGGTCCTTTTGATGTAGTTTATATATTGCGTATTGCATCGCGATTGAGTATAACGGTTGTTTAAACATGTCTCGTTTTGCAATTGGTCAGCATCCTATGTTACTGTTCAGGAGGCGAAGGAGACACTGTGCGACCCGAGCAAGCGCGCGCTGTACGATAAGTGGCGGCAGAGCGGCATCGCCATGGGCTACAAGCAGTGGCTGGGCATGAAAGAACACGTGCAGCAGTCCATGCACTGGTCCAAGCCGAACACCAAGGACCGCATGGTCGAGGGCGGAGCCTCCGGGCCCTCGAGCCTGGGCCCGTCGGGCGCGGGCGCGGCGCGGCGCGCCTCCGAGGGCGGCGCCGCGCTCTGGGGCCGCTGGGGAGGCACCCAAGAACCTCCCTCCGAAGTCATCTCCAAGTTCCGCAACTATGAAATCTAAACCGTGACCGTTTCGGGGGCCGTTTTGTTATACGTTCAATTATTTGAGCCCTAATCTCTTTAAGTTTTAGTTACAAATGTACTTAATTTATTTTTTTCAAGTCACAAGTATGTCCCTTTTGTTTATTGATTCAGCCCTGCTGTAAAACACTTGCCAATTTCATTGGAGTTGTAACTTGACGTATTATAAAAGTAAGGGTAATGTTAAGTATTGTTATTATTATTATTAAATAAGATATAAAATGGCATAATATTCATCAAGTCAGCTCATTAAATAATGTTACTCGAATGTGGCTCGATATCTTTTTCTGAGAATTATTCAATGTTTGATGTGTTTCATGATATTAAATGTACTCTGTTGCGAGTAGGCAGTATATTGACGTTAGAAGCCCCGTCCCTACCGAGAGTGATTACCTAGTGTCTGACACTTGTAGCTATATATCTTTAGTTTTAAGCTATGCACATTCCTAAAACTTATGAGTCTGAATATAAAAAAGAAAACATTTCTGCTGTAGAACAATATGTTAGTCTACTAAAGAATCTATAATATTTTGAAGATTTTATATTTTTGATCCTCTTTTACGACTATTTACCTTACTGTATAAGAACTAAATTACTTACTTTTAAAGGAGTGTGTGGGATGCTGTTGTGAGACACGTACAGGGTATAAATGAAGGCAGGCTGATCGTTTCTGTTACTTATCACTAGTTTCAACTGGTTGCTTAGAACTTCGTCATATCAATTTTCTAGTTTATTAACAACATTTACATTCCTGGTTGTCCTAAAATAGGTGTTGTGTTCCCATGTTAGGGTTGTGTAGACTTAATAAATCATATAATAATATATGTTGATGTTTTACTAGTGTTAATTTAAATGTTTAATGAATCAGTGTTAAAATAGACGAGATAATTAATAGTAGTAATTTAAATTTTTAATGTTTTATCTCGATAAGAATCTCTTGCGTAATATAATGCCAAATGTATAAGATGTTTTTATTTTTGATGTAAAATCACCTTTGAAACAATAAAGTTTACCGGACAAAGTGTTTATTTATTTTAATTTAGATATTTTATGACTAGGCTTAGGACTTTTGGATGCTCGCCGTGGTTCTAGAATCCAGGGAGTCGCCATATGTTAAAATTTGAAATAAGTTTTTTTTTCGAAGTCAAAATCAAAGTATATATATATATTAACACTTGGTTGTATATAATTAATTAATTATACTAAAAACAGGACTATCAACAAAACAACATACTTTAAGTAACAATAATAAAAATCTCTCCTTCAATCTAATATGTATTATTCGGCACTACTGAATCTCTGATGAGGTACTGGCTTTCGGCATCAGTGTATCATAATCCTCATCTATTCCGTGTTTATCGTTAACCCTTTCAGTGCGCATGACGCCGCGTAGGTGCCATGCCATTTGCAAGTCCGCCGTACTGATGACGCCGGCTCGGCGCCATAACATTTTTGCGTTTATATCATAAAATGTATTAAGTGGGGTTCCTTTTTTTTTCTTTTGTATAATTTACAGACTGAGCTGTAATATTCATTATTACTAAAACACAAAATTATCTGTATATATTGTAATATTTAACTCCAAACTTTCATTTCACTTTTTCTGTATATAATGGCTTGAAAACATTTCCGAAGTCCTTTAACAAAACATAGAGTAGATAATATAGGTAAGAAAAAAGTAATTTTGAAGAAAATATTTCCAAGTTTAATAGGTTTAAAACCTCTTGCGCCGAGGTCGGCGTCATTCAGGCCTGCGGGTGGACAACGCATAACGACTCATTTCAAAAGAGTCGTAAGTGTTGTCATTGCCAAATCATAAGGAGCTTTATTTTCATAGCGGTAATGCTACTTTTCATAAATCACGTCGTTTTTGTCGGGAAGAATGGTTTCATGCTATGGCCGTTTTAACCAAGCATATCAATGTTTGTGGATAAATAAATATATTTTAGGTAAATACATATTTTATTACTTTTCTATGGCCAAAATATATCAGGTCAGGTCAGGTGGGTTTTGGGTAGTTCCAACGACTTATTGTGATGATAAGCCGCTGCTGTATTAACCATAGCCATTAACCAGCTACGTAACGTAACAAAGGTTTGTGTTATCAATTTTTATGAACTAGCATAAATCATCAATCATCATCCTGCTACTGATAGCACGCAGGTGGCCTGCGTGGAATGAAAAAAACCCGATAAGGACATAAGTAGGTAGTATCTTCATTGTGTGATTTATGGCATCTGTGACCCTTTTCGCGCAAAGAGCAGCGACAAAACAAAAGACATTATTAGGTTTTACCACTTCTCCATGTTTCCCTGAACAATAGGACAACTAGGGGTGTTGGAAAATAAGTTGCACTATGATAGAGAGATGCACAGTCTTGGTTTGACGTTGGTACTATGCTGTCGGTTTTGTGTTTTTTTGTGTTTGGTGATTTTAATAACGACTTGGCTTTCCTTATCATTCAATGATAACCACAGCCACACTCAACATGAATGACCCTGCTTGCCCACCGGACCCGCTATCTCTGCATTCCAAGTTTGACCCCGATACCTAACTAACCCACTATAGTGTATTTAATAATGAATACTAGTAAATTCCATGTTCGAGGACCGTACCAATGGTAGTAAGAATGCATAAAAAATTTTTTTCTATATTTTCCGGGGTTAAACGAGTTCTGGACCTATCAAAAATCCTCAAAAATTCCGTATAGTATTTATCGTAGTCGGGATTCCGATCTAACACTTTTTCTAGTTTATCTAGAACAGTATCGGTAGCACACCATTGTAAAACAATACGTGCTTCGTCAACAACTTGTAAAGAGTCAGCGAGAGAAATATTAGTACACTCTAATGCCAATTTTTTTATTTTTTTGAATTTGTTATAGTTTTCAGTATTATTTCGTAGGCGTTTTTTTATAAAATCAAGATCACTTCTGAGATTGATGTTTGAAAAAACCTCTTTAGCATTTTTAATAGATATGCCATCTTTCGACTAAGTTTGCAACTATATTTTTTATTTCTTCAAAATAATATAATATTGTAATAGAAAGCTGCAGTAAGCCAAGTGCCCCATCTGGTTATTACAGGTTCGGTATCATGACATCTAATGTAATGTTCTATTTTTACACTTTGACTTTGAAAAAATATTTTAATATAATGGCGACTCCCTGGATTCTAGAACCACGGCGAGCATCCAAGAGTCCTAAGTCTATTTATGACTGATAGCTCTCCGAATATCAGTTGTTAGAAGATAACGGGCATCTTACTGACCTTTGGTACTAAGATTCCAAAAAAGCTGTTGATAACAACCTGCTATTGAGACTCGAGAGGGCAATTACAATAACTGAATGTAAGATAAAATGTCATTTGGTACCTACCAGATACTTTATTACGAAGACAGTCCCGTGTTTCAACACGTGCTCACAGACAAGGGCCCAGGCTCCATCGATCCACGGACGCCCGCTGCCTTTCGTACATCTGACCTTCAAATAGTCGATTTAAACAACAAACAAGTTAGGCGAGAGTTAAATCCTTTAGGGACATTTAAACGTGGAAAAATAATGGGATACTTCTTTATATACCTACTTCTAACTAGGCCAGGGTAGATAAAGACACACTTATGAAATTAAAAATGCCGATGATGTGTCGTATCAAAAAGTCAAAGAACAAGTAAGTAATATATAATACAGTGACTTTTACCTACCTCTTTAATTGACTATGTAGACTTTCTATCAATACCCCAGCGGGAGGAGCATCGCCATCGTGCGTTCTTTTCCAATTGCAATAACCAAGTAGTTCAGAGAAAGAGTTTTACAAACAATGCAGGCGCGTGATGACTAAATACCTCTGAAAAGAAACAACTTGTTTTCACAGAGCTGTCCTGTTTATGGATTCTTGGGATTCCTCGACTGACGTTTGGTACTGGCGCCTACTGTTTGTGCATTCAAATAAAAACCTAATATTTTTTATCGATTAAAGCCTGACTGTGCTAATTTTAGACAGGGGAAGTGGACACTTTTTTGTACAAATCCTAATTCGAAAGACCACTGCACTCTACTACTAAGTCCTGACCGCACATAATTCTTTAATTATCTCATCTTGAATTGAAGATCGAGGCATGTACCCATTCGTGCGTTAATGTCCCTACAGTCGAACTCATAAGTAGTACCGTACCGGAACACCTTGGTATAATTAATCATTCATACACAATCTTAATAAAAAAAATTAAATTGGCAATTCAAACATGACTTTAAAGCGATAAGACAGAGAACGAAAAAGACTCATAAAGAGACAAGTTTTCAGCCCTTGATACTGCGGGCCTACCTACCTATTTTCTTGATGAAAACACAATTTTAAAGAGACATACGTACCTCCGAATCGCTAAACTTAAGTGGCAGTGGGCGGGGCACACAGCATGTATAACAGATGGCCGTTGGGGCGGAAAGGTTCTCGAGTGGTGACCACGTACCGGAAGGCGCCGCATGGGTAGGCCCCCCTACAAGGTGGACTGATGATACTATTACCTACTGAGTTTCTTGTGGCGTTTCTCGCTAGATTTACCTAACCCTATCCTTTTCGAAGCGCTAGTAAACGAATACATTTGGAAGAAAATAGACACTTTAAACTTAAATACTTCAGGATAATACCCAGATAAATAAATATTTTAATTTGAAATACTTACTTAATTGAAATTAGGCTCACTTACGGCATCGTCGTTACTATTAGTGTTTAAAGCTTTCAGGGAAATCTCATCCAAATATATCGTTTTTGTTCCAAGTTATTGACCACCTTTCGCTGAACCAATGACATAATCATAATCATTTATTCATTGCTTTGTGTGTATAAAGATCTCAGGTTTGGATTTCTCAGGCAGATCATAGGTTCGGATTACTATGAAAGAACCCTTGTTTGTTTATATAGGTCAAGAGCCTCTTGAAGGCTAGCTTCAGGGTGGCCACGGCCATAAAGCATTATCTCCAAGTGTCATAATTCGCCTATATTACTTGTATGATTCATTGTAAGTAGGTATATTCGGCACGAGCGGGCGTCGGTGCAAACTGCTACCATTGTATGCTGGGAAAACTCATTCTTATTTCGCTCTGAAGAACGGCTTTCACGACACTCAACAAATTGTATAGTTTTGAGTACATATATTATAGGTGAGGACCAAATTCTTGGCCAGTAGTTAGCCTAGCTAATTGTTAAGTAGTAGTTCAAAAGTTCCGTTGTGACACGAAAACTAGCCATACAATTATTTTCGTGTCACAACGGAACTTTTTAACTGCTACCAAATAACCATCACGCTAACTACTGGCCAAGAATTTGGTCTTCACCCATGTATTACTTGTTTAGATATATTATAGATAGTAACAGGGAAAAATATTGTTATTGTATGTATAGGTACATGGTTAATATACCCAGTTTCTAGCTGTGCATGTGGTCCTTCGAACCGGATTTATAACTGAGGTGATAGGGATAGTTGATAGTTTGTGATAGAGAGATTTTTCTGAGATAGCCACTAGATACACGCCCGCTGGTAATACCTTATCTACGCTTTGTCGTATCGTATCCCATCGGACCAGGCAGCGCAGGTTATGGGCCCAGATCCCCTCTCTTATATTTCGTACAACAATCGCGCCACACGATGAGAATTGCAATATTAATAGTAATTAATTAACCTCCGACGCAAAAAGGGGGATGCTATAAGATTGACAGTGTTGTCAGTGTGTGTCTGTGTGCCATCGTAGCACCTAAACGAATGGATTTTTTGTCCGAAAGCCGACGTGATCGATATGGTTCATAGCTGTTTCAACAAAATCGGTGCAGGGGGTTTTGAGATATTGAACTATGAAATGAAAATGTCGGGGGTTCTTCACCTTTTATAAGTTCTTATTTATTAACTATATATAGACAACGTGAAGTCACGTGATTTGTTTCTCTTGCCAGGTATTTACGGCAAGTATTTACTGACCTACATATAATTAGATACTGTAAGTTCCTATGTATGTATGTACGTTTCTTTAACGGTCGAATACGTTAATTATTTGCTCCGGTGGAGAATTCGGATACCCCGGCACCACTGAAATGCGACACGCCTTCGACAAGAAGGGTCTGTATCTATACCGTTTATACTATAGGTATTCTGTGTGTTTTTGCTAATTAGTTTCCATTAGGGTCCGTCTACCTCATTTTACTTACACCTAGGTAGGCGGTGTTTTAGAAAAAACCCAATGGATCAAAAACTCAAGAAAGATTAGAAGCAGCCGAGACTAAGATTAAGATCATCGCCGAAGATTGAAGCAACTTTATGACCACGGACATAGGTACCTGCAGATTCTCTACTCCTGCGGACCACTCATGTACAAAAGAAGCACCTAATACCTAGGGCGGCACATCGTGCACCCAGAAGAGGTACAACCTATCACCGCCCAAAGAATCTTGAATTTCCTGGATGCAACGAACCTTCACGGTGAACTCTAAAAAAAGGGCTGCCACACAAGCTGGAAGCGGCATACCAAGGCCCACAATCAACAATAATAATAAAGACCTGCAGATGCAGAGCGTAGGTACGGCAGAACGAACGTAGCAATAACAGTAGATTGAGTTTTACCAATGAAGAATCGGAGTAAATGCCACAGCGATCGCTACGCGTCAACCATACGCGTATCGCCTCAGTGATCTACTCAGAAACGCTGATTGCAGATTTTATATTCCTTTGCACAGAGGCGTCTTTATATAGGTACCTATGGTGCAGGATGAAGGGTGTGCGTTGCACACGCGGGCTCAGCGGTCCTACTAATACTTTTCCATTTTGACCGCGTGCTTACTAGGGGGCGCTAGAGCAATGTTTTGCACACGGGCGCTACATGGGCTAGAGACGCCTGTGCATTTGCAGAAGTGAAAAAAATGATTCGAGATTGCAGCGAGTTGTTATCGAGTGAGCCCTGTACTACCCGCGTTGCGGAGATTCCATTCAGTGGATGTTTACAATGGCAGAGTCCGGTTGCATCGTTAGCCGGCGACGTCTCAGCTCGTCCACCACCAGTCCGTCGCCTGCACTTGACTGTCGCGAGTGTTCCGAGTGGTATAAATATCTGTAGTGAACTCGTAAGACACTTACGGGAAATATGGGCAGGTAAAATAAAGGACAGATAAGTGAGCCGAGTAATATAAAAGTTCGGAGGAGTTGGGGTATTCTGATTCCATTTATTAAACGTCCATTAAATTTATTCTAGTTAAAATGCAGTTAAACTTCGTTTGTCTTTCGGTCACTTTGACATTGTGTTGGTGAGAAAGGGACAGACACATTGTAGTTCACAGAGGGTTGTTAAGTTGTATGAACAAGAGGGTTAGTCTGTAGAGAACGCAGGCAACCACCCAGAAAGTCCATATTACCCATTACATACAAACAAACTTAAAAAGCTACAATCTCGCAGTTCACTTCCTCTTTTAATATTATTATTGTATAGATGAATAAGATAACGTTTTAAAAATATATAACTTTATGGGAAATTCAAAATTTGTTAAGTTCTATAAGGTTTACTCTCGAAATAGATCTTATTACTCTAGCACCGAATACGAACCACTTTGATTTTATCTAAAGGAGTAGAGTAACTAGTACTAGTACGTGCCTGATTTTTCAACTACCTTAGCAGGCCTCTACTGCACCCTGTGCCTCACCAGATATAGAGTATAAATAACGTATACGCTAACGTAGCTTCTGGTTAGCCCTAAGGTTGTCTGGTAGAGAATGGGAAGGCATTCAGTCCGCCAGTTGTACTTTTTGTATTTGTGCAATAAAGTTTAAGTAAAGAAATGAACGTAGAAAAAACATTTCGTTATACTTTTGACGCTGCACTGCAAACTTGGCCATTCGAAATCACTCATTACGAAATGTCACGAAGCTCAGTAATGTCACTATACAGTCCAAAAGATAGAGCAAAACGAGTCAAAAGTAGCGGAGCATACTTAACTCTATTGTCAAATGCACAATTGCGAGTCGTGAACAGATGTAGGTAACGGCGATTGTACTTTAGGTACAATCACTAGCAGAAGTAGTGACGCGGACGAAGTGCTCTAAATGATCTGGACACGACTCTATTGTCATGAGGGTAAGGATTGTAGTTCCTTCTGATTGTAGCGGGTACCTATGTTATTCTGCGAAGCTAATTCTGCTACTGTCTGTACCTAAGTTATATTATTAACAGACAGAAGTTTTGGTGGCACGAATAAAATTTAGCTAGGGACTTCCATACGATATTATATTTTATCGATAAATTGTACTTTCTTATGACATGCATGTTATGAGTATTATATCGTTTAAATGTAGTTTTGGCTCGTATTTTACATGGTTTTATACATTTTGATCGTAGGTAGGTAGGGTAGACCGAAAGGTCAAGAATGTCACCGGTCTGTGAGTACTTTTATTTTATTTAGAGTCGGCTCGGCTCAAGCATTTTTTTCATATTATTTATATTATGGTGACAATTTTACCAATGGAATCAGCTGTCAGTTAAAAGTACTTATTAACTCAAACTCAAAATATTTATTGCACACATAATATTACAAGTAATAAAATGGACCTTGGAAGGGCACATCAAAGAAGCTTATGACATGAGGTTACATCTAGGTTGTAGGTACTACCTGAATCTGGGGGCACGGCAGTGCCCCCGCCAAGACGAGCCAAGCGAAGCGCAACGCAAGGGCACTACCTACCTTTTCTCGAAGCGGTACGTCATTTTTTTGAACCCTCGTAACTTGGGTTAGGATTATACCAGATAAACAAAATTCTTGGGATATGATGTCAATAGTGGACTTATTAAACATATAAAGTTTCAGTAACATAGCTCTTATACTTAAGATTTTATTGATATCTAAAAAACACCGATTTCGTCACTGACTCACTGATGTTGATCATCAAAACCTCTTGGGTACTTCCTGAAGTCCTA
The DNA here is from genome assembly GCA_945867215.1 of Epinotia demarniana. Taxonomy (NCBI): domain Eukaryota; kingdom Metazoa; phylum Arthropoda; class Insecta; order Lepidoptera; family Tortricidae; genus Epinotia; species Epinotia demarniana. The sequence goes on along the minus strand of OX244260.1, from coordinate 14,786,514 downwards.
GAAAGCTGAAATTTGGTATGTAAGCTAGTATTAGTACACAATCAACAAAATAATTCAAAAAATTGGAACCCCCTAACCCCTTAAAGTAGGGGATGGAACTTTGTACGAGACTTCCGCAAATTTTGATGCTAGGGGTCTGAAAAGTTATATAGGCACTCCTTGTTATAAATAATAAAATACGTATTTCAGGAGTTTTAGTAAATCACCCCCCACCCTTTAAATTAGGAGGTAGAAGTTGGTACATATAGGTCCTAGAAAGCTGAAATTTGGTATGTAAGCTAGTATTAGTATACAATCAACAAAATAATTTAAAAAAATAGAATTGCTACCCCCCAACCGCTTGAACTAGGGGATGGAACTTAGTATGAGACTTCCGCAAATTTTGATGCTAGGGGTCTGAAAAGATATCAGATCAGCGTTAAAAAGATATCAGATCATAAGTAGCGGCAAGCTTCCTATCCTACACAGCGTAACTCTACCACTACCAGCCACGCTCTACAAATTCTATATCTTGGCTAAAAAGTATAGACATGCGTGAGAGTCTATGCGGCGACCGGGATGTGCCCAACAAAGCTGTCCTAGACATACATGCTAGCCCTACATGTAAATAGGTGATGTATTTTTTTTCTCGTTGAACCTATAGTGTGGGGTATCGTTGGATAGCTTGTTCAAAAATACACTTAATTACGGGTGCATATACATACATTGTCATTGGAATATGAACCTTTAACCGTGGACGGTAGCGTTGCTTTTTCACGGCACGTTATCTTCAATAGAAAAAAACCTTGTCCTTCAGATGGTCGCTAACCTCAGAACATAAAAAAAGGGAGAAGTGCCGTACTGCTTCATTTCAACCAAAACCGATGTCCCCAGTTTTCTCCCACCACAGCGCCCACGCACACATTGAACCGTGTAAAAACAAAGACTCGGGCGTTGCTAGTGAGTCTACGGCAACATGCAAACAAGGGCTGTGATTGGCTTAAACGCACTACACTAGGGGGCGACAAACGTTAAAATGATGTCTGATCGATATTGATATTTAAATTATTATGTTAAGATGGTAAGTTTATGTGGTGGTATTTAATTATCTAGCTACAAGTTTAAATAACACGGGTTGTTAACTTACTACAAATCGCAAAGGTAAAAAATATCGACGAATACCAACCTAAAGAGTATCTAAACGGCTTTTTATAAGTTCGGGTTCACATACATTTAAAACTCTGGTAGCATCGATATTTTTGACCTGTACCAGGCCTATCCCACGCGCACTTTGGCGCGAAATAGTATATCCACTGTTCTGGAGCCATTTGCAACTAAATTATATACGTGTATATAAAATTTTATAATGTGTATTTACCGTCGTACTGCGACTTAGTGGAAATCTAACTAGTAGGTACCTTAACAAAATTGTACCTTTTAATCTTATTAGTATCTTATTAGTTACCTTTAAGATATATGCACCCAACCAGAACAAGTAATGAACTAAAATAAAACGGCGAAAGTAGTCGAAATAAAATCACAAGTATGATATCGTACTTCTATTTTATCGATTACGCGTAAACTGTAACTACATTTTGGCACCGCTCTAGTTCGCGACGCCAAGCAGCGGCCGTACCACTAAAAAAATCAAGCAGCGTTCATATCGATAGCGGTTTGATACATTGCGCCGTGATTTAGCGCTGTACAGGTTGCTTATTGTATTGAACGTTCAATGTACAACGCACTGAACAAAAATATGCTTTTTCGTTCGATATGTTATTTCGATCCCGAGAAATGATGCGGCGTTGTGTTTATTTGTTAAAATATTTGTTTTTACTGACTTATAAGTGAAAATACTAATACTTACATGTGGTACGTGACTCCACTATTCTTATAGGTTTTCGTTTCACTCCTATTTCTGCATGTAACCACGCTACAAGTCGGCATTTTGCGTAAATGTGGGCGAACATTTCATATTCACGGCAAAATTGCGACTAACCTGCGGCGAGCAGTGACATGCCCGTCTGGGCATGTCGCGGCGACACGCGCCACGCCCCCGTTTCATATCTATTTCTTTTTATGATCTGAGTCGCTAACCGAAGGTGGTCGCGTAACCGACGAAACGACCCTGTACCTACATCATTGGTGTGTTGTAAAAATAATCATATTTACGATTTTTTACGAGGGTAAGCTATAATAAAAACCCCAAAAGCCCCTTTCAAGTCCGCATTCTGTGACAGACGGGCACTACGGAACCCTACCCTGCGTGTAGCCCGACACGCACTTGGCCGCTTATATTAACTAGGATTCTGATGTTTTTTTTGTAATATGAACAGGCTATTCGAATTTGTACTGTTGCCCCAAAGCAGTATGCCATATCGGAATATAAGGTGGGCGTAGGCGATTGCCTACGCCCAACGAAAGTGATTACTGTGTGTGTGTGTGTGTGATTACTTTCGTTGGAACATGGAAAAACGACGGTATTACGCTGCTATGCACTTCGTGTTACCAGCATGAGTGTTCAAATTCGCCTCATTTTTTGTGACGCGACTCGTTGGTCACTTTTCCTATTTATTTAATGTAGGACCGTCAAACGGGGTAGGTAACTCAGGGTACGTGGGGTTACCTGAGACACCTGTATTTACCAAGGCGAATAACTCGACCCCATTTAGAATTAATTGGCACTCTCTACAGCCCTATCAATACACAGTATATGTACCTACCCATGTACAGCAAATTATCATTGTATACCTACAATAGTATAGTGCCCATGTGGGTATTGTTTCCATTTCCGCTCAGAATCTTTCAGATATTGAGTGATCATTCAAATGCAAAAAAAAAGTTGTGCAAAAATGATTAATTATTTAACGAGTAGAACGATTTGACTACTACACCACTGGCATGGTTATCATTAAGTCAGCTAGTCAGTCAAAGACCAAATTCTAAAATACGCATAGGTATCAGTAGCATTGTAAAGGGTAATGTCAACACTATGTTACGTGGACTCAATCTGGTACATTACATACCTACGTTTCGTATTCCAATTTGATTTTGACTCGACGACCGCTTTAGCCTAGTTGGTAGTGACCCTGCCTACGAAGCAAGAGGTCCTGGGTTCGAATCCCGGTAAGGAAATTTATTTGTGTGATGAGCACGAATATTTCTTCCTGAGTTATGGATGTTTTCTATGTATTTAAGTATTTATTTATCGTCGTCTAGTACCCATAGTACAAGCTTTGCTTAGTTTGGGACTAGGTCGATTTGTGTAGATTGTCTCATAATATTAATTATTTTATTTATTTATTTCAATGTGTTTCCCCCTTGTGGTGCCGGTAGAGTAGCACCATACCTTTTCTTCGCGAGGGCGTCGTATAAGAATGGACCATGGGAAAAAGTTTGGAGTGTTGCTGTGGGCATTATCAATCATTACACCTTACCATTCTAGAACAATTAAAATTGTATGTGTTCTGCCTACCTCTTTTAGGATTCTATCTATGTTTATGTTTTCCGCGGTTGTTTCCACGAGCGCCGAGCGTCAGAAAGAGCGCGCGAAACACGTTCAAATAATTGGCATACGTAGCATGTCATATTGAGTCCCAGGTTATCAATTTATGTGTGTCATGTTTGTGGAAACTATTTGTCAGAAACAGCAAACGTGTTTAGGTATACACACGGGGAGGAGCCAACGACTTGGCGTCAAGTTGCCGACGAATACAGCTGAACCATTCTCATAGGAGCTCGACAATACGTTTCCGTGAATCTGGAATCCATTGAAGCAACCCGAGAGCCCGTTTCCAACATCGCACGATTGACCCCCATAACAAAGAGCTATCATTCTTACACGGGGAAACGCAACACCGAAAGTTATACGTATTTTGTTATATGGCGATTGATTTCTGTGAATCTGATACAGGAGAAGACTGGGGTGCGGTTGGGTATACAGTTAGTTTGAGAATGATTTGATTGTCTAATGGTAGTTAGATTTAGCTTTTTGACATGCGTGATAAGATAAATTATGAGGATTTAGGTGTAGAAGATATACAACGTGCTCCTGAGGAACCCGCATAACTTTACCAGCGTATTTCTGATCATGTTTAGAAAATGAAATGTTGTCTAATGTTTGCTGAACTCAGCTTAGTATTCGAGTTTTGAATAATTTTAGATTTACACTTCATAGTAATTAGCATTTAATCAGTAACAAATACGCATTGAATCGAAAGAGGGGTTGTTGAAAAACGTGAATGCTGAGAATCGCCTATCGCGTATGAGTGTTGCGTCTGGAGCACGTGTCAAGTCAATAAACGAGGCCCATAGTTCACTAAGATGAAGTCTGAGCGAACTTAGTCGTTCAAGCCCAGTGTATCATTCGAATTAAATAGATGTTTTTTTAAGTAGAAAAAGAATGTTGAAATTTACTTAAGCTTAAGAAGAATGAAGCTCTACAGATGAACGTTTAAGAAGAACTTCATGAGAGGGTTTCACAGCAAACACAGTAGTGTGCAATGCTAAAGTTGATACATGCATGTACTTACTTTGTTTGTTCTGAAACATTCTCGCACCCACCGGACCTCGGGCGAACACCAACACCCGTCGAACCCGAGTCAGAAGCTTTAGGGTAATGTATAAACAACAGGAATGTTATGTACAGTATACGTATAATTCTATATGTAACGTTTTTGTTGTCTTAAATTGCTCTCCGTCTTACAATTAACGAAGAAAGAAAACTCCACACGGGAAGAAAATGCTGAATGCTTTCTGCTTGTCTCGTGCCTTAGTAATAATACTAATAATGATGTGTAATAGACAGTGATCGGATTAGGTTGAGCCATTTCGCGGGACTTCGGTGCGTGTGTAAACTTCGTGTGTATGGATATATAGCTTTTAACCCCGATATTTCATATGAAAAGTTTAAAGTTCATATTACATTTGATTTATCGGAGTAGTCCGATATTTTAAGTGTAGACTTATACTTGCTACTTTTTGTTATGTTACAATTTATTGATAGTAAGCAAGTTGATCTAATGTTTAAATTGTAAAATATCTTCACAAGACTATTTAAGAGTAACAAAGCTATCAAGTTTTGATTGAATACAATTGACGTTGTCTTTGGCAAAATATCTCATCGAGTTCTTCGGTTAGTTAACTATGCACGCATTATGTGACTGGTTTAATCAACGACTTTGGCTTGTTCACCGGACTTGTGATCATCTTATTGCGGATATTTTGGGTGACCCGAACTGACCCCGTATCATGACCGGCCTTATCACGCGATAAGTGACAAGATACGAGCGTCGTCTCGTTCTGTCGAACGGTGTCATCTAGTGACGGGCGCTCTATCCTGTCACTTATCGTGTGATAAGGCCGACCATGATACGGGGTCTGCACTTAGGGTTTGCAATTCGAATATTCGAATATTCATATTATTCGAATATTCGTCATAAATATTATTCGAATAATACAACACGAATTATTCGAATTATTCGAATATTATGTATTCTATAAAAAAATATATAATTACTGTTACACTTAATAAAACCGTAGGAATATGTTTTTGCCGGTGAATGTTACACTAGATTTATAAGGAATTGATATAAAACACAAATATGAAAGACCCAAAACTTAAATTTTTCTCCTTTTCTGGAAGTACTCGTAATGATACTGGGAAAGTCGGCAACTCGACGTGTTACAATTTAAATGCATATGCGAGAATCCCGGGACCCTTTTTCTATCTGCTAAACAATTAGTATTACTTTAAGTTTATCTTCTTTTTCTACCTAGCGTTATCCCGGCCTTTGCCAGGGTCCGCTTTCCTACTCGCTTTCCTCCACTTCTTCTTTTGTGAGCCCGTTTTCGCTCATGTCGGCCTTCACGACATCCAGTCATCGGTCTGCCACGGGGTCGAGGGCCGTCGAGAACTAGGCCATGGCATTTGTTCCCTACGTAGTCCGACGGCCTGCGAGAGACGTGACCGAACCAACGAAGGCGACATTCCTGGAGCTTATCCGCAACGTCACGAAAACCGAGGCTGCCATCGATGTACTCGTTACGAATGCGATCCGCACGCGTAACGCCGCACATCCACCGCAACATCTTCATTTCAGTAACGCGAAGCTCCTGAATGTGCCTTCCAAGAACTGGCCACGTCTCACTGCCATATAACAGGACTGGTCGTATGACGCACTTGTACACTAGTCCTTTGAGTCGAAGTGGTATTCTGCGATCGCAGATGACTCCTGTGACCTCTCGCCATTTAGACCACGCCGCGCTGATTCGGGCTCGGTTGTCGTGATCAATGGTCCCGGACTAATGCAGTACTGATCCTAGGTACATAAATTTGCCATTTTTCGTTTCAAATTCGTCACCTATCTTATTAGGATCGGGATTTCGGGATCCGTACTTCCGCAGGCCATGTATTCAGTTTTTGCGACATTTAGTTTTAGACCGCCGTTCTCTAGCGAGCCCTTCCATTGAATATTATGCTCTAATGCCTGTTTGTCCTCGTCTCTTAATGCGATGTCATCTGCATACATGAGCAACCACGGCGGCGGATCTTGTATTTCCGACGTGACGGCGTCAAGCACCACACTAAACAGAAATGGACTTAGGGCCGAGCCTTGGTGTACACCCACTGTAATAGGGAAGTGTTTTGTGTCGCCAACGGCGGTCCTCCCTAGAGAAACCGAGTTTCGGTACATAATATGACATATCTCGGATGATGTCAATATAGACCTGTGGCACGTTCTTCACCTTCAGTGCACTCCAGATCATCTGACGTGGGATGCAATCGAAAGCCTTTTGCAGGTCAAGAAATGCCATGTAAAGTGGCTTTCTTTTCTCCCTGTAAGCTTCGGTCAGACTGTAAGCTTCGGTCAGATATTACTTTAAGTTTATGGGTCTGCTAATCCCATCACGCTTATATAAGCAGTACTTAGCAGTTCTGAGAGTTAGTTGTTATTGTTTTTATCGTGCCGTGCGTAGAGGGGACCTATTAACATTGTGTTTTTAACAATTAAAGTGCATGTGTTTAGTTTGACACGCTACTGCTGGCCTGGGTGATGTAAGTAAATTGTTTTCTTGTATGCATTAAGTACTGTGGTGAAAATAATTAGACATTAAACTGATACCTATTTTACGTGCAAATTATGATCTAGTATGATTTTACATTACTACATATTCAATTTGTATTCTAGCTAGCTAGGGCAGTAACATGCGATAAAAGGTATCACGTCTGAAAACTTTATTTATACTTTTATTGCATCAGTTAAATAAAAACAGTATTACATATATTATATTACACGTATTTATTCAGGAATGATCATGAATATCATGATCAAAATAATCCTATAGATTATTCACAAATTCAGCGATACGAAAACAATTAAGAAAAATTCAAAATTAATCAGTGAAAAATATTCTTACTTATTCGTTTTTTCTTTAGCAGATCGAGTTCGTTTACTCATGTTGAGCAAGAAAGGCTTCAAATGGAGGACAATAGTGACTTCACCGAATATAAAACTTCTAATAAAGATAAAAACTTTGTGACTATTGAAATTTGATACCTAATAGTACAATTTCAGTAATGTTAATTTGTATAATGGTCTTAAATGGACAACTTTTTTGAAATCTAGCTTTATGATATTAAATGACTTCAAATCGAAATTTTGTTTTATTTTCTCAAATATTCGTATTATTCGAAATATTCGAATATTCGAATAATGAAAATTTTACTATTCATATTATTCGAATACTAAAAACGGACGAATAATGCAAACCCTATCTGCACTCCGATTTGAATAAGTGAGGAGTTGGTGGTTTAAATAAAAACAGTATTAGACCTTACTATCTAACTGAACATGCCTCGGCAAACCAAGGAAGAAACTGTTCTAGGTTGGATTTAATCCTATCCTATCCCGACAAGACATTAAATTTATTGTACATGACAGGATGTTTTTTGTGAAAAAATACGAGTCACGGAATCTCGAGTCTTATCCATGTTCTGTAACATGTTTAAGGTCATTCACCCGAAATGGCACTACCTAATCCGATCACTGGTAATAGACGTAAGTTGTATGGCCTTATTCACAAAAGTTAGTCAATCCTATTTTTAGATATTACATTTTTATTGTCACTCTGATATTTGTGCTTGTCAAAAAAGGGGAAAGTCCTATGAATCTGGTTGGTAATATGATGTATATGTATCTAGTGCATAGCAAAGACCGTGCACCGCCGCAAAAATCCGTGCACCGCCGTAAAGGTGTCCTTTTAAAGAACAATTCTATGTACCAATAATCTGTACTAAAAAGTCTATGAGGTTGAATCTTTGTACCTATATAGAGTAGAGGGTAATCTACGAAACTACCGATCCGATTTCAAAAAGCGGCCAAGTGCGTGTCGGGCCACGCGCAGGGTAGGGTTCCGTAGTTGCCCGTCTGTCACAGAATGCAAACTTAAAAGGGGCGTTTTGGGTTTTTATTATTGCTTACCCTCGTAAATAATCGTAAATATGATTAGGTAGTTTTATAATGTATAGGGTCGTTTCGCCGGTTACGCGACAACCTTCGGTTAGCGACCACCTGAAGGACAAGGTTTTTTCTATTAAAGATAACGTGCCGTGAAAATGCCACTCTACCGTCCACGGTAAAAAGTTCAAATCCCAATGACAATGTACGAGTATATGCACCCGAAATCCACCAATCTTCGATTTCTTACCAGTTAACTAGTTATGTCTACTCGTACTACTCGTTAACTAGTTATGTCTACTTAACTGTGATAGTTTTCCTTTTAAATTCATTATATGTAGTTATGTAGGTACTACTGTACTGCCACGAACTTTTTTCACGTCCCCAGTAGTAGCCATTTAGCCGGCAGAAGGGGGGGGGGGACACATGACTCGAACAAAAATTAAAGAAAAAGAAAGAAAGAAAGAAGACATTTATTCACTACACAAAAGACACACAGAGACAAAAATAAAATAAAAAATACAATACAAATGACACATACTTAATGTGTGTGTCTTCGCGGTAGTGAATCGGCCGCTGTCTCAGCATTATGCCGAGGTGTCGAACAGACACCTACAGCGCTGATTTTCAGATAGCACCTTACGTGACTCACGGAACGCAACACAACATACTACCTATACAAACGTATATTCCCACACATAATAAATAAATAATTAATATAATAAATTTGTTAAATATGTAACGCCAATTAAAAACGCGAAAGGATCCAGTGCCTATTCTTAGGGCTTTAAATCCTATTATCTCGCAAACGCATCACTGAGTTGAAAAATAGTTTTAGAAAACCCATAATATTTTTGAACAAGCTATCCAACGATACCCCACACTATAGGTTTAACGAGAAAAAAAAATACTTTAGCAATTTACATGTACTATCGGCTGCATTAATGCATGGACAACTTACGGTCTAGTTTCGCTTGCGACGTTTGACATCTACAGCTGATATGATTGCATGCGTTGCGCACAAAATAAACTAGATCGCGCTGCTGGCCAAAAATATTGATATATAGACGAATACAACTTAATTCACTGATAATAATTGACTCCTGTAATCACCATAAAAATTTCTTGCGATGCGAGTACAATTATTGACAAGTTTAGCAAGGTTTAATCTACTGTAACCGTATTTGAGTGTGACTGAACTGTCATCCTACCTACTCGTTTATCAAAGGTATATATTTCACAGTTGAAATATGTATACCCGTGATAAACCACTGACCAGTGTCAACAACAAGATTGGATGGGCTTGTGTGTGGATTAGCCTATTAAGTGCAAATGACACGGTGCTGACTGCCTTTTTAGTGTTTTTATGATTTCTGTTTTTTACACTATTTTGCACAGCCAAAAGTAGATTTTTTTAAATATAAATAACAGTAATTAAATACAATGAAATAACTCAAAGAACTTTTCATTTTAAAATTATATTTATTCAGTAGTAGTATTAGTGAATTAGCCACTTTTTAACATGTTATGGAGGTTATAGCTTAAGTTTCATTTCCGAAAATCGGAAAAAGATTGAAGCTTTACCTCAATAAAAATAATACCTATTGACAATTTTATTAATAATTTCAGACCGGGTTATGATAACATATATATCAGGCGAACGCATTCTGGTGTTTATTGGCATTTTCTATTTAAGTGAGATTTGAAATAAGTAATTAAACCCGCCATTTAAAATAATAAAAAAATACGAAACAATCTTACAGTTCACTAAGGCTTTTATTATTGATGTTACGGTCTAATTCTATGAGGCGTTCGTTGTGGGTTTTGGGACTCATAGCGCCATCTATTACAGCACATCGGCGACTCTCGGCCGTTCAAGGGAAGGCGACACCTACTAAGGTTTGCAAGAACTACGTGCGCAGCGACGCTGCAATCGGGTCAATGCAGATGGGAGTCTGATCGATATTGTTGTTTATTAATGTCTTTAAGGATAATTTGGAAATCGTAAAATAGATCTTTAGAAACATTAAAGCTAGTTGCTCATAAATCTTTAGTCTTTATGCATTCAGTGCAATCGATGCGAGTCTATCTTTGTGGTACGACAGTTCGGAGTGAAGTTGTCTGTGGTAAAGTTTTCCGGCTGTCAAAAAAAATCACATAGGGTTTTACTTGCAAGATGCCCTGAACGGAGGAGGGTACATTTTGGAAAGCGCTTCGGCCTAAGGCCATATTTTTTAATTTAGAGTCTTACCGATGTAAGTTTTAATCTCAACGCATCTCGCGACCTAATGCTGCGATGACACAATGGACATTTTCGTAAGTACGACGCGAGTCTCGCCGAGTGGATGATGGGGATATTTGTTACCTTCGGACATGAGTTTTAATCATATAACATTCTTTGTTTCAGACATAATTATAAAATTTCAAGGAGATAATATCTGGTCGGCGAAAGACCACCTAGGCTTGCTTTTACTCATTGCCAGGTACTTGAACAGTTCAGTGTTTGTTGCGGATAGTGTGATAAAAGTCGAGGATCGTTTGTTCTGTATCTAAATATTAATGTGGTTTACAGCGACTGCGCTGGCCGCTTCGTACTACGCGAAAATCCGCCACGCATAGGCAATTTTGGAGTCTGGCGCCGGAAGCTATACTCGGGTCACATGTGGCGACGGTTCTCCATCTGCGGATACCGTCACGAGCAGGACTGCCTCGGAAGTCCTGGGTTGAAGCAGTGGACTACGGCGGCGCTGTGACGCGTGTACAACGCGTTCCACGAGGTGATTTCTTTCCATACCTTATGAACCACGTTTTGGTATAAGACCATGTGTTCGCAAATAAAGTTAGAACCTTAGTATTAATATCGCAGCCTCATACAAACCAAGCATCAGAATCGCTTTATCATATTACATTTTGGCGCCCCACGTTGGGCGCCAAAATGTAACGTGATAAACCGATTCTGATAATGTTTTGGACGGCTATCGTTTACCTTGGTGTGAAGGATACTTGACGCGCTCGTAGAGACGTCCACACTTGATTACTTGCACCGGGCTAGTCAGACAGGTAGATAATTTCACAGGGGTGGGTGCGCTCTGGGCACAGGGCTATAGGTATGTACTGATATCAGAAGGGCGCCATGCATTTATAATTTATTCTCCTAAATGCAAAAGAGATTAGACAGGATACCTATTTTTACAATGGTCAGAAATATGAACAAAGGAAGTTTATTTGACAAGTAGATTTAATGCCATCAAAACACGTGTATACAGGTAGAACAAGCCACTAAAACTTAACTAAGGCTTGGAGCTAGGCATGGCTTCTTCCTACAGAGACTTAGATTCTAAATTGTCTGACCGAGGACGAAGTCTTGGTATTTTGAATTTAATTAAATTAGAGAATAGGCATCGTTGTAATGCTTGGTTTGTATGAGGCTGCGATATTAATACTAAGGTTCTAACTTTATTTGCAAACACATGGTCTTATACCAAGACGTGGTTCATAGGGTATGGAAAGAAATCACCTCGTGGAATGCGTTGTACACGCGTCACAGCGCCGCCGTAGTCCACTGCTTCAACCCAGGACTTCCGAGGCAGTCCTGCTCGTGACGGTATCCGCAGATGGAGAACCGTCGCCACATGTGACCCGAGTACAGCTTCCGGCGCCAGACTCCAAAATTGCATATGCGTGGCGGACTTTCGCGTAGCACGAAGCGGCCAGCGCAGTCGCTGTAAACCACATTAATATTTAGATACAGAACAAACGATCCTCGACTTTTATCACACTATCCGCAACAAACACTGAACTGTTCAAGTACCTGGCAATGAGTAAAAGCAAGCCTAGGTGGTCTTTCGCCGACCAGATATTATCTCCTTGAAATTTTATAATTATGTCTGAAACAAAGAATGTTATATGATTAAAACTCATGTCCGAAGGTAACAAATATCCCCATCATCCACTCGGCGAGACTCGCGAAACGTACTTACGAAAATGTCCATTGTGTCATCGCAGCATTAGGTCGCGAGATGCGTTGAGATTAAAACTTACATCGGTAAGACTCTAAATTAAAAAATATGGCCTTAGGCCGAAGCGCTTTCCAAAATGCGAGCTCTTGTCGGGTTCACGCCATCGTTCGAAAGGAAAAGGCTGGGCGATTTGACAGCCCAAGAAAAAAAACTTTACCACAGACAATCTAGCTCACTCCTTCCGTACCACAAAGATCGATTTGCATCAGTTGCACTGAATGTTGCATGAAATGTGAAAAAATACGAGTCACGGAATCTCGAGTCTTATCCATGTTCTGTAACATGTTTAAGGTCATTCACCCGAAATGGCACTACCTAATCCGATCACTGGTAATAGACGTAAGTTGTATGGCCTTATTCACAAAAGTTAGTCAATCCTATTTTTAGATATTACATTTTTATTGTCACTCTGATATTTGTGCTTGTCAAAAAAGGGGAAAGTCCTATGAATCTGGTTGGTAATATGATGTATATGTATCTAGTGCATAGCAAAGACCGTGCACCGCCGCAAAAATCCGTGCACCGCCGTAAAGGTGTCCTTTTAAAGAACAATTCTATGTACCAATAATCTGTACTAAAAAGTCTATGAGGTTGAATCTTTGTACCTATATAGAGTAGAGGGTAATCTACGAAACTACCGATCCGATTTCAAAAAGCGGCCAAGTGCGTGTCGGGCCACGCGCAGGGTAGGGTTCCGTAGTTGCCCGTCTGTCACAGAATGCAAACTTAAAAGGGGCGTTTTGGGTTTTTATTATTGCTTACCCTCGTAAATAATCGTAAATATGATTAGGTAGTTTTATAATGTATAGGGTCGTTTCGCCGGTTACGCGACAACCTTCGGTTAGCGACCACCTGAAGGACAAGGTTTTTTCTATTAAAGATAACGTGCCGTGAAAATGCCACTCTACCGTCCACGGTAAAAAGTTCAAATCCCAATGACAATGTACGAGTATATGCACCCGAAATCCACCAATCTTCGATTTCTTACCAGTTAACTAGTTATGTCTACTCGTACTACTCGTTAACTAGTTATGTCTACTTAACTGTGATAGTTTTCCTTTTAAATTCATTATATGTAGTTATGTAGGTACTACTGTACTGCCACGAACTTTTTTCACGTCCCCAGTAGTAGCCATTTAGCCGGCAGAAGGGGGGGGGGGGACACATGACTCGAACAAAAATTAAAGAAAAAGAAAGAAAGAAAGAAGACATTTATTCACTACACAAAAGACACACAGAGACAAAAATAAAATAAAAAATACAATACAAATGACACATACTTAATGTGTGTGTCTTCGCGGTAGTGAATCGGCCGCTGTCTCAGCATTATGCCGAGGTGTCGAACAGACACCTACAGCGCTGATTTTCAGATAGCACCTTACGTGACTCACGGAACGCAACACAACATACTACCTATACAAACGTATATTCCCACACATAATAAATAAATAATTAATATAATAAATTTGTTAAATATGTAACGCCAATTAAAAACGCGAAAGGATCCAGTGCCTATTCTTAGGGCTTTAAATCCTATTATCTCGCAAACGCATCACTGAGTTGAAAAATAGTTTTAGAAAACCCATAATATTTTTGAACAAGCTATCCAACGATACCCCACACTATAGGTTTAACGAGAAAAAAAAATACTTTAGCAATTTACATGTACTATCGGCTGCATTAATGCATGGACAACTTACGGTCTAGTTTCGCTTGCGACGTTTGACATCTACAGCTGATATGATTGCATGCGTTGCGCACAAAATAAACTAGATGGCGCTGCTGGCCAAAAATATTGATATATAGACGAATACAACTTAATTCACTGATAATAATTGACTCCTGTAATCACCATAAAAATTTCTTGCGATGCGAGTACAATTATTGACAAGTTTAGCAAGGTTTAATCTACTGTAACCGTATTTGAGTGTGACTGAACTGTCATCCTACCTACTCGTTTATCAAAGGTATATATTTCACAGTTGAAATATGTATACCCGTGATAAACCACTGACCAGTGTCAACAACAAGATTGGATGGGCTTGTGTGTGGATTAGCCTATTAAGTGCAAATGACACGGTGCTGACTGCCTTTTTAGTGTTTTTATGATTTCTGTTTTTTACACTATTTTGCACAGCCAAAAGTAGATTTTTTTAAATATAAATAACAGTAATTAAATACAATGAAATAACTCAAAGAACTTTTCATTTTAAAATTATATTTATTCAGTAGTAGTATTAGTGAATTAGCCACTTTTTAACATGTTATGGAGGTTATAGCTTAAGTTTCATTTCCGAAAATCGGAAAAAGATTGAAGCTTTACCTCAATAAAAATAATACCTATTGACAATTTTATTAATAATTTCAGACCGGGTTATGATAACATATATATCAGGCGAACGCATTCTGGTGTTTATTGGCATTTTCTATTTAAGTGAGATTTGAAATAAGTAATTAAACCCGCCATTTAAAATAATAAAAAAATACGAAACAATCTTACAGTTCACTAAGGCTTTTATTATTGATGTTACGGTCTAATTCTATGAGGCGTTCGTTGTGGGTTTTGGGACTCATAGCGCCATCTATTACAGCACATCGGCGACTCTCGGCCGTTCAAGGGAAGGCGACACCTACTAAGGTTTGCAAGAACTACGTGCGCAGCGACGCTGCAATCGGGTCAATGCAGATGGGAGTCTGATCGATATTGTTGTTTATTAATGTCTTTAAGGATAATTTGGAAATCGTAAAATAGATCTTTAGAAACATTAAAGCTAGTTGCTCATAAATCTTTAGTCTTTATGCATTCAGTGCAATCGATGCGAGTCTATCTTTGTGGTACGACAGTTCGGAGTGAAGTTGTCTGTGGTAAAGTTTTCCGGCTGTCAAAAAAAATCACATAGGGTTTTACTTGCAAGATGCCCTGAACGGAGGAGGGTACATTTTGGAAAGCGCTTCGGCCTAAGGCCATATTTTTTAATTTAGAGTCTTACCGATGTAAGTTTTAATCTCAACGCATCTCGCGACCTAATGCTGCGATGACACAATGGACATTTTCGTAAGTACGACGCGAGTCTCGCCGAGTGGATGATGGGGATATTTGTTACCTTCGGACATGAGTTTTAATCATATAACATTCTTTGTTTCAGACATAATTATAAAATTTCAAGGAGATAATATCTGGTCGGCGAAAGACCACCTAGGCTTGCTTTTACTCATTGCCAGGTACTTGAACAGTTCAGTGTTTGTTGCGGATAGTGTGATAAAAGTCGAGGATCGTTTGTTCTGTATCTAAATATTAATGTGGTTTACAGCGACTGCGCTGGCCGCTTCGTACTACGCGAAAATCCGCCACGCATAGGCAATTTTGGAGTCTGGCGCCGGAAGCTATACTCGGGTCACATGTGGCGACGGTTCTCCATCTGCGGATACCGTCACGAGCAGGACTGCCTCGGAAGTCCTGGGTTGAAGCAGTGGACTACGGCGGCGCTGTGACGCGTGTACAACGCGTTCCACGAGGTGATTTCTTTCCATACCTTATGAACCACGTTTTGGTATAAGACCATGTGTTCGCAAATAAAGTTAGAACCTTAGTATTAATATCGCAGCCATACATATGTAATAGATGGCGCTATGAGTCTTAAAACCCACAACGAACGCCTCATAGAATTAGACCGTAACATTGATACTGGTATTTCATAGATTATAATGGTAGGCTTCTACGGTTATCTATCTCACTCGATCTCGTTAATTGACAAAATGATTATATTCTATTATGATAATTTTCCTTAACGTAACACGTAACACAATAGTGTCTACAGGGATAAAAAAGCACGATGAAAACAATATTCTACTCATATTTTACTTTTGTCATTTGTTTATATATAACCCGGTCTGTCGTTCTTCAAACCCTACATGTTCACAGTTAGATATACCACCAGATTCCGCGTTAGGCACTACGTGATCACTGAACGTGAACTTATATGTCCTTATGAATAGATTTAAACACTTCTCACTTCTCATCACTAAACATGACAAAAATCCAGTTGTCCAGTGTCCAAATTGCGACAATTTGCTGTTTTATGTGCTTCTCTGTAAGTATGGGTTTAACAGCATGCCCATGATAATTATAAACCCTTCTCGTTATGGAGACACGACGAACTCCACACTTGTGCAATAAATCGACGTAATGACTTGTCGTATCAAAATCATTTTCTTTATAGTCCATTGTCAATGGCTGGTGGCCGTTCTTTGTCGGTGTAGCAGAGACGTTTCCTTTTGCTCAACCTTTTTTAGCTGTAACGATATTATTTGAAAATAAATCATCAGAAAAATGTATGATAGTTCAGTAGTAGTTACTAAATAATTATATCACAAACGTATAAAATAACTACTTACGTTTAGATCAGTTTCTGTAGCTTGTAGCTTCGTTACATATCGCAAATATTTGCGACCTTTTAACTAGATCAATATTACGTCGAAAACTAGTTTTATTATTCATGTTATCCAGAAAAAAATATGAATAACAAGGCTGAGTAGTCCTACGAACGAACACGTAACATCTTTGTGATAAAAACGAATAAGTATGGTAGTTTTGATTCATTCGTCTACCATCATCGATTATTATATTAATCGTAGTAGTAATGGATTAATATCTGAGCAGCAAATTAAACTTATGATAAATTTCAACTGCCTAGTCAATTGAACCGATGGTCGAGTGGCCAACAAGGCAAGTAACTAGGTCGACACCTAGCTTGAGAGTCGTGGGTTCAAATCCCGCACCCAACCAAAAATATGTTGGGAAAGATGTGTTTTTGGAATTGTTTGGATATTCACTGGTAGTGAATCGGAAACATCGCAAGAAAAATAAATGCACAAAGGTAGCACATAAATAGAATACACATTCCAAATTGCGTCATAATACCGCCATTATCGATCGATAATGCTTTGGCAAGATTACTTGGCAATATAATATAGGAAAAATAATAACCCAAGAAAATAATTATAATTATATCCAAGACGAAGAATTACTTTTTGTTTCCATTTTTGTTAACAACGTCATCTAGTGAAATTGCTGATCCTCTGTGGTTTACATTTACATCTATAATGATATTGCACGTCGTGCACATAGATGGCGTTAGCGAGCGCGTCAAAGGAAACAGTTGACCATGCACTTATGCTGTCTAGTGTACAGGAGATACCCAAAAAAATTTTTTCACGATTTTATTCTACTGTTTTGTCGGCGTGATTGGTTTATAAGTTTATATACCCATGCCGAATTGCAGTTTTCTAGTTGTAAGGGTTACTGAGCTAAGCCGAAGACGGACAGACAGACAGACGGACGGACATGGCGAAACTATAAGAGTTCCTTGTTGACTACGGAACTCTAAAAATCAGGAAACATTATATAAAATGGGCCTTCAGGATGGGTATTGCCTATTTTTGTATATTGTCCCGGCACGTCGCTGGCACTTTTTGTAATACGAAGGCGGACCCGCGCGGGCCGCATTTATTACATACGTAAATTGTGGCGTGTATCATAAACAAATAAATCTGTTATGTGTATGAGCCTCTTAATTGAATTAATTATTGTTATTGTGACTATATTTAAATTATTCGATTATTATTATTGTATTATTCCAAATTATTCATAACATATGACATTTTTTTATTCATGTGATTGTAGTTATAAAATAGATGTAACACTAAATATTTTCTTAATGATTTGCACGCCTGCCCGCAGGCTAGTTACACTGTGCGCAACCATTTTTGGAAGAATACTCTGACTGTATCTGAAGCAAATACATTTTCTGATTTCTGAAATTGGCTAGATATTGGGTTAGGGGTTATATTCAAGATACACATAGTGCTTCCAGTTGAAAGCGGGCAACGGATGTGCAACTATTTTGGAGACAAGGTTTAAATGCATAATTAGTGTGGTCAATAATATCGCTCGTTCGTTTCAAATTTATTGCATAAAACATCGTTTCAAAAGCAAACCGTTTTAAGAATTATAAATATATTATAAATACAATGAAAGGGCCATGATTAAAAGAAAACTACATATCTGATATTTTAATTGTAATGTTTAACACAATTTGTACGTGGTAATTGGTAATATAAGAATTACATAAAATTATAAATCTTTGATAGTAAATAACTTTGAAATATGAAAAACTAATAATAAAACATATTGTTATTCTTACATATTAAATTCACTGGGCAAAAACATTTACTTAATCGTTTTAATTTACAATTTTGTATAAATGTAAACCACTGAATACTCTCGATTGACCGTCAATTATAAACAGTTTTGTAGAGAATAGTGCAGTGTGGGTTCACAATTCTGCAAAATTGAAAACTTTATAAGTAAGTACCTAATAGTAAAACGTTTCTGGTACAAAACAGGCCGGGCCCTAGGCTACGAACTTCGAGGCTACGAAGCAGTACGTACAGTTACAAAAGTATTACAATTTACTGGAGCGCGTACACTGTTACTAAAGTTTTTCACTTCACAACTTTCACACAAAAAAATGATAAATGCATTTTATGGCGTCATAATTAAATGTTGTGCAACGAAAGATGTTGACTGGACTACTTATAAACTAAGTTATAAAAATGTTATCACGATTTTACTATACCTGATAAAAAAAAGATTGGTTGTTTTTTGTGAACAGGGGTTAGCAATTGCAATGAAAATTTAATTGGACTTGAAATGACAATATGACTAGGCCAACATGCACCCCTTTGAGTATTACACTTTACATAAATGCCCAGAAACAGCCTCTTACATTTCGTTATATTTGGAAAACTGCTGTTCTGCCATTAATATTAATTATATGCTTAAATGTAAATTAGTGTCATGGTTTTACAAAACATGGGGCAAGAAATCATAACATAATTAGGCTAATTAAAAATGGTAAGAGATTCTCTGATCTAATATTTCTAATAAATAATACGTGTTCAATATAAAATAATAACGGCTCTTAGTTCAATCCATATGGCATCCCGCAAATGTATAACAAATGTTTAAAAAACCAAATCATGTACAGTCAGAAACTTCACAACGTTGACTAAGTTTCGGTCTCGTCATAATGAATGATTGTCCAAAACAATACACATATGATATATGTTTAGAAGTAGGTAGTAAAATTATTTTGTACATTGATTAGTTTGTTGACCTTAAACTATTTATGGCTTAGCTGAAGGCGATCAACCGTAAATTGAACATAATAAATAATTTTGAAAATATCTTCGTCATGAACCTAGGATACTCTGGACAAGCCATGGTAATAATCAGAGCCCGGATTTTTCACGGCAAGACAAAACACTATCGTAATCTTGCCAGTGGTAGAAACATTGTTTTATCGATATCGATAATTGTGTAGTAGAAGTAAAAACGTCACCAAATAAAATAAATATTTAATTAAAAAAGTACGTGAAGTTTGTATTATAGACTAATTCGGGGTGATTCTCTATCCACGTTTCGATCCGATCTTGCACATTACTCATTTTTATTTTTATTAGTAACTGTAATTATGAAGGTATTATACGTGTATATCAATCACGTCGGTTTCAAAGCGTTATAAGAAATAAATAATATCTAGACACAATTTAAGTTTCACACGGCCAGTGTGATGGGTGCCTTTGCGCCAGGGACAACTCGTGGGGGACTTTTTGACTAGGCTTAAGCTAGTAGCTTAAGTTCTTATTAGTTGTTATTGTGTGTTTTTATAAGTTAGGAATTATCCTGTGAATTCTCGATTAAATACTAGTTTGGCAATAAAAAAAATTTAAGTTTTATACGTAATGAAATGACATTTAAAGTCTTAGGCCTCTCACAGACTGGCGCGGCCTGGCCGCGGCGGACAATATTAAACTTGTCCGCCGCTGTCAAATTTTCTATTGTCCGCCACCGCAGGCCGCGCCAGTGTGTTGCAGGCCTTATAAGGTAATAAGTGTCTATTATTGACTGTATTGTCTATTATTTTCAATGGGGTGGTATAGTCATTATCGCGACTTTTTAGTTGGCTCAAATACCTTATGGCGTTTTCGGAAGAAAAATACAATTCTAGTTTTTTATTAAAAAATATAAAAAGGTTGTTTGGCACACTGTACATTATCAATAATGTAAAAATATAGCTGGTAGCTTACAATTTTCAATAAGTGTGACAGAAAGGGAAATATCATTCGTTGTCCTCATCATAGTTCCACTTTTTTCTTTGCCACAACTGATTTAGTATGAATATAATATGAATAATAATAATGAATATAAACCATTACGCGTCCAAATTGAGTAGGTTGTCTATGGCAAGTCATCATCCATTTTAAGAATAGTTCTTAATTTAGCTGCATAGGAGCTTTTCCGTCCTTCGTGGCATCACGTATAGCCTATCCTGAGTATCATAGGTCCATGCTTCTTGTTGATATATAAAACCATCATTGCATCAGCATTGCTGGGATTTGATCAGTTCAGTCATTAGTAGTAGGTATTAATGGGGCAGCCTACCTCGAGGACTTGGGTACCGCGCGGGGGAGCTTCCTTTTGATTCCTTCCTCCTGGTAGTCCAGGCTGCAGGGCTTCAGCAGCTCCTGCCCGCCCTGGTGC
Source organism: Epinotia demarniana (assembly GCA_945867215.1). Taxonomy (NCBI): domain Eukaryota; kingdom Metazoa; phylum Arthropoda; class Insecta; order Lepidoptera; family Tortricidae; genus Epinotia; species Epinotia demarniana. Next base: position 14,765,452 of record OX244260.1, on the reverse strand, counting down.
AACCACTTGTTGCACACTATGGAAAACATAAATAGTTTAGGTTATTTCTGATTGATGAAAGACGATGCAACTTGCTGCTTCAAAAGCCAGAGGAAACAGCAATGCATATTCTCTGCTCCTGCGGAACACTCATGCACAAAAGAAGTACAACATCGTGCACCCAGAAGAGGTACAACATATCACCGCCCAAAGAATCTGGAATTTCCTAGAGGCAACGGGACTTAACGGTGAAATCTAAACAAAGGGCTGCCACAATAGATCACTTGCTGGTCGAAGCGGCATATAAAGGCCAACAATACAACAACAATAATAATAGTAAAATACTCCTTGCATTTCATTAAATTGTCAATAGGGCCTCTACGTGTTGTACTTTGTTGGTACTTCGTAGGTACTTAACTCCACGCACGCCTCCCAAAGGTCAGGGACATCATTGTCCCGTGTGCGGGAAAGCCATAAAATAATAATATTAATAATATTTCTGATTAGCGCTCATCTCGATATAATCGAAAGTTAAGTCTGTTTTTAATTAATTTACCTTTTTTTCAATAAAATTCCTTTTTCGCTTCCTCTAATCCATCTTTTTCCCTATTGTGACTTTAACAAATAATAACAAAGCCCGGTATCAAATGTAATGTCATAGCAAGCGGAAAAATTACCTGATAGCGGGGTTCCTAGTTTCACTTAGTTAAGTAGGGCATCGGTAAAACGATGAAAATACCTAGTTTTATGGGCATAAGATTCGTGTATTGTACCATTTCTAAATCTGCATAACATGCCCAATTTTTGGATGTTACTTGCTCGTTTTGTTTCAAGGATTTTTTTTTCACAGCAGGTGTCCAAAGTCGAAGTTCTCGTTTTGCTAGAATGCAATTGAAATCAAGATTTATCCATTATTTTACGGAAATCCACATAACTTTTTGACAGAATCATACTCATGTCATCTTAAATAACTATTTAAGATTCCATTACAACAAAAAAAATAAGCTTCGAGAGCTTTCCAGCAGAATCCTGACACTGACAATGTTAAAAAAGGTGAAAATTCACTAAAAAACGTAATTTGGTAATAACTCGAAAACCATGCAACTTTTACTGGGGTCATGTTAGGCTGGTTAGGCCCTCTTTAGCTGACCTACCTCCGGTGTCACTGTGACGTGCCACTTATGGGACACCCTGTATAATATAAACTAAAAGAAACAGTTTCGTAAACCACGGTGGTAACTAACGTACTGTCCGCTTGATATTGAATTGACATAATAAACCAACTACATGTACAGAAATTACTCTCTATTTTTATGCTTTTTACACGTTCTTATAATTATTTTCAGGGGGTGTGGGGTTGCCGTTCGTTACTCACATTTGCATAGTCATAATAATGTTACGGATGTTTTATCCACATTGATATTTAACAAAAAGGCAACCATCATACTCAAGACATCAATTAAGTCAAGGTGGTCCAAGTAAGTAAAATAGATCCAGTAGAAAGTGGGCCAAAAGCATGTCACAGCATATGCTGAGTGGTGTCCACTTGCGGCTACTATAGCAGCACCACCAGTCTTCTTTATGTACATCTTATTTTTAGTTTAAGTTGGTATTTAATAAGTTTATTTTTATATACTGTGTTTTCTAATTAAGAACGAAATTGTGATGTGGTGTTATTTTGGCTGGCAATAAATTCATTCATTCTTCTATTCTATTCTAAACGGGAGAGAACTTGATTTCAAAAGGTTTTCCCATCAATCTGCCCATGGCGAAGATAAGATTGTTCTGTGCGGGGCGGTGGGCAATCTCTATGCCGCACCAACGGCGTTTTCGGCACCTAGAACGGTAGTTCCCTGGTACAGTAGTACCACAAATTAAAGTTACATCGGCAATCTTCATTCATTTCTCCGTCTTCATTCACCGACGAGTGCTGACAAGTACCGAATGAAATCGAACGTATGACCATTTCAATAAAGACCTTGTTGCACTATAGATTTTACCCGCGCAAACGCGCTACCTTATGATTCATCATCATCATCATCATATCAGCCGAAAGACGTCCACTGCTGGAAATAGGCCTCCCCCAAAGAGTGCCAAAGTGACCGGTCCTGCGCCAACCGCATCCAGCGGACTCCCGCAACCTTCACCAGATCATCAGTTCACCTTGTGGGGGGCCTAACCACGCCGTGCCTTTCGGTACGTGGTCGCCACTCGAGAACCTTTCCGTCCCAACGGCCATCGGTTCTACGTGCTATGTGCCCTGCCCACTGCCACTTAAGATTAGCGATTCGGAGGGCTATATCGGTTACCTTGGTTCTGCTGCGGATAGCCTCATTTATGATGCGATCACGCAGAGAAACTCCCAACCCAAAATAGCCCTCTCCATAGCCCTTTGGGTGACTTTGAGCGACCACGTTTCAGTGTCATATGTCATTACTTACTAACACACGCTGGTTAAAGACTCTAGTCTTAAGACACTGCGGAGAATTGGAAGAAACGATGTGCCGTCGCTTCACGCTCACCCCACTTGGAGCCGTGCAGGTTCAGCCAGAACAGCGCCGCGTTCTGTACTGGGGTGCACTCACCCCACTTGGAGCCGCGCAGCACGGGGCAGGCGGCGTGGCGCGTGGCCATGTCGCCCTCGCCGGACGCGTGCAGGTTCAGCCAGAACAGCGCCGCGTTCTGTACTGGGGTGCACTCACCCCACTTGGAGCCGCGCAGCACGGGGCAGGCGGCGTGGCGCGTGGCCATGTCGCCCTCGCCGGACGCGTGCAGGTTCAGCCAGAACAGCGCCGCGTTCTGTACTGGGGTGCACTCACCCCACTTGGAGCCGCGCAGCACGGGGCAGGCGGCGTGGCGCGTGGCCATGTCGCCCTCGCCGGACGCGTGCAGGTTCAGCCAGAACAGCGCCGCGTTCTGTACTGGGGTGCACTCACCCCACTTGGAGCCGCGCAGCACGGGGCAGGCGGCGTGGCGCGTGGCCATGTCGCCCTCGCCGGACGCGTGCAGGTTCAGCCAGAACAGCGCCGCGTTCTGTACTGGGGTGCACTCACCCCACTTGGAAGCCGCGCAGCACGGGGCAGGCGGCGTGGCGCGTGGCCATGTCGCCCTCGCCAGACGCGTGCAGGTTCAGCCAGAACAGCGCCGCGTTCTGTACTGGGGTGCACTCACCCCACTTGGAGCCGCGCAGCACGGGGCAGGCGGCGTGGCGCGTGGCCATGTCGCCCTCGCCGGACGCGTGCAGGTTCAGCCAGAACAGCGCCGCGTTCTGTACTGGGGTGCACTCACCCCACTTGGAGCCGCGCAGCACGGGGCAGGCGGCGTGGCGCGTGGCCATGTCGCCCTCGCCGGACGCGTGCAGGTTCAGCCAGAACAGCGCCGCGTTCTGTACTGGGGTGCACTCACCCCACTTGGAGCCGCGCAGCACGGGGCAGGCGGCGTGGCGCGTGGCCATGTCGCCCTCGCCGGACGCGTGCAGGTTCAGCCAGAACAGCGCCGCGTTCTGTACTGGGGTGCACTCACCCCACTTGGAGCCGCGCAGCACGGGGCAGGCGGCGTGGCGCGTGGCCATGTCGCCCTCGCCGGACGCGTGCAGGTTCAGCCAGAACAGCGCCGCGTTCTGTACTGGGGTGCACTCACCCCACTTGGAGCCGCGCAGCACGGGGCAGGCGGCGTGGCGCGTGGCCATGTCGCCCTCGCCGGACGCGTGCAGGTTCAGCCAGAACAGCGCCGCGTTCTGTACTGGGTTGCACTCACCCCACTTGGAGCCGCGCAGCACGGGGCAGGCGGCGTGGCGCGTGGCCATGTCGCCCTCGCCGGACGCGTGCAGGTTCAGCCAGAACAGCGCCGCGTTCTGTACTGGGGTGCACTCACCCCACTTGGAGCCGCGCAGCACGGGGCAGGCGGCGTGGCGCGTGGCCATGTCGCCCTCGCCGGACGCGTGCAGGTTCAGCCAGAACAGCGCCGCGTTCTGTACTGGGGTGCACTCACCCCACTTGGAGCCGCGCAGCACGGGGCAGGCGGCGTGGCGCGTGGCCATGTCGCCCTCGCCGGACGCGTGCAGGTTCAGCCAGAACAGCGCCGCGTTCTGTACTGGGGTGCACTCACCCCACTTGGAGCCGCGCAGCACGGGGCAGGCGGCGTGGCGCGTGGCCATGTCGCCCTCGCCGGACGCGTGCAGGTTCAGCCAGAACAGCGCCGCGTTCTGTACTGGGGTGCACTCACCCCACTTGGAGCCGCGCAGCACGGGGCAGGCGGCGTGGCGCGTGGCCATGTCGCCCTCGCCAGACGCGTGCAGGTTCAGCCAGAACAGCGCCGCGTTCTGTACTGGGGTGCACTCACCCCACTTGGAGCCGCGCAGCACGGGGCAGGCGGCGTGGCGCGTGGCCATGTCGCCCTCGCCGGACGCGTGCAGGTTCAGCCAGAACAGCGCCGCGTTCTGTACTGGGGTGCACTCACCCCACTTGGAGCCGCGCAGCACGGGGCAGGCGGCGTGGCGCGTGGCCATGTCGCCCTCGCCGGACGCATGCAGGTTCAGCCAGAACAGCGCCGCGTTCTGTACTGGGGTGCACTCACCCCACTTGGAGCCGCGCAGCACGGGGCAGGCGGCGTGGCGCGTGGCCATGTCGCCCTCGCCAGACGCGTGCAGGTTCAGCCAGAACAGCGCCGCGTTCTGTACTGGGGTGCACTCACCCCACTTGGAGCCGCGCAGCACGGGGCAGGCGGCGTGGCGCGTGGCCATGTCGCCCTCGCCGGACGCGTGCAGGTTCAGCCAGAACAGCGCCGCGTTCGGTACTGGGGTGCACTCACCCCACTTGGAGCCGCGCAGCACGGGGCAGGCGGCGTGGCGCGTGGCCATGTCGCCCTCGCCGGACGCGTGCAGGTTCAGCCAGAACAGCGCCGCGTTCTGTACTGGGGTGCACTCACCCCACTTGGAGCCGCGCAGCACGGGGCAGGCGGCGTGGCGCGTGGCCATGTCGCCCTCGCCGGACGCGTGCAGGTTCAGCCAGAACAGCGCCGCGTTCTGTACTGGGGTGCACTCACCCCACTTGGAGCCGCGCAGCACGGGGCAGGCGGCGTGGCGCGTGGCCATGTCGCCCTCGCCGGACGCGTGCAGGTTCAGCCAGAACAGCGCCGCGTTCTGTACTGGGGTGCACTCACCCCACTTGGAGCCGCGCAGCACGGGGCAGGCGGCGTGGCGCGTGGCCATGTCGCCCTCGCCGGACGCGTGCAGGTTCAGCCAGAACAGCGCCGCGTTCTGTACTGGGGTGCACTCACCCCACTTGGAGCCGCGCAGCACGGGGCAGGCGGCGTGGCGCGTGGCCATGTCGCCCTCGCCGGACGCGTGCAGGTTCAGCCAGAACAGCGCCGCGTTCTGTACTGGGGTGCACTCACCCCACTTGGTGCCGCGCAGCACGGGGCAGGCGGCGTGGCGCGTGGCCATGTCGCCCTCGCCAGACGCGTGCAGGTTCAGCCAGAACAGCGCCGCGTTCTGTACTGGGGTGCACTCACCCCACTTGGAGCCGCGCAGCACGGGGCAGGCGGCGTGGCGCGTGGCCATGTCGCCCTCGCCGGACGCGTGCAGGTTCAGCCAGAACAGCGCCGCGTTCTGTACTGGGGTGCACTCACCCCACTTGGAGCCGCGCAGCACGGGGCAGGCGGCGTGGCGCGTGGCCATGTCGCCCTCGCCGGACGCGTGCAGGTTCAGCCAGAACAGCGCCGCGTTCTGTACTGGGGTGCACTCACCCCACTTGGAGCCGCGCAGCACGGGGCAGGCGGCGTGGCGCGTGGCCATGTCGCCCTCGCCGGACGCGTGCAGGTTCAGCCAGAACAGCGCCGCGTTCTGTACTGGGGTGCACTCACCCCACTTGGAGCCGCGCAGCACGGGGCAGGCGGCGTGGCGCGTGGCCATGTCGCCCTCGCCGGACGCGTGCAGGTTCAGCCAGAACAGCGCCGCGTTCTGTACTGGGGTGCACTCACCCCACTTGGAGCCGCGCAGCACGGGGCAGGCGGCGTGGCGCGTGGCCATGTCGCCCTCGCCGGACGCGTGCAGGTTCAGCCAGAACAGCGCCGCGTTCTGTACTGGGGTGCACTCACCCCACTTGGAGCCGCGCAGCACGGGGCAGGCGGCGTGGCGCGTGGCCATGTCGCCCTCGCCGGACGCGTGCAGGTTCAGCCAGAACAGCGCCGCGTTCTGTACTGGGGTGCACTCACCCCACTTGGAGCCGCGCAGCACGGGGCAGGCGGCGTGGCGCGTGGCCATGTCGCCCTCGCCGGACGCGTGCAGGTTCAGCCAGAACAGCGCCGCGTTCTTGACGGGGAACACGGACAGCCCGAGCTCCGTGAACACCGTGGCGCCGCCTTGCGCCACCTCCGACATCTGACAATGTCACAATACTCCTTCATTTATGCTCGTATACATTTTCATTATGCGGGCGGATCTTCAAGCGTTTTAAAAGTTCGGTTCTAAAGTCATTTTAGGCTCAGCATTATCTCCGAAAAGGGAGAGCATACTGTTAGAACTTTGAAGATACAGAAACAAGTCAGTGCTCAGATTTTTTTTTTTGTTTTTTCCCATACCTATTTGGAGGTTCAGCCTAAAACATGTTACACCTAAAATTGTTTAGTATATTTTTTATATGACTAAAAGGCTAAATGTATAATATTGGTAGGTATAATTATTCTTTAGCTTAACATAAAACCTCCTAAAACAAAACAAACAATGGCTACAATCACATCACCTAAACTATTTTAAAACTAAGTTAGGTAGGTCGGTAGGCAAGGGCGTTAAATTAGGTTTGGGCAGAAAAAAGGGGGGAAGGGGGGGCGAAGCCACCCACAAGGGGGGCTGGAATAAAAAAAAACAAATACTCGCAGTAAAAAAACAAATACTCGTAACAATTTTATTATTTGGTAGGTTAGGTTAGGGTTAGCTTGTGTCCCTTAGAGCGGAAATAGGCACCCCGCGAAGCGGGGAGACGTCGACATGCTGGCGGTTAGGTTAGAATTTCGACCTCTACACAAAACGTTTTTTTGTTTTGGTTAAAACATATTATGCCAACGAAGACCCTCCCACCATAGACGGACTGCTTAGAGCAGTAGTGGTAGCCCTACGCTTAAAAAAACCGCAAAACAATTTTTTTGACCCGCAGTTCCTAAAAAAAATTCCCTTAGGGGGGGAGTGCCAAAACATTTTTCTTTTTGTATGGGAAAAAAAATATCAGAAACCTATGTGTGTATATCGCTTTTCGAGGCGATTCTAAAAATATACCACATCATTACATTTTAGCCATATTTTTTTAATTGAAACAAAAATAATTTTCAAAACATACCAAGTTTGGGCTCCTCCAGACACGATATGGCTGATTTTTTTTAATTCAATATACCACAAATGATACGTGATATCCTCATATCTAACCTCAAAAAAACAATGTTGAAAAGGATTGCATTAAGTTTTTTTTTTTAATTTTTCAATATCACCATGGGACACAGTTCTACTTGAATACCTATTTTACGTGACTTATGGAACTGTACTGCAGATACGTTACTTATTAATCATAAAATGATACGTAGTATCCATATATCCAACGAGAAATACCTCTTTAACCCTTTAACTGCGCTTTTTCATCAGTTGGTATAGTTTGGTTAGTTTTTGTCACAAAATATCAAGGTAATATATAAGGATAAGGATATCAAGATATAATGTATCACAAATGATCCGTTATATCTTTATATCTAACCCCAAGAAAGCAATTTAGAAATAATATCATAGTTTTTTTTTGAATTTTTTTATTTGATTGTTTCACTTGCTAATATTGAAAAATTAAAAAAAAATACTTAATGCAATTATTTTCAAAATTGCTTTTTTGAGGTTAGATATGAGGATATCACGTATCATTTGTGGTATATTGAATTTTAAAAAAATCAGCCATATCGTGTCTGGAGGAGCCCAAACTTGGTATGTTTCGAAAATTATTTTTGTTTTAATTAAAAAAATATGGTTAAAATGTAATGATGTGGCATATTTTTAGAATCGCCTCAAAAAGCCCTTTCATATGATACTACACACGATAGGTTTCTGTTTTTTTTTTTCCATACAAAAAGAAAAATGTTTTGGCTCTCCCCCCCTAAGGGAATTTTTTTTAGGAACTGCGGGTCAAAAAAATTGTTTTGACCTCTAGTATGCGTGTGCCAAACGGCTAAACTGTACATCGATTTGCGGTTTTCTTATGAAATTGGGCTCTATGGCCCGCGTAACATATTTGACTGAATGAAATTTGGTCAAAGTACTATCGACAACACAGCTAAATGACCATCCGTACTCTTTATGTACATTGTAATAAGGTTCTATATAAATACAGGATGGTCAGTTAACTGTGTTGGCGTTCGTACCAGTTGGTAAATGGTTGGTTGGATATTGTTTAAAAATGAATATGCCAAACATTAGGTTTGCGTAAGAATTATTTGTCAAGTGTTAATTTGGCAAATGACAATTTACGAAAACTTTTCTGGAAAGTGATAATTTATCAAACATTTTTTGGTAAAAACCTAGGTAACCCAATTGAATAAATGCGACAGTTTGGATGCGATTATTAGTGACACCACTATTCGGAATACCAATTTTATGCCTAAAATACATTCGACCAAACAATGTTGTTCCATACAAATGTTAGACTAAATAATTCACGGCCAAAAAACAATTTCGGCCAAACAATTTTCGACCTAAAAAACAATCGACCAAAGATTAGACCAAAAAATTTGTGCCGAAAAAAATATCGGGCAAATTTTTTTAGACCAACAGATATAGAGCCGGCATATATAACTTGTGATGCCCTTGTGCACATACTAAAATCCACTAAGACAGTGATGCCCTACTGTCCGACACATTAAATAAAAGCATTATAGAGGAAATTAAAAATAATAAAATTCTAGCTTGTCATTGCCTATCAGCCCTGATAAAGGCTCACTTTTTTAAAATCAATCGCGTGTATTGTCTTAGTGGAACAGTTCCCTTTTGAATCGGTGTGCCAACAGTTGTATTTTAAAAGCTTGCTCTAAAAACAATCATCTTCATCATATCAGCCGAAAGACGTCCACTACTGGACATAGGCCTCCCCCAAAGAATGCTCAAGTTGTTACCTAAAAACAATAAGAGTACTTAATATAGAGACTTGTACTTACATAAAACAGCACTGTGGCAATTCTGTTACCATCGAAGTGGTTGAATGCGTTCTCAAATTTCTGTAAAGAAAGAGTTGCTATCACTACAAGTATTGACAAAATATGTAAGATAGCATTTTAGTAACCTCCATTTCTCCAATCCTCCTTTTGTCAATTTTATTCTTGATAGGGTAAATCGTTAGTAACTGGCCACTTTACTACCTTGCTTGCTTAGAATGTTTATTGAGATCACCTGTAAAGAGATATCGGCCATATTACTGTTTTAGGGGAAGTAGTGAATGTTGAAAATAAGGAACATGTGTTTACTAGAGGACAATATTATTTATTTCTTGAAATATTTAATTGTTTTATTTGACATTACGTTAAACCTAGTTATTAGCCAGTATTTTCAATACTAGCCATTTTTTTTCAATACTTGGCCAAATAAAATGTTAACATAATAAAAGCTTCTTAACATAAAATTAAACAATAAACTCTTTAGAAATGAATCCGCAATCCTCACTATCGGATGAGGAACTTGCCCGGTGAAAATAATAACAAATATGACATAGATATGGTCCAATCACAGGTATATTGTTTTCATGAAACAGGGGAACACATTCTTTATGGAAGTATTTACTACATCTTAAACAAAGAAGCTCATTGACATTGCCGACAATATTAAGTTCACACGTTTCACATTTGTCTATTTTGTGTACAACTTCTTGTTGACCAATATTTAATATTGGGTGCATCAAGTTATCAGTATTGTCTTTTTTAATACTATGATTATTTATTTGTTATATATTACTATGATTATTGTGTGCGAGTATGAAATATGTGTTACGCCGTGGAATCACCGGATGGTTCCATCGGAAGACCAGCGCTGCCACTAGGCCAGCACAACGCTGAGATGGAACCGTTTCGTGGCAAATGCTGTCTTCTATTTTGTATTTTGATTTATGTGCGTGTATGTGTTGTATTGTCATGAATAAATGTTATTCTATTCTATTCTAACAGTGGATTGATACGGGCTGAATAGATAGATATATTGTACCCGGGCAAAGTCGTAATGCGGCTCGTAATGGCCGCCGATGCCGTAGTTGACGACCTGCAGCTCCTCGGCCGTCGCGACCGACAGCCCCGTCATGTGCGCGACGCGGCGCGACACGCGCGCGACTACTGTCGACTCCGCGTCGCGCAGCCACGCCGACTTGCTGATGCGGTAGTTTGCGGGGACGAGCTCGCCGGTCTTCGGGTCGTGGACGACGGCGCGTTTGAACTGTCCAATAAAAAATATTATTACTCCAAAAGAAAAAAGGCAAAAAATACTTATGTCTAGTGACGAAAACCCCATTCGGATATCTCAAAGAATTACGAAGCTACAACAGTTTTAATATTGCTTGTTAGAGAGAGAGAGAACGCAAACAGTGTGTGACGTCACGTTACGGGACGCTGCCGGGTGGCCGCGTCGACGGCGGCGCCGCCGCCGACACGACGGGGCGCGGCACGTTGCCGGCTATTAGTGACGTCACAATCTTCCAGCGTCATCGTTTCATATGAAGTTGCGTTTTAGAAAAAAGGAACAGAACATACCCCTTCTTAAAACTTTGGACACTTATAACCTTTTCCGTTATTTTTTTCTGCATTTGACTACATTGTCAATCCTTTTTCGAGAAAATATGACATTATTGATTATTTTATTTAGTATTGTTGATAAAGTTTTTGGCATTAGCACGGATACTAATTTCGTTAGTGTATCTAGGCATATTAGAGCGGTTACACATAGTGACTTTATACAGCGATACTAACGCGCGTTTCACGAATACGCGACTGTCGCGCGACATGAGAGCTGTCATCTTCGTACAATGTATAAACCACAGAATAATATATAATAATTAATAGTACCTGAAGGCACAGAAGGTTCACTGCTGAGGGATGGCGTTACCGATTTTTTTAGAAAATCATACAGTAAGATAGGGTTGTCAACAAACGTTGACAACCCGTCGCCTTGTTGTTAGCCATAGCCGTTATGGCTGCATGTACTTCCTCGGGTACTATGCACGGAATTGGACCCGCTGTAGGGAGCGCTGGTTCTATTGGCACTTTGCTAGGGTACGTTTCGTTGAGTAGTTGTGAGTAGTACTCTTTCCATCTCATCTGGATATCACAGTCCGATGTGAGTAGGTGGCCGTCTTCATGTTTGATGGTCTTCATATCTTTGCTGTTAGTTGTCCTGTGTTTTGCAATCCGGAAAAGTTCTCGATCATTACTGGCTGCTTCAAGTTTTGCGTAGAAGTTACAATCCGAGCTAGCTTTAGCCTGTGCTACCGCCCGCTTTGCCTCTTTTTTTGCTTTTTTGTACGCTGCTTTATCGGCTTCCTCGTTAGTTTGCTGCCACAGTTTAAAAACGATCTTTTTTTGCGCGACCTTTTCTCTCACATCGTCTTTCCACCAGCCAGCTTCTTTATCGTTCCTCAGAGGCCCTTTCGACACACCGAGGTGCTCAGATGCCTTCAGATCACAGAGTTCTTGGAAGGAATTCCACATTGCTTCGGCGCTGTTGTTGTTGTTTATGGCTGATAGTTCTCCCTCTAATTTATTGCATAATTGGTGACCTTCTTCTCGGTCTAGTCTATGCCATCGTATTCATTAGGAGTTCTGCAACTAAGATTCTGTGTTGTGCGGTTAGGGATTCCCCGGGTATTACTTTACAATCTCTAAACAGTCTGAGGTTTCCCCGGTTTGCCAGAATATAATCGATTTGAGTGCTGTTTCCACCGCTCTTGTATGTTATTAGGTGTTGATCTACTTTTGTGAAAAAGGTATTAATAATAGCAAGATCATGAGTTGCCGCGAATTGTAGTATAGATTCACCTTCCGCATTCAATTTTCCGTAGCCCTGGTTACCATGTACTCTTTGGTATGTGTTCGTAGTGCTCCCAACATGTCCGTTTAGATCTGCGCCAATGTAAGTCGTCTCGTCGGATGGTATTGACTGCAGCAGGTCGTGAATATTATCCCAGAACAGCTGCTTTTCGGCGGTTGCGCAGCCTACTTTTGGAGCATAGGCGGTAATTATGTTCATGCAAGGCTGATCATCTAGCGCAAATTTTACAGACATAAGTCTATCGCTGACTCTTTTAACATCTATCATTCGGTCTTGCAGATCTTTATCTATCACAATGCCAACACCGTTTCGTGGACCATCTCCGTGATAAACGAGCTTGTAATTGTTCCCTATTTGCCTTGATTTGGACCCCGTCAGCAAACGTTGGAGGAATGGAGAGTCGCCTTGGAGGACGTAGGCCTACGGATAAGTCGCCAGAAGACCGAATACTTACATTGTAAATTTAGCGGTAGCCGCAATTTACATTCTATCGCTCTCCAAGGAACAACATTGAACCAAGTAAGCCACTTCAAATACCTCGGCTCAGTAATTTCCAATGACGGGACTATTGACGCTGATGTCACCCACAGAATAAACACTGGTTGGATGAAGTGGAAAGAGCTAACTGGGGTTTTATGCGACCAAAGAATGCCGGTACCCGTTAAAGGAAAGGTCTATAAATCCGCTGTCCGTCCAGCCATGGTGTATGGCGCCGAGTGTTGGCCCCTTAAGAAACAACTAGAGGACAAATTACATGCTGCTGAAATGAGGATGCTGCGCTGGGCCGGTGGTGTTACCTTGCTGGACCGTGTACGTAACACCTATATCTGTGGTAGTTTTAAAGTGAGATCTATCCCCGAAAAGATAACAGAGGGACGATTAAGATGGTACGGGCATGTTATGCGCCGAGAACCTGAACACATGACGCGAAAGGTGCTAGATATTTTCCCCCCGCCTAAGAGACGAGGAAGACCCCGACTGACATGGATGGCTACTGTAAGGAGGGATATGCAAAAAGCCCAAATCCCATCAGAGACGACCCAGGATCGAAAATCCTGGCGAAAAGTAACTAGGAGAGCCGACCCCAAATAATGGGAACAGGACAAGGGAAAGAAGAAGAAGATAGGGTTGTCAACGTACAACACATAACTGAACATCAAAAATTATAACTATTTGAGTTCCTATGTTTGTTATCCAAATGATCATCAAATTTTAGAAATAATAACATGATATGATTATAAAATAATACAATAGCAGGGAAATCAGGATTAAGTAAAAGAAATTTAATACGCCGTTCATATTTAATAGCCCGTGTGGTATCGGGTTAGAATTTCACCACCCCCTTTCTTCCCGTGGGTGTCGTAAAAGTCAACTAAGGGAGCAGGGTTGAAGTGTGTTGTGGGCGATGGGCTAGCAACCTATCACTGCAATATCACATTTTGTCGATCTTTAATACCCACATTTATGCTGGAAGTGGCGCTGGAACATACGTTTCATGTGCTCTGCCTATCCCTTTTGGGAATAAAGGCCTGAATGTATGTATGTATGAATGTTGACTTACCCGTGGCATGGCCATGTCCTGGATGAGCTTGATCTCCTCGTCGCTGATGACCTCGTGGAACACGAACACGTCCGGGCTGATGTACATCTGTTCCACCTTCAGGGGCGCGAGCCGCAGGAACGGGTGGTTCTCCGTCAAATAACGGCACGTCAGTCTGACGAATGCAAAATTAATACTCACATATTTCAGAACGGAAAACGTACAAAGTATTAATTTTTTATTTTTTATTTATGAGAGTGACATAGGATAGTTTTTATCTCCGAAATCATGCCCTAAGGGGGTGAAATGGGGGGGTAAAAGTTTGTATGGAGCTGCGATATAAACGAGTTCCACGCGGACGGAGTCGCGGGCAGAAGCTAGTACTTACATATTTCAGAACGGAAAACGTGGAAAGTATCTAAAAAAACAATAGTTTCTTTGGTATCTTAAGTTAGGTTTTACAATTGTATGTGGCTAGCCCCCCTCCAGGTAAGTATGACAATACTTGTGTTAGGAGTGTTTTGTATCACTACATAGTATAAAACAAAGTCGCTTCCCGCTGTCTGTCCCTATGTATGCTTAGATCTTAAGCCAAATAGCACATGCAACAATAGTCCTGCTGCCTAATAACTAATAAGTTCCTGTTGCGGAAACTCACATAAGGTAAGTTCAAGACTATGTTACAAAAGTTGAGCGACGACGACTGCGCCATGCGTGTGAGTGAGAGATCAGAGCACAGCATCGCCCTCCCACATATGGTACATCGCTGCCGCTGCCGGCGCCGCTGTAAGTCGAGGCCAAGTCCTAACAGTTGACTGCAGAAGACTTAGACCAAATTAGGGCAGGAAACAGTGAGTAAAGCTGGGAAGAAATTATCGAACGCGGCTGACGGACGCGGCTGACTGCCGCGACTGATAAATGTGAACAGTCAAACGGGATCCAGCGCGCCAGCCGCGGCTTACCTCAGATAGTTTGCACAATTCAATGTATATTCATTATCTAGATACCTAGAAGTCGCGGCTGTGAGCCGCGTCCGATAATTTGTTCCCAGCTTGATATGTTACCTTTTAGCGATATCGCTGGATATTTCCATCTCACCGCGGCATAAAGCTTCATATTTCTTTCTTTCAAAGGCGTAATCTTTCATCTCTTTTGACATCCCCTTTTCCGCCGGGTCGTCTCCAGTTTCCTGTTATAGCGGATACACCGAGAACAGATAAGATAAAGGATAGAAAAGGATTTTTTTTACAAATTATGTATGTTTTAGGGTGAATTGCACCAAACCGTCTGTAATCGTAAGCGGTGTTCGTTAAAATCTGAATGTATGGAACGTTTGACAAGTTTCTATTGACTGGCAGCTGTCAGCGCCATATTTAACATTGATCGGTCTGTAATCGTAAGTCGGTGCAACCCGCCCTTACTGCTCGTTAATATTTTAACACTTTGATGGACACAATAGCAATAGGTTGAATTACGCCTTTAGGCGTCTACTATCCATCAATTCAATAAACATATATTTCTTGTGCGGTTTGCTAACTTTGTTTCAGCGTCTGTGCCCGCAGAGTGAAATCATATCCATCATCATTCACTATTAATTTATGCGTCTGAGACATCACTGGAATAAGCTGTTGTTTGTTTTGATTCAGGTCGGCATTGTTTTATGTGTTTATTATTTATCTTGCAATGTGTGTGTGAACTGCCGTAAAAAATGTGAAATATAAAAAAAACGTATACTCTGTCTATTTTTCCTTTGTATAATTATTATCTGTAGCAAATGAATTTTCTCAAACATGCTCGGAAAGCGTCGCATTTTGTTTAAAAAACGAACACGCGAAGTGCCTAATTTTTATCCGCTAACATTTAAAACGTTAAGTCTCTTCCCTGCCTAGGAATATAATAACCCATACAAAACCAATTATTTCCCGCTGCGTTCAACTTTTTAAAATCCTGATAGCGCCATGCTAAATCGCGACGACTAAGGAAAAATCGCATTCAGCCAAAGAAAATCACCCGCGAGGCCCGCGGTTTTCATGGTGATCTTTTTTTAATTATTTTTTTTCGCTCTTTATTGTTTATGGTTAGAAAATGATCCGCATTAAGTGTAAAATATAGTGTGAAGTGAATACCGCCTTAGAAAGAATTCGTAGAAAGAATGCTTACATATGAATCATAGTACAAGTACCTATCACCGCGTTATTAGGTATGTCACAATATATTTTTGTAATGTCTTTGTATTATTTCCTCCCATGTTTGAGAAAACCACTATATTTACCTTGGCGAAAACCGGGGTTGCCTGACTTGTCTCTTGGCAGGCCTCGGCAACCCTCGGCCTGCCAACCACCTCGTCAGGCAACCCCTTTCTTTCCGCGCCTCGGCAATAATGTACTATTACATCTGTTTGTACTAACCCCCCTTTGCTTCCTCCGGAATTGTTTCTCCTGCGCAGCGATGGCTTTCCTGAAGTGCGGCAGGTTGCCGCGCGCCCGCGCGTGCTCGGGGTCCAACTCGAGCAACCTCTCCGCCCACTCGAGGGCACTCTTCACTTCTCCTGTAACCGACCATTGGAATTACTATACGTGAAAAACTTAAGTAAGTCACCTGTTGTATGTAGTAGTGGCTTATTCGAATAGACAATAAATGTTTAAAACAAGTGACGTCAAAAGATTTTTCAAAAGACCCAACTGCTTTTTTAAAATTTTATAGCCTATGTCACTCCCACGATTAACATACATAAATACATACATACGCTCAAAAAACATAACCCTCCTCTCCTTCGGACAGTCGGGTAATTAGAACACAAACAAAACAAATGTCTATTCGCACACATTACTCACACATACAACAGGTGACTTACTTATGTTTTTCTATCTTATTTTAACTTATTAATCCTTGAATCTAGGCCGCAAGCCACGTTGTCGCATTGAATCTTGCGTCTGCAATGGGCGGCGTTGGCACCTTTTGTTAATTTCCTTTTATTGTTTATCCCGTTTATGAAAGACGCAAGACAGGTCGCGTCAACGTGGCTATCGTTATAGATAAACTGGATGAATAAAATTGGCCCTATGCACAACGAAATGTTGAATTGGACGATGAAATAATGCAATTGTGATATCGTTGTTGCGAAGGGTCTGCATTCTCCCCCTATAATTGTATATTAAAAATCTATTAGTCTAGCCACCAGCCGTGTCACCAGACAATCTAAAAACATACGCTCGTACCTTTTTTTTTAATAATAGTGCTGACACAATAAAGACGGGACGAGTCTCTCGGCGAAGTGACACAGACTATGATCTCATTTTAATTAATATGAATGCCTCTTTTTAACCCCCGACGAAAAATAATTGTAAATTATATTAAGAGTCCACAGTAAGCTCGGCCGAATTTCACCTTCCCATACAAACGTAGTTACGCTCTCATTTTAAAACTACGTGATGGATTGTGACGAAACTTTGCATACACAATGACATCAGGAATATCTATGTCTGTGATTAGTTTATATGGTTCCATTTTATAAAACAAACGAAATACAGCAAAAACAAGTTTAGTATGAAAAACTTACATTCGCTGTATTTTTTTACTATGGTATCTGAAGCAACATAAACTAATTACAGACATAGATATACCTCATGCCCTTGTATATACAAAGTTTCGTTACAATTCAACAGGTAGTTTTAAAATTAGTGCGTAACTACGTCGGTATGGAGAATCGAGCTTACTGCGGACTCTTTAAGTTTGTGGATGAGTTACCCGTCAAATAGTGTGAGAAGCTGATGTATTCCAGCAACTCGATTTCCGTGAAGGTGTGCGCGTCGCTATCGGGGTCCTCCTTCAGCTTCCGGAGCGCCACGGAGCCCCACTCGAGGGCGTTCTTGTAGTCCTTCATGTTGTACAACGCCCGCATCAGCTCGTAGCAGTCTGACGCCGACATGGGGTAGCTGCGATACATAGGCAAAGTTTACATAACTTGTTCACTAGCAGCAATACAATTGTACACTAGAAAAAGGAAGAAAGAAGACATATATTCACTACAAACACACAGAGACAAAGGGAGTAGAAATACAATACAATCGACACATAATGTGTGTGTCTTCGCGGCAGTGAATCGGCCGCTGTCTCAGCATTATGCCGAGGTGTCAGACAGACACCTACAGCGCTGATGTTCCCAGACAGCACCGTACTCCCACGGAACGCAACACAACATACTGCCGTTACAAACGCATACACATGATAAATAAATACCGAATATAATAAATTGGTTAAATATATAACACAAGCACAATGGGATGAGAGACACAGTGTTAAAAACGCGAAACAGTTGGGATTTAAAAAACAAGTTGGGATTTTTGGAACGTCAACAAATAGCCCTTAAGCTGGCGCCTAAAGGTATACTTGCTAGACGCTCCTTGGATAGGTGGGGAGAGATCATTCCATATGCCGAGTCAAGTACAACTTGATCGTAAATTTTGTGAAAATAGGGGTATGTCTACACGACGACGAGAAAATATGACATTATTTATTTTATTTAGTGTCTACTAAATAAAATAAATAATGTCATATTTTTAAAGGATTAAAAATGTAGTCAAATGGAGAAAAAATCAACGCAAAAGGTTAAATAATCACGATGTTATAAAGTGTCCAAAGCATCAAGAAGGGGTATGTTCTGTCCCTTTTCCGCAAAACGCAACGTCATATGAAACGATGACGCTAGAAGATTGTGACGTCACTCAAAGACAGCAATGTGCCCATCGTGTTCGGCGCCGCCGTCGACGTGGCCCCGCGGCAGCATCTGTCTGTGACGTCACACACTGTTTGCATTTTCTCCCTCTAACAAGCAATATTAAAACGGTTGTAGCTTCCTAATTCTTTGAGATATCTGAAAGAGATTTTCGTCACTAGTTTTGCCTTCTTTCTTTTGGACTAATAATAATGTTCGAGTCTACACCCCTATTTATTCACAGTATGGTAGCCTTTCATAATGAAGTATACCTAATACCTGTATTTCACGCCATTGAGTACACCCTCGGAGAGTTCTGGCACGCTCAAGTGGTAGGTGGTCTGGAGCCTCGTGAGGGCCTGCGCCGCGCCGGCCAGGTCTTCCAGAGTCGGATACTTAACGTCCGCGTGAGACATGGTGATGTTCTTTATGTACTCTGAAATCGAAACTAGATGTTTGACCGGGCGGTTAGTGTTGCGAACGTAACCCATTTTATTTTATATAACTTAGCATGCGGTAGCGAAACGTGTCGACCGGCATGAGAGGCTTTTTGTAAGTAATAAATTACCTACTGATTATCCCTGCTTAAAATCATTACTTAACTCAAATACTTAAGTCAAATTTGTTAGTCACTACTTTTTCATAGACTATACTTTAGACTATATTTATACGTTTTAATTGCATTACGTTTGCGAGACGACATTGTTGCGCAGTGTCGTGCGGCCTAACCCCTCCGCAATCACTGGATGACTGAAGCCTGTCAAGCCTGCCAGCTGCCAGCCACACACGTTCGGTTACGCCTGCGCAAGCGAAGTGCGCAAGCACAACCGAGCGGCAAAAAATATAAATGTTCATATTTCAAATTTTGCTTGCGCAGGCAAGGAGTCATGTCATACACAAGTTCAGTTATGCCTGCACAAATGAACTGTGCAGGCATAACCATCGGTTATAACATAGCGTGTGCGGCTTTACTTGGTACTGTACAAAATGTGATTTGATGTGTGACTATTCGGTGTTTTCCCGGTAGTTGCCACTGGTACACACATACATAGATGACGTTGGCACATAGACAGAAAAACTTGGTACAAAAGTTACAAAACACTTAGAGAACAATGAGGAGTACTCGTCGAATTATTAGATCTATAGATGTCAGTTGCAAGTTGGTTTAGCTAGGTCCTAATTTTGGCTGGTCGGTCACCCTGCCCATTAAGTACGCGTGGTCGATCGAATCGAAACCACTTTTTTTTTTCATACTAACCTGTACCGATTTTGATACTGTCTTCTATATCATCCAAATCTGTAGTCAGTCTTTTAATCAAGGTAAACGCGTTTATAGGATTTCCCAAGTAGTTTGGAATGTCATCCATCGCTTTTTCATGTTCGAGCTTGTATAGGTGCAAATGCCTAGAAAATAAATCGTTAAATAATGTAATACAGTACTTAATACGAAGATTTTTTTAATGAAATCCTTCTTCTGAAACATCCAGTCGTAGGGTACACTTCTATAAACCAACTTCATGTCATACTATCATGTTTTGTAATTTCAGGCAAAGAAATTAAGACAAAAGTACATTAGTTTGTATCTTGTTAGGCAGTGTTGGCAGAAACCCGTGTATCAGTTTCCTTGACTAAACTACGGAATTAGGGACATAGATTCATTTCAGAGGAGCATTACTAATCAATTGATTAGGTACTTTCAGAAATCTAAAAATATCGTCTATCGGTATGGGTATAATATACGTATAGCGACATAACGTAGAGGGTGCCTTTCCACCAGAGATGTGCTATACTTGCTATGCTATGTTTCCATACATTTGAAAACATACCATAGCAAGCATATAGCACATCTCTGGTGGAAAGGCACCTTTAGGGTAAATAAAATGGTGGGCTAACCTTTTCAAAACGGCGATTCTTTCTTCCTCCTTAATAATATAATGGTCTAAGTCGTCTACGATTCGCTTGTGTGTCTGTAACAACGGCTCCATCTCCGCGATGGCCGTGAACAGCTCCGCGTTGGTCCATGATGCGAAGTGCAGGAGGAGGCTTAGGCAAGCTATGTGCGATATATTAGGAACCATTTTTGTCGTGCTGCTAACCTGAAATGAACGTTATACATACCAATATTATAAATGGGAAAGTGTATGTGTGTGTTTGTTTGTCCGTCTTTCACGGCAAAACGGAGCGACGAATTGACGTGATTTTTTAAGTGGAGATCGTTGAAGAGATGGAGTGACATAGGATAGTTTTTTATCCTGAAATCATCCCCTAGGGGGGTGAAATGGGGGTAAACGTTTGTATGGAGCTGCGATATAAACGAGTTCCACGCGGACGGAGTCGCGGGCAGAAGCTATTATATTATGTGTCGATGTGTCGATGATCGATTGAAATGCCTCAATAGTCAATAACCATAGCAATTTGCATTAGTTTTAGACCCTCTTATCCTTAAATTAGTTAAGTATATTTTTATACAGTTTGTATCAGAACGAGAGTTCAAGCTGATACCTGGTTGATGGTAAAGTGGATTATGTTGTAATAATAGCATACGTTTTATTAACTTTCTGTTGCGTTTTTTAAATTTGCTCAATCTGAACATGACCTTAGGTCCTCTTATTTGCAGTCGGTTAAAGATTCTTGTAACACCTGTAGAAACAGTAAGACGTCAGTTTATTAACGTAAACAAACTAATAAAAACCAATTCAGATATCAGATTACTGCAATTTCAATTATGACCGCACTACCGCATGCATAGGCCTACGGTACGAAAATGACCGCACTACCACATGCATAGGCCTACGGTACGAAACACTAACCACTTTCTGTAATAATCATTTGTTAGAATATAGGCACCAGGGGGATAAAGAAAACTAGTTGATATAATATAAGAACCGAATGGGTTTTATTAAAATTTTCATGACACCCGCTATTCATTCATCATGACATCTTAGACCAAAGACAATTAGGTTAGTTTGGTTGCATACCTACTTTAACACCCTTCCTCAACAAAAACTAACGGTTAAGATATCAAGAAACAAAAAACACATAATCTTAACCAAAGATGTAAACACTGAGGTACATCTGCTACCTACTACACTACTCTAACAACAGACACGTAAAACAAATGACTATGCAACGTTCAGACCAATTTTAAAACACAATTTCTGGAATTGGTCTTTGCCTAATCCCTTGGTAAACAAATCAGCTAACTGCTCGTTAGTTGGTATATACTCTAATACTAAGAGCCCCTCGCTAATCTTTTGTTTAACAAAATGGTGTTTCAAATCTATATGTTTTAGTCTCTTATTTTCACAGTTCTTAGCAACTTGAATGGCTGATTGATTATCGACATATATTTTAAAATTTACGTTATTCAGCTTAAGCTCTGAAAGTAGGTTTTGTACCCAACAGGCCTCAGTAACCCCTTTCCCCATTGCTACATATTCTGACTCCGTCGATGAAAGCGATATGCACTGCTGTTTCGAGCAACACCATGACACAGTGCATCCGTACACTTTCATAATAAATCCAGAAGTGGACTTCCTATCTGTTTTGTCACCTGCCCAATCAGCATCGGTATAACCCAATAATGGAGTGTCTTCATTCTTCTGGAAAATCAATTTGTAATCGATGGTACCCTTTAAGTATCTCAAGATACGTTTTAGTGCCTTCCACAAGCCTTCACTTGGCGTAGACTGAAATCTTGACAGATAATTCAAGGCATAACATATATCCGGCCTAGTCCCTAACATGGCGTACATAAGGCTACCAATCAATCCTCTACACTTCTTAGTCAATTTCTCGTCATTTGACGTTTCCGAGCTAAGTTCAATCCCTAATTCGATAGGTGTCGCTATTGTATTGCAATCTTGCATATTATATTTTCTCAATATAACTTCTATATACCGTTTCTGGTTCAGCTCTATAGTATCGTTCTTCTTTATTATATGTATACCCAAATATTTGAGATTTTTCTCGCCGAGACATTTCATTCCAAACTTTGCTTCCAAAGCCATCTGTAACCGCCTTATATGCTCTGGATTTTTTCCCAATATAAGTATGTCATCTACATACACAAGCACATACAACTTTTCATTGCTCTTAAAGTATAAACAGCAGTCTGCTTCACTTCGGGAAAACCCTTCCTTAACCATGAAGTCGTTAAATTTATTGTTCCACATCTTTGGTGACCTTTTCAATCCATACAATGATCTCTGTAGTTTAAGTACTCTATGGGAATTTTCCTTCATACCTTCTGGCATTTTAAGATAAACCTCTTCTTCAATATCGCCATAGAGAAAGGCACTCTTTACATCCATTTGTAGCATGCTCAATTCGTGTTTGCAAGCCATGGCCAAAAGCATTCGTAAGGTGGTAAGTTTCGCCACTGGTGCGTATATTTCCGAGTGGTCGAACGTATCCTCTTGTTGAAAACCTCGGACCACAAGTCTTGCCTTATACTGCTGTTGACCATTCTCTCCTCTTTTTATTTTAAAAACCCATTTCGTATCAATAGTCTTTTTCCCCGCTGGTAATTCTGTCTCAATCCAAGTTCCATTTCTTTCTAGTGCATCGAGTTCAGCGTTTATAGCTTCTTGCCACTCTTGTCTGTCACTTCCTTCAGTTGCTACTCTATATGTAATCTCACTATCTTCATTGACTGCTGCAAATCCCGTGTAATAATCTTCAAAACGCTTAGGCATAACAATTTGTCTAGTTCTTGTACTTACTCCTTGTCCTGTTTCAGTATTTTCAACGTTAGCGTTTGAAGTTGACTCGTGTCTAGCTTCAGTATGTCTTATTGACTCTTCCTCTACATGGTCTTCATCTGGTGTTTCAAAACCAATGTCTTCCGTATCTTGGTGTGATTGTGACTCAATTTTCTGTTCCTCGTTTACTGGCATCCGAACAGTATCAAATGTCTTTGTGCCTTTCAGTTTCTCACTTGTCTCCTTTTGTTCAAATGGTTTCCCTGTGTAACTTTCTGAAAATATGACGTCCCTATAGGTATCAATTGTCCTAGTATTTGGTTCCCATACTCTATAGCCTTTGCAGTTGTCTCCATATCCTACAAAAATACCGCATTTACTTTTAGCGTCCCATTTCAATCGTTTCTGTTTAGGTATATGGATGTACACCTCGGAACCAAATTTACGGAGCGAATTTATGTTAAACTCCTTGTCGTACATAAGCTCATATGGAGTCTTATTTGGCACCTTAGTAGGCCCGGTCCTATTAATCACAGCAGGCAGCTGTACTCACCGCCTCCGCCCACAAACTTTTGTCTAATCCTGCTTCTTGTAACATTGTTCTTCCTGCTTCCACCACCGTACGCATCTCTCTCTCCGCCCTTCCGTTCTGTTCAGGTGTGTAGCTCACAGACGTTTGATGAGTGATACCATTCCTGTTAAATAAATTCATAACCTCTTTATTCATAAATTCCGTTCCATGGTCACTTCTTACTGTTTTAATTCTATGACCCGTCTCGTTTTTAAATTTATTTATTAATATTTCAATTTTCTCTTTTGTTTCGGACTTCTGTTTCAAAAAATATATAAACCGATAACTACTGTAATCGTCTTTACACAACAAGAAGTATGCAGATCCACCCAGCGACCGTTGCTCCATAGGGCCACACAGGTCTATATGGATCAGTTCGCCTGGGACACTCGCCCGATTGGTACTACTTTCGAAAGCTTGTCTGTGTTGTTTACCTTTAATGCAAGGTTCGCATTGTTCAGTCAGCCCTTCAACTTTTACATTATTTTTACATAATATATTTTTCACCTGGTTGTAGTTCTGGTGGGCCAAAATACTATGCCACTCGTTGACGCTTTTGGTAGTAGCCAAAGCTACATTTTTGTGGAATTTAAAATCCATTATAAAAAGGTTCTCTTTGCGTGACGAAGTGCATGTTATCTGGCCACCCTTGACAAACTTACATTCCTCACTATTTGAAATTAACCTATAACCTTTGTCAATTGCACAAATGACTGAAAATAAATTTACTTTCAGCTCTGGCACGTACAATACATCTAACAGTACAGAATCAATATACTCAGAGCCATTAAACGCCTTCAATTCTACTGTACCGATTCCACTTACTTTCAACTGCTTACCATCTCCAAGGTAACACATTTATTCTCAACATCCTTAAATTCAGTGAAGAGATCCCTGGAATGGCTCATATGTTCGCTGGCGCCTGTGTCCATAATAAAGTCATAAATACAGTCCCCATTCATAATATAGGCATTTGGAGCCTTATGGTACTTCGCCTGCTGTCTCGACCTGCAATCTTTAAAAACATGTCCTACCTTTCCACAGAAATTACATTTTCTACTTCTACAGTCTCGTTTAAAGTGGCCGGGTTTGCCACACTCGAAACACTTGGCACTTGCGCTCTCAGTCTTATCTGGAAACTTCCTGATGGCTCCTCGAGTTTGATTATGCTTGCTCAGTAATGCTGATGACGTAGGCTCTGCGTCTGCCGCACTCACACCATTGCGCTCCTCCTCCACAAGCAAACGAGTCTGAAGATTGCTTAACGTCTGCTCTGATGCAGTGACGGACTCCCATGCTGATACAAAGTGTTTATACGACTCCGGTAAACTCATCAGTATTTTCGTAATTACCATCTTCTCAGATATTTCCTCCTTCATAGATTTGAGTTTATTAACAAGTTCGTCAACATTTCACAGATATTTTGACATAGGTCCTTCATATTTTAGATTGTAGAACTTTTGATGTATCAAATGCACTCCGACTTTTGACTTAACTGAGTTCAACTTCTCCCACATTTGGCAGGCTGTTTCGCACGTAGCTAAGTATGTCAGAACTCCCTCCTCCACTCTCAAAACTATTATTTCTTGTACTCTCCTATCCATATCATCCCATTTTTCTACCTCGGCTTTGTCTTTTGACGACGGTCCCTGCGTCGATACAACATCGTATAGTTTACGAGCTTTAAGTATGATACTTGTCTGTAGCTTCCATGCTGGCCAATTGTTATCGCCGAGAACCACGGTTCGGCTGCTCTCCATCTTGATTACGACTGTTTTTTTTTTACCTCAAATTCGGCTTGTTAAAACCGACGACACACGTGTTAGCATGTGCGTGAAAAATACACGTCGTACCACTATTCACTCCCGCTTTTCCTTTTCCCGTATCTGGGCCCATAACCTGTTAGAATATAGGCACCAGGGGGATAAAGAAAACTAGTTGATATAATATAAGAACCGAATGGGTTTTATTAAAATTTTCATGACACCCGCTATTCATTAATCATGACATCTTAGACCAAAGACAATTAGGTTAGTTTGGTTGCATACCTACTTTAACATCATTTAAGGTAAAAATAACGACTATTGATGTTATTATTACAGGATTTTCGCATGACATTGTAGTTCACTTTGACATTTTAGATTTGTCACCTCGTTATTATGATTTTGAAAGAAGTCAGGTTCAATCACTTATTGGACTTTTTTCTTTAAACTTCAAATCGAGGTTTGCGTCCGTGTGTCTCAGTCATGCGTCAGAAAAATTTAGATAGAAATTTAAGTTAAAAATACTGATAATGCCTTTGAACTTCCCTGCGAAGGAACTTGTGGATATGATCCTTGTTTACGGAGAGTGTAGGAGTAACGGGAATGCCGATGCCGCGCTTCGTCTGTACGCGGAGAGGTTTCCCGCACGAAGGCAACCCAACAACGCCCGTGTGACCGTCAATGCGATTATCTATCTACGAAATAACAACCCGACGGTGCCGATTGACCGAGGAGGGCCTAAACGACCTCACGTGAGAGAGGAAGACCAGGCATCGGACCATTGTCACACCAACCGGGTTCTAGTACGAGACGTGCAGGACGCATTTTAGGCATGAGTCACCCCGCCGTCTGCATACTGCATAACATTATCAGGTGACATTATGACATTTTTGTAATATTATTAGTTGTCATTGATAAAATCCCACTAATATTATAAATGCGAAAGTTTAGATGTTTGGATGTTTGGATGTTTAGATGTTTGGATGTTTGTTACTCAATCACGCTTAAACGGCTGATCCGATTTGAATGAAATTTTGCACGTAGCCTGGATTAAAATATAGGATAGTTTTTATCCCGGGTCCACGCAGACGAAGTCGCGGGCGGCAGCTAGTTGTAAATAAATAATACAGGTTATAAAATGTAGGAGATTCCTACAAAGGTCTATGGCAGGTTACAGGGAAGACACCGCTAGAGTTTTAACGTTATTTATTATACTTTCAATTACAACAACATTCTTGATGGGAGGATTTGAAGAGAGTGAAGCTGTCAACGTCTAGTTTGTATACAAACAACATTGACAGCTTCCATATTTAAACGGTTGACCAGCCAGCATAGATTGTAAAGCACATTCTACACTCAACACACCCCCTCAATCTATGCTGCTGGCAACCCTAATACTACACACATTATAGTAACAATTCAAGACCAAAAACCTTTTACCTTAACAAAACATTTTTCCAAAAACAGCACCAAAAGTTTAACAACGTATCCCACCCTGTATAACACCTTGTATAAAAATCTAATGATTTTAATCTATAATTTATATTTTCTATTTAAAACAACAACAACCCATTATAAACCTGTTTACTTCATAACCCCTTTTACTAAATACTATCCCGTGCAATATTCATGTTCCTTTCTTTAAAACTCCTACTCAACTCATCCTTTCTTTAAAACTCCTACTCGACACCTGACTTTAATAGTCACAATATAATTAAACCCTTAAATCTCCTGCTCGATACATCTTCTTTAAATACATCTATAATTAAACCTTTAATTCTCCTGCTCGATACATCATCTTTAATCACATCTATAATTATTAACCTTTAATTCTCCTGCTCGATACATCATCTTTAATCACCTTTAGTTCTCCTGCTCGATACATCATCTTTAATCACATATCTAACTCTACGTAAATCTCACCCACTTTCTACCACTCGATACCTCAACTTTTATAAATACTACCTATCTATCTTAAATTGCTTCTAAATATCGTTACTATTTCAATAACATCGTTTCTTTTTCCTGAATACATACACTATCAAATTATACACAATTCAAATTATAAATTAGTTATAAAAGGAATACAGACTCAAAATAAAACTCAAGGATATAGTTGTTCGAAAAAGGTGTAAAATTAATATTAAAATGAAAAACTCTCCTTTCAGATGATGATGAAGTTGGTGATGATCGCACGAAATAATGATTCAGTTACAATATAACAACCCTTTCACCCCCTTAAGTGAATCATTATTTAGCACCCCCTTAAGTTAATCATTATTTTGTTTCCACGGTTTAAGAATCCTTAAGCTTTTATTCGATGTTACTGTATAAAAGATTACACACCCTATAAAAACTTACATACTACCATACATTATAAATTAAGACCCCGACATTAATCCGAATAAATAATAATGTTCACTTTAGCCCACACTTACACTACACTTGATAACTCACATTATCACTAACACACTAATCTCTTCTGACATTTCTCGAACTTTAGTGCCGGTAAACTTTTTGTTAATATATCCGCTAGTTGTGATCCAGTCGGACAGTATTTAACTGAAATCTGATTTTCATCTATTTTCTCTTTCAAATAATAGTATTTTACATCAATATGTTTGCTTCTTCTTCCCATAATTCCTTTCTTCATTAGCCAAATTGCAGATTGGTTATCCACTCTCATCTCGACTTCAAGCCTTTCTTTTGTAATTTCGTAAATCAGATCTCTGACGAATAGTAGCTCCTTACAGCAATCTGCAGCTGCTATAAATTCTGCTTCTGTACTGCTTAGTGCCACCACTGATTGCTTTCTTGAGCTCCATGCCACTGGTCCACCATTCAGCCAAATCACAAAACCAGAAGTACTGCGCCTAGTGTCTGGATCTCCCGCAAAATCTGAATCACAGTAACCCCTGAGAACCTTGTCGTCTTTACCAAAATGAATACCTTTTTCCGTTGTACCTTTAACAAACCTAAAAATTGTTTTTGCGTTGTTCAAATCGTTCAAGTTTGGAGAATTTTGATGCCTGGAACAATAACCCACCTGAAAACTGATGTCTGGTCGCGATTTATTTGCCAAATATAATAATGACCCTATCATCTCGCGGTACAGCTCATGAGACTTCATATCAACCTTGACAGATGGATGCTCTTCTATAGTTATATTTGGAGTTTTACACTCTCTCGCATTTTCGAGATTAAATTTCTTAACGATCTTTTCACTGTAGTTCTTTTGAAAGACTTTTATTCCTTTGTCATCTTGTTCAATATCCAAACCTATGTAGTTAGTTACTTCGTCTAAAATTCTAATCTCAAAAGTCTTCCTAATTGTGTCCATTACATGTATCAGATCTTTTTCTCTTTCGCCAAACAATAATCCGTCGTCTACATATATTGCCAGAATGATCTTCTTTTCTCCTTCCATTACAAAAATGCATTGATCTAGTTTCATCTGTTTGAAACCCATTTTCGATAGAAATTCTGTGAATTTGATATTCCACATTAATGGAGCTTGTTTAAGACCATATAAGCTTTTGTTTAGTTTGCAGACTTTTCCTTCTTTGTTTAAGTATCGCTTAGGCACTTTCATGTAAATTGTCTCCTTTAGGTCTCCATGTAGGAAAGCTGTTTTTACGTCAAACTGTTTCATTTTAAAACCTTTTGCTGCAGCTATTGATAGTAAAACTCTTAACGAAGTTGTGTTTACCACCGGACTATAAGTTTCATCGTAGTCTATTTTATATTTTTGCTGAAAGCCTCTTGCTACTAATCTGGCCTTATATCTTCCATCAGACTTTACTGTAAAAATCCATTTTGTTGTGACTAGTTTTCTTCCTTTCGCTTCCTGTTCATTTACAAACGACCATGTATTATTTTCTTCTAGTGATACAATTTCTTCTTCTATTGCTTGTTTCCATTTGTCTTTTTCCCAAGATTCTATAGCTTCTTCGTATGTTAGCATCGAAACTTCTGTATCATAGTCCATTAAGTAATCTTTGTATCTATCTGGCAATCTTCTTTCTCTAACTGGTAAAATTCTTCTATTTTCATTATTATGATTTCTGTGTTCATGACTTTCAGATCTATTTTCATTTATTTGAATATCAATTGGTTGTAAATCTTCATCTCCATCAAAATATTCTTCATTACTTTCTTGTTCATAAACGATTTCATTTGTTCCACAATCATTTATTTCTTCTTCATTTATTACTACTTCATTTGTTCCAACATGATTTGTTGTAACGTCATTTGTTTCAATTTCATTTTTTCTAACGTCATTTGTTTCAACTTCGTTTGTTCTAACGTCATTTGTTTCAACTTCATTTGTTTCGTCTTCACTTGTTTCAATATTCAATCTTTTCATACGAACATCGCCTACTCGAGTACTCTCTATGCTTCTACTTCTTATTCTTCTTGTTTCGCCTTCTCGACCATCATTATTTTTTAAACTTCCACCTTCTCTACCTTCATTATTTCTTGAACTTCCACCTTCTCGACCTTCATTATTGTTGACTCTTCCTCCCCTATTTTGTTCCTTTCTGTTGACTTCTCTATTTTTTGGTGTGTCTTCCCTAACCGTTTCTTCATCCTTTTCATCTATATACCATAGACCTCTGATATCTTCATCATTTTGTGCATTTAAATATATACCTTGTTCGTTTTCATTAATTCTTACATCCCTTGCTCTTACAATCATTTTCGTTTCATCTACCCATATTTTATAACTATTACTGACATATCCAATCAGTATTCCTTTAGTGCATCTAGCGTCTAACTTTCGCAGACCAGAGTTTATTTTGTAGTATGCTGTAGATCCAAAGGTTTTGACATGCGAGACATCTGGTTTTACACCAAACCACAGTTCAGCCGGAGTTTTGTCTTTCCCTTCAGTGGGGCTTCGGTTAGTTAGGAAGCTTGCAGTCAGTAGAGCTTCACCCCATAAATAATTTGGGACACGGCCATCAAAAATGAGCGCTCTTGTTTTCTGTAGCAAGGTTCTATTCAGTCTCTCCGCCTTTCCGTTGAGTTGAGATGTGTAGGGTACCGTTACATCTAGTACAATTCCTTTTGTTTTGGTCAAAGACATCAGGTTATTGTTCAGGTATTCCCGACCATTGTCGCATCTTATTTTCCTAACCTTTTTGTTAAAATGATTTTCCGCCAAAGATATAAACTGCTTCACTTTATCGAACACTTCACTTTTGAACGAGATTAGATACACAACACAAAAGTGCGTAAAATCATCTAAAAAGGTTACAAAATATTTTTTATTGTCCCAAGTAGGAACTTCAATTGGGCCGCAAACATCCGTGTGAATTATTTCCAAAGGGAATTTAGCTTTAGTTCTATTGTTTTCAAAAGGTTTCCTGGTCATTTTGGCTTGGACGCAAGTCTCGCAGAATGATTCCTTATGATCCCCCCCAATTTTGATACCGTTAACCATTTTAGCTAGACGCGGTACATCCGATACGTGAGCCAGCCTACGATGCCAGATATGGGCATTCTCGGATAGCATTGCCTCACTAACAGCCTTTGCATTAAACTCCGTTTCAAATAAACCATTCGGGGTTTTGTAACCGGTGAGAATAATTAAATTGTTTTTGCTAACTGTTACCTTGTTTTCAGTGAAGAGCACGGAAGCACCATGATCAGTAATAGCACTTACAGAGATCAGATTCCTTGAGATAGCCGGAACGTATAGAACATCCTCGAGTTTAAAAGTGTTTGTGTTAATTGTACCTCTGGCTTGTGCGACGAGATTCTCTGCATTGGCGCATTTGATATCCGTATTTATTTTCTCTGTAAAATTGATGATGTTACTATTATAAAACATGTGAGAAGAAGCTCCAGAATCCAGAATTGCATTTATTTTTATTAAATGATTGTTCTGGTCACTTACCAGGCTAAAAGTGCGACAAAATTTCTCGATATGGCCTTTCTTATTGCATTTTCTACAAGTCTTTGTAGAAAAACACTCTTCAGATCTGTGGCCGCTTCTAATACACACTGTGCACTTGTTATTTTTGCAGAACCTAGCAATGTGACCTGGTAAATTACAGCTGTAGCATTTTCTTTCATTCGATTTCATTGCTATTTCTTGTATATTAAAATCGGAATTATCATTAAAAACATCATTTCCTAAGAGTTTTATTTCCTTTTGTAGACGTTCTATTAATTTGAGAACTGTTTGATCTGATTTTGAAGTAATTTCCCAGACTGTTCGAAAATAATTTAGGTTCGAAGGTAAAATAGTTAGTTTGTGGCCCCATTACGTATTGTTGATTCCGTGAACGTTAAGGTCAAAAAGGCAAAACTAAGTTAAAATGTAAAACACAAGTTCTTTGTAGAAGAAGTGTTAACAACCAAAACTTATTTGCATTTATTAACATTCTTGGTAAATACAATGCTAAGCGGGTAGGTACCTTAAAGGTTTTTCTTGGACATGTTTTTACAATTAGGTATTTTACAATCTTTAGATTTCAGATAATCACTAATTAATATCGTTTCCAGACATAATTAAGAACATGGGTAGGTATTTAGCTCACTTCAAGGAAGCGTGGGGTTTTTTTTTTTCAATGAGACCGGTCCGCTACTCTTTTTCGGATAATTATATTTTAAACAATGGAATATAATTCATTACAAACGAATAAAAACAGCAATTGTTAGAAAAAACGTGGTCACCAGTCACCACTTATTTTTGATGAAAGTAAAGTTAGTATTTACTGATTAGAGCCTACGTAAAAAATAATAAAGCTTACATCTGGGGTTCATTAATTTCTGCATCTTCAATTTAAAATGGTGTCACTTGTCACCATTGAGCAAGCTCAAAAGTCATATTTCGGATACTCAGCAATAGAGTACCTATTTGACACCAGTGAAAATTAATTGTTCTTTCGTGAAACACTTATTAACATTACTAAATAAGTTTCTCTCAAAAATTTCATTGTTTTGGTACAAGCTTTTATTGCCGACTGCACTTTTCTGTATGTATACCATCATCATCATCAACTCAACGGGGTTATGTACGTCGGTTAAGTACTGAATTCCGATGGCCACCTTCTGTCTCCATCATCAGATCAGCTCGATGGTACCATAATATTGAATTGTCATCCAAACTATACTTATAGGTACCCGAAATTTCAGCTCAATCGGTCACCGGGAAGTGGCTCAAATTTAACTCGCAAGATTTGTCACATACTAACAGGGCGAGCTAATAAAGCTTGTAAATACTCAGAAAGAATCAATCTTTCATTTATACTTGCTCTTTTAAGATTTTTAAACTAATAAAAAGTAACAATAAGGACGTTGTGATTGTGACGTCGTAAGCAAGTAATCCCCACAAATTCCATACAAACGGAGCGTTTTTGACGTTTCATAAAAATAAGCTGATTTGACTGTTGCCGAATACCGTGTTGATTGGTTTAATGCCGTATGTAAATCAAACCGATTAGGGTACAGTCATGTTCAAAAACGCGCATAACTTACGTAATCGGTCTGGGGTCATTTTTATATTTCGGAAAGTACCGTTTTTTGGCAAAACCGGCTAAAAGAAAATTATAGGTATCACATGTATATTTATATTTATTTGCAGTGTGAGCTGGCAGGGCGTTGACTGCGTGTATTTGATGTATTTAATGTGTTACGGTACTTTGTCCATGCCTTTATGTCTCCACAACACAATACGCAGTGCAACGGTCATTTCGGAAGGTTCGAATGGTAGCCCGGTAACAAAAGTTTTTTTTTATTGTATCAAAACAAGGGTTACACAGCAAAATTTACGCCAAACTGCATAACAGTTTGTTGGCGAACATCACTCATGAAAGTTTCCTTATATATACTGTGTAAAAATACTTATAAATATCTATCAATTATAACTAAGTCAACAATCTAAGTTACAATATCTATAACATGCAAGGCAAGATTTTAAGATGTAAGTAGTTGACGGGACAATATTACAAAAAATATTATGTAAGTTCTTGAGATTAGATTTGATCGTCTGAACGCATATTGAGATGTTATAGTATGTAATTATGAAAGTAACAATAGCTATACGTTTGTCTGTCTGTCTCTCTTGAGCAAAGGCTGTTTTAATAATTGGCAGTAAGTCAGAGAGAATGCTCAGGACCGATGTTTTAGAGCAGCAGTCAGCAGCAGGCGGCCCATGAGACTCTCTGGCTGTGTATGTAAAGGCTGTTGAATTCTGAGTTTTTAAATTGCCTGATAAAGTCGAAGTGCGCCTCGCATAAATTTCGTTAGCTGCTACGTGGCCCTTTGGTTGCTAAGTTTACAGATTGCTGTTTTAGAGAACTGCAACCGCTCGAAAACCTACTTAGGTACTTCACGTGTATCTGGGGTTTCTTGGGGACCACCAGAAACCCCAGATGTGGCGCTACTTGCGATCTGTTATATTTTTAACGGTGAAAGTTAAATGAGCTAGGAAGTCATGGTAACCACTTTGCATGAAATGTTTTAGTGGGATTTAGGTGGGTACTTATTATGTAGAGTTGATATCGACTTATACACAATGAGAGAGAGTTGAGGAATGATGCAAGATGAGTGAAGATCAATTAAGTACAGACTTAATTGATCTTCACTGTGTGTTTAGTGACCAACTATTAGGGTAATACTATTGGCTTATTTATTGCTTAAAAGTACGTGATTTTGCCTTAATGTAATACGAGTAGGTACGTACTTAGGTACTTTCATATTATAAAAAAAAACAAAAAATTACCTTCAGTTAGACTATCTGGATAAATATCGGTTTCTTATTTATTTTTTTACAAATTATAGATATAGGCAATGGCATGAGGCAACTGATCAAGACGCAGCGTTGTTTGATCCCCGTATTGAAAATAAATGTGTATATAATGGTGTCTAAAGCTTTTCAAGAATTTACGTCCATCCAAAAACAGTTTGTGCCGTTTAAACGTTTATTTAAAAAAAAAAACTGAGTTTCCACGGCCATATTCACTTGGATACTATACTTACAAAATAAATTGAAATCCTTATCAACCAAGCTCCCTCGAGATCTTGATATGTAAATATGACTATTTTAAATGATATAATAATATGTAATGTAGGTACGTGGCATGTTGCGCACACGCATTCATGTATTAGCCTCTCGTTATCAATCATTCAATGAAGACAAACATTGTCGGCGTCCCCACTGAAATGATTATTGCAGATGTGTCCAAATTGCTACTAGATATGTATAAGTAAATATAGAACCATCAAAGCAATTCGCGAGAGTTCGTATGATGGTAACATCAAATGAACATTTGCGTTAAGCGTGGGCGGATCTACCTTAGTCCAAGATTACACCTACAGTTACTTTTGGGTTGATGATGATATCATGAATAAAATATATGTAGTTAAAATACCGGCTAAAGCTCTGTTCATTTTGGGTTTACTTCGAACCTTGGAATGTGGTAGATGGTTCACAATCCAGCCGTAGGAGTCTTGATAATTATAATGAATACCTACACAGTAAGTGACACAATTGATAAGAATTGTGTGTTAGCAAATAACCTTATTTAACACCGAAATCCATTGATATTATAAACGAGAAAGTAAATAGGTAGTTTGGTGTTTGTTACTCTCATAAAAAAATAGTAAAAGCGGAAATTTTCCCCCATATGTACTGCTTTACATATCCATCAGTGAGATAGGCCATAAACGCTGCATACCTAGACGTCGTGTAAATTCAAAGGTCCGGCAACGCGCATGAAACACTCCTAGTAGTAGTACCTAGGTAGTGCTAGTTAACTCTACTGTGTTCCCTGACAGAGAGGCTTACGATGGTGATTAGGTACCATTCCCGTAGAAAATAACTTTTAAAATTTGTTGTTACCTTTCGTGACACCGTTCTTCGTATACCTATTTCTTTAAGTATCCCGGCACCATACACGTCACAACAATGAAAACCGAATTTGTAGCGCTCCGCTCTAGCAAAAATTACTTTCACAGGTTTATTGTGTCTCACTTTACGTACAATCACAGCGTACGATATAACTTTAAAGCTCCGCTCAAGTTCCAAACACAGATTTAGTGTGAATATTTCTGTTTCCGCATTTGACCGGCAGCGGGAGAGTCGGGTCAACGAACAAATGACTGCCGCCCAGAAGCTAGCGGCGGCGAGCCGATGACCTTATCACAAATGTTTGTGATTGTCGTGACTCGTTTTTAATAATGAGGCGATCTATGTAGATGCGTGGAACACTATTATGGAACCCGTCCGGAGGGAAGTGGCCAGCACGACTATCACGCGACGGCGCGCGATCTCTCTCGATTTTTCTCGCGATATTCGTCTCTATCTTACTTGAAAACTTATTCGTAGAACAAGAATCAACAAAATCGAGAGTATGTCGCGGCCGTCCAATGATAGATGTGCAGGGTTGGTTGTGTTGTAGCGGTTAGTGACGCGGCATGCATTTGTTTACGATCGAGATTTTTCTGGAACCGGCTTCCTGTGACGGCGTGTCTATTCCGATTTATCTTTAGTTTAAAGGACTTTTTACCTTTTATTAATTCAGTCACTAACTAGAACGCAACGCAACAATATATTGAAGTGAGATGCTTTAATTTCTTTACCCCATTTATGTACCTATTATGTAATACTATTTCTATGCGCGAAATCCGAAATCGTGGTAATTCGCACTCGCTTTCGTACGTTTAGAGATATAGATCTATATGGTTTTTTATAGCCACACCACTTTTAACACCAGGATCTCCTTATTGCCACGGCGATAATTTTTTCCTAATGATTTTTTTTTCTTAACATTTCTGTGCCGCATCCCTTTATATATTCTTATTCACATACGAAAATGACACAATAGACGTGACGTAAGCGCCAGCGCCAAGTAAATTGTAATTCAAGTCAATTAATGTAAATAAATAATTATCAAACAGATGTCATTACAATACTTCCATTGATCACCTCTTGCCTCAATTAAGCCCATTAATGGGCTTCGTCCAGTTAATTGACTTCATATTTATAATAAGTTGAAGCAACAAAGGTATGTTGGGGTAACATCGGACTATTTTTCGACACTTTGGTAAGCCCTCGGGGTTTATTTTTTTTACTATCTTATCTATTAAGGATTCCTTGAATTGTTATCCTTTGTTATAGATAAGTATGAAATATATTTTCAATACATATTTTTGATACCCTCATATATGCAACCGTTTTTATTTAATATATGTCTAAAGTTAGTATTGTATATTTTTTTCAAAGTGAAACATCGGACGAACTCGGAGTAACAACGGACTATGTTCAAAAAGGAACTCTGTGCAGTTACGCGTATGGTTCATAAAAATAAATAGCTGATCTTTTACTGTCAAAACTACAAGCTCAGAATGTTTTTGACTACTTGAAAAACAAGCGAGAAATCTTTAAAAAAAGGGCCACCACGTCCGATCTTTCCCATGGCCAGATAAAAGTAAATCCATGTTTCTCAAACTTTTATTGGAAATATTGAATGTATGAACAACAAACAATTTGAATAAGTACTTACTCACTTCTTTTTCACTTTTCAATTTCTATTCTGATACGCATGAATTCAATCTATATCCTTTAATTAAACGCTTATTTAAAAAAAACTGGCTTGCGGCATTAAATTAACTTTGAGAACCGCTGCTTTTTTCCATACACTCACAAACGGGTCAACACCGATTGGAGATGTTTCGATTTTTCTCGCTGCCGCACATAACCTGTCACTTTAAAGCCACGCGTCTGACTGAGGTGTGGGGCGGAACAAGATGCTGTAGGCAGGTGGGTTGGCAGCAATCGAAAATCTCTTCTAGTTTAGTAGAAAATTGAATTAACCATTCTTGACCTGATCCGTTCTGACCACAACATACCTTATATGTATATTTAAGTAATTGATGTAGATGGTACAAATAGTAAGAAGTTATCTTGAATTCCCTTAAGAAGAGATGATTGTTACATGAATTTAAATTAATTTGAGGCAGTCTGTGTACTGGAATGAGATCACACACATTAATATTGAGATGTGACTAATGTACAACTAAGAATGCATATGCCACAATTGTCCCAAAATCATAAATAATTCTGAAGAGTTCCCCCTAAACTAGTGTCAAAATGGTTGACCAACATAAAAATAATATTTCATGAAATTAAATACTATTTTACCAAGTTTATGTCACACATAGGTATTTGTTAGTGCGTTAAATATGTTGACATCCACCCACATGCTGGAGGCCCCTACTCCTTCTACCATTTGCTTTTTCACACCAATAATATGAAGAGGAAATGTCTGCAGATTGTAGCTTTGTTATTTTATTAAGTTTGTATGTCCTAATTAGGGAACATCTGGAACCGTTTATCCAATTTCAAATCTTATTCTACAATAGACTTTCTGGGTGGTTACAGACTAAATTTAATTCCGGGGGTTTGCCTGCATTCTTTGCAATATGAGGGCAGAGCTGCAGGCAGCTAGTATGATAAAACCTTATGTGATAAGATAATGAACTTTACCACCAATAATTATTTTATTAATAAGTAACCACACATCCATTCTAAAGCTGGCCCATATTATGAGATATAATTTTAAAAAAGATGCCCCATTTGCGTGTAAGGTTTGAATTAATCATCCATAGTTAACATTTCAACAAATGTAATTTATACTAAATCACATCACACATCATCAGCCTATACGTCCCACTGCTGGGAACAGGCCTCCTCTCATGTATGAGAGGGAACGGGCAGTAGTCCCCATAATACTACTACAATATACTAAATAAAGCTACATATTTCAATACAAGGAGTATAACATGTATATAGTCAAAAATAATCCAGTTAAAATTGTAATTATTAAACTTAAACATAATCCTAACAATGATCCAAAATGTCAATATTACAGTTCCATTTAAACTTATGAATATTAAAATATTTTTGGGCAGGTCAAGTTACGGATAACATGCAATTAAACAAATAATAAAATAGGTATCATCCTATGGCTAACACTACAATAACAAAATGTAGCATCTAAAACTTTGAAATTTGTTTGGCATATCGTATCCCGCGTCTTTAAACGAAGAATTTTGGGAAGATGGACGTGTTCAACTTATCATTCAACGGATAATCTAGCCTAGAATATTGACGAAAGGAGATCACTATCACAGATCACTCCTCAGTAGTGCCAAGCTTTTAATTTTTAATAAGTATTTATTAGACTTACCATTAAACAAAACTATGATGCCATTACCATACGCTTCGGCTTCTCAATAAATTCAATAGAGTATTTAACAGTTTAATAAAGAAGGATCTGTTTAATCACGAATGCAAATATATAAAAAAACTGATTACACTCAATGCACGTACACAAGAGACAACATCATTTCATTCACTAATGTTTTTTAACAAAAATACGAATTAAATTAACTTTCCGATGCATGAACCTAGAATACTATGGACGGGCTGTTGCCACAGTGAGGGAAGGAAAAGCTCTTATGCAGCTAAATTAAGAACCGGTCCTAAAATGGCTAATGACTTGCCATAAACAACCTCCTAATTTGGCCGGGTAATGGTTTGTTGGGCACAACTTCATACTAAATCAGTTGTGCCTTAAAAAAAGAGGAACTATAACAAGGACAATGAATGATATTTTCTTTTCTGTCACACTTATCTAAATTTGTATGCTACTAGCTCGCTCGCACGTGGTATTATTATTACCATAGCCGGTCCAGATTATTCTACGTTCATGTTCCGATGCTATTGCGGGATGACATTGACACTTGACACACTGAATTCATGAATTGACAGGTGTAATTATGTGCCACAACCACAGACTAATACTTTTCTCTGTAATCTGTGGCCACAACTTCATACTAAACACAGAACACCTCCACTAGAAGCCTAATGTTTGTAATTTTGTTCCCGACGCGAGTCACCAAAGCATGAGGAAGAGGTGAGGGAAGGGCGGGTGCTAACAGCGTTGCGATTGGTCGATGCGCTCGCGCGCGGAATGCGTAGTGATGGGACATGTTCACGTACAAGCATCCTATTTTTTTAGGTACATTTTAAAGTAAAGTAAGTAACTACTTACTATACTTTTATCTTTAAGTTAAGGTAAAGTATAGATAGTTTTGTTACCATTTTAATACACAGTAAGTTAGGAATCCTAACTGGTACCGTAATTTTTTGCTGATAAATCATGGTAGGTACTTACTGTACATATTAAAATGGTAATTAAACTATCTATACTTAAAAGTGTGCTAAAAAAATACTGACCATTTAGTAGTTTTGGTTCTAAAGATTAAACTAGAAATACTTCAGTATTTTTTATGGAAAGTTTCGGAGCAGTTTAATTATAAGTAAAGTCTCATTATTCCTTTAAAAGTTGTATTTATTGTTCTCATTTTAAAATAAAACAAACAAAACACGAAAAAGGCATTCGGCTATTTAGGATGGTGACGTATCTCACACCAACTCCGAGTTCCCTCGTACTTTCTCGAAGTTCATCATCAGGCCCATCTTGTGACACTGGGTCCAACTGCTCACTGAGAGGATTCTTACAAGCCCGCACAACGTATATCTAACTCACACCAACTCCGAGTTCCCTCGCACTTTCTCGAAATTCATCATCAAGCCCATTTTGTGACACTGGGCCCAACTGCTCACTGAGAGGATTCTTAGAAGCCCGCACAACGTATATCTAACTCACACCAACTCCGAGTTCCCTCGCACTTTCTCGAAGTTCATCATCAGGCCCATCTTGTGACACTGGACACAACTGCTCACTGAGAGGATTCTAAGAAGCCCGCACCCGCACAACTTATATCTAACTCACACCAACTCCGAGTTCCCTCGCACTTTCTCGAAGTTCATCATCAGGCCCATCTTGTGACACTGGACACAACTGCTCACTGAGAGGATTCTAAGAAGCCCGCACAACGTATATCTATCTCACACAAACTCCGAGTTCCCTCGCACTTTCTCGAAGTTCATCATCAGGCCCATCTTGTGACATTGGACCCAACTGCTCACTGAGAGGATTCTAAGAAGCCCGCACAACGTATATCTATCTCACACCAACTCCGAGTTCCCTCGCACTTTCTCGAAGTTCATCATCAGGCTCATCTTGTGGCACTGGACCCAACTGCTCATCGAGACGATTCTAAAAAGCCCGCACAACCTATATCTATCTCAAACCAACTCCTAATTCCCTCACACTTTCTCGAAGTTCATCATCAGGCCCATCTTGTGGCACTTGACCTAACTGCTCAGCGAGAGGATTCTAAAAAGCCCATACAATCTATGTCTGTCTCAAATCAACTCCGAGTTCCCTCGCACTTTCTCGAAGTTCATCATCAGGCCCATCTTGTGGCACTGGACCCAACTGCTCCCCGAGAGGATTCTAAAAAGCCCGCACAACCTATATCTATCTCAAACCAACTACGAGTACCCTCGCACTTTCCCAAAGTTTATCATCAGGCCCATCCTGAAACCTAGACGCAACTGTTCACCAAGAGCATTCTAAAAAGTTACTAAAACAGTAAAGTAACTAATACTACTAGTACTACTAATACTTATTATATATTACACTATTTACTTTAAATAACGAACAATAAATAAAACTAAATTTAAGTTCTAATCTACAGAATAACTACTCAAACCAAAATAAACGAGAAATCTGTATTTTTGTTACATTTCTTCAAATCGGTACGAACGAAAGCACGTGTTTTGTCGATTGACCATCATAGCATCATCGGGGCATCACTAGTCGTGACGTGTTTTCGTAAGAAAGGAATAGCATATTGCATTTTCAAAGTGATGAAAAGTGACATAGTGTGTCTGTACCTCAGTATTCGCACCGGCCAGTATAAAATGGCCTCCGCTGGCTATAAATATTTTCAATGAAATATTGAACTTGACTCAACTGTGGAATGAAATTCCATCTTTTTTGTAATTATAAGTCATTGACGACTTTCCGCACCACCTCACACTACAAAAGCCCATAATTAGCCGCGAAAATCCTATTATTTTGTTTTTTTTTGTGAGAGTC
Source organism: Epinotia demarniana (assembly GCA_945867215.1). Taxonomy (NCBI): domain Eukaryota; kingdom Metazoa; phylum Arthropoda; class Insecta; order Lepidoptera; family Tortricidae; genus Epinotia; species Epinotia demarniana. The sequence continues at coordinate 14,724,105 of OX244260.1, read as the reverse complement.
ATGCACACTCCGCACAGGTCGTTAACATGGACGCAACTGAACGGAAAGGCGGGCGACCGCGGATTAAATAAGCGCAACAACACCAACGCTTGGTGACTCGAGTCGCGAACAAACTGAGAAACATTAGGCTTCTAGTGGAGGTGTTCTATGATACTAAATCAGTTGTGGCAACTAAAAAAAAAATGGAACTATGACAAGGACAATGAATGATATTTCCCTTTCTGTCACACTTATCGAGATTTGTATGCTACCACCAGCTCACTCGCATGTGGTATTAATGGTATTATTATTACCTAAGCCTGTCCAGAGTATTCTAGGTTCTTGTACATTGTCCTTGTCATAGTTCCACTTTTTTTGATTTGCCACAATTTAGTATCAAGTTGTGGCCACAGACTAATAAGAATACAGACGCGCAGTATAAAGCAAGACGATGTTTCATATAGTTGTCTCTGTCACTGCTTATGGTCAGCTGATGTGAGTTAGAATGAGATGAATAGTATGGTATTTTGAGTCTATTGACGACTTGTCTCCAAAAACTGTTAACCACGGTGTTAAATGCTAAACAATCTGTCAAAGTCAAATCAACGTCAAATCTCTTGTGAATCTTGAGGAAAGTTGGTTAGTTCAAGAATATTGTGTTGAAAAACTAAATATTTCTGTAATAAGTTAATGATTTAAGTTGTATGAAGTGGCACAATGGCTTGTGCAGTTCCGTACTGCCGAAGTTACGCTAGATTGTTAAAAAAGACCGGAGAAACAATCGGATTTCATCGGTAAGAATCATTTGGTTATTTTTCAAATATTTCATGTACAATTACGCAATATAATGGTCTGGGATTACAGCAGATGCTTGATACTATCGGATAAATACTTTTTACATGGATCAAACTTGATATTTTTGGGATTTTTAGTAAAAATACAATTGTCGTAAACATGGGTAGTGTTGTTACCATGTATATATCGATATTTCGTCGACATGAATTATTCATGTAGGCGTTTAGACAAAATATTTTAATGTTACACGTCTTAACTGTTAACTTCAGGTTTCCGGTAAATAATAATCTTCGAAAAAAAATGGATTGACGCAGTAGGGCGCAATAATTGGACGCCGAAAAAACACCATAGAATATGTTCGAAACATTTCGAAACTAACTGTTTCGTTATTATTAAAAACATAAAACACTTGCTGCCAGATGCGATACCTACAGTTTTTCAGAGACCGCTTGAGGTAAGTTGGTATAGTGAGTTTTATTTATTTTATTACTTGACATTTCTGAGGTCCCTCCAGATGAGTTCGTTTCATTTAAGTTTTGTATATGCAAAGAATTTGTATTAGTACATTGATTTTCTTTATATATCCATAACTACTATTATATGTATTATACATGCGAAAGTAACTCTGTGTCGGTTTGTTGCTTACCTGTTCATACTTAAGCAGCTCAACTGATAGAGATTGTATAATATTGTTTTCGTTACTGTATTTAATGCAGGGATCTCACCAGGATCAACAATTAGAAGGCAACTACAACAAAATGATGCTGAGCAGTAATGAAAGGCTACCAGATACAATACCTAAGACATCTGCATTGCCTCTTCAGGTGATGCAAGTTTACTGATTGCAAAAAGTTCTATATAATTGGATATTTATTATTTAAAGCATTAGATGTAACTTTCTTATTAAAATGAGATATTTTCAGGAATATAATTGCGTTGTTATTTTGTGTTAGCTTACTTTAAAAACAAAGTTTTAATCGACTTCAAATCAATACTTCACGAAGCCACATTCCATATTACCGCATGAACTGCTTTCTGGAAGCAAATGCACGATTTCAAAGTACCCAAATCGATTCAAAATAAGAATTGAAGATTGCCCTGGTTTTCTCCAGGATTCCATCTTCAGATCCTGACCTGCCTAGGACCACCTTTTCTAACAAAACACCATTCTTATCGGTACAGGCGTCTAAGAGTAATCGAGGAACATACATAAAAAAATAAAGAGCCAGCGGAATTGATAAGTTTCAGAAGTCGGTTAAAAATAAATGTGTTCCACTAAAGATCCACAAAATAGTGAGACTTAAAAAGTAACTCGTCTGACTACCTATGTATTTGCATAATTTAATTTGTAGCGAACATATGAAACATGAATGCAGTTTATTATATTCGTAGTCGTGTACTAAGTACCATATTAATTTTTGCATAGTATGGATAGAGATACAATTTACTTACGAGTATCGCATATTACGAATTTATTAACAGTAAATATCGATATCGATAACTTGTAAGAAAATATCTTTCTGTGCACTAAATCTCGAGCGAGCGAGAGAGCGAATTACATCGTGCGAGCGAGAAAGCGGAGACAATGACGTATGAAGACCTGTCAGATAACATGGTTCTATCCCTTTCTTACTCGGCGTTCAGTACGTAAGTGAGAAGAGATCGGATGTATAGAAAACGTTCAATTTATTAGGGCCTATCTGCTTTTCTCTGTAATCTGTGGTTAGTAACAATCTTGCAGTCCGCTTTGCAGGACCGTTTGAATGCGGCAATTTTCGCTTTGCTAATGTTAACTGGCCACACTGAATCAAATTGTAGTTGCAGTTTGTACGCTACAACCAATGCTGACTTCGACATGTTGTACTGACAAATTGGCGTAAAATCACATAATGTGGATTGCGCATTAGACGAATTCTTAATAAAGCTGCATAAGTGCTTTTCCGTCCTTCACTGTGATAACATGTACAGCCCGTCCATAGTATTCAAGTTCATGAGGTATATTAATACATCTGTCTCTTTTGCACGCTCGAAGTGAGATAAAGAGAGATGTATTAATATACCTACTGTCGCAGCGACAAAGTTACTCATGCGCGCATACCCTAAGGACAGGCCTGGACATGCTATACATGATGCCCCAACGTGGGACGGAAAAGCTTCTATGCAGCTAAATTAAGAACTGTTCTTAAAATGGCTGATGACTTGCTATAAGCGACCTACTCATATTGGACGGGTAATGGTTTGTGTGCCACAACCACAGATTACAGAGAAAAGCAGATAGGCCCTAATAAATTGAACGTTTTCTATACATCCGATCTCTTCTCACTTACGTACTGAACGCCGAGTAAGAAAGGGATAGAACCATGTTATCTGACAGGTCTTCATACGTCATTGTCTCCGCTTTCTCGCTCGCACGATATAATTCGCTCTCGCGCTCGCTCGAGATTTAGTGCACAGAAAGATATTTTCTTACAAGTTATCGATATCGATATTTACTGTTAATAAATTCGTAATATGCGATACTCGTAAGTAAATTGTATCTCTATCCATACTATGCAAAAATTAATATGGTACTTAGTACACGACTACGAATATAATAAACAGCATTCATGTTTCATATGTTCGCTACAAATTAAATTATGCAAATACATAGGTAGTCAGACGAGTTACTTTTTAAGTCTCACTATTTTGTGGATCTTTAGTGGAACACATTTATTTTTAACCGACTTCTGAAACTTATCAATTCTGCTGGCTCTTTATTTTTTTATGTATGTTCCTCGATTACTCTTAGACGCCTGTACCGATAAGAATGGTGTTTTGTTAGAAAAGGTGGTCCTAGGCAGGTCAGGATCTGAAGATGGAATCCTGGAGAAAACCAGGGCAATCTTCAAATCTTATTTTGAAACGATTTGGGTACTTTGAAATCGTGCATTTGCTTCCAGAAAGCAGTTCATGCGGTAATATGGAATGTGGCTTCTAGTACGGTACGCGAACACTATAATTTGTCGTCAAACTAACATAAGTCCCAAGTTTGATTTTTTTTGTTATCAGCGAGAGTACATTAAGTACTAACACCGAAAAATATTTTCTAGCAGTTTTTGATTTTGGTTTTCGTTTAATAAATTTTTTCGTAAGGAACACTTGTAAAACTTTGCAAAGATTATACAAGTTATAGTTTTTTCCTATAATGCATCGCATTTGATTATTCAAACCTTACATATCGTTTTCTAATAGTTTTGTCAAGAGATTACGTTAGCAAAACCGGAATTGATTTAAAATATTATAAATCTCCTAAAAGAATATTCAAGTGACTAGTGGCTACTAAAGTGTATTCAAAAGTATTTAAAAAAATGGCCCCATTAATTTCTAACATATTTATCAATAGCATTTTTTTTAATTGGGAATAATATCTTGAAACCATTCTCCTTACCATAAAAGAAATCTCATAAATTCTCAAGTCGGTGTAATTCATTTTAGTTCTATCGAAGAATATATAAACACAAATTCTAACGGATTCGTCAATAGCTCTAAATTGTATTAGCTTATCAGTTATTATCCGTAATTTAAATCTTTCGCGCGCGACTCGCGCGATTCGTGTGCAGCGTGCTGCCGGCCGAGTACCTCGCCAAGGCCGAGCGTGCGCTCAAACTTGTAGGTACAAACTTTAAGTACTTGATTGTACATTATATTTAGTTACTTAGTAGTTCTTTTCGGTTGAAATGACATAATTATCTATTTTATTTAACCAATAATAGCAAGTAAAGAAAGTTATATAGGGTTATTAGTATTAAACTTTCTTTAACTTTAATTTTATTTGTAGACTGAGAGTTGTTGTACTTATTTACTAGAGGTTTTCCAGGTCCCGATGTCATAATGATCTGGGGCCCGTTTCATGAAGCAACAAGTTACAAATTACAAGCGGAAATCTCTCTCTGTCAAAAGGTATTGAAAAGAGACTTCCCCTTGTAATTTGTAACTGGTTGCTTCATGAAACGGGCCCCTGATGTTACTAATATGAAGTAAGTACGGAAAGTATAAACACAGGGTTATTAGTTATCTGTCTAATAGTAGTAGTAGGAAGTTAAATTAGGGTGCAGGTTGGGGATAATCTCCGAAAATAGGTACCTTACCTACTCATTCGATTTCAATGAATCTTTCAAAGTCCGATTGGGGCCTAACAATAAATTATTAAATTACCAATAACCCTCAGAAAAGTAGTTTTTCATCGATGTGGAAGAGGACTTTTTTTATTAATTACTTAATACAAAAATCCGGAGTTATTGAGAATGTAGATTTTCGATGCACATTTCTTACATACGCCACGTAAACGCTTTCTTTTAGTTTTGCGTGTTAAGTTTACATTCACGTTGGTTCATATTAAGGCGAAACTTTCTCTTTTGTCATATTTAAGGCCAACCTTACCAAATATAATAACAAAATAGTGGAAGCCCCACAAGACCAATTTCATAAGAAAACCGCAAATCGATGTACAGTTTAGCCGTTTGGCACACGCATACTAGAGGTTAAAACAATTTTTTTTACCCGCAGTTCCTAAAAAAAAATCCCTTAGATATGAAGATATCACGTATCATTTGTGGTATATTCAATTTTTAAAAAATCAGCCGTATCGTGTCTGGAGGAGCCCAAACTTGTTATGTTTCGAAAATTATTTTTGTTTTAATTTATAAAATTTGGCTAAAATGTAATGATGTGGCATATTTTTAGAATCACTTCGCAAAGCCCTTTCATATGATACTACACACGATAGGTTTCAGAGAAAAAAAAAAGTCCCATACAAAAAGAAAAATGTTTCGGCACTCCCCCCCTAAGGGAATTTTTTTTAGGAACTGCGGGTCAAAAAAATTGTTTTGCCCTATAGTATGTGTGTGCCAAATGGCTAAACTGTACATCGATTTGCGGTTTTTTTAAGCGTAGGGCTACCACTAAAACTAAATAGATTTAATATGATTACATACAAATTGCTGCTAGGCAGATCATCTCGCATCTAGGCAGATGTCGGTACACGCCTCCCTAAGGCCTTGTAAGAATGAACTGATTGATAAAAAGGTGAACGAGGTGGATTGTTCCGATAGCTCAGTTGATTGAGAGTACGGAATGCAAAACCGGTTTTAACCGAAATCGAAGAAACCCGTTATAACCGACTGTAAGAAAGCGGGCCGTGGGTCAGCTAGAGATCTGAGGGGTAATCACGTAATGTTTCGAACGTGCGTTAGGATAATTCGACTGTCGTTTTTCATATAAAAAAATGACATTTACATCTACATAGCGTACGTTTCCTCAGATACTATTTTTCTTATTATTATTATTTTTAAATCCGTCTTTATGGTTAACACTATATGTATTTATGTAGGAATTTATGTATGTTTATTGTATGCTTTATGTGTGTATGTTTATTATTGATGTAATTGTGTATGTTGGAAGTTTACTTCCAATTTTGCCACCTACCTATTATTTAATTTTTTGTTGCTATTTCTCCGCTACCTAAAGGTTGTCTGGAAGAGATCGCTCTTTAGCGATAAGACCGCCTGCTGTCAACATCTATTTTTTTAATAAGTTATTATGTTTATTTGATTCATGTTTTGAGGTGTGCAATAAAGAGTATTTGTATTGTATTGTATTGTATTGTTACGTAGTATAGTGCGTAATGCGTTACTTGATGGACATAGCGGTCACTCATGGGTGGTTGAAATGGTTCAACCTAGCTTGATTGAATAAGTAATTGCATAAGTACGTTGATAGGTACTCTTTAGATCAATGATGCTTATTAATGTATAGTTAAAAGACAAAAAAGTCATCATATTAAGATTAATTTATAAATTTAACACTGTAGTGTTTTTTGTATAATCATACTTAATCGATAACAATATTCTATTACTACACTAGAGTACCACACATTAAACAAGTATTGATGTATTTTAGTGTCACCTATGCAGGTTATTCGTAATCTAATAATCATCACAACACACTGAAATTATTTTTTAGTATAATCAGTGTTAGTACGGTGGCAATATCGCAAAAAGTCGTCTCCTTCACAATTTTCGTACGGTTGTGTTCCTCGTTGTCTCCAGAGTACGAATCTGCCGGTTTTAGTTGAGGGAGAGCGGACGGACATAGCTGTGACGTCATAAAGATGGCGGCAGACGGTCATCGATTTGTTCCAATCTCGGGTTCTATTTTACTGATCGGTTCGTGTGAGGTGTCATTTGAAAGCATATTAAACTTTATATAATTGTTTATTCGAGCCCTATGACGTACCATCAAAATCTTTTTACAATATATGACTTTTTTACCGTGCGCGTTAGCATAAGTACTGATAAAACACGCTTGTAACTCAATAAATAATAACATTAGCGCAATCAAAGATGTTATAAAAAAGATAGGTAATTTTATAATTTTTCTAACTATAGATTTTGTTGGTGTACAGGTCGATTCACGAGAGCTGGCATGAATGAATTGACCGAAAGTAATGTCACTTGTCACTGTGAGTGGCAGTGAGTGCCGTTCTTATACAGGGGCCTCCTAATATTTTGTAAACATGTACCTAATACGTTTTCGTTATTTCATCAAAAATAAATTATATTGTTATAATTATCATGTTAATCTTTTTAGTAATTAATATTAAAGTCCTTTGTAAATAAAGCGTATTTATCTTTTTCTGACTTATTTTTAACGTCAAGAATCGAAAGGTGATGGCTTCTTCGAATTGTAAAAAATCTAAAAAAAGAGAAAAACAAACAAATTCTAAAACACAAGTATCGTACCTAATCACTTTTTGCATCAACCTGTATTTAATTATTATGTGATGCACACAAGAAATTATCATTCACTCGTTCAATTCATTCGTGCCACCTTTCGTGAATCGACCTGTACATAAGTAAATAACGAAGTAATAATACATTTTGCTAATTACGCACCGATTAACCATCACCACGCTAGACTCTGCTAGCGCTCGCTGTCGTCACGTGGCCACAGATTATATAATAGTTCTACAAATAGATACTCAGGTCTGAATAAAAATGTCAATACCTACTGCTTTAAGTGCCTACGAAATTTAGCAATGAAGCGACCTTGAACGCGCGGGTCGTTGCCCGCATGCGCCGGCCAATCGACGCTAGAGTTGACACCGCTTAGAAATTATTTTATAATTAATAGTTGAGTGAAATAAAAAACGGTTTACGTTTTAAATTATTTTGCAAAACATAAAATTCTATTATAATGTGTGAGTACACTATGTTGAAGCAACTGTCCCGTTTTTACCCTTTGGGTACGGTTCCGGTTGGGTACGAACCCTAAAAAGCAAATAGGTATAAAATATCCGGGGTTTCCCAAGATACTGCCAGTATCTGAACTGCATAGTCACTTACATACATACATACAAACATATCAACGCAGCGTGTTAAATACAATTGAAGCCATGTTACCTATTGCTCACCCTGTCTATATTATTAATCTACCACATAATACAGAACGAAACCTTTTGGTGTAGGTAAGTAACGTAATTTAAATATATCCTGGAGACCGTACGAAATAAAGTTTGTTATGTACCTACGTATCTTCGTTATTTACAGCGTATGTATAAGAATAACGTAATAGTTTAAAAGTAGCATTAAAAACTTGAAAGTAGACACTAGGCATAATTTGTTGTAATGTATTGTTTTAAAATATTCTGATTATGTGTTTCATCCTCGCGAGTGAATTCCAGCCCTTCCAAAAAGTCATAAGTCCCTTTTCCAACCAACGACGATGTATTCGCCCTTTCTTAAGCTGCCGTGCGAATCTTACGAAGTAAACTATTATACTAATTGCTGTTATACAGGAATAAACATAAACATGAAATCTACGAAAACAACTAAATAATTTGGACTTCATGGCAGTGGCGGAGTAAACTTGTCTGAGGCTCGAGGTAGGTATACTAAATTACCGAAACTCAAGCAGGCCTTACAAAATAATTACGTATTTGAAATAGGTATTAAAGATTCAATGTTCCGTAAACGTCCTTGATAAAACTCACTAGTTCGTACCAGGTCAATAATTAGTACTTGGGTACCTATATAAAGTAAGTAGGTAGGGTTACTAATCTGTCATCGTCAGTCGGCAGATAAAAAACCATAAATGTCTATTTGTTTTATTGTTGTCACACCCCACAACGCTGCAGTGAATCGACTTTATTCGCAACGAAGTCATTTTCAATACCTAACTGTGCGCATAAGCAGCGTCCGGCCGTGAGCGCGTGTGCCAACCAACTGGCTGAATGAACCGACCTCGGTTTCCAAAGTGTAGGTATAAATCTTAGTTCCCACGGTTCAGCTAGGTAGCACTGACATGGCGCCTTGAGACACTTGTTTTGTTTTTGAGTAATTATACGAGTCAGACGGTCATGATATAAAAGCAGTAAAATAAAGGCTACCTCAGGAACCTTGTAGCCCAAGCCGAAGGCGAGGCGAGAGCTCTGAAGCGTTCTTTTCTTTTCTTAGAAGACGAAAAATGTGTGTGGGGGGTGACCCCCTTACACTAATTTACGTCTTCTTTTTGCTCTCAAGTGAGATTGTTAATCTCTGTTAGTGTAGTTCCTAGTGTGGGGACAAAAATAAATAACACAGCGATTGACACAGCATGTTATCAAGAAACAGATTGATCGTCTGGTACTCTGCGGTTAAGCAGGGAAACACGTAATTTGCTCTGACAAGAGCAGTTTTCCGTTGCCCTGAGAAGGACAGTTTGTATGTCCGGAGCCTTAAGCACCCTCGTCAGATTCTTCGTGTCTTCCAGCACCGAGCGCGGAGAGCGGAGCACGGCGATCGACGACGATGTTCACTCCACGGCGGCCGACGAGCGAAAGGACTGGCGCCGGCGCAGAGCGTAGTTTTATTCACCCGACCTATGACCTCGCGCATGCGCCGTGGCAGGCGCACTTTCCCCGCGCGGGGGGGCTATCTCTGTCTCACTCGCGCGTATCCGTCCCGCTCTAATTTGTTGCGGATTAATACCGTGTCTAGTTGTAAGCTTTTTTGTTGTATATAGTTAGGCCTATTTGTAAATAAAATTCATTCCAGTATTAGCAGTCTACAGTTAACAACAAGTGTTTCAATACAAGCCTCCAGCCTAAATCAGCTGAACCACCAACAGCTAAAGTGGTGACCTGCCGACTCAAGAGCACAGAAGCAACCAGCATCAAGACTCAAGCATGGCCGGAGGAAACGGAGACAACACGGGAGCTCTGCCCATTCTGCAACCCGACGCTGTCGATCAACATGAAGCTCAGCAACTACCAGCAAGCCACGACGTGTCCGCGATATCTCTCTCACTCCGAGTACCACCATTTTGGCGCGACCAGCCGTTATTATGGTTCTGCAGTTTCGAAGCCGCCACCGCCGATCTGAAAAGAAGCCAATCACAGCTCGCGCAAATGGTCATCGCACAGCTCGAGAAGCAAGACATCCAAAATATCGCAGATCTCATCTACTCGCCGCTGGAACAAAATTACTACCAGGCCATCAAGAATCGTCTCATCTCGCTGTACGAGGAATCAAGCAGCGCCCAGGCGAAGAAATTGCTGTCACAGGTCGAGCTCGGCGAACAGAAACCTAGCCAGCTACTCCGCAAGATGCAGAATCTCAACCGCGAGAAGTTCCCCGAGAGCACCATACAAATGATGTGGCTCGATCATTTACCGCCACACGTCAGATCCGTACTCACCGTCAGCGAAGCATTCAAAATCAAGACCACGCTCGACGACCTCGCCCTTCTCGCCGACAAAATGATGGAGCACACGCCGTCATCCCACGTCGCCGCCATTTCGTCGCCCATCGCGTCAACATCAAAACAGCCGCCACCGCTGCTACCTCCGTCGCAACCTACCTACCAGCAACATCCGCATCTCGACACACAATATCTCATCGGCGAGATAAGAAGATTGTCGCTCGAAGTCGCCGAACTACGATCAAGGCCGCGCGAAAACAACGATCGTCGCAACAGCCGATTTCGCCGCCGTTTCCCATCACGTTCCCGTCCTCGCAGCGCATCACAATCCCAAGACCGAAGCCGCAACAACTCTCCCATGCCGTACTGCTACTACCACCGTCGTTTCGGCATGGACGCGATTAAATACACGCCACCGTGCAATTTCAAGCCGGTCAACACGCCGTCGGAAAACTAAAAGTAACGCTGGCAGCGGCGGAAACCGGCGTTACTGGTACATCTCACCGCCTCTTCGTGACCGACAAGACTTCAAAACTTACCTTCCTGGTCGACACTGGAGCGAACATATCCGTGCTACCACGAAGAAAAGGCACGCAAGAGCAGCCTCTTCCGTTTCAACTTTACGCCGCAAACAACACCGTCATACCTACCTACGGTGAGAAAACGCTCGAACTCGATCTCAACCTACGACGAGCATTCAAGTGGAAGTTCATCATTGCAGCCGTATCGAAGCCTATCCTGGGAGCCGACTTTCTCAAGTTCCACCACATCATTGTGGACATCAAGAATCGAAGACTGATCGACGGCAAGACGCTACTTACGACTAACTCTCAACTCTGTGCCGCTAACATACCTACCGTGCGCAGCATAGACGTGCAGCAGTCGTATCACGATATCTTAGCCGATTACCCCGGGACTACTCGACTTACATCTATGAAGCTTAGCCCGAAGCATAACGTCGAACACTTCATAGAAACTACTGGCCCGCCCCTTCACTGCAGGCCACGCCCCATCGCACCACATCGATACGAACTAGTGAAGAAAGAATTTGCCAACATGATGGAGCAGGGCCTATGCAGACCAAGCAAGAGCCCTTGGGCATCACCTCTTCACGTCGTACCGAAGAAAAATGGCGATTTACGTGTGTGTGGCGATTACCGAAGGCTTAACGCAATAACCAAGCCCGACCGGTACCCAATCCCACGCATACGTGATTTTACCTACGAACTCGCCGGCAAACAAATATTCTCCACATTGGACCTCAACCGTGCCTACCAACAACTACCAATAGCAGAGCAAGACGTCGAGAAGAGCGCCATCATAACACCATTCGGACTATTCGAGTTTCCGAGAATGTGCCCAGGACTCAAAAACTGCGGACAGACATTCCAACGATTCATCCACGAAGTACTGCGAGACCTTGACTTCGTGTTCCCATTCGTCGACGACCTACTTATCGCATCGGCCGACGAAACAACGCACGAGAAACATCTACGCGCCGTACTAAGCAGACTCGAAGACTACGGTATCACTATCAACCCGTCGAAATGCGTATTCGGACAGCCAACGGTTAAGTTCCTGGGATACGAGGTCAGCAAAGACGGCATCCGACCACCTACCGAGAAAGTACAAGCAATCGTCGATTACCCTAAACCGCAAACAATACACGAGTTACGACGATTTCTCGGCATGATAAACTTTTACCGCGAAAACATCAAGAACGCTGCAATACTTCAAGCTCCACTGTGTAAATACCTACACAACGCGCGGAAAAAGGACAAAACACCGATCAGCTGGGACGACGAAGCAACGCTCGCATTCGACGCGTGTAAGGACAGCATCAAAAACGCCGCCTTACTCGCTCATCCATGTCACCAGTCAGCGCTCGCGATATTCTCAGACGCTAGTGACAAGGCCGCAGGCGCATCGCTCAATCAGTTTGTCAACAACGCATGGCAACCACTCGGCTATTTTTCGAAGAAATTCTCCGACGCACAGACTCGCTACAGTACCTACGATCGAGAGCTACTCGCATTGTACATGAGTACAAAACACTTCCGCAAGATGTTCGAGGGACGAGAACTCATCTTATTCACCGATCACAAGCCCTTGACCTTCGCGTTCACCAAAACAGGCACCAACAACGAGTCGCCGCGCCGCACCCGTCAGCTGTTGTATATCAGTGAATTTACAACCGATATACGACACGTCAGTGGGTCACAAAACGCCGCCGCCGACGCGCTATCCCGCATAGAAACGATATCCTGCCCATCGCCGATTGACTACAAAGAACTAGCCGACGCGCAAGAACGAGACAGCAACACCATTCGAACACTCGCACAGCAAACCAACCTATCTATGAAGCAAGTCGCAATTCCCGGAACCGACGTCAAATTGTACTGCGAAACAACGACAGACAATTTACGCCCTTATGTACCCGAACAATACCGCCGTGCCGCATTCGACTCTGTACATAACATCAGCCATCCTGGAATTCGAACAACAAGAAAACTAGTCGCTCAACGCTACTTTTGGCCTTCGATAAATACCGACGTAGGTACATGGTCGAAAGTATGCGTACACTGCCAACGCGCGAAGATTCAACGCCACACCGCAAGTCCGATATCAAGTTTCCCGCCAACTCAACGATTCGAACACATCCACATCGACATAGTTGGACCTCTACCTACCGCTGCAAGTGGACATCGATACCTACTCACAATGATCGACAGAGCAACACGATGGCCCGAAGCAATCCCACTTACCGAGATCACCGCCGAAGAAGTCGCCAAGACTGTTTACGACGGTTGGATTTCCCGCTTCGGCTGCCCTGCTACTATCACTACGGACCAAGGACGGCAATTCGAGAGTCGAGTATTTGCGTCACTCACCCGCTTACTCGGCATCGAGAGGACCCGAACAACACCTTATCACCCGATCGCTAACGGATTTATTGAACGATGGCACCGTAGCCTCAAGGCCGCACTCAAGGCCAGACTACAAACCGAGAAGTCATGGATCGACACAATACCTAGCGTTCTACTCGGACTACGCGCCGCACTACGCACAGACACCGGTGTAAGCCCAGCCCTACTTACCTACGGCTGCAGCGTGCGATTACCCGGCGAACTGTTATTACCTACACGCGATGACGTCACCATGGACTCCGATTTCGTCGAAAAACTACGTGCAATCATACAAAGCCTAACGCCGACAGAAATTACCCCGCATGGCAACAAGAAACACATCTTCGTCCACCGTGACCTTCAAACCTGCGAACAAGTATTCGTACGAGTCGACGCTGTAAAGAAGCCATTACAAGCACCTTACGACGGACCCTAACCGAGTACTAAAACGCAACGACAAAATATTCACTCTGCAGCTACCTACTCGCCAGGCGAATATTTCGATCGACCGCTTAAAACCCGCATTTATCATCGCCGACACCGAGCAATATATACCTACAGCTACGAGTTCAACGACCATACCTACAACTACGAGTTCAACGACTGTACCTATAGCTGCAACTACGAGTATAAAGACGCAACCGACCGCACCACCGAGTTTACCGACATCGAAACCAAACAACAACAACAAACAACAGAGAAAAGACATCCTGAAACGAAGAAATGAACCAGACACAACCACGACCATTCAAGCTGGACCCACAAGGACATCCCGCCAAGGCCGCACCATTCGCCTGCCGGTACGCTTCGCTTGAGGGGGAACCCTGTGGGGACATAAATAAATAACACAGCGATTGACACAGCATTTTATCAAGAAACAGATTGATCGTCTGGTACTCTGCGGTTAAGCAGGGAAACACGTAATTTTCTCTGACAAGAGCAGTTTTCCGTTGCCCTGAGAAGGACAGTTTGTATGTCCGGAGCCTTAAGCACCCTCGTCAGATTCTTCGTGTCTTCCAGCACCGAGCGCGGAGAGCGGAGCACGGCGATCGACGACGATGTTCACTCCACGGCGGCCGACGAGCGAAAGGACTGGCGCCGGCGCAGAGCGTAGTTTTATTCACCCGACCTATGACCTCGCGCATGCGCCGTGGCAGGCGCACTTTCCCCGCGCGGGGGGGCTATCTCTGTCTCACTCGCGCGTATCCGTCCCGCTCTAATTTGTTGCGGATTAATACCGTGTCTAGTTGTAAGCTTTTTTGTTGTATATAGTTAGGCCTATTTGTAAATAAAATTCATTCCAGTATTAGCAGTCTACAGTTAACAACAAGTGTTTCAATACAAGCCTCCAGCCTAAATCAGCTGAACCACCAACAGCTAAACTAGTATAACATCACTACATAGTATAAAACAAAGTCGCTTCCTGCTGTCTGTCCCTATGTGTGCTTAAATCTTTAGAACTACGCAACGGATTTTGATGCGGTTTTTTATAATAGATAGAGTGATTCAAGAGAATGGTTTATATGTATGACATAGTATCCGTGCAAAGCCGGGGTGGGTCGCTAGTTGAAAATAAATAATAAAACAATCAACGCAAGCAGCTTTATTAGACAACTAGCTTCCGCCCGCGACTTGGTCTGCGTTGGCCCAGGATAAAAACTATCCCTTATTTTAATCCAGGCTATGAACTATCTTCGTGCAAAATTTCATCCAAATAAGTGTGGTTGAGTAACAAACATCCAAACAAAAGTCCGAGAGCGTACCCTGAAGGGACGCTACACACGTTCGTCCCTACGCAGAGCTCGGCCTGCCGCCTCGCGTGCCATGCCTTTGGCCCTCAGGTTCCCTTGTAACACATTCAGGAGTAGAGTATTCGAGAGCGCACTCTGAAGAGACGCTTCGGGCCTTTGGCCCTCAGATTAGCGACGCATCGGCCCTCGCCCCTACGCTACGCAGAGCTCAGCCTGCCGCCTCGCGTGCTATGCCGCTCTCCTTCAGGCCTTCGGCCGTCAGATTCGCTTTTAAGGCACTTAGGAGTAATAAAGTGTCCACGTGGGCCCGCCCTTTGGGCCTTTGGCCCTCTGGCTTGCGTGGAGAGCATTCCCTGAAGGTACGCTTCGTACCTTCAGCCCTCGGGTTCACTTGTAATACACTTGGAAGTAGTAAAATATCCGCGCGGGCTCGTCCTTCGGGTCTTCGGCTTTCGGGCTCGTGTGAAGAGCACGCTCTGGAGGGACGCAGGCACACGTTCAGATTCGCTTGTCCGTGAACTCAGGAGTAAAGTATCTGAGAGCGCGCTTTGGAGGGACGCTTCGGGCCTTCGGGCCTACGTGGAGCCCGGTCTGCGGCCTCGCGAGCCTCGCCGCTCACGGTTCTGTTCGAACTTGTTGCCTGAAAAACTGCAAGGACTTGCAGTTCCATAGCACAGAATATATACCAGTCGACAAACCATAAATATCTATATGCATCTCCAGAGAAAAAATTGTGTTTACCTAAAGCTGTTGCTAGAAAGGTTAATGTAAGAAATCACCACGTCCAAATGTCTCCAATGGCCATGTTAACAATTTGGGTCCTAGTTGTCGGGCTGTATTTTGGCGAAAGCTCGCGGCCCACAGACAACGCATTTATGAATTTAAAATGGCTTTTTATTGAAACATAATGACAAAATAAATTATGCTCACCTGGCTGATAACTTGCTCCTAGGTGTAATTGATTATTTACACACCTATGTAATGAAACTCAAGACATTTGCATCCCTGCATATGGGCTGAATACACTGGTGTGTGTAATCTTATTGACATTTGTATTATTTATATAAGTATCTACTGTTTTCCGGCAAATAAATAATATTGATTGATTTATTTATTTGAAATAACTCATTTCAGTTAAACACAAAATTTATTAATTCGACTACAGTACCTTTCATTTGGGAACACCAAAAATTAACTTTCAAAGTATTTCAAACATACACAGCATGCTGGTTGCCGCGGACTTGCGTTACGGAATTGGCCATAATATGTAATTATTATTGAACTACAACAAATTGCATATTTTTGGCAAGCTAATAAAATGCTTGATATTTTTTATAATGACTTTAATCATGCTAAAGTATCTCTTTCTCGAATTATGATGTTAAGTAAGCAAACGTCTAAGGTAAAATAATCCATTATTATTTCAAACGGTTTGTTGTACGTTTTACAGTTGAAGAAAACAATTATAGTACGTTTAATATGCTTTCAAATGACACCTCACACGAAGCAATAGAACCCGAGATTTGAACAAAAATCGATGTCCGTCGGCCGCCATCTTTGTTTATTTAATCGTATGGCATATATTATTTTGGTCATTAAAGTTTGCCACTCTTTAGTACCACCCAGGGGACACGTGCAGGGTTGGGGTGGGTAGCTCCTGCGGACGCGAGTGACAGTTGTCCCCACTTTGTCAAGTGAGTGGGCAACTCGCCTGTTAGAAGTTCTTAAGCCGCCTGAAGGCCTCTAACTCGGCTTAACGACTACTGTCATAGACAGCAGCCAGGCTCAACTGCTTAACGTTCCTTCCAAAGCACGGAAACGCGCATTTATATTAACCACTCAAACATCAGGCGGTCATCCATCCAAAGACTGACCGCCATCTTTGTGACGTCACAACTATGCCCGGCCCCTTTCCCTTAACTAAAACCGGTAGATTCGTACTCTGGAGAGAACAAGGAACACATACCAGTGTTAGGTATATAGAAGACGTGTCCACGACTTTTACCAATATTGCACAATTTCCGCCGTACTATATATTTTTTCACGTGAGCTCCACTTAACACTCGAGTACAGTCAAGTGTAAAAATATAGGTGCATGGTGCATACAACTTACTCATAAATATGAACCATAACTCTTATGTGAGTGGATTAAGGTTTTGGTACTTATTTATGAGAGGATATTATCGATACATATTTTTGCAATATTTACAACATTAATGAAATATTTATTTAGTTTATTACTAACTATATAGACTATTCGTAATCATTACAATCATCACAGCTTGTCAGTGGAGTGTTTCTATAAAATCTGTATGTTTAAGGCCTGCAACACATTGGCGTGGCCTGCGGTGGCGGACAATAGAAAATTTGACAGCGGTGGACAAGTTTACTATTGTCCGCCGGGGCCAGGCCGCGCCAGTGTGATGCAGGCATAATACTGGAGTCACTAATAATTGTTTTTTTTATTACTACCATAGAGATTATTTGTAATCTTACAATCATCACAGCTTTACCATGGAGGTTTTTGTACAGTAAAACATAACAATAGCTAAACTCGGTAAAAGATAACATTTTTCAAGTGAGCTGATCCATTCAATAATGGAGTACTACACATTAATTAAGCATTGATTTAGTTAGCTTACTATAACTACATAACATATAAAGACTATATTCGTAATTTTATTAGACGCGCAATGCCTCTCTCCTTAACCACTACAACATGAAAGTTCAAGACTTGATTACAAATTAAACACATTCATTTTCAAAGTAAACTTTTAGCGCGCATTGTCGTATTACATTTTCCAAATGCAAATGAACTGTCGATGTCCGGTTGTCAGCACAGAGGGGAGGCCCCCGCGTAGGAAACAAGCAACGGCGTGCTGTGATTGGTCATGACGTTCTCGCCGTCGGCGCACTAGACTCGCGCGCTGATCGTCTGAGTTCAAATTTGAAAAATAATTGATAAGTGAATAAAACGAGGAGCTATTGATGAATTACTTAGATTTTTTATCAATAGATTACTATGATAAAGCTGGATTATTTGCGTCGACTTGAATTTTTTTGAGATTTATTTTTAAATAATTAGGAGGATTTCAACATTAAACTGTTCGTATAAAATTAAGCTATTGATATATATGTTATTAATTCAAACTCTAGTTAACTTTGGTAGTTTTTAATAGTATTCAGTAATCCAAACCCACTTGTATAATCTTTTAGAGGAAATATATACATTTTATTTGGGTCGGATTATACCGACGTTATCACTTGACGAAAGTTTTAGAAAATTAAATGGGAGATTATAATACTAAAATGCGGTACTCCATTGAAGAAAAATACCACATGTATTGTACATTATCCTTGGATTTACAAGAGTCGCTAAGAAAACGCTATATAATACCTAAAGCAACGTCAAAATTCACTAGAATTTTTAACTTCTAGTATAGTCTGTCCGGCGGCCTAAGAGCTAATAGCCATAAAACTTCTAACAATACCATATTTTATTTCAAAAGGTGATAAGTCTTCATACGAAAAAGTTCATTTCGACCTAATACCCCAAATATTAAAGCTTGAAATGCTTTTTATGACTCTTAAACAATGAATGCCTTCACTTAGGCGTAGGGTTGTCAAAATTGTTACAAGGGAGTAAAATAGTTAGCGAATTCCCGTTTGTTGCATTACAACCCTACCTTGCCAATATTTGTTATTGAATTTGCACTTTTATTGATGCCATTGTATAATGAACCGTAGTACAAAGAGTTAAGTTTGCTTTTTGTAAATGTAAGAGATCACTTAAGCTCTTTTTACAATAGATAAGTAATTAGCTTATCTTTATGGCTTTTAGCTCTTGGCCCGCCAGACAAACTATAGTACTCATTATAGTCTAAATGTTAACAAAAACATCGCGACCTTGTGAGTTATCGAAGGTGCATCCATTTCGCGTACCGTACTATTCGTCAAGTATTGATTTGAAGTCGATTAAAACTTTGTTTTTAAAGTAAGCTAACACAAAATAACAACGCAATTATATTCCTGAAAATATCTCATTTTAATAAGAAAGTTACATCTAATGCTTTAAATAATAAATATCCAATTATATAGAACTTTTTGCAATCAGTAAACTTGCATCACCTGAAGAGGCAATGCAGATGTCTTAGGTATTGTATCTGGTAGCTTTTCATTACTGCTCAGCATCATTTTGTTGTAGTTGCCTTCTAATTGTTGATCCTGGTGAGATCCCTGCATTAAATACAGTAACGAAAACAATATTATACAATCTCTATCAGTTGAGCTGCTTAAGTATGAACAGGTAAGCAACAAACCGACACAGAGTTACTTTCGCATGTATAATACATATTATAGTAGTTATGGATATATAAAGAAAATCAATGTACTAATACAAATTCTTTGCATATACAAAACTTAAATGAAACGAACTCATCTGGAGGGACCTCAGAAATGTCAAGTAATAAAATAAATAAAACTCACTATACCAACTTACCTCAAGCGGTCTCTGAAAAACTGTAGGTATCGCATCTGGCAGCAAGTGTTTTATGTTTTTAATAATAACGAAACAGTTAGTTTCGAAATGTTTCGAACATATTCTATGGTGTTTTTTCGGCGTCCAATTATTGCGCCCTACTGCGTCAATCCATTTTTTTTCGAAGATTATTATTTACCGGAAACCTGAAGTTAACAGTTAAGACGTGTAACATTAAAATATTTTGTCTAAACGCCTACATGAATAATTCATGTCGACGAAATATCGATATATACATGGTAACAACACTACCCATGTTTACGACAATTGTATTTTTACTAAAAATCCCAAAAATATCAAGTTTGATCCATGTAAAAAGTATTTATCCGATAGTATCAAGCATCTGCTGTAATCCCAGACCATTATATTGCGTAATTGTACATGAAATATTTGAAAAATAACCAAATGATTCTTACCGATGAAATCCGATTGTTTCTCCGGTCTTTTTTAACAATCTAGCGTAACTTCGGCAGTACGGAACTGCACAAGCCATTGTGCCACTTCATACAACTTAAATCATTAACTTATTACAGAAATATTTAGTTTTTCAACACAATATTCTTGAACTAACCAAGTTTCCTCAAGATTCACAAGAGATTTGACGTTGATTTGACTTTGACAGATTGTTTAGCATTTAACACCGTGGTTAACAGTTTTTGGAGACAAGTCGTCAATAGACTCAAAATACCATACTATTCATCTCATTCTAACTCACATCAGCTGACCATAAGCAGTGACAGAGACAACTATATGAAACATCGTCTTGTTTTATACTGCGCGTCTGTATTCTTATTAGTCTGTGGCGCATACCATTGTTTTACGCTACTTAAGGCCGCTCTACATTCACGCGCTTAAGTGCGTAACCTAAGCGCGAACGCTTATTTTTCACGGGTTGTTAACCACTTCTTATCGGGTTTTGGCCTGGGTCAAAGGGCCTACGAACGCGAACACTGTGACAATTGTGAACACTGCGAGTGTGAAGCCAAGGAAGAGTTAAAGCGCGATTCACGCCTGCGAATCACGCGTGAATGTGGAGCGGCCTTTAAGCGCTACACGTACGAATTGGCGGACTGCATTTGGACTGCATGCATCTCAAGTGTCAACCGTGTCAAATCAACCGTCAACGTCGAACGTCGAATATTGTAAAGCATGGCAGTGAATTGTTTTTAAAACGAATTCGTATATACTGGTTTTTTTTTCAGTAATTAAATAGAGTTGTTATCAACATGTCGAAGGTTAAGATAAAAGTAATTAGCCGAAACCCCGAGGATTACCTACGAGCAACTAAAAGGGATATTCACAAACGTATGAACCAAAATATGTTAGGGTTATGTTGACATCAAGATACATAATATGCGTAAATACGATGATTTTTTATTTCATAAATCGAATTATTTCCAGTGCCAAGGAATTACGATCCGGCTTTACATCCGTTGGAAGCACCACGTGAGTACGTTCGAGCATTGAACGCCGTAAAGTTAGAGCGAGTATTCGCAAAACCCTTTATCGGGAGCCTCGACGGCCACAGAGATGGAGTGTCTTGCATGGCCAAACACCCCAGCCGGCTCGCAGCACTCGCCAGCGGGGCGTTCGACGGAGAAATACGAGTTTGGGACTTAGCTACAAAGACATGTACTAGAAATTTCATTGCCCACGAAGGCTGGGTTAGAAGTATTTGTTACACTCCAAAAGGCACATTCACAAGTGTTGGCGATGATAAAACTATAAAGACTTGGAAAACAGACGTCCTAAATGAGGAAGATGAAGACCCTATAAACACACTTTTGAGTGAGTCTGTTGTTTCGGGTGTAACTCATCATAGAAACAAGCCTATTTTTGCAACTTGTGGGGAACATTGCCAGCTATGGGAGAACACCAGAAATGAGCCTATTAAAATATTTAAATGGGGAGTTGACAGTCTTCATCATGTGGCATTTAACCAGGTATGTCTTAATGTATATAAGTTTTGTACTCTTAGGGTTCCAGAAGCCTACAAGGAACTCTTATAGTTTTGCCACACCCCTCTGTCTGTCTGCAGTTGAGCTAGTGACCCTTACTACTAGAAAGCTGTAATTTGTCATGAGTATATACAAATATCTATCACACCATAAAAGCGGTAGCTTAAAATCTTGAATGGAATGTAATTTTTTTTCCATAAATCCTATGCATGGTTAACCTATTCAAACTCAAAATGATATTTATTCAAGTAGGCCCAGTAACAAGCATTTGATGCCGAGGTGTAAATATTCCATAAAGTTAGGACGCGATATCACATCAATGTCAACCAATGTGTAAAAACTGTTAAATATAAGATGGCGGGTCTTTAAAGACCATCTTTCAATGCAGGAATGTATGTGCGTTTAAGAAGTCATAACTATAGATATATTCTATGCATGATGCTGATTAATTGATTATTCATTGCCTAATATTCGTTTTTTTCCTTCCTACGGCAAATGAAAGAGAGGCGACGATGCAACGCGAACACGAAGTGTAATGCCACTGTTAAGTGAAATTTCCAAAATTAACATTATTTGTATACAATCCTGTTTCTTGTGCAATGAAGTGAATCATTCTTTATTGACACCTTCCAGGTAGAGACTAATATTCTAGCATCATGCGCAAGTGACAGGAGTGTGATCCTGTATGACTGCCGTGAGACAGGGCCTCTGAGGCGGGTGGTGATGGAGCTGCGACCTAATGCTCTGTCCTGGAACCCCATGGAAGCCTTCATATTCACTGTGGCCAATGAAGATTATAAGTAAGCCATATCCATGTTCCTTAGGAAAGAAGTTTAGTGTTACACAATTTCCATCTTGCAATCATTTAAACATAGAGAGATATAGACCCCTCTTTCCCAGTGGGCACTTTGGGCAAGTGCCCAGGGCCCCACGATCGATAGAGGCCCCCCTCAGATCAAATACAAAGTTCCTAGTTCCTATTTGTCTATTCTAACAAAATAGTGTTCTGTCAAAGTTATAGTAGGGGCCCCATTATCCTAATATGCCCAGGGCCTGCAATAGGTTAAAGACGGCCCTGGAGAGATATATAACTTTTATCTTCAAACTTCATGGTATGATGGTACTTACCAAATTACCAATACTGCTATGTTATGTATATAAATTTGGTATTCACACCTCCATTTTTTAAACCTATAATTGGCCCTTGAACGTCATGTGCTCTCCCTACCAGGCGGGAGTATTGTATAACTATGTTATAAAAACTAGGGATGCAATGATATGTCTATTACGATACCGATACGAATGACGAAAGCATCGTAATAGCAAATACTATTAGAATATAAACACGTTATTTATCTTGTATATTTATTTTAATGTGACAATGACAGTCTTGTCATCACAACGAAAACATATCAAACAGAACAAGTAACTAATAAGGTTGGTTATTCAAACCAAGTCCTACCTATTTCTAACACTCCCACTTAGGTAGGATGTAGCGAGGTGTAGAGACAACAAAAACAAAGTTAAAGTAAATAAAAATAAACAAATTCTCCCACTGAGTCGGAAAGTTCAGAAGACTATTTTGTTTTTAAAATTCTCAAATTTTTCCTTCGGCAGAGGTTTGGTCAAACCATCGGCGAGTTGCTCATTCGTACTGACGTATGTGACGGTTATGTCATTGGCCTCATACCGTTCACGCACGTAGTGATACCTTACATCAATATGCTTCGTGCGCTTATGAAACTCCGGGTTTTTAACCAGTTTTATAGCACTTTGATTGTCGACGTATATATTCACAGGGTCCTTGTTCAGATTGAAGTCAATTTCGCTTAAGAATTGACGAATCCACATTGCTTCTTTCGTAGCATCGCATAAAGCCATGTATTCGGCCTCTGTTGTAGAAAGTGCTACTGAGGGCTGTCGACGACTGCTCCATGTGACTGGTCCACCATTCATCAAAAACAGATATCCTGTAGTTGACCTCCTAGACTCTGGATCTGTGGCATAATTGGCGTCTGCAAAACCAGTGAGACCTGCCAGCGCACTACCACTATACAGCAATCCCAGTTGTGCAGTACCTGCCAGATAGCGCATGATTCTTTTCACAAGATGCCAGTGGGATGCAGTGTAGTTTGTCAGAAATCTGCTTACGAGTCCTACAGCATAGGAGATATCTGGCCTGGTTGTAGTTGCAAGATAAATTAGGCAACCAACAGCTTCTCTGTATGGTGCTTTATCGTCTGTGTCGTCACAAACTACCACCGTACTTGTCTCAATTGGGATGCTTACTGGTTTGGCGTCATTCATGTTAAATCTTTTTAACATACCTCTTACATAGCTTTCTTGGTGAATGAGTATAGTACCATTATCCTTTTTTATTTCTATTTCTAATCCGACGAAATATCTTGGATTTTCCTCAATTGTTATTTCGAACTTCTTTTTAAATAACTGTAGAAATAGCATAAGTGTAGATTTGTGTTGAGAGAACACAAGGCCGTCATCTACATAAATGACCAGAATGACTTTTTCATTATTTATAACTCCCACATAGACACATGTGTCAGCTAATATACTTCGGAAACCAATTTCCTTCATGAACTCGTCTAATGTTTGATTCCAACACCGTGGAGCCTGTTTGAGTCCATACAAGGAACGTTTCAGTTTACACACCTTCTGTGTATCGACGTCAAGTCCTTGTGGTGGTACCATATATATTTCTTCAGCGAGATTGCCATGCAAAAATGCTGTCTTTACATTGAACTGTGCCATTTCATAATTTTTATCAACACACTGAGCGAGTAAAATTCGAATGGAATCATATCTAGTGGTTGGAGAAAAAGTCTCAGTATAGTCTATTCCAAGTTTCTGATCAAAACCCCTAGCGACGAGCCGTGCTTTGAAACGTGAAACTGTACCGTCAGGATTTAATTTCTTTTTAAACACCCATTTGGATGTTATAGGTTTCTTGCCTTCTGGAAGATCTGTCAGTTCCCAGGTATGGTTAAGTTTTAATGATTGTAATTCCTCGACCACCGCTTTTTTCCATTGATATTCTTCTGGGCTAGCCATTGCTTCTTCGTAGCTACTTGGATCTTGAGACACGAAGTTAACTACATAATCCTCAAATCGTCTTGGTGCTCTAAGGTTTTCTCTTGGCCTCAAAACTCTGCTTGTGATAGGAATTTCTTGATTTAAAGTTTCTTCAATCGGAATTTCTTCGATTTCCGTTTCTTCGATTGCAAGATCTGCAGTATCATAAAAGGTATCTGTTGGATTACTGTCCGCGCCCTGACCAGTACTCTCATCTACTAAAGCCAAATCGTGATCTTCAATGTGAGGAACAATATTGTCTTCGATTGTGATCAACAAAGGGTCCACATTCGCAATATTTTCTTTTTGGCCTGAGAAAGATGATTCATTGAAAAGCACGTTACGTGAGATATGTACCTTTCTGGTCTCGGGGTCATAAAGCCGATAGTTGGTAGAGTTTCCGTCATACCCAACAAAGATCATTTTTTTACTTTTCGGTTCAAGTTTTCTCCTCAACTGATTGGGTATATGCATGTATGCGTCACATCCAAAAACTTTTGTATGGCTTACATTTGCCTTTTCACTGGTCCACTCCTGATATGGAGTTGAACTTGGCGTTTGTTTAGTAGGAGTTCTGTTCAGCACATAGATGGCACAATTAACGGCTTCTGCCCACAGGTGCATGGGACGCTTTGAGTTGTGTAGCATGGTTCGTGCGGACTCCATGATCGTTCGCATATCTCTTTCGGCGCGTCCATTTTGTTCGGGTGTGTAAGGCGCTGTTGTTTCATGGATTATTCCGAAATTGTTCAAAAAGTTTTTAAATTCTGTGTTGCAGTACTCCGTGCCATTATCAGTGTGTAACACCTTGATGGGTCGCCCAAATTTATTTTGTATTAGTCGTAAAAATTCTTTAAAGTTCTCTAATACATCACTCTTGTGTTTTATGAAGAAGACAATTCTGTACCCAGTACAAGCGTCTTTGAATAATACAAAATATCTGAAGCCGGAGATTGAAGCGGTCGACATAGGTCCGCATAAGTCCGAAAATATGACTTCACCGGGATTGCAGGGTCTCTTCTCCGAGTCAACTTTTGCATAAAAAGGAAGCTTGTGTTGTTTACCATAGGCACACGCTTCACAGAAAAAATCCTTATACTCATTTTGTGTGATACCTTGTAACGTTCCATTCGAAACCAAAGTTTTCACATATTCAGCGTTTATATGTCCGAGTCTCTCGTGCCACAATTTCAAATTGCTATTTATTGTGACGGGATTGGCATCACAGGTCAGTGTCTCTTTATATACAGCCGTTTTGAATAGTAATCGATATAAATTATTTGGTTGCTTGTGTGCATATGCCACTAACCTTCTATCCTTGTCTAAAATATTAGCTTGCCATTTTTCTTTATTAATAATATAACCTTTCTCCGTTAGAACTCCTTCAGAAATTAATTTTTTCTTGAGATTAGGGATGTAGAGAACATCATTAATTTCAGAATCGTACCACTGATTATTTAGTAATTTTAGAATATAAACACGTTATTTATCTTGTATATTTATTTTAATGTGACAATGACAGTCTTGTCATCACAACGAAAACATATCAAACAGAACAAGTAACTAATAAGGTTGGTTATTCAAACCAAGTCCTACCTATTTCTAACAAATACGATAACGAATGCGATAACGAATGCATTACGATTTTTTAATAAAACAAGACAATGGAGTAAAATCAACATTTATTTAAATTTTAAACGCTTACCACCGAAATGTCATAATTAACAACATTTCAAAATATGTCATGATGCCTAAATCGAAAACCATTTCGGCAATTATCTTATCTGAACGTAATAAAGTGGTTTTCCCATTTTTATTCTTACTCGTTTCCGAGAAAATCACTAAAATCTGTAAAACGCGGTATACCCCGTGCGTGACGTCATTCCTACGACTGTTAGTGAAAGATGTGGACAGGTGCCATAGAGAGACATAATAATGACGTCATATTTTACTTACGACCTATTGGAATTCACTACTTTTAATTTTGATATTTATGAATGAAAATAAACATTTAGGGAGAATTAAAAAAACACGTTTACCGTAAAATTTCATTTCTGTCCAACTGAATCATATACTGGACCACTTAAAAATGAAATGTTCTCAATTAAAATCAATTTCTTTCAAGCACTCATTAAAGTTATTAAGAAAACATACAATTTATAAATTATCAGGTTTTAGTCTATTTCGTATATCCGTATGGACTAAACCAGCTGTGGAAAACAATCTTTCTGAATTTACAGTAGCTGGTTTGATGGACAAATACTTATGGCCATTTTTTTTCAAGTTAGGAAATTCAATATTTTTCCTCCAATAATTTAAAATCGAACTAGTTTTAAGAATCGTCATTAATCGTAATACTTTTTACCATACGGATGATCGTCAAAAATAACGATAACCTGCGGTTTACGATTATCGGCATCGGTATCGTTGCATCCCTAATAAAAACCAATCAAATGTATGCACACTCCACAGCTACTTATAAATTACATTACTTTCAGTTTATACACATTTGACATCAGAAAACTGAAACAACCCGTCAATATTCACATGGACCACACCTCGGCAGTAATAGATGTTGACTACTCCCCAACTGGCAGAGAATTCGTCGCTGGCAGTTATGACAAAACTGTCAGGATATTTGAAAGCCTCAAAGGTCACTCGAGAGATGTGTACCACACAAAGAGAATGCAGCGGCTGACATGTGTGAAGTGGTCCCTGGATGACAAATATGTCCTCACTGGATCTGATGAAATGAATATTAGAATGTGGAAGGCTAGAGCTTCTGAGAAACTTGGAGTTGTGAGTATTGATTTCTTACGTTGTTTTGAAAACAAGTTAACAATTTCATTAAGGCGCCGTAGGTTCATGGTCTTCTCTCCCTCTCATTAAGCATAAGCGTGAGCGAGATGGAAGTGCGTGCTCGGAAGCGCGGATACTATGTTTTTTAATTTTAATTTTCTGGCCGTTCAAATAAATAAAAATGTAATCACTGATTGCTCTCAAACATGATATTGCCGGTTTTTGAAAGCCATTTTAATATTTTTAGCTTTTGTGCATAATTTGTAACAAATATTTTAAGTGTATTTCAGACCCTTTTAGGTCTAAAAGGGTCTGAAATACACTTAAAATATGTTCGTGATTTTTTTCTATCGAGCGAAAATTGCTTAATCATGTTTCTAAACACTGATTTCCCTGTAGAAAAGCCTCAAGATTACTATACGTATTTTTTTAAAACCATATTATTATAAACAGACGCATTAGGTATATTGTTTCAAAAACACTGTTCGCTTGACTTCGCTGAACCCACGGCGCCTTAAAGTGTAAAACCCTGGAAATGTAAGTAATATTAATGAGACTATATACAACATGTTAATAAAATAACGCTATACCTGTTTTTTGACTGTCGATTCTGAACAAACTGTTTTCAGGTTTTGCGTTATTTTATTAACACGTATTTAAGGCATTTTTATTGATCCTCTTCATATGTTTACATGTCAGACGGTATATTTTCATTTTTCTCTCCTTCACCCAAGGCCCCATGCATATTAGAGCAGGCGCGGCGAGAACCCCACTGTGATTTTTGAGCATGCTCTGCGCTGAGAATTAACCTGTCATTAGGAAAACGCCTCCTCCACTTGCATTTATGACATGTGTATAACATATTATTGTCTCCAACTGGTAAATTTATAAGCATCAAATTTTCACCTTGAAGCCGAATCTGGCTTTGATCAATCAATTCATTTTTAATTATAGTTGAAGCCCCGCGAACGCACCGCCCTGAACTACTCGGACGCTCTGAAGGAAAAGTTCGCCAACCATCCTCAAATCAAGCGCATCGCGCGGCACCGACACGTTCCGAAGCATATCCTCAACGCACAAAAGGAGATCAGGACCATCAAGGAGAAAGGCAAGAGGAAGGAGGCGAACCGTCGCGCCCACAGCAAGCCCGGGGCCGTGCCGCGAGTGCCGGAGAGGAAGAAACACATTGTTAAGGAACATGAATAAATGTTGCATTACTTTTTACGTTACTTTGTTTTGCGTTTTTTATTTTATAGTACACAATAGGCACTTAACACTTTCGCAACCGGACTAAAATGGAACAATTCACCTATTCGCTAGGCGTCTAAGTTCATACTACTGCCCGCCTAGCGGGCTTAGCCGGCATCTGAGCAAACATTACGAGTGCCCGCTAGGCGGGTTCTTGGTCGCGAACGTGTTAATGCTAACCCATAGCTCAAACTTGCAAAATCTCCCGTGGTCCAGCTATCCTCACGTGCACTCATTAGGAAATACAACATTTCTCTTTGTCTTTGATATTTTCTCAATATTTAGGCCGGCAGTCTAGACATAATGCGGCTTGGACTTTACACGAGTCTTTACCAAAGAGTAAAGTAAGACTACAAGTCAGGATCAAAGACTGTTAGTGTCATCTTAGTGGTTGATTGATGGCATTGAAAATGTTCAATAAATAAAACCCTTATTTTATTTGGCAATTATATTGATGATATGAGTATATATATAAAAATATTAATTACAATCTAAATTAATAAACATAAAATAATAAGGTAGGTACACATAAGGAGTGCGCATCATAATGTAGACGCAATTTTGGTATATTTCCAAATTTACAAACATTCAAAAGGTACACATGTTCGATATAATGCACTATGTCGATTTTTAATTAGTATATAACGTAAAAATAATATAACATACATTTGGTCTAAAATACATATTTAAAATAATCTTTATGACGCATATACATATGCGCACAATATGGATAAATAACGATCAGAACAACAGTATCAGTAAAAGAGGTGAAGTCAGGATTTCAACCTCCACAGAAACGAGCTGCTACCTACCAGAAAATTACATTAACCCACGGTTTTATAGAGATCCGAAAATTTGATCTGAGATTTAATCTTATGCAGCTCTATAACCGGGCCTAAGTTATTATAGGTCAGAAATGTGACCCCTTACATGAAGACACTATTACCAGATACCTAAGTAGGTTTGGTTAGTTCCGTCCCGACGTAATTTTAGAATTAAAACTTATTATATGTAAGGGTCTGACTGAAAACCAGCGTTGGAGTGTAGGTAAAAAAGGGGCTTGGCTGAGTCAAGCCCCTTTTTTAGCATCACACAATGTTAATGCCTCGTACGATAATGTAATACGTTTTAAATCTAATTTGTACACTGTACCTTTGTATAAAATGTGATGTTATATATAGTTTTTAGGTCTATGTCTAGTATGCTGCCCCCTCCTTTGAAGAATTGCTAACACAAAAGTTAGGGTAGAACTGTAACCCCCGGCAGAAAGAAGTTGTTACAAGAACAATTTACCAATTCTTTCGCCAATATATACTCGTATAAGTAATGGACTTAGGGCCTTAGGCTATAGCCGCCGGGCGGTGCCGCGTGGGCAGCTAGTCTATAGATATAGGTAATAAAGAGATAATTGTCTTTGAAATGTAAGTTTGTCGCTGTATGTATGGGGCTAAGCACTGAAAATACTGACGGGCAGCTAGTATATTATATTATTTAAACATTATACCAAAATGATAATTGATATCAAACAATATATCATAAATTCGTATACGTTCTATTACTTACCCACTATAAAGTGGGTAGGTATAGGTACACAATATAAGTACGTTTCAAAAACGCCGATGGGACTACTTAGGAGGTGGGTACAGGCAGACTGAAGCCGGGCCAAAGATCCAGAGAAACTCCACAACATGCATTAGCCCAACTATAACTCTATATATAAATATATAGAGAGTGGTTCAGGCATACAGCTGTCAAGTCGCGGTCGTGGGTTCGAATCCCGGCTCGTACCAATGAGTTTTTCGGAACTTATGTACGGATTGTCATTTGAAATTTACCGTTATCTTTTCGGTGAAGGAAAAACATCATTAGGAAAACCTGCATACACTGCGAATAAATTGAAAAGGTGTATTTGAAGTCCCCAACCCGCATTGTCTCTCAACCGTGAGAGGAGGCCTGTGCCCAGCAGTGGGACGTGTATAGGCTGATTATAATAGATTAATAGGTACATTTTGCTACTATATCGATTAGAAGGGTGCACTGACACCGGGCAGACTACAGCTGCCAATACCAACCTCAGTCAACGGCTGCGTTTACGCACACGCCTATTGTTGAGAGATACAGAGGCCCTACCGTGAAACAAAAACGAATTTCGTTCGTATTTCTCCCTCTCTGTTGCTCTTGCTGGTTCGAGGGACAGAGATGGAGATATTCGAACGACAGAGGAATCGTTTTAGACGCTCGCATCGTGTCATGCAGCATTCCGCCAATGCCCAAACGCGGCCTAGCAGAGCTATCTGCTATATTGATGTTTCACACTCGTTGGCCATTAGTTTGTTCGGTGCGACTAACGACTAAACTCCTTAAGTACCTACTCAAGATTTAGGCCCCATTCTGACTAGCATGCCGCCGTAGCCATTATTGTAGCGGAAAGTATGGTAAATGGCTTCTGTCTATGGAATCGTTCAGTCTTGCGTGGTCTTGCCTAGCCCTAATCTCGACAGGTACCAATACGCGCTAGTTGAAACTCAGGAAGAGTTAGTAATAATTGATACGACTAGACTAAACCTTAAGACCAGCTAAGGTCCGGAAATGTCAACCTACCAACGTTATATAGAGTTGATCGACTTATTCTGTTAAATTATTTATTCATCATGCTATTGCAGCAGTAAATAAAAAATGTGGGCATCTTACGACACGAAAGGGGCCATTTTACGGAAAGTTGTACTTACACTCGACTTTTTTTTAATTTTTATCGGGTTTTTTCTATCCAGAATCGAGAGCACTTTCGAACCTAATAGGAGAAAAAAACTGTCCCAAGATATTTTATTCCATTCCGTTACCGTTTCCATACCAAGCTTGTATGGTGGTAACGGAAAACGGAACGGAAAACCGAAAATTATATGTAACATTTGGACAGTTTTTTCTCCTATTATTAGGTTCGAAAGTGCTCTCGATTCTGAGTAGAAAAAACCCGGTTATATCAAAAAAAGTCGAGTGTACAACTTTCCGTAATATGGCCCAAAGACACTTTAATCCTATATGTTTTAAGAACAATATAGGCTCTACATAGTTCGAGTTAAATGTATTTATAAAGCTCTTTTATTAGTAACGACAATGGTTTGGAATACTTATAGATTATTCAGACAAATTCGTACACCTATGGCGCCCATCATGATGAATTCGGCGAAGATTACGTAGCACAGCACATGTACTCTGTGGGTACTATGTATATGCATTGCTTCGTATTCAGCCCGCCTGGTTGATGGATCTGCTGATGCGGTTCGGCAGTGACATGTTTCGGATGTCCATACTGAAAGAACATTTAGTGTTAAACCTTCGACCAGGCATTGCTCGGCATGTTTCGTGTGCTTAGTCCGAAGAAAACGTGTTCCCGGAAGTGAGGCCTACCCTAGCTAGATCGACTTTTCGCTCCCCGTAAGTGTAGTGTTAGCGATTTGGGTGAGACTTGGAGGAGTCCACATAAATTTTGAAAAGCGTTGAAGTTGGGTTTCTCGTATTGTAACCAAAAAACTATAACAAATTTCTTTCACTTCAAAAATGATTTGTTGTACCACTTTTTAAGACTAGGGCATAGATATAATTTAGTTTTCTTTTTTAAACAAAGAATACATTTTTTATTCCCTTTGTTGGCGATATAATTTTGTAAAATGTAAAACGTCTATCATGAGACGGCCGCGACATACACTCGATTTTTCTCGCACAAGTGTTCTAAATGTTCAAATAAGAGAGCGACGGATAGTGCGAGAAAAATCGAGGTATGTCGCGGCCGTCTCATGATAGACTTGCTCAGCGTGATGGGTGGAACCATGGATACTCGCTACTTTTTGCCAAATTTAATTTGCTGGTCAATAGCACACAACCATAACATCTTGTACATTCAGCGTCACATACATCTGCACTCTTCAGGGTATTAAATACGAAATATTTTACATTTTACAAAATTATATCGCCAATAAAGGGAATAAAAAATGTATTCTTTGTTTATACAAGAAAACTAAATTTATATCCATGCCCTAGAATCTTAAAAAGTGGTACAACAAATCATTTTTGAAGTGAAGTTAATTTGTTATAGTTTTTTGGTTATAAAACGAGACACCCACCTTCAACGATTTTCAAAATTTAAGTGTTTAGCGATTTGGATTCCAAACTATTCTCTTTAAAAAAAAAAACAAAACGACGTTCAAAGAATATGTCCAGCCAGTGAACGTAATCGAATAAAGGGTTAAACTTACATAATGTCACGGGGCAAGACAGACTGGTCGAGATTATTCTCCAGCACTTGCAGGATGCAGAGAGTCTTGAGCGTTGGCTTGTAGTCTAGGATGTGTAGATCATTATTGTCCAGCAGGAGTTCCTGATTCTCGGCTTCGGTGACGGCGGGCCGGTGAGGGTTCTTCGCGGGCTGCGGACTGGAAAAGAACACAGGTGAGATGAATTATTTTGTAGAAAACTTTCTAGATCACATTCGGCGCGGCTACTTGTGAACCAGCGAAAATAAACAAGGTGAAGCAACGACGGCCGTGGCCAGTTCTTGAAAGCGTGATCGCTTAACACTTTCGCAATCGGATTAAAAATGGAACGATACACCAGAAACCGACAGAACTCGCTAGGCGTGTAGGTTCAAACTACTGCCCGCCGGCTGAGCCGGCATCTAAGCAAACATTATGAGTGCCTGCCACGCGGGTTCTTGGTTGCGAACGTGTTAACTCGTTCACTTCTATACACAGAATAAACTATTTCCTGTCTGTAATGTACCCAAAGTCCCTACCCTAAAGCCCTAACTAATGAAAATGATCTGTTCATCGGGTTAACAGGTAATTTGCTCTGACTCTGATGAGTAGCTAGACACATCACAACACAGATTAGAATACAGATTAATTCCTCGTAGCAAATTTTCCATTCGGATTGTCTGCACTGGTGTGGGGGTTGGGGCCTTTACATCTTTATTATAATAATTCGCCTATTTACTGCTGCGTTATTCCCAGAATTTTAACTTTCCCTGCCGCATACGTTTCCGCAGCCTCAAAATCCACCTATTTCTGTGTGTCTGTGTAAATAATACAGCACGAAAAAAAGATACAATGTTTTTGAATCTACCAACGAATTCATTTTAGGAAAGAGCATAACAGGAGGAGATATGAGAAATAGCGAAAGAGAAATCTGATAATGGAAAAAATACTTATAAATTAATAAACTCCTAATGATAGCAGAAAATTTGAATTACTTATGGTTTAAACGGAATTAACGATTTTGGGAAACCGGTCACACTATTCTGTAGTAAAAATAATGTTGTAATTTTTCGTCCCCAAGGCAAAAGTCACGGTCATGTTATTGTAGACAATAACTAAATGAGCAGCAGCGTGATTTTGACAAAAAAACATTAACGCCAAAAGAGCTCGCGTGAAATATTGGCACGCGAGGACTAAGCATGTAAATTTACTGACTTATGTTTTGTAACATTGTATTGGCGTTTTATACTTAAAAAGAGGTACCACCAAATAACAATTGTAAAGCACTTTGTGGCTGAATAAATGATTATTATGATTATTATTGTACTTATAAGTTACTATGTTTTGTAACATTGTATTGGCGTTTTATACTTAAAAAGAGGTACCACCAAATAACAATTGTAAAGCACTTTGTGGCTGAATAAATGATTATTATGATTATTATTGTACTTACAAGTTACAACATTATCTTGTTACACGATTAAGGCGCTTTCTTGATTCTCGTTAACCACGCCCCTGATTACGAGATACGTTTACGTTTTCCTCGCACGAGATATAGAGATGCAAAACTTCGGGAATGGCTTTTTTGGTTAAATGTCCATAAATATCTAAATTCGTAAAGTTTTATTTATATTTGCTTATTACACAAAAACTGGAATTTTAAAACGATTAAGTCGTTTAAAAATGTATTGTTTGAAAAAGCCCAGTAAAAATGATAATAATAACCCTTTTTTATTTTTCGACCCAAACAATTTTCTCAAATAAATGTTAGTCATATACTTATTGTGGACGTCTAGGTATGTCTCAAATTTAAATTGCCTTAAAGGCCTAACACCATAATAAGATAGCAAAATGGGATTTTATTCAAGAATAAAAATAATAAATAGTAGATTACGGGTCACAAGGGTCTAAAGCAGAGTTGGGCAAAAATTTATTTGAATAAGAATAAGAATAAAAACAGATTTTTTATTCTTATTCAAATCGATTTGAATAAGAATAATTCTTGCGCCCGTTATTTAAAATAACATGAAGGTGAATAAATCATGCTACTTTTATTTTAAATAAAGAATAAAATACGGAATAATTATTCCACAAATGGGGTTATTCTAACTAACATTCTATTCAAATAAAACGTTATTCAAATAAAGTTAATTTTGTGGTATCGTCGGTAAAATTTTGTAAGTTGATTTTCACACAGTGGATTTTATGATAAGTGTTTTTTGTTGGGTTTTTTTGAGATATTTATATATATATATATATATATATATTATAGATATATTATATATGGTGACGATGGTCTGATGATGGAATCAGGAGGTGGACAGAGGAACTCGTCAATGGCTACTTGTATACTCCTCGAGTTTGGGCTCATTAGGTTTGTTTTGATGAATCCTATACATTATACTTGGTGACGATGGTCTGATGATGGAGTCAGGAGGTGAATAGTGGAACTCCGCAATGGCCACTTGTATACCCTTCGAGTTTGGGTTCATTGTGTTTGTTTTGACAAGTTCTATATATTACATTTGGTGACGATGGTCTGATGATGGAGTCAGGAGGTGTACAGTGGAACTCCTCAATGGCCACTTGTATACCCCTTGAGTTTGGGTTCATTATGTTTGTTTTGACAAGTTCTTTATATTACATTTGGTGACGATGGTCTGATGATGGAGTCAGGAGATGGACAGTGGAACTCCTCAATGGCTACTTGTATACCCTTTGAGTTTGGGCTCAATTGGCTTGTTTGGACGAGTTCTATTCATTATACTTGGTGATGATGGTCTGATGATGGAATCAGGAGGTGGACAGTAAAACTCCGCAATGGCTTCTTGTATACCCCTCAAGTTTGGGCTCATTTGGTTTGTTTTGGCGAGATCAATTCATTTTACTTGGTGATTTGACGATGGCCTGATGATGGAGTCAGGAGGTGGACAGTGGAACTTCTCAATGGCTACTTGTATATCCCTCGAGTTTGGGCTCATTTGGCTTGTTTTGACGAGTTCTATTCATTATACTTGGTGATGATGGTCTGATGATAGAGTCAGGAGGTGGACAGTAAAACTCCGCAATGGCTCCGTAATACTTGTAAACGCCTCAAGTTTGGGCTGCTTCGGTTTGTTTTGATGAGTCCTATACATTATACTATTTGACTCCGGTTTGGTGATGGAGTAAGGAAGTGGATAGTGGACTCTTCAACGCTGTAGTATACCTCTGAGATTTTAACTCCTTTGATTTGTTGTCATGAGAATGCAGTCCCATTTTACGTGTAGGGTAGGTAACCATTTTTTTATTTCCAAATAACTATTGTTGGTACATTGGTACATTATGTGTATAGTTGTTATTTTCTAAGCCGTCCGTTCTGCACTCAAGACCCTTTTATGCTACCGCAAATAACAAATAATACCAAGTAACAAATCAATGCATACAAAACAAATAGCAACCTTCTGAATGAAGTCACAAGGTCGATATAGTAATAGATTTACTTGTTAGTAAAGGCATTGTGTCATCGAAATGGATACTCAGCCGGTGGTCTGCGTTGCAGCGATGTAGTGGGTCCACAATAAATGTTATTGTAGGACTTTTTTTCAAATGGTTTTAATTTGCAAATCTGTAAAAGTCTTATCACTAAGTTCATTCATTAAGTGCAGGTGTCTTTTAGAACAACGATGCTAGATAAAGCCGACCGATTCCCAGTACCTAACATTATCGCATGTGTCACACAAAAGATGAAGCCGCGCCGCATTGTCATGTGAATCCGTACCAAATAAGGACTGTAAAGGAAGCTCACGGAAAAAACATCTACACCCTGCTGCTCTTATCAGTAAGTTCATTCATTAAGTGCAGGTGTCTTTTAGAACAATGATGCTAGACAAAGCCGACCGATTCCCAGTACCTAACATGTGTCACACAAAAGATGAAGCTGCGAGCATGTTCATAAAATAGAACTAAATATGGCTCGGAGCTATAATCATCCCAGTATAATTATACATGTCACAGATTCAGACTCAGACGACTCCAGTAGCAGTACAAGCACCAAAAATAATTAAAATAAAGGTTTTTTTAGTTTTATTCAATTATATTTTGTTGGACATCAACTTTATCATTGATATATTATTTATTGTTCCAGTCATTATGATATATTTATTATATTTGTATTTACGCTATATATATTTTTTTACGGAACATGAATAAATATATTAATACGATATTAATATGTATGTGTTTTATCACTTTTATATAAAATAAACATTCCCTAATACATTAAAAATACTTGATTATCAAACAGTTAGCCGAACACTTTCCAACATTATCAATTAGTTGTAAAACTTGTGGACACACTAAATGGCCGGCGACCTACCTGAGTGCGGCCTTTGAAGTCCTAATACTGCAATATCGACCTTGTGACTTCATTCAGAAGGTTGCTATTTGTATGCATTGATTTGTTACTTGGTATTATTTGTTATTTGCGGTAGCAAAAGGGTCTTGAGTGCAGAACGGACGGCTTAGAAAATAACAACCGTTTAGAAAATAGTGACTCATCAGTGCAACTGCGGAGTAAATACGTTAATAAATCTTTTTACTACACAGTTTTTTGCATAGATTTACATACATTTTACTTTATAATCTCAAGTCAGTTTTATGTTTTTATGTTTCATTGTCTATTATGTTTGTAATTTGATATTCACTAAACTGGTTACTTCCGCAATTTGCAATTTCATTTCACCACCCATACCAACACATTTATTACCAGTAATAAAAACAAAATACTTATACAAGACTCATTATAACACAAAAAACGAGCCTAATCTCGAGAGGCATACTACTACTAGCCGTTGAACAGTTCCGCTATGTTCTGGATAAATCGTCAGATCATCGTCACACAGTGTAATGTATGAAAAAAAACAAGTAAACTTAAACTCGAGGGCTACAAGTAGCCATTGAAAAGTTCCACTATACACCTTCTGACTCTGTCATCAGACCATCGTCACCAAGTGTAACGTATAGATAGAACTAGTCAAAACAAACAAAATGAACCCAAACTCGAGGGGTATACAAGTGGCCATTGAGGAGTTCCACTATCCAGCTCCTCACTACATCATCAGACCATCATCACCAAGTATAATGTATAGAACTCGTCAAAACAAGCCAAATGAGCCCAAACTCGAGGGGTATACAAATGGCCATTAAGGAGTTCCAATATCGACCTCCTGACTCCATCATCAGACCATCGTCACCAAGTATAATGTATAGGACCCGTGAAAACAAACCAATCGAACCCAAATTCGAGGGGTATACAAGTAGCCATTGAGGAGTTCCACTATCGACAGACATACAATAGGTATAAATTACACTAAATTCAAGAGTCTGCTAGTGCCTCTATATATCTGTAGGGCACATGTTTATATCACGTTTTGCCTATGTGGCACAAAACGTACAAGCCGCCAGGCGCGGAGTGCGCGGCTCGCACTAGTTGTTCCCCGCCTCTCGACTTGTCCGGTTTAGTCCATTATTCCACATAGTAAATAAGTAAATTCACTCTTGAGTAAGGAAGTGTGACCTTCAGAATTTAAGTGTAAATTCATAGAACAACTTGTGAAACTTTTAATAAACATTATTTTTAACCACATCAGTGACTTTCCTTCTGATACAAAAATTAACAAGTTAAACACCAAGAACTTGTACAGTGGTGACCCCGACCGAAGAACGCAGTGACTTATAAATACCAGTGGTGTGTGCGAACAATTTTTAGCTACAAAGAAACTTTGACCGCGTTTCATTATTCTGCGCAGCGGGGGCAACTCAAAGGGATTAACCGGACAAGTCAATTTTAAAGGCATTAGAATAAAGATGCCAAACGATGGAGCCGGACCGTCCACCGTTGATGGGATACCACAGTCGCAGGCACCGGGGGGCGCGCCGGCGTCATTGGATCAAAGGAGATCGGACGAGCAGCTGGACCTGGCAGCAGTATCGGTAGCATCCAGATTACCAGAGTTCTGGGCGGACCAGCCAAGGCATTGGTTTATACAAGTGGAAGCCATTTTAAACCCACAACACTTAAGAGATCAAGCTAAATACGACCTTGTATTAGGTAAATTGACGAAGAGCGCAATTGGGCAAATTACCGATCTATTGCTGCAACCACCGAGTACGGGCAAGTATGAGGCGCTCAAAGAGAAATTGCTAGTGATTTACGAAGATTCTGCGAAGGCCCAGTTACAAAAGCTCCTCAGTGACATGGAGCTCGGTGAACAGAAACCATCACATCTGTTGAGGAAAATGCGTGACCTCGCCAGGGGCAAGGTGCCCGATCAGACGCTTTGCATATTGTGGCAGAACCATTTACCACAGGCGGCGAGAGCTGCAGTGGCTGTCGCAGATAGCCAGAATTTGGACAGTTTGGCGGCCATTGCCGACAAGGTACTGGAGGCAGTACGCCCAACACCTCACGTGGCGGAAGTGCAGGCCACATCTTCGCGCGGCAGGAGTACATCACCAGGAGATATTGCAGCCATATTAGCCAGTATCGAGAAGATGAATACCAGAGTGACAGGATTGGAACAGCGGGAAAAGCAGACCGACTGTCATCGGTGTCAGCAACGAGGAAGATCAAGTTCGAGAGGCAACCGGTATCGTTCCACATCACGATCGCGAGGAAGGAGCAACACCAGGAGAACGCCTGAAAGCGCTGATTGGCTCTGTTCATACCATTACAGATATAGAGAGAAGGCGCAACGTTGTGTACCACCATGCGCGTGGAAGAACAGGTCTTCGGAAAACTAGAAGGAGTACAAGAAGTGGCGGAAGCTTGTACTGTCACGCCGTCGCACCGCCTATCAGTGACAGACTCAAGGTCAGGTATGCGTTTCCTGATTGACACTGGCGCTAATGTCTCTGTACTTCCGGTAAGGAATAAGTTTTCAATTGGTGAAAGTTCAGATTACAAATTGTACGCAGCTAATGGTTCGGAAATTAAAACTTACGGTACCAAGACGTTAGAACTTAACCTCGGTTTAAGGAGAGCATATCGGTGGTCGTTTATTATAGCTGATGTAAAACAACCAATTCTGGGTGCAGATTTTCTGACACGATATGGCCTTCTTGTAGACCTTAAGTCAAAAAAATTGATAGATAATGTGACTAATTTAAATGTAATTGCCTCAATAGTAGATTGTGAGAACCCATCAATTAAAACTGTAGATGAGAACCATCCTTTTCATGCATTGTTAAGTAAGTACCCGGAAATTACCAAGCCAGTTTCCTTTAGAGAACCGCCTAGCCATAGTGTAAGACATCATATAGAGACTAGAGGTCCTCCAATTTTTGCAAGAGCACGCCCACTCCCTCCCGATCGTTACAAGAAAGTTAAGGAGGAATTTAGAATCATGCAGGATTTAGGTATATGTAGACCTTCTAAGAGCCCGTGGGCAAGTCCGTTGCACGTTGTTCCAAAAAAGAACGGCGAACTTCGCCCATGTGGAGATTATAGACGATTAAATGAAGTTACGAAACCAGACAGATATCCAATCCCTAGATTACAGGATTTTACATATATTTTATCGGGAAAAAAGTACTTTTCGAGATTAGATATAAATAGAGCGTATCATTTTATACCTATAGCTGATGAAGACGTGGAAAAGTCAGCCATAATCACTCCTTTCGGCTTATGGGAATTCCCAAAAATGAGCTTTGGATTAAAAAATGCTGCACAGTCTTTCCAGAGATTTATGAATTCGACCGTTTTTCCAAATTTAGACTTCCTATTTTGTTATATCGATGACGTCTTAATAGCTAGCGACACAGAACAAGAGCACGAGCGTCACCTCCAGACGGTTTTCGAGAGGCTAAACCAGTTTGGAATCACCATCAACGTGTCGAAATGCTGTTTCGGTAAGTCGAAGCTGGATTTCTTAGGTTTCCAGGTCTCTACAGAAGGCATCAGACCGTTACCAGAGAAAGTACAGGCGATCACAGACTTCGCGAAACCACAGACCATCCAGGACCTACGACGTTTTTTAGGTATGGTAAATTTTTATCGTGCGCATTTACCACACGCAGTAACATACCAGAAGGAGCTCAACAAATACTTGCATAATAGCAAGAAGAGGGATAAGACTCCAATTCAGTGGACCCCGGAGGCAACTGAAGCTTTTGAGCAATGTAAGCTTAGCTTGACAAATGCGGCTACGTTGTTTCATCCCCGTGTAGATGCACCTTTAGCGTTAATGACCGATGCTTCAGACTATTGCGTAGGGGGGGTACTTCAAATGAGGGTAGGTAATTCATGGAAACCTTTAGGATATTTTTCGAAAAAGATGACTAGCGCTCAGCAAAAATATAGTGCTTACGATAGAGAACTTCTCGGTATTTTCCTAGCTGTTAGATACTTCCGAAAAATGTTCGAAGGGCAA
Source organism: Epinotia demarniana (assembly GCA_945867215.1). NCBI lineage: Eukaryota > Metazoa > Arthropoda > Insecta > Lepidoptera > Tortricidae > Epinotia > Epinotia demarniana. Next base: position 14,682,664 of record OX244260.1, on the reverse strand, counting down.
CCTTTAATTATATTCACAGATCATAAGCCTTTAACTTATGCATTTAAAAACGTAGATAGCAACAAAGAAACGCCACGACGAGCTAGGCAGTTGTTATTCATAAGCGAATTCACTACGGACATTCGATACGTAGAAGGTAAGAATAACATCGTCGCTGATTGTTTGTCCCGAGTCGAGACCATTTCCTGTCGTACATGTATAGATTACAAAGAATTAGCTGAGGCACAGGAACGTGACAACTATGTTGCAAGCGAAACAGCGAACACAAACAACAGCTTGAGTTTCAAGAAAGTGTTTTTGCCTACAAGCGATAAGTCGATCTATTGCGAAATATCAACTAGCCATATTCGACCTTATCTACCTGTTGAGTTCAGGAAAATAGCTTTTGATTCCGTGCATAATCTAAGTCATCCGGGGGTCAATACCTCTAGGAAGATGATTGCCAATAGATTTTTTTGGCCAGGAATGAACCGCGATGTAGGTTTATGGGCAAAATGTTGTATACAGTGTCAGCGCACTCTGTCAGAGTTTAGTGAGTATCCATCAGCGGACAGATTTGAGCATATCAACGTTGACATTGTCGGGCCTCTTCCTACCACAGTTGACGGGTATAGGTATTGCGTAACAGTTATAGACAGGAAGACGCGATGGCCCGAGGCATTTCCGGTAAAGGACATTACCGCGGAAACGGTAGCAAAGAGCATCTACGATGGTTGGATAACTAGATACGGGTGTCCACTCAAACTCACCAGCGATCAGGGCAGGCAGTTTGAAAGTAGTTTGTTTGCTAGTTTATTGAAGATTTTGGGAATTAGGAAATTTAGGACAACACCTTACCACGCTCAAAGTAATGGTTTAATTGAACGTCACCATCGATCAATGAAAGCATCTTTAAAAGCTAGTTTAGAAGATGCATCATGGGTAGATCAGTTGCCATCAGTCATGTTAGGTATTCGCGCAGCATTGAGAAGCGACAATGGCGTCAGCGCTGCCGAGATGACTTTCGGGAAAAGCCTACGTTTGTCCGGCGATTTTTACGACGTCACAGAAACTCAGGTAAGTGACGGCAGCAGTCTGGTCGAAAGAATTCGTCACACGATAAGTAAGTTCAAGCCAGCTTTAAAATCACATAGTAGTTCTAGAACATTCTTTGTACATCCCGATTTGAAAACTTGCAGTCATGTTTTCGTTAGAGACGACACTGTTAGGCGTCCGTTAAAATCACCATATGATGGCCCTTACCGTGTGATTAAACGTTTTGATAAAGTTTATAGAATCAAACTCCCAGAGCGCACAGCTAATATCTCAATAGATCGCTTGAAACCTGCATATCTCTTAAATGACACAAGCGACACAGTGACGGACCAACCGACTACCGACTCTCAGACGAATTTGCATTCTAGTGACATGAACTTAGAGTCGATTCCCCGAACGACGAGGCGCGGTCGAGTCGTTCGGCGACCGATTCGTTTTGATGAGGAATTCTCGTAGGTTATGACGTACTCAGCCTAGGTATATAGTTTTAGGAATACAAAAAGATGGTTCATATTATTTACTTGTGTATTATAAATGTTAGATTTAGTACAGTACGATTACCGACCAAAAGGTCATAATAAGTCAATTTGTCCAAATGTATTTCTTATGTTACACATTATTGTTTAAATGCAATCAGGCCATTAAAAGCGCACGTTTAACAATTATGTATAGGTACATAGATTTGCTTTGTAAGTCATTGCACAAGAAAAAGTATGTTGCTTATTAACCAATTTAGAATATATTCGTGATATTTAAGGAAATGTTTTCAACCATAATTTCATTCCACAGAAACATTTCATTGCTAAAGTTCATTATGGGCTACGGTCAAAGTAAACACGACGATAACGAAGTTATAGCCCAGGCTCAAGTGGTAGCTAATGTTACCCAAGTTGAAACGCGATTGAACACCATGTCAATTATTTTAATTGTTGTTGCAAGTTTGATAACAATAAGCATTTTACTCGCGATGCGACGACATTGTGTGAAGAAAACCAGGAACTGGTTACGGAAGGAAGCAGGAGCCGCAGGGTGGTCGACACCAGTGGTCCGAGTCCAGACCCTGCCGCCCCAAGCAGGGCAACCAACAACAGTTTGTTAACGTAGTCTGCAGATAGAGTTTCATAATTTCCCTTGTGCAAGTGACCTTAGGTATTTTGTGTATTGTGTGAAAGTTATTGTAGGTACGTTAAGGTAAACACAGTGTTTTTATTTCCCATATGTTTATTATAAAAAAAGCGTATTTACATAATGCAGCAACAGGTATTTAAATGTTGTCATTCAGTTTTTTTTAACATTTCTATTTTACCGAAGAAACATTGTCATTAAGGTTCATTTTTGCAGTGTTACATTCCATCGGTATGAATTCGTAGTATTGCCGTCCGAGCGCGGTGAACGCAAAACAGCCTGAGTAAGATATTGAGTTACAACTATAAAGCAGGTCTCACCCCGGCAGCGATGCGATACTAAGCTATTCATACTGGTTGATATGAAGTTTTATTATTGTGTAAAATTTTTGTCCCAAAAATTGGGGAGGAATATTGTAGGGCACATGTTTATATCACGTTTTGCCTATGTGGCACAAAACGTACAAGCCGCCAGGCGCGGAGTGCGCGGCTCGCACTAGTTGTTCCCCGCCTCTCGACTTGTCCGGTTTAGTCCATTATTCCACATAGTAAATAAGTAAATTCACTCTTGAGTAAGGAAGTGTGACCTTCAGAATTTAAGTGTAAATTCATAGAACAACTTGTGAAACTTTTAATAAACATTATTTTTAACCACATCAGTGACTTTCCTTCTGATACAAAAATTAACAAGTTAAACACCAAGAACTTGTACATATCGATACCAAATGCGTCTTGTTTACCCCCGAGTATCCGACCGAACTACATTCATATTCATGGTATATTAGTTAAAATAAAAAATCATGATTCGATTTATTTGAATAAGAATAAGTTAACTTCATTCAATTTTCTCACATAAGAATTATTCACGGCGAAATTATTTGAATAACTTTGACGGGAATAAAATCAACGTGATTTTATTCATGCGTATTCTTATTCAACTGCGACCATACAGTCGCCAGAACCGATTTTTTGAGTGTAGTTAAACCAGTGAATTTCATCCATAATGGCACATAAATAAAAAACGGCATAAGTACTAAAATGTCATGAAGATCGTTCACGATTCTCATTAAGGACAAAAAAAAACAGAAAAAAGTTCATGTGCCGTTTTTCTACTAACACTGCCTCACTTCTAAACGATTGCATCAAACGTATAAGTCACTTAAAACTACTTTTTACGGTACATATGGTGCTACTTTCCCGCACTAGTGCGGAAAAGAGCACTTTTCATGCATATGTCGAAACTTTAAAGAGCCATATGTACAGTAAAACGTTGTACGATACACGTGCGAATAGGTAATTCGCAACTCGTGTCGATTTAAAACACTCCCTTCGGCCGTGTTTTAATTTATCACCACGCGTTGCGAATTTCCTATTTTCGGCACTTGTATCGTAAATAACTATATTAAAACTATCCAAAGGTCCTATTGTTTAACTTTGGGGAAATACGGTGACGCATTTGAACATTTAATATATTCAGAGTGACACGTTTTTATCTAGTTTATTTATGCTTGTTTATAGCAATTATTAGGGGTCCGTAGGTACCTCAAAAGGAAAAAAGGTGTCGTCGTCCACCTGTCTGTCAAGACCCTTTTTCCACAGAACGCGTGGAGGTAGGTATCAAGCTTAAATTAGGCAATACCTGGGTCTGCAATCCCTTGGAGCTGTGAATACAAATTTCTAAGAACGCAGTCAAAAGATCCGCCGTATATGCCGCATATTTTGATAAGTTATATCAATGAAAATATAGGTTTTAAAATAGGCTGAAAAATCTATAGAGATAGTCCCGTTGATCTAGAATCGTTACATCTGTCAAGACGCAAGATCTTAAATTACAAGTACCTACCTAAAACAGCAAGGAGTAAAGTAGTACCTACCTAAAGAAACATTGTGTAAAATTTCCCTGAAATCCGCTTTTGTATAGTTAGGTACCTGTTGATCCTCCCCCGAGGTCCATCCCTAGGTAAAGCTAACCGTTTAAAGTTCAGTTAACCGTTTAAAGACAACATGAAGACAGGCAATCTTCTCTCGCATTTATCATTTTTGGGCACCATATTACGTCATAATAGTTACACCTAAGTGGAGTAGATACTACATATGTATATACCTATTAATCTATCTCGTACAGCGTTCACAAGCAAGTCAAGGTTATAGCGTCCCATTAATTACAATACATTAGTAATGAAATGACACTAATGACATTATGAATGAGAAGTTAACGGTTGCATAATTTATTCATTTAATCATACAATGTAATAGTACACAATATGTGACAAGACGTTTGTTAAGTGTGTGTAAAGAATGTACCTAAATGTCCTAAGATTAGAGACATAAAACCTTTATTTTCGTAAAAAGAACTAACAATTATTTAAGTAGGTACCTACCTAAACAATCGGTTAAAATAACACAACCCCTCTTGCCCTGGGCGTAGCAAGAGTCGACTGTTGGTATGGTTGCAGTGTATTGTGGGATGGGCGAACAACACATCACTTTAAGCTGTATTACCGAAAGCGTACTTGATATTTAACTATCAGTGCCGCTGCAGGTGGAGCAAATCATTGCATCCACCTTTCCATAAATCTAAATTTGCTACAGGCGACACTAAAAAAAATATTTCAAGTACTATGCCTTACGCTTTCGGGGACACAGAAGTGGGTTTTAATGTAAATCAACCGACTTCCTTAGCAATACCTTTACAATTACAATTGATTATTAGAGATAAAAACCCAGTCGCTGTATGTGACCCGATAATATTTCAGGACTTCCGTCGATTCCACAAGGATCATTAGTTGCTATTTCAACGGAATCTTATCGGAATCTATGACGTACTTTTGTATTTTTAATTACATAATTGTGGAATTCCATAAATCATCTGTGGTCTTCATAATCAATTCCAGTCCGACAAATTTATGATTTCCGGGTGTAAATACACGAGTTATAATAGAAAATACCAAAATCACTACACGCGTGCCTAATATACTTGAGGAGTTCCCTCAATTCCTCATAGATCATCATCCAACTGAATCACCCACCTGGAAGCATACACTTACAAACAATTTTTTTTTTTACTATTCGGCTCATTAATGAATAATGACGGAGTTCTAAGGTTTTAAACATTGAAAAAAAATACAACCGAATTGAAAACCTCCTCCTTTTTTTGAAGTCGGTTATAAAGGGGAGGTTTTACAAAGTCAGGGGCGGCTCACTCCGTGGTTTCGTCGCCCCACTACAAGTACATGGTACTGCCGGCTCTAGCCGGTATGTTAGCGCTGCTACGACACGCACAAGTTCTATCGCAGCGCGTTGCGTGCGATAGAAAGGGATGGCCACATTTAAGGCTCGTTGGGCATACCTAAACAGGGGATTTATTAACAGAGAACCTTCTACGTAGTAGGTACTATTATTCAGGTTACGGTACAGGTACTATTGTTCGTTAAAATCGGAATGTATAGGAATAGTTTGTCAAGTTTCTACGGACTGACAGCTGCCGGAGCGATTTTTATGGTAGATCGGTCTGAAATCGTATGTTGGTACAAATTGCCCCGTTATTCTGTGGCAAAAAGGTGGTCAAAGAGTCGCGCCACGCACACGATGGTTTCCGATTCCGTACAAACAAAAAAGCATGTTCAGAAAACCATGCCACAAAATGACGAAAGCGTGCATATGAAGAGGCGTTACGTGGACAGTCAGTAGGTTAGGTAGGTAAAGTAGTCTGCATATAAGTTTGCGCCTGTGATGTTAGCTACTAGCACAGAATAGATAATAGCACAAGTACAGAAGAGACATTTGATCTTTATAAAACCCGCTTTTTAGTCACTAGTTTTACGAAAGCGACTGCCATCGGACCTTCCAACCCAGAGGGAAAACTAGACCTTATTGGGATTAGACCGGTTTCCTCACGATGTTTTCCTTCACCGAAAAGCTAACGGTAAATATTCCGTACATAAGTTCCGAAAAACACATTGGTAAGAGCCGGGATTCGAACCCACAAATAATAATGTATTGGCCATTTATTTTTTGCATTCAGTATAGATAGAAATAAATGTAAATTCTTAATACATTATATACATTATTTAACTCTAAAATAATAAATCTCACAATTAGGACGATTTGAATACATACACCAAGACCACCAGGCCCCATTTTATTGGCTTTGCTGCAACCCACAGTAATGCAAAATCTTGTTGCTTTATTTTTAAACTTTTTAATATGTGTAACAAAATAAAATACCCAACTCTGAAAACTGTGTCGGTGCATTTATGTCGTTCCTTTCATAGTCTTTGCTCACTCCAATTTTATTTCTTTAATGAATCACACCATTTCGATTGGGTTATTAATTCATTTATCATTCATTCATTCATTCTGTGGTGATGGATGAATGAACTTTCAGGGCCCTATTTAATAAACATTAGAATCCTACAATTTTGTATAAAAGTGACATATTTGTAAAGATTTTCTTAGTAAATCTTTACAAATATGTCACCTTTATACAAAATTGTAGGATTGTAATGTTTATTAAATAGGGCCCTGGGAGTTCATGGCGATATACTACTAGGCTTAGTAAATTTTATATGCAAAAAAGCTACTCTGGTTTTTAGAGAGATATGACCGTTAATTTATTAAATGCAGTTTATATTTGTTCTAAAATCGGTCTGGTGACTCCTAAGAGCAGATTTCCGTGTCTCTGGTAGTTTCGAGCTCACAAGATTTCACGAGAACCGGTTGAGAACATGTAGAGGAGAAGTCTGGACAGCCGGACATACGAAAGAATATTTGCCCAATTTTAAATGAAAAACTTCGTTCGCCTCACTCGCTCGTTCAATTAAGTATAATGGATATTTGTTATCGATTCAGTTTTTAATAATTGTCCGAAAATATATTTTTTAAAGGCAGATTCACGAGCATGTACTCATTTCGGTTACGGTATACCGGTATGGGACCGGTATTCCATTACGATAGCGTTATATTGTAAATGTTAGCCGCGCCGCCAACATAACGGTACCGGAACCGGAACCGTGTAGATATACATATCGTTACCGGTTTTTTTACTGTATTTACTTACACTTTTATAATGCCTTTTCCAAACCGGTATACTCATGATACCGTTTTTTTTTCTTAAGCTTTTCTTCTCGTCCATGAGAGGAGGTCTGTGCCCAGCAGTCGAACGTAATATAGGCTGATCTATTACTATGCCAATTTTCATTAAGTCATTATTATAATCCTCAAAAACGAAAAAGATATATGTACATATGTATAAGGCATTAAATATCGGATGATTCTCAATACCGGTACTGAAATGTGATATTGGACCACAATACCGGAATTTCGGGACTTCAATCGAAAATGTATATACACGATGATTCTTAATCCGAGATCAGGAGTCGAAAAATATTGATAAACAGCCAAAACGGATTTCAATGGATGAGGTCTCATGCAATTAAATCACTGTTTAGATACTTCAATTTCATGATAATGTAAACACTAATATCCACTGAATGTTTGGTCACCCTACATTTCTTGAAGTTAAGTAGATACGTCAAACGCACATACGTAAAATTTTTGCAAACTACCGTTAGGGTGACGATGATTTTGAATTATAAAGTGATTCCTTATTCAGGTTTATTCAGAAAAAGAAAGAACGTCTGTATTAGGTAACTTCGAGTTAATCGTGTTTGGTATCAATTACAGAATTAGAAAAATTGACTCCTGGGGCTCGTTTCACGAAGCTGCAAGTAACGAATTACAAGCGGAAGTCTCTTTTCAATACCTTTTGATAGAAAGAGACATCCGCTTGTAATATGTAACTTGTCTTGATCACGAATTAAGAATCATCGTGTATATATATATATATATATATATATTCCTCGTTTAATAGTATAATAGGATAAGATAGGACAATAATTTGTTATTTTACGTATTCGCAAATTTTGGTTCGTCTACTTCGTCTGCATTACTTGAATTTACATTATTGGAAGTTTTGCAGCTTTTTTAGTTTGTTCGTCAAAAAGTACAGTCGCCATCAGATATATTTGAGTGCTCACAAATATCTGAACACGTCTCTTATGCCTCGACAGTAAAATAAAAAACTCATCTCCAAAAGCAAAACCAACCTTCTTACTTAAAAAAAGTATTGAGCTGTTTGAGCGATGGTGTATTTGGAAACTGTCTATACAATAGAATCAGCGCGTATGTGATACGGCATGTGAAACCCAAATACACCTTCCCTCCCTGAACCTGTTGTAGTAAGAGTAAATGAATAACATTTATTTTTTACATTTATTTAAAAAACCAAAAGTTTAAGTAAGTTTTATGTCAACTAACGTTTTTGTAATGGGTTAACAACCCGAAAAACTACGTTTTTGTGAAAAAAAAACAAACTTACCAGTAAAAAAGACGAGGCATTTATTATTACCTAAATTCCCCATTTACGAGCACGGTGTTCTACGTTCATTCATAAAAGTTGTCCGTTTTAGCGGAAGCCTATTTTACCTTCGAACATTTCAAATTATGCTCCTACCACTATCATCATTAGAGCGTAAAAGTGATTATTCTTCGGTAGAAAAAGAATAGAGCACAGACATTACAAATAAAACTATTCAAATAAATGTAAATACTTAACTTGATTATGCGTTCCTTTTTTTACAATTGCATGAAGTTATTATATTTTTTATTAAAAACCAGTTTCCGCCTCCATGGACCCGGGATAAAAACTATCCTTTATTTTAATCTCGGCTTCTCTTAAGGCCCAGCATACAATACAAAATGGCATTGGAATTGTGTTGTGTTGGAAATAGAGTTGACATTCGTTTGTTTTAAAAATTGCCCGAAACTATATGGGCATAATTTATGGGCCTTAGGAGGTTAAACTATCTTCGTGCAAAATTTCATCTAAATCGGTTGAGCCGTGATCGAGTTACAAACATCCAAACATCTAAACATTCAAACATCTATATATAAAAACATCCAAAATTTAGCATTTATAATATTAGTAGGTTTAAAAAGTAATTCGATATTGGTCCTTTTCAGTTCCGGTATTAGACTAGTGGAAAAATCGGTCCGGGATTCCGGTATTTCGGGATTCCAAGATGGCGGTTTGTATTGCCTATATGAAAGTTAAAAAAAATAATTAAATACGTACGTATCAGTTTTCTCCGGGCCATTTCGATAGTTAGCTGCACCTTTATATTTTACTACCATAAAACTACGGTTACGGTTAATTTTTCCGGTACCGTAAACGCTTTCATAAAAGATGTAAAGGTGCCAACTCGACCCGCCTTAGAACAAAAAAAAACTGTATCGAAATAATACCTGTTTGGAACCGGTATTATAAGGTATCACTAGGCATTAATAAATACCGGTAACCAATATTTCTAACTGGTGGTGGGGGCACCGTTGTGTTGTCGCGGCGCGGCTAAACCTTACAATATAACAGTGCCGTACCCAATTAATGGAATACCGGTATATACCGGCTATATTCTTTGGACTCAGTTTAAGGTTTGCCTCTCGTAACTTAGACAATACTTGCTCCAATTTGCCGAGGTGATCATCGAAGTCTCTACCAACGATGATAATGTCGTCCGAATAGACCAAGCAAGTATCTCCAAGCAATCCAGCTAGTATTTGTTCCATCAATCTCTCAAATGTCGCTGGTGCATTGCATAATCCAAACGGCATAACATTAAACTGCCAGAGCCCCTTTCCGGTTGGGAAAGCCGTTTTCTCCTTATCACTATCCTTGATCTCAACTTGCCAATAGCCACTTTTTAAATCCAACGTAGAAAACCATTTCATTCCATTCAAAGTGTCTAAGGTGTCGTCGATTCGAGGTAATGGATAGCTGTCTTTCTTAGTGGCATCATTCAGTCGACGGTAGTCGACGCAGAATCTCATGGTCCCGTCCTTCTTCTTCACCAAAACTACGGGGGAACACCACGGGCTTGTTGAAGGTTCAATAACGCCACCCTTCTTCATTTCCTCGATCATGTCTTCTACTTCCTTCTCCTGAGCTACTGGAACTCGCCGGGGTCGCTGTCGTATAGGCATGACGTCACCAGTGTCGATCCCATGCTGTACGACTCCAGTTTTTCCGATGTCACTGTCATGCGCAGAGAAAACATTGCTGTATCGCAACAGCAATTTACGTGCCTTACTGAGCTCTTCCCCGGTAAGATCGTTTCTGGAGCCATCTAATAACCTTTCAATGTCTATTGGAGGCGCAGAACACCCAGGGTTTTCGCTCTCCGTAGAACCTTGACAACTTCGTATCCAAGAGATTTCCTCACATGATCCAACTAGAGCTCCTTTTCTAAGGACGCACTTGGTGTCACTTAAATTAAGAACTCTCACGAAGGTTTTAGTCGATGTTGTTACCACCGTGCGGCCTGTCATCCATGGTTTTCATCATTGACCTTTTCCACAACAACCCAACGATGACATGCTTGTCTTGTGCTGTACGGCAATCGCACTGGAACTAGTACCTGTGCCCTCGGTTGGAGGATCGTTCTTCTAGTACAGTAAACATTCCCATTTACTCCACCTTCCATAGGCACCTCATCAGGCCCAAATTTCAGTACTCCAACCTTCAAGTCAATTTTACAGCCATGGCCTCTCATAAAATCCAGCCCAATGATACAGTCGTCGATAATGTTAGCTACAATGACCTTATGCCAGTAGCTCTTATTACCAATTTTTAAATCCACCTCTCGCTCCCCCTGTATGGGAATGTACTGGCCGGTAGCGGTTTGCAGCTGGAGATGCCTAGGTTGGACTAGATGATCTCCGGTCAGGTGCTTCAGTAGCCGAGAACTGATAACCGTCCGAGAAGCTCCGGTGTCGATGGTAAGGTGACATGGTACTCCACCAATTTCTCCTCTGACAACCAGACTATTCCCGTCATTAGCCTGTGAGATCATAACTGGGACATTCCGACCACCAGCCAGCACTCGTCCCTTAGTCCTGGCTTTTACTCGTTTCCCTGTTGCGGCCCGGATGCCACAGTATCTGCTGCCCTTGCCACTGGAGTCAGATCTCGTTCTCTCCTGCCCCTTTTCGGGCAACTGGTCTGGATGTGACCACGTTCTCCACAATGGTAACATCGTGGCCCAAACTCACGATGTGGAGCAATCGGTTCCCTAAGAGATACTCACGTACCCTATAGGGCCTTGACGGGTCCTGGCGCACAGCTTCTACTTCCAGGGCATGAGCCACCGCATCCTTCAGGCTCCCATGGTGCCCTAACCGCACTGCAGCCCGTACCTCCAAATCCCGTATTCCGTCAACGAAGGCCTGCACTAACGTGGTGTCCACAAAGGAGGCGGATGTACGTTGGTACGCCTTTCTGACCAACTTCTCAATTTCTAGGGCCCACTGCTGCAAGGTCTCGCTACGCCCCTGCGTCCTGTCCTTTAGCTGAGCTCGGTACACGTGCTCCAGGTGCTTATCCCCGTATCGGGCCTCCAACGCCTCTAGAAGCCGGTCATAAGTTTCCTCTTCTCCTAAGGCTTCTAATATGATGAGAGCCTCGTCACGTAACGCTAAGGTTAGTGCTGTCCTGGCCTGCTCTTTACTCCAACCGTTAGCCTTGGAGACTGACTCGAATTGTCGCTTATAAGCTGTCCACGACGATGTACCATCGAAGGGAGGTACCTTGAATCGTCCACCTCCCGATACAGGCACCTCGACTGCACAGGTACTCGTACCACTGGCCACTTTTATTTCGAGCTTCTGGAGACGATTCTTGTAGGTGTCGACTTCCTCCTTAACTGCCCCAATGGTTTCTCTAACACCATGAAGTCCAGTTTCAAATTTAATGTCCAAGTCAATCAGTTTCTCCTGGACCTCACACATCTCGCGCTTCCATTCAGCCGCGGTCTCATGTACCTCTCGAAGCAGTCTCGATTGTTCTTCTTGCTTTTCTTCCTGTTTGCGCAGCCCCTCTTCGATTTTTCGGGCCTGTTCCTGTTGTTGACGAGCTTGCTCTTGTTGTTGACGAGCTTGCTCTTTTAAGAGAACTAAGATGGCATTGACGTCCACCTCTTGCTTATATGGGGTCGGTAAGTCTGATGGACCAGCACCCGACGCAGAGTCCTCACCTGCTGCAGCTCGGCTCCGGGTCTGCACTCCCTTCTGCTCGTTCTCACGTGATGTAGTCGACATTTTCTATCCCACTTCTGACACCAAATGTTACGTCCACGGGGTGGGTAACGTGATAGAAAATACACGAATTGATCACTAATTAAAAGAAATGCAAACTTTATTACAAAATTACTAATTAACAAGGCTTACTTAATAAATCACTTCACTATGGCACACTTTTCACTCGCTTCGCTTTGAGATTCGCACTGTTCGCAGTTTAATTCAAAACTCTCCTCCCGCTGCGTTGGCGTGCGGCTTATATATGCGGAGACCATCGCACTGGAACATTCCGGAGAAATCTTGAATAATCGGTCCAAGGTCTTCTACGTATTCTAGGAACGGCGACCCCTCGGTTCGTGAATGTTCCAGAGCGTCCAGATTGTTCGATGCTCGTTCGACCCGAATATGCTGTCCCTTTCTAGTTGTCTCTTTCACACACTTCTCGAACCTTCTGAACCTAGATGTCTCTCTCTAATAGTGCTGTCTCTTTCACACACTTCTCGAACCTTCTCAATCTAGATGTCTCTCTCTAATAGTGCTGTCTCCTTCACTCCTTCGAGAAATTTCGCCATATACTGAAGTGTACTTCAAAGGCCCATAAGGGGTCCTGAAAACGCCTGAAAACGGGTTTTCAGGTTATTGCGCCATCTGATAGAGGCTGTCCTGAAACGGACTGAAAACATGTTTCAGGCGCCTGAAAACAACGGCAACTTGGGTGAAATTTCAATCTTCTAGTATGTGGAAGAGCCACCTCTGAAACGGCCTGAAATCACTTTTCAGCCTGCTGAGAACGCTTCTAAAGCATAGAAAATCAAGTTTGAAGTTTATACTACCGGCGCAACAATATCTTTTACGTGTATTTTTATTTTATTCATTTCAACAGAAATAATGCAACGCACAGACGAGACGAATGCGGCACGTTCACTTGCGATATATTTACGATTTACGTAAGCGTGAGATTCTGACCGAAGAAATAATTAAGAATAATAATAAATTAATAATTTTATTATTATTATTATTATTATTTTTTTTTATTAATTTATTAATTGTGTAAGATTGTCCCCTAATATTTATTTATTTATTTATTTAATTATGAACGGATCTTACCTTGTGCCTCCAAACAGGTACATTTTGTCTTTAAGAATGATGCAGGCTTGCCGCCTTCTCTTGCATGGCACTTGGCCATTCGCGTGAACCAGTTCCCAGTAGTTATTCTTAATTGAATATCTGAAGAGATCATTGAAATGAACATTTGTGTTGCCATTGTATCCTCCGAAGATGTACATATATTCATCATGTATCCCTGAAATGACATATTTTTTATATAGTCACCCGTTAATATCTGCCTTAACAAAGCTGACAAAAATATCTGTTATAGAAATAGAGAAGTGTCAGATATGTATTGCGCACGTTGTGGCAGATAATAATAGTGGTGACTGTACTATAATGGTTTGGTATGTACCTAGTTGAAGTTAGATGAAAAATAGACACCGTGGGCCCGAGTAACCCGAAAGATTTTAACCTCGCCTTTCTTAGTTCATTAGGAGTAAAAAAATATATGAAACCAACACAAATTCAGCAAAAAAACAAAATAACTAAAACTTGGATAACTATCGCTTCTCTATGAAAATTATCCTCTTTAATAAGACGGTAACGATTATTTTTTCAAAAAAGAATCAATTTAGTTAGTGGTAGCTGGCACTTTGATATCTGTCCATAACGACGCGAAACTGGCCAACATCGGTAGCAACTTCGCAATCAAAAGAGCTAAATGCAATTTAGTAATCACAATAAATAGTTTACATGAACATTTATAATATCTTCAAAACTAAGCTGGAATTGACTGGGGTTCACATCACATTTTTTGCTCCTAATGACCTTAGGAATGCGTGGATAAAATGTTTCGGGTTAGTCAAGCCCACGGTGTATACGAGAGAATTTAATATTGTCATGCTGTATTGATATAGATCATTCAATTTAAAATTTTATTAAAATTTAAGTATAGTCGTGACCCATTAACTATATATAAATTAAATCACCCTAAACACAACAAACATACCTAGCTAAAGTACCATACCATCTCGACAGGTGAGACATTAGATTTTTAAAAAGTCAAATGGGTTTATCTGTTTAGAAGCTACGATGCCTTAGATAGACACACAGACACAGAGTCATTTTTCATCCACAATCTCTTATGGCAAGGTTATTTATCATACATACATTCACGCCTTTATTCCCAAAAGGGGTAGGCAAAGCACATGAAACATATGATCCAGCGCCACTTTTAGCATGAATGTGGGTAATAAAAAATCGACAAAATGTGATATTGTGATAGGTTTAGCCCATCGCCCACGGGACACTCCAACCCTGGTCCTTTAGTCGACTTTTACGACACCCACGGGAAGAAAGGGGCTGGTGAAATTCTAACCCGACATCACATGGTTATTTATCAAAATCATGTTTTTCCATTTATATTTTTATATATATTTATGATATTAATTATAGCAAGAAAACCAATTTATTAGAAGTTATACTCACAAGCTGAATGACTGCGCCTGCCATCTGGCCATGTTTGGCTAGGATTCAATGCTATCCATATCTCCTTTTTTGTATCTAAACAGTACATTTGTGAACAATATATTTCCTCCTGCGAATTATATGGGCTATTTAAATCCCCCCTCCCACCAAATACAAACATTATGTCTCCATAGGCCACTGCTGTATGGAAATCCCTATGAGATGGTGGGGTACCTTTTGCATCAACAAAATGCCATTCAAAGGTGTCCAGGTTCAAGTAATGGACTTCTTGTGAATAATGATGAGAATGATATTCAAAACCTCCAAATATATACATCCTATTCTTGATAATGCAGGCTGAGTGACCGTCTTTAGCATATGGAACCATCCCGGAGACATTTGGTGTGTTCCATTCCAGTATCCTTGTGTTAAACACAGTGAGGATGTCGCAAGCCACTACATTATTTCTGCCACCCCACATGAAAACCTACAGCAACAAGAAATATTTGTTAGTAAGAACAATTGTATAACATTATGAAAGTTTGCTCAGATGCCGGCTCAGCCCGCTAGGCAGTAGTATAAACCTACACGCCTAGCGAGTTCTGTTGGTTTCTGGTGAATTGTTCCATTTTTAGTCCGACTGCGAAAGTGTTAAATAAAAATGTAAAGGTCGGGAGTCCAATGGATGTGGATGGCGCAGGACAGATCATTTTGGCACTCTTTGGGGGAGGCTTGAGTCCAGAAATCTTTTGTTGCTATGATGATGATGATGATTAAAAAAATATATAATTTGAAGTTTAATCTTGAGCATGAACTAGTATGAAAAAAATTTGCACTTAAATATAGGTATTACAGACAAGTTGTGTTAAAAACGCCCATATAAAGTGCCATGGTTGGCCGGGGAGATGATGGGATGATTAGGATGTTTCAAAGATTTGAGATAGTTGGAAATGTAGGGGGAGGCCTTTGCATAGCAGTGGGACACTATTTAAGCTAATAAAAAAGTTATTAGGGCAAAAACTATGACTAGGTGTGAATTTAGCTATCTATAGTCACCTTCAATCTTTAAAAGCACTTTCAGGTGGCCAACAATGGAGTGTTTACCATTTATTGTGAATGATTTTCTAACATAATAAGTAAGGCTTTGTGTATGTATTAACTAACATATTTTATGGACCTGGTCTGAATTAAATAAAAATTAAATTAAATCTGTAACATCAGATCATGTCATTCATATGTTTCTGAGAACTCAACATTAAGCAAGTTGCTATATAACAAAATTCACAAAATACAAAAAGTTATCAAAACATTTAACACAAAACTGAAAAATTGTTGCATTGATGGACAGTACACTTATAGGCGTAATTCTATTGTCTGTAATAGTGTCCAAAACTCCACAAATTTTATTAAATTTTTGTTCACAAAATACACATTTACGTTTGGAAGTAACAAATAAAATAACACAATAACAGATTCCATCAAATGAGTAAATAAATGAAATGAAATAGGTATGAAAGTCAAAAAGCCCACAGTGGCTGTATACCTTTATATTGAGAACAATAATATGGGTGTATATATATATTATAAATATACATATGCAAAAATATACATAAAAAAATACCACATACCTTTTCTTTATAAGCCACCGTTGTGTGTCCATATCTCTGAAAGGGTATGTCATCTGTTTTCTTGTAGTTCACCGCTGACCATCGGAGAGTGTCCGTGTTCAAGACATGAACAGGGATTGGATCGGCGTCCTTGTATTCCTCGGTGGAACAATAGCCACCGAAGGAAAGGATTGTGTCACCTATACACACGGCGGCGTGATTAACGCGCCGCGGTCCACCTTCGATATGAGCAGTCCATTTCATGTTAACTATCAATAGTGACTGCCGAGTGAGTAGTTCGTTTACTATTGATTTATTTACTTCGTTTACTATGAATTTTATGCAAATTTATCTACAGGAGTAGGGATATCTGCCGTCGAACTGACAGTGACAATAACTTGACATTGACACTTGACAGTTAGGTTATTTGCTATTTGTGAAATTAAAATTATCATAATCGTGCAGGACGGATATTCTTCGCGTGTGTTTGTAAACCTCGACTAGTTTTACTCGCTACCGCGAAACGAAGACGAAGTTCGTTCGTGTATCTCCCTCTCTGTCGCTCCAATATGCAAGTGTGACAGAGAGGGAGATAGATGAACGAACTTCGTGTTCGTTTCACGGTAGGGCTTCTGTGGGGCCTAAAAGTGCTATAAACACGAACTTTGAAGTTCAGAGGGGCTACCGCGAACGAAAACGAACTTCGTTCGTGTATCTCCCTCTCTGTCACTCGAACTAGCAAGTGCGACAGAGACCTTGCCATAAGAGATTGTGAATGAAAAATGAATCTGTGTCTGTGTGTCTATCTAAGGCATCGTAGCTTCTAAACAGATAAACCCATTTGATTTTTTTAAAATCAAATGTCTCACCTGTCGAGATGGTATGGTACTTTTGTTAGGTATGCTTGTTGTGTTTAGGGTGATTTAATTTATATATAGTTAATGGGTCATCGTTTACGATTATACTTAAATTTTAATAAATTTTTAAATTGAATGATGTATATCAATACAGCATACAATTTTAAATTCTCTCGTATACACCGTGGGCTTGACTAACCCGAAACATTTTGTCCACGCATTTCCTAGGTCATTAGGAGCAAAAAATGTGATGTGAACCCCGGCCAATTCCGGCTTAGTTTTGAAGATATTATAAATATTCATGTAAACTATTTATTGTGATTACTAAAGTGCATTTAGCTCTTTTGATTGCGAAGTTGCTACCGATGTTGGCCAGTTTCGCGTCGTTATGGATAGATATCAAAGTGCCAGCTACCACTAACTAATTGATTCTTTTTTGAAAAATTAATCGTTAAGGTCTTATCAAAGAGGATAATTTTCATAGAGAAGCGATAGTTATCCAAGTTTAAGTTACAAAAACCGACAAAACAAGAAAAAAAATTTTTTTTTGCTGAATTTGTGTTGGTTTCATATATTTTTTTACTCCTAATGAACTAAGAAAGGCGAGGTTAAAATCTTTCGGGTTACTCGTAGTCCTACTTGTTATGAACAAAATGCTGCACTTCATGAAGAAAGCAAGCCGCTTGGCACAGTGGTAGTAGGGACCAAACTGAGTGATTTGACCCGCAGCAGCGGAAGTTTCACCCCTTACGACACGAGATGACGCCACTCCTTTAAAAAATATTTCATAAAAATCTACACGTTAAACGAATGAACCAATTTTAATAAATGATATCTCAAATAGAAGCTTATTATATTCATTACTTATGAAAAAAATATGAAAAATATACACTAAATTGTTTTGGTACAAAACCGCTTGTCAAGTTTTTTTTTTATAGTTGAATAGCAATTTTTCCTTGATTTAATAAAAAAAATGTATTCAACATGAATGGTTTAGTAAATATACATATTACTGATTAAATAACAAGTATTATAAAAAAAACTCGACAACAATACCTATCATACTTCAGGAAATATTTAAGTTTAATTGTGAGCGCCATTTCTTTCAAGAATTATACAAACTAAGAAAATGAACTAAATTTGATGTGTAATATGTCACATGAAAGCGCCTTTTTTGTTTTACACACACAAAAAAAAAAAATATTCCGGAGTTTTTTGCCAAAGAATGGCATTTTTAAGGTTTTTTTTTACTTTATTGATAGTTTCTACATGATTTCAATAAAAAAATGCAAGCAACATGAATGTTTTAATACTTTGTTTATTACTGGGTTAATAAAAAGTGTATAAATAAAAGCTTGTAAAAAAAGACATGAATAGATTTCATAGTTTACGAAATATTTAAGTTTAATTGTGCTCTGATTTGAATGTTAAATGTAAGAAAATAATTTTAATGAATAAAAAAATATTAAAATAAAGCACGTTTTTCCCTGGTGCCGATTTACGAAAGAATAATAATTACTTTCGGCGCGGCGACCAACTCGCTCGGAAGCTTTACTGAGGTCATCGAGCATCGTACTTAAGTACTCCATGGTCTCAGCCAAGACTACTATATCGTCAGCAAACCGAAGGTGAGTGATATTATCGCCGTTGATGTTGATGCCTAGCCTTCTCCAGTCCGGAGTCTTGAAAACGTCCTCCAGTGCAGCGGTGAACAGTTTTGGAGAAATAACATCTCCTTGCCTGACTCCCCGCTACAGCGGAATAGGTTTCGAGTTCTGGTCCTGGAGTCGGACTGACATAGTGACAGCACTTCGATGGGTTTCGACTGGTTTTCCACCCGCCTTCAGAAGATCGGCTGTTATTCCTTCTTCACCGGGTGCTTTGTTGTTCTTAAGCTGTTTAAGAGCCATTACAATATCGTACAGGCTGATGTCCGGGGGATGTCGTCGGTATAGTGTCTGGTTAGTCTAGCTTTAGGGTCTTCCGCCTGAATAACTTCAGGTCTGCGCGTTAACGTATATAGCTGTCCGTAAAAGCGCTCTATCTCACCCAGAATCTCAGGTTTAGAGGAAACGATTCTATCATCTTCAGCCGGTCTTTAATCTCTTACTAACTAGATGAAGGCCTTGATGAATTATGGTTATTAACAAAAACAGCTAAAAAACTCCGATACGTGGCCGTGCATATTAAGAGATTAAAATATGAAATCAACAACACCAATACATCTGTGTCCGAAGATCGCAGTAGGTACAACGTGAGTTGCTCCATGCACAACCATATCTTTAGCATGCCAAATGCCAAACAAGGCGACCACCCGCTTCTTCCATTTCTTCATTTCATTCCAAAGAGAGTTGGGCTCCACAATGGTCGGCAGTTACGGCAAATTGGTCACTATTAAGCCTCTTGGACCATTGTGGCTGCAAATCTGGCTGCGGGACTATGTGTTGTGGGTGTCGTCGAGTCAGTTTACCATGCATTGCCCACTGTGAATCCTGCAAAGGCGGCTGTACAAATCCAAAGTAAGTTAATATAATTTTCAATGCCAGGCTATTTTGTATGCTGATGCCGACCACTTATTTCCACTGGCTGGCACAAAACTTTAGGTGTAATGGAAATCAACTATAGGCACAAAAACAATTCAACGGTAATCAACAGCAACCAGTCCATGTATAAAATAACGATTATTATTTTCAAAACGTGGCATATCCAAGTTACTTAACATAACATTTGAACGTAAGTAGTAGTCTTAGAACCAACTATGTTGGGGACTATATTGTTTTAATTTTTTTTCTGCAATTGTAGTCACTAAATAGGAATAGGTAATTACTTATTTTAAATTAATCATATTTTTCCCTCTCATACATGAGAAGAGGCCTGTGCCCAGCAGTGGGACGTATATAGGCTGATGATGTTATGTGATATTTTTTCGTAACACAGCACCAGGGAAAAATGTGCTTTATTTCAATAATTTTTAGTTATTTAAATTATTTTCATGCACTTAACATTCAAATCAGAGCACAATTAAACTTAACTATTTCGTAAACTATGAAAAATATTCATGCCTTCTTTTATACACTTTTTATTGACCCAGTAATAAACATAAGAAAGTATTAAAACATTCATGTTGCTTGCATTTTTATTGAAATCAAGTAAAAACTACCAATAAAGTAAAAAAAACCTTAATATGCAATTTTTTGGCAAAAAAACTTCGTATATATTTTTATTTAAATTTTTTGTACGTAAAACATAAAATGCGCTTTCATTTGACATATTGCACATCAAAATTATAGTTAATTTTTTTTAACTTGTATAATTATTTAAAATATTCTTGAAAGAAATGGCGCTCACAATTAAACTTTAATATTTCCTGAATGAAAGGTATTGGTGTCGAGTTTTTTTTAGAATACTTGTTACTTACTCAGTAATATATATATTAAACCATTCATGTTGCATACATTTTTTTTACGAATTCAAGTAAAAACTGCCATTCAGGTATAAAAAAAACTTGACAAGCGGTTTTGTACCAAAAGCATATAGTGTATATTTTTCATATTTTTTTTATAAGTAATTAATATAATAAGCTTTCATTTGAGATATTATTTATTAAAATTGGTGCATTCGTGTAGCTTGTAGATTTTTTGGAAATATTTTTTAAAGAAGTGGCGCCATCTCATTTCCTAAGGGGTGAAACTTTCGCTGCTGCGGGTCAAATCACTCAGTTTGGTCCCTACTATCACTGTACGAAGCGGCTTGCTTTCTTCAGAAAGTGCAGCATTTGGCCAAAAAATCGCCATAACAAGTAGGTACCTAGGACTATCGGGCCCACGGTGTATATTTTTAATCTAACTTCAACTACATACCAAACCATTATAGTACAGTCACCACTATTATTATCTGCCACAATGTGCGCAATACATATCTGAGACTTCTCTATTTCTATATCAGATATTTTTGTCAGCTTTGTTAAGTTAAGGCAAATATTAACGGGTGACTATATAAAAAATATGTCATTTCAGGGATACATGATGAATATATGTACATCTTCGGAGGATACAATGGCAACACAAATGTTCATTTCAATGATCTCTTCAGAGGGGCTACCGCGAAACGAAAACGAACTTCGTTTGTGTATCTCTGTCTCTGTCGCACTTGCTGGTTCAAGCGACAGAGAGGGAGATACTCGAACGAAGTTCGTTTTCACTTCCCGGTAGCCTCTCAGATATTCAATTAAGAATAACTACTGGGAACTGGTTCACGCGAATGGCCAAGTGCCATGCAAGAGAAGGCGGCAAGCCTGCATCATTCTTAAAGACAAAATGTACCTGTTTGGAGGCACAAGGTAAGATCCGTTCATTATTATTTCTTCGGTCAGAATCTCACGCTTACGTAAATCGTAAATATATCGCAAGTGAACGTGCCGCATTCGTCTCGTCTGTGCGTTGTTGCATTATTTCTGTTGAAATGAATAAAATAAAAATACACGTAAAAGATATGGTATCGCAGCGGGTTGCAAAAACAATGATAACAATTCGAATCACGCGTTTTTCTTTCTCCCGGCACGCCCGATGGATGCCGAAAGGCAAGAAAATGAACATAATAGATATTATAAGTTAGTTACTGAATAATAATAAAAGAGATGTTGTAGGTATCTACTTCCATATACTTATGAACCAATTAATGTATGAATCATTAAGTAATACTCAGAACAATTTTAGCTGATTATTTGTTATAACTTATAACTAATAATATTGACGATAGTGATGATACGTTTCTTATGTTTACGGATAATCTTGAAAATATTCAAGGATTCCGTAAATAACAAAAAAATTGTAATACTACATGTAATTTTTTTGAATTTGCCGCGTTTTTTCAGGTCACGCTTTCGTTTGCCAGACTCTAGCAGGGCAGTGGCCACATATGGACCACATGCATTTTCGGTAACGGGCAGTGGGCATAATTATGTGGATCTCAGGCTTTTTTTTAGAAAATAGTAAAAAACAAACAATATCTTTTTTCCACGCTGTTATTTACCATATTATCCAGTATTCAAAAGCAAATAAATCGCTGGGCCTGGCTAAGGGTTAAAAAACATTTGTATTTGCTATCAACTTACCAGAATACAGCTAGATATTAAAATCGACCAATTAGGAAACAGAGGGGCTACCGCGAAGTGAAAAAGCACTTCGTTCGAATATCTCCGACTCTGTCGCTCGAACTAGCAAGTGCGATAGAGACGGAGATACAAAAGCGAAGTTCGTTTTCATTTCCCGGTAGCCCCTCAGATTTAATTTCAAACATGTGGTGTTTTATTCCCTAATTCACAATAATTAAAAAAATAAACGCCTCAGACCGTTTATAGCCGCGTACAAACGTTCAAGCGTGGTTGACTGCATACATGGCATAAGCTCTGAAGATTGAGTGGGATAGACTACTGTCTATCTCGCTTTATCGTATGCCCCGCGCTTGCTGTCCGCCTCGCTCGGCCGTTTGGACGCGGCTATTAGAGGGTGAGCGGCGTTTACCTATTCGCGGTGTCAATATTTTGTATCTGTGTCTAAGCAGTTTATAAAAAAAATTGCGCCAATTGAATTGAACAATCTTTTGTTTTTTTTTTTTTTTTTTGGCGGGAACGTTGAAAGTGATAGGCGCGCTTGATAAAATATTTTATTGTAAATTAATTTTAGGTGTTAATTTGTACATATTTAGTCTTAATTTTAATTTAAATTCATAGTTGATTTGGTTATCGGTTTGGTGCGCTTCCCCAGTCATGGGGAAGCGTACGGGAAAGCGTTCTCGGTTGGAGGGCTTGGAGCCGGAGCCAGATCTTCAATCTGAAAGTAGTTCTGATGCGGATACAGGTGCGCCCTCGGAGCGCATACCTGCAAAAAAGAAGACTAAAGAAGATGACAAAGAGAAGTATACTCCTTTCAGGGCCAAAAGTTATTACAGGTTGTACGACGAAAATTCAGCTAAGAAAGAATTTATTGTTTTTCTGAATCACAGAGAGGATGGCCACAAATTTTCTGACAAAGATAGACTTGCTTTGTCCAATGCAATCCGAAAGCATTGCGTGTCGGGCGTGATGCATCTAAGAACAATTAATGCATACAAAGTTGGGATTATGTTCGATCTCCCAAATCACGCCAATGTCTTCCTAAAAAATGAAAAATTATTAAATGAAATTCACATGAATGCTTCAATCCCAGCATCTGAGACCGAGGTTACGGGTGTTCTCACTTCAGTGCCGATTGATTATTCGAACCAGAAGATTTTCCAATTAATAGCTTCCAGTAAAAAGGTGATAAGCGTAAGACGGTTTATGCGGCGGGTAAAAGACACGCTGGGTATCGTCTCAATGGTTCCAACTCAGACGGTTGCCGTGACTTTTGCCTCTGTACAGTTGCCTGAATATGTAACACTTGACCATTGGAGGCACGAAGTAGGGATCTATATTCCTCCAGTAAAGCAATGCCTTCGTTGCATGAAATTTGGTCATATAGCAAAGTATTGTAAAAATAATGAAGTATGTTCAATTTGTGCTGAACCTCATAATTTCAAAAATTGTAATAAGGTTAAAACACAATGCGCAAACTGTGGTGGGGATCACGTGGCTATATCTGCTGCATGTCCAATTAAAAAACAGAAAATTGAGGAAAATAAGTTAAAATCACGTAGTGCTAAATATTCCGATTTGTTTTGTGACGTTGCATTTCCGCAGCTCGGCTCAAAATATATTGACACCCATCTAAGTAATCTGACCAAATCTGACAGATTTATGAATCTACTTGTGGAAGCTATAGTTAAAATTTGTGCTGATAAAGAAACGCCAATAAATTCTAACAATATAAAAGAAACACTTAAAAACACTTTCAGGAAACAACCTTAATTTTTTTCTTTATGGACATATTGAACATAGTGCAGTGGAATGCTCAGAGTATAATAAGCAATAGGCTAATCTTTACTAGATTCTTATATGAAAATAACATTCACATAGCAATAATTTCTGAAACCTGGTTAAAACAACATCAAAAATTTTCAATTAAAGGATACAATGTCATTAGAAATGACTGTGGTAATAAACATAATGGTGTAGCAATACTTATTCATAACAATATAGTATATTCTAATATTAAAACTTATTTTGACAATGCTCTACAAAATATCTGTGTACAAATAATTATAAACAACAAGCAGTTGAGTGTAGTAAGTTTTTATAGTCCATCAAATTCTGATCCCCCATTTAATAAAAGTAAATTTGATGCTTTGATAAAATCTATTCCGCAGCCAATGCTTTTTGGAGGCGATCTAAATGCTCATCATATGTCATGGGGCTGTGTTGATACATTGCCTCGAGGTAGAGATGTCTTAGATATTATTGATGGCAATGACTTGGTTCTTTTAAATAATGGTCAAACTACTACAACTGGTTCTTCTTCTTGGCGTCCTAATGCTCTGGATTTAACTTTCGTTTCTCCATCATTGGCACTTTCATGTGATTGGTCTGTTATGGATTGTCCTCTTGGCAGCAGTTATCATTTGCCTGTAATGATAAAAATGATAGTTGGTAATGAAAATAGCTCACAAAGTAACCCAATATGTAATAATGTACATTTGCCCATTCACCCAAATTACAAACAGGTGAATTGGAAAATGTACAGGCAATCAGTTGATTTTTGTTTGGCTAATATTGATTTTGAAAATATGTCTTCGATAGATGCGCTCAATCTGTTTTGTAATATTTTGCGATCTACTGCTGTAGAGTCCATCCCTAGACATAGGTCTTTGAATAGTTCTAATACGTGTACACCAAAATCTTTGAAATTTCCCCGGCTGCCTTGGTGGAATCAAAAGTGTTCAGAAGCTGTACTTAATTCAAAACATGCTTATATAAAATTTAAAAGTGAACCTAGTGAAGAGAATTATATAGAATTTAAAAGACTTCGAGCTCTTAAAAAGCTTGTTCTTAAGACTGAACGGCGTAATAGTTGGATAAATCTGTGTAACTCATTTAACCGGTGCACTCCTTTGACATTAATATGGAATTACATGCGGAAATTTAATAAAACATTCATTTCAAAACACGCTAGTAATAATAGTTGGATATCAGATTTTCTTAAGAAATACACTCCTGATTTTGTGCTTAATGAGTCTTTAAATTATGTTCACACAGAAAATGATAATGATAAGTATCTTACTGAACCGTTTTCTTTGCAAGAGCTTAAATCTGCCCTATTTTCAAGAAGAGATACATCCTTTGGTCTTGATGGAATACCATATATTTTACTGAAAAATTTAAGTTCACAAAATCTAAAGACCTTTTTAAACATATTAAATCAGCTGTGGGAAGAAAACTTAATTCCTGATGATTGGAAAACAGATTGCTTGGTCCCAATTTTAAAGCCTGATAAAGACAAATTGTTACCCGACTCATATCGACCTATAGCACTCACATCTTGTGTAGGAAAGGTTTTTGAACAGCTTCTAAAGCAACGGTTGGAATTTTTTGTCGAACAAAATGGTCTGTTACCCTGCAATCAGTTTGGTTTTCGTAAAGGTCGGTCTTCTCGTGAGAGTATTTGTCAGTTGCAACTTGATGCACTTAACAGCATATATAATAATCAGTATCTTCTTTCGGTATTCTTTGACATTGCAGGTGCATTTAACAGTGTCAATATTTCCGTTTTATGTAGAGAGCTGTCAATGATAGGGTTACCTGGCAAAATAATAAATTTCTTACAAATGTTTTTAACAAACAGGAAGGTTTTTGTTAAATTTAACAATCACTTATATGGCCCAAGATTATCTTCTTTAGGGGTTTGTCAAGGAGGTATCTTATCCCCTTTAATTTTTATTTTGTACATTAGGAGACTAAATCTTATTCTAGGAACAAAGGTTAAAAATCTGCAGTATGCAGATGATTTGGTTGTTTATGTGTCAGGATCTGATTTAAATCAATTAGCTTTGACTATTAATGAGGCATTAATCAACTTACATAAATACTTTGCTTATCTGAACTTAGATGTAAATTCGACTAAAACCAAAGTTTTTATTTTTGGTCGCAAAAGCATGTGTTTGCCCACAGTTTTGTACAATGACATATCACTGCCTATTTCATATGATCTAATAAAGTTTTTAGGTGTTATATTTACTTCAAAACTTTCCTGGATAAAATATGCTGACAGTATTATAACCAAAGCTAACAAAGCATACAATGTGTTAAAATCGCTGTGCGCCACTTCATGGGGTGCAGACCCCAAAATTTTGTTAATCTTGTATAAGTCTCTAGTTCGAAGTCATTTTGAATATGGTTTTCTATGTTTTGCTGGAGATGATAAAATTGTAAATTCATTAGATAAAATACAAAACAAATGTATGCGGACAATACTGGGTGCATTTAAAACTAGTCCTATCGCTGCTATGCAAATTGAATCGAATCTTCCTCCTATTCATATTAGATTTCGTTATTTAAAAGAAAGATTTATTTTAAAGTTATACAGCTTGCCTAAGAACGATCTTCTTCACAACTTGATTTCTTTCCAATCATCGCCTTTTCAAAGGCGCATGTATGTTCTTCAGGATTTTACTTCTTTCTTTCACTCTTTGCAGGAGTTAAATATACATCTTGATAATGACCTTCTTCCCTGTTACACAGGCTCTTTTAAGAGTAAATATCCCGATATAAAAATTGTAATAGATTCAAAGCTAACTTCCAAAGAGGAGGCTTATTTATTGTTGTCAGAATGGTCTAATTGTAAATTTATTTATACGGATGGTGCCAAAAATAATAATGCTGTTTCCTTTGCAATTTATCAACCTGAAATTAATAAAGGTATTGGGTTTAATATCAATAAAAATGCAAGTATCTTTACTGCTGAAGCAACTGCCATCTTATTTGCTTTGAAACATGTTAAAGAACATAATCAATATAGTAAAGAATGGGTCATAGTAAGCGATAGTATGAGTGTATTAATAAGTTTATCGAGTAACAAAATGAATGCTAGCACTTGCTATCTAATTTTTTCCATTAAAGAATTATGGTTAGAACTATCTTTAATTGGTATTAAAATAGATTTTGTATGGGTTCCGTCTCGTAAAGGAGTTTCTGGTAATGAAAACGCCGACTACCTAGCTAGAACTATTGCTAATGCATCTGACTTGTCCCTGGTTCCCGACAGCAGGGACTTAGCTGTGACCTTGCCATATTCTGATATTATAAGTAATCTAAAACAGCGTATGACTGTTCTTTGGGGAAGACATTGGTATCATTTTACAGAAGTTGAGAATAAGGCTCATTTGTATGCTTTGTTAGATAACCAAGTTAATAGTAAGCCTTGGTTTTGTAAGTTTAAAACTTACATGCATCGTAGGTTTTACACCATAATTACTCGTATGCGCATTGGTCATTGTCGTTTAAATTTTCATCTCCATCGTAAAAACTTTGTCTCTTCCCCTTATTGCGATCATTGTCAAAAGCAAGAGGTTCAGTCTATAGATCACATTCTGTTTAGTTGCTCATCCTTTGGCATTCAGCGCCTAGTGCTGATGGATGAGTTGCTTGAGATTTATGGAGCTTCTAATCGAATCCCGCTCTCAGTAACTGATTTGTTGAAGGAGTCGTCTACTTATTTACCTTTGTTTAATTTTGTACATAATACTGTGTGTATGCTGTAAATATGATGCTAAATTTAAAACTTGCTTAAAATTGTATATATTTTTATTAGAGATGCAACGGATATCCGGTTGCTATTCGGTATCCGGCCTATCCGGCCATTATTTTACTATCCGGCCGAATACCGGATAGTTGCGCACTATCCGGCCGGATACCGAATAGTGATTCTGTTTGGTATTTAACTTTGAAAAGTGGTTTTACACATTAAACACAAAAAAAACTCATCTATTCAGCAAAATAGGCGCTGTACTGTATACAGAAATAGTAAGTACAGTAGTAAATGTACTGCATACGAAATAGTTTCGTACACTGACCTAATAAAACTCGTTTCTTGCCTAGAAAACGGTCCGAGCGAAACTACAATACGTAACAGGTTGAAACCTGCACGACGCGCCCGCCGCCAAACTAAAATGTAGGTATCGTTTGGCCGGCCGAATATTCGGCGGCCGGATACCGGATATTCGGCCGGTGACCAGGCCGAATATCCGGTATCCGGTATCCGGCCAAACAACTATCCGTTGCATCTCTAATTTTTATTGAAGCATTGTACCTATATTTTGTTGGTCAAATGACTTTTTGGAATGTCTGGATGAGGTGTAAGCTTTTTTGAAGAGCTGAATATTGGATTTGACGTTTTTATTGGAACATACTCAAGACTTTATTACTGGATTTGACTTCATGAATTGGATTGGAATAACTGAAGACTTATTTTTTGGATTTGACACATATGTTGATAATACTGATGACTTAATATCTAGATTTGTTCATATGAATTGGAAATAACTGAAGACAGTCTGCGCGTGCGCTCCCCCGCGTTCGGACGCGTGAGTGTTCTCTAACGCACGGATATTGTATTAGCTAAAAACAATGGCACAGTGTAAAAAATGCAGGCAATATGTATCTGAGAAACAACTACATGACTTGATAAACTGTAAATATTGTGATGCCGTGTTTCACAAAAAATGTGCCGGAAAGAACGTGAAAAAAGATGTGTGTGAGAGTTGTGTGAGTTCTTCAGCTGAAAAAACTCCAAAAATTACAATGGAAAAGAATGCGACGGCCGAGAGCGTGCTAGAACAAGTAAACCGGAAAATGGATATCCTGTATAGCCTGCAGAATAAAATAGACAAGCTCACGGAAGATGTCAGCTTCTATTCGGAGCAGTATCAATGCTTGTTCGAATTTAAGGGCCAAGCTGAAAATAAAATTAAAGCGTTAGAAAACAAGAACGTGCACCTGGAATTGCGAAATAAGGCTTTGGAAGAAAGGATTGCAAAGCTGGAATACAAAGAAAAGGAAAAAAATGTTGAACTTTATGGAGTACAGTGGGCAAAGGAAGAAGATGTCTTAGAAACAGCGAAAAAAATAGCAGTAAAATTGGGGCTGAAGCCGAATGATATTTGTGAGGTAAAGAGGGTAGGTGAAGAAAAGCCGGCCGGCTTAGCGGGCGCGGACCGCCGCGCTGCCGCCGGTAGCGAAGAAGGATCCCCCCGCCCGCGGGCGCCCCGCCCGCGCTCGCTCGTCGTCTCCCTGAACACGCGAACTGCGCGTGATCAGTGGATGGCTAAGAGAAAGATGATAATAACTAATGCGGACATCTATGGCGAAAGTGGTGATGCCACCAAAATTTACATCAACGAAGACCTCACAAAAAATATGAAGCAGCTCTTGTGGCGTGTTAAAAGCGAGCTTAAGCCTGATCCATTCAAATACGTATGGGTACAAGATAATAAAATTCTGCTTAGACGGGATGATCCAAACAACAAAAAAATAACTGTAATTCGCACAGATGAAGATTTAGCGAATATCAAAGCTGCAATCAAATGATAATTTCTCATTCACAGCCTGGCAGCAATTTGGGCTGTGTGAAATTGGTTATGCCTAAATATTCATTTTAAAATTCAACGACATACTTCAGTCAGTCCAATCTAATATTAAATACACTAAGTACATAAGCTCAAACTCATGGTGCAATAATATAAATGAAAATAGTTCCGATTTCATAGTAATCCATTTAAACATACGCTCATTACGAAAACATTATAATGAATTAATAACACTCGTGGAAGATTGTCAAGATAACTGCGACATGATTATACTATCGGAAATAAACATTAAATCAATTGAACTCCCATTGTTCCAACTAGATGGATATAACTCCTACGCCTTCACGAGAGAAGAGAGGAAAGGTGGCGGGTTACTTATCTTTGTGAAAAAAATGCACAACATTACGGCGATTAATATTACTTGTACGGCGTGCGAGATAATGCACGGACAGCTGACGCAGGGTCAAGGACGCGCGGACATTCATATTGTGGCCGTATATAGGCCACCAGACACAAATAGGTATACTTTCACAAGCGAGATGCAGCAACTACTGAATAACATACCGCCACAATGTGATGTTGTTGTTTTGGGCGATATGAACATCGATCTCATGGATTCCAATTTGGATAATTCTGCTACGCGATACCTTGATACTATGTGTGAGATGGGTCTACAGTGTACAATCACAGACTATACGCGTGAAGAAATACGTAACGGCATGGTGGTACGCTCTTGTTTAGATCATATATGGACCCGGGTAGCGGCACCTAGTGTTTCGTCCTTTTTGCTCACGTGTAAAATTTCAGATCATTACCTAGTTGGGGTGAGATATAATAGTAATATAAGTGTGGTCAGAGATCAGTGCTACAACAAGTGTCAAAGTATGCGTTTGTGTAATAAAAGTGTTGAAAAGAAACTGGATGAGTATCCGTGGCACGAACTAATGGTATGTGAATGTGACTGTCCATTGTTGCTTTATGAGAGGATTAAGCGTATTTTTGGCAATATTTATGACAGTTCTATGGTTAAAAATATAAAATCAAAAAAAAGGGTTTCTAAGCCCTGGATAACTGCTAAATTGAAATTAATGATAAGATACAGAGATAAGCTATTCCGTAGGTGGAAAAGTAAACCACTTGACATGAATATGCGTCTAGAGTATAATAGATACAGAAATAAAGTGAATAAATGCATAAATAATGCCAAAAATAAGTACAGGCGGGAGGAGATTTTACAATGTAAAAAAGACATGAAAAAAGTATGGAACAAGATTAATAGCTGGACGGGAAGGATGGGAGTCAGTTTGGATGATGTAATAAAAAAATACCTAGGAAAAAGGGAATCTTTAATCAATATTTGTAATACATTTTCGACTACTTTTACTCAAGAGATATTAAATATAAAACACGACTGCAACCACAAGTTTTTAAACAGAGCTGATTATGTAAATAAACCTCAATTATCAATAAGGTACCGGAAAGCCACTCATCTTGATATTATCAAAATAATAAATAACTTGAATATTGATAAATCACCTGGCCAGGATAGAATACGAGTACGTGACGTAAAATTTATTAAATCAAAATTAAGCCCCATTATCGCTCTGTTTATTAACTTGTGTATACAGAAGAGTGTATATCCACTTGAGTTAAAGACTGCTCTAATAAGACCAATCTACAAACAAGGCTCGCATATGGACTATGCAAATTATCGACCAATAGCAATACTGTCGGTAGTAAATAAAATAGTCGAAAAATTTATAGTTGAGCAAATAAGTGGTTTCCTAGAGAAAAATAATATATTAAATGATGCTCAACATGGGTTCCGGCGGGGCCGTAGCACGGCGACGGCGCTAGCGCGGTTTGCTGACGACGTAAACAGCAGTCTTAACGACAGGCAGCAGGTGGTGGTGGTCTACATCGATTTCAAAAAAGCTTTTGATACGCTGGACCACTGCCAGCTGCTGTGTGCCATGGACGAATGTGGGGTTAGCGGCCCGGTCAATAAGTGGTTGCAGGCCTATTTGTCCGAGCGTACTCTGAGGACTGCTGTTTGCGGCGTTACGGGTGGTAGCGCGCAGATAACCTGTGGGGTACCAACCGGCTCCGTGTACGGTCCCGTGGGATACATCATGCATGTAAACAGTATGTGTAACGTGGTTAAGCACTGTAGGACCTATATGTATGCAGATGACACTTGCCTTGTCTACTCTAGTAAAGATATAAAAAATATAGAATATTGTATTCAAGAGGACCTTAACAATATCATTAAGTGGGCGCATGACAATGGTATCATAATTAATATTGCTAAAACCAAGTGTATGCACATTTACTCGCCCTACAGTAAGTGTATAACGGGAGAACCAAAGATTATAGGCCATGACTACGACTGCCTACATAATGGTGTCCCCTCCTCTTGTCACTGTGAGGGGGTTGAGGTGGTGGAGAGGTACAAGTACCTGGGCCTGACAATAGACTCCCGCTTCACTTGGAGCGCACACGTGGAGATGGTTTGTGATAAGCTCCGGGCGGTGCTTGTGAAGTTCCACCACCTTAAGTTTTTCACA
The DNA here is from genome assembly GCA_945867215.1 of Epinotia demarniana. NCBI lineage: Eukaryota > Metazoa > Arthropoda > Insecta > Lepidoptera > Tortricidae > Epinotia > Epinotia demarniana. The sequence continues at coordinate 14,650,331 of OX244260.1, read as the reverse complement.
GATAGAGCGACTTTATATACAGTTTACTATGCACTCACTGATTCGATACTTTCTTATGGACTAAGTACGTACGGTAGAACATTTAAAACCTATCTTGATAAAATTAAACACCTACAAATAAGGTTTATGAAAGCTCTAGTAGATAAAAAGACAAAACAAGCTTGTAAACTGGATTATAGTAACTTATTCGTCAAATGTAATATGTTGCCAGTCTCTGAGAAGGTGTCGTTCCAAATTGCATTAGAACAATTTAACTTGTGCGAGTTTAAGGTCCCTGTAACTAATACAATTTTGCGGAGAAAGCTGGCCAATGAGGCGTTAATTGTGCCTAGAGTAAGCAATTATTATGGTAAGAGAACCAGATCTTATCTCGTTCCTAAAATCTATAACAATATACCGTTAAATATTAGAAAAAGCGCCAGCAAGAATACCTTTAAGTCAAAGTTAAAAAAGCTTATGTTAAAACAAAGGGAAGATAAAATAAGTTTAATTACTTAGTTAAGAAAGTTTACGGAATAACATTTATATTGAACTTACATTTCTAACTTACACTACTACAATATCTAGTTAAGGTACTTAATTAATTTAAAACAGTAAAAAATGGGAGCTTATTTCTGCCAACAAACTGTTGTACAGTTTGGCGGAAGTAGAAAAGTAAACTTAAATATGTACTGTTTTTGTGAATAAACGCTTTATTTATTTATTTTTTTTATTTTACATATTTATTGGACTAGAGACTTCTGATTTGAAACTACTGAAGACGTTATTACTGGATTTGATCAAATGAAATTATACTTACTGAAGACTAGGCAGTATGGCCCATGGTCTTAGCCTGTCCGAATGGACGAATTTAAAAAAAAAAAAAAAAAAATGAACAATCTTTTCGAAAAAAGGGCGGGAAACGTGTGTTTTGGTGAAACGGTTGTGTTTTTTGGCTTTTGAAATTAAAATTTATTTATCGCTGATAAATTAGCTTTAAAGGATCAGTTTTGTATAAATATCTGTATGTAGTTAGGAGATTTGTATATATTTATTGTTTTTCCATCTTACTTAGCTGAATATTATCGGGTAAGTCGATTTTTATTTCTTGCCGCCTATTATGGCGGACCCCCCCGATCCGGGGGGTTCTTCAAAGGCTCCTCCGGATATTGCTCAAGAAATAACAATTTCTCACAATAATGATGAGTCTATGGACACGGATGTGTCTGTTCTATCTCAGGGAAAGAGGGTTAAAAGAAAAGTAGTTAGACGAATTTGCAAGCATTGTAATAAGAAAAGAAGGCAGCGTAAAGACAATAATGAGGTAGGAGCCCACGATTGTTTGTGTAGCATGGATTTAGATGAATCGGCAGTGTCTCATAGAAATGTTACCCCTTTGATGCCCCCCCCAAATCCTCCATCACAGTTGCCAAATACCTCGCTAAACAGTTGTTCACAATCTGTCCCGACACTGAATACTTCTTCCCAGGTGAAAGAGCCTATTGGTAGAGTTTTATATCAATCATCTGATGCTGCTCCATACACGGTTCATGTGCAGAGACTGCAGGTCTCACCGAATGAAGGTATCACTCTTCACCCAATATCCCTTGGCCGGACCCTTAAAAATAACAACATAAAAGGAATTGTTAATGGTAGCTTAAAGCGTATAGGCAGGAACAAAGTGTCCCTTTCCTTTCAAAAATATGATGAAGCCAACATTTTTCTGGAAAATTCTGTACTGAAAAATCTCCAATATAAAATGTTTATTCCAACTTTTTCAGTGACTCGCATGGGAATTACTCGCGGTGTTCCCTCGGAATGGTCAGAGGAGGACATTCTTGAGAATGTTTCTGTTCCTATGGGTTGTGGCCCAATTCTAAAAGTTAGAAGGTTGAATCGGAAAATAATTACGGAGGGAGGACCTCAATTAAAACCAACTGAATCCGTGGTACTTACTTTTGACGGTCAGGTACTTCCCAAACGTATTTTCCTATGTTATTCAGCTTTGTCTGTTGAAACTTATATTTTTCCCACAATTCAGTGCTATAAATGTTGTCGCTTTGGTCACGTTAAAATGAATTGCAGGGCCAACAGTCCCAGATGTTATAAATGTGGTCAGTCTGGCCACTCTGGTGATTCTTGTTCTGTAGAAGAAGAGAATACTATTTGTTGCTTGTGCCAAGGAGCACATTTCGCTATTAGTAAATCTTGTCCCGAATTCAACCATCAGAAAGCTATAAAAGATTCAATGGCTAAAAGTTGTGTTTCATATGCAGAAGCTTCTAAGCTTCACCCAGCTGTTCTCAAAATTTCATATGCTGATGCATTATTGACTTCTAATAGCAATATCAATAGTATTTCTTCTCCTGCAGCCCCTCCCAAACCTATGCACCCTGGCATCTCTTCACACAAGAAAACAATTTATATAAAGTCAAAGCCTCCTCCAATACTTGACAAAGGATATGACCGTGCTGCCCATAACTCCATTATAAGTGATTTTAATATGCCAGAACCTTGTAATGGCTGTATGTTTAAAAATAATAGCAATCAACCCAATGAAGCCTCTGTTGCAGATCTTATAGCTGCACTTATAAAGTTATTGACCCAATCAAATTTTTTCACACCGTCCAACGCTGCCCCAATAATTGATGCTATATCTAAATTACCTTTAAACAATGGACAAGTTAACTCTAATTCAGTGGAACTGTCGGAGTGTAATCCCTAAAAAAAGTGAATTAATTCATTTAATTAATAAGTATAAACCATTTATTGTTGCTTTACAAGAGACATGGTTAAAGCCAGGCTATTCTTTTAGGATTCCTGGCTTTGCCTGTATTAGAGAAGACAGGTCTGATGGGTATGGTGGTACTGCCCTACTCATTAACCATTCTTGCTCCTTTACCTATTTTGCGACTCCTCATGTCAACAAAGATTTTTCAATAATAGCTGTCATAGTTAAGAACATATGTTTTGTTTCTGTATATATTCCACACCCATCCTCAATTATTTTTAATGAAGTTGACTGCATCATTTCCACACTTCCTAAACCATTTATTATCCTTGGTGATTTTAACTCTCAACATCATTCATGGGGTTCTTCTTCAAATCACTATGGTCCCGTTTTACTAGACATATTGGATAGTCATAATATTTGCTTGCTGAATAATGGCAACGCAACCCGTCGCACTGGTCCTAATGAGGGATTGAGTGTGCCCGATCTTTCGCTTAGCACTCCTGGTCTGGCATCTACACTTACTTGGGATACTTTACCATCAACATACGGAAGTGACCATTTTCCTATATTAATCACTTTTCCTTCTACTGGTGGTCGTTTGCATAAGCGCCCTCCCCGTTTGAAATACAACTTAAGGAATGCAGATTGGGCATCATTTAGTGCGTGCATTGAGGCTAAGCTTTCCTCTTTTCCTAATGTCAGTTGTGGAACTGAGCCTGTCTGTGCGTCAACTTTAGCCAAGGCGTTTATGGAGGCTGCTGACGAAGTTTTTCCTGAAAAAAAAAAATGCTTGAATTTTATTCCTTCCCCCCCGTGGTGGGATAATGAATGTAGTGAAGCGGTTAAGAATAGGAAATATTTAGAATTAAAGTACAATGAGTGGTGGCTCTGACGAAAATTTCCAATTATTATCGGCTGCTATTGCAAATACAAGTAAATTATTTTAAAAAAAAAAGTTTGAGAGCTGGAAAAACTTTTGTTTGACCTTATCCCCACAAGTCTCTCCTACAGAAGTCTGGCGTAACATTCGACGATTTCGTTGTGCATTCCGTGAATCGTCGTCACAACATTTTCCCCAGGATTTAGCTGATAGCTTTTTAAATAAACTAGCTCCTTCGTCAGCTCCTGAGGATCTACTTTCATCGTTCTCTATTTCATCTTTTAATGTAAATGATCCTGATGGGCTGAATGATCCATTTTCTATTTCTGAACTTAAAGGTGTGTTATCTAATGTCAAAAATAGTGCCCCTGGATTGGATGGCATTCCATATTCTTTCGTTTCTCATCTCGGGCCTAACACTCTTTCATATTTCTTGGACCTAATCAATTCTATTTTTATATCCGGCATTATTCCTACCTCGTGGAGATCTCAAGAGGTTCTTCCAATATTAAAACCTAATAAAAGTTCGTCTGATCCGTCATCATACAGACCAATAGCTCTTTCTTCGGTTTTAATGAAAATTGCTGAACAACTAGTTAAAAATAGACTAGAATGGTTCATTGAAACAAATAACAGTTTAAGTAAAACCCAGTTTGGTTTTAGACGAGGTAAATGTACCCTAGATAGTATAAGTATTTTCATTACTGACATAAGAATAGCATTCTCTGATAACCAGTCTGTAGTCGCAGCTTTCCTTGATATAAATTCTGCGTATGATAATGTTGTGTTAAGTATACTGAAGGAAAAACTAAATACTTTGAACGTCCCGACTTTTTTGAGTAAATTCATAATTAACATCCTATCAGAAAGGCGTATTGACTTAATTTTAGACGTTGACAATGAGGAATCAAGATTAGTATGGAAAGGTCTTCCACAAGGATCTGTATTAAGCCCAATTTTATATAACTTGTCTTGTATGATCTGGAAGCATCAGTAGGTAATGTTGGCGTTCTTCAATATGCTGACGATCTGTTGTTGTATTGTACTGACCGATCCATTGAAAATGCCAGTTCTTCTCTAACTTCCTCTTTAAGTCTTTTAAGGAAATGGTTGGGACAAAATGGTCTTGATCTGTCTCCATCTAAGAGCTCTGTTGTGTTATTTTCTAGAATGCGTTTGCCCCCGCCAGTCTCTGTATATTATAATAACTGTGAAATTCCTGTAGTCAACCAAACAAAATTTTTAGGTGTTGTTCTTGATTCTAAACTAACTGGTACCCCTCACTGTGAATATATTCTCGCTAAATGTGAACGTTTGTTAAATATGCTTAGATGTCTCTCCGGTGTTTGGTGGGGCGCTCACCCGTTTTGTATGAAACTAATATACAATGCTCTAATTCGTAGTATTTTAGATTATGGCACCTTCCTTTTACAGCCTGGAAGTGTAGTCGCTTTCAAAAAACTGGATAATATTCAGTCGAAAGCCTTAAGATTGATAGCAGGTGCTATGAAATCTAGCCCTCTTAATGCTTTACAGCTAGAGTGTTGTGAACCTCCATTGCAGCTACGTCGTCAATACCTTGCTGATAGATTTCTGTTTCGAGCCCTACAAATTTCTGATCATCCGCTTCGTTCTAAACTCAAGACACTTTCTGATCTTATTATTTCTTCCAGTTATTGGTCCCATAAACGTGTTCCATGTCTCATAAATAGCTATAAAAAGTTTACCTCTATCCAAGCTCCCACTCACTCTTCTATTTCATATCCCTTATTTTGTGCTCCGTATAAGTCTCTAACTGTCACTCCTGATGTAGCCTTAAATATAGGTATTCCAAAAAATGGTCCCAATAACAATATCAGTTTTAACCATGTGAAGGACAACCTTTGGAAAAACTACCATACAATATACACCGATGCCTCTAAACATTCTCAGTACAAAATTATCCAACAAATAAAACTCCCACCAGAATCATCTGTGTTTACTGGAGAATGTTTCGGTCTTAAGGCAGTCGAATATATCCGAACGGCAGGACTTAGAAAATCAGTCATAGTATCTGATTCTATGAGTGCCTTACAGGCATTAGTCAAATATCCTTTTCAATGTAAAATCATTTTTCCAGTAATTATAGACACTCGAATTCTATTAAGTGATTGTATAACTCGTGGGCTTTCAGTGTCTTTCGCTTGGGTCCCGGGACACAGTGGAATAAATGGTAATGTTAAAGCAGATCGCCTGGCCAACGAAGCTGTGACGTGTGGGGACAGATTTCCTTATAAAAATTTTAGTCATGACTTGATTGCTCTACCTTCTTCTTATCTCAGTGATGCCTGGAATCAGTTGTGGGAAGAAAGTGCCCAGACAAAAGGCAAATTCTACTATGCAATTCAACCTAAAGTTCCTACTAAGCCCTGGTTTGCAAAGCTAAAGCTTGGTAAACGAGCGACTAGTATTATAATACGAATGAGATTAGGTCATGTGTGCACGCCGGCTCATCTTGCCAGACTACATATTGTGGAGTCAAACTTGTGTGAATGTGGAGAAATTGGAGACTTGAATCATATTTTTCTTTCTTGTACTTTTTTCAGCCATGTCTCTTTTTACAATGATCTCTCCTCACTTAAAATCCCCTTTCCTACATCCATCCCTGTCTTGTTAGCCTCAAATGATCCTTCTGTATATAATGCTTTATCCTCTTTCATTTTATTTAATGATATTCATATTTAGTTGTTTTTGTTAATTATATATATATATATATATTTTTTTTATTAGCTCCTGAACTGATCCTATCTTTCCAAATTCCTTATCTCGTATTCGTATTTTTCATTTTCCCGTTTCCCTCCTTTGTCGGGGGGGCACAGTCGGTGGCAATGCGCAAACCGCGTCAGGCCAAGAAAAAAAAAAAAAAAAAACAATCTTTTCGCCATAGTATAATTTAATTGATTGATTGGATAATCCTTTTTTTATTATTTTCTCGCAGTCGAAGTGAAAAGTAGAGTCGTTCGGGAAAATAACCATCTCGTGGTAATATGACTTATTTTAGACACTTGTCATACAATCTACAGCTGCTAACAATAGTACCTACATTGTTATAAGGTCTAGAAAGTACGCAGTAGACGAGTGGGTTCGAGGTCCGAGCAGAGACGTTACATACATATAGTGCTTTTAACGCCTACTGCGAGGAAATTGCAAACAATTATAATTATAAGTCAAAATTAAGTATCTAATGAAAGTAATGAAAGATCATAGGATGAAACACTGTAGCGCGGATCCGCTCGCGTGCAGGGGGCATGCAGGGGGCACCGCGCGGCGGGGCCCGGCGCGGGCCGGGGGCCCTGTGATAGAGAATCGCTGTTCATAGTTGGCCTGTTCGTGGGATGTCCAACTCAACCCCAGCTTTGAAGCCTGAACTCTGACCATCTTTTGTCACATTTTCCGAGCAGGGTTCCGTAGTCAACAAGGAACCCTTATAGTTTTGTTTATTATACCTACTTTTGATGACTTTTCCTCTCTTGCCTGAAGTTCTGTAAATGTTGATTTTTGTGCATGCGTCGTGTTAATAAACTGTAACTGGAACCAGAATTTGTGTGTGTATTTTCACTAGCGGCGGCCCGCCCGCCGCCTACAAATGTTACTCATGTACTTAAGTAATACCCAATATTAATTTTGCTGCACTTACTACATAATATACAATGTGTCCCAAGATAATGTCCACAAACAAAAAGGAAAAACATGTTTTGTTTTAGAAAAATTGTAACATTATCTAATTTTTAATATTTTTACCGAGTGTCTTAATTAACTAATTAAGCATTACAGACCAAAGCGAATATTTCGCGTATTGTGAGGTCTAAGTATTTAACAAACGCATAATGTTATTCTGTGTTGTATTTCCGCGTTGTCTGTCCGCGTATTCCCCGGTGCCTTCCCGCCGGCCGACGACGCCTAATGTATTTTTTCATCAGCTACATTGTAAATAGGCGTGATCTTTCAACGCCAGGCGGCGTCAGGCGTAGGGTTCCAATCATTTGTTATTATTTCTCTCACGCTTCGAGTTTTCCAACAAATTGTATTGTAACTGACAATATGACTGATTATTGTTCGATTCCATACAAACGTTCCGCGTTGGAAACCGGACGTTTTCGGATGATAAGGGAAAGGGAACATCTTTTTACATAAAATTTAGGTGTATTACTAGCGCGTACTGAAAAGGTCACTTTATGTCCCAGAATAATGTTAGCCCCCTTCGGTACCTACTTGTGTAAGTATTTATGTTAATGTCATGAATTTCCTGGCATCAGCGAAAAAACCAAAAGATGTTTTTCCACCACGCTTCTAGTTTTGAAGACCTAATCTAAACTATGAAGAAAATAAAGTAGGTAAAAAAAACCGAAATTCGTTATCAGATGGAAGTGGCCAGGGCACAGTGTGAAATTGCCTTATTTGCGGCCCTCCCTGTTTTTGTGGTTTTTGGATACACGATAATCAAAAAAAGATAAATGTAAAATGATATATAAAATATGAAATAATAATAATAATTAATACATTTTATTCATAAACATAAACTTGCTTATTAAGACATAGTACATACCTCTACAATATTACATGCTGCGTCTGAACTAGGATGATCCTGTGTCTCAGACAAAGATAATAATTACAAACTAATTAGTGCAATTTATATTAGTATCGTATATTTACCAACCAACCAAAAAAACAATAAACCAACCAAGAAGAACCAAGAACCAAGATAACCGGTATAGCCCTCCGAATCGCTAAACTTAAGTGGCAGTGGGCAGGGCACATAGCACGTAGAACCGATGGCCGTTGGGGCGGAAAGGTTCTCGAGTGGCGACCGCGTACAGCCTACCGGAAGGCGCGGCGTGGGTAGGCCCCCCACAAGGTGGACTGATGACCTGGTAAAGGTTGCGGGAGGCTACTGGATGCGGGTGGCACAGGACCGGTCACTTTGGCACTCTTTGGGGGAGGCCTATGTCCAGCAGTGGACGTCTTTCGGCTGATATGATGATGATGATGATGATGATCGTACATTTAGAAACAATTGGAACATAGTAACTTACATCTATTTAAAGTACATTGGTACCAATCTTGAGGTATCTAGACACACGGTAGTGTGTCCGCCAAGTTCGAGCAAAAAAAAGCGACACACCGGCCGTGGGTTATATTACACGAACCATTTCGGGCCAATTTCGACCACCCTATAACTCAAAACATATTTTATCTACGCATATGAAATTTCGAGTGTCTGTTGACATCCCCTTAATTGTCTAGAATACAAAATTTCATTATTCTACCTATAGCAGTTCATGAGATATTGACGTCAGAAAATCGCTATTTTTACTATACACTCACTGACTCACTGACTCACTCATCAAAAACCTAGACCACTTCCAATGGTCGTACTGACTTGAAATTTGGCATGGAGATAGGTCTTAAGGTCAAAGTAAAGGGAAAAATCTGAAAACGGCCAAGTGTGAGTCAGTTTTAAAAAAAGCGAAGGTGTAACTTTGTTCTACTATGAAGTCATAATGAACTAAATGGGTCTATCTTCCAATGGTCGTACCGACCTGAAATTTGGCTCGAAGGTTTGTCTTTAGGTCGAAATAAAGTAAAAATCTGAAAACGGCCAAGTGTGAGTCAGTTTCGAAAACAACGAATGTGTAATTTTGTTCTACTATAAGTAGGTATGGAGTGGAAATGAGATAAGACTTATTTAAATTTAGATACATACCAATTTAAGACAATACATGTTTGTCTTAAAGACAAGAACAATAAAACTGTTCCGTTTCCAATAAAGGGATCCAGACAGTGCCACGCAAGCGTAGAAAAAAGAATTAGACGCTTAGTATAAAGGGTATAGTATAAAGTACACACCTAAGTGGAATGAGACATTTGCTAAAGCAAAAGTGATAAAACAATAATAAAGAACCTACACTTAACAAAAATAAATGAAATCCCATCAAAAACATAAATGTGAAAGGCTGCCAAGTTCGATACTATGGGAATGCTTCGCCTATAAAAGAAGTGAGATCTGAATAAGTACCAAGTTCCATAAAAATAACTCAAATCATAAACAGTTATAGGAGTGCACACTTGATTTCCAACAGTTTTTAAGGTACATTTTGAATAAGTATCACGTTACATAGAAATACCTAAAATTATAATAGTCAGAGAAACGCACACCGGTTTTTTTAGCAGTTTCCTGATAACATTTATTATTTTCAGTACTTTTTAATGATGTAACTTGGCAAGTTTTAATAGAAAATTATATACTTGATACATTGCAGTCCAAAGGTGTCGATTCATTGCATTGAAAAGGTGTGTGGTGTGTGAAAACTTGCCAAGTAACATCATTAAAAAGTACTAAAAATAATAAATGTTATCAGGAAAGTGCTAAAAAAACCGGTGTGCGTTTCTCTGACTATTATAATTTTAGGTATTTCTATTTAAACGGGGGAATGGAATGCATTTTCGAAATTAATGTTCATTCAAATATTCGGTTTAACATGATTAGAAAAAATATATATCTAAGTCGTATGTTAGACACAGAGACGAAATATATTTATGTCCGTCGAACAGTATACGAAATAAGATTACACAAACTAAAATTTAGGTTGAATTAAAATTAGTTAAGGTTTAAGCAAAATGATTCTCACTCAAATGAAAATTAGATAAAGTGAGACAATGCCAAATAATTTAAGTTTAAATAAAATTAGGGAAACCGTACTTAGGCCAAAGTAAATAATAAAGTAATTAGTTGTTAGGCAAAAAATAAGTAACCCGGTCGATTACACGTACAACGATTTAGTATACTGAGATAATTCGTTATGTATACTATTATATATTCGGCATACGTAACGTAGGGTGGTGAATTCGTAAATGCACCAGACCGCAGGTGTTTGTCGCCCGAACCGAAGGTGAGGGCCAAAAATATGCGCTCTGGGGCTTTACGAATTACCGCCCGTGTTGAGAGCAAAATTTTACGTCTTCACCTGGCCACAATGCGCGTTTTCCCGTACGCGCAGCGTGCGGTAAAATTCGCATTATGGCCAGGTGTGACGTAAAATAAAATACGGATGGCCGGAACTAAGGCAAAATTTCACACTGTGTAGAGGTGGGTTATTTTAGAGGTAAATGTGTTCTTTGATCATTGTCGTTTATAACCAGTAATATTTGAAATGAATTAGATAGATCTAATCAAGTAAACATCAGCAAGACAATATATTATTATTTACACTGCCACAAGTGAAACGAATATTGAATAGGTAATTTAGGAGAAAAACCATTTTGGTCGAAGTAACCACAGTCGAAACCGGATGAAATTGCCTCTACATTCAAACGTATACACTCCACAATCTTCCAAACTTTACAATATTAGTAAGCACAGATAATTTGTATCATTAGTACCCGGTTTGGCTCAATAACATTTTGCGTGTAATATACGCGCCCCAGTGACACGTCCTGACGTGACGTATAGAAAGCGTATTGGCGATGACGTCCTCATCTATAAATCATATGGCTCGGCAATCGTCCGACCCGTCTGCCCCGCGACTTTCCTCTTTTTTTGTCTGACTTCTAAACCGTTAACGTGTGTGATAGAAGGGTGGCAACATGTGTTAGGCTTTCATACATTACATCTTGATAAATGATACGGTTTTATCAAAATATTTTTTACAACTTTTTACTGAAGGTTCCGAGTAGCGTCGTCGTCTTTAGCTAGGATACGATATAGACAGACGCCGTGCCGTCATCGCGAAGCTGAAAGTTACAATTTTACAGGTCTAACTTGGCAACTCAGCACGGCTATCATGCGACGGCGCGCGAGCGCCCTCGATTTTTCTCGCACTGTCCGTCTCTCTCTTATTAAAACACTTAGAACAAGAGGTATAGCGCGAGAAAAATCGAGAGTTGATAGACGTGCTGGGCCAATGGCATGGCCAGTCGTTATTCGTCAGGCAATTGTCTTCTCATTCATTTTCATTTCATTTTATATTCAAATATTGGAAGTTTCTACCAGGGTTGTCGTGGATGCGGATATTTGGGGACACACCCGCGGATGCAGATTTTGGGGTCAAACAATTAAACACCTAAATAAACACCAACGTCCATTTTAAGATATCTCGCAAGTATCAAAAACGTTGAGACTAAATTACGATATTAGACGAAATTAAGTTATTTTTACCAATAATAAAAAAACAAAAATCATATATTTATTCTGCAAATTTACATGTCAAACGGTAATTTATAATACAAAATAATAATCTTACAATAAAAGAATCTTTTATTTAATAAGAAAACAAACAGTCATACATAAATCTTGAGTAAGATAATGAACAGAAAGATAGACCTATAGTTTCCTGAAAATACTAGGATAAAGAATACGTGGCTAATATAGTAAGTGTAATATGAAAACATAGTAAACATAAACTATATTATAGTTATAGGTAATTTAACAAATAAAATAAGAGTTTAAGTGTGCAGTAGCAGGTGTATGATAAAATTGGGAGAAAAACATATCTGTAAACAGAAACTAAATTATTCATTCCGAATACAATTATCCTTAATTCTATTTAAATGCTTTTTTTAGAGAAGCACTTGTACAATTAAATATATCAAAGTTCGCAAGTTTTTCATTATTATTAAATAATTTGCAAACACGCTTAATAAATGTGTTCCCGGCGTATTTAGTTCGATTGCGAGGAATACAGAAAAGATCTTTCTTACGACACTGTCGCTCTCGTCTACGCGGAACCCTAAAACTTATATTTTGCAATAATGTAGGGGCATCTAACTCAGCATGAATAATTTTAAAAAGTAAGACGGAATCTACGGAATCTCGACGGTCACATAATGTTTGCATGTTAAAACGCTTACATGTATCCGTATAATCTGTATACGTTCGCCCAGTCCTAAACGCAAGTGACTTAATAAATTTCTTTTGCAATTTTTCAATTCTGTTAATATGAACAGCGTGATACGGCTTCCAGACAGAACATGCAAACTCCAGGTGACTTCGGACAAAGCTATTATAAAGGATTTTATACGTCAAAGGATTTTTAAACGGCTTACCAACGCGTAGAATAAAACCTAGTTGTTTATATGATTTTTTCAAAACATTATTGATGTGAGGGACAAAAGTAAGTTTACTATCCATGAGAACTCCAAGATCACGGATTTCAGAGACCCGTGTTAGACTTTTACCTGAAAGACTATAATTAAATTTAATGTATTTTTTCTTTTTAGTGAAAGTGATTATATTGCACTTATCGAAGTTTAAAAATAAATGATTAGCTTCACAATACGAAACCAAATTATTAAGATCATTTTGTAGTATGACACAATCACTTTCATTTTTAATGATCCTGAAAATTTTAGTATCATCTGCATATAGCAACAGGTTAGAATTTTTAATATGTTTAGAAATATCGTTCACATATAATGTAAACAGCAAAGGACCCAAATGGGACCCTTGAGGCACCCCAGAACTGATCGGTTCACATTCTGACTGAAAAGCCAGCAACACTACGGACTGGACCCTATTTTCAACATAAGATTTGATCCAGCGAAATAGATCGCCATGTATACCGAGCTGCCAAAGCTTTGATAACAAGGTGTAATGACAAATTTTGTCGAAAGCCTTGGCAAAATCGGTATAAATCGCGTCAACACTGAAGCCGTTATCCATGGCGTTAAAAATTAAGTCAGTGAAACTCAAGAGATTGCTATCGACAGATCGAGACTTGAAAAAACCATGCTGATTAGGAATAATATGACGACGTACAACATTAAAAAGTTGATCGGTAACTATTTTTTCTAATAATTTAGCACAGACACACAGTTTGGAAATGGGTCGATACTTCTCAATATCGCGGCTGACTGTACCTTTAGGAATTGGGGTCACCCACGCCTGCTTCCAGATTTTAGGAACATAGCCATCTTTAAGGGATTTGGTAAAAAGTATGGTAATAGGAGTTGTAAGAGAGGAACGACAGCTTTTTATTAATAAAGGATGTATCCCATCCGGACCGGCGCCTTTATGAACATTAATTGATTTTAAATATTTTTCTACAATATGTGGGGTAATTTCGATTGAGTTTAAATCAAATACTGGATCGGAAGGTGAGATTTTGACTATGTCATCAGGATTATTGTTGCTGGGCTGCTCGAAGACTGATTGAAAGTGATTATTAAAAAGGTTACAAATTTGCTCACCGTTTGAACTGGTAATTTCTTTATAGACCATGGTTTGAGGGAGTTTGTTTTTTGAAAACATGGATTTAACATAAGTCCAAAAAAAATTAGGATGAGTTTTTATTTTACTTTCAGAGTAGGATATATAATTGTTATAACAAGCAGACTCTAATTTATTGGCACGCTTACGAAGAATACTGAAACTTTGATAATCCAAAGGATTTCCATACAATTTAAATAGCTTGTGATATTTACGTTTCTCTCTCAACATCTTTTGCAAGGATTTATTATACCAAACAGGGACAGATAATGAAGTCTGGCGGACATGACGAAGTGGGGCATATTGACGAATTAAATCGTTTATGAAATTGTTAAATCTTGCTATGCAGTCATCTAAGTGTAAATTTTTAAAGAAATCGATCCAATCGACTGCAGATAGTTCTTTATTTATTTTATCAAAATCGGCTGAATGGATATTATAAATACGTAGTATGCGTAGCAGGGGTCAAATAAGTCGGGAGGTCGAGTTTAAGATCAATGCAAAGCGATTTATGATGTGAATCTTCAGGTGTAAGGGGGGTGTCACAGCTAGTTACACAACAGTTAAAGTTACAAAATATTAAGTCTAGGATGCGACCATTTACATTAATGATTGAATTATATTGTTTAGTTCCAGTGTAAGATAAGAATTCATGAACAAGACGGGTACTAAAGCTGCTAGACGTCGCCAAGTGCACCCCGGAATCAGGATTACCAACCCAGACAGCTTCTGGTATATTAAAATCCCCTGTAATTAAAAATAAATCATCTGGTCTGTCAATAATAATTTGACCAGCAAGGTCGGTAAAATCAGTTAATGCTTCACGGTAATTAGGTCCGCTCGGTATGTAAATACAGCAAATGTTTAAAAAACGGGATCTGTCAGTATGAGAAATCAGTTGCGGTAACGTGTTATGTTTATTGGCAATCAAAGGCAGCGAAACCCAGATACAATCACAAGAGGCTCGCGGGGGGATGGGCCAGTCGCGGAGGAGCGGGCGGAGGTGGCCGCGCACCGCCACCGCCACCCCGCCACCGCGAGACGCACCACTATCCGCGGTAGACCGATCACAACGAAAAACACTATAATTATTATCGAAATACTCCCTATCGAAAAAATCTGCCGTAAGCCACGTTTCCGTTAAACAAATAAAATCGTGGTTGGACTGAGCCACTTGAGATAAGAAATCATGTGATTTTGTTCGTAAGCCCCTAACATTCTGGTAATAACCACTAAAAACATCACTCGCCATTATAGCAAACGAAAATTAGACACACTAACTTTTGGAGTATTAGGGTTGCGCAGAGACGAGAACAGCACTTGTTAACAATCAAACGTTTACTTATAAAAGTTGTAGGTAAATCAAAATACAGCAAATAGCGCGTCGGGAGTGTAAAATGGTTATTGTAAAAACGTAAGCGTAAACATGGACATGGATATATACAGATTGTACAAGTGCATATGAAAAAATGGTAACTTAATTGTTGTGACATAACTATAAAGGTACGACATTTTTTTTCTTTGTAATTAAATAAATGGGACTTAATGGTACAGTACATAGGAGTTATGCGAGTAACCGTTATGTTAAATGTCATTAGATTGGAATAGAACCAGGTAAATAACAAAAGAACCAGTCAGGCCAGGCGTAAAAGTGCAGAATCGTCAGCAATATGAATAACTTTAGAACCTTCATTTTTGCGTATAAATATTTTGCAGTCGCGCGTCCACAAATATGTGTAATTGTGTTCCGTTTTTATCTGCCTAGCGCGCTTCAATAATAATTTGTTTGCCGGCGTTAAGTGATCGCTCAGGTACAAAGTAAGAATAATAATCTTACACAATAATAATTTTAAATTTGCACATTAAGGACCGATATAAACGGTCAACAAACTAAATGGCGATAATATCAAAGTGGGCTCCTTTCTTGTCGTGAATTGCACTACATCCGCATCAGCAAAATTCCGCATCGATTTTTTGGATGTGGAAGCTGATGTTGAAATTTATGCGAAACTTCCGATCCAATGTCTGCAACATCCCTGCTACCTACGTGTGCGGGCGAAGAGTCAGTGCGACAGTGTCAGTAGGAAGTTACTTAGGTACCTATCGATATAGGTAAAAATAAGCGAGCGAGCGCGAGCGTTACAACATTTTAAGGGTTACTTGCAAGATTTTTATCACGCCATTGCCATTCAATGACTAGCTACAATTAGAGAACGTAAAAAGACAAAAAGAGGGTCAAAGGCGGACCCTCGCTGGTGACAGCCGAAACAGCTAACACTAATTGACAGGGTATTATGACGTCACAGAATTAGATTCGTAGGTACTAAATCATTGTATGGAAAATCACGTAAATTGCTGTTTATGTCGTGATATAATATAGGTACTGCGTTGCGTCTATGTAGGTGCCTTGTACATAGTTTCATACTTACTTTTTTATCAAATTGTAGAATCCTTCTATAGATATCTTTAAATTTGCCCTTATATAATAAAACGTTTCAAATACAAATAATTTATTGTTTGAATGTGAGTGGTTATAAATAATAAAACAATAGTCCCTTATTCACAGTTTATATACGTCAAGTGAGTAATAATTCAAATGCATGTCAAACATAAATCGTTCTCTGATGGCCAGTTCAACACTCCCCCTACATCAGATCAGGCTTACTCACCAATCCTAGTGAGGTTCGCGTTCTTAGAAAGCTTTCCTTTGGCAAGGCTTTCGTAAAGGTATCCGCTACCTGGTCTTGCGAAGGTACGTAGAGGACATTGACCTTCTTCTCCTGATGCAATTCTTGCAAGAACTTATACCGCGTGTCTATATGCTTTGTCTTGAAATGAAACACTGGATTCTTGACAAGCTTGATAGCACTTTGGTTATCTACGTAAACCGTCGGTATAACGTCGTATCCTCGGATTTCCTTGTAGAGACGACTGAGCCATATAACCGTCTGGGCTGCGAGGCTTGCCGCCACAAATTCCTATTCAGTGGTCGAGAGACTCACACATCTTTGAGTTTTGGAAGACCATGACACTGCTCCCCCTGCGGCGAGACACACATAGCCAGAAGTCGACCTTCTCGTCTCAATATCTCCGGCGTAATCTGCGTCGCTGTACGCAACGAAGGTATTTTCTTCACATGATAAACCCTTGTAGAAAATACCAAGGCTTTGAGTGCCCTTCAAATATCGCAATACTCGCTTCGCAATCGCATAATGGCGTTTGTCGGGTTTCTCAACATGTTTTAGAAAACATTTACAGCAAAACATATGTCGGGTCTACTTACAATAGATAAATAAAGTAATTTTCCGACTAATTCTCTGTAATGAAAATTATTGACATTCTTGTCAGTGTCGAAATTGTAGTTGTCTGTCAACTGACTTTTGTCTATCGGGGTAAGTACAGAGTTTGCATCACACATATCATAACTTTTTTAAATAGTTTTTATGTATGCTTCTTGGTTAATAAATATCGACCAATCGTTTTGTTGATTTATCTGCAAACCAAGATAACAACCAACTTCTGAAGTGCGAACTTGAAATACTGTGGTCAGAGCACTAAGGAATTCTTCCACAAGTGTCTTATTTGGTGATAAGATCAGTCCGTCATCAACATAGATCATGACGATCAGCTGCCGGTCTTGACTTATGAACAAGCATGGATCTGAGTCACTTTGCTTCAATCTATATTTCAGCAAAAAGGAACTGAACTTCTTGTTCCAGCACCGAGGCGCCTGTTTCAAGCCGTACAGACTTTTGATGAGCTTGCATACTCGGCCTGATCCGTCATCATATCCCACAGGTTGCTTCATATAAATAACCTCGTCGATGTCACCGTATAAAAAGGCAGTCTTCACATCGAATTGGGTCATATGCATTTTTCTAATAGCTGCTTCGCTTAACATAGCGCGGATTGTATCCCAGCGAACAACAGGGCTGAAAGTTTCGTGGTAATCAATACCGTGCTCTTGACTGAAACCTCTAATGACGAGTCGAGCTTTAAAACGGTCGATAGAACCATCAACCTTCTTTTTGATCTTGTAAACCCATTTGTTGCTAAGGGCTTCTCTATTATCAGGTAAATTTACCAAAATCCACGTTTTGTTTTCTTTGAGAGAATTCAACTCTTCTTCCATGGCAGTAATCCATTCTTCATGGTTCTCTGACTTCATCGCTTGTTTGTAAGTCTGAGGTTCATCTTCAGAGAGACAGATGCAACAGTTCGATCTGGAGCTTTGAAGCAATAGTCTATCTCTTAGATTATAATGATGTGTTGCTTCTTCATGAAGATTAGGAGGAGTTTCATCTTCAGCTGTGTCGGATGGTCCAGCTTCATCTTGATCGTCCTGAAGAGAAGAATCGTTTTCTGTAATAATGACCTCGGTTGTTTCGTGATCTTCACGCTCACCAGATATATACGGAAGCTTACAGAAGTCAGAAGAAACTGTTTCAGATCTAAACAGTACATCTCTTGAGATGATTACGTCATTCTTTTCAGGTATCCAGATACGATAGCCGTCCTTATCTCCGCAATATCCAACCAAAAACCCTTTCATAGCCTTTTTGTCGAGCTTCTTACGTTTCTGGCTTGGAATATGTACAAAGCATTCTGTGCCAAAAATACGTAAGTGGTCAATATGAGGTTGCTTATTGTACCAAAGCTCGTATGGTGTCTTCCCTTCGATCTGTGTCGGTCCAGTTCTGTTAAGTACATAGCTCGCAGTATTGATAGCTTCGGCCCACAGCTTCTTAGGCAGGTCTTTATTGTATAGCATGCTTCTCGCTGCCTCAACCAGAATCCTGTTCTCTCTTTCAGCCGCGCCGTTCTTTTCTGGAGTGTACGGCATACTCAGACGGTGGTATAAGCCAACTGCTTCTGTCATACGATGTACTTCGGCATTATTGAACTCTTTTCCGCCATCTGTAAGTAATTCCTTAACAACTTGACCAGCAGTTTTAATTTCAGCAAGAAATTTAGGTAGTACACTGGCTACTTCAGATTTTTGCTTTAAGAAGTAAACTTTTCTGAATCTTGTGAAGTCATCTTTAAATACAACGAAGTATCTTCTTCCGCCAAGTGATAGTTCTGACATAGGGCCACAGACATCCGCGTTAATTTGATCGCCGGGTTTTGTGCCACGATGTTGCCTAGTACCGAATGACAATCTGGTCATTTTTCCGTATACACAGCCATCACAGTCAGATTGATCAGGTGAAAACTTAATACCGTTGCGTGTAAGGATTTCCTTAACATGTCTTTTGTTTTGGTGACAAAGTCGTTCATGCCAAATTTGCAGGCTTGTTCCTTCCTTGACAACACAAGCATTGACAGTTGTTACTCTCATCAAAAGTCTATACAGATTACCATCTCTGATACTGACAGCTTTAACTTGGCCGCTTTTATCTTTGAAGATACGCTTGTACTTGTCAGCTACCTCTATATAACCATGGTCCAAGGCTGAACCCGCTGAGAATAGATTTTGTCCAGCTTGAGGTACATACCAAACATTGTTTAGATGAGCACGTTTCCATTTGCCTTGTACAGACATTTCAACATCTATAATTCCTTGGCCGTATGCATACATAGCCCGATCATCTCCAAGTCGCAAAGCTCTTGGTTTATCGAAAGGTGAGTAGCTCCTGAACCAATTGGCTTTAGACGTGATGTGGTGAGACGCACCAGAATCGACTATAAATTCTGAATTTGAGACATCAATTCGAGATAGGAATGCGTCACCATCATCTTGAACGGTTTCGTTACTCTTATTTCGTTTCTTCAATTTCTTGAGGACGAAGCATTGTTTGTTAGTATGTCCAATCTTGTTGCAATGTGAACATTTGACTTTCTTTTTGTTCAACAAAAGAGCGTTGTCAGACGTTGACGAGGAAGTGGAAGGGTTAGTACCCAGGTCTTCGAGGCGCTGTTCATGAAGACGCAGACGCTCCATAAGAATAGAAATACTCCTATTCTCCTTAGGCACGGACTCCCAAGCATTCTTGAACTCAAGATATGTTGACGGTAACGTGTTCAGTATCCTGTTCATTAACAATGATTGAGGGAGAGATCCTTCTTCCTTTAATTCGTCGTTGAGTTGTTGCCATAATGCCTGCAGCTTAGAAACGTGCGTGGCTATGTCGTCAGCTTCATCTTTTGTGTAAGTGAACAACTGACAGTACAACAAATCTAGTCGTCTGTCATTCTTCTGCTCGTAAACTGAGTGAAGTAAATCCCACATCTCCTTACCGGATTTAGCAGTGAGTATATGACGTTTAGTTTCCGTGGAGACGCTACAGCCGATGATACATTGGAGTAATGCGTCACGATCTTCATATTGGGTAAGTTTCCTTGGATAACTTGCTATTTCGTCAGCCGGCGCTTCTTTTCTAGGTGGTACAGGGAGAGTCTCGACGCCTTTCACCATATCTTGCAGCTTGTGCATAGTAAGTTGCAGGTTTATATCGAATTTCCATACCAGCCAATTGTCAAGTCCGCGTAGCTTCTCAATATTAAAGCGCTCCAATTTTTGGGCACTCATATTTGCGAAACACAAATTAAACTGTAAAACTGATCCCAAAAATGAAAAATACTCGTTATAAAAGGGTCAATTGTAAAATTTTCCCATAACCTAATAAAACAATAGTCCCTTATTCACAGTTTATATACGTCAAGTGAGTAATAATTCAAATGCATGTCAAACATAAATCATTCTCTGATGGCCAGTTCAACAATAAATGGTGGTAGGGTTAGTATATGCGGTTACATAATCAGCCAGAGTGTGGCGTACAATAATTTGACTCTCAATATGCATGACATTGAAATTATATAACTATTATCTATTGTTTTATGAATGTCAAATCAAAGTGTAGCAATGTCAGACTAAAGATAAATATAGAGAAGAATAAAAAAATAATAATACAAAAACAATAATAATAAATCAATGTCATGCAATTAGGAAAATGGTCAGAGAAAATAATTAAAATTCATTAGTCAATGGTGGTTGCAAAGTGATCATTAACGGAGTGGAACATTTTTTGTAGACACCACATGAATAATTTTATTTTGAAACCTGGACAATCCAAGGATTTCAGGTCGTTTGGCAAATGGTTAAAAATTTTGACAGACATGGAAAGAATACTTTTACCGAAATGAGCAGAGACATGAGTTGGACAACATATATTGAGTCCATGGTGTTTAGAAGTAGGCCTAGGGTTAGAATTCATAATTTCGTATTGGTTAATATGAGCTTTCACAAAAAGGCACATATCGTATATGTACGATGTGGGTAATGGAAGGATTTTAAATTTTTGGAATAACGGTCTACATGAATCTGTCGTTTTGGCGCCACAGATCGCTCTAACGCATTTTATTTTTGGAAGAGGAACGCTCGTTGGGCATGTGTGGAGTTACCCCATAGAATAAGACGAAGGTTTGACATAATGTGACCATGAAACGCTAATAGAGCAGATTCTTGGGATACCACGTGTGATATCCTACGCAGCAAACACAAATCTGTTCAGTCAAAAGATACATATTTATTGAAACTTTCTAGTCTCATATGTTTTTATGCTTTTAGTTATATTATTTTCATAATTTGATGGGTTACTAGCAATATAGCAACACTACGTTAGGTATACATTTTTAACATGAGTAATGTAGGTACCCTACCCAATTATTAACACATTCACTACCAAGAATCGCTACACGCTACGCTCGTAGCCGATTCCTTGGTTTTTCTCGTATGTAGCGGAAAGTGACCCCTTTCTCCTCTTCCTGGTTCCTGGTAGTGAAAGTGTTAAAGTAATTAGGCCTATTTGTAGACAACTGGAGACTTGCAGAGGCCACGCAACGCAACTCTCCGTGTGCTACGCCGTTGCGCGTAGAGGCGTATTTCCGCTCTGTAGCGCATATTGGCCATGAATGGGTTAAAGGGCCTATGGTGGTCACGACGCTTGCAGTGCCGTTGCCATTTTCGACGAGGACAAAGAAAACGTTATCGACACCCCTCGCGTTTACAAATTCAGACGAAACATAAAACACCAAGCGCATTATCTTACCTACCCATTGAAATTACTTCACTTCGATAATCACACCCCCGTCCCCGAATGCAAGTACCGATAAACCAATATTATTATTGCTACAGAAACGCATTTCACCCGCTCGATTATTTGAATAAGCAATAGATACGAAAAAGCTTATTTGGATACGTTACACGCACCACCCGTTAGCTCCACTGGCAACATTTATCATCGGAATCCTATAAAAAGTAAACCGGAACTAATCCTCGACCCCAAACCCTCCCCCAATCTGCATACGCCAAGAAAATAATTTCACGCCCTTACCGCATTGAGAAGGAATAATAACATCCCGCTATTTTCTATACTGATATTATAAAGAGGTATTATAGCCTGTGAGATTGTAACTTTCTAAGTTTGTAATGTAATGCGTAAACACCGGAACCACTTATCCGAATTCAATATTTGCTTCACCTGCGTGTGGAATGAACTCTCGGGATGGTTATAGACTACTAGCTTTTGCCCGCGCTAATAACCCTTCGTCATAACCCATTATGGTAAATTAATTTTTATTTACTATTATATTTATGCCCGTGTGGTGGCAGGTTAGAATTTCACCACCCTCTTTCTTCCCGTGTGTGTCGTAAAAGTCGATTAAGAGAGCAGGGTTGAAGTGTGTTGTGGGTGATGGGCTAACAACCTAAGCAATATCACTTTTTGTCGATCTTTTATACCCACATTTATGCTAAAAGTGGCTCTGGAACATAAAGTTCATGTGCTCTGCCTGCCCCTTTTGGGAATAAAGACGTCAATGTATGCATGTATGTACGTATTCCTGTTATTAAATTTACAATCATGATTAAGGAGAATCTGTCCTCTGGAATAAAAGCTACTTTATGTTCATGAACATTAATGTTGAAATACCAAAATATCTCCACGAATGTTAAGTCAAATTTGTGGCCTGGACATTGCTATAGGCTTGTTTCCTAAGATTTTTTTTGTATGCTTTTCGAACCAGTATTTAAAATAAAAACCCAAAAATTTGTTTTAATTTAACGGCGGCCAAAATGCTTAACATATTAAAAGTAAGCAGATCTTCGTGCAGCACCTTGAATGTACTTATTACGGATGCAGGCACTTTCCCAATGTCTCCTACCCTCCCGTCCCGCCGCGCCGCCCGCACTCGCCTAGGTACCGATTGCTGACGATCGAGATGGCACCGAATACAAACTTTAAAACCTATAACCCTGTATAATGCGGGTCTCGTTCCATACCTCAAAAGCAAAAATAGAACCCTTATTTATAGGATCACGTGTGGCTGTCTGTCAGTCCGTCTGTTACAACCGATTTGCTACGAAAAAAACTGGACCGATTGAATTGCAATTTGGCACAAATATTTTCATGAATTTTCATGTCCACAACATTACATTTCAAAATCTATGTGATTTTCGTTATTAACGTCCCAAAAAACCGTTATTAATAACAACGCCCATATTGATATTTAGACGCCACGTTGGAATGTAAAATCGTTGTTGTTTTCCTAATCAGCGACCCGATAAACCATAGAAACAATAGATGCCGATGTTGATTTTCAGATTTTGTCACCACATGTCTCCTTTTAGGGGTTGAATTCTCAAAAAACCGGAAACACTTGTTTACTCATTTATCGTTAGGAATTATCCTGTGAATTCTCGAATAAAATTGTCTAACTAATCTTTTTTCTCCATACAAACTTTGGACCTCCTTTTTAACCCCTTTAGGTGTAATTGATTTCAAAAACGCTGAAAGCACTTTATTTGTAAATTAATAAGTAATCTGTCCACAAAGTTTTAAGTACGTAGTAGCTAAAAATAAGTTCCCCTTATACAAAATTTGGACCCTCATTTAACCCTCTTAGGGGTGGAATTTTATAAAACGCTGAAATTACTTTTTTTGTATCCTAATAAGTTATATTCCTACAAAGTCTCAAGTCGCTAGTTCAATAAATAATGTTTACCTCATACAAACATTGCACCCCTATTTGACCCCCTTAGGGGTAGAATTTTCTAAAACGCTGAAAGAACTTTTTTTGTATCTTTATAAGTAATATCCCTACAAAGTTTCAAGTCTCTAATACAAAAAAATAATGTTTCTCCCATACAAACTTTGCACCCCTATTTAACACCCATAGGGACAGAATTTCCAAAAATCTTGTATTATCCCTTGCCTATGTCATAAAAGGAAAATCTGGTGTAAATTTCAAGTTTCTAGATACAGTAGTTTTTAATTCAAATTTTGCACCCCTATTTAACCCCCTTAGGGGTGGAATTTTCTAAAACGCTGAAAGAACTTTTTTTGTATCTTAATAAGTAATATCCCTACAAAGTTTCAAGTCTCTAGTACAAAAAATAATGTTTCACCCATACAAACTTTGCACCCCTATTTAACACCCTTAGGGATAGAATTTCCAAAAATCCCGTCTTATCCCTTGCCTACGTCATAAAAGGAAGGTCTGCTGTAAATTTCAAGTTTGTAGTCCCAGTAGTTTTGAATACAAACTTTGCACCCCTATTTAACCCCCTTAGGGGTGGAATTTTCTAAAACGCTGAAAACACTTTTTTTGTATCTTAATAAGTAATATCCCTACAAAGTTTCAAGTCTCTAGTACAAAAAATGATGTTTCACCCATACAAACTTTGCACCCCTATTTAACACCCTTAGGGATAGAATTTCCAAAAATCCCGTATTATCCCTTGCCTACGTCATAAAAGGAAGGTCTGGTGTAAATTTCAAGTTTGTAGTCCCAGTAGTTTTGAATACAAACTTTGCACCCCTATTTAACCCCCTTGGGGGTGGAATTTTGTAAAAAGCTGAAAGAACTTTTTTTGTATCTTAATAAGTAATATTCCTACAAAGTTTCAAGTCTCTAGTACAAAAAATAATGTTTCACCCATACAAACTTTGCACCCCTATTTAACACCCTTAGGGATAGAATTTCCAAAAATCCTGTCTTATCCCTTGCCTACGTCATAAAAGGAAGGTCTGGTGTAAATTTCAAGTTTGTAGTCCCAGTAGTTTTGAATACAAACTTTGCACCCCTATTTAACCCCCTTAGGGGTGGAATTTTGTAAAACGCTGCAAGTGCTTTTTTTGTATTCTAATAAGTAATCTTCCTGCAAAGTTTCAAGTCACTAGTTCAATAAATAATGTATCCTCCATACAAACTTTGGACCCCCATTTCACCCCTTTAGAGGGTGAATTTTGAAAAATCCTTTCTTAGTGCTCCCCTACACCTTATAAGGAACCTACGTGCCAAATTTGGAATCTCTAGACCCAGCGGTTTGGGCTGTGCGTTGATATGTCAGTCAGTCAGTCAGTCAGTCAGTCAGTCAGTCAGTCAGTCAGTTTCTTCTTTTATATATTTAGATATTTTATCCCGTGGGTTTTCCTGCGTTCTTTGCTATGCGGGCGAAGCCGCGGTGTGGTACATGGGTATTTAAAAAAGAAATATTTTTCTCGTCAATATTGTCATTTGTTTTCAAAGTGCCGCAACAAATCGTTTTTTAACCCCTGACGCAAAGAGAGGGGTGTTATAAGTTTAACGTGTCTGTCTGTGTATCTGTGTCTGTGTATCTGTGTCTGTGTATCTGTATATCTGTGTATCTGTCTGTGGTATCGTAGCTCCCAAACGGATGGACCGATTTGAATGCGTTTTTTTTGTCATAGATAATTTTATCCCGAGTGTTCTTAGCTATGTTTCACGAAAATCTAAAACTCTAAAAAGCAGCCGTTTTTGAGATTTTGAAATGAAAATGTCGGGGGTTTTTCAACTTTTCTAAGTTATAGTTATTGAACAATCTTGATGGAATATAGTAGGGGTTCTAGTGTACCTTGTGTCGATTGGCAGTAGCTATTTACAATATTTTGTAATAGGTACTAAACGACTTCGCGGTTAGTAACAATGTTTAACATTGAAATGTTCGGAGAGCTAAATTTAGTATTCAAGTTCTCGTATCCGACTCATCATTAGCAATGTAAATTTGTAGTATCTACTTACCTACCCAGGTGTAAAAAAAGTTCTGTTATTACCAATTAAATATTATTTATTTCTATTTAATTTCTGCCACGTGCATACCGAAATTTGAGTATTGGCATGGCTTCACGCTCAGACCAAGAAAATATACAGACGGAGCGCTACGACCAGTCTAGTGAAGCCAACCGGTTTTCAACCAAGCCCCATAAGTTTAGCACACGCTAAACAAATTAAATCTCAATCAACACTCGAAATAAATGATCTTTACAGCATTGCGACACGCGCTGAAGAGTTTTGTGCAATTTTGTTTGTATATGTGTGCGTGAGCGTGTAGCACACGCACACATATACAAACGAACAACGAACTTGATGTAGCTTGGTTTTGTTTGTATGTGGTTTGACTTCACTTGACTGTTTGTAACGCTCCGTCTGTCTTTTTTTCTTGGTCTGAGAGCTTCACGCTGCTATTCAGCGTCAGTAAGCGATATCAAAGAATATCGAACAGTCTTTTGTATATATATCCGACCTTTTTTAAAATCTCCGTGCCTTGTATGCCGCAAAAATAATCGTACAAGTTTCCTTTGGTTTACTTATTTTGTGTAGGTTAAGTATTATCATTGTAATAAGCTGTTTTGGGCAAAAAAATACTGACAGTTGAGTTTGTTTCGGCGTTTAGTCTTGACAGTCTTCATTTTCAGAAACGGTGGTAAAATTTGACTTGTAAAAGTGCCATTGCGGCCTACACTTACTTGCAGAATAAAATTAATTTATTTCATTTAATCTTTGGCGGTACCTTTAGACTCTAATGAGTTGCGACTACCCAGCAGAAATATGACATCATACCTACCTACTTCTGAGACAACATGACCTTACTACTTACTTACTTACTAGTAGGTATACTACTTAAATAGGTCCTATTAATCTACTGATCAATCCTACAATATTTGTGTATTTGTTTGTAATTTGTAAATTTTTTCTCGGAAACTGCACTAACTACTATCGACGAAAATCTTATACTGATATTGATATAAAACGTCTCCGACGGTAAAACGCTACACTACACACGCATATTCTCGTACACCATCCATAAAAGAGGCACAGAGGTATATTGTGGCGGTCACATAAAGAGCAATGTGTCTCGTCGAGGCGACGTTATTGATACACGGAAAAGATTTCACTTTGATAGTTGCGGTCGGTGCGTTTTGACGCCTCTCGGATAGTAAGGGATGGGACCATGCTTGCCCAATATCGAGACAAAAACATTTCAAGATTATCTGTGTCGCGAGAAGGCGAATAGAGAGGTCTTTTTGCTACTAAGGACTTGGGACCGAAATATTAGAGGCATATATGTTGATATAGTCTGTCAAATTATTATTTAATAAGGTTTTTTTTATTATTAAATAAAAGGAAAAATTTAATGCTCCGAGCCGGATCCCCCGGCCGGGAATTCCGTTCCATTCCGGTGACTCATATTCTCATATATTACCTGTATCCTACCAACTCACTCAAATCTCGTTTAAAAAAAAAACATAATTGATATTTTACATATACGCATATTTTAGAACTTTTGAAGTCTCAATTGGCATATTTCTGATTCGAATGCGCTTTAGAAAATTATGATTTCTTGAAGATCGATGACGTTTATTTAAAGACTTTATAGTAGGAATTTCCCTTAGCATTTTTATAACGATAACAATATATATCGATAACAATGTTGGGCAGTAAGCCCATCCCTAGTCGCATAGTGTACCCCACGCGGCGTCACATTTATTGATGGACTTTGGAAGTTTTCAATATTATAGCTACTTTACATATGATACGGATGGTTTTATTACGATTTCGCATTTGCCGCCTGATGCGCGAACCGATTTACTTTGAGGACGTAAAACGGGAATGTTATGAGATGAGTAACCGGTTTTGATGGAGTACTTAACTCTAGAGTTATAATTATATTGGTTTTTTGACAACTAAGCCCTAAACTATACAAGTAGGTAGGTAGGTACTGATATTGATAAAAGTTGCCAATAAGTTATAATATATACCTACTTAGGATTCTTTTCCAAAAAAAAATTCATTATGTTAACTTCCAAATGTAATGTATGATTTAAGTAGGAATGAGTCACATTCAACTAAGGCTGAATACGAGCAAACAAGAATTCGATACGGCCTAAATGATGGAGCTGGTTGATTTTCAGTTGAGTCAGTTTCAGCTTTTTAGCGAGAGCAGTAAATCGTGTTTGGTAGTAACAAAATATCAAGTACAGTTTCAGGACTGTAAGCTAATATATAAAAGAGAAACCATTCCACACCTAAAAGCAAGAAATCTTCATAGCAGTCAATGAAAACTTCAAAAGTGTTAGATAACGGGTTTATAGACGTTATTTTTCCTACCAGATCGCTTCGTCGTCGCCCCACGAACAGTATGTCATTTTTATGTGACCACTTTTGGGAAATATATACCTTTCTATTGTCGTAAAGGTGCTCATATTGGGATAAGGGCCTTAATGTACGATTATAGGTGGAGCACTATTGTGGATGACCTTTGTTGAGTTATGACCTTATCACAGGACGGCTCTATTGGCTGGCCCATTCATAATGTCATCATTACATTTTAACCTTTTTCTTTCATCTAAAAGGTTCTAGACGAACATGCCATGCCACTTTGTAACTTTGTTATTAGATTTTTGTCTTGAAATGCTTCGGATTTAATCATTTTGTTGGAGATTGTAAAGAATGTGTCGTTGATTTAAAGAACCTCGTGAATTTGCATGGGCGAACGAAAAATAGGAAATGTGAATTAGGTGATTGTGGAATATAATATCATGAAGCTAAAATAAAACTGAATAGTCGATTACTCCAAATAGAAGTACAATGTACAATAACGAATGACTGTTGCCTTCATCTTTAGTGTCATATCCGTTATTCCAAGAATAGCTTATCTAAGTACCCACTATTCGCAAACAGAAAGCGGGTCATTACGTTTCTTGCAAGTCGCGACTTCCTTAAGAATATCCTTGTCCAAAGAACACATAAAAAGCAGACATCGTTTTTCTTTTAAAAAACTCTCTCATTTGCCTATCAATAGTGGTTGAGGCAGATCTGACCGTAATAAATGTCATATTTTATGGCACTTAGGAAAAAATGCAAGGGAGCCATTTTACATTTTAGCCGGTGGTGACCGGGGATCGGTATGTCGAATTACGCGTTTCGAGTAGCCATTTCCTCGGGGTATTTTAAAATTTCCAGTAAGTGGACATTTTTGTTTGGGGTGTTTGAAATTATCGAATGTGGATTCGTCACCCTGTCGCCTCCTGTTGCAGTTAAAAGTTACACGTTGTGGGGCTGTTTTGGTTATTTATGTGTCGTTTATTTTATTGTTAAGGTCCTTATGGTTATACTATTACTAAACTGGATTTTATCTTAAGACCCATCTATCCAACAAAACCACAATATCCACGTACCACACAATACTTTACTCGAATAGCGACCTTATTATTAAACAAGTCCATTTGGTTTAAATCATCTTGAGGCAGGGCACAGCGAAATGTCATCCCGCTCGAATTTGGAGCAGCCCAACTGGGGAAGTACCTCCGCTTTGCAGAAGATCACAGCCATGATAACAATATTACTTGCTCTGTAGTCGTGTTGTGTTCCTGTAGATGAGCACGGTCGCCAGACGGTTCCTTCAGCTGTCAACACGGCGAATCCTCAAACATATCAAGGGCCGGCAACGCCCATGTTACGCCTTTGGAGTTGCATGCGTCTATAGGCTGCGGTGTCCGCTTACAATCAGGTGGGCCGTGCCCTTGTTTGCCACCGGCGTTGTATAAAAAAAATAAGGTGGGACCACCCTTCCTTAGACATAAAGCCGCTTTTTGGTTGAAAAAGTGTTGATGCTTACTACGTTTCTTTACAGTTGCACTTAACAATGAAACACAATCGCTTCGTTTACCACTTAACAATGAAAGACAATCGCATTGTTTACTACACAAAGAGAACTGAATTCGGTCTAGTAAAATAATCCGCACCATACCTAGGTAATCGTTTCCTTTTACCTACTCGTCTTTCAATCTCAAGTGAAACATTTAAATTGTATGTATGTATGTAAGCAGTGTAAGCACTTGATTGCACCTACTTACACAATAACAGGTTAAAGAATATACATGTCACACAATAGATCAAAGAACAAAGGCGAACTTACCCCTATAAGGGATCTCTTCCAGCTAACCTTTATCATATAAATTATCTAGGAAGTTATAATTATTACTTTACTACTATTATGTCGGTTCGTAAATTGTGAATTTAATATAATACATAACCATACATTTGTAGAGAAGTTTCTTAAACTATTCCGTGCACATAACTATAATGACATGATTAATTATTATTGTTAATACTGTTTACATAACCATTTGACTTGTAACTATGATGTTATCAATAAAGTATTGTATTGTATTGTATCTCCATAGGTATATTTCAGCGTGACAAACGTGCAGTTTGATTTTTGGTAATCCGTATGGCATCCATTCCAAAATCTGTTAGTGGCGATCAATCAAGGATTATTCACCCTTGTTTACATAAACACGATATTGCAAAAATTCAAATGAAATCGAAGCGAGACGTGTCTATCGGATGATCGGCCGCATTAAACACTGAGAGTTCTTAACCTATCGCGGATCCTTTACGAGCAAATCTTAAAATGTACGGAATCTTATGTTACTTTGACTAACATTGAGAGCAGGCTCTTAAAATAGGTAATTTCAGTCTCGTGGTATACATATGTAGGTACTAGGTATCAAGTTGGCGTTTTCACCCAAATCATAATGTTCCGGGCGTTCTCATAGACCGTAAGCCAAACTATTTTTTTTGCTCAGCACAACTTTCTCGACCTGCTGCCATACATTTTATCATGCTGTCATGAGACGTGGGTGTATTGGGAGTGGGCTTACGGTCTATCATGTGATACCAGTTGCAGTCTAGTCATTGATATCCAGGATAAATAATGATGAAGGTAATGTTATAACATTCAGTTTAAACCAATTGTTGAATGGTCGAAATTATTATCCATTCTCCTCCACTGACAGCGAAACTCGCGTGAGGGAAACGAAAGATAGGAGGATTATTCAACCTCGCGTATTGGCAAGGGTTTGAGGTTGATAGATTGATGGATAGCCGATTGTAATAAAACGGCTTATGAAAATTTGCGTATGACTAAAATCGATCACTGGGAAGGCTTGCGGTGTCACATTTTTTATACCGTGACGGTATCAAGGAAGCGGACGGTAACAGTAGAGTCACAAGCGTGTTGCTGACCCTTTATTGATTTGAGTATTCGTTGTGTCAACATTTAGAGAAACCTAATGCGGGTATCTCCCTCTCAACACAGGGCATCCGCAAAGAGCTCTGGTGACCTGAACACGACCCCACATATCTGCAGACCAAGTAGTGGTGGTATTAGGGCTGCGGGTTTCTTTTCCGTAAAGAGAAGGCACTTTCCCAGTTGGGCTGCTCCAAATATGAGTAAGTAAGATCACATTCCAAAGTGTCCTGCTACTCCAACTTCGCAAAACTAATCATCAATATTCCAACACAACACAAAGTTATGACACGGAAATACAAACGCCTACAGTTAAAGTTTGCCGCATTTAACAAAATTAATTGGAAAAATATGATGTCAATCTTGAAGGAAGCTGGATTAGATTATAGAGACCGAAGAATTATTTTTGAACTCTACAGAAATCAAAGAACTTTAATTGAAATAGGAGAAGAAGCTAGAAAGGCGAAGATACGGCAAGGAGTTCGGCAGGGTTGTCCACTTTCGCCTCTTATCTTTAATGTGTTCATAGAGTGTGCCATTAGAAAATTAATAGAGTCCGGAAAAGGGGGGGTTCATTTCAATGGGAAAAAAATTCAATTTATTCGTTTTGCTGATGACATTGCGGCTTTTGCAGAGTCATCAAATCAGTTAGAAGAATTAGTTACAGATATGAATGCAATTTTTGAAGATTTTGGACTTAAAATAAACATTAATAAAACAAAAATGCTAGTAACCTCAAAAAGGCACTCAAATTATAGACCAATCACTTTAAATAACAGGACAATAGAGCAAGTCGACAAATTTAAATATCTGGGAAGCATAATCACTAATAACTCCAGATGTACACCAGACATTATCGCGAGGATAGCCATGGCGAAGCAGGCTTTCAATGCCAAGAAGAGCCTGCTCAAAGCCAGAATAGCAGGCCATATTCGGAAGAGGCTTATAAAAGTGTACATCTGGAGCATAGCGTTGTATGGAAGCGAAACGTGGACAATGACACAGCGTGACAGAGAACGATTGGAGGCCTTCGAAATGTGGTGCTGGAGGCGAATGGAGAGGATTAGTTGGAAGGATAAGAAGACGAATGAGGAGGTGCTTGAGAGAGTGAAAGAGAAAAGAACGTTGTTGAAGACCATTGAGAACAGGAGAGGCAGGATGTTGGGCCACTTGTTACGACACGATGATTTTATGAAAACCATAGTAGAAGGGAAGATAGAGGGAAAGAGGAAGAGAGGGAGACCAAGAAGATCTTTTATGGACCAAATAAAAGAAAAAGTAAACGGCGCGTCGTATCAAGAGGTCAAAACAATAGCTGAGAACAGAGAGGAATGGAAATTGCTCCACCGACAAGATTTTGAATCTTAAATATAATGAATGAATGAACAGTTAAAGTAATCGCAATGCTTCCCCTGACAGTGTTTTGTTTGTAAGTGAGCTTAAAGAGGTTCTGACCTATCTTATAAGAGATTGGGCATATATACCGACTACGAAACAGCAAGATAGGTCGAAGAAAGTTTTGATACCGTTATACTAAACGACTCCTTTACAAAGGGAGTTTTTCGTGCTATGCGTTCCCATAATAACTTAATTCAATGAATGTAAGTAGTGCGTGTACCTCGCTTTGTGTTTGTGAAATAAGTAAGTAAAAAAATAATTTAATCTGAAGGAATAAAAACTATATAAAATATTATCAACATCTGTAACATGAATCGTGACATATTATGTAACATGTAATACCTATTTAAATATAATATTATGAATAAATGAGTATGAGTATCAATATCATAATGGCAAAACACAGTGACACTCGACTTTATCCCAAGCGATAATCACGCCATATATACGCGTCAGACGGCTACGGGTGGTTTTCGCTACTTATGGAGATTTAGCTGCTACGCACTACGGCGTAGCGCTACGAGCGTAGCTTAGCAATGGATGAGAACCCATTCAGGGCCCATGACGACACATATGCGTCAGACCGCCGTAGTCGCTTTCCGCTACATACGAGGAAAACCACGGGGTCGGCTACGAGCGTAGCGCGTAGCGATTCTGGGCAATGAATGTGCACATTCACTGCCAATAATCACTACGCGCTACGCTCGTAGCTGATCCTATGGTTTTCCCTGTATGCAGCGGAATGCAGCGTATGGAGCTAGGCGAGTACAAAAAAATTGGATTAATGTCGCAGATTGAGTGACTGAAACGGCAAACCAAAGGTGTCGCATGTCGTACGCATAAGATTAGCCCCGCGCAATATTTGCTCGCCGCGAGTGCGGGCGCGCGATAAAAATATTCTATTTATTACGAGCCCGCGCTCATTCAGAGCGCGTCACGCGGTGACAACCGACTTCGTTTTCGAACATCGGCGACAAGGGTTGCCTACGATCTACTTTGACGCTGGAATTTGATTAAACATTTCATGCGAAATATGTATATTCAAAGTGTGGCATTATGCCATATCAAATCAATGGTACTTACAGTCTTTAAGGAGACTATTTCTCTACTTCTAAACCGTTCTAATCTCTGTATAGAACTTGTAAATCAAGCTTTCGTATTTTTTAACTAATACCCCTCCCCATCTATTTGAGTTTGGCGGGATTACAAATTTGTGTTACAGAAAGTAATTCCGTACAGTTCCATTTAGTAAATAATTTAATCGTTCGGCCACTTAAACTGCCGTTCTAGCTGTCGTAACGTCGTCGTATACTTAGCTTGGTATGCGATCCGTACCTACTTACTCTCATTCGTTCACTTTTTGTTCTATTCTTCAAGCATTGCACTCGTTAGTAAAAGTGGAAAGACTTTGAAGTTCTGTTACCAAAGTTAAAGGCCAGATAGGTTTTGTTTGATGACTTTCGGACGTCATTTCAATTCATGCGTAGATCATGCTTACTCGCTGACATTTAAAACACTACAACCCGCGGCTATACTTTATGACTAGTTTTTAACCCCTGATGAAAAAAGAAAGTTTACGGTCTCTGTCTGTGTATCAAAATCTGTTCAGCCGTTTTTGAGATAATGGCCTTGAAATGAAAATGTCGGGGGTTTTTAAACATTACTAAGTTGTAGTTATTACTTTAACCCTCCCAATGTAGCAAAGAATATGTAATGTATACCTCCGATTACGTCCTAATGATGAATCAAATTAGTTTATTTATTTTTGTTATGAAATGTGAAATTCTACATACCTACGGGTTAGTAGCGACAGCCCTAGATTATTCGGCGGAACCATCTTCACGCCCCTGTCAATGCATGCATCGAGTCGAGTCAATACGCGTGTGCCAATAATTTTTCATCTAAACCCATTATTGTGTCAGCGGCTTACTATCAGCCGAAGCAGAACCGAGCGTGGCTTCTTGAATGTATTTTGCGTCAGGAAGTGTCAAAAGTTTGGTTACGATTGATGATATGGGTTAGGGGTTTTAGATGACATGTTAAGGTGCAAATGCAGACAGAGCTATTGCATTATTTATATCCAAATCAGGTAAATAAACATAGTTATGATTTGAGGCGTTAGGTACGACAGGGAAATAGTGTAGGTACATACTCAAATAACTTTACGACTTTAGTAAGCAGGCGTTAGTCTGCATGTACTTACCTTACGGTCTGGAATAATTAATACCGGGAAATAATACTCTCATTTGATTCACTTTTGAAATTATAATTCTTTAATCATTATCGTTGTAGACGTGGCTAGTTAACTAAATGCAGAGCAAAAATAAAAACTAAGTTACGAATATTTACTAAAAAAACGTGATAGATACCTAAGAATAAGAATTTATTTATTTAGCACACAAAACACGGAAAAAAGATATACAATCAAAAAGGTAACCTTATACATATATAGTGCACCTGACAACCTTATAAGAAAGAAAGAAAGAAAGAAAGATATATTTATTCACAAACACACAGGACACACATATTAAATAATAAAATAAGCAAGAATAGCACATAAAACATGAAAAAAAGTGTGTCTCTGCGGCAGTGAACCGGACACTGGCTCAGCATTATGCTGAGGTGTCAGACACCTGCAGCGCTGATTTTCAGCCAGCACCGTCGGTGACTCACGGAAACGACATACAATTTAATACATATATAAACTACTATACTTATATACTATTGGGATAGACGAGAGAGAAATAAATATAAATACCAGGTGAGATGTAATGTAGGCCTACCTACATGCAGCATCGCAATACAGTAAAAATAACATTAGACATTAAAAATTCTAAACTAAAACAACTAAATAAAATAAAAATAACATTAAAACAAAGCAATTGGTTTATTTTTGCTGTCACAGTGCTGGATGGTTAATTCGATTTCTGGAGTGTCAACAAATAACCCTTAAGCATACGCTTAAAGATGTATTTGCTAAGCGCTCCTTGGATAGGGGGAGGGATATCATTCCAGCACTTAGACGCCGCAAACTTGAAACTACCTCGGAAAGCAGCCGTTCGGTGCATAGGTATCATGGCCATTGCCTTGAATCTGCGCGCACTTTTGGACCATACGAGTTTTTTAAATAGGTAACATGGGGTCTCGTGTTTTACCACTCCGAACATCAGAGTGGCCAGGTGCAGGCGCCGGCGTGCAGGCATGTTCAACAAGTTTGCGGCGTTCAAGTACGGAGTGATGTGGGACCGGGGAGGGACTCGGAAACAAAAACGAGCACATGCGTTCTGCACTCGTTGTATGAGCCTCTTCGAACGACCAGCAATGCACCCGTCATACACGACATCGCAATAGTTTAATCTAGATAATATAAGTGATTCACATAGGTCGACACGCAAATCGACACTAAGGTAATCACGTATATTATATAGAACTTTAAGGCGATAGAAACAGTTACTCACAACATTTAGTATGTGGTTCTCAAAGCGCAAGTTCCCGTCCATAAGAAGGCCGAGGTTGGTTGCTTCTACCACCTGTTCTATTGGTTCGCCCATGACGGCAACATTCCCGGAAGTCAGAGCATCAAGGGTATTACAGATTTGATGTTTTGACCCGAAAACCACATATTCTCTCTCTCAAAAATACGTGACCCAAAAGTATATTTTTATGTCAGGCTTGCACGCTAACAAAACGGCGAGCTTCAAAAAGACTTCAACAGAAAAACTGTTCGCGAAATTCACAGGACTATTCAGAGGAAAAGTACCTATCATTGAAAGTGCCGTGCCGTGGTCAGCTTGTAGTTAGCAACCGCAAAGTCAAAAGAGCTTACTTCAAAGCGGCGGGGAATAACTGGCGGCTCCAAGAGAATGCTAAATAAACTGGCAACACTAAGGCAAGAGTGCAAAACAAATGCGGCAACACCACATCACACGGCCATTGAATCAAAAGACAGACGGAGCGTGAAGTGATGAAAACTGGAAAAATAATACCCAGGGGTATGGGGGGCGACCTATTCTAGGATCATGGAGTCACATTGTAATATTTTTATTACGTTTATATTAGCTGAATGAACTGGAAATTTGCACCTAGCTTTGTTAAGTACTAGTGGAAGAGACGCCCGAGTTACAGTTTCAACCTATTTCTATGGTTTCTTAGGTGTGATACTTAATGCCCAAGAACTCAACAGCGGCTGTACGAATACGGCTGAAGAGAAGTAAGGTTTATCTAATCAGCAGTTTTGACATCGGGCACTTCATTAATTTTAAAATTGGTATACTTTAAGAAATCATTGTACCCCTTTAGATCCTTTGTAGGTGACTCAATTAAAAAACTTACCAACATAATTTTAGCTTAGCTAAGTTACGAGCAAAAATATATTCATATTTTACACAAAAGGAGCTCTAGCCCCGCTATTCTGTAACTTGTTTTAAGCTCAATTCAACGCTCACCCTCAAATATATCTAATATATCTTGGTGCCGCGATCCGTAGTAACTAAGCGTAGGTAGAGGTCTAGTTTCGTTAAGCGATTGACCTGAAATTTTGGGTAAAAGCATAGTTTGGATGACAATTCAATATCATGGTACCATCAAGCTAATCTGATGATGAGGACAGAAGGTGGCCATGGAAATTCAGTACTTAACCGACGTAACCACGTTGAGTTTGGGCTCGTTAGAATCGTCTCAATGACGGTATACAGAAAAGTACAGTCGCCGATAAAAGCTTGTACCAACAATGACGTTTTTGACAGAAACTTATTTACTTAAGCCCCGATTTTCAAAAAGCCGAGTAGTCACAGAATAGGTTTTCTTCCAGTTAGGTTTCACGCCCTCGAGTAGGTAGGACGTGTCAATATTGGCCAACACGTTTGCCGGGCGTCGTATGATTTTTACATCAAAGCCGTACTCAAAGTGAGACTTGAATCACACTTCGTAAACACAGGCTGGGAATGGGTTCGCGAACGTTTGCAGAGTTACATTTACAGAACGAAAGACGTTCATGGAGCTAGAAATTACTATCTAGATACATGATTGAGTAAGTATTATAACTTCCAACTTCTAGGGCACTAATAGTGATGACTATTCATCTTGTTTCTTGGTCTAAATATCTCACAAATATTATTATTTATAAATAGTAATATTATTATAAAAATACTAATATTACTCATAAAGAGGATAATAATTAACTGTCAAAACAAAGTTTTAACCGACTTCAATTTAGTACTCCGCCAAGCCAAGAGAACATAACCACATTTTTTTACAATTTACCACATGAACTGATTTCCGATAGCAAATGCGTTGATTACTATAGAAAAAAACCGAATCGCTGTATGTGGGCCGATAATATTTGAGGACTTCCGTCGATTGCCCAAGATCATCGCCAATGGTACTTCATTCGTTCCTATTTCAACGGAATCTTATCGAACCTGTGACGTACTTTTGCACGTTTAAGTACATAATTGAGGTATTCGTTTTGTCATCTGTGGTCTTCATCATCAATTCCTCGCCACCAAATTATGATTTTCGGATGTAAATACACGAGTTATAATAGAAAATACCGAAATTACTACACGCGTGCCTAATAAAATTCAGGAGTCCCCTCAATTCCTCATGGATCCCATCATCTAACAGAATTTTATAAAAATGGGACTTGCATAGAAAGCATAAACATACAAACAAAAAAAAAGTTTTCGATTCGGCTCATTAATGACGGAGTTCTGGATGAACTTTAATACATACCATATATATATTATACCCCGCGACTTTACTTGCGTTTTGTGTAATAGGCGGCAGGGGCATGCAGCTAGTTAACAATAAGCACAATATTTTAAAGCTAGCTTTGTCCAAGTCCGAACATGGACTTAATAAACCTGAAATTAAACTTGGACCGAAGAAACTTGTCCTGGAATAAAATCCATTCTTGTTTGATTAAGTTGAAGACAGCAAGACGACATTGCAGTAATCTAAAGCTAAGAACGTCTGTCCACAACATTCCCAGCAGAGTCCAACGGGAAACAAATTAGGTTAAAACATAAATTATCGAAAACGCCACACCTTACATTTTGCCCAAAATTAATTACATTGTTTACGAGCATAAACGCATGCACCGAGGACCCGATTTGGAGAGGGGGTGCATAACGGTTGCATTATTTGCAGTAAAAGCGCATCCAAAAGCACTGTAATTGGTTTACAGAGCGGTCTCCTTGAAAGCGCTTCTCTAATGAAAAATGGAAGCAATAATGACATGATTGCATAATATTAATCACTGTATATGAAACCAATTTCTGGCACAGGATCTGCGTGTAATTAAATTACTGTACCTTTGTCGGGTAAATTAGTTAGGTGCCTCACGACATCCTCATACTGTGGTTCCTACCAACTCATAATCACTGACCGCACTGATAGCAACCTAAAAGCAGACAAACAATGACACGCTTCTCAGCTGTCAAATAACCAAAAAAAGCGTTGATCTCGATTGTTGTCTAGGCCATCAAGCCGAGATAGTCGGGCGAACATCTTGAGAATTTCTTACACCCTACACAGTATTTTTGTTAGAGTTACACCCTATTTTTGTTAGAGTACGAGTAACACTGCAGTTGGGTCAAATCCAAGTCTCACCCAAATCTTTTTACTCCCGTGTAAGAAATGTGGGTTAAGGATGTGGTTCTTTCAATTGTAACTAATAGAAACCTTTCTAGCGTCGTGACATCTGACTTTAACGATCGTTATGATCATGAAATAATCATGAGTTACTACTTATTCGACCAGGGGACCGATTTTTGACTTTCGAGCGCTCGAAAATCAAATAAAAGTAAATACGTTTGTAGTGTCAAAATGGCGGGCACATACTTTCTACCAATAGAATTGAATACGAGCGGTCAATACCACTCGATTTTCAATTTTCTATCGCTATTTCAAAATAGCATTTGACAATGACGGCTTACGCTAACGAGTATCAAGTTTTCTATCTGTGCATCCCGCTCGTACTGTCAAAGTGCAATAGAGATGCACAGATAGAAAACTCGATACTCGTTAGTCAAACTCATGGTAAGCGTACAGGGGACCGATTTTTGACTTTCGAGCGTTCGACTCTTTAACTCGAAAACTGACAAAAATTAAGAAATGCTATTTTGAACTAGCGATAGAAAATTGAAAAACGAGTGGTATTGACCATTTGTAATATTCAATTCCATTGGTGAAAGTACGAGTCTGCCATTTTGACACTAAAAACGTATATGCTTTTGATTGATTTTCGAGCGCTCGAAAGTCAAAAATCGGTCCCCTGTATGGATATGATATTTCCTATTTTCCTCAGGCGCGCCTAATATTAATACTCTTATTAATATTAGGCGCGCCTGCGCCTGAGCTACGGTAGCCTAGTGGTTCAGACATGCGGCGGTCTTGGGTTCGAATCCCGGCTCGTACCAATGAGTTTTTCGGAACTTATGTACGGAATATTTACCGTTAGCTTTTCGTTGAAGGAAACGTCGTGAGGAAACCGGTGTTATCCCAGTAAGGTCTAGTTTTCCCTCTGGGTTGGAAGGTCAGATGGCAGTCGCTTTCGTAAAACTAGTGCCTATGCCACATCTTGGGATTAGGTGTCAAAGCGGACCCTGGGCTCCTATAGGGGCATTACCGGGAATAACGCTAGGAGGATGATGATGATGCGCCTAATATTAATAAAGCCATAACAAATTCCACGTCCAAAAGGCTTCGTTTTCACGTACATTCCACTGACCATCTGTTTGCGATATGAAAGCAGGTACCTAGTAAAGCTGCGTTATTTTTTTGTATTTATTCCAGTGAAAAATTTCACGACGGGGATTACAGTTGGGCGTCCTGAAGTTACGGCTTTAATATAAAAATAAAGTTTAACGACGATGGCGATGCGCAGTCTGTTGCAGTTTCGCAATGTTGAGCCCGATTTATTGCTCGGGGAACACCATTTATTTCCGATACTTTTTGTGGGCGCCTGCCATGAAACTTCTCTACAGTTAATTCTTTGTTTTAAATTAAATGAGCTATGTAATACATGAGCTGCAACTAATGGGATAATACAAGACAAAAAAGAATTAACTTCGGCATGTAGGGCCATTATGCATCCTCATTTAATAAACGAAAATTTATCCTTAGGTTCAACCTGTAACTAATCTCGCAAACATATCTTCTAAACATTGCATATCTCTTTCGCAATTGATTGGAAATTGTGCAGCGACCAAACCTCAAAAACGATGAAAACGATGATTGGATTTTTTCCATGATCTTTAAAGAAAATGTATTGTCATATAAAGGCAGTAGAATCGAATAGTAATGATTACACAAATACTGCAAACAAAATATAAAATAAAGAATAGATTTTTAGCGCCAACCCTAATTCATCTTTGTAACTGTTATTGTGTACCACGACAGACATGCTTCCCGGTTATTTGTCAATTTCACTGTTACTTCTTCAGGTTTCAAGCAAAATACGACTTTCCGGTGACACCAATTCCTGTCCTTCAAAAAATTGTTTACCAGTGCAGTAAATATGCAGATTTTTGCACAAAACTTTCATAAACTCTAACTTGGAAAAAGTCTGATATATTAACATAAATTATTTTTAAAAATTGTAAGCGCTAACGCTAAACTATCCTCCTTTTGCGGGAAAGTCTGTCGTTTCGTTCCACGCTGCATATATATGTTGGTATAAAGTTTGTATGGAAATACAGACTTGTGATGTCCGTTCTCTGTGTTCCAATAGCGATCTATTTTCTGAGTATTTTCCAATGTTTTGTTTGTTGGTATAATGTCAAAATAATTTATTTTACCGTTTTGATATGCTTATGTAACAAAGAGAAGGAAGGAAAAAAAAACAAAACATATTCAATTTGAAGTCACATGTTTACAGATGACAGTCATGATACCTACTCATGATTAATAATGTCATATACCTAGGCTCGGATGATGGTGAAACCTCAGTGATAGATAAGAAGCCAAGTGCGATTAATTTGTTTGTTTCAGATATGAGAAGTGAGATTATCCAGGTAAAATATTCCGTGTCATACTAACGATATAATATTGCGTACATGTGTAAGATTATCAACAGTAGATGGTTAAGGCGCAGTCGTCTATGAAAGTACATTATTTAATATTACGTATGTATGAAGTACTTAAATTAATATTTAGCAATTTTGTCTATGTCCCATTATTTTAAGCTTTTATTATTTCGTATGTAAGTTGTCCTTTAATTTATCATATCGATATCGGGGTAAAGTTCCGCGAACTGAAATAAAAAAAAGAAATGAAGACCAATTTTAAATTAAAAAAAATCTTGACTCTTACCCTCCTATATATATTAAAACAAATAATATACTTCTAAATAAAATTCTTGAAAATTCAGCTAAAAAAATTAAAGTCGTTTTTTAGCCGCTTGTCAGTATCCGATTGAGTAGAAATTATCCATTTTTCTAAATTTGTTGACAATCTGATATTATGACACCACTGAGCTGATGTGACAATTTAGACAGACGATGGCCGCAGCAATCCATAAACCACACAAGATACACCCGATGTGTTAAGGCGTTTGGGACTGTGCAAAAAACAACAAGCAAATAAAGCTTGTACTTACTAAAACTAGCACTGATAGAAACTTATAAAAAACGCAAAAGTTACAGATGATGACAGAGTAGGGAATACAATCTCGCGAGATATGATACGGTTTAATCATTATTTGTAGAATATACCTTAAATGATATGTAATAGCCTCATATCTAACCCCCAAGAAAACAATTTTGAAAATATTTACATTAGTATCTTTTTATTATTTTTCAATATTGCAATATGCGATAAAACACTGATGACAGACAGATTTGAATCAAAAGTACTAAGTGTTAGTAAATGTATTAGTAGTTAGTAAATGACAATCGTTTCTTGTGAAGGTGCGTTTTGAGGAAAAAGGACCGAAAATAGCCCCTCTTAAAAATCTCTCTTGATTATTTAACCTCTTGCGTTGCTTTTTCCTCCATTTGACTACATTTTGAATCCTTTTTCAAGAAAATACATCATATTGATTACATTATCACACGTGGCGATATATTAATGTAATTTTTCATTTTAATTGGTATTTAGAATTTCGTTAGCAGATCGTTCTCCTTACGTGAATACTACCTAAGCGTTTTCAAACAATTGTGTGACCAATTAGCGAGTGTCGTTAAACAAAAAATTGTAGTAAATTGTCCTCCCTAAAGGGACGATCTTTAATTTTCTTTTCCCTAATTTAAATGATAAAAAGTTATTCAAATGTGAGGATAATATTCCGTATTCCCTTACACGATAGATACAGAAACAAAAGGAGAGAAAAAGATGAAAAGGTGTGAACAGCCGAACTTCCCCTTAAGATAGCATAAAACATTACCATAAGCTCCCGAACATTTTAAGTCATTATAAGTTATTGTCTCAGCAAATAAGATAAGAGTGTCCTTTGTGATACAGTTTGCCTGGCTGAAACATGATTGATAACGACATATTGTTTACAAAAAAAATGGATTTTCTGACTTAGCTAAATCTAATTAGACTCATCTTTATAGATTGACAAAAGAAATGACCATCATTTTTAACAGTAGGTACCTACATTTTAAGTTGGTCGACTATTACTTGTTCAGCGTACTTAGCCCTGATAGTTTTCCTTTTAAATTCATTATATGTACTACTGTTATGAAATTTTTCACATCCCCAGTAGTAGTCGTTAAGCCGGCAGGGCGAGGGAGACATGACTCGAACAAAAATTAAGGCTTTAAAGCCCAATATCTCGCGAATGAATCACTTAGTTGAAAATTTGTTTACAAAACACATAATATGTTTGAACAAGCTATCCAACGATACCCCACACTATAGGTTTAACGAGAAAAACAATGACATTACCACCATCATCACCCATGCAGGGCAGATACCCTAAAAAAATGTTTTTGAAAGGATTATATTCCACTGTTTTGTCGGCGTGATGGTATATACCCATGCCGAATTACAGTTTTCTAGTTGTAAGGGTTACTGAGCTAAGCTGAAGACAGACGGACGGACATGGCGAAACTTTAAGGGTTCCTTGCTGACTACGGAACCCTACAAAGGAATGATATCCCACTCTAAAACATTACATGTAAGGTGATTGCCAAGACTTATAAAATATGGTTGTGATATAGCTCGTATAGCTTTCAGCGTTAAAAAGATATCAGATCTCAAGTACCTTCCTACTCCACGTGGCTTAACTCTAGCAGCCGCGCTCTACAAAATCTATATCTTGGCTAAATAGTATTGACCTGTCGCTTATTAATAACACCATAAACTCATACCGTATGCACGCGCGAGAGTCTACGTGGCGACCGCCGGGATGTGCCCAACAAAGCCACACTTTTTGGCCAAGATGTAGAATTTGTAGAGAGTGACTGGTAGAATTAAGCCGTGTGGAGTGGGATGCTTGGCGCTACTTGCGATCTGGTATCTTTTTAACGCTGAAAGTTTT
This sequence comes from Epinotia demarniana, assembly GCA_945867215.1. Taxonomy (NCBI): domain Eukaryota; kingdom Metazoa; phylum Arthropoda; class Insecta; order Lepidoptera; family Tortricidae; genus Epinotia; species Epinotia demarniana. The sequence continues at coordinate 14,606,271 of OX244260.1, read as the reverse complement.
ATGAGATCATGAGTGAAGTCTTGACAATCACTTTACATGTAATGTTTTATGTGGGATTAGCTTTTCGTATTGCAGCCATAATATTAACGTTTGAATTTCCTAATTCACATTTCGCAAAATATTAAAATCTTGAATGATGACTTACTTTAGCCATCATCATCCTCCTAGCGGTATTCCAGGTAATGTCCCTAAAGGTGCCCGGGATCCGCTTTGACACCTAATCCCAAGATCCAAGACGTACTTTAGCCATATAGTTGACAAATATTAAAAACAGTGTTGGCCCAAGTGAGGCCCTTGGGGCACTTCTGAAGTGGCCTCAACACTTTCTGACTCATGCCCGCATATCAACACTTTTTGCGATCTATTTGTAATACAGGATTGCAGTAATTTTCCATGTACACCAACATTACATAACTTACTATTAATAAGTACCTAAGTCATGGTTGACACGATCGAAAGCTTTGCTTATGTCGATGTGAACTTGATGTGGAAATAATAATAATATAGCCTCTTTATTCCTTAATAAATACAATTCACAATTATATTTTGTTTCATTTCATGCATACATTATTATTTCAATTTTTAAATTACCTATTTATTTATAGCAAGCATACAATAAATTATTTATTTTATTATTTACTAAGGACTAGTCCTTAATTGCACACTTAGCGATGAAAACTGCCGATATTTTGTCTGATCCTGCCCCCTTGTTCTTGTGTAATTTCTTGAGAGGTGATTCAATGGAGGAGCGGGAGAAAGAAAGAGAACTCAATACATTATTGCTCTCGCAGTACTCATTGGTGCGGTTTTTTTTGGCAAATGATTCGCATATGATACTTTTGATGAATGACTGCTGATGATACTTTTGAGACCTGAAACATAATTTCACTTGGGATCGTTCCCGCAGTTTTTCGCCTTGATCGTATGAAGGACCAAAATGCCTTCATGCTATGTTCACATATGGAAGATTGTATGGATTTGATATAGTTAGCGTAACATATTTCTATTTGTTTACGACAACGTACCTACTATATCGCGTCTTTGAGCTCTTAATATGCGGTAAAAGGGGATTCTGTTACACATTATTTGACGGAATAAGATATTAATTTAGATATTTAAGTATTAACTTGGTCACAAATACATGGTCAGCGAGATAACAACAGATTTTTCATGACCAACAGAATTTGGGGGGTTGACCAGAGGCACAACTAAATAGCACGTTACTTTTTGAACGAGTATTAGGACAATTAAAGTGTCATTTTCCCATATAAAAAGTGATGCACGTACAATGCGTCGCAACGTAATGAATGGGAAAATAACAGTTGAGTCGTCCTAACATGCGTTCGAAAAGTTACGTGATCACTCGTATCGTATGTTCTGGTGTAGTTACATATATATTAATAACTCAAACTCAAACATTGAGTAAGTACAGATATTTAAATAAATACAAAAAACACTTAACGACCCTAACTGCTAACTAGTTTCTGCCTGCCACTTCACCGGTGTATGCTCATTAATCGCTTATACACCCTGAACAATGAGGATTAGCAAACATGTTCTTAGACGATGATTTAGCCGTCATTCGATTTTCAACAGGCGTACTATGTACATCTACCACCACGTTAGATATAGTAAGCGAACGGTATTATTTCGTCAAGATATTGGGTTACCTATCATTTGATTCTTTTATTAATCGGGAGGAAACTACCATAACTATTTTTTACGTGTTCAGGAGGGCAGTTCGCCAATCCACCAACGATGCCTTTGCTGGCGACCACGATAATACTTTCTGAAGCATCAATAGGAGAGTATACGGAATTTTTAACTACACATAGTACTTCATTATAGTTTCACCGTGTTCTAGATATACTTAGATTTAAGTAGCTAATGCTGTCTAAAAAAATGCATTTATAGCAGGTTGAAAGATAGTATGCATAGATTTGCTTATTTGGAGGCCCTTTCGTCTGCACCAATACTTTAACCGATTAGAAATAAAAGCCAATTTCAAAGCAACTTATACTTCTATAGAAGAAATTGGTCGCGAGACCTCTCGACGAATAAAAGGAGTGATGAAGCACCCCTCTAACGTTGCGAGCGTATTGTTCGCCACTTAGAACACCCTTTATACAGTGAGTCCTTCGCTGTGTTCACATCACAACAAACCCAGAAGTGCGATTGTAACTCGTGAGTGGAGGAAACATCTTGGGTTTTATGAAACAAGGCAACTTTCTTGTATTGTTTCTATAAAACGAGTCTTTTGTTTTTGAAGATTTTGAAGAGAAGCATTGCGCATTCATGGTCTCTTGTTAGGTATATTTTTAAGGAACAATGTAACTTACGTTTATCAAACCAATTTCACGTTATACCTGGCCATACAGTAAATAGCAATTACTGCAGGTTACCTATCATAAGCTCGAAAATCGTTATTCTGAATATTAAAATCCCGAAAACGTTTCCCTTTTTATTAGTTGGCCGAATTTTTGTTTGCCCTAAAGCACATTTCCCATATTATTATTTTCCCAATTCGCAGGTCGTTGCAATTTTGTTTCGCTTGAGATTCGAATAGACACTTAATAAAATTCCGAAGGATCCTTTGCCAACAAGTTTTTAGTACCGAAAAGTATTAAGTCCGAAATGTTAATATCCCGCTATATCAAAAAATCAAAATTTTAGCATGTAACCTAACCTAACCGCCAGCGTGTCGACGTCACCCCGCTTCGCGGGGTGCCTACTTTCGCTCTAAGGGACACAAGTGAACCCTAACCTAACCTACAAATAATACCATTGACGATCATTTGTTGTTTTTTTAGTGTGGGGGCTAGCCCCGAGCCCTTTATGGGCTTTTTAAGAACTTGTGCAGCACTCGACTTGCTTAAATGTTTTGACCTAATCTAATCCCCTTTTCTATCAATTGTTTATTTTGTAAGGTCACAGTTTTAAATCTAACCTAACCCAACTTATTAGCGAAAGTTTATTTTCGCATCGCAATATTAAAGGGCGCATCTGTAGGGTTTTTAGCATATCTAAATTTTTTTTAATCGTTGCAGTAAAATGAAATTAGGGAAAATGATATTTCGATTTTAGGTAGCATCGGAAATATAAAAAGGTGGTTAACAATTCGGTTGTAAAATAATAAAGTTGGCAATCGTTCTTCTGGTTATTGAGTTTTGGCAAAACGATAATGTGGGAAAACAAACCAGCGACATTTCATAAGTATGGTGAACGAAGTATATGGATTATGAGAATTCGGTTTACCGTTTTCGGACAAGTGAAAATCGGGCAAGTGTTTTTCGAAACTTCGATAGGTTACCATTACTGCACACTGCGCATGTGGAAAATTCCAGTTCCTGGCCAGGGAGACGTCATTTTTTGTACTCACCGCGGGCGGTAATACAATTAGCATATTTATTCGGACAAATACCTGCGATCTGAGACTTTTTTTACCGTCCTAGGTAAGTAATGTACACAATTTTTTTATGTATACTATTTAATTAAGCTAAAATGCCAACTAAGCTAAAATTTATTTATAACCAGTATACATTATTATTATTAACAGCCTTAAGTGTCCCACTGCTGGGCAAAGGCTTCCCTCTTATTATTAGATATTATGTGGAAGATTACCAGTATATAATTAATACAGAATATAATTAATAGTTCTACTTACCTAAAGGTACAGAAGGTCTACTGCCAAAGTGATGATGACGTTCGCTGTCATTTTTTTGCAATAGACAATCATAGATTTAGTTAGGGTTGTAACGTACCACGTGAACATTCAAAATAATTAGTATTTTAGTTGCTTTGTTTGTTATCGAAATGATCATCAACTTTTGGAAATAATAATATGTTATGATATAATAGCCGGGAAGTCAGGATTAAGTAAAAAATAAATGAACACAGTTTAAGTTTTATCAAATAAGTTCATATATTGCAATGGGATTTACTTCTTTCGTCACGTTGGCAAGATGTTGTAAAATTTAAATTCGTCTAACGGTGTGCGATCAATGAAATTAATATTTTGTTTGTTACTACGTCAAACGGAAAGTTTATATGAAACGTCATTGTGTGTGATAAGTTGTATGTATTGTATAGCCCTTCATAGACCTACTCATGGAGGTTACCATAGACGAACTTCGTTTCGCGCCAAATTGACAGTGGGATAGGCCTGCTATTACTTTGACGTGTTCATAAGAAAGGAACATAATACATTTTCTTTATCAGAGGAATCTATAGTAAGTTTTATGAATAAGGTTTTTTAAGAGAACATTAGGGATAGCAAGCAATGACTGATGATGTTACGAAAACTAAAATACCCAAGTACTTAATAATAAAATAAAAAAGGCGTAATGTTTGATACCGGTTTCGAAGATAGTTCTAAGTCAAACCTGTAATAAGGGTGAAAAAAAGTCGATCGTCACCAATTTACAGATCGGTAATAGGAAAAATACGATACGTATAGGAAATTGACCGCGCCCGCGCCGGCGCTGCAGCAAATTGGTAACTGAATTTTAGAGTATTACATACTTGTATTTTTGTCGTTTTTATTGCGAGATGGTGATTCACAATTGTGAAGATGCTAGGCAATGTTAAGTTATGCGCACATCATCGATTCTTAAGCATGCAAAAGCTTAATTGAAAAAAAAAAAAAATTACTCATGACAATAATAAATAACTTAAATAAGGCACACTAAGTATTTAAAAAACAAAACAATGCAATGTATTATTACTTATCCATTATTATCTATAACCTACTTATACCGTTTAACATAATATTATGGGGAACCACACATATATACACGATGATTCCTAATTCGTGATCAGGAGTAAATTTTTCTAATTCTGTAATAGATACCAAACACGATTAACTCGACGTTACCTAAAACAGACGTTCTTTTTTTTCTGAATAAAACTGAATAAGGAATTAGTTTATAATTCAAAAAATCATTGTCACCCTTACGGTAGTTTGCAAAAATTTGACATATGTGTGTTTGACGTATCTAATTAACTTCAAGAAATGTAAGGTGACCAACCAAATTCAGTGGATACTAGTGTTAACATTATCATTAAATTGAATTAACTAAACAGGGATTTCATTGCATGAGACCTCATCCATTGAAATCCGTTTTGGCTGTTTATCCATATTTTTTGACTCCTGATCACGGACTAAGAATCATCGTGTATAATATACTGAAAAAGTAGGTACCTAGAGGCAGGATATCTAAAAGATAAGTGAGTAACCTATGGCAATAGAACTGTTTCTTGTAACTACATTGTTATACACACAAATACCTAATGCCAAAAACAAGATACTGCTTGCTGTAGCTTTAATTAAAATCAATATTAGGCACCTACCGAAATTTGTAAAATAATACCGTGTATAGATAAGTACTAACTTTTTAATGTTGGGTCAGCTTTACCTATCGCATTCACTAAATTCCAGTTCCCAACTGTATCTAGTCCGAATTAGGGAATGCAATCTCTCGCGCGGTGTCGTCCATATTTTACGAGACTAAGCCTCGTACAATTTTCGTACAAGATCTCGCGAGATTTTGATATTAAACTTTCCATAGGTATAGGTTCCTACAACATGGCATGACAATTTTTTTGTCTGACCACTCACTGACAATATAAACTTCTACCTATTATTTGATTTAAAAAAATATCTACTTACTGGGTAGGTACAACTATTAACTATGCAGTTATTATTTTTAATTCACATGTTGATAATCATTCAATGAAATTCATAGCGTTTTCATACGTTTTCAGTGAATAAAACCCAATCTCGGAAATCTCGGCAAAAAGCAGTCATTCTCTGAAACCAAGATATTTTCAAGATTACCTATTATAAAAGAAACGTAGGTTCTACAAGATAATATTATATAAAAATCAAAAAATATACACATATACATTGTACCTATATTGTATTCGGACAAACGATACAATTGGGAAATAAAGTACCTACTGTGATTGCGATAGTATACCATTTTTCAGCTAGTCCTATCCACATCAGATTAATCAAACTATATATTAGGCATACTCGTAATATTAGATAGGTATGCGTAAAGCCTCACTATGTTGATTTTTCGTTAACCATGTAACTAAGTCAGCAATTTTTGATTATTAAAATTATTATTAGAATAGGTATACCTACTTAGTTCTATTCAGATTACGAAATGAATTAATTATTTATTCGTGAAACTATTCACAAACCACTAGTTAACAAGTTATCCATCCAATATATGAATTATATGAATCCGAGTAGGCTTTCCCCCACAATATAAAGAGCAGAACAGTAGCAAAGCTTCGCTTAAAACTGACCAAATTGAGTAAAGAGGCGCGGACCACCGAGAGCTGCTGAGGCATTCCAGTCGTATCCCCAACTTTTCAAGTTTCGACACAATCGAGCAATCAACACCTGGTATTTTTATGATAGGTAGGTATTATAGGTACCTAGATACTCTATGCCTACGCCTCTACGAACAAGAGTTAATTCGTATCAATATCAAATTATTAACAAACAGTAAACTTCAGTTAACTAAATTGAAAAAAGTTTATTTCAAGCTACTGTAAAAGGATCAAGTATTATACAGCCGTAGAAGCTATTAATAGAAGTTACAAACTTGTAATCGAGACATTACAACAAAGTTTAACTCGATAGCGCACCACGTGCGTGCGTTAGAGCACGTCGACTAGATATCGAGTCGTATCGTGTGATTGTGTTGTGTTGGTGCGGAAATCGCGCGACTAGCTCGCCGGCACCTCGACTCATATTGATTGCCGGTGACATTCTTTATCAATACACCCCCGGCCCGCGGCGCGCGGCCGCACCGCCACAACACCCAAAAGAAACAGAAACGTTTCTTCGCGCGCTCCGAACGCACACGAAAAAAGGGCGGAGACGCCGCGGCGTCGTCGTCGCCCAATCGAATTAGGGCTTCGAAGGCAGCCGACCAATCAGACGGGGCCGCCGGGGCGGGCGCGCGCACGCGGCCGCGCCCTCGTTTCGCTCCGGCTTTTTATTTATTGTTGCGCGAAACGGCGCGCGCGACGGGCGTGTGTGTGATGCGCGCGTAGTTTTGATCTTGCGAGCATGGAGTCCGCCGTGGACTCAGCGTCAACCGCGAGCGAAGTTAGTGGGTCTTCAGGAGGCTCGCCGAGAGTGAAGGCGGTGTCGCCGGCGCGGGGCATGAGTCCGCCGCAGCTCCTGGCGCCGCGGATGCCGCTGCCGCCGCCCGGGCTGGGGCTGCTCGGCTCGCTGCAGATGATGCACCACTCACCGCTCGAGCTGATGGCGGCCGCGCACCACCACGGCCCGCCGCGCTACGGCAGCCCGCCTCCCATCTCGACATCAGACCCTTCGGCGAACGAGTGTAAATTAGTTGACTATAGAGGACAGAAAGTTGCCGCGTTCATAATCCAGGGGGACACGATGTTGTGCCTGCCGCAGGCGTTCGAACTGTTCCTGAAGCACCTGGTGGGCGGGTTGCACACAGTGTATACGAAGCTGAAGAGATTGGACATAGTGCCGCTGGTGTGCAACGTGGAGCAGGTGCGCATCCTGCGCGGGCTGGGAGCCATCCAGCCGGGCGTCAACCGCTGCAAGCTGCTATCCTGCAAGGACTTCGACGTGCTCTACCGGGACTGCACCACGGCAAGGTACGTTTCCACCGCGACCCAACCGCCACTCCGTGTGAATGTGAATGTTTCCAATTTGTTGCACCTCCGTGGTCCGAGCGAGCGACGGTAACGTCATGTGGATGTTACTTTAAATATATTTTTTATTTCGTCTGTTTATTCGCCTGTTTTGAGTTTATAAAATATTTGTACGCTTTTTTCTACCTACCCGTTGTTGTGATTTTTTATACGGGAATCCTGGAGTCCGGAGAAGGGAGAAAGGTTGATTGTTTTATATTTCCAAACTAAATTTAGTTAATAATAGAGGAATAGATTTTAATTGTTAAAAGCAAAACATACGTAATACATAGATGACATATGAATAATATTATGTACATTATAAATTGAATTGTAGATATATAAAACTCTCACGCATGCATTTTTGTTGTGATTGGGTAAAATCTTTTCTCCTAAAGAAATATAAACTTAAGAAATTAAACAAATTACAGCGAATTTTAGGACAGTTTTATGATACAAGTTAAGGATTTACATTTTAATAGATCTCTCTCGGTGGGAATCTAGGATTTTTACATTCCTACGAGCCGCGAGGGTTGTGCTCGACATTAATTTTTCATATTTTAATACGCGCCAAATATTTCCACTGGGTTAAATATTAAAGCGAGTTTCGGCGACGGAAGGGTTAAATCCCTGTTAATTAGCGGGTGAAGTTTAAATATTTAAATAGTAATTTTTACAAACGGTAAAGTTAGATTAAAAAAAGTCTTGTTTGTCGGAGCGGCGGGTAGGCCTAAATAGGATGTTTTAATTTTAATATTTGGACGTGTTACGTTTTTTAAAACGTAATGCCCCGTGGAAGCGTCGCTTTGGGAGTAGTAAAGTTAAATTTTTGCTCGTATTGACGTTTAATGTTTGTAATATAACGTTTGTTTATTGGGCGGAAACGGCGGGTGCTGTGATGTGACTCAGCGTTTAGGTTTACAGGTTTATCACTGATACCTCGCTCGGCGGTGATCCATTCACACCTAGTTTTCGTGTTTTTGTGAGGCTTGTGTGCTGAACAAAACAAACAATAGCTGCAGAAGAAATCCTTGATACTTGCCACATACAATAATTATTAACCCTAACAAAACTATTCAAAAGGAAATTAACAAAGAACCTTTGCTCTATGATTTTACCTTATGATTGACGTGCTCCTATCTATAAATACTTACACATATCTACTTACCTACCAATCTCCCGGTAAAACTGTGTCATCCATTAATGGAAATGAATTAATAATTAAAAAATAGCACGTTATTTAATTAGTATCGCTACAATAAAACAATTATTACTGATGAAATTAAAGATGCAATGATTACTTTAGTGTTGAACCGTATACCTAATATATAACTATGTACACAAAATATCTAACAGCAATATAAATAAAATAGATTGTTTGTTACATTAAAAATAGGAATATTTGCTGAAATACCTAATTCTCATTAATTCATTATTAATATTGTTAAAAGTTATCTACTATTTTTCAGGTAAGCAATATTAAAATCTAAAAAAAAAGCATGGAAAAATAAATACAATATTTCCTATAAGGAAGAATCATCCTTTGACCGTGGACCGACCAGGTAGGTACAATGTTGATTTAGAGAAATCGTTCGGTGGAAACAAGTCAATACGGATTAGCCTGATGCCAGGATCGTTCAAGCTTAACAGTTTTAATTTAATCTCCAAAATAACATTTTTAGCATTGATATCAATGAACCTTTTTAAACAAGCCAGATAAACATCCGGATATTTTGTTACCAAATTTAGGAGAAGTTACTTTTACGAGTATATTCCGCGAAGTCTAGTCGTAAAATAACGTAATTAACTAGGTAGATATTCTTTATATTATATTCACCGATACATAATAAAAACAGGTGCTTTTTACAGTCTCTTTTATTATTGACATAAAGCCCAATACATTGTATCTGGATTTCAATTAGGTGTTGATGTAGGATATGTTTGCAACGACCGTAGCGTGGTAGTAACTAAAGGTACCTACTATAATTGCGGAATCTAGTGACGTTTTGATATTGGATTGTTATATTAACTATTTGTTGGTGCGCTCTCGTTTACACGAGGAGCATTAGCCAAACTTGTAGGTAAAAACAAGAATGCAGTAACCAGTACGATTCCAATCGAATCTTAACGCAGACCGACGTGGGTTGGAAGACTCAAGAATGCATATTTATAAACTCAACTATGCCACACATATTCGTACATGCTTTTAGCTTACTAAATTTGACTATGTCTATTGTTATGGTAATATGACTACATACTGATGAAGTTAACACATATTTTTTCAAATTAAATTTAACAAATCCGTGTTTTTTGGATAGTTATTAGGAAAAATAATGTAGGCCATTGCGTTTTGGGTTAACTGCGCATGAAATATTTTAGCATTTTGCGTAGCACGTACTTTCAGCATTGCTACAAAAAATTCTATTGAATGGCTTGGCTATGATCTTACACCAGAAAGAGCGCATGAACCAAGAAGTTTCATAATGATATATCATAATGATAACCAAGAAGTTTATATCGCGTTCCGGATTGGCGCCTTAAGAACATTTTAGCTAGCTCCTTACAAAATCTGTGCTTGTCGTCGATAATGTAGATAATATGATAATGTAGATAATATGATAGAATGCAAGCCCCTGCACGTCGGTCCCTAGGAAACGCAATATTTTTCAAAAACGGAATACCCGCATTATAAAACGTGTGTAAATAATAGGAGGTCGCTCCTTTTCACGCTTCAATAATTGCTCGACGGCAGATAAACGAGGATCGGGTTACCGTGGAGAGAACCGAACGTTAGGGCGTTGTGTTCCTCAACTCTTTGAAGATTTGCCTTTCTGAATAGTGTGATGCATTTGATGTCGGATAAGCGGGATAAGTTTATTGGCTGCATTATGATGAATGAAATGGTTAAACTGCATTTAGGTACTAGGTACTGTACTCTGTGTATTAGCGTAACAAACAGCTAAGTATATTATAATTATGGAGCTACTTTATATTTTACCTGGGCTATAGAAAAGTTTTTCCACATAGGTACCTGTTACCTATCTTCTGCGATAATTGGATATCTACCTGGTGATTTACCTACCTAAACTTTAAATTAGGTTATAGGTACGGCTAGAGTCTTTAGAATAATAATAACAATAGATATTAACAGTACTAACCTATATTATTAACAGCATCTTTTCATATGGAAGATAAAACAATAATTCTCAGTACTTACCTACTTAATCATATTAGGATATTTTAAAACAGTCTGAAAATGTCATGGCAATTTACTCCGGTCTATCTATAAGAAGTACCTAAGTTTAATTTAAGGACACTTCACTACTTAATTTTCAAGTAAATTTTGAACAATAGACGATCATCGCCGGGCAGAACACGAAACGTCCAATCGGATCCGACGAATCCAGTCGGGTTCCGTCCATTGTCTCTGCAGTTCAATTACGGAGGTCATCAACACGCCGACAACACTTTTTATGGAATTTCCAGTTTAACGACTCATTTTGATGGTTCGTCTTCAAACGTAGTGATATTTTGTAAATAAACAAGACACTGAAATAACTCATTACCTTTGTAGCCGGTAGCCGTGCCGGAACTTAGCAGGAACTTTGGAACTTTTGTGTAGACCAGGTAGGTAGGGCCACACGCTGTCGCATAGAGAAATGTAAACAATTTGACGGCTTCCAAAAGGAGTGGCACACGGATGTCTCGCAGGATACGGTGAAAACTCCTTTGATTTTTTAATTGTCTAGTTTGTTACAATTTTTCGATGACTTGTAGGTAATGTAAACTACCACATTTTAACTTAAAGAAGTATTTAAAGAAAATTGTGTTCACCAATGTATCCTCCTGAAACCCACGGTACGCTTTAGTGTTTTTGAATTATGAACTTTTTGTCATTCAGTAAAAGTACAAAGTCAGTTTTGTAATTTGTTTTAAATTTAGTACGAGGGGTCTTAGGAGGGTATATATTGCTAACAAATCCTTTTCCATGCTTCGGCAGTATTAGGTATGACGTCACTAACGTATTATAGTACCTGACCAATGCAAATTATTATCGACATACGTATATGTATGTATGCATACGAAATTATATTATATGTTAAAATTTTACAAGCCAACTAACAACGTTCAGTGAAATCAAGTGAAAGGAGTGACTGGAAATTATCAAATAATAAGGAATTTCCAGTAACAAGCATTGTACCTAATTATTCAATATTATTATTTTTACAGAAACTCTATTTAAGAATGATGTTGGTTTTCACTTCTGTAAAGAAAATACCGATAAAAGCGATACATTTTTATAAAATCTTTCCGTAATTATGCGTTTCAGATGGACTCTGTATTTGATGTTATAATGTAATTTATGTATTCTATCTACGTTTAACCAATTATATATAAGAGTCAACAGCAAATCTTTGTACTTATTACAATGACAAATTCAATAGAATCATTGAGACACAAGTAAAGTTCATATACTTACGCCCTGTAAAAATCAAAGATCACTTGGAATAATTCTTGTCTAAATAGGCTAAGTCACTGTGCACGCCATATCAGACCTGGCCGCACTAATAGGATTGCTTGCGAGCAGCAAATAGGCCTACCTACGTATCCGCAGCGTAGTCGGTATCTGTCGGGAATAATATCGTGAATGGTGGTTCCGACTGGCATGACTCCAAGTGGCGGTCCTCATTGAAATATTAAGCCAAGACGCCGCAATGCGGTGTCTCACACACGTCGCACCCGCAGCTGCTTGTGTGCATGTGAAGATAATGCAACGGTCGCTATACCAATTTCCTTGCTCGATTTACAAATTAGAGTTCTAATTTCAAAAGACAATGTATGGAGCAGTCGTTTAACATCTTTTTTCTACTCCTGTACTTTTATCTGTCATTTACATAGTCCCGAACACTAATATAAAGACATACAAAATAAGTCTGCAGAAAAGTCTATACTCTATTCCCCATAACAGTACGGCACAACCGTGCTGTTTTGTCGCCAAAACGATACGCTTAGCAGCCATACGCTTCTAAACCTGGGTAGTGCTACATTGTGCCACGGCCTACTAGACACGATCGAGTAGGCCGCGACGCGACTAATCTAGAGGGCCATGCCGAAACATAAAATACATTAGGTACTACCAACTTAACAAACCACTGAATGTATTTACTTCAAATAAATTATAAAGGCATTGCTGCCAACTTAAGAAAAACCTTGGTCTTAATATGACAGTACTTGCAAGTTGAATTAAGAACAAAACAGACCATAAACAAGAGGTGTCAATGTGTCATGTTTCCAATTTCCCACCAAAGTTCCAGATCAAAATTAAAAGATGAAATATGTCAAATATGATAACTATTCGTTATTAATAAATTCTTAAGATTTGATTCGTGTTTGTGAAGTGAAGAAAAATGTGTACGTTCCTTTTAAAATGGACGAAGAAGAAAATAACTGCACCGCTGATGAAATTGCGTGAGTAGTAATAGAACTAACGGAAAACTTACTGCCTGAAAAGTCAAATTATGCTATTTATTTAAAATAGTCTTAGAAAAAATATTGTATGCAACGGTGTATAACTTGGTCTTAAAACGCTCGTGGCGTCTTTAATTGCGATGCTCGCCAAGGCTCGCATCGCAACTCACGACACTCGCGTTTTAAGACCCTACTTATACAACAGTTGCATAAAATACTATTTAACCCCCGACGAAAAAAGAGGGGTGTTATAATTTTAACGTGTCTACCTGTGTATCTGTGTATCTGTCTGTGTTATCGTAGCTCCCCAACGGATATACCTATTTGAATGCGGTTTTTTTGTGTCAGGCAATTTTATCCCGAGTGTTCTTAGCCACATGTTTCATCAAAATCTGTTCAGCCGTTTTTGAGATATTGGACTTTGAAATGAAAATGTCGGGGGTTTTTCAACTTTTCTAAGTTGTAGTTATTCATTTTAACAATTACATGCCAGTTATGATATAAATAATACAAATTAGTCCATAAAATATATCAAAGAATAAACAAAACTTGGAAAATACTCGGAAAAATTCACGCTACAAATTATTTTTGTTGCTTCGTTTTCGTAAAGATCAAACAATGGATGCTGTTTGACCATTGAAAATAGTGACGTCACTTGTTCCTATTTCACTCCAAACTTCCTGCTAACAGCGGTTTTGACGTATCATAAAAAGTTGCCAATTCATCCTAGGTAGGTACCTACTCTAAGTAGTTGAGATAGAGATCATGTGTTTTTGCTATCAGCACTATCAGCAGTTTCAAATAAATATAATACAGCTAGATATTAAAATCGGCCAATCAGAAAACAGAATTAATGTCAAAGATTATCTAATACGTACGTATTTAAGGGGAATCCAGACCGATTATCGTTTCCTCTAACACTTTTCGCAGAATGATATCATCACTTATCAATCATTCATCGAACTTCGTTAGATCGCTCATTTGACTTCATTATTTTATTTGATCATCTACATAGTCGTTTATCGAATCACTTTTACTAATTTTGGTTTAACGTAGGTTTCAATTCCCAAAATTCTTATTACATAGAAAGTCGTTTCACCAGTGTAGTGCGTGTGAATACGTGCTATACTTGATAATATGGTTCAACAACAGTACATCTTAGCAAAATCACAATCATCCGAATGTGTGAATTTGATATATTATAGTACAAGTTTTGGTCGAACTTTTTTATCATATTCTATTAGGTACGTTCTATTAGAAACATTGGTAATGGTAGCTTCATCTCAGACAGGTATCCGCCAGGTACGACGACGCGAGCGAAGCGAGCGAGGAGGAGTGTTAGGCAGAACTGCTACCTGCTGCTAAACAGTATTTTTTTTAATAATACATACGTAGAAATAGAATTAAGTATACAGCATTACTTAATTTATGCGATGAAACAATGTTCGTGGCTATAATAGTATATGAAACGTACTAAGTATCTGTGAATCTTGTGTCGATAAATGAATACTATGAATAACTAATTATTCTTTGAAAGGTAAATTCGATGAATCGTGACGCTATGATTTGAGAAAAATTCGATTAACCATTAAAAGTCGTTCGGTTATAATAAAAGCATTGAATTGATGATTATGTAATTAGAAAAAAAGCGTTGTGAAAGTCTTGGAATAGTTTTCGGCGACATGAAAATTGACGTAAGAAATTTCGATAAAATGATCACAGACACTTTATTGCATACTTCAAAAAATAACACAGGACAGAAATTAAAGCTCACAGTAGAGGTAGGAGGACAGGCGATCTCATCGCTAAAGAGCGAGCTCTTCCAGACCAGTTTTTGGAAAGTGGACATAGTGCAACATGTTCTTCAATTAGAGTAGATGGCAAATCGTGAAAATAATAAAATAAATAAATAATAATAATTAATAAACATAAGAAAAGACCGGGTTGCACTCCAGGAGTGCCGGCAGAAGTGAAAACTTACGAATTGTGAGAGTTGTGAATTTAAATTTTGCAAAAAAAAACATTTAAAAATCCGCGTTTCGAAGCGCAACTCCCGCTTTTTGTATTCCGGCAATTGGCAACACTAAATCCTACGCTCCTACACGTCACGTGACCTCCTACGCTCCTACACCTGTCGCGAGTTTAACCATTTTTCCCCATCCTAAAAAGTGCACAGCGCCGCTAAAGAAGATTTCACTTCAAAAACAATTCTAATAAACATACATCTACATAAATACCAGCCAAAGAGAGGTACACATCCTTTCTTTTACATGTCCCACGAATGTTTCAGCACTTTGTATGTTTAACTTTTGATTAAGTAGGTATTAGCAAAAAAAATATCAGTTCACATTTATACTTCTTGTCATTCATTACACTTTTATGAACGATGAATTTATACTTTGTAGCTTTCGTTAGCAAGTTTCGCTTTTAAGCAATAAAAGTCATGATTAGTATTTTTGTTGCGGTGTTCACCGTTCACAGAACGCTTCGCTGCGCCTATTATCAATTGAATCTGCACACCAATCGAATTCAGCCTTACTTTCTATACCTCCGATTACATTTCTGCATTCCGATTGTTTTTGTTATCCGTTAGCTTATTCGTGTCTTCATGTGTCTAGGCAATCGAGGTATTCTGAGCAAATATAGATATGTACCTATACTGGGAATCCATCATTTTACCGAAAATAGTTTCATCGATTATCGTTTTCCATAACACTATTCGCAGAATTTCATCATCACACAGGAATCATTCATCGAACTTCGTTAGATCGCTCATACATTTGCTCGAATTACCATTTACACAAAAATTAAATCATCGAATTTCACTTCAATATTTTATTTGTTCATCGACATAGTCGTTCATCGAATCGCCGTTACTATAATTTTGTTTTAACATAAGTTTCAGTTCCCAAAACTCTTATTTCATAGAAAATCGTTTTATTAGTGTTTGTCACTTGATAATATTTACCTTTCAACGAACTGAGTAGGTAGTTCACCGAGACGTTGGACGTAGGTATACATAGAGCCCTAAGCCTACCCACATCTCCCTCTGGATATCGGATTATCTTCCTCGTCTACTTTAAGGCAGGCCAGTGTAGGTACGACGACGAGCGAAGCGAGGAGGAGTGTTAGGTGAACTGTGATCCTATAGCGCGCGAGCCGAGCGAGCGCAGCGAGCGTGCCGCGGCAGCGGCCGGCGAAGCGTCAGAACGGTTTACGTCTACATCGTATATGAAGCGTACATATGAGTCAATGTGGACCCATTTTATCCATTATATACTCAGACGAAATGACCTATAGGTAGAAAAATGAAATATTGATCGTGGCAACAAAAATATATGGAACCTATCCACATTGAACCGTTTTTCGATAAATTAATACTATACAGAACTGACTATTCTATGAAAAGTAAATTCGATGAATCGTTACGCTACGATTTGAGACAAATTCGGAACGATTAACGATGAAAAGTTGTTCGATGAAATAAAAAACTATGAATTGATGATTATGTGAACAAGAAATACAACGTAATTAAATTCGTGGAATAGTTTTCGGCGAAATGTAAATCGACGTAACTAATGCGTTTCGATAAAATGATAGACACCCACCTATACTACTGACCGTTACGTGAAAATTATATTTAAAAAACTTTAACAATAAAATAGAATTTTTTTAAGTTTTTTTATTTTGAGGAGTATCATGTATGTATGTAGGTATCTATCGTATAGTCTATGGTTTGATGTCCGTTTTTGATTGTTCGCGGGAAGCAGACATATTATATCATGATCCACTTCACCTTTTAATAAGTAAAAGTTTAAGTAGTAAAATTGCCTTAGACATTGCCACTTCGGTCGTGTCAAGTTGTCATTGTCAAACCTTAACTCGAATATTAACTGTGTGGAAACCATTCAATTATTGGCAAGGTTCAATTACATTATTGTAATTATGGAATTATAGTACATTGTTTAACGAGGGGCGTAAGTGGAATATTGCGACCAAGCGTCTATTAGAAGCCCGATGCCGAAGGCGGAGGGCTTTTGATGACTCGAGTTTGCAATATTCTTACGCTCGTGTTATACACAATGTTTTTCATCACATTTGCGAGGAAATAAATACATTTTAGATGAATTTTATAAAAATCGTAATAAAAACTGCTACATGTCAGTCGTCCATTTTGTTGAATTTGACGTGAGGCGCGTATGGCAAAGACCCTTCGGTATACAGCCACGATTTGAAAATACTTAAAAACATTAATCAATGGCGTTATTACTTGCGAGCGTACAGAGCAGTTACAGCCGTTTTACCTCCCACGGGCTATTAAGTTTAGTTTCAAAATATAGAACCCATTCATACTTCACTTCGGACTGAGGATGTTTCCAATCAGCCAAGGTGTATTTCATATCTTCATAAGTTTTCTACAACCAACTTTTAATGTATAAAACATATCTTTATATTAAATTTGACTGCAAATTAATGTTTAGTATTGATTACAAATGTATTATCTAAATAAGCAACAAAGCAAATAAAGCAACAATAACAATTGCGAAAGCTATTCACTGAAGTGACAAATAAACTCGACCAACTGAAGGAAACTCAATTTCCTCCGCAGTAAAGCGACAAACTGCTCCACAATGGGAAAATCATGGTGGCAATTTATTACGATTGATCAACAAGTGGCAGGGGAACGCCGGAAAGAACGAACGACAATACGAATGGAAACGAACGGAAGACGAGTGTCGACATTCCCGACTCCCGTAGCATTCGGAAAACGCACACCAATGACACCGGGGAATCCCTCCGGCTAGACGGAATTATCTCGCGTTCTCTATTCCCGTTTCGCGTACCATTCAAATTGCATCTCACTCGTGCCCCTCGCGAAAATACCTCCGTCTCTTTCCCATTCGGTTCATTCATGAGTGCGGATTTGAATGGATTTGGGACGTTTGCTTCCTACAATTGGAACACTTTGGGCTTCGAGGGGGCGACGCCTGCACGCGTCGCGACGTCGCGTTCGAGCCAGCGAGCCATCCATCGGTGAACCTCGCTCGAATGCTAATGTTACGGTCAACAAAACAATGCAGAAAAAGTGGGCGACATGATGAAACGACGAGCTCGTTTAATTAAAATTCGCATCCGTGTTAGTTATTGAATGGTTGATGGAAACTATCGCATGGCGTGTAGCGCCTAGCCCGGTAGCCGTTGTAACGTCTTATAATTGCGGCTCACCATGTGTTGAGCTCTAATCATGTTTAATTATAGTTAGAAGAGGGAGTCATTGCAGTTTATCATGAGATGAACTGTTACAGTTGTATAAACGCTGCGAGAAAATGATGGATTGCGCTTGTACCTACTACTAATGAAAGTACGGTTACCAACACAAGTCAAGAATGCTCTCAAGTTTCCTCATATTTCATACTAGCGGTTTAGAATTTCTACATTTATATTTATATCTCTTCGATATGTTTGATTTTTTGCAATTACTCGAGTAAAAATCTGAATGATGCAAAGTTATAAATGTCTCTCTCGAATTTATGATCTTCCAAATACTATGTTGCATTTTACTCCCTTTAATTGGCTCTACCGCACGCTGTGACTTTAATTAATATCAACATTATTTATGTAGGTATTTCTGGATCCTAAATAAATATGATTGTCGCAAAATTTATGGGCTTTTAGCCACTTTAAAAGTTTCGATATCCATTTTTTTATAACGTGTCAGAAATTACTCTCATATTACAAATGTACTCCCATCTAAAAGTATGTTGATTTTTGTGCCATTAACAAACTCAAGTTAGCCGAAGTTGCTTGTGGGTCTCGTTGGACAAAATCTATGCAATAATTGACATAGAGTCAGTCGAGGCCCTATGTCTGGTTTGTCTCGCTTCTATACTCAGTTATCCTTGCCATCTATAAGATACAGGTGCAATTTCAAGTATGATTATTTTTTCTATCGGTACGTTTGAAGGCGTGCATCGTCATTAATCCAATGCAGATTAGATCAAGACAATGGGAGGCGGAAATGCAGGAAAACGACCTTTTTGCGCGACGCGCTCCGCTCCCCAGTGTGTGAAGACACGCTTACTAATTGCCAGTGAAAATCTGCTCATATGCGCCGGAGTTGGCTTAGTGACTTATTTAATGCGTTATTAGCGTTAATCACTGTAACGCGATTTCGATGGACTTTTAAAGATGTTTACCTTGTTAGCAGAATAATTGTGCGAAAGGATAGGAGGTACGGTATGTTTAAAGGGTTACAGATGTGCCTACCTACCTACCCTACCCTATACCTACCTAGATTAACAATTACCATGTAATTGTGATCACGTCACATATGTCCAATTGTCATGCATTTAGTATGTTAGTTACGTGTTACATAGAGACATACTTTATGTGATGCTAATAGCAAAATAATCTTAGATTCCAAGCCTTATTTGATTGATGGCTAAACGATTGATCAAGTAATTTGTCAACATCTTTGCTGAATGTAATTTTTTACCGACAAAAATACTTGAAACGCACGATTTCTATCGAAATTCTTAGCATTATCAACGCCAAGTGGCGCATTTATCCGTCATGTATCGCGCTAAGGAAAAACTATCTGCAGCGGCGTGACAAAATGAAGTTATTATTGTGGAGAGATTCCGCAAGATTGAACAATTAGCCCGTTATAGTGATACGGCAAAAAGCTGAGCGGGGTGCTCTGCCGTCTTCCCATGGTAATAATCAATTAAACTAAATAATCAGCGCTTCGAGTAAAGCGGGCATTGTAACTATGTTTTGTGCGTTACAGTAGGATGAGATCTATTCACGTTTGTTTGACTTTAGTACATTACATTCATTTGATTGATTAGGTACATTGTTTGATTACTTAAACATTTCTTGTAGCACGTTATATTTGCTAGTTTTCATTTGTAACAGACCGTGTAACAGAATGTAACTAACTAGGTACATTTGTTGTCAAAATACAAATAGGTACCTATCCAATAAACCTGTCAAAACTCTATTTTCACAGCAAAACAATTTTATACCAATCGCTTTTTTTATGAAAACCTTTTCTTAGTTTGTCCATAGTATACGTTTTCACGTACATTTAATGAAACTTAAAAAAAGATAAATAAGATTACTTATTAATAATACGTTCGATACAAACCGAGACTTACAAAGCAACAAATGAGATAAGAACTACTTAACCTCAGACAGTCCTCGTAAACTCTGATATACGATTTATAATAAAACTTAATAAAACATTGGCAACATTTGAAAGAGAATCGATAAAACTTAGCAGCTGTAGCGAGCACCGAACGGACGAAGGTCGCATCGCAAGTTGCAGTTTAACAGATAGTAGTAAATTGCAGTTTATGACCGTTCAGTTGTTTTATTTCAATCAATATGCAAATTTCTAACAAAGTAGTGATTTAAAGTTTTTACATGAAGAGTTACTTATATTAAAGCTTTATGGTATTTGAAAGCGATGAAATTATGACTGATTGCGAAATTATGATTGGTTACGAAACGTAGGAACAATTGAAAGAGTTCGTGTATCTGGGGACGTTTTTCACTAAGGATGGAAAGCATGAGAGAGATATTGAAAGAAGAGTGAATGCTTGGGATTAGCGTAAACGGGGCACTCAACGCCTTTATGATGCCTGTTTGATTTCAGGACCAATTGCTCTATATAACGATTGATCTGCTTGTAACGATTATAAAGTTTTATTAAAAGTTATTAAAAGCCGATATAAAAATATTTAATTTCTACCCTGGACATATTGGGTATCGAATCATTTCGTCCATTTCGTAATCTTGGAATTGTTATGGACGGCGAGCTGCGCTTTGAACAACACCTGCTTGATACTGTGCGCAACTGTTTTTTTAGGCTTAAAGTACTATACAAAATTCGCGACTTTCTTAATGTCGAACTTAGGATACAGCTTTGTGATACACTTGTCCTATCAAAATTAAATTATGGTGACATTGTGTACGCGCCGCGTCTGTTGTCGCGAACGCAGAGACTGGTCCAGCGAGTGCAAAACGCTTGTGCGCGTTTCTGTTTCCATATCCCGCCGCGCACGCACGTTACGCCATTCCTGAATCAAAATCGTATTTTGAGAATGTCCATACGTCAAAAACTACACCTAGCCACATTGATGTTTGGCTTAGTTAATAAACAGGTTCCCTCATACCTTTACAATAAGTTTATGTGGTTTCGTAACTCCAGGTCTTCGGGAGTCAGGTCAACGAGATTCCTTCAGCTTGTTTGTCCAAGGCCGCACACGGCAGCATTCCGAGGTAGCTTCCGCTACGCAGCAACTAAGTGCTGGAACATCATTCCTCCTCCTCTCCGCGCCTTAAAGTCCATTCATAGCTTTAAATTAAAACTCCGGATACATCTTTTTAATGTACAAATTGGTCGTTGAATATTTGAATACTTGTTACTTATAAAATGAATCTGTTTACACAGGTACCTACAATCCGACTGTTGCAGTAGGCTGCTTACTTATCTTATTGCTACATAACACATAGCTATTATTATTATTATTTATTATCTGTATAAGATTTTGTTCATTGTAATAGTAGTTTTACGCTTGGTTATTACCACTTTTTTATTTTCATATTTTTAGTACGAACAGAGTCAATTACATTTCAGTGTTGCATGCATATAAATCACTGTCGACAATGATTCTAATGTTACCCGCTAGATTTTAAGTTCACTTTTGTAATTTTTAGACATACAGTGCCTAAAAATTATAAAATTGTTTGTTTAGTTTAGTCGTTTTATTTATTTTTTGGGGCTCTCACTGAAAACCAGCGTCACGGCCCCCGTGACAACATGCTGAGTGAGGCTCCCGTTTAGCACTTAAGGTTACGTTTTTGAGTGTATTTCTTTTTTCCGTGTTTTGTGTGCTAAATAAATAAATTCTTATTCTTATTCTTATTCTTATTCATTTTACGCCACCGCTGGAAACTTGTAAAGCGAGTTTGTTAACAAATTATATATTTTAAGGCTTGTAAAGGCTACGTACGTCTGCGTGGCCATGACCTTAAATCTTGGCAACTAAAAAGCAATATAACGATTTATTCGAACGTAACTCGACGTTTCTTCTCCTGTAATGATATCGATTGCCACCGTGTGCATAAAAATCGATAGCGGTCCAGATGCACAAAAATGGGGCAGAGGAATCGATTTGTCCCATATTTTGGCGGTCTAGCGGACGCCGGCGGCGAGGGTAACGCTCGCGATAAGGGATAGTGCCCCCCTCCGGGCGGGGGCATTCCCCCTCGCCCCCTTGATAATATTTACCGCCCCCCAGCCGTACTTACGCCCCTCAGTATTTACGGGTTAGAGAAAAACAAGGGTACTCGAGCTTCGGAAGGTGCAACGTAGATTTTAATCCTTTCTGATGTTTATGATTGATGGCGGATTTCGTGATCGGAATTGCGCTGATGTTGATGGATCCCTTCTGATTCCACGCCGCTCAGCGTGAGTCGTGCCACAGAGAACGTTTTTACGATTAGCATTCTGCCACTGAATACTAATTCAATTGGAACCTAAAAAAGGAAATGTGGATTCCCAGGGAAAATAAAACATACACACACAGAAATGGAAGCAGTGAGTGAGATGGAGTGATTCTTGGCGGACGTAGAGTCGTGGGTGAAGCGTGTCGTCGCATACAAAAGTGGTACGTGACACCGCAACGATTCTCCTATTTGCCTGCTCTCAAACACGAGAAAATGCAACTATTATTCCGCTTCTTCAATCATGGCGAGAGAAAGTCATAACTTTTTCAATTACTCTGCCCTCACAAGACGTTATACACGTTATATTTGAACGTTAAGTTCAAGACTTACAATATGCACAATTCATTTCATATTGCTGCTGGCGCCATCTGCCAATCAACAATAAATTTCAATAGTCTTTAAAAAAACTTAATTAGATTGCTTTTAGAGACAGAGCAACATCACTTACAACAATCAGTGTAGTCGGGTAAATCTCGCCTGTTTGATGGAGGGTGTTAAAGTAGAGGCATTAGAGGCTAATATCGCGGGGAGTCGTTTTTAGTAGTGGCTTTAGTAAGTTTGTGTGGGTGTAATGTGATGATGGGTAAAGATGTCAGTCAGTATTGACGCGCGTGCCAACGGTCCAACAGTCGACGTGGCAAGGCCGAAAGAGTAATTATTACTTATATCGTTCGTGTGGACAGCTCATCGGCGCTTTATAACAGTACAAAGTGTTTTTTTTTCTATGGCAAGAATAATCAGAAAGTATAATGGTTTTTGGCAAGACCTTAGTTTTGAAAAGTTCCGGCGGGCGCTATATCTAGTACCTATCTACTTACCTACAAAAAACTTCGGTTGATGAAACTTTATTACGTCATTGGCATCGGATAGTGTCAATTGGGCCATACGAACAATACAACTATTATTCCAAAATTAGTCCACATATTTCTTATCCCCGTTTGACAAAATCAGCTGGTAGTGTTTTGGAAACTTATTTTTTTTATCCTGGACCTGCTACAAATTTTGTTTGCAACTTATTATTTTTTCTAAAATGAAAATGATGGTTTAGAAACCGTTGTGCATAGATATATTATATTACTTCGTAAAGATAGGCCCGCACGAGTAATTCGTCCAATGCGGTGGCCCGACACTGGCAATTGCGGGCCCCCGAGCCTTAATCTTCAGCTGTCACAGTGTGTCACAGTATGTCAAGCGAATATTGTTCGAACAGGCATATCTTTACTTTCGATATCATTGCTGTTGTGGTATTCCGGAGGGCATAACTTTTCGAAACGTCAATATTTATATAGGTACAACAAATACCTGCTTATTTTATTAAGTTTACCATGTCTCTATTATCCTTCAATGGTATATAAAAGTCTTATATAAAACGCAAAAGGTTAAAACTAATCGGTTTAGCGGGTATCGAACATGCTGGTACAAAATAAATACGTATTCGTAAGCGTGTAACGTATCAAATTGAAGTAAAAACCAGTATCGTCAGTTAATGTATTTAAAGCGTTATATTTCCAGTTAGCTACGTTTGCATCGAAGGAAATTAAGTTTGGGGAATTGAAACTAGTCATTGTTCTTTTAATTGCGGTCAATTTGAGCGTTCTACCCGAAATGCGCCCGTCATCGTGTGAAGATCCGCAGGCTTGTGTAGGGTGGAAATATAAAGAACGCTTCAATAATACAACTTAAACATTTAAAAAAGCCTACGCATGCGGTTCTAACCCGCGACAGATGATATTGCAATTAGGTAGGTGACGTTGCATATGAGATAGTTTCATAAATAATCATAAAGATATGTTTGAAATCAAGTAATAATATCAAAATTTAAACGTAATTTTAGAAGAAGATGTTATAGGTGAAGTCTATGGATAAAAGAAAGGGAGCAATATTATTATAATCATAGAACTAAACAAAAAACTAAATTAAAACATCGATAACTATGTTCTGCGTACCGACATGGAACACACCCATCTCTAGCTGCACATTTAGGGAACGCTATTTAATAATTCCATTCGAAATATCATTATAGATATCAAAGAAAGGGTTGCACAGTGGGCCGCGCTGCGCTGACTCGCACAAAACTCTATCTGCATGTGCCCTTGATTGATGTGCCCTGTAATTATTAAGACGCGATAATAACACCGCCGCTGACGGCCGCACTTTGTTTCTGATGACTCAAGACGAATCAAATGAGAAATTCTATCCTTCTCTTAAATAGGACTTATTGCTTGATGCCCTGTTGATTAAACGAACTAAAATTGTTATTAAATTTGTTTCCATTTCGTTTTTGATGCGAATTTTAATTATGTTTTTAGTTATTTTGTTATAATGTAACACTGTTGCACTGGGAATGGAGTTAACGTAAATTAATGTTAGGGTAAAAGTAAAATGCGTGGAACAAAAAATGTAAATGCGCAAGCCACGCCTGTATTGTACGGCGTATACATAATGCTATATCGTGGATTTTATTTACCTAAATGGCTACCATACGCAGATTGTCTTTATGTTTTCTGTGCGTGCGACCCGGCCCCACGAATCAGAATATTAACGTAAATAGTAATGGAGGAAAAAAAGCTATTATGCAAATGAAACATTTTGAGGTAAATAGAAACTGACGTAATGCGATGTTAAGAAAGGAATAAGTAATAAATCGTTCGTAATGGCGGGTTTAGTTTAGATTATTAATGCTTTAACGCAACTTTGTACTTTCAGTGGTATCTTAACCCTTAACATGCGTACGCGTAGCGATCCTATTTGGCACCAAATATCGTGATAACTTCTTCTATTACTACGTAAGTGAGAAAGCCAAGCTTTTTATTAATAATAGTTTTACCCTATACCAGACCAGACAGACAAACACAATTAGATTTATTGAAAAGTGTTGTTTTTGGATATCACATCTTAAAATTGCGCAACCTTTTGACACTTTTAGGATTTATACATACATTATTTTTCTTCAAATAATGTGTGATAGCTTTATAACATCTTATTTTTATTTGTATAATGGCGTTCTTAGAGACACAAGTCTCGGCAGAACACGATGGAGATCCCAAAACTCGGATATACTTATTAAAAACTTAACTTAGGCCGCGCTATCCACTCTCTCACACGGACACATTTATGTTGGTTTACTTATATTATTTAAAAAATCCCTTATTTTTTATAGGTATGAGCTAAAATGGTTTACATTAAGTCATTATCTTTTGACTTTGAATTAGCCAAGCGGTGCCACACGGCGCCTATTTATTGTTCTATAAGTAAGAATTTGACTCGTCTTTAAGGGACCAACAATCTGAAATAGAATCTTTAACCATAGCAAAACTATTCACAAAATAATAGGTAAGCTAAAAAAGTTGCCTTGTTTTCTGTAAGTGGGGATCCATAAAATATTAACATTACAATTATTGTAATCTAACTAGGGGTTTCTGTAATAAAACATTCAAAATATGTTGTTAGATATTCTATTCCAAACTGACCTTGTGTAGGGGTTAGAACCCTTAAATTAAAATTGCCATCCATTCAGATGTTAGATATGAATGCTTTATTATTATGTATTATTACATTTAATAAGTAACTGTTGAGTGGCGAATATGCTTACGTCAGATATGGGTGCCGAATAAAAGAGATGGTTGCAAGCGTTTAACGTACCCTCCAGACTTAAATAAAAAACAACCATTTGTGTTGTAACAGCGATATGATTTTGCACTTTTTACTTTTTTTCTATTTGCGCGCATGTTTTCAACACTGGGCGGAAGCTAGAGCCACGAATCGATTAAATATGACCAAATTACTCCTTTTTTTACATCGGATGTTGTTGTCAAAATACATTCCTGAAAAATAAAATTAGATATTTATTTATTTTCATTTTGCATGTGAGGATATACCGATAGATTTTTTCTTACACAATAAATCGTATGAACAAAATTAAAACAAGGCTATACCTTTTTTACTAAATCTGATTGCTATCGTAACATCGCAGACACTTTGATGTTTAGAATGATGTCAATACTTTTCGTTTTTGTTAAACCAGTGGGGTCGCTCTATTTTCGTTTGAGGTACTTAATTACCTACTATAGAAATTATTGCAAAATGACTCGTAATAAACTGCCTTCAAAAACATTCATTAAATAATTAATCTAAACGAAACATCTTAATATTATTATTTTAGTTGTGCAATATATCTGATAATGAAAATGCCAGGTAGTGGTTTCTTATGAATCACAGGGGCGGGCGTTACAGACGGGCTGCATTTCAGCTGCTTTCTGGCAGCAAAATAGCAGTTTGAATTCAGTTCCTTTGCAGTTGGCATAACTGCGTCGCAAGCTGCACACTGACTGCAAGCTAGTTTGCAGGTTGTAGTGCGGTTGGTGTATACTGGGCAATGGAACTGCAATAAACGTCAAGACTACACGCCAACTACAAGCAGACTGTGCAGTCGGTTTGCAGTTTCGATTCAGGTATGTCAACTAAGAAAGAACTGCTTCTCTCGAACTTTCAAACTGCACTTTAAAGCTGGAAAGCGCCTGAAACGCAGCCCATTTGCCACGGCCCTAAGATAGAATGATATAGGACATTTTCTTATTCATTCATATTTTTAGTACTACATATATTATACTTACATTTAGTCGATCTTTTATACCCATATTTATGCTAAAAGTGGCGCTGGAACATACGTTTCATGTGCTCTGCCTACCCCTTTTGGGAATAAAAGCGTGAATGTATGAATGAATGAATGAATATATTCCTACTTAAATTATAATAGTTGGTGAAACATCATTTACTCCGAATCCCCGAACAATATCGTCAACCATGCCGTTATTGCCAAGAAAATATTTGATATGCTCTTTTTAAAGGTAATAACTTTTTGGCAAAGAACTCAAAATATTCGGACATTCGGATTGCCCCCCAATCATAAGAATGTGACTAATTAAATAAACGGCCGACCCCGGGTTTTGGTTTTTACAACAGACATATCTCATTTTGTTTTAGGGGAAGTAATTGACTGGCTGTTAATTTTATTTTAATTTTGCGCGAGGGATGGTCAGCTCTTTCGGGTTTGAACATGGACTATATTCTTATACTTGTACAGATGATTCGAATAATGGTATTTCAATTGAGGGAAATCCTCATCTTAGCCCCTGTTACATACTTAACGATGCACATTATACTCTGAAAGATAGCAAATAAAACTGCTTGAACATTATGTGCTAACATATTAGTTTACTTATAATAAGTCTAATTGTGTATTTGCGATCAGTACACATATCTCTGTAATGTATAGTTAGGAAAGGTAAGGTAGGATTACATATGCGCTAACTTGCTGATCATGTTGTGTGCTTGCCTTGGATGTCATGCTAGTCTATAAGCTATTCATAATCATAAAGAACCATTGTATCTCATAAAGTATGATGTCTGTATTGTCTATAAAGTGCAACCAATGAATAAATAAGTAAAACGTAACTTGCCACAAAACGTTGGTCAAATAAGTACAACAAGTACCTATATAAAAGTCAATTTACCAATGTCTCAGATCGGTTGGCTATATCTAGGAATCACAAGCAACCAGATGCCAAACAGCACTAGTTGAATGGGAAATCAATGAGTGTCATAGTAATAGTAACAAAGACAGGATAGAAACGGTGTTAAATCATAACAATGCAACATTCGTATCTCATATTACCAATTAAGCCTACAGCTATATTGGCAACAATGCACATATAAGAATTTTAATTGGAAAAATGAGAAGCGAATGTTTTGTTGTTTTGATTTACTGTGGGTGAATATTTTCGCTCTAAAACGAATTCAGGTGTGCTCGTATTTTAACTTTGTACCAGTGTGCCTTGGTGTTTTGGGCAAGATGCAGTCAATAACTGAAATGATTACAAAGAAAAATCGAAACTAACGTAATCCAATGTATTAACCACTTACAAAACAATTACGTAATAACTCTTACTAGACATTTGTAGTGCCGTTACTCAAATTCATTACTTTTATTTATTCTGAGCGTAGATATTTTCACGTTTTTCAAGAATTCCTGGTCCAAGTAGGTACATATAAAAAGGTCTGATTTTAATTCGTTTCTATGAGCAACGGGTTGTGGAGTAGATAACTCGTAAGACTAGTAACTAGGGTAAACAATGTACAACGCAGTTGTCGGCAAACAAGATTAAGGATGCATCCTGCGTTCCCGGTGGCCGCATCCGAGCTTATCATCTATATAATAGGGAAAATTTATGAATAGTCGGTTGTAATTATTGCCACGACACAAAAGGACCGCACGTTATAGCACGCTGTGTCGACACTGGGTAATAACCTGAAGTCTGTACGAATATATCATGATATGGACGCGAAAACATGACTATTTAATAAAGGTGTGAGCAAGACTATTTTTTCCCAAAGCAAAAATGAAAAAAAAATCCAATATTTTTTTTATCTTTTAATAGGGCCGAGTGGAAGAAAACAGGAGACGCCTTTACCCAGCAGTGGGACACCTAAAACAGGCTAGGAAAAAAAATTTGGCTTACACTTTCCTATCTGATGGTTAGTGATGACTGATGATGAGGTCGAGAATGTTACTGCCTATGTGATACTGCCTATTTACTCTCGTCTTGATAAAGATCCATGTTGTAGGTAAGTGCTAGTGGCGGCGCGTGAAAATTTTCAATGGGCAACCCGGAGCAAAAAAAATTGATGAAAGAGTTTAGAGTAGGTATATTATATATACATATATACAAATATATATTTCAATAAATTTTAGTCAAGCCGAAGGGAATCGGCTTAGATGGGCGCTCTGCAACTGCCTGGTAAGTAGGTACCTACTTTTTGTTCAAATGCAAGCTTTTCCGAAGATGTAAATTCTAAGAGAATTAAAAAGAAGAACGCGATCCTCACTACTACATACTCGTAGCTACCAAATAGCCTAATAAAATGTATATGTTTTATCAGCTCCTATCTTTTAACAAATACTCAACTTGTCTGCATGGGAACAAAACAAAATTTTAATTGTTTGTATAAATGTCTTCATTCATAATTTAACAGATAAGCGGCCCACATTAAATTAAACATGAATGCACCGTTTCAAACTAAAGCTGTTTTAGATGAAATTAATCTTAGCTAGGTGCACTCTGGGCAGCGAGTGCGACACTTTTACGTTGTGTTTGCTCTAGAAATAGTTTGATATGGTAATTCAACTTCCGTAAGTCAAGATAGTATGGGAGTCGGGTTGTCTGCCAAGCTCGAGCCTGCGGGGTTCATAACCACGGGCTGAATGTAAATCAACATTAGTCTGCTCCTCAGTTTGCCATGATGTCATCGCAGCTCGTGTTGATTTGGTTGTTTCACAGTTCATGTAAATACCTACAGTTGAGTTAGCTGGTTTGACTCATTTAGAACAGTCGTATTTTCTAAATTACAGTTAGTAGCTAGGTAT
The DNA here is from genome assembly GCA_945867215.1 of Epinotia demarniana. Classification (NCBI taxonomy): domain Eukaryota; kingdom Metazoa; phylum Arthropoda; class Insecta; order Lepidoptera; family Tortricidae; genus Epinotia; species Epinotia demarniana. Next base: position 14,576,174 of record OX244260.1, on the reverse strand, counting down.
CAAAATAATGCAGTTGGTAGCAACTACATTATTATTTGGTACTGTGAAACAACGAAATCAACACGAGCTGCGATGACATCATGGCAAACTGAGGAGCAGACTACTGTTGATTTACATTCAGCCCGAAGAGGTAGACTATGTGGTATTTTGAGATTTGAAATTGGTATTTGCCAAAATCAATAAAAAAACTCAATGAACGAATTTAAGATACATACTTGTGTCAATTGGTATGAATTTATTTAAGCTCACGCCTCAAATAATTTGATTGCCACTGACGCTCTAAAAAACTTCGGTAAGTAAGTATTCATTGAGTGAAAGTCAGTTTTCACAACTAAAACAAAGGCTGCCTTAATTTGACAAATTAGTTTCGATCAACAGAAAGCGGAACTTATAAAATTCAAAACAGTTAAGATTTGTAAACGATTAGCGTTAACGGTAAAAAACCATTCAGAAGTATTATACAAATAAGTGAAATAAGGGAGATTTCGTAGACGTTGTGGTAATTTTTAAACAAATTAATAAATAATTGAATAATGCTATCTGCTGTTACTATTCGTGCTGAGACGTGTTAATTTAACAATTACGTATTTATTGCTTATTAAATAATTAGTTTTCCTAGCTTAATGCGCACTAGCTCGTTATGCACCAGTGTAGTAACACAGTAGGAAATGCAATTAGCCAGTGCTCGCCACGATGCCTCCGACCCGCTCAGGCGTGTAACTCCTTATCTCTCTTGCATGTTTTTTCAATATGCAATCCCAGACAATCGTGCCGCTTTATCTGCCAATCGGAATTCTCAGCTATTTTTTCTTTCCAACAGTTCTAATTATTGAGTTTCGTAACTGGCCGTTTCATGTCAATCGCCTTGCGAATTAGACGCTACACACGGTTACCCGGTGCGATGAACCATTTATCGTGGATATCGCTGACACAAGTATTTTTATGATCATTAGTAACCTGCTGCTAGATAATTCGAGCCGGTGGTTAGAGGAGCTAGCGTATCATGAATGGTATACATTCTCAATGGATCACATTCCCTACACGGCAGTATGACAATAATATTGCAGTAGGTAGATGTGAGTGACTACTTTTCAAAGCACTCGTCAGTTGCGACTTATTGAATTTGTTAAAAAAATCAGCGGAGTTCTCTAACGATTTTGCTACTTAATTGAGTCATAATTCAGAATGCTGTAGTTGCGCTCATGCAATTTTAAATTAGTTGAACAGATAAGTAGGTACCTACATCGATTGTTTAATGGCCTCGTACGATGGATTACGTAGATTATATTCGTAATTTAAGTTTCCGTGATTACAAGATTGTTGACCATTATCATGAAATAATAGTTCTGTATAGTTGTATCTAAGTACAATTAAACTATTACTACGTTTGACAACGTATTCATTAACTTGAATTATTTCCACAAATAGAGGTTACCTGTGGCGTGATAAAGTAATAAATAACAGAATTCCACATTTCTTACTCAAGTAAACAAAGTAGGGGAAAACAGAACCATTTACTTAAATCATATGAACTCCTCACACAAAGTAAGGTGTGTTTCCCCTTCGCAGTGTTTTGATGTCTTAATGATATCGGAATGATGCATGCGCTCCGGATACAAGTGCCAGAACGATATAAACCGCCGCGACGGACAGGCCAATCCTCATACAATTACTTAATAACTTGGCGCACTTATTCACCTATTCCCGTTGCACGCAACGTTGCAACTGACTTGCTGTAATTTTTGGCATTAACTGCACCAATCCAATACAAATAATCTTGATTCGGAATCTAGGAAAATTCATAAAATACACTTGGGCGATGACAAAATATATGTATATTATTTTTGTCGTTACTGATGTCAAACATGAAAGGTGGCAGTAGTGCTGGCATTTAGCTGTCTCGCTTATGTTTTATTTTACCACCACAACATAGCCAATCGGCTCGTCACAATGACTGTATTATTCTTGTCAGTATATCTTCTGCATTTGTCACCTGTGTTTGTCAGGCGAGGTAGACAAAAAATACATAGACGTCTTGCACAACAATGTAATTCTGTTTTATAGGGGTCGTTTATTTATTTAATGCCGTCAACTGGCCAGTTACGGACTGAAATTTGTTTTATTACCTCACGTCATTCCGCACAATGTTAATAGATCTTTGTGACCTTATAATGCCACTAGGTTTTACCGCTTCTATTTTCGTATTCTGTAGTATTTGTTCATTGGTAGGTAGTATTAAATGTTAACGAAATTGATAGCTTATTATTTGTAGATATATGTATTTACAAACAAGTTATTTGGATATTTATAGGTCATATCAATCGGGTGATATTTCGGAACGAGAATCAAACAGCTTTGAAATATTCCGTCAATAAGTAGGTGGATTAGAACATAGTTCGACACTCAGATTTCCGTAGCTTGAGATGAATTCGCAGAGAGATCATTTCAGACGGTACCGGCCGAGAGAGAGATAGAAGGAGTCAATTAGACATATTAAAACACAAGTTTAAAATGCCCCAAGTAGAAGATAGTTTCAGTACGGTTATCATAAATAAACAAACCCAAGGCATCAGCGATTTGAAGCCACAGCGCACAGGTTCCATAACTTCCCGAGCAGGTTGTGCTCAAGACAAGCATCTTTCTAAACAGTTAAGACTTCACATCGAGAATTATATTTACCAACATACCACTGATACATCGTATCTCATTCTAATTGAATTCACAGCTCTATCACTATTCATATTGAGGTGTATTTTATTTGAAATGGTGAGTTTGTGGCGGCAAAATCAATTAAGTTCCGATGTGAAGTAAATCGTGACCGCGGAGTCGGTGCCGCGAGCTAATCGCTTCTGTACCCTCTTTTTACCTTCAGTTGCGTTTTGAAGCAACATGCACTTTACTACAGTTATGTACATTGTTGAATTATTCTAATATTAATGTTATGTTAAAATGTAATTGAAGCTTTCTGACAAATATTTGTTTGTATAATAAGTTACCTTATATATATATTTGTTTGTAAGTTAGTACCAGTATGGAATCAAATGCGCCATATAAGTTTTATTACAAGTATTGATAATAGAGTAACTTTGCATTTATAACAATAATATCGTATCTAAACATTGTCAATCATCATTTTCAAAATGAATAGGTTCATTGATACAAAGGTTTATAATATTTCATTCGTAATAGGTTAATGTTTATGTACGTAATGAGTTCAATGAATGCTAAGTGTAGTTAAAGGGCGAATGACGTTAACTTGTCATATTAGTGTGAGTGATTCGTTTTGCATGTGCAAGGAAAATGTTGGAGTTCATATTATCATGGAAAATACACCTAAGGGGATGTTATAACGCAACATTCATTCATATAATCATTAAAAATAATGAATACCAAGGCGACCGTCATAACTGCACGAAGTATATAAAATCATGTGATGTATTAGACTTATACCTATGCTGTCTGGTAAATTATATACAAATGCTTATGTTTAAAAAAAAATAGACGTATGCATATGCTGTCTGGTAAATTACATCCAAATGCTTATGTCCACTGTACGCCTAACGTCGAGTACCTAAACATTAATCAAAAATAATTATTTTTATCCATCAATAATCTTATTTGAGTAAATAAAATGGTTGTCTCGATTAATCATTTACGTAAAAAAGTTCTTTTAATTAGCTTTGGAAGAACATTTTAATCTGAGCACGGGATTACAAACACTGAACAAGGACTTAAACGATTCAGAAATAATAATTCTTGTCTTGCACAAGCGTAAAGGATGGTGTCCTACGCAGGCCCAGAAAGGGGAAAGATTAGCGAAGGCGGAGTTCACAGTGTGCGCTATGGCTATGCTATAATATTGCTTGCTGTGTCCACTACCGATACATGTTAGCACAAAACTTAAACAAAAGCGCATAGTTAGAGCGCTGTTTATATAAAAAAACTGTACTCGTATCATGAAACCATGGCTATAATTGGCCGTCGGTAGAAATTTAGATATTTTATTTGTTTTATTACGGAATTTCAGTACCTTAAAATTACCATCAAAAAGTTAGATATCAAGTGTGTAAGAACATTAGCTCCGTTAAAAATTTAAAGTGCAGTCACTGTGCCTGGATCTTACAAAACTTAGAAAAACTATGAGAAGTGTATGTATTTAATATATTTTTTACCATGTACTAATGTGACTATAATAATTGTCGTTAAGGACCCGAACAGCGCCGCTCTTTATAATAATAATTTGGTTAATATGAACAATTTTGCTGGCGGGTATGAATAATTAAACGTTGACAGTTACTTTAATGTCGGCAAGTTTATTACAAAGACTTTTTTCTCTACAAGTGGTCTTAGTTTCCATGCTCCCTGACATTATTAAATTACGTCGCAATTTGCGGCGTCCATCGCGCATCGTCTGCGATACAGTTATCTTTAGTTACATGCGTTTGCGCATACATCTACTAACATAGGAAATACCATAATAACGTAACGACCTCATGCTCTAATTTATTTTTATTGTTCTTTTAATTTTTGGTATTAAACGCAATGATATCACTACTTTAACGAAATGGAATACGTTGTATATGACTTTAACAAATATAAAATCAAACAAAAACTTACGTAATTCAACAATGCTTTAAAAATAGAATACATTTTGTTCAATATGCTGATAAAAACCGGACTGAACTGCTTTTAGTGTGTCACTTCCGTAAACCGCCGGCCTAAAGTTAGAGGTAACGTACTAATTGCGCTGTTTCTGGCTGAATCGCGGATGAAGGGAAATTAATGCCCTCGGGAGGATAAATGTGCAATTATTTTTCCTAAAAAAAGCTTGGTGTCAAAAGTTTGTAAGGGCAGGTGTGCTTAAAGGGTTGCTGATGTTGTTTTTCTAATCCGCTTTTCAGTCAAATTGATAAACTGTAAGCAATTACAAGGTATCCGAACCGTATTGTGTTTATATTTATTTTTATTCGAAATCTACAAAATCATCTTAGAGCATCTAATAAAGAGGTTTAGCGTCAGGAGTAGGGACAGATACTCGTATTTACATTATTAATTTGATTTACGAGTGGGGTGGATGCTCCCAAATAATTATTTCTACGTTTTAATTGAGAGCTATGAAATTCCTCGCTCTTGAACTGAGAATTGAGAATTATAATTCTGATGTTATTACATACAATCAGACATGATATTTGAAAATTAATATCATCCATTTGAAAAGCAAATTACATTGTTTTTATTTATTTGAATACAAAACAATACCAAACTTATTAAATGTATATACACATTTCTACTTGTATCTAGATACATTTAAAGTGTGTAGATATTGAAATAACCTCATAGTAAACAGACTGTTAGACCCCCACATCCCGGCGTCGGTCCAATTGAATGTTAGCCTAGAACGTATCAATCTAATTCTGCCCTGTCAAACCTAATTTATTAACTGCCTCATTTTCATTGTACACGTACCTACCGTGTCTGGGATTTAAAAATAGATTGATCAACTAAGCAGTAAGTTTTCATGATAGGTACGGTAAAAATAAGCAGTAGGTATATGCCATATCAACTGCTAATTTGACAGTATAACAGTATAACGACGTAAGATTTTTTTATTTTACACGAGTTTTGCTGCCGTTGCTATAAGGTTTGACGTCTAAATATGACGATAGCATTTATGAGTCATACATTTTATAAAGTCGTAAACGTATTTAAACAATTAAGGCTCTAAATTTGTCTATCCTGTTCGTGATGGGTAAGAACGTGGGAGTATAAAATTATTTCTAAATATTTTGCTATAGGCCTTGGCCTATAGCTTGCTACGTCGCTACTTCTGCAGTATACTTTGCTTTCATGAATACCCAATACTATTTTGTGACAAGCTTTTATATTAACTTGCTGCGAGAACGTTCGTTCGTTTATTAGCAGGTATGTGCGGAACAAATCTTGCAAGTAAAGTTTTACCAACTTCTCGAACACCAACCGAGTTGAAATATTGTACAATTATGTAAGTCGGATGACAATAGTACTATAAAGTTGATGAAAACAGAAGGTGACCATAGGAACTCCTTAATCACACAGGATAAACCCATCGTTTTTGGGATCATTATAAGCCTCTTAACGAGTAGTTGAACTGCAAAAAAGAACAGTCTGCAACAAAACATTGGAACCCAAAAATTACTATTTTGACAGAAACTTACATATTTTGTTTTCCAGTCGGAGTGCGATATTTTACGTGGACCAGGATCGCTCTAGGTATCGGCATATTATATTTTTCACACATCACTTGAGCATGGTAAGTGCTTATAAAATTTACATATTATCCGAATTTGGATGGCTTTAGATTGATGGATCATACAAAACAATAAACCTTAAATGAATATCTAAGTATCTCCAGACGCCACCTCTAAAGAAATGGTCCGAAACGCCTGTGGTCAATTTATTTACCAGTGATTCGTTACGGTTTGGGCGGATACTTTGCTCCGATGATAAATTGTACGCAGACCTTAATTTTCATCTATACCCATAACAAATAATCAAATATAAACACTGAACTATTAGCCATAAGATTCAAAATTGGTTACAATCGTCACACCGCTTTTCAAGTTGTTTAGTACAAATACTGTAATGAAGACTTTTGAAATGTTAACTCTCTAGGTCGATGAGGCGTAATATTATTTTGGAACGGAATCGATTTGTTATCTTACTGTGGGATCCGAATGACACTCCGGACTGTCATGAATACCAGTCACAGTTCAACAGTTAATTTGTATGTTAATGATACGGATTGTATTTAATTTAATTTAAGGAATTCGCCCTTTTGACAATGTACGACTAGATTCATTAGTAGCGAGGAGTTGGTTAGTCATAAGGCGCTTTAACTTATTTTTCATAGCCTATATTGGTTTCACAGTATTAGGCAAAGGCTTCTCTCTCTGAATGCCATGACTCCTGGCCGTTTGTGGCCAATTTCGGAGGAATGCTTGGAAGTCATACCTTTGACTTTAGATGAATCGTGTGGATTGTTATTATAATGATTAAAACGAGTAACATATTAAAAGGAAAAGAGACGCTAAATTGCACTCATTTAGTGGGTCGCGACGATCAATCATAGCGGTCGAGTCATCAGACGGTTCAAATGTCAAACGTACCTTAGGGTGGCAATAAAAAAGAAAAAATACCGAGTTGCCATTATTAAAAAAGTGACTGTGACTATTTCCATTGTCGATTGCTGATTCGGGATTATTAACTGACTTGCATTTTTTTTGTGTTCTAATATTGATAGATAGGTTCGAGTAGTGACTTTGATTTTACATGTGTGCAGCTACGGTAAGTGCCGCGATTACAATATCCACGAAAAAATATTTGTGTCAAAATAGAACAAAACGATAGTCATCAGCTGCTGTTCACACGCGAAGCGAAATGAATTGTTTGAACCTCTACATCGGACTACTTTATTTATTACTGACTTTTTATTGTTTGCTACTTTCGGTCTGTTAAATGTCTGAAATTTCTTTTCAGCGTTTTGATGCCTTCATTAGGTGAACTATAAAATGATAAAGCGACTAGTAAAGTAACTCTAGTTAAACATTTCTTTAATGTTCATAAAAGTACTGAGCTTCGGTTTCCGTAAATACAGCAAGAATTAGTGGATTGCTTTCAATTTAACAGAATGGATTTCCTTTAATTTTACGATTCCGTTTGCGTGATCTCGTCCGGTAATAATTTAATAAATTCGTCCATTGGGAGGGAGTAACCTTTAGAGCTATAGCTACATTAATGGCTCTATAGTAATCAGTTTTTATTGATCAATTTCTTACAATGGTATCTAGTTAAGTGTATGTTGGTAAAGTTATGACTATACCTTATACGTTTCCATTTTCATTAGGTACCTAGTATATCTATTACAAAATAAATATGATCAGTCGTATTTAACATTTAACGTACCTACAGTGTACCATTGTCGTTGACACTATAACGTACCCTACAGTAAAACTGTATTTAAAATAAATAAATAAAATAAATATTAGGGGACGATCTTACACAAATTGGCCTAGTCCCAAACTAAGCAAAGCTTGTACTATGGGTACTAGACGACGATAAACATACTTATATAGATAAATAAAAACTTAAATACATAGAAAACATCCATGACTCAGGAAGAAATATTCGTGCTCATCACACAAACAAATGCCCTTACCGGGATTCAAACCCAGGACCTCTTGCTTCGTAGGTAGGGTCACTACCAACTAGGCTAAAGCGGTCGTCAAATTTGTTTTGGTATTAATTTGAGACATGACATTAAAACCATAGTGACGACGACGTCACATCTTGCTTTTTGCACCAAGTCAGACAAAGACAGCACAAAAAAATATGATAGGCATTGCGGCCATATTCCATGCAGTCATTGAAACATTGTATATATATCTCTCAATCAGAGCAAGTAATTCACTACATATCAATATCAAAATTGATTTCGTAGCTGGTTATTTCGTTCATTATCCTAAGAGTTCTAAATAATATGCCTAGAAGTGGAACAATCGTATTAAAGTTTAAAAACTTGACTGTTGGCATTGCATTGCGAGTAAGTACGTAGATCTGCGGGTGTGCGGATCGCGTGCGAGCGCACAATATCACCGGAGTCAAGCCGCTCGACGCTACCCCATATTTTAACAACTGTCCTAATGCATCTTGCAATGTTGTTTTAACTGTTTTTGCTCTATTATTGTTTATTCTTTTTTGGCATGTTTACTTTTAATTTTTGTATGTTTCGTTTTTTGTTGCGTTGGGACCCTTTATGATGAAAATACTTATTCATGGTTTGATTGATCACAACACGATCATGTCAATAAGATAAATGTTACCTAGCTGTTTAAATACCTAGTCTTAATGAGACCTAAGCTGAACTTATTCGGATTGAACGTTTTATTGTTAATAACAGTGCATGCATGTTCTAAATATCGTTGGCAGGTGTTATTATAGACAGATTGCATGTAAATTGATCTGTGTTTATATCGCCCGTGCAGTGAGTAGAAAATCAAAAGAAATTGAAATTTGAAATTTTCAACGAATTGGATCGATTTTTTTCTTCATTTCAGGTGCCTGTCAATGAAAGCGCCAGACAGGTATGTCGCTATCTCACTCGCGGCGCGCGTTCGGTTTCGTTCGGCCGGATTCGGTATCGTTCGGAAACGTTCGAGCGGACTCGGCCGCTCGCCGGTCGGTCAGGCTAAGGGGGTAGCCTGGAAGACCACGACACCCGCAACGCAGGATTTATTCAATTCAGTTTTTATTTTTACAAAAACTTGCTTATCGATGTTTCATTTTATGTTAATCAATTTATTTTTGCCAACTTCATGCCATTAGAACCTAACGCCAGGTAGGTCCCATTTCTTGTGTCTTGATATTAATCTCGAATAATTACAAATCGAACAAATTTAAATACTTCCATGATTGATTGGTTCAATACATACGTTTTCCTCCGTTGTGCTTTTCTCACGTTGATGTGATCATTTTATTTGAGATTAGCACCTATAGATATAGGTTACTTGTTGTTGGTGTGTTGGGTCCAGGTTACACTCTAGTCTTTAAAAAAATTACGGAATAATTCCGTTCACGGATAAATTTACAATGTAACTGTTCTTTTTCGTAGTTGGATTATTGCATTAAATACATATTCGTATTTAGTTTCTTAAGCATGACTGTAATCATTTTAACGCTAACCCAGCTTTGTTTTCATTTGTGAACGTTCTTCTGATCGCTTTTTTTTTACTATTAGATACAACAAATAAATAATGATGTACTAGAGAGAGAGACTTATAATTTGCTATACATATTCGGGCATACCCTAGACTAGAGAAGACCAATAAAATTTTGGTCGAATGTTATGTTTAGACGATGATAGAGAAACAATACATTTTTCACAATTTGTTTCAATTACTACTATATTTAAAAGTCTTATTAGAATTGCTCTGAACTCACCCGGAACTGTTTGCAGTTTAACGAAAATCCTATATTATGTCTAATTTAACATTCGATCAGGCATGTGATATTTTTTATGCCAAACAACAAAAGGTATCGAAATGATGAGAGGTGAGATAGGATTAGTCTTTATCATTCTTAATTAGATCAGACATTAAATACTCAATTGATACTCATTAAATACAAAATGATTGGCTCCTCCTCACATGTGAAATAATGTGTTTTATCAATAAAATTCTGATTTTAATTGAAAAAAAGTCTGGGACTTTGGAGAATAAACTTAAGTACGCCTAATTACATAAATATAAACTTTTTAAAACCTTGAATTACAGTAGACACATTTTCACATAGATGTAAAAGTTGGCCTAAATTATTAGATTTGGTGTCAGCATAGGTAACCCCGTGGTAAATAAGTAGCTCCAAATATATGAAGTGGACTCTAAACAGATATTGCGCATGGGTACCTCTAATGACGAAACTGAGTCGGATGACAAATGCGTGATCAGCATCAAATCGTAAAGGATTTAACGCCTCCGTTGGCACGCTTCTTTTGTTGAGCTCATAAAGCGGCCATTACCGTGTTTGATAAAACGTCGGTCGTACAAAAAGACACGAGAAGCTACCGTGGACTCCCCACTGCGTGCCCTCATTCAGTCCGGAGCCTGCTGTGGTCCATATAAAAGGGAATCCAACAGCGGTCTGTTTTTCGCGTTTTTGTTCGTCCTTGTTAACTTTTTTGCATTTTGCATCACTTATTTTGAAACAGATTTGCAGTGTCATTAAATTATCGTTATTTAGTTTATCATATGCTTTTATTGAAATTCCTATAACTATTTTTAAGTTAAGATTAGTCATCTGCCGCTGCCGTTCATTGCCGAAATTATTCATTTTTCATTTCTCGTATACCCAGCAGTACAAACAGGTAACATGAACAACCAAAAATACCGTGTTGTGTTAGGTGAAGTAATAAATAGATGAGTATGGGATATCTACATATCATTAAAGAGGCAGGGCACAGCGCAGAATCATTTCGCTTATGTTTAGAGCAGTTTAACTGAGCCAGTAACTCCATACAGCAGACCGCAGCCATAATAGCAGCCACAGATATAGACATACACTAGATAACTTAAACACCTCAATCTGTATGAAAACCGACCGTGTCACTTTTTTCTACCTTCTGTGATGTCACACGGGCGAATTAGTTATGTGAATTCCCCGTTGTCCGCGCAAAATCGATTCTGCAATAAGGCATTTTCTTAATATTCAAGGACAAAGCTACCACAACAGACGCGCGCGGAATGTAAGTCGGAATGCCAACTCGGGAGACCGAACTTGGGCACGCGAAGTACATGCATTTGCGTGATGTATGTATATCTATATCTGTGGTAGCAACACTCGCTCTTTAGGTATGTGGTGTTGTGGTCCTGGTGATGAGTAAGGTTGCAAGAGCTACCGATGGACGCTGTGTTGAGAGCGAGGCACCTGCACTTGTCTCTAGTTGTCGACACCATGTTAGAATAAAACAAGGTATGTCATTCCCAACGATGTATTCAGATACACGTCACGCCAATGTTGCCATTGTGCAAAGTTGGCACACAAATGTTGCCATTGACTGACATCTTCCATAAAAGACTTTTGTTAATGCATGACTAATATTTAAAAAATGTTAGCTAGTTTTACAATTTATCTGAAGTAAGTGAAAAGGCAACTGTATAAAATGATAAGTTCAACGTAAATATTTATTGAAAGTAAGTAAAGTAATGCAATTTCAAAACTCGGGTAATTTCACACACTGATGGCAACAAACTGGCAGTCCGCCATTTTTAAGATGCTGACGACGTAGACAGGGACACTGACGTCACGAGCTGTCACTTACTTTGGTTTATTGTACCATGGTCAACACAACGAGTTCTCTCTAAGTCAATAAACAGTCTGCTATGCGCTGTCACTCTCATGAGAGTCGGCTACGCGCTGTGACTCTTATGGAGCTGAAACTGTCCTTATAGGATACGGTGCGGTGTCTGGTTCCCATCAGACGCGCCTTATACTTGTTTGCCACCATCATAGTCGCCAAAGAAGCAAAAAACTCAGTTAAGAAAATATGCGAAGAATATACATATATATATGATTTATATATATTGTTTCCGAGTCCCTCCCCGGTCCCACATCACTCCGTACTTGAACGCCGCTAACTTGTTGAACATGCCTGCAAGCCGGCGCCTGCACCTGGCCACTCTGCTTTTCGGGGTCGTAAAACATGAAACCCTATCTTACCTATTTCAAAAACTGCTATGGTCCAAAAGTGCGCGCAGATTCAAGGCAATGACCATGATACCTATGCACCGAACGACTGCTTTCTGAGGTACTTTAAAGTTCACGACGTCTAAGTGCTGGAATGATATCCCTCCCCCTGCCCAAGTAGTGCTTAGCAAATACACCTTTAAAGCGTATGCTTAAGGGTTATTTGTAGACGCTCCAGGAATCGATATCCTAATCCAGCACTCTGACAGCAATTTTATTTTATTTTGTTGATGTAGTTCAAGAAATAACAATTTAACTTTATCTCTAATGTCATTTTTACTGTATTGATGCTGCATGTAGGTAGTTCCTACATTATATCTCACCTGATATTTATATTTATTTCTCTCTCGCCTATCCCAATAGCATATTAGTACCCATAGTAGTTTATATTAAATTCTATGACTTCCGTGAGTCACCAACGGTGCTGGCTGAAAATCAGCGCTGTAGGTGTCTGACACCTCAGCATAATGCTGAGCCAGTGTCCGGTTTCCAGCCTTTTTCATGTTTTATGTGCTTTTCTTGTTTATTTTATTATTTAATATGTGTGTCCTGTGTGTTTGTGAATAAATGTATCTTTCTTTCTTTCTATATAAAAGTTATTTGTTTTTCACTCTAATGAACTCGTCAGATATTTTTGTACTGAATAGCGACGAGTTTTGGTCTATCGGTCGTCAGTATTTTGTTTTGTATGAGTTATAATCCTTGAAAGAAGTGGCTCCGAGGTTTTAATCTAACGTAATGGAATTCGAAGATTTATGTCATCTCAAATTCTTCTCTCACATAATACCCGAACAGTAGCGCATCGAGCATTAAGATAACGATAGAAATGCGTTAGGATTAAATCAGATGACGTATTAATTTTATTTATTTTCCATAGGATTGTGGGTTTTACCATTTCGTAAGTTACAAGCTTGTATTAGTTTTTATTATTATTATCAACGGGTATTTTTATCACGGTTGAAACCACATTTTATACATGTCTCGATTCAATGGTCAGTGTGTGCCGCAATCAATAAATTTACAGTAATTACGTAAAACAATTTGCCTGCATGGAATTCCGGTTAACCCTTGGAACGAATAACACCCAGAGTGAACTAAACTTATGACCTTTAAAACATTACGCACCCGTGCAAAACAAACGGCAATCGCTACAAAGGATCCGTTTACATTCTGACGCCTTTTAAACTAACAAAGGCCTGATTCAAATAAACACTAAATCGTTAACCCTTTGACCGTCCGTGGGCAATTTTCAGTTCGGAAAACGGAATGGAAATGATTTTCTAAAGGGCTGACACCCTAACTCCGGTGGTTCTGACATGGCGCCTATTTTCAAGCCTCTACCTTCACGCCTTTGGGGGAATATGCTCAATGTATTGCGGTCTGTCATTAAAATATAAAAAAGAAGTTTGAAATTTTTAAGATGTTTCAGACAAATATTACTACAATGTCGATTTAAATCGCGTATCATTTTCTTAATTCCAAATTTAACATTTCCCTCTCTAGCACGTACATTGATCTCTTGAAATATTACAAAATTATCACTTACCCATCACATTTTAGATCAATCAATAATTGCTGTTGCCAGTGGTAGAAACTGAAATCGAATATTTATCGCTCAAGCAGGAGATACCCACCCGTTTATCCCTAAATCACTGAGGTGTTTCCCCGGCGTTTGTACTCTTGCGGGCAGATTGTCCCCTGAACGAGCCAATTTCGCTGTCTACTTTGGCTCACTTATTTTATAAACATTAAAACCATTTGTAAGTAGTGACAAGTACTGTTCTTGTGCCATTTTACAACCTATGCAATTTATTAGACTGGTATAAATATGACTCCACTCACCAGTGTTTATTACATTTTCGTAAGTATTTATCATCATTTTAATTAAACCATTATTCATTGTCCTTAAATAAGTCTTTACGTCGTGTCATAAAATTATGACGTCAGTGCTGTCAACATCTTGAGATCAAATGTAAAAAAATGTAATTGAATGGAGATTGGTCGTTCAAGTGTCTCGAAGGTGTGGTCACAACATCTCATTGGCAATCCTCTTTGATCTCGCCGCCTGTCGCCCCCGCACGCCATACAATAGGCATTCAACCATTCGATTTAGCATTCGACACGAATTATGCACGGATCGATGTTCCGTTTAGATTTGAAATACGTTATAACCTTAAATGTTGTGTTAGTGACAAGTGACACATATATCTTAGTAGGTATTTGTGTTTATATACCCAAAGTAGTAGTAATGGAAAAAAACATGGTATTTTTAGCAGATTCTGATAATACGTATAAAATAATTAAGTAGTATTCCTTTTTTTCTAATTAGTAAATTAGTTTGTAACAACATCATTTTATTGTACTAAGCACATGTAGTCGTAAATAGTAAAATCAGAGTAGCGTGTCAAAGCTACAAACAGGTCTACCTGAGCCCCCATGGAGGTGCTAACGTGCGCACCATGTGAGAATCCTTGTGTTTAATGAGGCCTCTCGCCAATTATGTCATGCTGGCCGGTGCGTTGCACTGAGCGCTCACCGCACTCACCCACTTGCGCGCTTGCCCGTGATGAGGAACGTATGTATGAACTTTCCCTCTCGGCAGACCCTAACTGCTCCTCACCCCTCCTCCGCTCCCTCTTATGACACGTCTTCAAGTGCGAAGCGCACCTGTAATCTGCTTACTCAGACGGCTACTCGACCATAGACGATTCATCTGAAGAATAAGTGTAGACCTAAGAGATGGCACCACAATGTTTGCAGATAATTCAAAGCGCCCGAGACAAATGAATCTATAAAATTAATTAGACAAGTAATCGAAAACTCGAAAGAATTTCTCCATCTCTGCTGTAGGGGAGCCGGAAACAAATGAGGGGCGGACATTGAATAATTCGATTTCCTTATTTGTACCAATCAATATCTTATGAGAGTATTCGATATCGAATCTGATGGCAAAAGAGATATTGAATATTCAAATAATATTTGCACGATACATGATGGGTGGGACACTGACGTAGCTATATCAAATTCCGATGTTAATCTTTTGCTTTGGCTGTAGTTGTTCAACAAACTTCTATGAAGTAGTGTTGCATCTGTTTTCATCGCCAGAGATTTAAATTATCAAGTAAACTCAGGTGCAAGAGCACGATAACTAAATTTCGAGTGATCCCTCTAAACAGTTAAAGGGTGGCATCGCTTGAAGCGTGCGGTGGCGGGCGGTCGCAGACGGCATATTAGTAGGAATAATTGCATTTGCTACCGAGCTCACTGACGTTTCCTTAAGAGAGTATCTACCGCTGAATCTATGAAGACAATCGAGTTACCAACATAAACCACCCTCTGGAATAAGTTGGCACTGATGAGAATATTTCGCTTCTTGATTGAATTCTTGACATCTTCAGGACCAATTCTCGGCAGTGTTATGGGAAGGAGATCAGATGCAATTAAGATAGAAGCTTATTAGAGATGAGAAAAATAACGGAAAATAAATCTGCTGGTCAAATGAAATGAGAGCGCAGGCAGTATCTTATTAATTAAGATATAAACTCCGGGAAAAATAAGCTCATATTAAATTTTGTTCGTAATGCTGTCGGGTACTTATTTAATTCCGGATATAAAATTTCTGTGATTGAGCCCCAGCGGGTGGGGCCGAGGGGCGTGAATTCCAACAAAATTAGCACCAGGGGTCGAAATAAAAAAGCGGAGGAAAAATTTAATGAACAGGAAAATGCTCCTTTTTGCAGCTATTCCATCTATTTATCTACATCGGGATGCCCATTACCTTGCTAAGAGAAAAGTTTACATTTTTAATTTAATGATTCCACTTTGTGGAAGTTGGGCGGGTTTCAGCGAGATCTTAATTTGGGGATTTCTGAGGCGTCTCGTTTTGTAAATATTATTCCTTTAATAAGACCTCACGTCGAGGGGGTGCCTTCTGAACTCCGTGATTATGACTCTCTTGCGAGCTTCATTTTGGACCTCGTCAATTTGATTGGCGCTAATGAAATTTTTCCTACTCTCTTTGCCATTTTCTTGTTCTTGACAGAATAATTTTCAAGGGACACGGCATTCCTTGTTGTCACTTGCACACTCTTAAACGATTACCAGACGCAATTTGACGTTTAGGACGATATTTTTCCTGTTCATTTTTATGTTTCACTTTTGCTAATGCAATTTGTTGGTTATCTCATTTCTCGGTGGGTAAAGTGCGTGTCCCATCTGTAGCAAAAATTCTAAATCGTCAAGTCTCAGCTGGCGCGGAGTTCGCGATGACGTTTCGCTCTTAGCGGCTGTTTTAAAATTGAATATTTGATGCGCTCCCTCATGACGAATCCGCGGCGGGCGGAAAGTGCCCAATTCCGTGGTGCGTAATTTTTGAAATATCTTTGTTAACGACTGTTCTCATTACCCCCAATTCCCCACGTACCTATATCACTTTACAATGCTCTAATATTATTTTCAGAGATTAATCTTTTATTCCACCTCGTCTTTGTCAATACCTTTGTTGTTTTGTTCAACTATGACTGTTTGTCATTTACGAATTGTACCTAATGTGGTAGGGTATGTAATGATGAGTATAAAAATAAATAATATAATTTCATTCGCTATAACAACATTTGATATATTTTCAAGGGATATAATCACTCATTGTATATAATAAACGTTTGTTATAATCTCAAAATATATATATTTATTTTGTATAACGATCATCGAATATAACACTTATTTTTTATAATCATTATATGGTATATTGCTCATGTTATATACAAGTTATATATCATAACTATAAAGAAGAATAATATTTCGTTTTTAATATTAGTTACATTAATAACGCCTAAACGATCATAATTAATAGCAAACACGCCATTACTCCAAAGTGCCACGATGTAGTAAAACGTTATTTAGGTGGGTAGTTTCATTATTAAAATTAATATTATCTGTCTACGTTCAGTTTAGTAAGCATTAAAATAGAATAGTTTTTTGTGTGTCATTTGAGTTTTATTTACCCAGCATAACCTACTCTTCTCTTGCAGTTCGTTTCGCGTACCAAACCTACTTCTCCATAACCTAATAGAAGTAGTGGTATAAAAATCATACGACATCCAAAAGAAAATGTAGCAAACATAACGGCTTGCAAATTTTACTATGTAAGCATATATTAGGTAGTAAAAAAGTTGGGTTCTGGCGCTTCGCCGGCCGCTGCCGCGGCACGCTCGCTGCGCTCGCTCGGCTCGCGCGTTATAGGCTCGCAGTTCAACCTAACACTCCTCCTCGCTTCGCTCGTCGTCGTACCTACACCGACCTGCCTTAGAGTCTACCAAAAAATATTATGCGAACTGTGCATTAGAATAAATTAGCATTATATCATTTGTTCATTATGGGAAATATGGATTATATTGAAAGTATGTTATACTAAATATTATTATATCAAATGATCGTTATATAAAATGATAATTATATCTTTTGTAAATATATTTAGTGTTGTTATATCACTCAATAATTATCAAATGAGCGTTATTGCGACTAATATTATTTCAAAAAAATTTATATGCATCGTAACGCACCCAATGTGGTAATGCAAGCAATCTATAATTTATATATAGACAACTCGTTTGGGTTGCATGTTTCCGTTATTGTCTCAGTGTGAAGTGTTTGCAATTATACCTCATGCCATATAATAAATACATTTCTTCGTTTATGTAGGATATCAAAGAAACATTATACCGGTTTGAAATATTTCGATCATTGAGTGCTATTTATTTATTTAATGTTTCACTCTTTAATTTAATTTAAAGAACTTAATGCTATAAAGCGTTCTCTACCAGTCAACCTAAAAAAATTGCTATTCGAACATAACAATAGTTACTTTACTTATGTTTTTGAGTTGAAATATGATTCCCTTTGAAATAGCATGACGACTCATTCACGATTTTATTAAACTTATATGGAATAGGGTAAGTATAAAAGGTTTCATGGATGTAAAAAATGCAAGGCAGCATAAAGTGTTTCAGCTATTTAAGCTGGATGCCGTATATAATTACTTAATTCCCAAGTTTTTGATAAAACGATTACTAATAACCAGCAACATATCTGGCACACCGTTATCAGACCCGGCTGCAAGGCACTCACAGGTTCCCATTATAAACACAAATGGCAACAGATTAGTTTCTTTCTAATTACATAGATAAGCGACTTCAATAACGGTTGGTTTATCGCATTCATTTGTTTGAAATCTAATAGGAATTTCGCATGTTGATATGTGCTCTCTTTATTGGTCGATATTGTGTTTGCTTTCTGATACTGGTTGTGTTTCGTTTATATTAACAACTTAATGATAAATGTATTGTGGAAACCGTCCCATCTATTCTTATCAGGAAAATACTAGTAACGCTTTGGTGACCATTTCTTAAAATGGTAGTTGCAGGTTGTATGTACACAACGTTATCAATTTAGGCATCTACAAAATATGTTTGTCGAGACCTAATTAAACATTCAGTGATGTCATTGCCGTTCACTACTGAAAAATCACATGATTAGTAGATAAATTATCTTTATACCTCAATAAGTGTCCTGGGGTGTGGGTGTACTCGTATATGTCCACTATGTGCAAGCACCTGTCAAAATATATTGAAATAGAAATGAGCTTTTAGTTAAAAAAGGAATATTTATAACATAATTAATTTGTAGTCATCTTGAGTTGCAATCGCAATTCATCAAAACGATGACTAAATTTATTTAAAAAAAGGCATTATTAGCATTTAGAATGTTAGTATAGTGAGATAAGGTAGGTGAGGGGTCGAGGGGTAGGTTTTTTAGTGAAACATCTGTTGTGTGGAACGTACGAGTTTTTTTGTATTTCAAAAGGCGTTATGATGGATCAGTTTCAACACGAACTCGTCGGTGCCTTTGTTGCCCGGTTTATGGCTTTGTAATGTGTTTCTTTGTTTGTTCAGTACGTGTAACAGTCGCTTCCGAATTTTGTGGAAAATTACTAGCTTATTACACTAAGTTGACTTGGTTAGTTTTTAGGACATAGACGTATGTACCTATTACATAAATTCAAATTTAAAAATATAAGAATTAGTCATAATAATCTACGCTAAGAAGAAGCTACGGTAGCCCAGTGGTTTAGGCATGCGGCTGTCAAACGGCGGTCGTGGGTTCGAATCCCGGCTCGTACCAATGAGTTTTTCGGAACTTATGTACGGAATATGATTTCATATTTACCGTTAGCTTTTCGGTGAAGGAAAAACATCGTGAGGAAACCTGCATACATCTGCGAAGAAATTCAAAGGTGTATGTGAAGTCCCCAATCCGCACTGGGCCAGCGTGGGGACTACTGCCCGTTCCCTCTCATACATGAGAGGAGGCCTGTGCCCAGCAGTGGGACGTATATAGGCTGATGATGTGTGATGTGTAGTCATAATAATAGGTAAACCCAGCAAACTCGACAACTGGCAGCAGCGGCTCATTTTAGAATATTCGTTGCATAGTTTTAAAATTCTCATCATAATTTTTACTTATTTTAAAATTACCTTGATGTCAGTAAATTAGTTTGAAATCTTACCTGTACAAGTGTACATACATATGTACTTTCAGTTTAAATTGTTTCTTGTTCTGCCAATTAGAATAAAATCCATTTAGGAAGACTTTGAGGTACGTACCTACTTGTTCCAATAATTATTCAAGTTGATAACCGTATTTTCTAATAAAGTAGACTGCAAATCTAAATAATATTATATTTCATACAATATTTTAAATTGAAAGTCGTAATTGATACGAGCCGTGACCTTTGTCTATGGACGCAATTAGAATTGGATTACACGACAGATAATTTTTGAATGCGACAGTATTACACACAGACACAAAGAAGTAGCAAAAAATGAGCTTAAACATCTCCAAGACCTTTGTACAAGTGTGGGAGTGTTGCACGTCGAGAGCTCTTTAAAACCACCGTTGCGTGTTTTTTAATCGGATTTCGTACACATTGGAAACTGTAGTTTACGTAATCTTATCTTTTAAGAGGAAAAAACGGCCATTTCTTTCATATGCTATTGTAAAGCCATGTGACATTAAAAGATTTGGGGATTTGAAGTACTACAAAAATAAATTATCAGTCAGACGCGTTCTTCCATGTGCGTTGGGTTTTATCTCTTAGTTTTTTCGATTTAGCCCGAGTACCAGTCATTCATAGAGATTGAAAGCTTTTCGTTTGTATTTGAGAAGAGTAGAAAGACGAGGTTCTGTGCCATCTGAATGAGGACCCATTCGTAAGGCAAATATGAGCCCGAGCTAATCTCGCGACTGAGCGGTCTTGATATTTGTCACTCGTTTGTACGGCAAATATGGGGTTAATCTTGAGGCAGCGAACGACTAAGCTGTCTTGAAACTTGAGATAGCCTTATGTTGCAATCTCTACGGATAATATGAATGATTATATAAAATGATGTTAAACTATGTTTTTGCATCGAATAGTTAAATGCCGTCTTTAATGATTTCAATTCATTGACACAAATACACTTAGTAATCTTAGGAGTATTAGTAAATTCGTTATTTTACAAAAGAACACACATTAATACAATTTCTTCGATTCAAAGGATGACTAAAGTAGTTAACTTAAAAGAAAATTACTTGAGTGCTCTGGCGAACATACCCCTTACATTATACCCATATATTATGATCAAATGAATGAACTAAATATGATCAAATGATTATTAGATTACCTATACTTAGGGAATATTTGCCTCGATCGTTTGTTTACGATTAATAGAATAGGATAGAATTACTACCAGAGGGTAATATCATTGTTATGTAATTAAATAGCTATGAATTTAGTCACGTAGTTGTGTTAATGCAAGATTTCGGGAATATTAGAATCTTTGTTACACTATGATTGAATCATGTTTCCTTTATGTAGCAATAAATGCTGTTTTACTGCCTGATTAAAAATAACATGATCTGAATGTTCTACTAAACTACATAGAAAGCGACCGATCAAGACTAGTACAGTCAGCAGAAAATATCCGAGTAGCAATTAGCACGTCTGAATAAAACACGTGTAATCCATGGCTCGGCCGAACGGGCCCGGACGGGGCCGAATGATCACGAAGGCAAGGAGTGTTTATTTACATGCGACTCGGAGGGCTATCTGTGCCGTCCGTGAGAGAAGAGAGGTAGAGTTATGAATGGAAGAAACTGTGTAGTGAGACACACGAAGAAGATGAGAATACTTGACTGTTAGTTTAAACAAACATCTTGATATTTACTATTGACTTAAAATTTACTCGACCAAACTCCAAAATTATATGTGATATTGTATTCAATTAAATTTAAACAAATATGAGTATAATAAATATTATACGTACAGTTAACAAACACAATTTTATAAAGTCATGTTATTTATTAATAATACTGTAAATATTACATGACGGCATTCTTCTTATCTCTATATCATTCTTGAATTTAATCAAATTAATATACCTATTAATAATTACTTATTTATTGATTCTTTCTTTTTGTATTAAAACAAACTGTCACTTTTGATTGTGACTGGTTGAGTATTTGAAACTTTATTCTGAAGTGGAAGACTATTATAAAACAATATTGAGAAGTAGCTAAATAACGAAATAAATTAGGAACCTATGCAGGATTTTTGTTTATAAGACGGCGTAAGCATTATTAATAAAAATATTATTAGGCCAGTTCTATCGGTATTCCATGCGTGTGGGGTGTTCGAGTCGGAATTTGTACTTACTTTGCGATCTTTGCATGTGACCATTCAATCATGAGCATCATGACATTCATGACCGTACATTGCTTGTTAATTTTAACTAAAATAAGCCACTTCATAGCGAAAAAGTTTAAATTGCAGTACCTAAGTTTAGAAATGTTTAAAATTACATAATATTGGATAGGTTAGTTATTAAGCGAAGCTAAAGAAAATACTATGTATTAGGTATTGGTTACATTGGTATCGTAGTGCTTGTCGATTGTTAATTTCCAACCTCCGGTCGTGTTCTCAGTCCCCTAATTTAATTTAAAAAGTATCCATTTCCTTTTGGCAAACAAAATAAAGGCAGTTTATAGCGGTTACAGAGAGGCGAAAGTGTATTGCAATGTAGTATAGAAAAAGAGAAACGGGAGTTTTGATTGATCACCGCCTCGAAGCCGTTTTTTGTGTGAAATTAAAAACACGGAGTGGGCATGCGTTGGATTAAAGGAATTGGTTTCGCCCCACAAATAGAGGGACGACCGTTTTGTTCCTAAAACCGATTTGAAATCTCCTTTCTGATGAATTTAGGACTTTTCTACAGTTGATCTAGTACTCATAATCCATCATTATTATTCTGAAATTTGTTTACTTAGAAATGTTTTAATATATGGTCCATATATTAGAGAGGTAGGAAACAGCCAAACTGGGCACGTGGAAGTACATGGCCATGCAGAAGCACACAGCCATATTAACACATGCTCTGCGTTCCTGGTGGTGAATAAGGTCGTCAGAGCTCCCGACGATGCGCTGTGTTGTTAGTTGGGCCCCTAAACTCCAATTATTCTCTACCTGGCAAGGCGCTTGCGATTATTCAGGAGTTGCAAGCGCCCATAGGTCACTGCTGTGTCTGCTTACCACCAGGCAGGTTAGACGCACGTCTGCCGCCGTCGTTATGTAAATTAATGCCGTTACCATATATTTTACAGACACGCAACTCAAAAGAAAAAAAAGTTTGCTAACCATTCAGCTATCTAGAACAGTCAGTGACTAGTTGTCACTATGCACTTCCTTAACTGAGTTTTACATTCACTCAAATCAAATAATGTTGCAGCAGCCAGCTCGCGCAGCAGTAGCTATTGGGTACTTTATTAGTTCATAAATACGCACAAACGCATTTAAATGTAAAGCGAACAGAAACATCAACAGAGCAACCGTAACTGTACCACAAACGAGTAATTAAACCATCTATAATATATTAACGTTATGCATACCGTATTCATGGGAGACTTCGTCGAGGTACCATCGGGAACGGGGAGATGTGTAACACCCAATACCGCAAAGGTAGCGTAATAATAGAAGCTGTTTTGAGGCTTTATGAACGATCAAAATTGCAAGAGCACGTGTATAAAACACACTTTGCAAAGTAGATTTAAATTTTAATACAAAGCTTTCAAGGGGCTGCGAGTAGGTAATGTCTTCGCGTTGGAATTGGATGGATTCTAGCGAGTGTCACTACTAGGAAAAGAGCTCGGCGCATCCGGGCATACTCATAATCGGCTTTTAGACAAAATTATCACATTTGGGATTTAAGTTTAAACGTTTCCTGAACAATGATCCTCCATTTTTAAAACTATACGTATGTGTCCACATGTAATAATGTTTCTTACTTGTATTTATACATATTTTATTTTGGACATCTCCCAAGTATTTTGATTCATTTAAACCCTCTAATAATCTCATATTTTTGTTGGTAGCGCGGTTGGGACCAAAGTTGGATATATATTTTTAATAAGATGCAAGACGGAGGCTTAGCGACCCTCCGGCCCGGCTGGGAATATCCACGCTAAGTGCGCGGGCAGGAGACTCAGGTGTCGACTGCGGCCGATTTCACAAGACAATGCTTAATAATTTCATTTCGCCATTACGGCGGCCATCTTTGCGAGTCGCACAGTTAGAGGGCATCGGCGCACCCCTCTACAGCAATTTGCATTGTAACCCGGACCACGTAGAAAGCCCTAACTGCCATACCACCACCTCCTAACTCTTGAATATATAATTTTGTTGCTTTTATTAACAGCAACTTTGCGTGGGAATTGGCGATAGCCTTCCGCGGCGACTGTTTATTGTGGACGATAACTTGCTAGATTTATTTTATAGTTCAGCTAGAGACTTTGTCCAGCAAGGGTTGGTTCAGGTTTTATAATCCCAATAAACAGAGAAAATGTACGGAGCCATTAAAATATTTGCTGGATTTATTTGACAGCCAGCTTGTTCTGAAATGTTTATTGAGCCCGATGATTACATTGTTGTGTAGGTAAACGAAGCTTTAATCATTTCAATACCATCCCAGGAGAAGTGTGCCCACCGGTGCATCCGCTGCCACTAGTTGGAGTTTCGTTATAAATAAAATTGTTTCCGACATTGTTTAAGTACTTAGTTGGGGTGGTAAAGCTTTTTCCTTTTGCACTGTCCGCGACTTACAAAGTAAAACCAATAGAGAAACTATTATCCTGCTAGCTCGAACTGTTGCTAAGCGGTGTAGGACATCAAACAGCGAGGTGTAACAGAAGTAAAAGGAAATAGATCTAATTGGCGTTCGGGCCCGCGCCTTAATGTAAAAGTTACTCAAGACGGTTACGGCTTAAAAAGTTTGCGATGATGGTGCCCATAAATTAATGTGTTTGCATGTCCCCACTGCCGTTTAGGATCGCTTACAAGTTTTCATGAGCTGAGTTAATTTTAGGAGTGACTATCTTGTCTGTAAATTGAATAAATGCCTGCTGCGTTAAATAACTAAATTTTATTTTAATGCAGCGCTATTATTGTCCAACGTGTCTGTATATTACGTACGTATGTTGTTTTTGTTAAATGCCAGAAAACGTATTCATACTCCAAAATTATAATGCTAACCTCAAGAATACTATAGTACTATTTGTTTAATAAAAAACTGAAGAAGAGTTCCGTAAAACAAGTATAAGTAGCTGTTCGGGCGCCGGGCGGCAGTTGTAAACCAGAACAGTGATCCAGGAAATCCGGAAATATTGGGCCCCAGTGCGGAATAAATTGTGGCTCTAATTCTAATGGCGACTTTTAGGGGAATGCATAATTCCATTTCGTGTTTCCAACTCTTTAGGGGTTCCTAATATCGACATTAATTGGGTTTGAAAGGTTTCTTATGAGGGAAGTTTTCGAATATTTCAATTTACTTCTTAGAGTCATTGTTGTTTTATATTGTCATTTTACAATGTTTAATACTTATACAACAATTACTTAGAAAGGTGTTTGGAAGTCGAAACTGTACTCTATGTTCTTTATATTGTGGTTTTAATTTATATAATTTTGGATATCGGTTATACGTCAGCGTTACTGGCTTTTACGATTGAATTGTAGGAAAGATGGACAGGTCGTTTTTTATTACATATAGGATTAATAAATCCCATAATATGCTGATAATCAATGTTTACCTACTGCTCAACATGCACCGAGGAACACTTACCGCGAGTGCACTCTATTTATTGTTTCTACCAAAATTACAAAGCGCTTACCCATTATGCCCCTGAATGAGCACAGGACATAGGGGCATCTTATGCGACGACACTTGTGCCTTTGTTTCACGAGGTGTTGGGTTTCAACACGTGCAGTTGCATCACGTGACTGGTGTAGACGGCGTTGGATAGCGGAGGTGGTAAGATCGTGGTGGTTCCGGTGGTAGCTGAATTGATTGAAACAGACTGACAAGTTTACTTTCACCGCAGTAGCTCGGAAAACCCTTTTTTCACAAGAGTGCAAAGAGTATTTGAAATCCGAACGTTATATTAGTTACTTTTTTAAACATAATAACATGTAAAGGCCAGTCCAGGCAGCCACCATTTTCGCCCATCTGTTTTTTTTTACAAGCTTTTATTTAGTTTCACCTGTCCCGGTGCCTGTAATGAAATCTTGCAAATAAAATTTCATCCACTTCCCGGTGACCTATTGAGTGAAATTTTGATGGGTATGCTGAAGTCTTATTTGGATGAAATTTTATGGTACCACCGAGCTGATCTGATGATGGAGACAGAAGGTGGCTATGGAAATTCAGTATTTAACTGACGTAACCCCGTTGAGTTTGGGCTCGTTAGAATTGTCTTAATAAGTGCGTAGTTGATGACGGCCCAACTAACATTTTGGTGTCAGCTAAGGGTTTTATTATAACCTTAACCTTTATAAGTGAGGTATAATTATCTCAGTTGGAACTAATAGTGTTATGGAGGAGTTAAGAAAAAATAAATAACTCCGAAAGTGTTACTAGAGCTTTATTGAACGCTGCTAAAAAGGTTTTAGAGTTATAAGAGTGTTACTCAAAACAATTATAGTTAAAATGGTAAAGCTTTAACTTATTTGTAACGCTTAAATCTTTACAAGAGTGCTCGCTGACGCTCATTAACTCGTATTGCTTTTTAGTTGTTGTCGTGGAGTGTCTTATAAAGCTTAAGGTATAAATATCTGGGTGCGCCAAAGTTCATATAAAATTGCAACTTCGATTATTGGATATCCGAATTTTTTTCTTATACAATTTTATCTCATAATAATCATTATTCATAATTATTTGTGCTAATAACTATCGTAACTCTGAATTGCCTATATTCATAATATTATTCAACATAAGTATCTCTGTTACTACTATCTATGTGTATATACATCTATATCATAACGATTTTTAGCAATATAGTTTCATGTCATATTTATTTCTACACAACACCAGTAGTTATTGCTAAATTTTGTATTAATAAAGACTTACTCTGAGATCAACTAATGCCAAGATAGGGTGTATAAGTTCAAGTAGGCAGTAGGGAACAGGGACTTACTGGCGAAAAACTGACTTGGATCGCGGATAGGTTAGAGGACGGAAGCGGGAGTCGCTTCCGCTTTCATCTTCGAGGTTTTTTTTGTAAAAGAGCGGAAAAAAAAATAACAAAATGAACACAACAATCAACAACCAATAATAACAAATAGGACTAACAAAATTATGATATATGTCCATTATGAACGAAACTGTTATGAACAACCAAATTAGGTATGAGTTCAAGTCTGTTCTTAGTAATGACATTATGAAGAAATATTTTATGAAAACTGTTCAATATGAGACTTATGAGTTCCGATGATAGTTACAGAAATTTAGAAACATAAAAGGTAGGAAAAAAAATTATGAAGTTTTATTTAATTATGAGTGATGATTATGATTACAAAGCGGTATTAGTAGAAAAAATCGACACATCAAGTTTATATGAGCCAATATGGACCCGTTATATCTACTATAAAGCAGGCAGTGACTTTATAACAGAGTTGGTCAAGAGTGTTGTATTTTAGTGTGTTATATAACCGTTATGAAGGCAAAGCCTGCACAATATTCTTGATTACAGGTGTTGTAAATCAATAAGCATTATAGATGACTTAACTGACGCCTAAAGCTTTAATGTAAGTTCGCCATTGTTTTGGTGAACTCTAACCTACAAATTGATGAGGTTATTCAATATTTGACATCAAAATACTTCACTATTTATGTTACTCTTGCCATTCTATAGATGCCAATTAATTTAACATGCCACTGGCCAAGAAACAAGAACAGAAAATTATAAAAACTTTTGGTGTCTATTTTATTCTTCATAAGTTTTATTAGAAATCCTTAATAAATCCAGGGCGCGTTAAAATTGAGATGGGGAACATGGTACACACTTACCGTAAAATCACAAGGGCAAATTGTTTTCACTTAATGTCACAAACACTTTTATTGCAAATAATTGAATTCACTTTCAATTAGTACACGACTCCTGTCACGTATATCTAGACACACGGCAGTGTGTCCGCCAAGTTCGAGCAAAAAAAAGCGACACACCGGCCGTGGGTTATATTACACGAACCATTTCGGGCCAATTTCGACCACCCTATAACTCAAAACATATTTTATCTACGCATATGAATTTCGAGTGTCTGTTGACATCCCCTTAATTGTCTAGAATACAAAATTTCATTATTCTACCTATAGCAGTTCTTGAGATATTGACGTCAGAAAATCGCTATTTTTACTATACACTCACTGACTCACTGACTCACTCATCAAAAACCTAGACCACTTCCAATGGTCGTACTGACTTGAAATTTGGCATGGAGATAGGTCTTAAAGTCAAAGTAAAGAAAAAAATCTGAAAACGGCCAAGTGTGAGTCAGTTTTAAAAATAGCGAACGTGTAACTTTGTTCTACTATGAAGTCATAATGAACTAAATGGGTCTATCTTCCAATGGTCGTACCGACCTGAGATTTGGCTCGAAGGTTTGTCTTTAGGTCGAAATAAAGTAAAAATCTGAAAACGGCCAAGTGTGAGTCAGTTTCGAAAACAACGAATGTGTAATTTTGTTCTACTATAAGTAGGTATGGAGTGGAAATGAGATAAGACTTATTTAAATTTAGATACATACCAATTTAAGACAATACATGTTTGTCTTAAAGACAAGAACAATAAAACTGTTCCGTTTCCAATAAAGGGATCCAGACAGTGCCACGCAAGCGTAGAAAAAAGAATTAGACGCTCAGTATAAAGGGTATAGTATAAAGTACATACCTAAGTGGAATGAGACATTTGCTAAAGCAAAAGTGATAAAACAATAATAAAGAACCTACACCTAACAAAAATAAATGAAATCCCATCAAAAACATAAATGTGAAAGGCTGCCAAGTTCGATACTATGGGAATGCTTCGCCTATAAAAAAAGTGAGATCTGAATAAGTACCAAGTTCCATAAAAATAACTCAAATCATAAACAGTTATAGGAGTGCACACTTGATTTCCAACAGTTTTTAAGGTACATTTTGAATAAGTATCACGTTACATAGAAATACCTAAAATTATAATAGTCAGAGAAACGCACACCGGTTTTTTGAGCAGTTTCCTGATAACATTTATTATTTTCAGTACTTTTTAATGATGTAACTTGGCAAGTTTTAATAGAAAATTATATACTTGACACATTGCAGTCCAAAGGTGTCGATTCATTGCATTGAAAAGGTGTGTGGTGTGTGAAAACTTGCCAAGTAACATCATTAAAAAGTACTAAAAATAATAAATGTTATCAGGAAACTGCTAAAAAAACCGGTGCGCGTTTCTCTGACTATTATAATTTTAGGTATTTCTATGTAACGTGATACTTATTCAAAATGTACCTTAAAAACTGTTGGAAATCAAGTGTGCTCTCCTATAACTGTTTATGATTTGAGTTATTTTTATGTAACTTGGTACTTATTCAGATCTCACTTCTTTTATAGGCGAAGCATTCCCATAGTATCGAACTTGGTAGCCTTTCACATTTATGTTTTTGATGGGATTAATATCTACTATCTTCGCCATTTTGTCGGTAGAGTATATTTGTCTCATAATTTTATAGTAAAGAAATGAGTAAAATGCTCACTTGAAACTGGGTGAGCGCAAGAGTGTTATAACACTCTCAGCTAACACCTTAAGCGTTACTACGGTGTTTGTAGAGCGTTGGTCAACACTATGGGTGTTAGATAACACTGCTCTACAGGCTTTCTAACACCTTTACCTGTAAGACGTGGGCCTCTTTCGTGGTTACAGGCATTCTTAACACCTTAACACTTGGCTGGAACCGATATAAGAATGATTTAAGGGTTATTTTAACGCTAGTGTGCTAGTTGGGGTCATACAGAAAAGTGTAACCGGCAATAAAAGCTTGTACTTACCAATAATACATTTTTTTTTTTTTTAATAGCCTATATTGTGTAGTGGGACACAATATAGGCTATTAAAAAAAAAAAAAAGCTGGGCAAAGGCCTCCCCTCCTTTCTGCCACTCGTCTCGGTCCTGTGCCAGTGTTCGCCAATCTGCACAAAACGTATCAAGGTCGTCCCGCCATCTCCATATTTCATATATACATATTTTATCAGATTTTTTTTCTTATGTAAGTACTTTCCTTGCTTTAGTGAGGTGACAAGATTTTTGCTACACACGGGTGCAGTTATTTTACGTCTCGTGTGTTGCAACACTCGCTACGTTCAGGATTCTGTTCTTGAACCAGTCGCTTTGCTTAGGATTCTATATTCGAACCACTCGCTTCGCTCCTGGTTCAACTAAGTCTCCGTTCGCTGGCTTGTAGTTCAACCCTAGAATCCGTTTCAATTCCACACGCGCGGTTAAAATAAAACTTTCCACCCTTGTACGTATAACAAATAACTATTAGATGGCTAGACTAGAAGTGACCTGGAGCGTTTCACCTCCATTTCATAAGATAGGTTATGGAACCCGAGTTCGTTGAAACACGTGGAGACCCCACCCCCATCATGATATCAAAATTGATAATACTCACGTAGTATGTAAATTAATCCTTTAAAAAAAAATGACCGTTTGAATCTCTCCGATAATTTATATAAACCGATGCTAATAGTTTTTAACTAGTTTCAATATTTTCGCGTTTCCATGTAAATCGGCGGATTGTCAGGTTCTATCGAATTAATATTATTTATATACGCGTGAGTTGGTCGTCTCGAGTGGAAAGCTAATCGTATCGCGCTCTATTCGCGCGTTATAATTAGTACAAATCGTCTGCTCCAGCCGCCTCCGCGCAGACCTACTAACGCGCAGACTGGAACGCTAAATGTTTGCACGTGAAAGCATTATCTTAAAGTCTTCCAGATTACCATTAATTTGGTCATTATTAGAAACCTTTTCTTATATCACAATTTATAGCAAGTAAAATTTATCAAAGTATAGGTTACAATGATAAATTTTAAGTTTCGGCACATTATTTTGACGACTAGGTAAATATAAAATTAAAATATAATAATTCATCAGTTTTTACTGTTCTTTCTGCTTACCAAATTAATGCAAATAGGGACTTGTAGTTTTATCAGAAATAAATAAAAACGACGCGTTCTAAGTT
The DNA here is from genome assembly GCA_945867215.1 of Epinotia demarniana. Taxonomy (NCBI): domain Eukaryota; kingdom Metazoa; phylum Arthropoda; class Insecta; order Lepidoptera; family Tortricidae; genus Epinotia; species Epinotia demarniana. The sequence goes on along the minus strand of OX244260.1, from coordinate 14,545,258 downwards.
AATATGAGAATGAAACTTTTTTAATACCCAATAAAAAGCTTAGACTTAAAAGGTTTCGCCGGGCTAACGGTGCATTTTTAGGTAAAGGGTTGAGGTTTTTTTAGGGTTCCGTACCTTAAAAGGAAAAAACGGAACCCTTATAGGATCACTTTGTTGTCCGTCCGTCCGTCCGTCTGTCAAGACCCTTTTTCTCAGGAGCGCATGGAGGTATCAAGCTAAAATTTATACCAAATACTCAGGTCTACTGTCCCTTGAAGCTGTGAAAAAATCAAACTTCTAAGACAACGCAATCAAAAGATACAGCCGTTTATGCCGCAAATTTCCGTAAATTTTCGAAACTCTCAAGGGAATCAAAACCTACAGGGTACTTATAGCACAGATAAAGAAAAAATTACGAAAACCGTAAATTTTTAGTTACCTACATAATATAATAAAAATATATTTAATTATTTTAAAGTTACTAGGTACTCATTTCCTCATGAACTCGTAGAGGTATTAAATTGAAATTCATATCAAATACTCAGGTCTATAATACCTTTAATACCTACAGGTTTGTACGGAACCCTCGGTGCGCGAGTCCGACTCGCACTTGGCCGTTTTTTTTTGTTTTTCGAACCTGACTGCCAACCAGTTAATTACATAGCACACCGTACAAATCACTTACATTTATTCTTGACATAAGTACCTATAAGTAGTCGAAGTTTTTTAAACATTATAATCAAGAGGAAAAGTGTCCTTATCGTCACTTTTTTTCTCCATGTAATAATTACACTACCTACATACGAACCAGTTGACTGTGTGACTAAAAGTGATAAAAGCTACTACGGTGCTTTGAGCTCTTTAATGCAACTGCAAGTATTTTAGTAAGTAATGGAAGTTGTTATCAAAATCGACCTGCAAATCAAAGTAACCCCCGGGTTATGATACCTTACGAAATATACTATAATCGTGAGTGACAAACGTGTCTAAACATTACACCGTCGAAGCAGAGCCATGGAATCCAGTAATCTTGTGAGCTAATAGATTCGATAATTCATCGCGACGCGTCGGAATCGATAGCGCTCGATTGATGGCAGCCGAGATTCAACTCCACTCGCGACGCGGGTGAAACGTCTTTTCACGCTTGCCTTACATCCGATTAATTTGAGTTTATTCAAGTTTTAAATCGGCTTCATTGGGTAGTAGTAAATAAGTGTGTAGACTTTTGCAGGAAACGAGTCCACTAAACATTTCCTTTTACGCCACTTTCCCACCGCAAAGGCAGCCCCGAACCGCGTCACTAAGCGATTCGGCTTGCTTACTTTCGACTTACTAATTCAGAGATTCAGTACGAGTATACTTCTTACAGACGGCAATGCACAACTGAGTAGCTATAGCTACCAGCATTAGTCTCGGTCACATTCCACTCATTGGTTCATTGGCGTTGCGGTATTACGAGTAACTCTGATGTTTTTGGAACAAAAAGTTTTTAATACTAACAGTGATTACATGTCGTGAAAAAAATTATGTACCTACTATTTCAAGCTAAAGAAGAAAGTCCAAATGCATAAATTCACCCAGTTTAATATTTAATTCAAGACTAAAGTAGGTTTATATTTGTTTAGTAAGCGTCAAAGTAGGTATATAGTGAAACTAAGTACCTATACGTATAAAGTAGACGATTTATATAAAGGAAAACATATATTTATAAATTCCTGAAATAAAAAAAGCAATGTCATTAATATGACCAAGATTCAGGCAATGGAAATATTTTTTTGACCTGCGACGCCACCATGACGGCAAAACCTGCTAATTCATTGTAGCGAATTTAACTGCGCCCTACGAAATCGTTTAGCTTAAGTAGTTTATAATTAACAACAGAATTTAATTACTTAAAAAAACCCTGGCTACCGTACAGTCACAGATCAAACGCGTAAATAGACCGTCACTAATTATGGGTAAAAAAAACTTTTGGATTGAATCCAAACATTTGTCTCTTAACGAATCGTGTCGCGGCGGCGAGTCAAAGCGGCGTGATTCGGCAGTTTGTGCCGTCTTCGAATGCTGGCTGCCCATTCGTTCCCTCGGCTACGCCTACCCAATAAATTAGATGCCTCGCAGCATACCGCATAGTTACAAACTAATGAAATCCCAAAAAGATCTCAACCCGTTTTCTTAACAACTTTTCCGAGAGAGCACACGCCTTCAAAGATTTTACCCCGAGAAATAATTTCGCTAATAACGCTTTGCGCTCACACGGGTATGTTATGCAACCATAGGAATTTCATTAGATACACACGCGTCTGTTTGTTAAGACGCTTTCCATTGCTAAAAGTTTCTTGAGGCGGGTATAATTCCTTTGTTTGTTGTCGGGGTGGCGGGCGGGCTCACCCACTACGTTTTCTAAGTCATCGGGTCCAATTATGCCCCTTTGTAGGTTTTGATATGTAAATTCGCGATTTTATTAAACAAACCGGGATGCCATTCGGGGGCAGCGAACCGGATTAATAGCTTCTTCAGATTTGTGTAATCGCTTTCTCCTAAGACAACATCAGTGGGAAGTCGCGAGGGATCAATTCTCTTTTAAGTGTGCTTAGGAGAAAACCTATCCAATAATTGATATCAAATTAACGACTGAATTATCATCTATTGCAAAATTTTCATACTTATCAGTTATAACAAATTTATCTATATTGTACTTTTCATTAATTACAAGTTACAACCGAAACACTTTATTAATTACAACCGAGAAGCTATACCTGTTACGTTACCTACTCTTATTTCACAAGTGTAAAATCACAGTAAGAAATGGCGGCTGGAGCGCTGCACACGAGCTCTCAAATAGCTCTTACAACGAACTGAATGTATGAATATAGCTCAATAGTCGAGCGTTTTGTTCTTTTTGAAGAAGCAACACTACACATACTTAATTAGATTTTTTTGTCCTCCTCAATATTGACTCTAGCTAATTGGCGAGGCACCCACGACTATATAGCACTAAATTAATCTCCACACGTAAACATAAAACCGGCATAACGACCGAACTACCCATTCGATTTAAGCTTAATTTTTACCCCAGCACTATTAATAATTTACACGGGATAAAGCCCAACGTTTGCGCCATATTACAACGCATAAATTAATTATGTCGTTCGCTTGTTTAACTGCGAATCAGATGAGTTTTATTGACAATATTGTTGGGAAAGAGCAATTTGCGGGATGGCCACACTGACGCCAAGTGGTCACCAAACAGGGGAGCCGTGGGGGCGACTGGCAATTGTCAACTGGTCGTATTTAATAACATCGATAGTGATAGTTAGCCGGCGTGCGACGCTAACAGGGAGGAGAAGGACTTCGCACCTTCCAATTTCAAAGCCTACGTCTTGCCAAACAATGTAACACATTCTCAACGCCTATGAGAATGTCTGAAACGATCAAGCATCAGAAAAGTGGTAAACCAAGTGACTGACAGAATTGAAATTTAAACATACTTACTTAAACCCTTCATCTTTCATTTGAGGGCATAACAGGTATGAAGTACCAGTACAAGCTTTACGAATATATGTCTACCTGTGTATAGCTAGTTGATTAAGCTCGCCGTATTGCTTTCTGATTTAAGTTCAACTTAATACTTGGTAGCGCTTAGGCCCGAGGCAAGCTAGTTCCTGACTGCCTCGAAAGGCGCGGAGAGAATCCGTGTGTAACTGGAGCAATGCATTGTGATTGTTTATGTTTACGTAAATCTCCCGTGCTTTGAGGCACTATACTGTAAAGCGGCGCATGAGTCGTTAAAGCTCTTATACAAATAAAGCCTTTTGCTGTAGAACCGCCTGAACGACGCTCTTTCCACACCTCCGCAGCAAACTATCAGAGCGCCGGTACATGCAAATGTTTCCATCGCATTACTGTAACTCAATACTCGCACGAATGTACACAATTGCATTTGGGGTTGCATTGAGGAGCTGACACACCGGCGCTATTATTGTTCAAACAGGGGCTTCCGTTCGTGTGGACGAGCCTTATGTCACTATTAGATATAGGTACACTAATAATTGCTCCATTAATTTGCATCAGGTTCAGAGTCAATTAATGATCACGTATATTATATTTTTGAGTCGAAAGTTATCCTAAATTGGGCAGGGGCAGTAGAAAATACTTTTGCTCTGCTTTCGTTGTACCAAAGTTATGTTTGTGTATCTTACGTTTATTTATGAAAATTGCCATCAAATGCATCAAATGATAACGACCAAATTCTTGGTCATCGCTAGTCAAACTAAAGAAGTCAACAAAGTTACGTTGGGACGCAAAAATTACAAAATTGTAAGGTTAATTTCGTGTTGCAACAAGAAACTGTCGCAGAACATTTTATTGAGTGAGTAAGCTGGCAAAAAATTTGGTCCTTACTTATAATCGAAGAAGTTTCTCAGTTTCTGAAATTGATTTAAAGACCCTAACCGTTATACATACCAGTTGATGGCCGTCCTCTGTCAAACTTTTTTTATGACCTACCTACTCACTGCCATCGTCGACTGCGATATTCATGATTATGCATGCGATATGTGCCTCCAAAATCGAATAGAAGCCGTATTTACTGGCACAATTTATACATCTTTCCTCGACTACGATCAGTAATGGACACTAAAAGCACGCGCTGTCGCCTCGAATTAACACAAGCTTTTGTTATCATTCAATTTGATTCCGCCGCTGGCTGTTTTATTATTTTAATGAGCCTCAATTTTCAGCGATAATTGAATGCACGTCGTGCTTCGATTATTATTTCATCAAACGTACGGAGCTGACAGCATGCAATAGCACGCGTGCGTTTCAATTGTCCAGCGTATTTGGACTTCAGCCAAGCAACGGGCTTTGACTGCTGAGAAGTATGGAACTTGAGTATGATTAGCTGTTATTATGTTTCATTGAGGTTTGACATTTAATAAAAAAATATGTAGGTAATTTTATTACTACATCAACAATATATCTGTTATTCCAAATTAAAGGTGTTGAAGATGTAAATGGATCCTAGATACAATACTAACTACTATCAGTCACGATAGACGTAATTAGGTAAAAAAAAAACAAATTGCAATGAGTAGGTCCTAATTGTTGGTATAATACTTCAACTGCCTAACTTCTTTGAAAGGTCGCTCCTTGATAATTTTGTGTGCGCTGCAATTTCGTTAATTTGACCTGAAATGGTCTCCATGTCTCGCCCTGTCAGTAAATTATATAATCTCTATACCAAATGCCATCTAAATCGGTTCAACGGTTTGAGCGAGAAGAGGCACTCTTTCGCATTTATAATATTAAAATTATTAATATACTTAGTGTTGATTTGGATATCCATTTCATTCATGTTGTTCCAAAACCAATGCAAATTTTCACATCCGCTACATTTCACCAAATATTGTATGCATTGATGTTTGCCTAAAACTAGTTGACCCCGGGGAGCCTATTCCACAAACGTATTCATTGGCATTGTATTTGTATTGGTCGCGCGCTCATCTGTTACGTCTGGCTTAGTGCGCGTGGAAACGAGCTCGCGCGAAACGTACAAAGTCGATTCAACCGAAAACCCAATACATTCTCGGAGTAGATGCCATAGCAAACGGTAAGGGACATTCGTACGACTAAATTATACGTGCTTTTATTTCGCTTTACGCAGTTAGTTTTACGTGTAGCTATGTAGTTAGTTAGTTGACATAGTGCAGTCGCTTTAATTAAAGGGGTGCGATTTGATTTGTAGCTGGAAACGTGGAAATTATTTATAAATAATGGAATTAGGTAGCCAGATATATCAATAATGTTAATTTTACTATTAGGTACTAGTTAATTTTTCTTTTTCTAGAATGTTGTGTTAATGTGAGGGTTGCCACGTGTAGGTGTACCTACAATTCAAACATTATATGAATACAAAAGTAATAGCTTCGGTTATTATATCAGTTTTTAGACAAGCTTTTGATTCTCACTAAAGCTTATTTTCACACTCGCCAATCGCTCATAAAGACAATTCTAATGAGCCTAACCCAATGAGTGTGGAGTTTGAGTTTAACACCAGATCATCTTGATGATACCATAAAGTTTGATTGTGACCTTACTCACAAGAGTGCGTTGTTTCAAAGTTTCAACTCAATCGGCCGCTGGAAAGTACGTACATTCAAGCATCATCGCACCAGTATCCAAGCGAAATGAGTAAAAAAGCATAGAATAAATAAATATTCAGGGACAATTACACACATCGACCTAGTCACATGAAGGTAAATCATCGAAAACTCGGGAACAAATATTGAGTGCTCACCACAAAAATAATTGCCCCGGTTTTTGGCAAGGGATTCGAACCACTACGAACACACTATAAGTGATCTACCTTAACGTTGATATATATGTATGTACAAGTCCGTAACGTTATTTCGACAAAGGCAGCTGGTTACTAGACGAACGCAAGTGACGCGTGGTCGAGTCCGCACCGCAGACCGCAGCACGAGCGTTGTTACCTAAGACATTACCTATACGTACGTCTTGTTCAAACCATTTCTGCTCGGTGGGACATACCATCCAAAGTTGAAAACGCTAGAACATTACGAAAATCCATGATATTATGAAGATATACATATTACAGTAATTATCGTGGAATCACTTTTACGAGTAATAAAGAATAGAAACACAGGTATATCAATTTTCACTCCATGTGTTTTGGTAGCCAGCCACTTAATATAAACACCCGCAAAATCCCTAGAAGACAAACCATTTCGATTTCGTTTAAAACTGTTAGCAAGTGAGAGGTTCGTTTTGACAGCGCTCTTCGCGTGACCGGTGTGCTTAATACGTTTTTTTCTCTTTCATACAGAGGTCGAGGAAATTGATTACGTCTATGAACTTGTTTCTCAAAGTGACAGCCCTGGCTATTAACGATGGCCGCGGTTAGATTCCAATTTGGACTTTTGGGATCTGATAGTGGATACCTAATTATGAAGTAGGGAAATGGGCTATTACAACGTTTGAATATCATTTTTAACGTTAAGTGGTTCCCCCGGAACTAAATATTGCTTAATAGATGAAGTATATGTCCCGCGAAGAACTGCTAAAAATGATTCATCATTGTATTTTATTTTTAATTTAAATACTGTCGAGAATGAGATAGATTGCTTGTTAACCGTCATTGCGGTGATATAACAACTGTATTAATATTATCTACCGTAATAATTCGTTAAAATCATAATAAGAAAAATACATGCATATTTTGTGCGTTTTTAATGTTCAATATGCCGAGCTGAATTGTTTTTTTTTTTTCAGATAGTAAGTACTATTCTGCAAAAAGCAATAAGGACACTAACGGAAATGCAAAAAGATGAAACAGGAACAAGACTGCTAAATAATGTTTGCAGGTTTCAGATTTTAAACTCATGGCTAATAACAAATACCTCTAATGTACCATAGTCTTTATAACACATTTCTAAATACCAATCAATCTGTTGCGTATATTTGTTTCGCAGCTTCGTTACTTTGAGCAGTGTAATGTTTTATTAAAAAATCTTTCGATACTGTTCATAACTAACAGAACCAATCATAACCCGGATGTGGAACACAATAGAATGATTCCCACATGCCGACAAAACAAAACAAGGTTCAAATGGAGCCTAAACGCTGAAATAACAAATTGATTACAACGACCAGTCTTGCTTTTCAAGCCCAAGATAGGAGCGCGGAACTACGAGTACGAGGATGCTTTCAAACTGGTATACCTACCTTAATTTCTCCACAAAATTCCTTTTAAAACGAGCAAGCAAGCGGAGCGAACGTTCTCCGTTTCAGCTTGGGCCAAAATTCTTTCGTATGTCGAGTGGTTCTTCTCTTCAGGTCGCATTTCTCAAACGATTCTCATGAAAGCAGGTTAAATAATAACACTGTTTTTGTGAGTCTATACAATTTTACGAAATTCACAACATAAAATAGTGAAAAAAAGATAGGCTCGCAAGTTCTACAGCTCAAAGTGACTAGTTTATTCAAATAATAATATATTGACAGATAAATAAAACAAAATGTTACCATATAAAATAATCGGAGTATCTTGAACGCAAAGCCATTTTATTCATATCGCAGCCGAGGATATTGTGCTTTAGGTGTTTGTCTATTTGGATGACGTTTGAAATCACCGATCTCCGTGACTATTTCACAAGCTTGCAGGAATTGCATATTCACGTCGTCTCCCACTCGTCAACAACGGTGAACTACGAAAATTCCCCTTTCCCTGTCAGTTTACGACCCACCCACAACGAGTTGATGCTCCGGCGCCCCAAGGCATGTGGTTGAGATAGTAGGTCAAGTGCAAGGTTGTGACAGTCGTAAAGGAGTATGAAACATGTAAAAAGTTAAGTTTCTTAATAGTTAACCTCTCGCTGTGTACTTAGGTTTTTTTAATCTTTGTTGTGGAAATGAGGAATATATGTTTATTTCTACGTGTGTGATATTTGTCGTCGACACACAGATAAAACAACCTAACGTATTTCGAGGCATTTTCAACACACCTAAACCTATCAACATATTTATAAAGAGAACCTCACGTCTCGTTGATTTTCAATTCTATTCACTTACAGGCTTCTGTATTATTATTTAATCATTTATTCATGAAAGACACATTTATGTTTACAAACTATAGTATACTGCCAAACTGCATGACAGTTTGTTGGCAGTGCATTAATTACTCTTGATTACATAGTTGTGTCAAAAACATATGGCTAAATTATATTCATGCTATTATATTTAAAAACCTACAAATACTTACTAACCTGCAAGTTTTACATTATAAATATTAAGTTAATGTTAAAGACATTATTAAAGACAACGTTATTCGAGGTTTTTGTTCTATTATTTTCCGCTATTCATCTATGACTTACCCCAAAGAGTTTCTGACACAGTAGCACGGCTAGTCTCACTCAGCGTTCTAATATTTAATAGTTTTATGATGTATTATCAAAACAAATCTCAACGAGTTAGTCTGAAGTACGAACGTTTTGGTTACAACTGGTCGCCTCAGTGATCTTGATAGTTTTGATACGAGCACCTATATATCCATCCACTATGTATCCATACTAATATTATAAGTGGGAAAGTGTATGTGCGTGTTTGTTTGTTAGTCCCGTCTTTCACGGCAAAACGGAGCGACGAATTGACGTGATTTTTTTAAGTGGACATAGTTGAAGGGATGGAGAGTGACACAGGATAGTTTTTATCCCCGAAATCATCCCCTAAGGGGGTGAAATGGGGGGGTAAAAGTTTATATGGAGCTGCGATATAAACGAGTTCCACGCGGACGGAGTCGCGGGCAGAAGCTAGTGTGCAATTTCGTTTTAATAACATTCCTAAAATATTGTTTACTGATGACCATAGTCTGCAGCTTATTTTTAGTGGGTCTGGTATGAATAACACATGTATAAATGATGCAATAGATTAAGGTACGTAAACAGTTACTTTTGTTATTTTAGTGGGTTATGATTATGATAAATTTACCGAATTATTTGTTTATAAATGACAGCTCCAAAACTTTAAAATGTTTTACTGTTAATCCTATTCAGACGAAGAACAAAACGAACGCGAGCATGATAACATGTTTCTATATTCTACACACGATGGAACCGTGGGGCAAAAAAAAGCGCGTTTGTCGCGGTGTATGAGCAAAACCGGTATAAAGTAAGAGACGTCTGGCATTCAGCCCGGCGCGGACGCACACATTATTCATGTCTACTAATTGTAATTTCTCTATGCTGAATATTAATAAATGCAATTAGCCTAGTGCCTTCACGAGTCACATGGCTTTTCCACTCAACATTAATTGCCACCACCAATTGATTGGCATAGATCGAATTGATAAATAAATAACCCTGTTTAACGATTACTTAACTTCTGACAACAAAAAACTTGGTAAATTAATGTAAAGTATCAAGACTATCTGGATACAGATGTGTAAACAGTCGATACAAAAGGACTTAACATATTTTTTCATCGTATTTTATTATGAACTTCTGTTCAACATCCAGATGTTAGAGTCTGATCAAACAAAAGAATCATGAAATATTCTCTCGTATCGTCAGATTGTAAGCATTAAAAAACTGATTTATGAATGTATTTTCTTCCTACTGAGATTCTTAGTGGTTTATTTAACAAATATTTTTATTTCAGCATTTCAAATGTCATAAAGTATGAAAAGAATGGATTTACTGATTCATTTAGTAGGAATGTAGATAGGTACATATGAGTAGACTAGCTATTATAGCTCTAAGTATTTTAAAAATTAGACACATCTTAGTGAATACATAATAAGAATGAGACAATACAATGCAATTACTCTTTATTGCACACCTCAATAGTAATATAGAACAGTAGTACAGAAAACAGCGAACATAAGAGTAGAGGCAAGGCAAGGCTTTGGTTAGCGGAGAGAAAGTAGGTAAATATTAGTCATAACTAATTGGGGGTGCAACCAAAACTAGTAGGATGCAAAAACATAAAGCATAAATATATACCTACAAAAAATAAACATACATAGCTAACTATATACAATCATTCATACCTACGAGTAACTAAAGTAGTAGGTACTAAAATAGCGTATTATGGGTGCGACAAATAATATTATAAACTGGTATATATATTTTCCTAGCCTATAGAGTTTCCCACTGCTGGGCAATGGCCTCCCCTCTCAATTTCTACTTCCAATATTCTGAGAAATCTCTGGCCAATCGTTACGAAATATGTTCAGGTCGTCCCGCCATCTCCGTCTCGGCCTGCCACGCCGTCGCCTCCCATCGTGCGGCACCCACTCTGTGGCTAGTTTATCCCCCTCTGGGTATGCATACAGTCCATTCTCATTTCAGCGGTCTAAGCAATTCAAGTTTTTGAGTGCAGCGTAGAGATTCGGACCCGATCGATCCGTTTGCTCCATAACTCGTTGGCAAACCTTCAATCTCGTCTTTTGTACCTCAGTGACAGTGAGTCTTTGGGCACCGTAGTAAGGACGGGCAGAATACACATATTGCCGCGTCTTCGGTTCAGGGTTAAAGAAAGGTCTAGGGAGTAGCTCTTTTAAAGACCAATAGCTTCTCCAGGCGTTTTGGATTCGTCTTTTGACTTCCTTATCCTGCGTATGGCTGAAGGAAACTAATTGGTCTAAATATGTATACTCGTCGACATAATGTATTAGCTGCCCGTCTACCTCAACCCTACTTTTCGTGCCATTGGTCATTAACTGGGTCTTGGATCTATTCATTACAAGGCTTGCTGAGATTAGATCTTGCAACAATACTTGAAGTTTCTGGGCTGTTGAGGAGAACAGTAAAATGTCGTCGGCAAAACGCAGATTTGTTAATCTTCTTTCGCCGATGAAAACGCCTTTATTTTCCAAGCGGAAAATATTCATATCGGAATACCAAATAATATTGTAACATAATTGTGTTGTAATACCTTCGTTAGCAGTTAATTTCTCAGCCGGCTGCCGACGTCGATGTTTTTCTAATAACCTGTTTAACTAATCATAACGTTTATTTTCGTTCGACACTGAACGATCACACGCCCGGGACTATTCTGTTTCAAATCTCTTGCCTGTTTGTTTTCATTTATAAGTTTTTTCATTGAACACACGCTGAAATTAAACACGACACTAATCGTACACGTGAAGGTTTATGTCTAGTAACCTAAATTGCTACTTTGTGAATAAACTGACTTAACAAATATAATCCTGCACGAATTGCCCATGCTTTTCTATAAATAAATATGCTTTAAAATCGTTCTACATTCTTCATCTATCTTTCAAGTGTCCTTATAATGGGTCGTAACGAAAAATGCGCTTAAGTTTTTTGCCCCGATGCAAGTTGGTAGTTGAAAGCCACCGATGGCATACGAATCACATATGAGATATGACTTGACGAAATTAGACCCAAGGATTAGACGAAATTAATTTGTAAAGTTACAATATCACGGTGCTAGTTAATTTTTTTTACCGTTATAGGTAGCTTAGATACAAACGAGTTTTTACTAAAAAAAATAGACAAACAGTAGAAACGGTAGCAAAAGTTTAGTGTATCCTTGATGAAGCGTGTCAATATGAAAGAAAACTATTAGGGGCTCAGAAGTAAAAAGCGAGTCGCATCCGACATGGACCTAAAACTTTAATTTGTTTTGATACATTTCACAACAATGTTGTAGGCGCCGGGGAAAAAAGTTAATTATTTATTAGTAATAACCGTCTGTCTGCTCAATGGCGCATTGTGAAACGGGGCATTCGGCTCTGGCAGCCCACCTGCTTAACGAGGTAGGTATACTTCTATAACTTTAATTCGTCTGTACTATATTTTAACAGTTGCGATTAAAGAGTGTAAAGTACAATCATTTCAATGTTTAGGTATTCCTATAAAATCCATTTAGAAATAGTAACTATTTTAAAAAATCAGAAGTTTGACGACGACGCCTGAATAAAAAATAAATGCCTGTTATTTAGCTATAATGGTTTAAGGCGTGTCGGAGTAGTGACCGGTCACCCGTCTAGAAATTGTATAATTTGTGCAACGGCACCAGCGAACAATTGTCCAATACAGGCGTGAATGGCGCTCGGACCAACACCCACCGACTCCGAACAAAACATGCCAAACGCACGCATTCTATGTTGACCATCGACGAGTGTGAAAAATAAACTGTCACAAAGGGAAAATCATTAAGGATTCATTTGCGATTTTACAAACGCAAACAAAGCACGTCAAACGCAAGGCGCGGGTCAAACTGAATGTAACAGAATAATATATTGGTAGAAAGATCAGTATACCCCCACCAGAAACATAGATATATTTAGTTTATAAGTCTCTAAGCTTCATGCAAAATTCACAAATCGCATCTTTAATGAAATCCCTCGGCATATAATAGTTAAAAAGGGAATTTCATAGAGGCTTGCTAGAAATGAAATAAAATGATAATATGTCGGGAGCTATTACTGTCTGACAATAGGGTAGGACAAAAGGGAAGCGAGATGGCTCTTCAGCGAACACGATTAAGTTACATTGATGTCTCGTCTTCTAAAACGAGAAATATGAAAGGCGTATTGAGTTTGCTAAAGACGTTCATGTTTTTTATTAAAACTAAATACTTGCTACCTATATTGTATAAATAAATTGAAATCAAAAACCTTACGTCTAATTCAACAAATGTAACTACGTTTATCGAATAGTCTATTGAATCATTTAAAGTTTTTGTTCTTTGATATAGCGTACAAAGAAATGATACTGAAGCCTGTATCAAAAGGGTAATTCTTACTGTGCGGAAACAAAACAGATTCGTGAAAGTCTTTCTGAAGATGACGTCTCTTTTCCATTCGGAGCAGTTATCGAGTTTCCTTTGTAATTAAATATTGAAATTAAGAAATGAACAGTCGCTAATTAAAAGAGGTTGTCCCTTGAGGGCTGATTATGTTGCTACAGCATTAACAGAAAGGGATGTCGGGGACGCGGCCTCTTATTACAATTAATATTTAACATTTTGTTACCGCCGCCAACATCACAATCAATGCGAGTTCTAAAAGGTACTTCGTTATATCTTTACAGCCTTTGTATATAGCATACAAGTGTCTGTAGTTTATTTTCCTATATTTAATTGTTGTCTGCAGTGCAATTGCAATAATTGATAAAATATATAATACTACTCAAGTGCTTTAAGGCACGTCTACTTTTCTAATAATAATGATTAACATGAAAAAATAATGCCACAATTCATAGTGTTGGCAACATCGGAATCATAAATAAAATCAATGGACATTTCAATTATTTGGACCGCGTGGCGTGCGGTTGTGATATTCGTGCCGATGCCAATAAAGTGGACGAGAGAAAGAAACGATGTGTCATTTGTTAATTTATACAGGACTGGCAATCATACAAAGATACACATCGCTAGTTTTTTTGCTTCAGTCTACTTACGACGAGAATAACGATCACTTTTAAGAGATATCTAAATATTTATTTGGTCTTAAAAAATAAGGCTTTGTTAGATTGATACTTTAATTACGTGGATAAAAAAGTACTGACAGCTATAATAACATTTCATGATGAAACTATCAGATCGCAGTTGGAACAGTCCGGTAATGCGGCCGGAATGTCTTTATTAACTGTCATGGAATCAAGCGGAGCTCCAGGAGCTGTTTAATACCCTATCAGACAAACGTAATTAGTTTTGTAAATAAAATGCCTCGAGAAATTGAAACGTAGCTACCTGGCCAGTGCAGTGACTTGCCACATTACGCGCTTATAATAGTACTACAAACGGTGTAAAATGCTTGTACAATACCCATGTATCTTAGTACACATGCATAATACTTCAACACATTTTACCTTGTACAGGAAACCCGCGTCGTCACACAATGATATGGGCCTGCTCAAGAACCCTATACCTAAAGCCTTTCAGACTTTTGAGAATCAATCCAAATATTCATATAAATAATGGCGACAAAATTGAATCGATGTGTATACAATTATTTTATAATCGTCACTTGAGACTTGAATATTTTTTTTTGGTTAAATAGTCATGTAATACCTACCTACTCGTATTGTCAGTCCCTGTGATTAAAAAATCCATTAAGAAGCATCTCAGAAAAATAATAAAGGAGAATGTATTGTTGGAGAGTTTCCCGTGTTCATATGCAAGGAGATATTAAAAACAACTTTTGCGGGAAAGATAAAAATTAGCTCCCCCGTCCGGAGGGACAGGTAACATCGGGACAGCATCTTGCTTGAACTGCACATGAAATAATTGTGCCCTGAATTATGCCCGCTAACTTTTCCACCCCAAGGATTTTTTTATTTAATTTTTATTTTTACGACACAATTAAACTCGGCTTTGCTTTCAGTTTTTATTGTTACTGTCTATGTGCCATCTAATTTTTGGCTTCAATTAGGTTTTCTTCTGTTGTTTTATTAAAACATTCATTTTAATGGTGACTATTTTCAGCTTCAATTAGAAAACCCATTTATTTCGTTTCTTTGATGTTAGATTTTTTTTAACCCGACGCAAAAAGAGGGGTGTTATAAGTTTAACGTGTCTATCTGTGTAACTGTGTATCTGTCTGTGCCATCATAGCTCCCTAACGGATGGACCGATTTGAATGCAATTTTTTTGTTGCATAGATAATTTTATCCCGAGTGTTCTTAGCCACGTTTCATGAAAATCTGTTTAGCCGTTTTTGAGATATTGGACTTTCAAATGAAAACGTCGGGGGTTTTTAAACTTTTCTAATTTGTAGTATTGCATTTTAGCATAATTTTTAGAAAACTGAGTTTAGTGATTGTGATGAAGTCAATAACACATCCTCTCTTCTTCCTCAGGTACTTCTCAAGGTAAATAGGTATCATGTCTATCAGAGGAAAGAACCCATCGCGCTCCCACCGGAACTCGTTAGAGAATACACGGACGCGTTTTTATAACCGAATTTCATTTATCATGTTTGTACTGAACCCAAGACAAACTGCTACTGCGCTTGAGTTTACCATAGATTAGATAACGGCCGTTTGTTTTACCGTGTCGACCGATTCGTGAGCCATTTTTAAGACAGAGCTTCGTTGTTTGGTCTAATATTCAGACTTGCTTCCGCAGGGCAAGGAACTTTGAAGAGGATATAACGTGCGTGACATCCCTTGTCACCAAAATCATTGACCCAGATTAACCCATTCTTTATGGAATATAGTACGTTTTAGACATGCGTATTCGAAACGATAAAGCTGATACATGTATGAAACAATAAAAAGTCTGAAGTCACCAACAAAACACATACCTACGTAATAAGATCATCAACAAAACAAGGAGCAACATCAATGAAACCGAAACGAAAGTACACAAAACACTTCCAAACAATAGTAATAGTAGTTCGTGTCTCACAAGTTCTTATATCCATCTGACACAAGTCTCATACAAGAGAGATATTTTTGGACCAACAAACGGTTTTAAAAGAGTTTAATTTAATATGTAAACATTCCCATACGGGTCGTAACGTGTAAATAATCGGGCGTACAAGAAAAAATATACCTATACAGATTATGACTATTAGCTTACGATAGACTGTCAGCGCGTTGTTTTTGTTCTTTCCACTTTTTAACTCGGTATAGCTGTAGCAGTAGACAGGGAAGGATGTTTACACCACGTGGACGTTATGATTTAGTGTCAGTAATTGGGAGTGAGTGTGAACACGTACACTAAGAGTTGAGAATAGTAAATATAATAACAAAGACTACGGCGTCTATTCATAGTTTAGTCAGCGTTGACTTTGTTTATATTTCCAATCGTTTCACGTGGCGCCTTTTAACAAGAGAATATCGAGGCGTTCCGAATTTGAAAATTAAATTTATGAACAGTAAACTTCCCTGCATACCATTTTCAGATTTATCGTCACGTCTATGCCGATGAGTATTTGTGTGGTGTATTGAACTATATCAAATCATACATCTGACAGAAATATCTGGGGACTCTTTTGGGGGTGCTATTTGATCAGTGACACACGGTGAGTGATGAATATTGCCAAGCAAATATAACAGAAAGCAAAAAACTATCTGCCAAACGCGGTGTTAGTTTCAGTGGGGTTGGCCGCTGGGAGTCCACAGTGCGATTTATGCTCTGTTTTATGGGAATCGATCAGTATTATAATGGGTATATGAAACTTAGTTACACTTCGTCTTAGTTATTCGTATTATAAAGTAACAAGATAACTATGATCCCGCAGTGAATTCTAAATCGTTGGTAAATGCGTGTTTAACGTTACCTCGATCAGGTACAGGTATACAGGAATAAAGTTTTTCCTTGACCAAGTCGTTATGACATTCCCGGCCCGGGCCTGACACCCACTTAGCCGGTTTTTTTTATTTTCAGAGTACTTGTAAATGAAGTATTGTAAAGATTGTATACGTATTGAATTATCTTGTCAAATCTAGGATTAAAATTAATTTCTAAGCAGACGCTTGCGCATACGCACCGTTAATAAATCGTCGCGGAATCATTCAGCAATAAATCGAACGCTTCTTAATGGCAGTTTATCGCAGTGAGCTTGCGGTATTCAGATTACGAGCTAAGTGCCGCGGGGAGCGGCGCGTGTCGCCTTATCTCTGTCCCTCGACACTTTCAATATTCGATTTCATCGCGGTTTTGTTTTTTTACCGACTATAGAATACAGATCACACTTAAGTCGTGGTCACACTATCGGCTACTGGGTAGGTACGGGTAAGGCTTCTCATAAGTCGTACGTAGGTAGGTACGTGACAGAGCCAACAGATTTTCCGTTTTTTTTTAAATAACAAGTCTTACAATGTTGCTGTAAAGATGCACAAGCATTTGATCACTGACAAAAACAGAGAATACTTAATAAAAGAATAGAAAATATTTTTTTAGGTAATATAGGTACTATACTTACGGTTGAAATACGAACAGAAACGATTTGAACTAGTAAATCGTAAAAATCATAAAGTGCCCGTTAACTAACAGAGGGCAAAATTTACATCTCACATTTGTCAGGAGTCTAACAGATTGATAGAGGACTCTTTTGGCAACCCTTTATCGAATTAGGTACCTAGGTACAGCAGCAGGAAAAATCGTCGCAACACCACAATCGCACCCCAAAGCGTAACCGAAAACGAGCACCGCAATCCAAGCTAATGGAGTGTCTCATAATGACGGTTGCTGACATAAAAATAAATAGGCGAGAGTCAGTTTCTGCGTAAGGCGATACTATGATAACAGCATCGCCCCTCCGATAATTGCCAAACTTACCCGAACGTGATGATACTAGTTGTAATGTAGTGCGGATTAGGTGCAATTCATCTTGTGCTCTAGTTTTAATACTTTTATTATTGTTAATTTGACTTCAGTTCATGAATGACTTCTCAGTATCTGGTGAAATAATCAGTAGGTAGTGAGTATGTTGAGCCATGCTGTATTTGCAACATTACCACCCAAAGCTGACCAAAATCATAGAAGGAATTCAGATGGTGCAGAATTCAGTATTGTTTTCTGCGTTATACAAAAAAAACCTAGATATCAACACGCTACTTCTTGCTCTATTATAAACGTAAGGAATGGTTTACATGATACAATTTAGCTCGCCAACCAATAGGCTTAACCGCAAAGATTTAGGTGACAAAGTTTATTGCATCCAAGAATATACCGTTGTCTATTACGATCATAAATCACGGATGGGAAAACAATAAGCGTGAAATTGTGGAAACTGCGGCGGACATCTTTGCTATTAAATCTTAGGGGAGTGAAATAAATAAAAATAAATCTACGACCACCCTCACGCGAAAACTTGATTTATAAGATAAGTGGCGCTGCATGCGAGACTATTGCAAGTGGATTTTAATTGAAATTAATTAATAATGAGTTTTGCTTGTACAGAGTAAAATCTTTAAATCGTCATAGCTTGTCGATCGACAGAGATCCAATAATTTTTACTAAACAAGTTTACATTTTAGCACTGAATATTTTAGTCACTGATAGATATTAGGATTGCCAAATCTTTGGATTAGGTGTCAAAGCGAACCCCGGGCTCCTTTAGGGGTATTACCAGGGGCCGTAGACAAGGTTACAATCGACAAGCGCTAACGCCAATAGAAAATAATAAAATGTATGGGAATGACAGATGCCGACGAAAGACTTTTCGTTAACATCTGTCATTCCCATACATTTTATGCTTTTCTATTGGCGTTAGCGCTTGTCGATTGTAACCTTGTCTAGGCCCCCAGGAATAACGCTAGGAGGCTGATGATAGATATTAGGATTAACCAATAAATACATATTAAATCGTAATTTTATTCAATTACTAATAATCGCCGAAACCTAAGACAGTGATTAAGTAATAATCATTAACATTGGTAATTTGCTACAAATTATTATGCATATAATGAAGAAGAAGAATATAATGTAATATAATGAAGAAGAAGAATTTATAGCTACCTTGACGGATAAGAAATATTATGTAACCTGTAACGTCTAGCACAGCTTGCCGACAAGTCGCTTCGCGCGCGACTGAGCGTCTCCTGTCTCACTTACACCGTGCAAATTAGAAGGAGGAGGGTAGAACTTTTTCGACTCGCGTCGCGGCGCGGCGTCAGTTGTGCTAGGCCCCCTGCATGGTAAAGCAAATGAAAAAAAAAGGCCAAATGCGAGTCAGACTCGCGCACGGGGGGTCCCGTACAATGGTATCTATAAATCTATAAAAACGGCAAAAAACAACGTTTGTTGTATGGGAGCCCCCCTTAAATATTAATTTTATTTTGTTGTTATAGCAGCAACAGAAATACATTATCTGTGAAAATTTCAAGTATTCTCGTGCCTGGTTAATTTCGGCAGTTTTTAGGGTTCCGTAGCCAAATGGCAAAAAACGGAACCCTTGGATTCGTCATGTCTGTCTGTCTGTCTGTCCGTCCATCCGTATGTCACAGGCATTTTACTCGAAAACTATAAGGTGTATTTGAATAAAATTTGGAGGATAGGTGTATTTTGTTAGCCGCTACATAGTTTTGTAATTAAATTAATAAAAAAAAATTTTGGGGTGCACTCCATACATAAAAATGAAAGTCAAAAAAACATTTTTCATTGCAAGCCCACTTGTGGCTCATCAATCGATAGGCCTTTCAAAATAAATATAACGTTTCTAAGCAATTTTTTTGATTAAGTGAATAGAGTCGGAGATAATCGCCCCGAAAGTCACTAAAATTGTGTCCCCCCCCTCTAATTTTTGAACCATGTATTCTAAAATTATGAAAAAATTTCATCGACACAGGACTTATCAAATTCTTTCAGCGAAAATTGTTTTGAACAAGATTGGTTCAAAGGGTTTCTAGATATTTCTAAAAAACTGTCTTCCTTAAAGAAAAGGACGTAAGTGCCATAAGATTTCAGTAACGATACGACCTTTTTAATAGGCACGGAACCCTTGTTGTGCGTGGTCCGACACGCACTTGGCCGCTTTTTTTTAATTTTTCCTTTTTAGAAGAAACTTAAAAAGAAACCGGCCAAGAGCATGTCGGGCCACGCTCAGTTTAGGGTTCCGTAGTTATCCGTCCGTCACAGTAAGTGTCCCCACTTAAGCGTTAAACAAGCAATACTAAGCGAAAAATTCAAGCAATACTTAGCGAACAACTTTATTTTTAGACAACGAACGACCAAAGACAACTAAGACAATTCGAGCACGACAAATTTTCGACCCAATGTATGGGCGCACCTGCTCCGACCCCATTAAATCAGAAGAAATCTTAACACCACCATGTACGATATGAGCGTTCCGCGTACAGCGACATCTATCGGCAAATTAAGTAAACTATTGCGATTATGGAAGTTGATTTTTATGGGATAATTCTTTATTGCGTGAACCGATTTTCACCGTTTTTACTTTATTTGAAAGCACGTCATTTCATTGTGAGTTTGTAAAAATTACAGGAACAATTAACACCGGCTTATACGGTTAAAGTACAAACTTAGTTCAGAAATTATTTTGTAATTTATTCAAAAACAATTCAACCTATCAAGTTCGAAATAATTTTCCTAGAAAGTTTTTATAAAGTTCTACTTTTGAGATTTTTTTCATATTTTTCAAAAGTTATGGTTCAAAAGTTAGAGGGGGGACGGGACATTTTTTTTACTTCTACCCCTATTCATTATTAAATACCTATCCAACAATATATCACACGTTAGGCTTGAAATGAAAAAAAAAACACTCCCCACTTTATGTATAGGGGATACCTCCCCTAATAAAACATTTTTTTCCACTTTTTATTTTAACACTGTCGGTGTGATTGATATTCATATTAGTACCAAATTTCAACTTTCTAGTGCTAACGGTTACTGAGATTATCCGCGGACGAACGGACAGACATGGCGAAATTATAAGGGTTCCTAGTCGACTACGGAACCCTAAAACATATTAATATCTAAGGGAAACGTTTTTCTTCATATTAGGTAGCCA
This sequence comes from Epinotia demarniana, assembly GCA_945867215.1. Classification (NCBI taxonomy): domain Eukaryota; kingdom Metazoa; phylum Arthropoda; class Insecta; order Lepidoptera; family Tortricidae; genus Epinotia; species Epinotia demarniana. The sequence goes on along the minus strand of OX244260.1, from coordinate 14,524,308 downwards.
GGTATACATGATTCTAATCAGGAAATAGCTCTCAAAATATTCCAAGAATAAAAACTAAAGGGTAGGATAGGTATATAGGTAGGTAAGGTTTTGATAGAAAACATCTAATAATGATATTTTAGTTTGAATTACAAGTAGGTATACATGTGACACCCTGCAAGGGCACAGCAATATCAGAGGGCTAACTAATTATTTTTAAGTAAGTTTATGCAAATCTATTAGATAGGCAAAACACACGGTAACATTATTCACTTTCCGACATTATTAAAGTATTCCTTTAAACTATAAAAACATCTGTTTGTCAAAAACAATTTCAATTGATTTGATGATAGATTTTTATAGAATTAGGAAGATGATCATAAATTTTGATAGTCATATGATGAGGGCTACTGGTGACGAGGTTTAATTTCAAAAACGGCATTTTTAGTTGGTAGAGGTTGTGTTCATTTCTTTTAATTTGAATTGTTACTTGAGGTGAATATAAATTTATGTGTAAGTAGGCTCGTGTCTCGTACATTTCGGCAGTAACGTGCTACCATGTCCGCAGCTCCAGGCCGGGTCGACCACCGAAGCGCGCGTCTGGCGTGGGCTTGTCTCTGGCGGCCACGCAGTTCCCCCCGCACCCCTTCAAGAAGCACCGACTCGAGAACGGGGACTACTCGCCTTACGAAAACGGACATATGAGCGGTATGTACTTTTCATGTGCTTTTAGTTTGTTACGCATGCAGATATCACTCCAATCCAATCACTCATCAGCTTATACATGTAGGTGCGTCCCATCGCTGGGCACATGCCTCCTATCGTGGATAATATGACATCCTCCATTTGACAATATTTTTATTATTTTAGAGAAAATTATACATTATTGGTTATTTTATATCGTGTCTACACTCCTACTCCTACCGTTCGGGTCCGAAACAAATTTATTCCAGAACTAGCGTTGAGGTTTGAAAGGAAAACTTTTGATACATGTATGATTTTAATAATCTCTTTCCAGTAAAATAACACATCATGACAACACCAACTTACAATTACGACATTAACTGACAATTACGACAAGGATACAGAATTTGTTATTATTGGAATTGGTGCGAAATCAGATTTTGTCCTTGAGGACCACAGTCAGTATTTAAGTAGATAGAAAGTAGGACTGCAGAGAACAAAATCTATCAAATAGGCATCCAAACATACGACTTAAAAGTTAAAAAATATTCACTCCTGGATTTCACATTGAACCTGCCACGATATTGGGGTATTCGCTCCGACGATCATTCTATCTGTATGGAGTGTACCAACCCAGTCGTTTTTTTAAGGATTAGAAATACGGTAAACAAAGAAGCGGTCGTCGTCAACCTTTTCTTGGGACAATTATTAGATGTTACCCGGAAATTCATCCATGTTGCAAAGTTCACATACCAACTTGTAAATGTTCACCACCATATGTTTCTCGTTTGTTGTTAATGGACTCTGTTTCTGTCTCTTTGCTTGTGGTGAAGGCAAAACCCTCAAGGGAGAACGAGTCGGTCTTTTTTGCAAGCCACTTGACCTGCCTCTGGTTGGTCTTCGCAGTCCGCACACCACACACAGTGAAAAATAAAATCTTAATATTAATTAACAAATAAATACTCGTATATTAATAATCTCGTAATCTTCAACAATTTGTTGATTACCAAGAAAACAAGAAAAATAACGTGAGATACGATTGACAATTTTGACAATGTTGACAGCGAAGAAAACGAACCGATCGTTTTAAACCTCTTCTTCTTTAGGTGTTTTATTATGCAACCTTTCCAGAACTGCATAACGAAATTCAAAATAATAGAGTAAAAACAAATGCATTAAAAATAAATATATTGTTGTAAGTACCTATTATTAAGATATAAATAATGAAAACACTTCTATTATTTTAGGGTAGGCAACAATAACGTAACTCTTTTTTAATGGCTGTTTGAGATACTTTGACAGTTGTGTGGCATAAAGTGTCTTATATAAAAAACGTACTATAGTAATATTTCAATCCCTTTATTCTTCTTACGACCGTAAAAACTCAGTTGCATTGCAAAACAACATTATTTGAATAGCAAATCCCATACCTACTTAGTATTGAACGCTCTGCCCTGAGGCCCGACTACTGCGTGAGATATGTAATGAATGAGTTGCCTTCTATTTTAACAAACAATGTGCACATTTAATTCACGTCTATCATCGTAATCTGCGCAACATAAATCATAACAAAGGTTACCGTAATACGTGATAACATCAAAATCGGATCCCGTAAGCCACCGTAGGCACCGGATATGAACCCAGCCTCGCAGGGAGGCTCATTTCGTATACAAATTACATAAATACAAAATTATCCCAACAAACGGAGAAAAGGGAATAAAGTGATTAAATAGAGCTCAGCGCAAGACGGCTAGCAATCAATCACTTTTGTCGCTTACGGCTTTGTTGATTTAGTTCTGTTTTGTCTCTCTCGCTCCCGCAGGACGCGGCGCGGGCGTCTCTCTCGGGCTTGAAGTGTCGTGCCAGACAAGGGAGCAATTACATTCGTGATCTTGCATAAGCGGCACTTGCTTATCGCGCGCTGCCGTATTCGACTTTGAGTGTAGTTTGTCCGCTTTTTTTCTCCAAATTTGCAATTCGAAACACTCGCACTCGTAAGTGAAAAAGCGCTGTTTTTGTAAGCATTCCGCATCTCCTCATGATGACTTTACATTGTAACTGCAGTACCTGTGCTTACGTATATACTTATGTTGTTTTAATGCAGTTATTTTGTTATTTATTTCTTCTGTTTTATTTTTTCATTACAATTGTAGCTTATCATTTAAACTTCCCATTTTGAATGATGAATAGCTTTGTTGTTGTTGAATTAAGTCACGCAGCTAAAATAAGTAGTCTGCTAACAAAAATATTAAATTACCTTTTAAGTAAAAAAAACCGTCACTGTCAGAAAAGCAGAATTCCAATCACACACACATACATACGAGCTCGTTGTGTAATAAGTCCCAAGTGTGATGTGAACAACAATGTGCTGATATATTTTTAATCCATTAATAACGGTAACGCCGTTATAATTAAATTTGTGCGCGTATCAAGTTTCCTCATTCCTACTGCACGGGATTCGGAGTTAAGCCAATATTATTTTGACGAGTCGTTGACAGTGGTTTACAGTTGATGAAACAAACACACACAGGCATTGAACAAGATACACACATTTGCAATTGTTCTTATGCATGCATCACACATCTAAGTTAGGGGTGTCACAGGAGTGAGTTAGGTGGCGGGTGGCCCATTTTCACCCTGTGAAATAATAGGATACGAAAACATCGGAGGCAGAATATAATCCTCGCACGGAGGTAGGAGAATGGGAATAGGAATATGAAATGCGTGAAAGGGCCCGTAGTAGGCCGCGTGCGTTGAAAGGGTTACCGGTGTTTATCTTCAGATTAGTCGATCGAAATCGATGCTCTTTTCGTGACTTCTTTCTAGGTGAAAATGTATTATTACCACAAGTTTGTCAGCGTCGGTTGGTCAACAAATGACTTTAAGTAAACCCATTCTTGTTTTCGTCTAGTAATCCATAAATTCCGTAATCATATAGGTATGTTTCTAAAACCATAGAAACGTTCAAAATCTTTTCCAGCACAATGATTAATACTAAAACTTAGTGTTGTTAATACAAATAAAACTGCCTGATGATAATCTGATAACAATCAATTCTTGCATTATAGCTTTTACTTATTTTTTTTCGCTTCTGTTTCATTTACACTTAGCTAGGTCTGCAAGAAGTAGGTAGGTAAGTTCCTTTTGGCAACCCTAATAAGTTGGTTCCGGAATATGATGTTTTTGATAATAATTAAAGGTTTCTCTGTCGCCGTGTCGGATGTTAGATATAATAGCGTGAGCTTGATGGAATAAAGTCACCCGTAATATAAGGGCTGATGGCGCATGTGACGTTTTCCTTTCAAGGGCACAAAATACCGGGGGATAATGTAAGGCATTATAACATTACTCGCAGGGGTACAAAGCTTTACATTCTGATTGAATTCTGCGACTGAAATTAAGTAAGGATTTGGCTGTTTATGTTAAGGGCGGGGGATGACGGATCAGTCAATTTGCTGTTCTAGCCTGTTCACGCCTTTACTTGTGATGTTAACACGTTTTTTAACATGTTTATGCTTCAACTGTTTCATTTCAATGGTAACAGACAAAACCCGTTGAGAGTGTAAGAACAAAATATTTTTCATATCTCATGCTCTGAAAGTGGGTCGTTGTTGTTCTAAAAAGTGTGCTGAAAGTGATACGTTTCTGCTCTAGTGCAGAAAAGTAGTGTATTCCCGTTAGTCCTCGCCTTATAAAAATGATCCGGGAACTAATTCTAATAAATATCAATACTTACGCCGCCACTGACAAAGGGAAATACTTTTATACTTAGGTACTAATTCATAGAATTTATTTTACTTAATTTAAAATAAGTTTATTGTAAAATCATTGCTTTTATTTTAGCTAAAATATCCACTAGGGTCTATGAGGTGGTGACAAACGGAATACACCCATAATGCTTTTTATTAACTCAAAGTTGTGCATGTGAGCTAAGGCAGAAACGCATACAGTCACTCTTCAACTAATACGAGTACTATAATCATAAATACAAATAGTATGAAAACATTTGAATCACAATTAAATTATTAAAGTAATGTATTCATATAGTTTTGACTTAGGAAATACGAATATAATACTATTTGGTTATAAAAACGTGAGCTATATTTTTATTTTCAAAATTAAAATCGTAGTTGTATTATCTGTATGTCACGTGACCGAATTACACCATATAACCATAAGCGCGAGCGAGACAGATATTTGCCTCTTTCTTTAGGACAGGTGAGATGGGACTATTCTTTCGGCTCGGATGACGTCACGATAATGGCGGCTGCCTTTTTTTTAATTGTATACTTTGAATAAACATGTTGTTTTATTTTCCGTCTGTGTTTTTTTCGCTTTCCTCGTATTCGATATGAAAAGTAGAGTGTTTAACTCGGGTGAATGTCGCCCATTTCTGACTCGAACCAAAATATCTCGTCAGGAATGGGTGCCTTTCAGCCCTTGGTTAACAATCTACTATTGAAGACTATGTCTTGCGATTCTTAGCGTAATATAGCGTGAATAAATTGATTGTTGGTTCGGGTCACTATCAAAAACTAACTAAGATGGGAATGTCAAACAATCATTTAACATGAAAATAAATGCATTTGCTTTTTTAAAATTATGGAAAGAGTAGAAGTAGATCAAAACTTAATTGAAGGATTTTAGTAATCCGCTACCTACTTAGAACTAGCGCAAAAATAGGACATCTTGAGAGAAGGACCCCTAATGCATAAAGTACCTAGGCTCCAGCTAGTCTTTTAAACACAATTAAATGTTTGAAACACGTTTCCACCCATACAAAAAGTGATTTCAACAAATCTATCGGAAATAAAAACCTGATACAGCTATTCAACCGGAAGCTATTAAACGTTTATCAGATGGCAAAAACCAATTCGCATTCTATCCTTATTCAGCGAAACGTAAGTAGGTATGTGTTATTGTTTTTGTTTCCGTGCAGCACGTACGACAAAGTTTACTTTGTCTGCAACTTATCATACTATATGTAAAAAAATGAAAAGGCAACCTTGCCTTTAGTGGATTAAGGTTTGCATTCCAGAACAATAGAGACGTAAGATATGAGATTGCGAAAATGAACAGCTGATGTTGCAAAACGGTCGATAAACACTAGTGTAGTCAGCAATCATAGCAATTTCTTGCTGTTCGCGAGCGCGTTTACAATTTTTAATGGTTTAAACGTTGAGTTGGTATTGCGGGCAATCAAACAAATTGCGCGCCTCATAAGGAAATCGCAATAATCGAGCAGTGGCAACAATAATTAAACACCGTAGCGAGCCCGAGGCGCGACGCTGCGCTTGAGCATTGCGGGTGTTTTCGGAGACACGCTCCCGCACCGCGCCGCCGCGGCCGTTATGGCGGAAACTGTTCAGATTTATGTTCTCATTATTATTCTTATGACTGATGTAGTTTGATCGCAATTCAATTCCTTACTTTACTTCGCTTTCCATGTGCGCATATCGACCACGGTAATTACCGGACTATTCGTAATATGTACAAGTCACCCATAGACCGAAATACACTATGAAGTGCCATGAATAAGACGACAACGAAACGAACGCTCAAAGAGCCCTCAAGATGCGAGCGTACGTGGGTAGTGGTAGGAAGACGATAAGTACCTAATACATTACGTACCTAGAGGGCGGTGAATGAAAATCGCATATTTATGGCCCTCAACTTCGGTTCGGGCCACAAACACCTCTGGCGCTTTACGAATTACCGCCCGTGGCGCGTAGGTATACAATTTTACGTCTTCTCCTGGGTGTGAAGTGAAATTGGCCACTGCGCCCGTGGGCGGTAAATCTCACTTACGTACCGCGCAGAGTGACGTAAAAACTTTTTGGGGCTACTTTTGGCGTGCTCGTGTAGTGGAATTTTGGTAATAGGTAATACCAAGAGAATACTGGAATAATTATGTTGTGTGAGCCCCGCAATATATCGGTCGTTCTTCAGTAAGGCACTTGTCTCGTCGCCGGCGAGTAGCGAGTACCTACTCTCATAATAATTCTTACTCGCGCGAGTAAAAGCGAGTAAGAATTACTATGAGAGAACTCGTTACTCGCCGGCGGTGGGACAAGTGCCTCTATCTACTTTTAGAAATACTTATAACGAAAAATTTCTTTAAAATATTTTCGTCTCCCTTTATACCAAAAACACGTAGGTATTTCAAATGAATACATGGGATTCCCGTTCCTTTTGTTGGTCTAAACCTACTTTTATAGATATGTTGAGTTTCTAACACGTAGCAGTTTATGTACATATTAATTTGATATTATTTTTACTGCCTTCGCCATCAGAGCGTGTCATTTGCTGACAGTCGAGGAATCGGGCGTTAATGAAACTCGCGATAAACTGTTGACGTTAACTGTTATTATTTTTCCATAATTAGCGACCACAGTACTTATTAATGGCAGTTCAAAATTATAACAATATTAATCGGCATTGATATGCCTCATTGACTTAAAAATACCATGCAGAACTAGAAAAATTGTGACAAAATAAAAGAAATAAATAAGATATACCTATGGCGTCCCAAGACTATGCGACATGAAGGGAAAGTTCTTGTATGAATGAAGGGAAGGTACCTTAAATATCGTAGATGGGATATTTTGCTTAAAGAAGATTTTGTTATTCTTAAAAGTTAGTAATATTGCAATCAAAGATTTTCTAAAAATTACTACGGCTCGATTCCAGACGTACCAAGTAATCATTACAAAATCTTTGAATGCAGTATTAAATAACTTTGAAAAATAACATAAAAGTCTTCTTTCAGCACAATATCCTATCTACGATATTTAAGGTGTCGCATAGTCTTGGGACGCCCGCCCTGTACTACTCCTGAAAATTTGTTATTTTAGCGGTCATATTGTTTAGTAGCTAATAAAAAAACCCGTGATTTACTCATCCCTCCACCCATCCCTAGTATAAACCAGCGTAACTATTATGCGTAATCGGAAGTCAGACTTAAACACTGGTTCGCGTGAGACGACTTGAGGGTAATTGTGAATATAGATAGTTTAACTCATCTTTCGCGCGTCCGTATTGTGTGCGTGCTCTTCTAACTATATACAGATTGATTACTGTTGCAGTGATATGGGAGGCGCCGTGACAGGTGCTCGCACATATACAAGCGCCGTTACAAGGGCACGGATTTATGTACGATTCTCACCGACCGGGCCGGGCCGGAGCGCGCCAAAGTGCTTTTTACAAGTTGCCAAAGGAATTTGAAGCTTTAATATAGACCTTAAATTTCATATTTGAATTTACGGTCGGCTCCTCGCGGACGTGACCGGCTCCGTCCGGCTTTTGCCTACTGCACTACTATTAAAACGCGGTCGGCTTCCGCCAGGTGCTCGCGCATCCGTTGCGACGCGGCGCCAGGCGACCTTGCCCGGCAGGTTCGATGGGAATTGTACAATATACAGTCGCGCGCAAAGATGACATGAACTAGATATCTCTACTTAACTAGACCTCTGCCTACGCTTAGTTACTACGCATTGCGGTGTCAAGATATAGGTATTTGTGGGTGAGCGTTGAGGTGAGCTTAAAACAAGTTACAGAATAGGGGAGCTGGTAATCACATATCAAGGGGCACAATCACCCCGTAGTCCAGGTGATGGAATGTCTGAACAATTTGACACTCTTTTATTGCTCTGGAGTGTACTAGCACACTTACGAGTAGTAATAACGTGCCTTATTGAGACTATAACAACACCGTTTCATCCATTATACATCTCACTCAGTCGTCTAATGGTCTGTTGTACCTATGTTTTTACGATTCCATTTTCTTATATACTCGTAATTATGAGTGGTATGAGCTTTGTATGTAATTACACACTGCAAACCATTTGCAATATCCAATTAGTCGTTTTTAATACGTAACTGTAATAAAGTTAAATTAATTTTTATTTTATTGTTGATGATGAGAGCTGCTCTATCTTTTAGCGGTTGTTGTCTATGGGTAATGGGCGTGTCACACTGTATTTTCTAAAAATTTCTTGTTATTTGAGTATACTGGTTCACGAAATATTAACAAGGTATTTGTTTTATGGATCTCTCCATAGCATTTGCGGATTGGAATTTGGCACACATGACTCGTTCCAAGTATTTGAACCACAAGAGTATATACAGAAATTTGCTTTGGAGACATATTCGTGCCGTGACGTATGCATTCCATAGGTAATAATTCATATACTTATGTTGTTTACTAGTATACATATCATAACTATAGGTCTCGTAGATCATAGTTTATCTGAGGACAGCCAGGGGTAGGTTTAAGGCAGGCTTTTACCTTAAGGCACAGAATATATATTATAATAGTATAATAGTACAAGTACAGAAGGGACACTCCTTTGATCTTTACAAAAGGCGCTTTTTTCTCAGCCAAAACATTGAGATTTATGGCCCTCTCACGTCGTAGACGACAACGTCGACGATCATCGCTACAGATACATGCCGGTTCCTCAACGTTGGGGCACCGGCATGTACTTGTGGCGATGAACGTAAATCGCGGAGTGTCCGCCCCTTGCTTAAGGCTATACGAGTAATCTGTCTCACTAATTACTTACGTTGCGTTATAAGGAGAGTGGACAACGATAATTGATAATAAATTAAATAATAGAAACATAATTTACTTTAAAAACAAAGTTTTAACCGACTTCAATTTAGTACTCCGCCAAGCCACGAGCACTGCATTTCCTATTTTTTACAATTTACCACATGAACTGATTTCCGATAGCAAATGCGTTGATTACTATAGAAAAAAACCGAATCGCTGTATGTGGGCCGATAATATTTGAGGACTTCCATCGATTCCCCAAGATCATCACCAATGAATGGCACTTCATTAGTTCCTATTTCAACGGAATCTTATCAGAACCTGTGACGTACTTTTGCACTTTTAAGTACATAATTGAGGAATTCGATAAGTCATCTGTGGTCTTCATCATCAATTCCTCGCCACCAAATTTATGATTCCGGATGTACATACACGAGTTATAACAAAAAATACCAAAATCACTACACGCGTGCCTTATAAAATTGAGGAGTCCCCTCAATTCCTCATGGATCCCATCATCTAACTGAATTTTGAAAAAAATGGGACCCACCTGGAAGTATATACATACGAACAAAAAAAAAATTTTCCGAATCGGTTCATCAATGACGGAGTTCTGAGGTAACAAACATTGAAAAAAAAAAAAAAAAAAAAAAAAAAAAACAACCGAATTGAGAACCTCCTCCTTTTTTTTGAAGTCGGTTAAAAAAGAGAAAAAATTCAGCCGCCGACACAATTAACATAGCTGAATACCATCTCGACATGACAAGAATCTATATTTCAAAAAACTCAATTCGGTTCTGCCGTTTGGTAGCAACGAAGCCACAGACAGATGCACTGACACACAGACACACATGTTCATCTTCTTCTACTTCTTCGTGTCGAGGTTGCTCAAATAAGAGGTGTCCAATGCCAATGGGCAGCCGTGTGTATAACACCCCTTGTTTTAGATGGGGTTTTAAAAATGCTGTGAGAGGCTTGGCAGCTCCGTCAAGAAGCAGCGTGTCTATAATGAATATCGCTAATATTTTAATTTATTCACGTTGTCATCGCAAGATAGGTAGATCCCAATCTAAAGTACTGAAATAATTCTCACATCAGCTCGGCTGCAAAATTACTGCATGTTTAATGAGGCTTTGAGCATAATAAGTAGTTTTCATTCGCATCTGTCTGCGTCGGCACACATACTTTAAAACGATAATTTAGATAATTTAATTGGATAAAATAACCTAATACCTATTTGTTTGTCTAATATAAAATAAATTTTCTGTTGTAATAGTAACGTTTTTCGGGAACTAGTAGGTATATTGACTATCCTACATCACAAATGCGTAAACATCGCTTCAATGCCTTTTATTAACCTCCCTTGAGCGTACCTTATAATTAAAAGTATGTACAGTGTAAAATAATCCATAACTGTTAAAGCAACAGCAGTACCAGTAATGATGAGTCCCTACATTATAAAATATTGATATGTTCCCCACTTAATTCCTCACACTTCGAGATACAGTTTAAATTCATTTCCTTTATTCCTCGTAGAAAATGGAATTCCACTTAATTAGAGTAAAGGGTGTAATTGTGTCTTACTACTCCGAACATTCTTCAAATATTCTTGAAGCTCATTTTCACAGTTATTTCAAAGTTTACCAACGCAACATAACAAAGTAAGGGTAATTAATGGCTGTTTAACGGTTTCAAATATTTGTATTGTTTTTAACCTTTGTCCGTGTCATTTCATTGCAACATGTTAAGGGACAGTATCATTCGTCTTGACACGGGTACACGCGGGTCGTGTAACGGGTAGGTATTAGCTATTCATTAGCAACTTAACGATACCCGCGAGTGTTTTCATATCAATTGCTTTTTCGCATCGTATCGCGTCGTGCCGTTCGGTAGATCGATCAAGACGCAACAAAATTATACGTTCCTCTCTTCCGTTACTCAGTTCATTTGGTTTCAAATTGACGACATGTAATAACCCTTCATCAACCCGTCGATAAAACTACTCGTCATGTACGACGATGATTAATTTGACAATTAAATTATCAATAAATGATTGAATTGATTGCGTCTTATGGCAATGGCAATAAAGATTAACGCAGATGCCACTCCAAACGTTTAATTCAAAACCAGTTTTAACAATGTGAGGCTTGTTTTAGTAGCCATAATAACTAAATATTTATTTTATGAGATGAGATGATGCTGCAGAACAGTAATACATGAGCACATAAAGTATCATCGTAGAGCAACAACTGCTAAGTAGGATACATCATATGTAGCCAAATTGTAGCGGGATTGAAACGAAGCCCAACATCAAATCAAACAAATTCTCAATAACGGCAGCTGCCACCAAAACCACCGACAGATAATCTCTCTTTTGTGCAATACATGTTATTAATAAAAATATACTTCAATATTTCGGATCTTTGATAGCAACATTCTAACAATAGTATCGTTTCTTTTGTTAAAGTTACGGATGACTTAATTTTTATTGTAGAGACTATGCACTCGAAGCAATTTCCTCTAAGGCGATTGAATGATGGAATGATACTAATTTGGTTCACAAAGCATACACATAACTATTGGTATAGGATATATTTCGAACGCGATCATAGTAAACTGGCTCGTTAACAGGGGACATAATAACCGAAAGTATGACACATCGTAATCCGCGTATATATTTATCCGAGATAAAACTGTATCCTGGCCAATTTACGAGTAATTAAGCCTGACCCTCTTTCGCTGAGGCCTGAGGGAGAAGTTTTATTTGGTTCATGCTCGTGAAACACTCCGGGATTGCCTTCAAACTCACGTCCCATTGGTCACTACTCCATGATTATTTCCTTTTATTTCAGTCCCGTCCCATGGTCTTTCAAATATTTGACACTTGCTTCAACTAAGTATAAACATAATTATAATTTACTTTTGATAGCTGTGCCAGTTTAAGTGTCAAGCGTGTTGAATGTAATTTAGCCATCTTTCATTTCCCTTTACCGCATAAATGTGCAATCACAACGAGTTTAAGGTGGTTCACCGACCATACAAAACGTTTTTTGACAATCGCAGATTAACGGCGTGATGCAACAATCTTTCATAAATGGGCTTTCCATTTGCGCGAAGTTCCCCATTTCCTAGAATAAACTTGTATTAACTAGAATAATTTGAGAATAATTGTTTTCCCAAAGTATCACGTGACAACCTAATTTCTAAAATTATTCTAGGTTTTGCAAGTTTCTAGGAAAGGAGCCATTTTGCGCAAATGGATAGCCAATTTATGAAAGTGTGTTACTGAAAAGTTTCTTGAAATATCACGCCGTTAATCAGCGATTGTCAAAAAACGTTTTGTTTGGTCCGTGAACCACCTTAAACTAAATCGTTACGGCAATGTTTAAGTATATAGTACCTGTCTGCGTCTGAGCGCCCCACTGCTATAACTTCTCAAATTGCGGCCGTCAGTAAGGGACGCGGATTAGCGTGTGCTAGGGCAAATATTTTATTACAGTCCAAATCTCCAGCCCTCAGCGTTTTATTGTTCATAAGGCTCGTCCAACCCAAATGAAAGAGTTTATGGCGGAGACGACATAAGTCAGCGATGTTGCTGCGGTAGGGAATTTAACACGTTTAGTGGGAAAATAAAATGTGCGTTTAAGGGAAGTTTCGTCTCGTAAATGAGCTTAATGCTTATGAGTAACCTCGAACTTACCCAGACAGCAATGTTGTAATGGGCCTAAATATCTTAATTTTTATAGTCAAAAATTTAATACAACCTTTTTCATAAACGAGTGACCTGACAAATGTAATTAACGTTAATACTAACAATTTTGCTACTTTTCTTCGTCTTTACATTGAGGATTTTGTTAACTTTAAACATGACATGGCAACACTGAGCGACGGATTTGTTGACTCAAGATATTGACCGTCCATTTGTCTCGATTGTGCGTAACAGTATTACTGTTATTGATTGTGTTCGACGCGTGACTTGTGTCGACGATTGACCGACAAAGACTCAATTGCGATTGTCGTGTTACATGACGTGTGGGGGTCGGTGTTACGGTGGAAGTGGGCTCTCAAACATTTTCATTGCTAATCTCTGAAGAGGTTTTGTGAAGGAATACTATTAACTTTGCAAGTATGTTCTCAATGGAAGTTATTATTATCTTAAATTATGTTGATCGAAACACCAGCATAATGTATAAGTATTTGTGTTGTTCGAGTTATCGTTAAAACGAAACCCATCTCACTGGTAAATTTCTTCGAGTCTGAACTTAAACTAAATATAATCCTTTATATTTGGCACTGTGAGTGTGTGATATGTGACATGAAGAAAAAAATGGTATTCCAATATTTATATATACAGGCCATGAAATAGTGGTGTTACCTATATTAAAAGTTTCACGTTGGATAGTTTTTGCTAATATTGCATAACTTGAATATTACAGTATAAAATATTCAACGTTTAAATTATGCTTAAACATTCACATAAATAATACACTGGGCATTCCTCGTTGATCAATGTTGCCGGTAGGCAGTGCAAGCGACATGTTAAGGCGATCCTCGAAATTGCACTCCGTTATTTGAGCGAAACGTATGCCATTGGTACGGCCGTGCAATTATGTATTTATTGTAAACGCTATGATCGCCGGCCGACTGTAATTTGCTTTTAATTCGCCGTGTTTCGTATCATTTTCGAGTTCGTTTTGTTGCCCGTTGAAGATTTGTTGGATTCCCGCAATCGCACGTCACACAGTGGAAACGCGCAGGTTGTGTTTCGTTACTCGAAATAAAAGGCCCAAGTTTTTTCGTACATCAACGGTAAATCACATTTATTTCTAAGGGGCTTGGTCACCTGGCTGGAGAATACTGGGTTGGTAGGTTGGGATTTCGTGTTGTAGGGTTAGGGGTTCTAGGGTCCGACTGCAGTCAAATTTTCTATTGATGTTTTCTATTATTATTCATTTACTTTTTGACTGATCCATTAGGTACCTACTTGAACAATTTATACAGGAATGTTATGCTAGCCCGCTTTAACGTAGAACTTCCGAGAGAGCTCAAAAACGTATGTCGTAATTGTTTCCTTATCTCTCTCAAGGTGTTTGAAAGGAATCCAAATATTTTTACCAGTGTATTGATAAAGTAGCAAAAGTAAAAAATGTTACATGAACCTATGTCCAAAACTTGCTACTTTTAATATGGCCAGGAACCCGCTGGTAATATTATTTTGAGTCCTCCCGAGTACCTTGTAAGTATATTAGACCACCTTAGACGAGTATCTGCATATATAGGTAAAAATAAATTACTCCTTTGTTCACAGTAATTAATAGTTCTTCCAAGTATTTATTAGGAAACATTGTATCGCATTATTATACTCAGATTTATTTCTGGACAGTTTAACGGGTGTAATAATGTTATTCCTTTCCATTGATTTACAGACCATTACGGTAATGTTAAGGTATCCAGTTAATACCACCACGTAATAAAATCTAGGAGTCTTATTTACGATACGTTATATTTTACGACACTAACAAAAGTATATACAATATTTATTTTTATTTTTAAGTAGTGCCTATAAATTGCGTCTACTCCATGCATGCCGCTGTTGGCGAATCGATGCAGCTCGACATTTATGAACTTGCAGGGTTAAAAAGATTGTTTAAAGTAAAGAGCTGCGTTAAAGTCAGCAATAATTGTTCGAAACAAAGTAGATGTTGTTGCAAATTGTTTGTTAATGGTTGTAATTCCGCTATGTCGTGTGCAAAATCATTAGTTTAAGCATCTTGAATTTATTTTATCACTTTTACGCCTCAGCGCTCCTTTGGAAAGATGAAAATACTGTAACGTATAGCTAACTTTAGAGCGGCAACGCTTATACTTCGGATAACTTTAAGTAATATGAAGCAGACCACATGCTAACAGAATTATATTTTTATATAAGTAAAAGTCATAATTTGAATCGCCTAGGAACTGTATGCAGCTTTAGTTGTGCTTTGTATGCGCGGAGCGGTTCACAGGGATTCCTACATTGTCAGCCGGGCGCTCGTTCTTTTCGCTTTATAGCCAATCATTTGTGTGTTGCTCGTTTGGTCATTTTGTAATCTGCCTGTAATAAAACTCAACGGTTATAAGACTGCTCCATTATCTTTGACCCGGCGAATCTAAATTTACTACTTATACACTTTGTGAGAACCTTTAATTAATTTATTTTGTAAGGTTTTTGACATCTTGCGTAACAACTGTCAGGCTTCTGTATAAAAAAAAATTGACAGCCGCATCCAAATAGTGTTTTTTGTTTGTTGAACAAAATGTTTCAAAAAACGCCCGTCCTTAACTTTTGCGGTTATGATTGGTTTCATCCCAACCTCCTTTGAACACATAAGTGATATAATTAGGGTCCCGATTCTATCGATTCTAATTCGAAATAATGGCCAGTAATTTGGTACGATCATTTGTCGAGGACAGTCGATATTCGATCAATAAATCGATGGAAATAGATATAATAGCGGTCCACAAATCGACGTTTCATTTCTTTAAATGCCTGATTAGTGCATTGGCTTAATAACAGTCATAATGGTAAACGGTGAACATTTTTGTTGAGATCGCGGTGAGCCAGGGCAATTTGTAAAACGATATATTTTTCAGATTCCTGCTGGAGGCTTGGTTGAATATTGTGTTTTAAATGTAGTAACTTATTAAATCACTTGATTACTTTTATAGTTTCATAATAATTTTGCGATTAGGTATTTACACGAACGTCTCACAAGATGACGCTTTTAAGTACCTACGGATTATAATCCTACTAGTTTGTACTATCGAAATAAACAACCGAACAAAAACATTGCTGTAACTTCGGCACGAGAACACTTGACCTACTCAAACAACTAAGCTTATTGACCGTCCCAATTGGAAAGAGATACAAGTACTCAAGATGGCTTGTTAGAAAAAGAAGGGGCGAAGGGTTGTTCCGACCGCAGGTTATTACGAGATTTAACACGTACTCGGTTAATTAGTAAGTGCGGTTGTCGACGCGGTTGCGGGGTTACGGGAGAGGATTTGTAAATATAATTTTTGGTTCGGTGACCCAATTGTGGTTCGGGAAAGCTACCAAATTAATTTTAGTTTACGGTAGGGATGACGCAGACTGTACCTATTTGAGAATAAGTATGAATATTTCTTACTATTTAGAAGTGGCACCTGATTAAGTGATTACCTTATTACGTGCGTGGTTTTATGCGTGAAAGCGGAAAACTAGGTATGCTTGTTAAGCACGTAACAAAAAAGACAATTCTAGATATAAAGGGTTTTGGTCACTGCCTAAGAAAATTAAACAAAATATATATATTGTTGTTATTAACATGATTATCGGTTTAAAAATACATTTGATATACTTTGTATTATAGGCGATTGCGAAAACGATATTTTATTGAATAACTCTACTAACTAATAACTAATAACATGCTCTCATGAAATTTAGTGACCCGGTTCGATAATGATTTGTTTTCTTTTGACAATTAAATTCATTGAAGTTAACAAGTAGGTATTGTGTTATGTCAATTGCGCGAATTCTATATACTTATAAGTGCCTTGAACTGAACAAATTAGCTTATGCTGAGCGGGATACCATTCCAATTCGTATTCGACTTCAATTCGATTTAGACGGTGCGAGAATTGAGTCCCTAGGTGTACAACGTCACATCGTGTGGCTGAAAGATAACGACCCCGACTATGTAAATAGCGCCCAAACAATTAATAAAGGGCCCATTGGTCATGATGTTGTCTGTAACTTTAATGTGCTTTCTGACCCAAACAGATGTGTATTTTATACCTGTTGTTTTAAGATTGGTTGGTTTAGAAGTTTAGGTGGAACTGTAACCAAGTTACGAATTACTATTGTAGAAGGAAAATAACAATGTTCGCATTGTGGATACCTATGGTTTAATATTTGGTGAAAAAATTATATTTACTTAAAATCTAAATTTTTCTTTGATTTTGATTCTAAGGTCTCGGGTTTTATGGGTTACTTGCTTCTGCCCGCGACTCCGTCCGCGTGGAACTCATTTATATCGCAGCTCCATACAAACTTTTACCCCCACCCCTTAGGGGATGTTTTCGGGGATCGAAACTATCCTATGTCACTCTCCATCCCTTCAACAATCTCCACTCAAAAAATCACGCCAATTCGTCGCTCCGTTTTGCCGTGAAAGACGGACAAAAAAACAAACACACACATACACTTTCCCATTTTTAATATTAGTATGGATTCGAATTATACATGTTGTTGTAAACAGGTCGTTGCCGCCCACCAGACATAGAATCCTGGTGTAGCGCACCGAGACCTGATTGTAAAAAACTGTCGGTGTAAACTCCCTCGCAGCGTTTAATATCAACGTGCCTACCCGCCGTAATCGCAGAACAATGCGACACATATTTAATACTCAGCAATCCCGAAATCCTTTGTAAAACGCTGCAACAATGGAAAAGGGTATTCCTTTTACGGTCCAAACGTTAATTCGCGTTTAATTCGACACCTTGTTAATTGTTTTCACCCGGTCCGTTTGGCTGCCCAGACCAAGACCGCCACCTCCAAAAACACCCATTCCGGGGGTCATTTTAAGAATATTTGCCCGACGCCCCCCCAATGTTTACACGGGTTGTTTGTGGTACCCCGAAAACAATAGTCTCTAAATTCATTGCTCATTTTATTATTGTTGATACACCGTTTCGAGGGATTCGATTATTGGGCCGAGTAATTAAATGATAATACTAAGCATTAATTGGATTTTACCTGAGTGCGTGATTACATTTAAGTGCAGTGCTATTTATTGAAGATTGTGAGGGATTTGAAACTGAAATTGGCTATTATTGCTTGTTTTGTTCCATTGTTTATGAAACGTATTAGGCAAAGGTATCATGTTGACTTGCCGTGAATATCGAAATAGGTGGTAAATATAACTGGAAAATTCGGAGATGGAAAAAACTTTTACGTAGTAAATTAATGAAATGTTTCATCATCCTAAACTTAAGAGCCGGGCTCTTGTCGGTGGAGTAATCGCCACTTATTACTCCATAGTTGGGAATATTAATGTGTTGGTTTTCCCACTTGCCTTCCACATCGCAGTGATATATACCTACCGGATATAAACGCCCACTTCTATTTGGTCAAAAGTCCTACCGGATCCCACTTCCTCGGCCTTCTGCCAATACTGATGCAGCTGCTGCTCTGTACCAGGGGAATGCTTATTTAATGGCGGCGTTTACTCGCGCCATGTCACAAGGTCGCCATAAGGCCAAAATGAAATGAAGGAATTAAATGTTTACGTTTTAATTAATTAAATTACGTTTAGATATTAGTAGATTTGAATTTATAATGGCAGTAAGATTATAGTAAACCCACAAAAGAGGTACAGTTGCTGGTACCCAACTGTGCCTCTTCATTCATGAAGGTCACTTCCTTGTTTCAGAGATCGCGCGCATGGAGAAGTCTCCGCTGCTGGCCAACGGGTACAACGCGCCGCCCACGCACCTGGGGCCCATGGGGTTCATGCACCAGCACGCCCTCATGTCGCCGGGCATGCCCCACCACGGCGTGCCCAGACCCGACGGCTCCATCATCAAAGGACAGCCCATGCATAATATGGAAGCGTTGGCGAGGTAAGCAGTATATTTAACATATAAGCGAAGTCAAATACTGTCGTCAGTCAAGACGTTGTCATTTGCCCTGTACTCGTATTAAGAGTACAGTGTGTTTGTCTAGCATACGAGTCAGGTATTATTTACCGTCTCGGTCCTTTCAAACTAAATGTCCATAATAACCCTTTTAGGTAGGTACCCTACGGGTTTAAAAACTATTTTCACTACTCTCTACATTCTTATACTAAATATTCAACACCATCTGAAAGGTTTCCGAATACGGCGTGAAAATCGATACACAGTTTGTAAATCTTAAGTACATAAACGGCTTAAAGAATAATAAGTTCACGAAAAGAAACCTGTAAGCGGGTCAGCAGTGGCAGGTTAAATGTCTGATGTTAATCCTGTTAGATAAGTACAAACAGGCCCGAGCACTTCCTGAAGACCTACAGTGCTCACTTGACTCGCCCCGTCTTACTGCCACCCTTGTAACTCAAGACAACTGTGCTTCTAACATACATTTCTGTTACAATCAATACCTACGCGTAAACATCAGTTCGCAGATTTAGAATCATTTACTATAAGTTATTGTAGTTGCTATAATATTCATACAAGAATTGCATATCTCAATTAACACTACCACTAATTAATTTATGATGAATAATCAATCACCAGAATTATGCATAATTAAACGACACCATTTTCTTTAATCGAAGCCATTGTTACATTGTTGTAAGCGATGGGACGATGGCGAAGTAGAGCTGTCGAGAATGTCTCAGTTATTATTCACTTGATTACAAATGTCGAAGAAAAGTTTAATGAAAAACAAAGAGCTAAAGTAATCGAGAAACAATTTCGACGATCACGCATGAGTAGCTCAAGCACAAATATAAGCGATTGTTTTAAAAACATAATTAATTTCTTCGACCCCTCGCTCAGCCTAACGGAACATTTAATATCGAGTGCTCATAATTATTCCCGGTACATTCAAACCCTTTATTCATTTACAAACTTTTCTTTTCAAATACTTGAGAATAATGTTGCAGATATTTTATCTTTTTTCGTGGACTTCTTTTAAAGTATTTTTTATTGAAAAAGGTTTCTTGACAAAGAAAAATTAGTAGTTTAATTAAATATCTTTCAGACGAAAAAGTACCCGTATTTCATCTTCATTATTTATGTTTGTTTTTTAACTTTACTTATATTTAAAACTTCCATTTTCTGTGTGTTTTTCTTTGTTTTTCTTATTTTATTTGTTTGTCGACAGATCTGGTATTTGGGAGAATTGTAGAGCAGCGTACGAAGACATCGTTAAGCACCTTGAAAGGTAAGACCTCAGATCATAGATAGAAAGACTAACCTTGTCTTGGCAATTGAATACATTTTTTGTGTCGAGAAACTACACGAATGTCAACGCCGTGCTTCGGTAAATGTACCAGTTGTAGGAGCGACCGACGCTTCGCTCAATCATTGTTCAATACAATCGATAAAGCTGGAAGATAATCTCTCTGATTTGTTATAATTGGTTGACACTCGGTCACTGTTCTTCGTTTCCATTTATTCTTATTTCACTTGCTTGAGTTTCTTTATTTTAGCTCTTCTCATCATCATTCATAATCCAATAAAACCTGATTAGGTACAGTCAAGTGCAAAAATATGTATCGATTTAATCCTCTCATAAATATGTGCCAAAACCTTAATCCACTGACATAAGAGCTATGGGACATATTTATGAGTAAGTTGTATGCACCCATATTTTTACACTTGACTGTACTACAGTTACGTTGCAAGGTTAGGAGCGAAATTGAATAAAAAAATACTGAAATGTCATCGGCGTGATTAAACGTTTGTACTTTAAAAGAGCAAAGATATCACAGGAGGGTGTGAAATTAGAGGAGACAATTAGATCCGTGGATCGGGTGTATTTTTAACAAATGACCGGTTGCGGGCGGGCCGGCCCCGCGCCGCGCTCAATTCATCAAGCTCATTCAGGCTAATCTCGATGCGAGGAAAAAGCGGCTCTCATGTAAATTGGACCGATTTCAGCCATTCGGGGGCCAATCGTTGGGGGAAAGCACTTTTCTTTTCGTGTTTAATGGATGGTGATGGATTGGCGGGCCCGCATTGAACGATACTCGCGGTTTTGACTTCGTTTTGAAGTGCACCGATTGAATGTTGCGATCCGATTAGATTGACGACACGCTGGGGAGCAGCTTGGGTAAATAAAAGAGCAGTTATGTTAATTCGATCGGGCAATAAGATCTCCAGGTACATACAAACATACTTCCCAAGATTAGGTACAGTTTATACAACGTACTGTCTCTTCAGAGGATATCCTGCAAGATTTCCCTAATTCTTATCCGTAGTTTGGAGTGATTCTTGCCTCGAAACCCATCCAAATCCTTCTAATTAATTCTCTAGATTGGAAAATAAAATGGTATCCTCTCGTCGGTGGGTCCTTGTGTGCTCGCCGGGTAGAATTACAGTCGGACAGCGCGCCGTGTACCGATGTGTCACTGTCAGCCGGCGATCGAGCCACCCCGGCTTAGAGCTGTTTTAAACAAATTAACTAAGCTACGTATAAAAAGTATTTTTTTAAGTTTGGAAAACCCTTATGATCGCTAAAGTAGGATACGGGTCGGTTAGGTTTAAACTGATTCTAAATCTGGGTTTCAAACTTGTAACTAGAAAACTACTGCTAAAGGGATGCTAGGTTGCTTTATATAATCTATTGCCTGTTTTATAAATACTCATGTGTTAAAAAAACAGATGATATATATAACATACTATTATACTAATTAAAATTTCAATGCGAATTATTAATAATAAAAAAGACAGAGCAATGTTAAAATATACTATTAGATCTTAATAGACAATCCAAAAACGGTGTTTGGTACATATAATTATATGTTCCTACACAATATGTTTTGCATGCCCCGAAGACCGGTTTTTAATGTTAAGTCCAATTAATTGACAGGATTATCTATGATTTAATACTGTCTGTTTGTTTTGTTTCTTCTTGCAATTAATAAACAGGCCACGCGAAACACGGGCATGAGTAGAGGTTTATGTGAATTAAGATGGTATTAATAGGATGAAAAATTATTTACCCATTTTTGATTGTATTCTTTTCCCTGTTTTGTGTGCTAAAATAATTAATTTATGCTTATAAAAAGACATTTAGCCGTTTTTATTTTGATATAACTAAGGTACTTGTTCAATCAATCCGTGGCAGTTACCTACTTTAAAATATCACACGTAAAAGATTAATAAATGTGATGAATACATGTAGTACTAGCTTCTGCCCGCGACTTCGTCCGCGTGGAACTCTTTTACATCGTGGCTCCTTACAAACTTGCACCCCCTATTTCGCTCCCTTAGACGATGATTCCCGGAATAAAAAGTATTATAGGTATAATATGTATGTTAATCCAGGTTATACACTAATGAATACCAAAATTCGTTTAAATCCGTTTATGCTTGATTGAGGTCCAAACTTTAGCATCATAGCCTAGCGGCGGCTGCCAGTCGGAAACGATAACGCAGGTTAAGCAATGATGGTAGCGGTCAGTCTTTGGATAGGTGACCGCCTTATGCGAAAGTTTGGATGGTTGGATGTTTGGATGTTTAGATATTGGGATGTTTGTTACTCAATGACGCTTAAACGGCTCAAACGATTTAGATGGAATTTTACACGTAGTTAGTTTATAGCCTGGATTAAAATATAGAGGATAGCTTTATCCCGGTCCACTCAAACGAAGTCGCGGGCGGAAGCTAGTATTCTATAAATGTACAATTTTCAATATGAATCCGCTTATTTATTATTTATTTTAATGCGTCTTATATTCAAACGGTTAAATTTTCGCGGGAAATGTGAAACAGCTTACGCCATCTAGTGACCAGTAGCTAACTTTAATTTAAAGTATTACACAGGCTTCAACTTAGGTACTTTGTTTAATTGTACCCAACTTTGTTTTTTATATGTGAAGCACAATAAAGAGTAAAGTATCGTAGGTAATTGTCTAATTGTAATGACATTTTTTTTACTTTATAAATAGTAGACTATCATCAGGTAAAGTTTTATAAAACTTTTAGGGAAGTTATATCAAAATGCGTTTGGTAGTTTTTGAGATCGAAAAACTGAAGCAACATCAATAATTCTACTGTGATTTATTTCCCAAAAATGTACATAGCATATGCCATCTAGTGACGGGTAGATACAGTTGTGGTACTTAGGGTTTCTTACTACAAACTTTCAAACAAGTTTTAATCCCTTTAGAAGATTAATTTTCAAACACGCTAAAATTTGTTTTCTTGTGTTTTAATATGGAATCATATTACGAAGTTACAAGTCCCTAGTTCAAAAATTATTCATTCCTCAAACAAATTTTCGACCCATTTTTGAACCGCTTAGGGTGTGAACTAGCAAAAACGCTGAAAGTTGTTTTGTCGTATTTCATTAAAGAACCTTTTAACAAAGTTTCAAGTCTCTATCTGAAAGATTAAACTAATTCTCATACAAATTTTCGAACCGTTTTTGACCCCCTTAGGGTATGAACTGGCAAAAATGATGAAATACGTTTTGTTGTATTCCATTAAAGAACCTTTTCACAAAGTTTCAAGTCTCTATCTTAAGATATACTGAATTCCCATACAATATTTCGAACCTTATATCACCCTCTGAAGAAACATTATCTAAAAAAAGCCCGTGCTATGTCCTATTCTGAGGGCTAAACTACAATATTAGAAAGTGCCATCAAAATCGGTTCAGTAGTTTTTGCTAGATTTTTCCCCTAAAATTATACTTAATCTCATCGCCGCCCCGCGACATCCACTTTACAACATAAGAAGGCGCTGTTGCGTATACACGACTTTATCCAATCGAAGTTAAGACGCCGACAAAAAACTGGAGAATGACCTACTAAGGCTAGAATATGCGTGAAAATTGGTGATGTTCTGCATCGCGCTATTAAAGTTTTTAATTTATGTTGTATAAATTCAATTTCCTTCGAATGCTACTTATTATGTCTCTCTGACAACATCAACGAATTTTCACATTTATAATATTAGTGTGATAAATGCAAGTTTTAACTGCTCTGGAATTCCTAAATGTTAAATCACTCTGTACACTGCCTGACTCAAATCCGCGCAGTCTATCAACAGCACACTCAATTAGCAGTCAACAAATCGTTGGGATCAATTCATTCGGCCGTCTAATTCCGTTTCGGTTCGAATTAGGTGCGATTTAGCAGCTAAGCTGGGCACACGTCGCCG
Source organism: Epinotia demarniana (assembly GCA_945867215.1). Taxonomy (NCBI): domain Eukaryota; kingdom Metazoa; phylum Arthropoda; class Insecta; order Lepidoptera; family Tortricidae; genus Epinotia; species Epinotia demarniana. The sequence continues at coordinate 14,500,196 of OX244260.1, read as the reverse complement.
TGACATCGACCGTTACTCATCCCCGCACCCCTTGCAGAAAGGCTCTGCTGATAAATTGTGTCAACCTAGCAGTACTTTAAAATTAGAATACTTTGCGTCAAATTGACCAAACAGTACAAGTATCAGTACAAATTTATCCACAGATCAGTCAATACAATTTTACCATTAGGTATGTACTTATTTTTGTATACTTATTGGTTACAAAGTAGGTCATGCATCGGATTGTAAAAAATCATCAGAACAATTAAATTCGTAACCTAAATAATTGATTCTTGGTCGAATTGTAAGTTACTTAACAAACCGGTAACCGATGTCTTGTAAGTTTTAAGGAGCCAGCGCCGTAATACGTAGCATTGGCGTGATTGAATCCACCACCATTAATTTCAAGGAAGATCAAACGAAGACCGAGGGTGATATTTATCAAGGATATTGCGAATTATTTTAATCAAATCAAATTCCCTTCGTTGTAAACAAATGCTTTTGATTAATGAGGCTCGCGACAGAGCCCCGCAGCCGTTGTGATAAAACATCCAACGAAAAGACAAAATTAATGGTCATAAAATGAACTCTTGCAGCGCAGAGATAAAGATGCTGAATGATATGAATTTTAAGTGATTTTTCTCGCTTCCTGTATTGAAAGATGATTCCGAGGATCGCATCTGGTGACTCGGTACATTTATATCTTTAGAATTGGCTGCGAGGAGGTAATTTCAGGCGATTAGTGAGTAACTTTCGGTGCTCCGGAGATATTTAGATTGTCATGGCGCGGAATCATTAATAATGCGACTTTTGATTTTCACTGGTGTGATATGCAAAGGGCGTTATGAAGGGAGCCTAGTCATGGCAGTCCTCAGCCCTCGGATGCCTTCCGAGTTTGTCACCGATGTGGTCGTACTGGAATGTTAACTCGCTCTTTGTCCTTTGCCCTTTTATAGGAGTAAACTATTCGGTTATATTCAGCCAGGAAGCTAAGTTATTTGTATCCTTTGATAAGGAATTGTGGTTTAGTTAAAAGTATAAAAACTAAGCATTGAACGTCAAGTGTCATATGAAATGGTTGAAACTCAAAACTCTGATGAGCTAATATGCAATCAAAGTTTTAAAACAAGTGTCAGTGCGCAAGCAAAATTTAATCCCGTCATAATGTGAGTTGCAGCGTCAGCCTTTATTAATCTGACGGCGACTGACAGCTGTAGTCAAATTTCTCATCAAATATAAGAATTAATGAAGAACAGCATTAATCATTAGCTGGCAAACGGCAAGAGGTGTCTGTATCCCATTATTTTGCATTACTAATGATATGTACACAGATAAGGGAGGCTTTAAGAGAAAAAGCGTAAGTCACCGCGGATAAGGCGGCTAATGATTTGGTATTCGGGAGGCGTCGAGTTACTGGATTATTTATATCTGGTTGGAAGAGTGATTGCAATTAAGTACGTATAAAAACAGTATTTATGAGCTTTTGTGTAACACGCAGCCATCATAATCAATAACAATTATGAAGCGATAATGCTTACGCGTTGTCGCTTACAATTCGTGTCGCCTACAATTCATAGCGAGTGGAAATATTAGCACTTATTATAAAATTGCTTATTATAAAAGTGCTAGTTCGATTGTACCGCGTTTGGTACAGCGGATCATTATCGCCTTAGGTGCAATGCTGCAACAGCCTTCTGAGCTCGCTGCACTCACAAACAGATTTTTTAAATTATAATGAATTACTTTTAAAGCCCAGCTTTAGTTTTAGTTATATATATAATTCGTTATTCTATTCGGCTATTTTTAAGTCAATATTTTTTTAAATCTTCTTTGGTATTTATTACTCAATCACACTACGGGTTAACCGATTTGGATGAAATTTCGTACGAAGATAGTTTATAGCCTAGATTCAAATACATATAGGACAGTTTTTTCCCGGGTCCACGCAGACGAAGTCGAGGGCGGAAGCTAGTATTCCAATATCCAGCTATGTGTTTATATTAATAAATAAGCTACAAAAATTCTAATTAGAAATAAATTTGTTCCCAGTAAAAAAGACGGGCAGGTTCTTATAAGCATTCGTACTTTAACAAGAATACTTTGCTGATTCGACTCGGGTTTGACACATTGATGAGCTTTCCCATCCCATCGTAATAACGGATACGTCTATAAACTTTGTCATCGATTATACCGTCATTTTATCTCTGATCCAGGGGTGACACTTCCAATACGAGGTGTCATCAAGGCTTGTGTCATTAGGCAAATACGGAAGACAGATAACAGGCGCCACGTTATCATTACCATCCGATAGCGGCGTCGAGTATTCATTTAGAAAATCGTAAAGGACTAACGCGAGATAAAATTATACGCATGTCTGACACGTACCTACTTTGAAAATTAGACGCCTGAAAATGAAAATTTACGTGTAGACTTTGAAATGAGGTGACACACTCATCAATCAGTGGGTTTCACTCAATAATGTCTAATAAGCAACTAATCACTTCCTCACAAAAGGCGTGACCGTTCTATACCGCGCGGTTGCCGGTGTCACTGACAGAAAATGTCACTTTTCCTTTAATTATGTCCCGGCCTCATTTCTTCGCGGCCTATTAGTATGCATCAATCAATGTTGCCAATACCTATTTTTTACTCCCGAGTGTTTTTTTCTGTTCGGGTTTTTGTTTATGGGGATTTTTTAAGTGGGGAATAATTTGATGAGGTCCGCCACCCGACCGGGATGCGAGCTCATTTGTCATCGTCTTGTCATTTCTCCGTTTCTTTCGAACAGTTGGATCGCAAAGTAATTATTAGTTGTTTTTTCTATTTGCGTCTCTGAAACGCCTTTTGTGTGAACTATTGATCTCGTGGCAAATTACAATTATTGATCGACGCGTTAATGCAGGGATCCAGATTAATCGAAGTTGGTTTTTGATTTTCACTAATACCTTATTGCTCATACCTATACCGCAGTCACCACTACCGGTAACCATAATGCATTAAAACATATTATCAAACTTGAAACAAAGAGTCCGTGTTATTTTCTTCTTCAATAAATATCAATGTTCATGACAGGAAAATGCCCGAAAATTATATTGAGAGGGGTCATCCAATCCTCAATAATTAACACGATTAGCAAACGTACGTACCAGGACTATGAATACTAAATCAACGTGTCATGCTAAAACCGATAGGGTAAATCAAATACGCGAATCCACAGATCAAAAGAATTCATTACAATGTGTAAATCGTGATTTGCATGTGCCAGAGCGATGAATATGCATCGGAACGGCTGAGTATGAACATCCCGTGCTGCGTTTACATGTGGATTCAAATTTGCGACTCAGTTTGTCTCAAATTGTCAATAGATGGCGCTGTCAAAGGACTAGATAACAGGGAGAAATAAAACAATAGATTTAGAAGTCGTAAATGCTTTTTCATCACAGTTGCTCGAAAAGGGCTTCATAATGCGCAGACATACAGAGCTACAATAGCCTATATTACGCCCACGGGCGTAATGGCTTTTTTCTTCAATTGTATCTGTCACTCATGCGGCAGTTACAAAGCAAAGAGGTTTTATATCAAATACGATGTCTGAAAAAGTATTTATAAAAAAAAAACTTAAAAACACTACTAAAACATGTTTGACAGAATTATTTACAGATTTAGTATGTAGTTATGTGTCTATGTAAAATGTTTTAAGTGTTTTCAAGTCGTGGCTGCATACCGAAGGATCTTTTCCATACGCGCCTCACGTCCAATTCAACAAAATGGACAACTGACAGTTGCAGTTTTTATTACAATTTGTATTAATTTCATCTAAAATGTATTTGTTTCCTCGCAAATGTGACGTAAAACATTATGTATAACACGGGCGTAAGAATATTGCAAACTCGAGTCATCAAAAGACTTCTGATTGACTCTTGTTCGCAATAAGAATTGTAAATAAGAATAAAAATTGAAATAAGAATTGAAGTTATATAATAAGGTTTTTGTATTAATAAACAATTTTCTTTCTTTCTTCTTTCTTTTCTTTCAATATTGCACTTACGACCCTCGTTAAACAATGTACTATTACACACATACATACAATTTTATTTATTTATCAGGCAGGCTGAAACGACTGATGATGCCTGTATCCAATTAACTTTTCAACACAATTGCTCGTAACGCACCTCTTATTGTGTCGCTTTTAGGCTCATAATCCTGGATATTAAACACGCGTGTTTTATAACATTACAACACTTGTGTGTTATGGTTATATCCCTATCAAGTCACGTTGGCACTTTGCAGCAAGATATATGCATGAACACGGTGCATTCTTAAATTAACCGGGTTGTACAGAATGTGCAGGTTTTGTTTTAATTCTCGGCAAATGGATTCTTACTAGACTTAACAAATTAAATCCTTTTTGTTAATTAATTGACTATTTCTTTTTGTATACGATATAGAAACGTTTAATTTAGTTTAGTTTAGTTTAGTTTAGTTTTACTATTCACTTTTGATAACATTTTACATGAATTAAATACAGATATCATTTTCAAAAGAAAATATTATTTTATTTTGTATTGGCTGTTTAGAGATTTCTGTGCCCCACTGCGCAAACTTCACGAAAAACAAACAGTTGCGCGCCATTATAGGTTATTTCACAAATATATGTAAAATTTGTTTATGCGTGTTTGGTTATTATCAAAAATGTTGACTCGTGGTGACTAGAAAAGTGATAAATAGAATGGACGCCACTGGAAATTCTTGGCGATGTGCAATTGTGAGTTGTTGTCATCTTAATGATTTACTTAAGTGATGTAAAGAAAATAATTTGGCAGGCCTTTAACATTTTCATCTTATGAAAATGATTTTTTCCTCGCAAAATGTGTTGAATAACGTCGTATGATACGCGTGAGCTTTGATAATTACATCCTCGGCTTCCTTATCACGCTCACCTGTGGTTCGCGTTGACAATTTCGCCTCTGATACATACCTCACTTGTATCACAATGTACTATTATGTACCTATATAATTGTTTCATTTTCTTTTTTGAAAAAATGTGCTTGTCTTATTTATTAGAACAACTGCCAGAGACGCAGATAATAGTTGTAATGAGACAGCAATGTCTACTTGTCATTGATTGGAAAGGATTTTATAAAGGTCTCAAGCACTTTACAATTTGGATGTGGAAATGCTTACCTTTTTAAAATTAAACTGATTATTAGGAAGTGGTGCAATAGCTCGGTACTTAATTGAAAAAATATCGAAGTGAGAATGCCAACCATTCCCACTTAGATATGTTTTTATCATTTATAGTCAATATTTAATTTGTACACTCCATTATACAAAAACATGAAGTTATCTTCCGTACTGTCTTCTCATTTCTTTTGTTGCTTGGATCTAGTGCGCGGTCGAGTGCACAGCCCGCCCAAACGCTCCTTCACCGAGCAATGCTGACTGCGCATCAAGCCGGACACTTGCCATTCCGTTCGCTTTCTGACCTTTTCCCGTTTTGTTATGCAAATCCACACTCCGGGGAATTACATAACGCGAATAAAAAGTATTCCGCTGTTTACACGCTGACGGCGGCGCGAGTGTGTGTGCGCATAAATCGACTGAAACCCGTTATTTCCATGTAAACATTGGTCAGTGAATAAATTTTTAAAGTGCGAATCTTTCGTTTTGTTCTGTTATTGCTTTGGTAGCTTTTGGACTTGGTTTGCTGCGTATGTTATATGAAGAATAAATGGCTGACGGACTAAACTGAACTTTTGCATCCTACACCACGTGAAATAACTCAGAGTCTACACCATAATGTAGCTATCCTTGGGCTTGTATCGTTTTATGTTTCGGTATTTATGTGCATGCCATACGTAATTGTATGTAAATGTGCCTGTCCACACAACTACGAATAAAAGATAGACGGAAAAATAGTAAAATATGAAGTGGAGGTAACCAGGCCTGGCATGGCGGTGCGGTGAGCGGGGCGGTCGCCCGCGCCACCGGCCCACAAATCAAATGTTTTGATAGCCGCGGCATTAACGAGACAATTTGATTGCGGACATATCCACGCCAAATTGCTTCTAAATTATATTTTCTGTTTACTTTCTGCCAAACTCCCTCAATACCTGACGTATGAGCCAACAGCAGATGCGTTTGTTTCTGTTACGTTAATTATCGAATTTGTTTACTCGATGTTTCCATTGCCGTCCAATGAAATGGTTTCATTAATTCCACGCGCGACATTGTTCTGCTTATGCATATTCATTAACTAGATTTATTATCGGCAGATAATCTTTACAGTGTCATTTTTGAAGTTTCACTATCGAGCCTATTAAATTAATCGCAGCTATTATTAATTAAATCTGTCAGACACGTGTGTCGCACGCCTACATAGGAGCCTTCGATTTCATTCAACGAAAGCAAGATTTTATCTCTATCTACGTTAAGATCTGTATCTAACGCGGTCAGAGGCAATATTTCCCATGGCTAATTACTATACATAATTTATCACTGCGGAAATGTCAGTGTTCGTCAATCAGCTACCTTTGAATGGAGCAAAACTGGAGCCTGTTACGTGTAGGTCGTAATAATACCATCAGCTTAGAACTTGCATATGAACTAGGTATACAAACTTCGAATTTCGAACAACAGAGGTAGCTCCCGAGTCACCACAATACAGGTACAAATTTTGCAGGATGGTGGTGAGGGACGCCATTTTTCTCAACATAGCGAATCCCTATAACCTTTGAAATAGCCAGCAAAGCCCATTATTATGTTTTTGGAAACGTACTTAGGTTACGATGATCGCTTATAATTTTTTCCATCAAAGGGTTGTTTAAAAAACTGTAAATAAAGCGTCAGTCTCTCGCACTTGTTACACTAACATTTGGATGTGTTAGCGTTTATTGGTAAACTAGCTGACCGCGCGATCATCGTTCCCCCATACAAAATGCAAAACAACATTAAAAAACAATCGTATTTTTTAAAATGTTTTGATAGTAATTCTGCTATACGGAGCAAAGACAAATCCAACAATACTTCGCATCATAAAAATCGGACTAGCCTTTCTTGAGTTATAAAATGGTGTAACTAACACGACGTGGTTTTATTTTTATATTAGTTTCTGCCCGCGAGTCCGGCCGCGTGGAACTCGTTTATATCGTAGCTCCATATATTTTTTACCCCGAATTTCACCCCCTTATGGGATGATTTCCGGGATAAAAATTATTGCAGAAATAATTTCTATACTTACCAAATTTCATCTTAATCGGTTCAGCTGTTTATGCGTGAAGAGGTAAAAGACAGACATGCAGACAGACAGACACGCTTTCGCATTTATAATATTAGTATGGTGGTTGTTTTATTTACTTACCTACAGCTGCATAATTTATATGACGCCCCTTTGAGCGACGTGTGGCCATATTTTGTTAATAAAAGAAATACTCAAGCTTAAATATTCTGTTAATCAATAGAGTGAACAAAACAATGATCGATGTATTTACCATTTCTTCGAGATAAATCAGTCCAGATAGAACCACGTTTGTAATCCTGATAAGATCTACCACGAAACAGGCCTCCACTGACATTTTAATTTAGTTATTATTTTCTACTTATTCAAGGTTTAACAAATACTGCGTTAAGTGGCCACTCATTAGCCCAACTAGTTGTACCTATTAGAAGATTACACTGAAATACACAATGAAAATGACGATTTAGCACGATAGGCTTAAATAGAAAGCAATTGTCTATTAACTTTCTTCCTTTCCAAAGTCACTACCTCCAGTAACTTTAACTTTTGATAAGCCTGTCGCAGGTTTCCGTTTAGGACAAGATGTGATTTATTTAGGTAGCTCTTGTCATCTAATTGTAACGTCCGCTAGTCCAATGATTTGTATTAGTGCTAGATTTCATACACGTACCAACACCAATGTGTCTGCAACAACAGTGTATAATTTGTCATACGATAAATAAATAACAGAATTTGAAGGTCAAAAGCGAAGGCGGTTTGCTAACCTACTACCCTATCCAAAATATCAAATGCTACTTTTCTGTCAGAATATAAGATCATCTATGTGCAGTCGCTATTTACTTTATTACAACTATAGGTAAATATAATAGGTTAGGTAGGCTTTAGGTAACATGTACGTACATATACCACACCGCATTGGCATTCTTATATAAAACGATTTTTTCTCTTACTGTTTTATCATAACATTTTATGTTGCAGCCTTAAAAATGAACCATAAATACCTAACCACCTTCAAATCCATACAATTCTAATAATCACCGCGAATAATAAAAAAAACTCGCGTCGATACGCCATTATCGTCTCGTTCAGAACATGTTGCGGTCGACGCAGCCATCACTTCCATCGCAATCATTACCATCCGATCCGAGCGCGCTCAGCGGCTACAAACGATGCACAATTTCAGCCCTGCACTGGAACAAACTCATGCGATACGACGACTTAGACTCGGCCCGTTGCGAGTTCAGGAAGGATTTGTCGCCTCATATTATCCAAGGAATTGGATTGGAAGTGTGCCGATGTATGGGAATTTTCTTCTGTGGTCATCTCCCTGCGCAACCGAGCTTATTTATCGGCTTTAGCAATCGCGGTTACTGAATTGATCGATGTACCATTACCTATCCTACTAACAACCCTAAGAGACTATTTACGTTTATGGCTCTATAAATCTGACTCGACAAAAAACAGACTAATATAATGGGCGAAGAATTTCCCTAAAAATCGTGCAATGAAATTCAACATTATCAAAACGCATTCCCATTACAGATAATGGTAATGCCATTAAAAGTCGAGGAGTAGGAATTGTTGAAGCAATTTTGCATAATTGTCCGAGATCGGGAGCGGGAACAGGGACGTTGTCTCCGACCGACGCAGGCGCTTACAGCCTAATATCATCGCCGACCCGATCGGAATCTCGTTATGTTACGCTACTGGAGCCTACTAACCGCGTACCTAAACGATTTGATTAACACGGATTGTTATTAGATAGGTACTCATAATATATTGCCTACATTCGTAGATACCTCAATGTGATAACAATACGATTGTGTACCTACTTAATACTAGCCAAATATCATTTATCATTAAAATCTTAACGAAGTAGTCTAAATAGGTAGGTATCTAATTGTAATTCACAAACCGCACAAACTTGTTATTACAGCAAAATCTGCCATTAATCTTCAAAGTCGATGCAGACAATTCAAATCTCCTCACGTACTCCTAATAGCGTAATGAGCTCCTAAGCTCCAAAAGACATTTTATTTCTCCTCCTCAAACTTTATATTTCATTTCACGTTTCATAAGCAAAATGGCGAAATATGCAAGTCCCTCTTTGCATTTGGCAAGCGTAATGTCCCGGTCGCTTAGTGCACTTTTATTACGGTATTAAGTGATGTAATTTTTTTCATATTATATTATTCAAATTTAAATAACTGTCTCCGGTTTCCCCCGCGGAGGTTCCACTTTTTCTACCATTTATTTATGTCGCCCCCCAATTTGGCTATTTTGGTTAGACATTTCCGCACTGGAACAGAAATACCGTGGGGCAGCCTTGGGAAGCAGACTCAAAACTCATAAAATTATTAAAGAAAAAACCGGGTCAACTATACTTGCAAACGGGCAAACAATAATTTGGAGGAAATAATGTAATTTGGCATTTCTCTCACGAACCTCCAAGGCGGTCCGGTCCTAACATCAATTCCATAATGTTCTTCGGAAAACTCGGCACAAACTCCCTTCATTGATTTATTCCGGAGCTGTCTTTTTGTAGTCTCCGCAGCAGGCCCTGTTCTAAAATTGGAGAAGTTAGGCCGCAATTTTTACAAATGACATCGTGACGTTTATGCGAGGGTGCGGCTGGCGACAAGTCATCGTGTTACTTCTTTCCTATTATTTCAACGTTCGTCTTTCTTCCACCCTAAGTGTTTTTCTTCCTTGTACAACATTTTCTAAGTAGGTAGTTATTGTGTATTCTAATCTGCGATGACATATATGCAATGTTCCAATATGCTTGTTATTATTATTTTTTTATTTAAGTTATCTCTTACATGTGGTCTTCGGCTTCGAAGGGTTAAGAAAGATGACAGTAGTCTAACGTCTAACCTAACCGAGAAAAAAAAGATCGTGGCTTTTAAAAAGTTTAAAAAATAAAAAAGAACATTTATTCAAATCGCCTCATAAAACGAAATATGTTTCACAAACTGATACGCCGTTATTACTCGGCAATATTGTCTGTACATCATTTCAAAGGCAAAGCATTACGTTATCTGCATATGTTTGGAACTTTTTACTCATAACAACGGCCCCTTTGCTACTTGTATTTTCTTTATAATTTATTCCATTTCTCCCCCATACATTGGCATCGGCCGCTGATATTTTTTATTCGATTAGTAAACCCCTAAGGTGTTTTTAGCCTTTTTTCGCTCGATTTTCTTCGAAGCTTTGTTGACTGTTTAGGGGGTTGCTTGTTTCTTATGGATGAGTGAGCTTATTTATACTTTTGCCTGCAGTATTATACATATATAAAACAGTACGTCTTGTTACAAACGCCGCTGAATCATTATGAGACTTACAAAATACAAATTTATATTTCGTGCGACACAGTGCAATAAGTTAATGATTGTTTTGTAGTGTATCACTATCTAAACAACTGCATGAATATGTTCCTGATAAAGTTATTGGTTTTAAAAATTACGCCTAAGAGACAGAACTTGATCTTGAATAAAAGTGAATTCTTGGCAAAACCATAGACTTGTGAGCCCCCGTGAAACCACAATACTTACACACTCGATTTGTGTTATAGACCGGAGATGGGGGGCGGGAGAGGAAACTTTTTGATGGATCGGACGGAGTTTGTTTTGCATGTGAGTGATATGTCTGAAATAATAAATGTTGAGGCGTCGACGCTTCCCCTGCCTCCCCGCGAGGGTGAGCTAAAACGATTTTTGATTTGGGTGTCAAGCAAATGTTTCACGCAGTGACGCTCCGACGGGATTTGATTTTCTTAATCGATTCTTGGGAATGCAAATAAGGGAATTAGTTCGGCACACAGTATGATTGTGCTATTAATGCGCGCGTTATGAGCGGAGTGCAATTTTGGTATTATGTATATTGTTAATACTCGCTTTGTTTAGATAATACTTACGCTAATCAGATTATGCATACAAGAACGGTTTGAGCGTCGTGTCGGAGCCGCGGTATTAGGTTATGTGAGCGGTGCAGTATTAACTAATCAGCGAACATTGGCGTTGGTTCTAGATTGCGCCGCATTGTCCGCGCCCATGGCCCCGGAATATCTGTTTAGGCCAGTGGCCATTCTGTAATGGTAATAGTTAGCGCGTTAACTACGCATTGCCACTGCCATAACATTGTCATGCTCATGCTGGAACTTCGTCAGCATCGGAGCTTAAAATCGTGTTGTTAGATAATGGGAAAATCTAGACACCGAAACACTAATCGTGGCATGGACGATTCTCCGAGCGTTTGAACCGCTCGGTTTTAACGTCATTGTCGTCTCAAGATTATTTCATCAGAGGTAAAACGTACCGCAGAACTTTTAATCAAAAAAGATCCAGTACTGGTATTGGCTAACATCTTCATCAAAAGTAGACTCTGATACTCGTACCTTTTAATAGTATTTGCTGTCTCCGACAATGATTAAAAAAAACACCTTAAAACGCTGAATATTCGCCCGCATACCTATGACATGATTTTTGGGTAGTTAGGTACTGAATATCAAACCATGTGGCAGTTTAGCATTTTTTTAACTCAAGGAATTTAGAATGTTGCAGTTTGACCAGACAGAAGATCTTATTTATTTCAAGATGAGCCAATACAGTTTGAACTTTTTTTTACAGATTAATTTTATTTCAAAGTTGTTAAAATCGGGCCTAAAAGTAACTGACATAGGTTCTAATGGATCAAAAAACTCGAAATTTAATTTTAATTTGAGATGCTAGGTTAGGATAGGATACAAAGAGTACCTTCTCAAAGACAAATATTTTAAACATTTGTTTGTTAATATTTTACCACAGTTTATAGTTATAAAAATGTCTCGTCATGGCTCTAATGTTTGTTTTCGTCTGTGCGCCTGTTGGTGCCCGATTCGTCGCCAATTTGCGTTCTGACAAGTGAATGAATAATATTATTTCGTCGGTGAGCGATGATGGCTGTTTCTCGCTCTTAGCTAACAGATTGCTGCCTTGAAATCGAAAAACATGGAAATAATATTCACAGTTACTTTTTTCATTTTGTCTTTAATGGTTAGGAAACAAAATAGGCATTTTCTCACAAGTTTTTAGTAATCAATGCATCTCGTACATTTTAGCACGCTTTTAAAGTTTTTTTAACCCATTGTATGGTTAAGTTATATCATCAATCATAGTAACACTGTAAATGATAAAAATAAAGTGGAGGAAGTTGAGATAATTTATTATTTTATTGATTTGGTGTTATCTTTCGACCGATCACTTGATGATCCATGCATTCATTTCTGATTCGTTCGGCCTTCGAAGAACCTTGTTATATTTGAATTAACTGTATCAAAGAAAATAATTTGATCTACATAGATCTTGTGTATTCTCAAATATTTTAAAACATATCAACTATTTTTAAGACTATTCACTTTACCGTTATTAGGTACTCCAATTAAAGTTAATTAAATAGCATGACCACGGCATTTACTTAATGGTATATACATGTTGTCATACTTTTGCTACCTTGTCTTTACGGCACTGTAATAAACTTTGTACCTACATACCTACCCATTAAAATGTCAATAACTATATTAGAATATACCTCAGTATTTTTATACAGTCAGTAAACTTTAGCATTTTTTGTATATTTATAAGGTGTTTCAAAAATGTGTAGAAGTATTAACATATTAATTGTAAGGGAAATGAAAAATATATTAAATTCAAACGGCAACGCTCCGTGACTCGTCAGTAAAGTACGAAACGACTCCATTTCGAGGGTTTACTGTAGAGTAGCCATGCACAGAGAGAACATAGATCGGCAAATAATATATTAATACATAGGTAAATGTCTCTTTAGCAGTTTTACTACCATTCAAAATTATTTAAGCTAGTTGTTTTTCGGACACTTAGATAGTAATCTTTCAGATTCTAACACAAGTTGCAATAGTTCTAACACAAGTTCAATAATGTATACAACAATAGTAATCTACTCATACATTTTCACACACTTGCCCAACTGACCAAACTTACGTTGTGTATGTACATACACGTATGTGTCTACCCTGAATAAAGAAAGAAGAAATTTTAGTAAGAAGGTTACTTACCAATGTAAAATCATTAATAATGTAAAATTTTAAACTTATGTACTTTCGACGACCTCTGTCGCCTAGTTGTTAGAGACCCTACTGCTTACGAAGCTGGAGGTCCCGGGTTCGAATCTCGATAAGAGCACTTATTTGTGTGATGAGCATGAATATTTGTTGTTATAAGTCATGGTTGTTTTCTGAGTATTTAAGTATTTATTCATCCATATCGAGTATTTCTGTATTAGTATGAGTATTTAAGTATTTATATCGTTGTCTAGTAAGCTTTGCTTAGTTTGGGAATGGGTCGATTTGGGTAAGATTATCCCCAAATATTTATTTATTTATTTTTATTTATTTACTTAACCAAATGAAGTGTCGCTGGCGCCTTCTGTATTGCAAATATATTCTACGCATCTGTTCTCTATCCTACCCTGTAATTCACAAAAGGGTTCCGCGAAGGCTTAAAACAGCCACTTATTATGTATGTTACATTTCACTTTCAGACGTCATTTATATTCAAATGCTCAAAAGGCATTACTGTGCAAAAATTGTAGCATTAACCCCTTTGAAATGAGTAAAATTGGTTTGGGGCGAATTCACGTTTCTTCGAGAGTCTAAATCAGCTCATTCACGATTCCCTTTGTAGTTATTTTTAAAATGAATTTTTCAAAGAAGGTAACCTATCATTCATCAAATGTGCCTAATACTTTTAGGTATATAATAAATGACATGATAAGATTTAACACATGAAATAAATGTAGACAAAGAACTAACTTAATGATCCACCTCCACAAAAGTTAATAAGTAAATATTCATAAAAAAGAATTGAAACGGAAGCCTGAGAAGTTCAATAATTCACAATCAAAAAGGACCTACGGAATTAGGGTAGCGGCACGAGATATCCGCATACAAAATGATTACATATCTGCCTTCTTCATCCGTTCACAAAGAATCTCAGCGGGGTACCTCGATATTATACCCCGCCTTTGTGGTAGCTCCTCAGCCCAGTGGGAAGCATGCTTTATGGTTTCAAATGATAAAACTGTTTGTCAGTAGCTTTGAAGAATTTATTTGACTAGCCGTGTCCGATTGACGTAGTTAAGACCATTGATGTCCCAAAAGAGGTACTGACGTGTGATCCGTTATAAGTTTTTTTTTATATTTACTCGTAACTTTATTTAACGTGAGTAGATTTTGATATTTTTAATGGTTTGTTTCAGATTGCGTGACGAAAGAGGTGACATGGAGCGCGTCATGGCAATAGACAAAGCTCGTGAAGGATCACATAATGGTTAGTAACTATTAAGAAAAATAGTCACTATGCAAGCCAAACAAATAACACTAGAATTGAGTTTGCAGATTTTACTTGCTACCGAGCATTTTTGCCAGCAATACTTACTGATGAATAATTTTCCGAGTTATATTTCGCTTAGCCTTAGATATTTTTATCTTTACCTATTGCTTTTCCCACATTTAAAACTTTATGGGAAACTGCGATATAAGTACATAGCTAATAGCCTATGTCTCCTTTTTCTTTTAGAATAGAATAGAATAGAATCATATTTATTCATGGCAACAGCACATACATGTACATAAATCAAAAAACAGAATGGTAGACAAATTGCCACGAAATGGTTCCATCTCAGCGTTGTGCTGGCCTGGTGGCCAGCGCTGGTCTTCCGATGGAACCATCCGGTGATTCCACGGCGTAACACATATTTTACACTCGTACAAAATAGTTATAATAATAGTAATATAAAACAAAACAAACCGTAAAGACAAATAATAAACTTTTTTATGAACGCAACATTTATAACCGACATTTCGACTAAACGTAAACAATAGGAAAAACCGGTCGTTTTTTTAAATTAAATACACTAGAAACAGTAAGTGTGAAGGTGGCGAACAATGCGAGACAAGATGGCGTTTTGATTAGAAATCTGGAAACAACTTGCACTATTTGGTACGACTAAATATTTATGATTAAGCTGTTAATTCAGAAAAGTTACCAAATGTATGTTACTTTTGCACAAATCAGGAACTTATCGTGCAAAAGGCGAACTTAATACAGTAAGCGTTCTCTAACAGTCCACCCTTGGGAAAAGCAGACAGATACTTGTACCTACTTAGGTATAAAGTCCGCTGGATGCAGGTGGCGCAGGACCGGTCATTGTGGCACTCTTTGGGGGAGGCTTATGTTCAGCAGTGGACGTCTATGATGACGACTTGTATAAATACGTATCCTTGTCCGCAGGATCATCACCGGGCCACAGTCCCGTGCTCAACCTCTCCAAGTCGGGCTCCGGCGACCGCGACCGCTCGGACCGGAGTGACCGCAACGAGCGCGGCGAGGGCTCCGCCAGCGGGCGCAGCTCGGCCGCCTCCCGCCGCACCCCACAGCCCCCGCGGCTCCCCTCCGCCGCGGCCGCTGCCTCCCCGCGCTCGCACTCCGACGAGAGCGACGCCGCGATGTCCGATCAGGACGACCACAATATGAAGGAGGAGGACGACGGTCAGTTCTCGCTTGACTATAATAAGAATATCTTCATTTACGAAACAAGAATGATTAAATAGTTACATAAAAATATCCACAACGCAGGCTTCGTCAATTGCGTACAAACAAACATCCCCTAGGCACTTAACTAACAATGATATAGAATCCGCAACAGGCTTCGTCAATAACACGTTATAACCAGAAGTAATAAAAAGGACCGCCCCGGATCGTTGGTGGCCCGAAAGTTCCCATGACACTGGCGGCGTTGCCACGCCGCCGAATGGCCAAAGAAATCTGTTGAGCTAGGAACGCGCGATCGATCCGGAATCGGAACGAGGATCACAGGTCCTATCCCTAAGCCGCCGACTCAAATCCCATATAAAACCTTTGGCCACCGTACCCGAAGGGTACGTGTGTCTCCACCGCCACTAGCACAAAGTCATGACTATTACATGTACAGGTTAGTTACATGTGTTACAGGAAGTTCATGATCTGCCTAAACGTGACTAGGCAAATCGTTAAATGGTGAATTTTGAACGATATGGCGGATGTCACTCAGCCAAATCATAAAATAGCGGCGTTTCACGATATGCCTAGGAATTTCGTGATCTGGAGGATTTTACGATCGGCCGCCGACATATATATTTGTAGTGAATTTGCATTCTCATCATTAATTACCTCTTCTGGAATCATCTTGACCCAATGTAATCTTTTGCAAGTGCATCGGCATTAGTACTCAAGAGCTTGTTCAACCATCGTCAATAACGGCGTGTCGGAGTTCATCGGCAGTCCTCTGAATTATTTTGGCTCTAAGCTCTAAGTAACTATTGCTAAAGTCCTTCAGTCTTTGGTCGAACACTGTGCTTGATCGACTTCTACTCCTCGCCACTTAGTTACTCTACACATTCGGTGACTTTAATTTTTTGCCTAAAAATATTTTCTATATTTAATGAAATACAAACTTTAGCTCCTGTAACAATATCGGTGGCCTAAATGAAGTAGCAGGCGTACACATATGAGCATATAGTTATAATATTTTAGCAAGCCTCCGTCTCCCTCACTGGCCAACACGGCAAGAAAGTGTCGGTGTAGCATTAACACAACGCGGTATCACCCGTCCAATATACTCGACATGTAATGCTCGGCAAAATTACCCAGTAATAGCTCTGGAACCTTCAGCATTCATAGTTCGGAAATTATCAGCCATAAAACCACCTTCCTTTTATTTTAGAAACTGGATATATCTACTTATAATAAGTGTAAAATTGCTACTACTATAACATTGTAGATACGTAGCAATTTGAGGTCATGTTAATTATTTTATTACTGAATTCTCGATTTATGAAACTTAATACAGTCTGCGGAAGGCAATGCGGGGCTGGTGCCGTGGGTAATCGTAATAATTTGGCATTTGCGCGTACTGGGCGATTAAGGAATTGATGCGCTTTTCCCATGCGTTATCTCATGACATGATCCCTAGACATCGCACGGGCGCTTGTAATGGCTGGATATAATAAAATCTTATTACGATTATCCTCCGTGTTGGCCTCCATTGGTGTATGAATAGGGATTTAAAGGACTAATTTAACCTTGTGAATTTTACCCTTATTATCACCATGCACTCATAAACTGATGTGGGCTATTATAGAGCCTGTTGATGGAGCCGGGTCAATCAAACAGTCATTGTTCGTTATCAGCGTACCTATATCTACTAATTGACTAAACATCTTAGGCGCGTTGCCATACAAGATAATACATGTAAGTAATTTAATTTAAGTATTCGTAATAGAGTTAAGGCCTACAACATTTTGTTATTAACGTACCTACATATCTATTCGAATATTAAAATGATTACGGGACAATGATCGATAGTACGGCAGCGTAAATTAATCAGGTTTCACACATACAAGTACCTACTTACATCATATACCTACATATTCTGATATTGTAATAACTAAATTTGTTAAGTATTTAATAGAAAGCAAACAGTTACTTTTTATCGTACTCGTTGTTTTTTTATTTGTTTCCTTATTATTTATAATAATAGGAGTTAAATCTATAACCTACTGCAATAAATGAAACCACTTCAACAATAGGCAATAAGCGCTCATTACCTACACTCATAACATTTTTAAACTAGATTGAAAGATAACATTTAAAATTGTGTTTGTGTAGTATTAAAACAGTAAAGAAAAGAAACAAGTGTGAGAAGAGTTTTTATGTTTTCTATGTTCATTAACGTGGAAGTGAGGGAAATAATAGAACATGAACACGGGGCGACGGCGTCGCTAATCACAACACCGATCCACAAATATAACTAAAGTCGGCGCTCACAATAGCTAAATCAAGTGAAACAATAAGGATTGTCTATTGTAGCTATGTACAAAATGTTCGGAGACCGTGGGAACGGATAGCTGTCTACGATTATAGGAAAATGCTCACTCGCCACGGCTCACGGGATGAGCCTCGAGGAAATTGAGTAAACAATGGATTTGATGTCGACACCGATAAAACACCTCAAATAGAGTAACCAACGATGTCCGCTGTTTTGCAAGCGATTCGATGTTTCCTAATCAATCATATGCATATTTGTTTTAAATAAATTACACTGGTCCGTGATCACGGAGCACGCTTGTCCCGAACTCATTAAAGTGCTCTTTCCGAATCGTGTCATTCAACTTTGGTCTTTGCCCGTCTAATATTACCTCTTTCTTTCAATCACGGATCTTACTTTTTAGGCAGATTTCATTTATAACCCTGAGGTAATTTGTTTCCTTTCTAATTGTAATCTAAATTCTATCTTGAATGTATCAAGATAGAGTATAGTTTCGTATGATATGGTCTGATAGGATTCTGTTAATTGGCCTTATTAGGGAGATGGTGTTGTGACAAGCGGAGAGTGCTATCGTGCGCATCGACAATGACGAAACGATGTTGTCTTCATTATTTGATGAGCATTCACTATGTTGTCAGTTAAATTAAATGTATCGATAGATTATTCATGGCGTGGGAGAGCGAAATTTAAAACACTTGATGCGTGAGGTCTTTATATTGAGGATCCAGATTACAAGTAGTGTAAAAAATACAAATATTACTACAATATAATCTGTATTTCAATATACTACGAAGTTAATTTATCTGTAAAGTCCCACTACTTATATATAAAAACAAACAAACCTTATTATAATAATAATTTTACCACAATGGAGGCAAACAAGCATACGGCATGCCTGATGATAAGCGATCAACGTCGTTACATTAAACTAATAACCTAAGTAAATTAAAGTGACATTAGAACAGCACAGCAGACACTCCAGTCCTTAAGTCCAAATATCTGAGACTAGGTACTACTTTGGAGAAATAGGCAAATCTTTTTAAAAGCTATCAAAGCCTCTGTTGCACCGCGCAATATTTCTATCCATGATAATAATTGTTTATTGCTGTAATAATAATCCTGGTGCAATAATAATAATCTCGTTGCATTGCAATAATAATTGCCCCGAATGATACGAGCACGCGATGTGCTTGTAAGTCGGTATTGCTCGCTTATTTTTACCGGTACCATTTAGAGTAGTAGTAGGCTTTTATGATTTATATTGCAAAGTGCGGGTTGCTAATAAATAAGGTTGAATTATAATGTAGACTACTTCAATCGCAACAGGGCGAGCAAAGTCGTCGTTTTTTTTTTTTTTGAAACTAAACACTTACCTTTTTATCCCTATGTAAATACATACTTTTGTCTTAAGAGCGAAGAAGGCAAGTATTTAATAACTATCACTGAATATAACCAGCTACAGTGGTTGCGTTACCCGAAGGTGATGAGTGTGCGCGTTCCTATTATTATGACGATAAAGTCTTATTTCGTCGTCAAATCACTCGTCTTCGTGAAAATGCAAGAAAGTAGATTCTTATAAATCTTTGACATCTCTGGAAGATTAATTTAGTTTTACCGTCCACGATGTGTTATCGACGCACCGCAGGAGCAACTTTGACGATTAAAAGTATGAGGTCGTCCCATACTCTGTTTGCGGCGATATTGTTGTCATTTGACTGATCATAAAACGCTCTATCATCGTCATCCTTTTAGCGTTATTCCCGGTAACGCCCCTAAAGGAGCCCGGGGTCCGCTTTGAGACCTAATCCCAAAATTTTGGCATAGACACCAGTTTTAAAATAAGGAAATGCCATCTGACCTTAAAACCCACAAGGAAAACTAGACCCAATTGGGATTAGATCGGTTTCCTCACGATGTTTTCCTTCACCGAAAAGCTAACGGTTAATATTCCGTATATAAGTTCCGAAAAACTCATTGGTACGAGCCGGGATTCGAACCCAAGACTGCCGCTTGACAGCCGCATGCCTGAACCACTAGGCTACCTGTTGTGTTGCTTGTGACCATAAAACGCTCCGATGGGCTCAAATAGCGAAAATGTAAAACAAAAACTATGTACCGTTAATTTGAATGGAAACACTTGTATTGTATCATTGTTTCCTACCTAATTTGTGGAAACTCTTGTCCAGGAGCAGATCTGAGCGACAACGAGCGCGAGCTCGCGCCGTCTGGATCGCCCGCGCCGGTCAGTTACGCGGCGCAGGCGACGCCGCCCTCCGTGCCCGTGGACCCCGCGGCCGACACGCTGGTCTCCTCCACCGAGACCCTGCTCAGGAACATCCAGGGTCTGCTGAAGGTGGCGGCGGACAACGCGCGCCAGCAGGAGCGGCAGATCAGTTATGAGAAGGGTGAGTCAAACTTCCACTACATGACCTATACACGACAATCTAAAAACGGAAACAAGTGTAGGCGTATTGGGGCCCTCATTGTAATGAATAGAGGTGGGTTTATGTTTTACGAAGAAGAGTTTGAAGAAGGAAAGAAAATCAACAAAGCGATTGAATACCTACAACATAACATAAGGTACATGCATCGAGCTAACGTGGTCATTATTAATAGTATCTGCCAATATGTTGCTACTAGCCTTTTAGCCTATAACTTAAGTTAGTAAGTAGATGGATAATTTCTGTGCTTAGTTACGTTTAAATTCTACTACGAAACGAAAGCTCTTAATATATGGGTATAAACGCGCTTATGACCGTTATAAAAGAAGGATTTACATCGAATACTGTTTTATCGAGGAAGTATATAACGATAACCTAACAGACAGTGATTTTATAATTCATGGATTCAACAAAGTTCTGATAATGATCGAGCAATCGCTTATCGTTTCTTAGAAAATGTTACGGTTTCAGAATTTACATATGAAATTATCATACGATGGAGACACTGCAGCGGGAAGGGTTATCGATGTAAATGCTGTAATCGATATTAGTCGAGATCCAGCAGGAGTCGATTCCGCGTAACATAACGTAAGCAACGCTGATTAGACCCTCTTACTATCGGCGAGCACGTAGGTACTTTTATAACTTACTAGTTTTCTATTCCCGTAGGTCTGGCAGTCTCGTGTAACGACACTCGAATCATTTGCATCGCATTATGACCAGACTATTTATTGCGTTATTACGTAAAATTATTAAAATTAGAAAATAGTCGGTAAACAGCGGTTTTGTTGCCATTATTTATAAGTATAGTCGCATGGACCGCTCCGAACCGCGCCCGCGTCGCTACACACACGCGCCGTGTCGCGCACCGCGCGTAAAACAATCGCGCGTTTAACTGGAGTAATTACGTCCTTCGCCATTATCCTATTTACTCACAGACATAGTCGCTCTGGCAGCATGTGTTATTATCCACTAATAACGACCAGATGAATAATATAGTGAAATTCAGAATGGTTGCGTAGTCATAAACCTAACATTAAAGTAACCCTCGACATGAGGAGACAGGACGGGTCTGTGCCGTTCTTCATGCGGGCTCATGTCGTGCCTTTTGCAAATAGCCGTAGAACAGATGCGCCTGAGTTATAGCCCGGCCCACTATCATTACACACGATTCCATTCGGACAGCATAATTATTTAATTGATATTTCTGCGAGTTATTTATTCACGTCATTCCGTGTTTTCCATGAGAAACTCTCTGTGCGTTATGGTTTGAAAGCTGCAATAACTGTTGAACGAAATTATTGGAAAGCATTATCTAATTTATTTTAATACGCGATGCCCGTTTGCCAGTTGGCTCTTCCATTCAGGCAGGGTTCAGCTGAATCTTGATAGATGGCGCTGGTTGTCTGCAACACGACCCTTTATTACTTATTACTCAAAACATTGTAATGGCGATAGTTATTGAGAAAATATGTATTCAATCACCACGATAACGACTTCGGTGTTATGCAAAGGCTATTATTTTAATCGTATACTTAATCCACCACAAGTTACAAATAGACATAAATAGCTGCCATCTCTTTTTAAACTTATTTGTAGAAGTACTTATAACTTAACCATATGAAGGCATGTTTAACTTCCGCTAAAAATGGAAATTACAATCTGTTTTAAAACAGTATTCAGTTCGTTGAATTCTAAACAAAAGAAACGAAAACACAATTGTTATAAAAGCTATAAAATACAGTGAGGTCGGGGAGAAAATTCGCGGAGCGAGTCATCATCAAACTTGAATATCAATATTGCGCCGCGGGCCAATTGTATTAATAAACAAAACAAAATGAGAAATAATAATGCTATAGGCCAACAAAAGGTTCCATTTCTCCCCCTGATACATAAGTAACCGCTAAAGGAATAGGTCCCTAAACTGATAAGAGTAAGAGTCGAAATCGCGTACAATTCCAACCAGTAATTTTGTTATTATGATAATAAAAATATTGTTGATGAAACATTTTTTCGAATCAATGTGTCTGACGATCTTTACCGTAGAATTTTTAAAGAAATTACAGCAATCACTCGGCTGGTTCGCTTCGGGAATTGATAGGTGTTACTCAATGCGAGCCTTGGGATTTCGTTCGTCCCTTTGATTAGATGGTATCGAAAGTCTGTAAACCTTATTGGTGCATTATATATAGTAACCTGCCTTTCGTTTTTTAACTTCTTCTTTTTGTGCAAAATGGAAAGGGGCGAGCTGTTATGCGCGTTTGGCTCAATTCACATTACAACATTTCTATAGAGACATGTAAACATAGGTCATAACAACACCCCTCGGTCCCTCACAAATGGCAGATCACTATCTAGGCACAGTCGCTGGCAATTTTTACACTACTACAGAACGGGTGACGAACAGACAGAATGAGTGCACATTCACTGCCTTATCAGATAACCACAGGAAGGGTTGTTTGAAAGGCCTGTGCTATGATAAAATGCTGTCGATTCGTTCGTGTAAATAGAAAGGCAATGAATGGGAAATAGGTATCATATTGCGGGATTTTCAAGTGCCGCTTTTGTCATTCACTATCTTTGATAAAAAATCCTCCGATTTTCCCAGACGTTGGCCAAATTGGGTGGTTAAAATTAATCTTAAGAAATAATTTATATGCAATAAATCATATCTAATAACTTAGTTTAATATTTTATAAAAATCTTATATAAAGTAGGTTAACATACACAATTATTTAGAAAAAAAGATCAGTTAAGTAGATTAAATAGAATTTCATCAGGTTTAATTCGAATGAAAGTCAAATCAATTATAATTTAAGTTCAACTCGTTCCCCTGTCTATAGACCGCATTTCTTTAACGTAACCTTTAAATAGCGGTCAATACATTACATTAACGCATTCCGCGGTCAATCGAAAAAATAAAACATTTCGAACAAGCGAAATCGGCCTGATGCGATCGTCGCGACATAAATCTACTTCGGCTACTCTTTTAAGCCTTTATCCCTGTTAATTCTTACCGCTTAGTTTATTTCTGAGCGAATGGCCGCTCTTGTTGCCGAGGACTTGTTTCGCTCTTTTGTTTTACAACTATCAGTTTTTGTTAAGCTAAGTGCTGTTTAAGGACAAATGGCACACACAAGGAGATCGAAGTCTTCTTTATGGGATCGGTTGATCAATAAATTAGGCATTTAATTTGTTTACCACCTTTATAAATACCTACATTGTGTTTATGGAAAAAAGTTAATAATGCGGTTGGAATACAATAAATGTTTTGCATGGGTTGTTTTAAGTCAGTAAACACTGGTTTGCAAAGCAGCAGATGAAAGAACTTGGATGACATACAGTAGTAGAAACACTTAAACTGATAACTCGCACGATAAGTAGGTATAACTACAAAGGTTACATCCACACAATGACAGCGGTGCACTGGTGC
Source organism: Epinotia demarniana (assembly GCA_945867215.1). NCBI lineage: Eukaryota > Metazoa > Arthropoda > Insecta > Lepidoptera > Tortricidae > Epinotia > Epinotia demarniana. The sequence goes on along the minus strand of OX244260.1, from coordinate 14,476,222 downwards.
TCTACATTAGTAGAAACACTTAAACAAACATGACCATCAGATCGGCTGGCAATCTAAACTCATGTTTGCCCTTCACAAACACGGAAAACCCTAATCAATGAATGTGTAAGCCCTAGTTTCGCCCGTCACTGGTGACGGAAAATGGCAAACACGAGTTGCCTAAGGGAAACAGCCCATCAATAACCGAAGTGACCGATGGAACAAACACGAACTGGCCAATGATAAAAACTGATGAGCAAATAGACAGACGGGTCTTGTGTACTCAGCTAATGGATTCAATTGATATGAAAGCTTTTACAATGCTGACGACGTCGCCCCGTTATCGTGCTGAATTACTGGTGGTTGGTTATGTATTTGCGTCCAATTTTCTGCTAGATAATGTTTAGAAACATACGTTGCCAATACCTTCTTTAACGTTCATGGAATAGCATCTAATCAAAAGAAAAATGTGTCAGCTGGTTTCAACAACATCATTAACACTTTGATGGACACTATTCCGGTAACAATAGAATTACGCTTATAGGGGCGTCTACTGTCCATCAATGCATTAAAAAATGTGAGATTATTTCACACTAGGCACTAAGTATCTCTTGCAGCCCAGGAACTCGGATGTCCGAGAACTCCTATTAAGGATCGTAGATAAATGATGTACAGTTTACCTTTACTTTTGTTGTTTAATAGTAAAGGTCAGTACGTATGCACATGTCAGTTACAATTCAAACTTCTATTTACTGATAGGATTTGTCAGTAAAGCGGTCCATCACGAAGCAGGCCATAACTCAAACTCGCTAGCTCCCATCGCAGCATACTGCTGTCTAGCATAAAAAGGCTGAAACATGTTGAAGTCCGAGTGCGCTTGCGTCGTTTAGTATTAACATCGCAGTACAAACAACCGCCCCCAGCGGCTAACGAGCCACCGCGAGATGCGCCGGCGTCGATAGCCAACGACTCATTGTTGCCGCGCCGCGCCAGCTTTCGCACCATTGTGAGGAGGTGCTGCAAAAATCGCCGAGTTCGATCTCTGTTTGTTTACTTCAACTTAAGTTGAATTATGAGATCTATAATTTTTGTTTCGCGCAAACTATGTACAAATTAACGAGGTCTGGTCAATATTGTTTAGTACAGTCAAGTTCAATAGTGGTTAAAGACAAATTACAGCGGTCTTTTGCTGCAGGCATTAATCCATGTCTAGTCCTTCTTCTTTACATTGATTATTTAATAATATTCTCACCCAAGTATTATAATCTAATTAATTCTGTTGTTGAGTTGCATAGCAAAAGCAAGTCAAGTGCCACAATTATAAGTTATAAGCAGAGCAATAGTAAAAAGTAATAAATAAAATAATAAAGCCTTTTATTCCATCATATCAAGTAAAAGTTATTTTACCTAAATGAAATAAACTAGTTATGTAAAAATTTACGTGTAGGTATAAAAACTGTCACCAAATCTGACAGCTGAGAAACGTTTATACGTTTCCATTGACGACGCGACACTGAGACCAGTTGGTGCAATTGACTTAGTTTTAGTAGTGAAGTGCCACTTTTGGAGCACTTATAACCTATCCACCTGTTTATATATTGCATCATTGTGATAGTAGTTGTTCTTCAATAAATATTTAGCGGATGAAGCGAAACCTGGAAAAGGCCCTTACTCGTAACACTCTTTAGATTAAGTTAAATTTATGAAAGGTAAGTAGTAAATCAATATTTAGCGGAAAATGTAATACTTGTCAATGCAGTTCTCAAGTTAATCTAACTTATAAGTTGTAAGCCCTAGGCAAGATCACAAGTGCTATTACTCGATGACACGATTTATTGACTTCTCTTATACATACGGTTTCCTAAACAATGTACTCACTGGACTAAGTAAACAATAAGGTGACAGCCAGCTATTAAGAAATGTGCACACTTACACCGACACTATAGTGATTCATCGCATAGTCTACAGTCTGGACGTTTAGATATTTAAAAGAATGTAAACAAACAAAACCACGTGACTTGGTCATTCAGCCAATAAGATTGCTGTGAATAGCAACCTTTTGTATCTATGGTATTATCTTATTATTCTTATTGGTTGAATGACCAAGTCACGTGGTATTGTTTGTTTACATTCTTTTAAATACCTAAACGTCCAGACTATAGACTCTATGTCCGCTACGAAACTGTAAATAATGACTGTTACATAACTTGATGCAGTTTTATAAGGACTTGCATATTGTTAGAAAGTATTTTGGGCAGCAAAGCGAGTATCGATGGACGACGAAGGTGTGCACAGTCCTTAAAGTGGCATTCCCGCAATGTACCGATACGCGACATCGGCCATATTGGATTACTGCGCGTGTCGCTCCGGTTACGATGCTCGCGCGCACGAGACTCGACCACACACACGCTAATACCTATTGGCCAAGTTAACTTGGCCGTGGTTTAGCAAATTACTATGTGCGAGCCATGATGCGTATAAATTTAATACGTCTTTTTCTTAGTTGGCGATGATTTAATTGTATTCAATTAACGAGTGTACCTGTTTGCAAAAAATAAGTGGCTATCGGCATATTCAATGCAGAAAAAGGTGAAAAAAATATCTCATTTTATAATTGGTTCCGGACATCACTACCCTCTATATACGAACTTACAAAACTACAATCTCACACTTTTTCTGCTACAATATATTAACATTAAATCAGTCGTCGGCTTTGACGTACCTTATAGGTATTAGGAACGGACGTCGTCTGAAAGTTTAACACTCAGCGCTAGAATTAACTATTCGAAGAAAGTTCTAATTTACACAAACTACGAGTAAAATCATCTCACCACCAGTTACTTAATAATTATGACTAATTATTTTACTATAGCCATTGAAATTGAAGACGCATGCGCGCTGTTATTAGAATATAGAATCCTGCAAATAAACCAAATCACAATCCTACTATTTTCGTGTATATCCATACAGTTAAGGTAAAGTTCAATAATTACGTACATAATATTTTCTTAGGGGAAAACTTTGGAGCGTGTTGCTTCACCGCCCGCGGCGTTCATGTGCTCAAATATTAACAATGGAATTATTAAATTTGATCTCAAAATATCAAAATTACTTTGACATGTTCATTTATTTAGTCAGCACAAATAAATATACATAAATATTTACATGGTTTCGTATAGGTATGAAATACTATAGATGTTTCCTCGACGCTCTTTAGTTGTTGTACAAATTCTACACAATATACAAAACTCGCTTAAAATTCCGATTAGCATATTCCATTAAAACTAGCAAACTTTACAAAAACAATAATTTAAATTTGGAATTATTGTTTCCGCACATTGAGTATGTTAAATTGTTAATCTATTTTCTCGAGCAGCAGAGGGTTAAATACTTATTCCGCCTGGGGCTTGTAACTATTGTATTAAGCTATTTTATAAGGGCGCAAGCATGGTACAGTGTACAGGAAGTTAGGTCGTTTTGCTGTTGCGTGGAAATATTGAACCCTGAACTCGCCCATGTGGAAACGGTGCTATGTAATCCGTTTTAGTTTAGCTTTGAATAAGAATTGACAAGGGCGCAAAAGTACTTCATTGCCACCAATTTCAATAAGAATATTTTGATTTAAATTAATTAACAAATAAAGTAATAACCATTTGAGAACCATTCCTAGGTTCTTCGCAAGTTTACTTAAAAATATACTTTTTTTTTGAACAATGAAAGATAGTAAAGTGTACCTACCTATTAGCCACGGTCTCACCGCCGTCGAGCAAGCGATTGTTACTACGTGCTACTCGCTCAAGCGAGTAAAAGTGAGTAAGAATTACTATGAGAGTACTCGTTACTCGCTGGCGGTGGGACCAGTGCCTATTAGGTAGGTAAATACTATCTTTCATTGTTCTAAAAAAAATTGAAAGTATTTTTTTTAGGTAAATTTGCAAAGAACCTAGGAATGGTTCTCAAAATAATTTAACGTTTCATTTGAATTATTAACTCGTGTAGGGTGATTTCCTAATTCTGCAACCATATTTTTTGATAGAAAGTTGAATGTGTAGTTAAGGCCACTATATTAATAATACTTATAACATAAATCTATAATTTACTCAATTAGAGGCAACAGACATTTAAAGGTATCGACGTAAATATGTAGTCAATATTTCCGCATAGGTACCTATAGTTATTAATTCCCAACAGTAGCTCAAATATGAATCCAGCACCGCAACAAGCTAAGAAACTCCCTCAGGATCTCAGATCTAATGTAGCCGGGCTGGGTCATCAGATACCAACTGTACCATCGGACACACCATCACGTTACAATTTGAGCTTTGAAACAAAAGGGGTAAGAGTTAAATTCGATTGTTACGAATAGTGTGCTAGGGCGTTCCGTGTTTGTGCACAGGTAAAGTAAAGGGGTAAAGTGAGACAATCGTAAAGTTTAATAATAATTACATTCTCAACTCTCCCCGCTTGTGCACAATAATTAACCGCTTGGAATTACTTAGCTGAAATAATTTAATGTGACGCACGTCGGATTGCATGTACCTCTTTATTAAGGACTAAGTACGTAAATGAGGTACATTGATTACCTGTTAGTTGTTACGGCACTTTTACGTCATTTGACAAAGGATTTATACGTAATCAATGAAACCTTTGCCAAACTCACATGTAGAGATCGATACCCTCTAGTTTCATATAACGTTATCTAAGTTCATTGTAAGAAAAGTTTTATTTCTATAGTAAGTATACATAAAGCCTGTATTTTGTATATTAAAGAAATATAACCGTATGAACGCAAAAGGGCTTAAGTAATTTTTTTTATGTTGTAGTTTCCATTTACTCAAAAGTACTACTACTGGAAAGTAGATCACTTTAATCATGAATAGCGTAAAAGCCTCTCCTGACTTGCGTTGAATAGTGGCAAAAAAACCGCAATGTTCAAAATAGCAAAACACCTATTTCCATGTGTTTGACATCACACCAAATAGCCTTTTACCTAACAGGTTTAATAAAGCTAAATAGTTTAATGTAATTTAGACGGTATATCGGTTTGAAAGGTTAAATGATTAAAAACTTTATCAAAATAAAAATATTTTTTCTAACACTAAACATGGAACCTAAAAATATGTAGAATGACAGTAACAGATAAAAAAAAGATCTACTAAAATTAAAAAAAAACAATAGCCCACGTACACCCCCTCACACAAGCATTATATTCATCATCCGACTGTTCTTAATAATTTAAACCGCTATAAACCAAGGTCCAAGGGCCATAGTTAAGGGGCCTAATTGTTGGTGCGACCCAGACAACGTAGCTCAAGTTATTTTGGACGTTGAATTGTCTCTAGTACAGCGGTAACGGAACCCTTGTTTTAGTTATAATTTACATACGGAATTACAAGGCGGAATATGTTTGACACAGTTGTTTAGTGGGCAAGGGACCATGGGGAATATTTTGAACCCCGAATGAGGTTTGCAATGCTTCAAGATACTTACTGACTAGGTGAAAAACTGATAACTCCTAGATCGCTAGTTACGCAATAGCGTCGCAGAACCGTTTCACTACTTACCGTACCGACCGTCCTTTACGCAAAATGTAAGTGATTAAAAAACATGACAGATTTGACACTAAATACTGTTATCATTACGTTGTTAATCATCCTCATAATTTGTAGGAATCTCCACTCGCACAATGCAGGCAGGAACAAAATGAAATACGTTATAGCGTGCACCTGCTTCAAGACTCCTCGAGTATTAATATTCGTTATATGCAGTTAAATTTTAGACGCGCAGCCATCGGGAAGTTTGCACGAAAATGAAAAATTACTGGTCAGGGAGCGGCGACCGCGAAACGCCGCATAAGAAACAACTAATGAAAGCTTAGAGCCATTCGCATAAATCTCCTTTACATTTTTAATACCAATATATCCAGCGAGGGGAGCCTCTGTCCGGGAAAAAATGTAGCCGAAGAAACTCGCGGACTTTTGCGTTTATATCTTATTTAAATACCACCAGATGCTGTCCGCTTATAAATGTGTATATTTTTTAATCGGTGCCTTACCAGAGACATAATGGTATCAGCCGATCTGCCGTCAGCTGGTATGTAGATGTACAGAAGTTAATCGTGTTCGGTGGCTAATTTAAAAATCCCCTCGCTCCGGAGTATTCGCATGGCCGGGCCCGTCATCTCGCCGCGGACGCTTGATATCTCTCTTGACCCGTAGGTTTTTTATTCGCTTCGTTACCTAAGCTTTTTCGTATCGTATCGAATCTCGAGAAGTCGTGTAGTCTCATTAAAATAATACAGGGCTACTGGATAATCTTATCCGGTGTGTTCCGATCGCAGATTGGGTGCGCGTGCTCCGATAACAGCACGAGTTATTCCGACGTTGCACGCTCGATACGCTTCTATACTTTTTAATCCATTTTCGGACGACATCTTCATTATTTGTACTTCTGCCCACTTAAAGTACGAGCACAATGTATAGCTGTGAACAGTGCTCAAACTGCCGCTGTTTACGATCTTCCTCGAATACGCCTCAGTATGTGGTGTTTCGGGTAAAATACGAAATGCAAATACCTTATAATATATTCATAAAATTATGTGTTACACATGTATGACAAAATCTCCGCGTCAAATAAAGTAGTACTAGATGTGGCATTTTTATGAAGAGCGTAAGCACCCGTTGCTCCGAAGGCGTCCGTATTACGAGGGGTAAGAGCGGAGAGCACGACTGTGAGAGAGGTTTTATGCTCCAAATTTCACACATAATAAAGGGAAGCAATTCTTATGATTATTAGCGTGGAGACTGCGGGAATAATCCTCCGCTGTGACAAAGCCCGTGACATAATCCGAAAAAATCTAATAACAATAAAATAAAATTGCTGCCGGTTTGTAAATTTAAAAACGGCATAGGGAAGAAAATTCGTTTTCCGCACCACGGAGGCCGTTATCGTTACTTGGAATTTACCTCTTAAAGTATCATGAATATAGGACGAACAAGTGTTGGATTGGTTTCCGGCGTTCACTACATTTAAATTCATTGAATTATATTTAAATCTAAAGTAAGCATAGATAATGAATTGAATCCATTTACCGTTAATCTTTGGCAAGTGCTAAAATGAGTATTCGGGAGTCATAATTTCTTCGTTATTACTATTAATACTAAACCTTAAGACGAGCAACGCTTTCGGCATTAATTCGCGCGAAAAACGACTTAACGCAGTTCAGACGACGATACTTACTGTTGTTTCCCTACTCAAAGAACCATTTCGGTCGCTTTCACCTTAACACTCGTTTAAATTATTTCTCCAGGTTTAAGTCATAAATTATAGCAGACTTTAATTGTTATTTTAACTGCAAGCTTAACTTAGTTTTCACCATTTAGGGTCCGTGAAAATATGTCTTAATTCGCGCACCCTATGACTTATGTTTCATTGAAATTAAATTGTTACGCAATTTGAAATTTATTCTTTTATCCAGTTTTATGTTTTGGCACCTTCTATGTCGTCCCAATATTTTAACTATGATGACTCTGAATAAATGTTGTGACAAATGTTTAATTTCTCTATACACGTAGGTATATTGTATCACCGGACAATATGCAACGAATGAGACACCAAATACCAATTTTCATAGTAGTCTTAAAAACATATTTGTCCTTGAAATTGTGAAGTTTCGACAACCTAACTTCAATAAAAAAAACGTTCGTATCTGTTTCGACAAATCTCCAAGGGCATCATGCACGAAATTTAAATATTATTGTTGTTTTTGCAGAGTGCACGAAATTGAAGGGAAATAGAATTTCGCGTACGAGCCTTGGGGGACTCCAAATCGTATTTGACTGCTGACTTTAAATAAAGCCGAAGACGTTTTATCGAACAGCTAGAGTCAGCACGGGCGCGCAGGGATTAAAAAATCGATTACAGTACCAGCTAATTACTTACTGAACATAATTAAATTGCGTAACCTGAATCGATCCTTTTGTTTATGGGTCTTCTTGATCCTTTCAATCATCTATCGACCATTGAGTTTCGGTATCATAATAATTGTCCATAATTATATATTCCCTTGAACGGAGCGCATCGTTTTTATTGTTATTTTATTTATAAAGTAATAATTTTTTCGTCGGACGCAACTCGATCAGGTTTTAAATTTGATTGATCCGATATAAAGATCGATTTAATAATAATCGAGTGTTCCGCTTTGGTGTTTTGCTTTTCTCTTGTTTTTGTCGATAAACGTTTTCATTGGATCGATTTTGTTTTCTGTCTGCTTTGTGCCTGAATTTGGATGATTTATTAGCCACTAATTTTGACGTAATTCGTTCAACGTCTTATCGATTATAATTTAGTGCCATTAAATGTTTAAAACATAAGGATTGGGAACGAATGGAAATTAAAACGCGGACTGATTTACTGTGATATGTTAAGTTTTTAGACGCACGTGGTGTTCATATACTATTATTACTACAGGTTGTTGAGAGCTCTAGAAAACGCGCTAAGTTATGCTGTTTAGGTAGGTATCATCATCATCATCATATCGGCCGAAAGACGTCCACTGCTGAACATAGTATATTTTAATATAATCATCTACTCACACCTCAACTTGCGGAATATAATATTAATAATTAAAACGTATCAACACCTTACAGCGTACAGTGATTGAAGTAACTAAAATAGCGTTTCGCAAATGTATCACTCTGATATACCAAAACAAACACAGAGGTCACTCATGTCATGTAGCTAGTCTCATTCTGTAGCCGGTTGGAATGGAGATCAGGCTGTGCACAGTACCGTACCTGGCCACCAAGACTCAGAAGCTATAGGTAGTGTGTAGGTATGTGTTTCGTAGTTTATGAACCTACATGCAGTGCTGCTGGTAATGTTATTGCAATCCAAGTTACGCGCGCGACCGAGTACGCAACTACAAGGACCACCAGGAGTACCTTTTGTTAAGGCGCCTCGCTCGCAAATCTCGAGATGCTCAGATACGCCGCATACCTACGGACCCTTAATGGCCATCCCTCGCTTGGGTAATTTACGTCGCATGTGCGAAACCACTCTTAACTAAAAGCCCTCTAAATTACACCATACACCGGGATTGATTCGGAATTAATCTCGCGCTGCTCTTATAGATTAACTTTTTTATAATAAAACATAGTTTAATAAAAATTTGATCGTAAATTCTCACGCCGCGCGGCGGATCGAAATTACTGCTAATCTTTTTGATGTCTGTGACAGAAAAAACAGGTTATGACGTTATAAGAAAATTTGCAACATGCAGGTATGTTTTAATATTATTAAAAGCTGTAGGTATATATCATTTAAATGCGGTACTACAAATCACCGTGTATTTCAGAAATTTGTTTTATCATGCAAGTCCAAATCCTCACCACATTTTTTTTACACAGGCACACTATTTCGAGATGCAGAAATTAAAATGATATACAAGCTATGTCTTATCTCAAATCTAAACCTGAATATATTTTAGTAAGCTTTCGATATAATTGAGAAATAAACAATGTAAAGAGATACAACGTTTCAATTTACAAGATCTGTGGTAGCGATAGCTCGTGCGATACTCATACGTTTATTCTCCTTGTTATAGCGGCGCAAGAGTCTTGTCTCCGTTTTATCTCCAATGTCTGTATGTCGATATGGATCGGCTATCCCGCTTCCTCCTTGTACTTTATATCATACTTGTAGATTCATATCACTAATTACGGTTTCTATTGATTATGACATTGTTTTGAATTAATAAGAGTTCCAATCGACCGCATTAGTTTATTGGTAGTAGACTTGGTACAGATATAGGTACGTACTTCACAAGTTCATCGCCAATTGGTGTTTGTTTTAGCTACACATAGTAAGCGAGGCAAATGAAGAATGTAAATCGTAACAACTACACCACAGAGGAGGCTTTTGTAAGAGTAACAAACATCGAAATAAACATAAAGTATTGTTTGTATTGTAGCAGTAATTAAAATGGCAGTTCGATATGGAACGAAATAATTCAACTCTTTAACTTCGAAATCTCGTATCTTCCGAACCGACTTAGTTTCAAAAGCAGCTATACAATGTTTAAAATAAAGTTCATATTTCTAAACTAGCCTAGGAAAGGGTCCGAGTTTGAGAAATGGACCTGTGGGATTCTCGTTGCATCGAACAAGATAGTTGCGGGGCTAGTAATGTTGTTAGCCTTAAGAATCACTATTCAATTGCGGAGTATCAGATGTAGGCAGTAACGTATTGAAATAAGTGGGTTCAAATGAATAGCGCAACATTTCAGTATAGATAGGTAATATATATAAAACTTGTGATAAATTATAGCATATGTACCTATTTTATCAAAAACCCACATCATCATATCATTTCCACTAGCGCCTAAATTCCCAATTCATTACCTTTAAAATGCTTCTCTCAGCAATTCCGTAAGGTGATAACAACACAAGTTAATCAGACTGATCCCCCTACGATCTCCATTAGATAGACGCTCTACCTTCCTAATTGAATAAGGGACCAAATTAAACTGTGAATGAGTATGACCTCTTTCTATTCAAATTCGCCGTAGGTATTTGTCTTTACGTATGGCTGGAATTAAGCACCTCGAATCGATGGCGAAGATTAGGGCTTGATTGAAAGTTAGAGCGCTTAGGGTAGCGAGGGGGCCTGCGATTTACTCGGTAATATGTTTGTTTAGTTACAGTTCAATAAGGTACGGTATCGGGCTAGTAAGTAACTATAGATTTTGTAGAATAATAACTGTCACGTCTTACAACGTAAACACGTATCAAATTGTAAAGGACAGCCACTGCACTAGTTAGTGACGGAACATATCTTTTATTTGGTATAAATCTGTATCTTCATAGAATACGAATTTAAAACAGTATACTTTATAGACTTCGAGGACTTACGAATAGTAGGTACAAAATTTTATAAACATACAAGAAGATTATGTCAATGTCTAATTCTGAAACAAATCAAAAACAAGGCGGACTCTTGATTCCAAAATCGAAAGTTCCACCCCAATAATTTCCGTCAGATTAGATTTAATTGAACGTTATGCAAATTCATTGGAATCCTTAACAATTGTACTGGGATTCCGAATGAGTAAATCCGTGTTTATACTCCTAATCGGCCCTTCCTCAAGGTTCTGTTACTGGTTTACTCACAGTTAAATTTATACAATGCCGCTTGTACACAATGAACCATTTATTTAACTTAAAATATGAACGCCAACATCTTCATTATTGAAATCTTAGTTATTATTTCCAAGCAAGGACAAATAATTTATGTTTTTAGATTTGTTTTCTTGCTTTCATTTTTTGTTAACTTGATAAGTAAAAAAGCTGATATCGCAAAACGGGGGGCAAGAGACGATGGGGCAGTAGGGATGCAAATCCAGAATATAATTTTTCAGATGCTACTTTTATTTTCGGGCTCAGGTTGCATATTATTGGCCAAATCATAAAATAAAATCACTTTCTAAATAGATGTTCAAAAGCAGCGGATTTTTGTCTGAATTTTAATTCGTTTTCAAGTGAGTACCTAAGTGTTCATCAACTTTTTGTATATCGTTGATATACTGCGCGGCATATTTAGAACAAAGAAATCACACATTTTTTTTTTTAATTATAATGGTTTGAATGGCGGGGAGAGTGTCTGTTTTGAACGGGGTGTATAGGAATGATAGAGGGCGGAGTTGGTGTTTGTAGACAATTTACACGAGTAGTACAAACTTTACTTTGACTTTTTAGGGTTCCGTACCTCTTAAGGTATAAATGTAACCCTTATACTCTTATAGGGTCACTTTATTGTCCGTCTGTCAATCCGTCTTTCAATCCGTCTGTCAATCGTTATCGATGTTTGAATTTCTGTATTGTTTCTTCTCCGGGGGGAGGACGGGGGTTTTACGGTATGAGAATTGATAACGTAATTAACGCATAAATAGCAAGCAGTAAAATTCTGTTCCCTAGTATACCTGGTCTAAATTAAATAAGTTGATTACGAAACTGTTTTTTTTTCGTTGCAGCTGAATTGAAAATGGATGTTCTACGAGAAAGAGAGGTGAAAGACAATCTAGAACGACAACTTCTCGACGAACAGAAAATGAGAGGTAAGCCTATAATTATTTGGAAGTAACTTTAAATATCACGTCGTCGATAAACAAGCAAAAAAATAGTTCACAATATTTGCTGAACCGAATGCTGCGCGATCCTAAAAACAAACCTGCTGGCTCTGAAAAGAACACAAATAGGGTGTAACTTCAAAGCCTTCATAAATCTCGATCGCCGCGCTCCGCATTCGCCACAATTAACAGGAGATCTTGTTACGAGACCATTGTCTTCATCCCTACGTTATTTATTTCCAACATTAAAACTATTATACTCTCGTATAGCGCCTAGTGTCTTATGTTGCCAATTTTCGTTCCGTGCCACCGACTCATGGCCACCTCCGTTATTGTCTGCACAATACCCTGTAGGTGTATAATTGATACTATTTTTATGCGTATATTCACACATTATAACTTGAGTCAGTTCTTGTTTGTGTTATCTGTTTGTTTCTGTGCTTTCCCAAGCCCGCTGCTTGCGTGTTACGACGTTTTCTTCAATTTATAGGCTCATTGATAGTTTTATCGTTCGCTTTGACGTCTTTGTCATTTCCATAATTACGCCATTTATTAAGACAATTTTGTTTCGCTTCGTTGAAAGCATTTTAGCATTTGTTTATATGAATTCCTGACACATACAAAGGTTACATTTGTAATTGTCATCATCATCATATCAGCCGATAGACGTCCACTGCTGGACATAGGCCTCCCCCAAAGAGTGCCAAAGTGACCGATCCCGCGCCACGCGATCCGGAGGGCTATATCGGTTACCCCGGTTCTGCTGCGGATAGCCTCATTTCTGATGCGGTCACGCAGAGAAACTCCCAACATGGCCCTCTCCATTGCCCTTTGGGTGACTTTAAGCCTTCTTATGAGGCCCATAGTAAGCGACCACGTTTCAGTGCCATATGTCATCACTGGCAACGCACACTGGTCAAACACTTTCGTCTTGAGACACTGCGGAATATTGGACGAAAAGATACATTTGTAATTGTACTTGCGCCGTAAATGACATGCAAATAACACACGACATCGACTCATATCACCTGGACTCGTATATATTAATGTACAGTTTTAATATACACAACAAGTATACATGGAAGAAGTTTTCCAAGTTCCAAAAATACAAATTATAACAAATTTGCACCCTTCATCCACGTAAAGGTCACAATAAAACTACCCTTCTTACAATAAGACATTGCAATAGACAGGGAAAAGAAAACCTAACTAAATGGAGGTAACCTTTGTAGAAATGTCAGGCAACACGGCGACGGTGACCTAACGCCTTGAGACAAAGGGTTTAATTCTATTGACACCGTCAATACAGGTAAAGTCAACTCTACGACATCAATTATAATGTCGTTATTGCTGCGTTTACAAGCAAGACATTTAACATGTCACAAATAACATAAAGGTGTTGTAAATATTTTATCGCAGGCATTTCTCCTGTTAAATTGTAATATAAATTTAAATGTTAATAATGGGACGACAGCTCGCTTCGAGGTTGACGTTACTTTAATGAAAATAATTATTGTTTCTGAACATGTGTTATAATTTAATGCCGCTAAATGCGAGGAATATCGTATGCGTCTGATGTTGAGTCCATGAAGAGTAAAAAAACTACCTAGTTCTATTAAAAGTGCCCACGGGCCTGTATCTTACAATTAGTAGCAAATTAAATTGTTTTCTAACCATCAATTTCATTGTCAATGCTTGCACTTAGTTGCAACTTCGACTGTTAATGGATTTTGTGAAATGGTTGGCGGTTTGTTGGAGTTATTTTTAAAAGCTTTCTGACATTTGCTGGCAATTAGCGCTTTGTGGTCGTCAGTTCCGTTCTCCTGGTTGTAGGCACATCACAGGCACATATACCATTTGGCTCTCTTTATATTTACTGATAAATTTGTGAAATTGATAGAAACAAATCAATTCCTACTGTGAGATTAAATATTTGTCGCAAGAAACTAAATTAGTATAGTTTACAAGGGTGGCCAGAAAGCCCTCGTCAATTCTTCCTTCTCGAGCTAAGGTGAGTGAGGATCCGGCTTCATACTTATCTGACGTGTCGTGTCGTAACATGACAGAAAGGTATCGGTTTCATGCATTTAGCATGATTAGATATATCCAGAGACACACTCAAATGATGCTGACGTGAATGCTCTTTGTGTGTTGGGTGTCAGACCGTATAAGAGCACAAATAATTATGAACTTATCTGACGTATTGCTCTCTGATGCGCAAATTAGTAGAAACTTTATTCAATTCTAAGTAAAACATTCTTAATAGGGGCTTTTATCTCGAAAGTGCGGTTCAAAGTTGATGGTTCCTACCCATCCAAATATACAAATACATTAACTGCAGTAAAAATACGTAGTTATAATAATCAACTAATTAAAGTATGTGTTGAAGTGTTTGAGATCTTGCGACAAACGAAACGAAAACTCATAATGGCGTATTAACTCAGAAGTGATAATTAGGGCTCGACTGTCATCATTTATTTGTCTGGTGAATAGCTCGATGCGGACAAGTAATTATGATAAAAGGTTTAAACGTGATGACATATCGATCACAGATGCAACAAAGAGGGAATCGAGGCTCCATACATATTTCACACGCTGAATGAACTCGATTGCGACGTGAGCAATACTGTTAATTGCCAAAAACCAATCATCAGATAGCGCTCTCTATGCCCGCGCTGTGAAATACACCTTCAGTTACAACAGCCAACGACCATACGGCCATTTTAACGAATAGTTATTGAGTCGACAAGGAGGCTATGACAATATTTAAGTTTTTGATGTATTTTTACACAAAATAGGTATTTTCTCTATATCCAATACAGGCTTAACTAACTAAATTGCAGCAGTTGTATGGATCTTCTTCATAAAAGACGAAATAATATAAAAACGAAACAAAACAGCGATGTGCCGAATCATGTTTAATATTTCGTCTTTAACAGCTGCAAAAAGAAGTATTTTAGGCAAACCGGAGAAAATATATGGATTTTTATAAAATTTTGCGTTTCAACTTCATTGAAGGCCATTTAAAAGCAGCTCGAGCAATTTTAAAATTTAAAACTGCTGTCGATTCTGAAAACATTGCCCCGGGCTCGTAAAACATCGGAGGAAATGCATTAATAACGAAACTTTGTAATAACCTTTTTACAATTAACAACTAAAGTCGATAACATCTTCGTTGCCTATTTATAACGTGAAGATTTGGTCGTATAATTCCGAGATAACTATAAAAGCAAAAAATATATAACGCCAAAATCGCCATATATTTTTATCTGGTACTTCAATTAGAATTTGTAATCCTGTTTGCAAATGGTCATAGCATTTTAAGGCCGGTAAATAATATGTGGTCCTATTTAAAGTTGCACTAGCATGTAATCTAACATGTCTGACTCGGGTTTTCTCAGCAAAGTTTGTTCCGGCCATCCCATGTGCCAGTCAGCGGGCAGCAATAACAATCAATCAGGGAGGTCGATCGCATTGGCTTGAAAATTGGAATCGGCCCCGAGCCTAATCAACGTCCGCGAGCAGCCATTCATAATAGATATTGTATTGAATACTGCCATATCACATCGGGATCTGCTGCTTCGGTAATGCGCTTCCATTTAAACATGGATCATAGCTATCATCTGTTTAATTAATGTAAATTGGTTAAGAGGAAATAGAAACGTTTACTTAGAAGGTATGTCAAATAAATGACGTGACGCCACCAAATGAAGTGTTCATATTAAACAGGTATGAGTTTAAGTTACCCCAACCTAGGCAATACACATATGTGTTAGATCAACTTCCTGTTTTGAAAGACCACAAGACATTTCGTATTTGGCTTTTAGGCTACGTTTCGGAGGCCAAGACCCATTTTGGGCCACTGGGTACGCTTAGTTAGGTTATTTTATTGATAATTTCTTAAATATAGTTATTGATTTATTCATACATGGAAAACCAACAGCGCAACATATTTATAGACAGAATTATAATACCATATAGCCAATTACAGACATGAAATATGACTGAATATCAATTAAATGAATTTATTTAGGCCATACTATTATTAATTTCTCTACCCGAATCACACACTACATTATTATTCATACTACCTTTGACAAGTTTAAAGCAATCACTGATAATGATAAGGTACAGTTTCCGGGAACTTTGATGTAACTCCAAGATTTCCCCGTCATAATTCGTCCCTACGACCCCATATCACATGCTCTCTGTATCTGAGATGCAGTAGGTATAACTCTCATTGTACTCCAGATTGCTTAATTAAATAATATGTAGGCCGTAACATTACGGCGTCTTGAAAGGGTTCGGAATGGAAATGTTACGCCAATTATGCGAACATTATGTTGAGAATGGAGGGTTATCGATGCCTGTTTGGATGTTCCTCTGCATGGGGAATGTTATATATTAACACATAATATGACAGAATACATGTGTTTTATTTTAATCGCGATATTTAAGAATGAGTACAACTACATTGTGGATTGCATCATGAAGTTAGTTTTAGTTATGTACAACTTTTAATACATTTGGCTCTTTATCTCAGAGCTTTCCTTAAGAATATGATGTATTTTTAACGTTCTTTGGATAATTTGACTGTTACTCCTGTGTGGTCTTCACCTGTTTTTTAAAGTTTAGTCTATTAATCTTTAAGTCTATTAAATATTAATAATAGATAGTAGTAAATCATCCATCCATTAAAACTCTCTAATGTCCGATTATTTGGTACAATTACATCAATTGATAGATTTATTTTCATTAAATCTATATAAAGATTGTCCTACACAACTAAATGAATGTATATTTTAATTCTGACATATTTATAATAACATGTAGCTTTAAGAAAAACCAATCTCATGATTGTATGCATGCCATCGGTCATTTAGTTAGCACATTGCTAATCCATTCCCCTTCTATTTCAAACATTATCACTGCTCGGACAGTCGAGTGATCAAATTCAAATGAAATTGAACAATCGTATCAACATACGTCAGTATCCGGCTACCTTGTTCCATGGCAGTGACGTTTGCACCCCACTAATAAATTCTAGTATGCTGAATGGATGCAACGGACTTAATTCGGGGTGGTTTTGTAGAATAATAAAATCTAGATAGGCATAAAATCTAGATGCCCAGTAATAATTAAATAAGTTGGTAGTTTTGGTCGAAAATATGAAACCTCAATCAGCAGAATTACCAAAATATGACGGGATAGCGCATTACTCATCGCAATCAAGTTCAAAGGGTTAATGCCCATCTCCGAGGAATTCGAAAATGAGGATCGGGTTCATAAAAATACCGACAATTCCTGCAAAGAGTCCAGTGGGAAGATATCAAAAAATATTTCCGATACACGCCAAATCCCGACCACGACGCGACGTGCGACCTCGCTGAATACCGTGCCCGATACCCGCCGTGTACGGAATTCAATTACACACTCGTATTATATCGTCTCTCTTAGAGACCCTTCGGAAACTGAACAAACCTTGTAAGATATAACAATAATTATCGGATCTAAGTATTGTATGTAGGTACTTTTATTGTTACATTACGAGACTATTTCACTGTTTACTACATCACTAGCTGCTCATGCCGCTCCGCCCGCGCATTACAAAGAACTCAGGCAGAGCGGGATACAATATAGTATATGTGAAAACCGAAGGATTTCAATGTACTGGTGAAAGAATGTATGATATTGCATTATTAATTACGGAGATTACCTTACATACAAACTTATATACAACACGACATACTGAACACACTTTACCTCTTTGTAATAATAGTGTAGATTCCTCTAATTTTCAATGAAATAGTACCTGTACCCGGTTTGGAATAGTTTTTTATTTACAGTTGGTTCATACGGAACCAGCAGAGAACGTAGCAGACGGGATTTTATTGTGATTTTTTGCAAGTGTGAGGTCTCGAATTTATCGGCGCTACGAAAGTTTTCGTGAACGATGCCGGGTAAATATTTACACTTGAACGTTGCAAGGCGGTTGCGTTTTTTGCTTGAGGTTCGGTTGTGGCCGGTGAAACATTGATTTAGTTGAAGCTACAAGTTAAGTCGTTACTGTTTAGAAAGTCATTCAACATAATGACCTTTAAATGGCAAAAATAATTTGAATATTTAGCTATATCTTCTTGTAATAAATGTTGTTTGTAACTAACGCAAAGATATATAATTTAAATGGTCTTAATTATCTGCAAACGCTCAGGCGGAAAGGTGGCCCGACGTTGATTTAAAAGGTTTCTTTGGAGTTTTCTGATGCTTTATGTTAACAAAATATCACGTGTTGATTGCCAAAATGGTAAAAAAACCTTTGTTATCGCTTATTTTTTGAAAATATTGAACACACAAAATATAAATAAAGACGAGAACAAATCAAATGCTTCGATGTTCTGGTCAAACGAAGCGCAGTGCGGCCCGCCGGCCGTGAGTAATGCAAATGATTAGATTTAGTCGACTGACCAGACCGACTCGCTTCGCTCTAATGTACTAAATGCATTGGAGGGCACGGAAAATAAAGCCTCTGAAACATACCTACGCGCTGCGGAACTTTGTCCGGGCATTCTGCGGTGCTCCGCGACCCGACTCCGGAGTGCTGTTTCAAATTTCTGGAATATGACTTGAAACAGCACTATGATCATTAAAAAAATACATTAATTTAAGTATGTTTAACATTTTTCAACAATTATCTAACTTATTTAACACAATATGGGATTCTTCTATACTAATTTCGTAGTGTTTGTTTAACAAATTTTCGTAACTATGTCTTACAAGCGATTCGTGTTAAAAGAGCACTAAAGAGCGGTCTAAAGAAAAGGATCAAACGAATTGTGAGGCATTATACATTTCACCGCTAAGTAGAATGCCCTGTTGGCTCGTGCCGAGCTGCGGTCGCAAAGATTGACTACCTTTTAAGAAAGCCACTTATACTGCCCTATACCTTATCTGGAATGGCACGGGGAACTCTAATTGTATTCAAGGTCTTTAATTCAATTAATGGTACGTATACACCAATACAATTTTACCGTAAATTAGTGTTGAAGGCACGATCACAAATAAACATAGGAATGTTACATGTAAAAAGTAAGTGAACAGGATGATGATAAAGTGTAAATTAAAACAGTGCAAACTAGACATAGGCGTTTATAATCAAGAAGATATCAGTTCCGTACACGACGTTTAATTTAACAAACCATCAACATTCGTTTCGAGATAACGAAACGGAAAGCGGAGGAGTTTCACAATGTAAGCAACCTCGTAATTACAACTACTGTAATTATAACCTTGTAAAGTTGTGGCCCCAGAGAACCGCCATACGGGAACGATGCTAATCAAAGCTCTATTCAGATCCATTACGCAGAGAAAGCAATAAATATAACGCGTTCATAAAATCTCGCACAACAGCCAAAGTAATAATAAAATATTACAAGAGCCAAGATTTTGTCTAATTAATTTTGTATACGTGTACTGTGGGGCTGCAATGTCTTGGGAACACACAATGAGTCCGGGAAACCGAAGGCGAGTTCGTAACGAGATCCACGAAGATGCTAAATTAGAATTTATGATTGTGCGTGAAATTGTTAGAACAGGTTTCAATGTGCCTATATGATCGTGTTTCCCCATAATAAGAAGGAGTTCAGTTTCAGATGAATCCGGTGAAGTAATAAACTTTATAATTACTGATGCGCTGGCAAAACCATTTGATGCCAAGACGCGTTCAAGTGCGAGTACAATAGGTGTTTCCAACATATTCACGTTTCAATCATAACTGACTTTTGCTTACTTGAATATAATAAGTAGGTATCTACTTTTACTTAAATAAACAACGTTTAATTCATATTGTTAAGCATTACTTAACATACATTTCATGTTTGCCTGGAGATAAACACAGACGTAAATATGAACAAATTGTAGTTCGTAATGCCACATAGTGTTATGTCTATCATCAACAAATACTAGTAAAAGAGAAGAATCAGTAAGTATGCAAATTTGATATAACACGACACGAGGGCATTTCGGATTGCCTACTGGAGAGTCTTCAGTCGCATTAATAAAATATATGTTAACAAGGAAACCGGTGTTTAGAGGCTGCTTAAATAGGGTTGCGACGTTAGTCGTGTCGATTTTACCACGATCGAATTGTCGATTTCGCTACAATCGAGCGCACACGCCATGTGCCGGCCGTATCGTGTGCTTGTAACCCGATACGACTTGTTGCATTTTACCTACAAGAGACATTTGTGTGGAAATATCCCCTATATAGTTTCAGATTGTCGATGAACTTTTTATTGTCATGCAGGAAATTGTTTTTGAACTATTATGCTATAATCAGCGGATTATTTGTGCGATCCTGTAATATTTAGGTCCATCGTACAATTTTTTGTCGTTATTTGACAGAAAGTGTCAGATGGGTTATTTATTACACTTAAAATATATGTTTTCAGAGGGATGGTCACGTAACGTTTCGAACGTACGTTAGGAAAATTCAAATGTCATTTTTCCACACTTAAAGTGACATTAGATCTACCTGACGCGCGTACAATGCATTACGTCATCGACTTGCAAGGACCCCGGTGTCCGTTTCGGCACCTAACCTCAAAATTTGGCGTAGGCACTAGTTTTACAAAAATGACTGCCCTCTGACCTTTCAACCCGGCAGAAAACTAGACACTGCTGGGATTAGACTTCCTCAGCTTTCCTCACGATGTTTTGCTTCACCGAAAAGCTACTGGTAAATATCAAATTATTTTCGTACTTTTTTTTTTTAAAGAGCCATTGTTACTAGCCGGGGCTCGAACTCACGACCTCTCCACGTTGAAAGTCGCTCGGCCATAGTGACTTCGTCTACGTCAGATCGATGTTAAAAAATATTATTACAATAATTTCATTTTTTAGTGGCTCAGATATTTGCACTTTGTATGTGCTACTCTTACTATTAACTATTGAGAGTATGATAGATGCGCTATCAGCCTTTACTGTTTAAGGTAGCTACCTATTTTAATATCCAATCGGTAGTGGGAAACAAAGTTGTAAGTTTGCATTTTCACCATAATATACAAATTGCCAACCCAAGCGTGTGAACTACTGAACTGGAGATGCGTGTTAGCGCCGGCTAGCAACTGGTCCAGTAGTTGGACCGTAGTCTAAAATACACCTAAAACTTACTACATCCATTGCACTACATATATGATAAATTGATAATATGCATAGAAAACTTATGTTGAGCGTGTTTTTAACAAAAGTCAAGATAGAACCGTGAATAAGATGAACGAAAACAATGATTTAACCGTTCAACCCCTTCAAAGTCGACTCACTGAAATAGCATTTCGACATAAAGTTGAATAATTATAGGAAGAGTATTAAGTGCGCGCTTTAATTATAGAAACAAACAAAAACAAGAGTTTCCAGTGACTTGAGGGATTAACAAAATGAGTGAAAAGTTTAATTCGCAAGTGTTTGTTGTTCGGAAGAATTTCCTCTTCTGGTAACATTAATGGAGTTTTGAAGTACAGATCCAAGGTATCAACGGGTAACCAAATTGGAAAACGAATAGTTCTAAACTACTACAGATTAATATAATAACTTAATAAGATTTTTTTAACTTTAGATATCGGTAAATATTCATAATGGGCTATCTTTAAAGATACAAGTTGACAACGGGCTAATTTTAAAGTATTTATTTTACAAGTCAGGGCGTTATATGTACGTTTAATATTATGATGCTTATAGGAGCAGAATCCGCTCCGGACGTAGAAAACTCAATAGGTAATAATCGAGCATGGCCGCCGCACCGCATCCGGTGTCTCTGGCTCTGTCTCGGGAGATATTGATCTCAAATTTTACTGTTGAACGTAAACTTACTGCCCTTGAGTAAAGATGAACTTTTAAAACCATATCTACTCGTTTTGTTTTGCTGTATGTAAGTAGAAAGAAAATCTTGTTTCAGCTTACCTCGACTTTCCTTTCATTTCTAATGTATCAGAACGGTAACTACTCTAACTGCGCTGCGCAATAAATATAATCTTTATTTTTTTATTGGTTTCCTTGTTCGTTAAAATGTTATATTCTGCTTTATTGTTTTACTAAACACTAATAACTCGTTTTCTTTTGTACTTATTCACGTAACTCAAATGACCATTAAGTAGTAATCTTGATTGCAAAGCTCATAAAAGTTAGTAAAATTAGTTTACCATGCCTTTGACTACTTATATACTATTAGTATAAGCCTAAAGCCTATACTACTTATTCAAGTGTTTCTTCGTTTATGCCACAATACTTTCTTACAAACTTAAGACCGCTAACCTAAACCGCTTCTGACAAAACGCAATTAAAATCGATCCAACCCGTTAGCAATGAATTGATGTTCATTTCAGCGAAGCATGTATCAATGTATCGAATGCAAGAATCGATTGTAACATCGATGTCGATTGCG
This sequence comes from Epinotia demarniana, assembly GCA_945867215.1. NCBI lineage: Eukaryota > Metazoa > Arthropoda > Insecta > Lepidoptera > Tortricidae > Epinotia > Epinotia demarniana. The sequence goes on along the minus strand of OX244260.1, from coordinate 14,453,684 downwards.
GGCTAATAAATTGTTTACATTGGACGGTGTACGATCATTAAGATCTTTGTTTACCGGGACCACACATGAGTAGCAGACGTCGGCAGAAGCCGTACAGCGATTTTCATTGCAGGATATCGTATTAATGGTACTCATATCGTATTTAGATTAGGATTTGCAACGAAAGAGCCTCTATCTACCTATAAAACAATATACACAATTGTTATACAATCCCTTTGTGTTAAAAGTCGATAATTGTTTATCATTTTCATTGTAGAAATGCACACATTAATGAGAAATAATGGCTGATAGTATGTGACAAAATCTTGTAAAGAAGCTCGCTTCCGCAAGCGGATGTATTATATAGATATGTATTGTTATTATAAATAAGATATTATTAAATTTAAATTAGAAAAAACATGTAGATTCTCTTTATAAATACCTTAGTAGCTTTAGTTTTGCTCTTAGAGGCTTGAGAAAAATCTCCTCTAGAAAGGTGGTCATGCACTATCTTGTGTCCTTTTTTATTTTCAGTCTCATGTATTATTTGGTTTGGTAATCTGGGGTGGACATACAGCGATTATTAATATTACAAAAAAGTGCGTAAGTATTTTAAATGGAATTAAGTCTAGTTGTGAGTCGTGTAGGCAATCCTTCAAACTACTAGGTTTGCCTACTCTGACAGCTCTTTATATAATGGAGCTCTGCAAACTCGTGCGCCGATTTTCAGACGAATTTCCATTCAAGTGACAGACTTAATCATATATCAGTGAATGCTGGTAGAACAGCAATGTTTTCTAGATGCCACATGTATGTTGAAGCAAAGGTGGTGTACAATGCCTTGCCAATTGAAATTAAAGCCCTATCGTCGACAAAACTTGTAATGACCTTAAAAAAACCGAATTGAACCGTGTCTATATGGCTTGCTTGAGTGAGTACTATCTAAGAAAAAACAATAATATGGAGATATTTTATGTGTAGGTAAGTAAATATTCTTATTATTATTGCTACACCAAATTGGTATATGAAAACAAATTAACAAACTTTATTCACAGTACCATCATTTGTATAACATGCAATTTATCGCAAATAAATGAAATAAAATGAAATGAAATAAAACATTTCTTTCGCTTATTAAACTTCACTACTTAGAAACAATCTTTTCTCCAATATGCTCGGAAATGTTCGCCTTACTGTAGCAAAAATAGTACCTACGTGAAGTTCCTCGTTACTGACGAACGCAGATTTAAAAAGTTAAAAGTCATTGCTGTACAGTTTTAGCGGCCAGGAAAGAGAATGAAATTCCTTAACATATACTTTTTTACCTTTTAACTATATACTTTGACTAAGACAAATCACTACAAACAGCCAAGTGCTCGTCTGTTTAAGGACCTTGCAATTTGTCACAACAACTTGCGATAGTTCGTCTGGTTAGTAGTGTATGGCTGTCTCTTTCCAACGATTGCAAGTTGGTGTGACCACGCCAGTTTGTAGCCTGCTTTAAGTTTCCTTTTTTTTAATGGTCATAGACAAAACGCGTACTTTTGAAAGTGATCGAAGTGACGCTTTTAAATATTTCTCAAATAGTTTCAAATGAAGTAATAAAAATATTTATCGGAATGAAACTCAAAACGAACTGAAATGCATTTAGATTGCCATCCCGTTAAATCTTTAATAATTTTAATTGCATAAATAATTTAAGACTTGTAACCGATTCTAATGGTTGTAAAATTTGTATGTATGCCAATTGAAACTGGCACTATGAGTCGTGCCCTTGCCCTATACGTACTTTTAAAAAATAAGTTGGGCGGGAACTTGATAGGTTATTGATATACTCGCTATTTTAAAATTAATGATAATATTATTTGATTTCCTCACATTTTTGGAGAAAAGCACTATATCTGCCTTGGCGGAAACGGCAATTCGTGGATTCGTCTCTATTGCCGGATTCGAATTGCTACTTCCCGGCCGCTGCAATAATGTACTATTCTGTTCCTCACACATGCCAAATATGAAACTAATTATATAACACCGATATCAATAAAATCAGTTGTTTTCGTCTGCCGGCACCCGGGCATGAAAGATGATTCCATTTATATTCTCATTGGGTAACGGACGGTTTATGCTTTCTCCCCGGCCATTTGAACGTAATTCCTGTTTTATCGACTTATTGGTTTTTATCGTGAATTCATTTGCTTGTTTATCTTGTCTGCAGTGCAGTGTTATTACGGGCAGCAATTACGGATAGAGTGTTTATATTTGTGTGCCGATAAACTTTTCATTCGATTATATTAGAATAATGTTCGGAAAACTGTAAAATATCTTGTCCGATCTCCAAACATACCAAATTATTTTTTGATCGTATATATGGCCCGTGGTAATAGGTTTTTTTAGAGATATTATTTTGGACGTAATTTATTCATTTCTATTGCAACTTCCAAATTATTTTTTAATTTCAATATAACACTACGTAACAAAGGTTTTGAATACAAATAATAGGTTTTATTTTATTATTTAGTGTTTCAAATTAAAGTTTGAAAACCACCCTTTACATGTGATGCCGGTTCAAGTGTTTCAATTACCTACGTATAGTTTTAAGTAATTAAGATATGTGTAATTTGACATTGCTGAATAATCCCCAAATATCAATATATGAAAATCACAGTTTTCATAAAATACTCCACACAAAACGCCATTTTCATAGGTAAGGATCTAATATTAAAAATAATTCCGAAAGCAATATTCTGATACTTATAGTACAGTTTTTTCATGTTTACAGTAGTGGGTTTATTAAAGCTCGCATTGCCGAGCAAGCCATTTGGGCGCAAAATTGCATATAATTCAATTGGAACCTGTGCCAGACGATATTTCAACAAAAATGAATCATCTAGACCCCTTTTAAATTAGATATATACGTTGTATATACGTGTATCAGAACATAATCAAATGAACCGCTGAAATTGATTCATAAAAGGGCGAATCTCGTAGCGTTTGAACCGTTCGATTCTAACGTCATTGTCGGCTCAAGATTATTTCAGCAGAGGTAAAACATACTGCGGAAACTTTTATCAAAAACGACTCAGTACCGATATTGGCTTATGACTTCATCAAAAGTGGACTCTGATAATCGTCTCTTTTAATAGTATTGGCTGTCGACGACAAGAGGAAAGAAACACCTTCTTTATGAAGCCCTTGTTTTGCAGGTCTTGGGAGAATAACTATGAGTACCTAAAATGTTTCTTTATCTTGCAACAGAGGATAACAATACGTTTTTATCGTCTCTATTTGTTCTTTTTTTGTATTCGATTTTGCTTGCTACTCCATTATTACAATTATTATTACTTAAAAAAACGCATTACTTATTATTATTTACGCGTTATTTAATATTGAAGGAAACAACTTCAACAACAAAACTAAATACTGCCAAAATTTACGAAATCTAAGTCATCACTATAAATTTCGCAAGGGTTGTGTAACATTGTTTTTGTCGGATTGAATCTTCAAAGAATCCATCACGCCGTAACACAATCCGCTTTGATCGCAATTTGTTACGAATCACCAACAATTGCACACTCAATTTAATTTAATAAACTGTCAAAAGCCGTCTCTACCTGTTAGTGTTTACAAATGGACCGGACATGCGTTTCCCGCCTCGGTTTCCCAATGGGGGGCTACGATTCGCACCCCCATGATGAATTCACCTTTTATTTTGTCCCACTCGACTCGATTGAGAGTGATTTTTGAGCGTGAATGGGCAGCCAGAGTAATTTGCCACTGACAAGGCGAAATTAATGTTGAAAGCCATAAAAGATGGACCAAAGTCAATCAAGGGTTCATTTTCTCTTTTATTGGTTCGGTGGCATAGAAAATGAATACTTTACTGGTTTGATATAACTGCGATACCTAAGATCTGTTTCTTTTTCATAACACTCTTTACATATAATTCTGCTTAATAATTTATATTACAACTAGGTATACAATATGACACGTAGGTAATTAAACGTGTATTATGTGTCTTCTGTTCCTACTAGCGATACCTGCAAGCCGACCAGAATCTTAGCAATCCGTCCGAGGGACCCCTCGAATAGTTGTAAGACAATAAATTATTTAATAACCCCGAGATCTGAGCCCGACCCGTGCACTTAATCACATTCGACTGAATCACCTCTTTGCTAACTATTAATTTAGTCCTTATTAAGCCCAAAGCACTTTCAGAAATGCCAATTTTGAATTAAGTCTCCAGTATAGACATACACTAGCACTATTTAAACCAACATCTTACGCATTTTTTTTGCTTTACAACAAAAATCATCTTAGACTTGTAAGTATAATTATTATAAGGATATGTTTAAGTTAACTAAATAGGATAATATTTGTAAAGAAAAAGTGCTTCAAGTCAAGTCTGTCAGTTTTGGACGAGTTGAAGACTTTTTCTTACTCGTGAAAACGCCAGACCGTGCCAGCTAGTTCCAAAGTCCATTGTACTAAAACTGGTTAATTTCGGTATTGAGCCCCTCGGGAACCTTCGAACTTTATCTAATTCCTGCAGCGTTATATTTCAAAGCTTGTGAAGTCTCATCTGTAATTATTCATCTCGACTGACCGTCGTTGACCGGTGTCGGGGTAATGCTAGCCACTTGGCGACTCGTTGGTAAGACGAGCACCGTTACATTTGTTAACTGCATTGTGTACTCCTCAATAATCTCAAAATCACTTTCAACTTTAACTCGTATGTCAACCAAATATGTACGTATACTTCATCTTCACTACACTATGTATTTCAAATTCAGACAGCAGTGTTGGTACTTAGAAACGAATGCCTGAACGTACTTGAGGCTTCCTGATTACAGATAGAAACTTGGTCCACCCAGTGATGAACAAGAAACTCTTTAGTTCAAAAGGCAAGTTGTTCTCCGTTTGGAGCTCTTGGTAACTAAGCGATAGTTTGTAGGACTTCGGCGGGCACTATTGTTAGTGTACTGTCTGTCGTGGGGTATTAGCTACTATTATAGATGCTTGTTTAAGCAAAAGTTTGCTTCTAGTCGAGATATGCGTATATAAATAAAAAAATATATTTTAATAGATGGCTCATAAAAAAAAAAAAATTTTCAATTGAGATGAGATGATGTAATCTGGTGGTAGAATAGCAGGCTGTGCACCCGGCATCTGCCAACTTTTAATTTTGTCTCGGTAGAATGCGGGAAGGGGTGCCCGTTTGATGGGCCCAGGGTCGGCGAAGTTCGAACGCTTTATAACTGTGTCCGGCTTTAAGTGGGTGTAAAGTTTCAACACCCTTTGATTTACTTGCTGCTCGGAAAGGTGCGACAGATCGAACGAAATTTGTTTGACTTTGTATTTTTCACCGTTTCGAATTTATTGCATTCGTGTTTTGTTTTGTTTTCCGAATCCACTTTATTGCGTTTCGCTTCCCTGTGAAAGTTATTCGCTTTGATTTACGGGCGCAAATTTGCACCGTAGTCGAATTGGGTTCGAGTTATGCTTTGATTCTACCCTTTACATTGTCACCGGGGGAAAACAGGGGACAATGCTAACCGTATAATGGGTGCCGCAATAATTACTATAATACCTTAAAGGACCACCTCAATCCCCTAATCGGAAGCCAAACTAACGTGGCGCCGTCCCGCATAGAAATATCTTAAATTGGCAACACGGTCCGGCGGGCCGACCATAAAACATCTTAATGAGTGGAGCTAGCAGCTGCGGATCCCATATTGCCGCTCTCATATCCATGCAAACTACCCACCGCCGCCGTCTTAGCAGCCTTACTTTCCTCCTCCTTGTTTACAAGTCGACAACTAATTTGATGCAATATGTGCATAGGACAACATTACGGGCGCTATCTCCTCCGTGCGTGTCTTGCATACATTTGCTTCCTTGCTTACCGCAACCCGCAGCCTGACCCTGCCACGAACCCTTCATATTCAAATTGGCCCCGGACCGGTCATTTGGACGCGGATTTGTTATAAGATTAAAGGAAGATTTCACTTGTGAAACAATATGGCAGACAATTTACATATTTCGTTTCCTTATTAGTTTCGGGATATTTGTTTTGGGGCCGGCGAATTTACATCCACTGACCGATTAAATGGCCCTTAGGCGTCTTTAATGGGGGTGCCGCGTGGTCGTTGTTGGCCTTAGCAAATGTGTGCTTATGCGTAATTGAATATTTTATGGACCGAAGCAAATGTGGCGCTGACACTTTATTGATTGCGCGAATCTAGTTACTTCTATAGCGATGTCTAGTCCCATTCGAAAACATATTTCATGCCTCTGTTTGGAGAGCCAACACCACTCCGCGTCTTGCCTTTTCAGTTTACACCCGTGTTTATCGTTTGCATTTATCTGTTGACTGTTTTTATTCCGCGGTTGACATTTACCCTCTGTTTCAACAAGCGCGCCATTATCCGGACGAGTTTCTTTCATTCGGAACACGAGTGCTCGCGCGGCATTACCTCCATTCAAGTCGAGATAGCTTCACTTAGTTTCCTCTTTTTCAGTACGGACGGGTTAATTTCTGCATCTTTATTATTCGAGTGGCCGGTGTATGGGATGGTGCAGTCTAGTCTGTCTGGTGGCGTAGATTGTGAGGCGGAAAGCAAACTTGAATTGTTAGGTCGCCGCGTGGAGGTAATGAACGCGGCGCGGGTGGGACACCAGAGGAGCTGGAGGCTAGTCGGAGCGAGAGGTGGTGAGAGGAAGGGGGTGCAGGCCAGGGAGGGTGCAACGCGTCCTGTATGCACAGCGCCGCTTCCGCATTCGTTAATGCAAAAGCGGGTACAGACTTCAGGTGTACATTTTCAGCGCCTGTGTGCTTTATACTCGATGTCGAGGCGTGCGTCTTTGTACAATACTGTGCCTTAATTATTATTACATTTTATCTCGCCTGCGCTCCGATACAGCTTCCCGAAGAGATTACAAACATAAATGTGTGTACGTAACAAACTTATTTATGCCGATCAATAAGGAAGAGTTTCGCCGTCATGCCATTTAATACTACATCTTATTTTCATTCCGTAATAAAAGAAAGCCGAAACCGGCGGCTTAACAATTCATTATTGCATTCGTTCATTTCAGCTTCATTAAAATCGCATTAGGATTAATTTTTCTCGTCCCCGTTTTAATTCGCAGTGAGCGGGGGCCCGCCGGACCGCTGCAATCATCCATGTCAATATTTGCCAGCCTTACCTGCCTGTGTTTTATGACTTTGCATATAACAAGGACACCAGATACAGTTTTATAATAACTTCAAGAGTACGTAGCACTCGCAGAGCATAAGGCTTCTTCCCGTCCATCAAGCGGATATGACTCCATGATCTGTGATAGTACATATTTAAAACAAACATATACTATCAAGATAAAGATAACATTAGGTACGTAAAACAAGAATGGCGCCGTACATATTATTTTCACGGCTTGTTTTTATAACTTTGCACTCGTTTACAACTCTTTACGCCCTGACTGTATTCCCAAGTATACCTAATCACTGTGCACTTATTCATGACTTTGGTAATTTCGAAACAAAGTGGAATAGGTTTTAGTCCTTATTCGCACGAGTAGGTACCTACTAAATGTAATTGTCGAACATCGCATAGACGGAGCCATAGGAAATTAATGGTCAACTCGTTTAATTACCGCTTGCTACCCGAGCGACGCCATTTTCTACAATGTATAAATGTTGTAGCCCAGTCAACGGAGATTTTCTAAGCATATTTTTATTCTAAATATCCCATGCCACATTGTAAACCACTACCATTTCAAATCAGTTTATGTGTAGTTAAGATAGACTGAGCTACTTTTGAGACTACCATATTAAAATTTGCAACTTATTCTTTAACTATTTCTAATCTATTTCTTTAACTATGTTTTAATTTAATTTCTACGCGTTGTTGAAGTGTATAGAGTTCCATGATGAAATGTCACGATTAATTATATATACCTGCCTTTGACAGCTATTGCTGTTTCACGATGGCGGCTATTCGCTGGCTAAGTTCGAGCGTGCCTATTGAAAAACCCTACATGTGACATTGGTTGCTTTTCTGAAGCCTTAATTCATTGACTAGAGTTATATCGGGCAGTTTTACGTAAATAGTAAATATTGATTTTGACATAAATATTCCATCCATTGATGTGATGGTTTATATAGTCCGCGACTGACTTGATCTCAATTTCCGTTGCCACCCACCTGCCACCGACTTCATACGAAGTACAAAAATAATAGACTTAAGACTTTCGTGGCGTGGGGGGGTTTACCAGCTCGCATTTCTAAGGCGGCGAGTGGGTTAAAGATTTATTTTTTTGTCGATAAGTGTAACTTTTTATGGCCATGTTCCGTCTGTGCGTACCTATGTCACGGACATTGAACACAAGAAGTGTATTTGGGAAGCCGCTAGACATAGTTGTGGCGTGGTGGTGATGTAATTTTTTGGGGACACGTCATTGTTAACTGCAAGGCAAAAAAAAACATATCAATGGAGTTCAACATGGGGCACATCAACTGATGGATCTGTAAACATAAATAAAAGGCCTCTAAATAAAGCTTTTTGATTATCTATCGGAGATGAGCGCTTTGAAAGTTACAAAAAAGCTTTAAATTACCTTCAATGAAAATTGATTTGTGTATTATTTTGAGTGTCTGCCCTTGAAAAAAGGACGTAAGTGCCATAAGTTTTATATGAAGATACGAACGAACTTTAGTAGTAATAATATGTATTACCTACGAAACAATTTCTTTCGCTCGGTTCAATACGCACTTGGCCTGTTTTCTAATATAGTTATTTTTTATTTAAGTAAAAAACTAGTAGTTCTTTGCTAAAGTATACATATATAAGTATATATTTGTCATTTACTTATTGGCGCACACACTTGATATGTAAGGCTGATGTTTTTACCGCTGAAATTGTGCGGCAGACCGATTAATTTTAATTTCACAGTAGCAAATACCACACACAAAGGATTTATTAACCCTAAACTGGGGTCTAGAGATGTGTTCACAACGTGGAATGAAAATCGATATTTCATTTTCAAATCGATGCACCGAAGCCTTACGATACATTCGCACGCGAGTCCTCGAGCCCTTGCCAACAGATATCTACAATATTATTAATTCAAGCATATTAATAAAAGGTGTCGTGTTACGACCACACCGACTTCGCAGGAAGCATGGCCCGGTGCGCCACCCCGGCCAAAATAATACAAATATACTGTGAAACGGTTTTTTACTTAAAATGTTTCGATTCTAGACGAACTCCGATTGTCAGGCCGATTTTAACACGCTCCGTTGAACCTGGTGGAAAAACAGTTGATGTCAATATTTTGACCATATACTTCTTTTACGATAGGATTTCTCGGGGGTGTCAAAAGAACAAAACAACCTAAACACGATATCACGATATCTATCTAATGTCTGTTTCGAAATTTCGCACGTGGATAACGCAAACATAAAAAAAAACACGTTAAATAAGAAATGAAATTTTTATACGTGAGCCGTAAAAATATGAGTACCGCTCAAACGACTAATGTGACAACTGACTACAAGCCTCAATCATCGTTAATCTCATATGACTGTACTTTCTATAGTTAAGAGGGTACAATCGGGGAATTGGACAGTTAGCCCTGAGTGTGCGTCTGTACAACTAATTGAACGAACGAGCGAAGCGAACGAAGTTCTCCGTTTCAGCATGGGTCAACATTCTTTCGTATGTCCGGATGTCCGGCTGTTCTCCTCTACAGCTCGCATTTCTCACCCAATTCACCCAGCAACCTCAATAATTAAATACAGTTTTTTTTAAAACGATTTAGTTAAAATGAAATGTACTGAAGAAACGCAGAAATAAACTTCTAAATATATGAATAATATCTAGGTAATATAAAAATACTATTCGGAGTACAGTACCTACACCTGCACGAATGCCTGACAGAAGGCGTACCTACCACGGTTCCATTTTATCACTTATCGTTGTGGATAAGACGTCCATCACTCTCGCACTCGCATACTTGTCAGAACGTGACGGATATCATATCCACAGCGATAAGTGCTAAAATGACTTCATGTGTAGGTACGGCCGTTAAAGAGTGTCAGATATGTTTGCAGCTGACTGTAAATGCTGGTTATGTTTGCAAATGCAGTTTAACTTTTCTTTCATCCAAGAAAAACAACTAAGAAAAACAGCGTTCGAGTCAGTTAGGCACTTGAAAAAAAATACAAAATCTTTTTCAACGGATTGTTGAGTTTTGTCCAAAATTATATGAATAGTGCCGGGGGCCTCAACATCGAGAATCGAACGTTTCACGGTCCGTAAGTCCGAACCGTATCGATACGGGTATAATAACCAGTGGAATGGTAACTATAAAGAGAGATTGTATTTTTTACTAGCGTCGTAAGAAGTCGGAATGTCCGACCGGCCCTTTGATCGTTTTGATAAGTGCTCGCGATTTTTTCTTCCCTTTTTTTGTTGATAAAAAAATTCTGTGGCGCCGTTATTGATATTGTTATGAAATGTATGATGGAATGTTTTGAGGGATGACTGATACATGAAGGGTATTATTGCAAATACTTCCAAGTTATAAGTAATCCAAACCCACTACACAGAAATGGTATATGGAAAATCGAAATCATAATGTGTTAATTGAAAATATTTATCGGGTAAGCAAGGTCCAATACTCCAAGAACAATAATCTGCAGAATTTAGAGGAAAATTGTTATCGCCGTTGCCACCCTGCTCATAAATATTGTGCTTGCCGAAATAAAACAGAGGAAATAGATAAAAAGCTAAACGGTTGTCCGCCGCGCCCGGGACAGTGGCGCGGACAGATCGTGATGACAAATGTGCTGATAAAAATGTTCAACTAAATCCAATTTTTCTATTTTTCGCGGGAATTTGAAATGATAAATTAACACGAAATACTATCGCGTTTTTGGGACGACTTCCAGGTATATTTATATTTATTTAATCCTAAATATTTACTTACCTACTTATTCATCTAAATGTTTAGGGATGAAGTTTGAACAGTGTCTGAAAACTCACGTTAGACAATAAGGCTTAGGTTTATTTTTATTCAGCCTTTAATTGTCTTTTATTATGCTCACTTTTCGGATAGTCATTATTATGGTGCAAAAAAATGAAATACTTAATGATTGATCTAGTACTGTGAAATGAAATTGAATGGTATTTGAGGCGGTATATTGCATCTAGCTTAGATAAAAAACAAGATGTCTGCATCCATTCCGTTTATCTATCGAACATTATTTCATACACATCTATCGGAAAGCCATTCTAACGGTGTCTGATTTTATTCTAGGCAATTTATTTTCAATAAAGAACTATAAAAAAGACTTATCTAAATTGCTCTGGTGCGACTGAGGGGAGTAGCTGTCATAAAAACCGATTCATATTTATGTGTTCTGCACAGACGGAGAAACGACAACTATGGCTGTGATAAAGATATCATCAGGTGGCTTATATTCCCTCGATACTCTTCAAGGGTGACATAGAGTTGGATGGAGAGAAGAATATGTAGGCACTAAATTGGATTGTGCCTGTATTACGTATTAGAGTGTTTATCCGTTGAAGTCTTCGTCGGATTGTATCAAAACAAGTTGGCACTTAGCCTGCAACTTTCTATCGAAATACCTACTCGTACAACTCAAGTAATTGCGTGGACTGGAGTTAGCCTGACTGTGTACTTTGATTTAATATTAAGACCATCAAGACTAATGGTTCTTATTCCTGGAATTTATTTTTCTAGTTACAGTTTTGTAAAAATAAGACGTTGGAATATAAAGATCAGTGTTAAATTATTGATATAAAGAAGCGAAGGAAGCATTGGATCGCTCGAGGCCTGACTGAGTAACATTATACACAGCCCTCGCACGGCGTCCGTCTAATTATGAGTACTAAACACAGTAATTTCAATGCTTAATCTGTTATCTTGGGACATTTATCGGCATTTCTCATGATGGGCATAATACGTATCGATAAAAACAATACGAATAAAAATAAAAATAAACCGGCGTTATTGGCTTCATATCCACTGTCATATTTTTAAATAGACTTCCACGAATGGTTCACTGTATTTATTACAAACACTTATGTAAAACGAGAAAGAAAAGCAACGGAATTTAAAGGCGCAATAATCTGCTCAGTATAGCGACTCATTTACATGATATTCGCCAACAAACCCAAGGGGACAGTATCAGCCATTTATGAGTGGAAAGCATTAAAGAAAAGAAAACTCAATAGATACATAGATATATATTACAGATATAACAAGAAAAGAAGCCGCGTACAAGAAAACGGCTCGCGGCAAACGAGCCCGCGGAAAGCATTGTTCCGACTTTTAAAAACGGAACAAAATGAACGAGGGGAAGGAAATCGGATGAAAATATGAAAAGAATACACGTTGTGCAGAAAGAAGTGAAATGAAACGTCGGAGATCGGGTCTCAACCGCGGTGCGGTCCGCAAATATAATTTGCATAGTCAAATAGCCCAACTTTAGTCTGCTGCGGATGTTCGCAACCATATTCGTTCGTTGCTTTTTAACCACACTCCCATTCTGTGTAGGGCAGGGCTTTTATTGCATTTTTTCCCCTTTGAACGGATTCCTTCAATATTTCGTTGGTTCGTTTTTATTCATACGCTCGGTCATCGAATTGTTTCGCTTCATATTTCGCACGCTACGTTCCGTTCTGTTAATTCCGTTTGTGATGTGAGTCCGCTGATAATTTATTGATTAAAATTCTATTTCTATTATTTTTACCAGATGTGAAATTATTCATCATCAAAAATATATTCCAATCGAACTACTTTTGTACCTTTGTAATGTCGAATAAAGAAATGACAAGTCATTATCAGCTTACTGAAGCAAAACGATTTCTATAGAATTAAAGAAATGTCTAAAAGAACAATGAAATTATTAATATAAAATTATAATCGCTTTGAACCGAACTACCGACTGGTATAAAGTCGAGATAACCACTTTTGTTCAGCCAGCATCCGCATCGAATCGAATGAAATAATCGATTGGATTATTCCGACTCATCATTGGTTCCGAGTGAGAGCAATGGGCCGGATTATGGGGCACAAAGGAGGCCGCCGAGCCGTGGATGCATAGACAAATATTGACTCCTTGAAACAATGAACATCGTCGCACAACCGCTCTCATTGGACGAAGGAAGCTTTGATTGACGCTTTTAACTCGAAAGTACTAATGATTGATTCCGTAGTTACAGTTCAATAAAATACAAAAGGAACATATTAGAGAGATATGGAGCTTCATAAATCATAAACCAGCGTATAAAACCCGCCGTTAACAACAACCAATTTTGGTCTTTCTAACTACTTCAAAAATAATTCATCTTACTGATGTTGTATTTTATTTGTGTTGAATTAACGTAGGCTTTGGTATTGTTAATTTACGCATAGTAAACAAAAGAGGTGAGATGAAAAGATCCGAAAATAAGCGTCAGTCGAGTGCGAAACTGTTTTGAGAGGTGTTAGAGCGAATCGATGCTCGGACTCGATGGTCCGACGAATTTTCCACTGAACGGACCTCTGGACGCCAAACCTTTGTATTGGAGAGAAATTAACTGAAAAAGGTCGCTTCCATCTCAAAGCCAGTAATTATACACGGGTACATAAATTAAATGTTAACAAATATTAAAACGTAAGTAATATTATTAAGATGACGGTTGTAAGTTTGCAGGTATGTTAGGGGTTAATGTCCGGAACCACTTAAATACGATTTCAAAAAATCTTTTTCTTTGTGGGCGTGGACTTGGACTTTCTGGATGGACATTGGACTAAGCCTAAATTTTATCCCGCCCACTCTTTGCAATACGCGGACAGAGCCGCACGGCAAGTTAGTACGTAATACTCCATTACTTTCACGTAATTCACGTAAGTACATTAATTTAGACGACACTCACATTTTACTAACATTAAAAATACTCTTACGAGCTGTTCATATGCGGTTATTATACTTATTACCATCCGCTCGTGTCGGAGGTCGCGCGATGACAAATGATGCGTACGAGTGGATCGCGTACTTTCATTAGCAACCACATTCATTATTAGCCAATGGTTAATGAGAAAACGCTCTTTACTTTTATTTACAACTCTAGCTATATCCATGCCCACATTCTACAAAAGCTCTGTAGCTTATACGGAATAATACAATGTACAAATTTTGTCCATTCAGAAGATCCATTCTAAATATTGGTGAAACATTTTTTGAAATCGAATCATAACGAGAATAGCCAACAAAATATAACAAAATTTATATACTATATAAGAATATTGGAAGAGTTGACAAGATTCCATCATGAGTTATTCATTGAAAGTTGAAACCAAACGTCGACAGCATTTTTCAGCATACAATCAAAGTTTTGTAGGAGATATATTTTTAATTTTCCATTCCGAGCATGCCCCCAGGACGCAGCGGAAGGCCGTAACTTGCACTTTGTATTATTCATAGCTAACGTGATGCGGACGAGCTATCTCTGAAATATACAAACTAGTTTATGTTGCAGATCGAACCGCTGAATTAACAATCTTAGATTATCTATAAGAGACAGTTCAGCGCCAATTATAGATACCTATTATAAGTACTGGATACACGAGACACGAGATAGTGAAATATATTAAGAATTTTTCTTTTTGTTTATTACATAGACTTAAATATACAGGGAATGGTTTAGTGGTCAAGTCCCCGGGCGACCGAGCTCTGCTCCGAACCGAATTTTCCGAGACATATGTGATCTCGCTAGATCGATTTTTTGCCATCGTAAACCCCATAGGTGTATATGTGTTCCAAATCTCATTGAAGTCGTTAGAGCCGTTTTCAAGAACGTGATAATTGCTCGTTTAATAGTATAGAAGTAAAAATTATATTGGGTTCGATACTTAATTAATTGCCCATGCATTTTCTTATGTTTGACATGACATGAGCGGGACGATTTATGAGTCAAAGTACCTACTTATCTAAGAGCCTTGGAACAAAGTATACTTGAATTTTCAATACAAACAGTTCGCAGAAATGTCTGCACATCTTACTGTCGCCATGCCGCCCCTTGCCGGAGGCGGCGTCCATCAACACGCATCCGATCATCATTCGTCAATCGAGCATTCGAGAGAAAAAGATAGACACTGCCCACCATAGCCCGTCAGAAAGGGAAGCCTGCACTCTAAACCACCGATTATCGACGGTAATAACAAAACGAATTACACACAGACACGAATCGAACGTTTTAGGCTCCGTATTTGAAATCGAAAAGGTCGGTCGAGGAAAAGAGATAGCTTTGTGGTCTCAAAGTTTGGTTACGTGAAGTTATGCACGTGCATGCTCGGAGGAATACGGCGAACGGGCAAGAGGGAACCGTTTATTTAGCCGGGGTTTTGTTGTTCTGCGTGCGGTATTCGTAGTAATTGTTATTTCGATACGGTGCGAGCGCGCACTGCGATTAAAGGTGACTTTGACTAAGTCCTGGTGGCATTTACGGAACGTTTTACAGCCAGGGTCAACACGATCACTGCAATGCCGCATTTATGAGATTCGGTTCATCCGTTGTATGTACCATTAAATGAAATGGCATTGTTGGGGAATATGCCATGAACATTTTAGATGATCTCGCTGTATACTAGCTTTGCTTACTTCAAGTTTAGCCCAACATGTTAGGGAAATTTCTTACGCAACTTAATATTTACATAGCTTAACATCCTGCGTGTTAGTTCTGTTTTGATATATGTTATTATCCATCTTTAATACCAATAACTTGAAGTAACACTTCTTTCTAGGTATTCAAATATAAACCTAGGATTATTAACTTAACGTAAAAAAATAAATCAGAGCAGCCTCTTCGTCGAATTTTCGGTGGGCTTCCGTTGGTTATTGTCTTGTTTTAAATTTTATTTTACCGAATAAACTTAATGCACCGGGCCATTTCTGATGAACCTAATTATCAGTATAGTGAATTTGCAATTTGTTCACAGTAATGTACCAGAAGCGGTTAAAGAAGGAGCGGAAACAACGGCAGCAGGTGCAACATCAGCTGGAGATGGAGCTGAAGCGGCGGCTGAAGATCGAGGAGGCGTTGAAGCAGTCCGGCGCCCCCGCCGAGGTCTTGAGGATCGTTACTGGTAAGCTCACGTCACTCTTCATTTAGCACCAGTGATGTACCAGAAGCGGTTAAAGAAGGAGCGGAAACTACGGCAGCAGGTGCAAGATCAGCTGGATATGGAGCTGAAGCGGCGGCTGAAGATCGAGTAGGCGTTGAAGCAGTCCGGCGCCCCCGCCGAGGTCTTGAGGATCGTTACTGGTAAGCTCACGTCACTCTTCATTTAGCACCAGTGATGTACCAGAAGCGGTTAAAGAAGGAGCGGAAACTACGGCAGCAGGTGCAAGATCCGCTGGATATGGAGGTGAAGCGGCGGCTGAAAATCGAGGAGGCGTTGAAAAAGTCCGGTGCCCCCGCCGAGGTCTTGAGGATCGTTACTGGTAAGCTCACGTCACTCTTCATTTAGCACCAATGATGTACCAGAAGCGGTTAAAGAAGGAGCGGAAACTACGGCAGCAGGTGCAAGATCAGCTGGATATGGAGCTGAAGCGGCGGCTGAAGATCGAGTAGGCGTTGAAGCAGTTCGGCGCCCCCGCCGAGGTCTTGAGGATCGTTACTGGTAAGCTCACGTCACTCTTCATTTAGCACCAGTGATGTACCAGAAGCGGTTAAAGAAGGAGCGGAAACTACGGCAGCAGGTGCAAGATCAGCTGGATATGGAGCTGAAGCGGCGGCTGAAGATCGAGTAGGCGTTGAAGCAGTCCGGCGCCCCCGCCGAGGTCTTGAGGATCGTTACTGGTAAGCTCACGTCACTCTTCATTTAGCACCAGTGATGTACCAGAAGCGGTTAAAGAAGGAGCGGAAACTACGGCAGCAGGTGCAAGATCCGCTGGATATGGAGGTGAAGCGGCGGCTGAAGATCGAGTAGGCGTTGAAGCAGTCCGGCGCCCCCGCCGAGGTCTTGAGGATCGTTACTGGTAAGCTCACGTCACTCTTCATTTAGCACCAGTGATGTACCAGAAGCGGTTAAAGAAGGAGCGGAAACTACGGCAGCAGGTGCAAGATCAGCTGGATATGGAGCTGAAGCGGCGGCTGAAGATCGAGTAGGCGTTGAAGCAGTCCGGCGCCCCCGCCGAGGTCTTGAGGATCGTTACTGGTAAGCTCACGTCACTCTTCATTTGGCACCAGTGATGTACCAGAAGCGGTTAAAGAAGGAGCGGAAACTACGGCAGCAGGTGCAAGATCAGCTGGATATGGAGCTGAAGCGGCGGCTGAAGATCGAGTAGGCGTTGAAGCAGTCCGGCGCCCCCGCCGAGGTCTTGAGGATCGTTACTGGTAAGCTCACGTCACTCTTCATTTAGCACCAGTGATGTACCAGAAGCGGTTAAAGAAGGAGCGGAAACTACGGCAGCAGGTGCAAGATCCGCTGGATATGGAGGTGAAGCGGCGGCTGAAAATCGAGGAGGCGTTGAAAAAGTCCGGTGCCCCCGCCGAGGTCTTGAGGATCGTTACTGGTAAGCTCACGTCACTCTTCATTTAGCACCAATGATGTACCAGAAGCGGTTTAAGAAGGAGCAGAAACAACGCTATCTATTTAAAACTTGAAAGATAGATAAACCGCGCAGAAAGCTATGCCATGCCACTAATGGGATAATCCACATTTTTATTAATGAAAAAAAATGAAAAGAACCTAAGACACTCTTCTTAAAGTACCAGCTGTGCGTATTGATTGTGTTACATATTGTTCTAAAAATATACGGCTGGGATTAACAGAATCATGTTTCTTTTTAGGTTATAGATGTTAAGATTACATGTAGGTATTCTCCTATTTGTAATGGCTTATGAACACTAGGTACTCCCTTTGGACACGTATTAAATTGATATATGCGTAGCTAATGAACTCCGCCAACTGAAATTAGTTTCAACAAGTTAATTATCAAATAAAACATCTCGGGCCTGTCAAATTGTCAATGCTTTCACTATCAGACTTATTCAACAAGTTACGTGTGCGTATATGCCTCTGACATGTTAACTTGCCGTCTGTCAAACTATCTATCGAAGTTCATAACCGAAATCAATAAAGTCAAGTGATGTTGCGTTGTAATGTAAATCCTACGTGCTACGGTTAATATTGGTATTTAATTGTAGATGGAGTGACTTGTGACCTTGTTGTTTGATTGGGTCGAGTCGAGTGCGTGACGTAAGAAGGGCGGGCGAGCACTGGTGAAGGCTTGTACTAATCTCCGTGTCAGGAAATCGTTTCGCAGGCCATTTCAAACGAGGGTTCGGTGCTGAACTCACACGCATTTAAGTTCAATTTCTTGCATAATAGCTGTTTACTACAGCATTTATTGGCTGTCAATCAGGCAGATTACCCGTGCCATTTACCTAGCCTAGCATGGTTTAACATGCGAATACTGATTCTAGTAAAAGACATAAAATGCGAAAACTTCAGTCATTATAATATTGATTAAAAAATGTTTATTAAGAAGTTTTACATTCGATTATTACGTTTAGTAAGTCGAACCAGGAATCATTATTTTTGATACGAATCCTAACACAACAGTATTTCCACAGAGAACCTATCATCGCCGACGCAAGAACCGGCGCGGCAAGAGCGCGAGAACGGCGACAGCAAGCCACCCAGCACGGAGCCGCCGGCGTCCTCGCCTCCCTTCCAGCGCGACCCGCCGCGCACGCCCGACAAGCCGCAGTGGAACTACCCGCCGCCGCCCGTGGACATCATGGCCGGCGGAGCTGCCTTCTGGCAAAATTATTCCGGTGAGCATCCGATCGGTACTCTTCGGCTTTGACAACTATTCTCTTCTTCTTCTTGATACACCTCGCTCAGGATCATGACTCTTGACGACCGGCGGACGTAGCATGGTCGACATTTTATCGCCGTCGAAGACTTCCGTCACGTACTGACAAGTATGCGAGTGCGAGAGTGACGGATGTCCATCATGATTGGACAACCATCTTAGGCCCGCAGTTATCGCTAACCCATTCGCCACCACAGAAAAAAATGCCGTCACCACGTAAGTCTTAAGTCATCGGATGCAACAAAATGCTATCCATAGGAACTATACACCTAAAGTTCCATCCAGGGCTGAATGGGCCGAAGGTCTAGAACGACCAAGGTCTAGTATCGAAGACAGCATAGGGTACCCGGACGGATAAAAATAAGAGCAGGCATTTATAAGCAAATTATTATAGTAGAGGAGAATACAAATAGACAAACCAGAGTCGGGAGCAGGCATAAAGGAATGGGCAAATGCACAAAAGATCCCACTGGGTCGAAATGTATCCGAAAGGGCCCTCATCTAGATAAGATAAGTCTTAAGTCTATTGTTTTTCGACTTCATTATGTAGTCGGTAGCAGGTGGGTGGCAATGGTGACCAACTAGCGTTTAAGTCAGTGGCGTGGTGGAGTGCAGCGCGGACATATTTGACTGTTCTGACTCGTCTGACCATCGAATAAAAAATCGGGCTCGAGGTCTTTTACGGTCGATCTTCGCTGTCACCATCAGCCTCTCCAGGGTCTGCACACCTTAGCTTAGAACCATGTCACAGGACCACAACGGTCGCATTTATCGCGGTTGTAATGAAAAACCATTAGTCTTGGGCATTTATGTACCATCGTACAAGGTGCAAGAGTTGGGTCATGAAGTTTTAATCGACGACTTGTGTATACACATAGCAATCGATTGTAATAATTGTCTGGAATATCTACAGCACAGTCGGCCAATTATCGTTACGAACGGAATGGTACCAAAGCTCAAAGCTATGTTAGTGCGCAGGGTTATAATTAGGCTTAGGACTTTTGGATGCTCGCCGTGGTTCTAGAATCCAGGGAGTCGCCATTATGTTAAAATATTTTTTCGAAGTCAAAGTGTAAAAATAGAACATTAGATGATTAGATGTCATGATACCGATACTGTAATAACCAGATGGGGCACTTGGCTAACTGCAGCTTTCTATTACAGTACGTATTTTGAATAAATAAAAAAAATATTGCAAGCTTAGTGGAAAGATGCCATATCTATTAAAAATGCTAAAAGGTTTTTTCAAACATCAATCTCAGAAGAGGTCTTGACTTTATAAAAAACGCCTACGAAATAATCCTAAGCCTAGTTATAATATAAAATACCTACAAGTTTTAATGTAAAATTCTACATGACATATCGGTTTAGCGAAATCACATACCTAATAGTAACGCCAAAACATAAAGTTCAAAAGCATTCCAATAATTCGGAAGTACAAGCAATTTTATTATCCTTTTATTAGGGTAGGATTGGAACGCATGTACAATTGCTAAGTTATTGAATTTGTTTAGAATACTATAGGGGTAGCTACCCTGTAGTTATATGTTTAGTAATGTTGGTTTACTCGAATTATTGAAAATGACAGCATCAGGTAGGTATTGCAATTTAAATACCAGTACAGGTAATTCAACCTGTACTGTAAATAGCTTTACGTCACACCTGGCCATAATGCGAGTTTTACTGCACGCTGCGCGTACAGGAAAACTCGCATTGTGGCCAGGTGAAGACGTAAAATTTTGTACTCAACACGGGCGGTAATTCGTAAAGCCCCAGAGCGCATATTTATGGCCCTCACCTTCGGTTCGGGCCACAAACACCTGCGTTCTGGGGCATTAACGAATTCACCGCCCTAGTTACGTAATGTACTATTAAAAAATCTGTTTATTATAATATAATAATAATATATGTAAAATAGGAAGGTACAGTCGACCTCAATTATATCTTTACACTTTTTCAACTTATTACGTTGCATAAGACGAAAAATGCAAACATCTATTTAACGTTATAAAACAAGCGACGTTTTGAAACACATGTAGGTACTAATGCAGAAAAAAGTAATCCGCATTTTTGCAATCTGCCTTTATAAAAAGTTATAAAAGTCATAAAGTAACTCGTCTACATTCTAATAATTCTTCGATATTCTCGCGTACTTTCCAAACGAGCACTTTAACAAACGAATTGCATTTCAAGTGGAAAGGAAAGCAACTAATTTAAGTGTTGCTTTACCCCAAGTATCATTCAAAACACACGCAAACACGCGAAACGAATTAGGCACTCGCAATAGCATAAGGAGCGGTAAAGAGGTCGCGAGTCCCAACAATGTAGTAAGTACTAACCTAAACACAAAAAGTATCGTTAAAAAAACAATAAAGTAAGTCCTGAAAAAATACGCTGAATATTTTACTAGTAAGTACTTTGTCTGGTACATCACCAAGGCATTACAGTCTACGAGATTTGGAACTGGTCTTATGACACAACGCGACACCCATATAACGTAAATTGGCACTGCTCATCGAAATAATAATAAAAGTTTCAATAGCTTCCGAGTTACAAAACAAAGTTCAATCTCCATGCATGCTCTCTTTGGCACTTATAAAATGATTGTAATATTTTTTACGGCTTATTTGTATAGAAATTATCATTGAAAACTCGATATGCAAACCATTACGTCCTACGACTTTTTTTTTAATTTAGTGATACACTGCTTTAATCGATTGGAGTCTGTCAATTTAGAAATATATCGATATGAATCAAATAATTGTGAATAGGAAAATAATAATGTATTATTTAATTACTGTCACGATAGTACGAAATAAAATCACATCGGTCGAAACCGATATATTTGATTGTGCAAAATGTTGCGTTTGAAAATATGGCATTGATTTCTGTACGGCGCGCGAGCTCTCTCAATTTTTCTCGCTCTATCAGGCTCTCTCTTTACTTGTTACTTGTGTTAGCAGACGACAGTGTATAGGCTCTTTATTCGATATCCTAAAAATAATTATTACACAGTAATCAATCGATTCCTTTTATTAGCCATCATCAATTGTAATCGGATATTATGACAATCGATTTACTCTAGCCACATCACTCTTTACATCATATTGGAACTGTCCAAAGACCAGTCCCAATTCTCGTACACTGTAGGTCACAATTTATACGGGATCACCATGGCCAGCGGTAAAACAAGGAATCTCTCAGGTCGCAGCCGAAAGCAAGGGCAATAAATATGAGATCGGAGGCTATCTTTATTTACCGCCGCCTGCGTGAGTACAAAATGGTACTTATTATAGTTTTGGTAAGGAACCGGAATTTTTCGCATGCGTAGCGGGCGTTAATTGCGACTTTATGACGAGGTGTGACGTAAAAAAAAAGCAAATACATTTTCGTAGTTTGATAAACTGAAGCCGCTGAATAGTGATAACGTAATTCAATGTTCGAGAACCTTCACTCGCTCCTACTGCCTTTCCGGAACGAAGACTAAATATAAAAGTTGATGGCAGAAAAACAAAAATTAAAACTTGAATCTTTCCATCGCTTTTTGCAGTCCCGTCGGCAAAAAAATATTCATAAATTAGAAAAGTTTTTCTCCTTTCTTTGACGAACGGGATGACTGATAATACAGTCTTATCATTCATATTACAGGTTAGATAAAAAAAAAGAATCTATTTATACAGTGGTTAATTGACTTTTCTTGGTTTTATTGAAAAAGTATTGAATGAAACATACGTACCTTGAAGCGGCGTCGTTGAAACTGATAAGCAACTGATGGTAAGTAATATAAAGTTGAAAAATTAATAAAGAGGGAACTTCTCCCGCGTACTTTATAGGTGAGCTTGTAAAATGAATAGAAATAAAATTGTACCGCACAGGTGCGGCCGAAACCTTTGGCGATAATAACTTTTTGTTCATCGTTCAGCAATACAGAATATACTTTTAATATTATAGTGTTTTGAACAAATTAATAGAAGATCTATTTTCAATTAAACTGCCAAGGTTATTAAAAGTAGCCAATCAATCAGATGTTTTGGAATGTCATTGGAAGTCTTGACATCACAAAGAATGGTAAACGATTTAAAGCCTGTGTCGAAGTCACGAACGAGTCGGAGTTCAAAAAAGTAAAAGAAATTTGTTAATAGAAAATCAATCCTATCTCTGAGATTGGCCACGCTCCGGCAGTCATCCTACGTACGCCGCTGCGGCACTTCGCCCATTTATTGGAATTATCTAGAAGTGTGTCTAGGGGTTACAGAGTATTTTAAAGTATCTTACAAAACCCGCTTCTCGTAAATACCGTTTAAACAACCCCTTTGTGCACAACTGTCTCGAATTTCCAAAAATAATTAATGAAGTTTTTTTGCGAGATTTTTTGTCAATAATTAATATGGCGATAACAATGAACGAAGGTGTCGATTGCGGCGTAAAAATATTATTTTTAATGATGTAGATCCCAATGAACCTTTGTTTTTGTGAGAGCAATTACTTACTTATATTTCATGCGGATATTAAATTCAAAAGTATTGATTTTGGCAAGATTTTTTAAAATATGATATCTTTAACATATGTTATGTAGTAATTAATTATTGGAAACGACACACTATGTATTAATAATAATCCTTTTTGAGACATATTATACAATAATAGGAAATTATATACTAATATAATATATGCTTTATATTGCATTTTTTGTCGTGTAATAAATAAATCTAAAATTATTTACGTTTTAACTTTTTTTCGATGATTTTGATTTGTTTTAGTATATTTGTTTTTTTTTTTACATTTATAAGCTTCCCGCGCGGCGTTGCCCGCTTGTTGCAAAAAAGGCGGGCACCTTAAAATTACACACAAACTTACAAAGCTACAGTACACAGACTTCTCCTCTTCATAATAAGACTTAAGTACTTCAGATTCCGAATGGTAACGAACACGGCCAGTTTAACGAGGCATATTATCTTTCTAAACCAAGTTTTCATTTCTGTTACCACTATGAACCGCACGGATTCTTACCCTAATAGACAAATTAATGACGACCAAAATAAAAAAACCGGCCAAGTGCGTGTTGAGCCACGCGCAGTGTAGGGTTCCGTAGTTGCCTGTCTGTATTTGTTACAACACGCGCGCACCAAGTAGGTACATGGCGAAACTAATAAGGGTTGCTTGTTGACTACGGAACCCTGATAAGGGATTTTTTCGCCTGTATTTTGTGGTTTTCTGATATTTCTTGAATAACTAAATTCAAAAAATAGTATACTATTTAGTACCTATATAGATATTTTATTTGGAGATAAAATTCCAGTGACGTCACATATCAGAGAATATACTACTATTTGGGTAAATTAACCAAATTACATAAATAATTGAGTAAATTATAGAAACTCCACAGGGTTTCATGTATTTACACGATAATAATTAATAACCTGCTTGGCTCGCTAACGAAACAGTCACGATTCACACTCGCGCTCCAAGCAAATGGTGCGGTTGCGTAGGTCGACTATTACACGGTAAGTACAAGTAGTAACGTCGACTTATCCGTGATAATTTTCCTTTTAAATTCATTATTATGTACCACTGTCTCGATTTTTTCCCCATTCCCAATATTCAGCAGTATTCAGCCATTTAGCCGGCAGGGGGTGCGGGACACTTGACTCGAACAAAAATTTGGGCTTTGAAGCCCAATATCACACAAATAGACCAATGAGTTGAAAAATAGTTTTTAGAACCCCATAATATTTTTGAACAAGCTATCGCTATCCAATGATACACCATGGGTTTAACGAGAAAAAATATTACATCCCCACTTTACGTGTAGGGGGCAAATAATAAGATTAGCTTAAAGATAAAGATTACTATATGGGGTTCCTTGTTGACTACGGAACTCTAAAAAGGTTACATCAAATCCAACACCATAATAAGTTTTTACGTGATCCAAATAAGAGAAACATTTTGTCACCGCGACGACACGCCAGGCACCTAATCGTAATTTCTTGCTCGACTCTCTATTTAGATATGAAATCGATTCGTTTCTTTTAAAAATTAATCGACGACTTGAATGATTCAACCTGTTTTTCTTACCAATTACAAAAAAACCAATGCATTGAAATACGTGGAGCAAACCACTGTGCTACCAACGAGAAAAATAAAAACATTGAGCTAAGTCATTTTACTCAGATACGAGTATCAAACAATTACGACTAAATGAGAATTACTTTTTTAGAGACAGAATGAAATAAGAAACATTAAAGTACAACTTTTACTAAGCAAAGCGCTCAAGCATTACGGGTATCTCAAAGAACAAATAGATTATAGCAGTCAAAGGAACCGGCAATTCTATTTTAAGAGCGGCAAATGCAAAAATATTACGTATTCAAACAAACCTAATGGGACATTTAGGGGTGCCAGCGAACTGAAACGGCAAAGGCCGAAGCTTTTAAGTGTATAATATTTAATTGTGACGCCCTAGGCGTATAATCTCGCCCGGGATAATAGGTTTCTGTTTCGGGACAACCCTCGACGGCGACACTTGCGAGTGTGATGCCCTGCAGCCAGTCTTCACTGAGACAAATCGGATTATAATTGAGTTTTTTTAACTGACGAATGTTTACAAAGCTGAGTGTTTCACTCCCACTCGTCATTTTATTATAAATATGTTGTTTAAATAAGACCAAATGTATTAATTTACAGAGTACATAATTATAATAGAGACAACTATTACTGAAGTACACACAGCACTGTGAGGAAAAATAAATGGGAAGAAAAAAAAGGATATAAATTAGGACACTAGAATCATAAATTGTAAACGAATGCCGGGATAAAAAATTGAATTCCCTGTTGAGAAAATATTCCATCAAAGTAAGCAAAAAACGCGATTCCGTTTATATCTTTTATATCTCGTAAATTGCAGGAGGCGGCAAGCGTTGCATGAAATTGAATAAGCATATTTCGTAAAACGTCGACGTTTTCGGAGACAATTGCCTTACCTCACCTACTCTTGCCTCTTCACGAACTTTGTCAATTTTCTTAAAATCTTATTACTGTGTCTTCTGTTCTTGAGACGGGTTTCAAGTTTTTATTCAAATTATTTTGAATTGTATGTCTGCTCAAGAAGTATTATCTATATGGTATGCTGGATGTTAATCACATTCAAGTCGTTTAGAAGACATTGAAGTATTCCGCACTAAATAGCAGATATAACAATATGTCGGTATACCAAATCGCACATACAGAACCCTTCTAAACGCAATTTAATAATAACGTATATTGCGAGTGGCAGACACGTTTTTACTGCAAAGTAGGTATTTCGCATATTAATTTGGTAAGTGCCACACTTCCACGACTCTGTTTGATCTGAACCTCCGCAGAACACTAATGACATTTTCCGGGACGGCACACTTGTAGCCTGAATATGAACTTTAATTTGAATCGTGGTTGTACGAGAACGTCTTGTTTAATCGTATATGTCTGAGATTTGTAATTGCGCCTGATGATTTGCCAAGGTTTACATGGTGCTTAGAAATTAGTTGGTACCCATTTTTGAAATGAAAACTTCTTTAGCGGCTCTGCATTTTTGTGATGGGGAAAAAATGTTAAACTCGCTTTGAGTTTCCACTTCTGCCGTTCCCATAGTGCAACCCGTTGTTTTTTTTAACAGACGTCTTTGTTCTTGAGTTTTCTATAGTTGTTTAGATTAGATCAATGATATCGAAAGTAAAGATACGCCTGTCCGAACAAAATTCGCTTGACATACGGTGACACACTGTTGACTAAGACTAAGGCACGGTGGCCCGCAATTGCCCGTGGCGGGCCACCGCATTGGACGAATTACTCGTGGGCGTTGGGCCTATCTTTACGAAGTAATATTTATATCTATGGATTAGATGCGTTTGTTGTAGGTTTACTACATTATTGTTATGCATTGAAATGTTTTTAATGAGTGTTTCTCGTTGGTAACAGAATCGCTCGCCCAAGAGCTGGAGATGGAGCGCAAGTCCCGGCAGCAGGCCATGGAGCGCGACGTGAAGAGCCCGATGTCGGAGCGCGCCAGCTACTACAAGAACTCGGTGCTGTTCAGCTCGGCCACTTAGCTACCAGACGCCGGGGCCGCCGAACACCCCCAGGACCACGACAAGCCTGACGACACCAGGAAACCGATCATCAGCGTCAAACCCGAATTCAGGGAAAAATAATATCCAAAGATTTATTGGACACTCAATTCGACGGACCCTAGTGATTCACTCGACTATGCGAACGTTCGCGAGTTCATGTACATTAAATGTTCGATTGTTTATTATAGTCAAGTTTTTCGTATAGATCTCGATGAAGTAAGTTGTACTTCTCTGTTTTGAGATTAAAAGCACTACAGTAATGTAAATATTGTTATTGAAGTAAGATACGTAGATTTCGTGGCGAAGTCTCATGAACTCTTCTTCCATAGTAAAATTTGTAAATATCGCTTTATATTTAAATATGTATTTAAGTCTTACTGTTTATCGACGATTTACGTAAATTATTCGTCAAACATTTAATCTTTAACGAGAGTACCTTTTAACTATGCCATATTTATAAATTAAGAATGGATCAGTTTCGTCGGACTTTGGCGGTCTCGATTTCATTGTACCTTCATGGTTTGTATTCCCAGAGTAATTGAGTATCTCTCCTACATATCTTGAGCTTTGGGCATTAAAAAATCAAATTGGGCTCTTTAATAAATTGATCATGAAAATGGTAGGAATTGATCAAAGACTGTTTTTTGAGATGTTTTTCGTGTTATACAAGTTAGCTCAAGCTGATTTTTATTAGGTATTAGTTGCGTTCCTAAAGTATTTTATGTTCAGTGAAACTAAATTATATTTTAGGATGTAGGTCCCTGTACCTTTTCACAAATACGAACTCGTCGAGTATACTGAAAAATAAAAGGATTATATTGTGATCTTCTATCATGTAATTTATTCAATTTTAGTGCAATGATTAGATGTAACTTTTAAATATATAGGTATCTGCATTACCTTGCGATAGATTCGTTACGTTAGCTGTTTACGATTACACATTTATACAATTGAATTTTATGGACTGAACCCAGAAGAGACAGTTTTGCGTACAATATAACCTAAGTGTTTACTTTAAAGTTTGGTGCGTAGACGCTGTATAAATAATTATAATCGCTGTATCTCATATCCACGCAGAGCCGATGTATGGATATCTATCCTTACAGTAAGCGCGGTAGTCTTAACATTATATATAAAGTATAAATGATAGTGTTATTTATATGCTTAGTTTACGGGAGGACTTTAAATGTCTTAACTTGCATAAGATTTAGAGATCGTATCTGGCGTGATATTGGCGCTTGGCTAGAAACAGTGTTCTGGCATAAACATTGAGTACTTTGTGGAGAGCCGTGGATTATTGTCGGACATCTTTATTATTTGATGATACATAGTCAGGAGACAATAGTCAAGCGCCGAGACGCGGTCGCAAGCGCACGCCCGATGCGACGTTTCATCAGTAATGGGTAATGAATAAAACTTAGTTGTTACTATAAATGTTTAGTGGAGCATGTGTGAGAGCGTGAATGTGGTACGTTTGTATCAGTTTCATTTAATTTTGACATCATAATGTAGAAGTGACAATACTAACATAACATAGAACAAATTAATAGTATATTTTGCTCGAGCTGACTATAATTCCGGTATTGTCCACTGATATTTTCATTCCGGCGAATATTGAGTCTTTACATATAAAGATGTAAGTACCTTAATATTAAACTTCTGTTGTTGTATGCAATTTGAGAGCAAGTGTTATTTATTATTTGTATTATAATTATTTTACTTAAAATTGTGTGTGTGCCTTGTATCGTAGATGAAAATATCAAGATTAAAAAAATCAAAAACATGATGTTGCAGTTTTTGTGCATAAATATCCCACATGGTATGAGTAGGTAGAAGTTTTTTTTTATTCCTATAAATTTCAAGACAGATATTTGAATTACGAATATAGGTACTTGGTTGATTCAAAAAACTAGCGAGAAAAGCCACAGTATTTATTACCTAGCCTCATACCTGGATTGTTTATCACTTTGAGTGACTACTTTGAGCACTATAGTGTGTCAAAAACCAACCATTGTTCGTTGGATGTTTAGTCTCGGTTGAATACCAGAATAAGTTGAGATATCTGAGATTAGATGTCAAAATCATATGGACTAATCTAGGAATAAACTATATTCTTGTTTGGTCCATTGAACCCTTTATGTGACAATGTTCGGAGTGGTTCACCCTCCCAAGAGGAACGTTTCCGGAAGGAGCAGGATCAATGACTTATTGCATTGAAATCGTATTGGGTGACAGAACACACTGAGGAAACACCAGTTGCTGACTGGAGGGTCAAACGTTACATTGGTGTATACTTGAAATTATTTGAACTGGCCGAATTGCATAAAAGGGGTTGTCCATAAATTACGTCATCGTTTTTTGACGATTTTTATCATCATTTATCACCCCTTATCATCATCCTGGTATTCCTTGAAATGGAAATTGAAATGACGTAATTTATGTATAGCCCCGAAATAGGTAAACCATTCTATAAGCAACTCTACCAGGTAGATGAAGCCAAATCCAATGGAAGCTTTATAAAAAATTCGCTACAATCCATTCACAGCCCATTAGTATGGCAATTAAAACAGTGGCAAATAAATGTAAGTTTACAAGTCCACTAAATGAGTCTGATTGATGGAAAACTAGCAACCGGACCATTACTTACACCAAATCTATCCGGTTCGATTCCGGATATCTGTTCCACCTGTAAATTTAAATTACATTTCGATGTTTCTACCAATTGATGATCATTTTACAAGGGTATGTTACTTTTGTATGTATAAATAACCAAACCAAAAGATTATGGAAATATCAGGAAGCTTACCAACCGCGCTACAAAACAGCAGTAAAAATCCAAGGAAAAGCAAACCCACTCATCCGTATTGTTGTCGATTTGATCACCACTTCTTTTATAACAACATAATTTTAAATTCAATCACATCAACAGCCTATATCCCACTGCTGGGCACAGGCCTCCTCACATGTATGAGAGGGAATGGGCAGTAGTCCCCACGCTGGCCCAGTGCGGATTGGGGACTTCACATGCACCTTTGAATTTCTTCGCAGATGTATGCAGGTTTCCTCACGATGTTTTTCCTTCACCGAAAAGCTAACGGTAAATATGAAATCATATTCCGTACATAAGTTCCGAAAAACTCATTGGTACGAGCCGGGATTCGAACTCACGACCGCCGTTTGACAGCCGCATGCCTGAACCACTGGGCTACCGTAGCTTGACGTCTTTAAATTCAATAACTAATAATAATAAAGCCTTTATTCTCTACTAGGTACGTTATACAATTTGCTTACTTCCAGTTGTTTCCTGGGATTATAACTAACGATTATAACTAGTAGGAGGTTATTAAATGTAATTTATTTTATTATTTTTTTAAACATGCATGTATTCTATTATCATCATCATCATATCGACGTCCACTGCTGGACAAAGCCCTCCCCCCCCCCCAAAGAGTGCCAAAGTGACCGGTCCTGCGACACCCGCTTCCAGCGGTTATTCTACTATATCTTGTAATATTATTTATATTATTTTTACAATAATTATGTAATAGGTTACCTACATGCAGCTTATAGTTACACATTTCATACTATTTAATCCTTTTCGACTTAATCATTACAATGAAAAGTGTATTTAGATTTTAAGTTATAGATTAATGATTTATTTAAACCTACATGTATTTTAATGAAACAAGTTATGTTTGCTATGTTTACTAGAATTCATTTTTGATCTCTGTATTCATTGCATTGGTATTAAATAATTTGTTGTTTATTTGACTAGTATAAGTAATATTTTACTAATTCATGGCATTGTTCATAAATTATATTTATTTAAGTATTTGGTTCAATGCTAGTATTCTTTCTTCCTTGTAGTAGTCGTAGGGTGTAGGCAAACCCATTGTCCTCCATCATCATCATCATCATCATATTAGCGGAAACACGTCCACTATCGTCCGCAACTCAACTATCATATAAGATCCGTCGATACAGAAAAGAATTTCGGATTAAAAAATCACTAAAATCGGTGGATTTGTCTCTGAGGCATATGGCCGCTGTGAGCCAGAGTTTCAGGATAGAGAGTACCAACAGACACGGCGAAGCTGTTTAGGAAACGAGTACGAGGCAAATACGTAAATGATATCTACATCGACGGCAACCAAGTCATGCAAAAAGGGAACCAAAATTTATCATACCTCCATCCAGCAAGCATAAAGTAGGTAGATATACTTGAAAAGAAAAGCGGCTTCGTGCACTAAATGTAAGGTGGTTATTTCTTCAATTTGTTTGACAGACTTTACTCTTACAATTCCGATTCTTTACTATACAATAGTAAGGGTGAATATCCCGTGGCGGATCCAGGATTTATGTGTACCTGTGGGGGGGATCCGTTAATGAAAATAACCAGAAGATACGTGCGAAGCCGTGTTTTCATATATGTGACACAGCTGTCAAGCATGGGAACTATTCTTATCCATGGTCGCGCACCTATTAGCACTTTCTTCAGTCACCGGGCGTTCGTAAGATTGTTAACAATTGTTAGGAGTTCTTCAATAACTGAGACATAACTTGTCATATGAAACAATAGTCTACGACGTACTCAAACATTTGTCTTCAGAATTCAAGATTAAGCTCCGTAATGTCCTTCACTTAAATCGGTTCATCCGTTTGGGAGTTTGAGGATGTAAAAAATGTCATGTTTTTGGGGTCAGGGGTTGAAAACAGCAATTAACACCAGCCTTAATAGACGTTAATAATGAAATATCGTTTTTAACAGAACGAAAGGTTTGGACACTTGCACCTCATCTTTGGGAATCGTATTTGTATGTATATCGGTTTTCATTAATTTTATCGCATACTCTGTGTCGGGCAAGTTCTAAAGTGGCTTCTGAACAACATGTTTTATAACTATGACGAAGTCTACAGCATGCCACTGAAAATTTGAAAATAAAGAATAATGTTATAAATAATTGATTACGATAACGATAATAATGCATAGATGTAGAAAATTGTATGATGTATTAGCCTAATGTACACATATGATACAAATGACCTGTAACAATTGTTACTAATAAAAAAAATCATTTCATTTCATTCATTTCATTTCATTTCATTTCATCTAACTGTTGTACAGGGCTGCGATTCCAACCGTCTTAATTTATAAATTGAGACGGTTGTGGTACCCAGAAGAGGTGGTCTTCTAGAAGACAACCTCTTCTGGGTACGGTATTAGGGGTAGGGGTAGGGTATTAACTTCTGTTCAGTTATCGCTCATTCTGGCTTTGACAGGACAGGAAGAATTATGAATAGTAGACCACCAGCGAGGCAAAAAGAGACAAGGTGGGAAAATTCATACTCCCACTCATAAAATTTATAGTCATTTGTTTTATAGCCGAACGCATAGATTTTCTTACCACCCTATGCACTCATCTCTCTTCGGTGGTGACTGTGTTACTTTCATCTTATTTTTAAGATGTAAATCATGTAATTATCGTGTTATTGGGTATGACGACCTTTTAAAGTATTCTATTATATCCTAAACAATATCTAAACAACCAATTTGCAATAACAAAAATACTAACTAACTCAAGAATTTAAAAAAATATCCCAATTGTGACGATTATTTTGCCAATTCTTAACTTGCATCGGAATGTAACCGATAATCGCAAGGTATTAACTAAAAGTGCTATTTTATGCTTTTCGATGACATTACAAAATTCCTAACACAAATTACTCAGAGCAATTTAATCAAAAGATCCAATAAAACAACCATACCATAAACCTGGAAAGTCCACCACCCCATTCCATACAGAAGTTCGCTCTATCGCAATTTTAAATCCTGTGAAATCGGAAAAGTTCATATTTATTGCTAATAGATTTTCGCCCGATGAGCACCAGGTTATTTGGGATGCAATTTTATTTTGTCCATATGAATGATTTTTATTTTGGCCCCGGGGCAGGTCGGAATCGCTCATGCGATCACTCCCTTACTCCCTTTCCGATGTCGGACATCGTGCAATCGTTTTGTAGTAGTGATGGTAAAAAGGCGTATGAGCGATGAAATTCCAATCACAGACTTCCTTTAGGGCAGCGGCGCCCGTTTATTGAACGTATGCGGGGAAATGATCACTAAATCGCCTTCTTCGGTTGGTTTAAGTTCCGAATGGGAATTTCACAATTAAAAATTCATCTCCTGGGTTTCGGGGTTCTCTTATCAGGTGCTCACTATTAATAAGTTCTATATTTATTACAAGATGTTGACCGCGACTTTGTCCGCGTAGAACTTGTTATCGTCTTAGAAAAAATATTGCTACTTATTAAATACTTCACTTCTATCATCTTAAGGGATGATTTCAGAGATAAAGTTATCCGATATCCTTCCAAGGGACTTAAATTATCTCTACGCCAGGTGAAATTTCACCTGGAATGTGGAAATAATTCGTTTGTAGATAACTACGGTTTTTTGCTACGAGTGCAGCATTTGAATCCAGGGCAAACCAAAAAATCTAAAATACAAATTTAGAATCTTGAGCGTAGTGAGTCATTAGTAAACGTTTCACCTCAGCAGTGAGGACATTTAAAGTTAAATAAATATCATAGGCACGTAATTCTCCCTTAATTGCTCAGTAAGAAAACTTAATTCAGCTTTCATTAATGTTTGTTTCAACTTTTCAGCGCTAGATAGCACTTAACGCGACGCTGTAGTACCGGAAAGAAGAAACTAATAAAATCTAAAACCATTTAATCGCGCGATGTTTTAAAGTGGCGTACAGAAACTGCACCTTTTGTAGGGTATTGGTTCAGATTTTTTTTTACCTAGAATATTAATTTATGTGTTTAAACTTCGTGTTATTTCTGCAACACTGGCTAGCAATTTATTTTAAGTTGTTTTCATTAGAATACTCTTTCATTCAAAATTACTTGGAAACCACTTATTAATCATTTTAACTTGTAGGTTAATTTATGAGTTTTTGAATGTGTTACTTATTTAGCGATTTTTGGGAGTGTTCTGTGAAATATGAATGGCGAGCTGTGGATCGACGTCCTGTCATTTTTTTGACGTACCTAATGCAAATATTTTAAATCTGTAGTACTTAGAGTCCTATAAAATTACATTGAAATCTCTCATTTTGCACACTGTTTTCAATAAGCAAAAGACTTGCTCGAGCTGTTTAAGTATGTGAAAAGGATTTTTTCACCTACATATTTTGGCCAGTCATCGGAAAAGCTAACAAAGTCACATGTAAGATTTTTTTTAATGTTATTTTAGTAGCCTGTGCCTTAGGCTCCGCTCGCGTGGGTTCAGTCGGTTTCAATAATGCCCCTTCACCCTCACCCTGCCAATAACTAGCCTTCGTCCTTCTCCAAGGTCCAATCTATCAATACCAAAATTCATCAAAATTGGTTCAGGTGGTTAAGAGCTGAAATGATAACAGCCAGGTAAAGATAGAATAGCATTTATTTATAATATTATGTAGGGTGTGTTACACCAAACCGTCTGTAATCCCTTAGGATGTTCTTTAAAATCTGAATGTATGGAAAGTTTGACAAGTTTCTTTGGATTGACAGCTGATGGCGTGCTGGCATCATATTTAATGTTGATCGGCCTGTAATCTCGCGGCTCTCTCGGCGTGTAAGATGGTGCAACCCGCCCATAGAATAAATCCAATTATTTAAATGCAATCGGTAACACACGGCGGCAGCAATTTTTTAGGGTTTCGTAGTCGACAAGGAACCTTTCTACCGTCCATCCGTCTGCGGCTTAACTCAGTGGCCATTACTACTAGAAAGCCGTAATTCGGATTAATCACGTCGACCAACCGGTAGAAAAAAAACTTGAAAAAGTAATATCCCCTATACACGTAAAGGCCATTGTTCAAAAATATTACGGGCTTTAAAAACCTACGCACTACGTCTCGTTGCAGACGCCATCACAGAATAACGATCGACGCATAGTTATATTCCAAACAATATTTAAATAGGCCATTCTCGCTTTTGTGCTCATTGTCACAGCCGTGGATGTCAAATAAATAATGAAACATAGTAAAGCGTAGAATTACACACATCGTGACATTCACAGCTGTGACGTGTTAACTAAAATTACAATCATAATGATTTACTAAAAATGCTGAATCGTTTTATGCCACAGTAATAATGACACATTCTTTTTTTTCAGATTAAAAATACTTACGCGAATATATGTATATAAAACCAAACAAGATCAGGTTCATAATTTAGTAAGACAATCTACACTACTCGTAACTCCATCGAGGTTTGGTGCGGGTAACAACCGACATCTCAGTAGTTTTACTATTACGTGTAGTTAATATAACAATAAATAAAGTACTGAGATGTTAGTAAAGTATGTGCCATGCTTGACCGAAAACATGTAAGGTAAATGTCCCAATGCTCGACACATTAAGGGTCCCTAGGAAGGTCGACTCTCCATACAAACGTAGTTTGGTTCTCATTTTAAACTGACACGCTGGAGCAATATAAAACTCTGTATCCCCAACGGGCACCGACACGCTGGCGGTTAGCTTAGAATTGCGACCTCTACACAAAACGTAAAAACGTCTTTTTGCGTTTTTTTGTTATGGTTAAAACTTATTATGCCAACTACTTAACATATTTGACTGAATGAAATTTAGTCAAAGTACCAGTTGGTAAACGAGATATTGCTTAAACATGAACATGCCAAACACTAGGTTTGCGTAAGAATTATTTGTCAAGTAATCATTTGCCAAAAGATTATTTGGCAAATGAAATTGTACGAAATTTTTTTTGGGAAGCGAAAATTCGTCAAACATTGTTTAGTAAAACATAAGTAACCCATTATATTTCTAGCAGTTCCTTCTGGCAGTTCCTTGCTCATTTTATTTCGTCAAATAGAAGGTATTCAAATATCTCCCTAGATGTATCTATATGAAGAAATAACTATTATTTCTTTGAATTAACTAGTTATCAACCTAACTACCTTCTTTGAAACGTTACATTGCCTAACCTTATACAAACAATAACGCACCAAGACAAATGCAACGCGTTTAGGCAGAGATTCAATTCGTCGTCTCTTTTTTTGTCAATTATCGTGGATGATGGTTCAAGGATTTCCACACAAAAGATAACGATGTATTATAATTGCAAGTTTTACCTACTCACATTTTTGTGGGCAGCATACTAACAAACCGGAATGTAATGAATCTATAAATTACATAATGTGTATTCTATTTACCGTATCGTTTCCGAGTCTCGTAGTTAATACTCGTCGCGGAGTTAATATTGCGCGCATAAATATTGTCGCACGACAGCTCCTTGCCGCCTCTAGTCTCTATTGAAGTATAGCGCGGATACAGGGTGTCTTGAAATGAACCAGGCGTGGGCCAAGTTACATATTTTAAATCAACACTATCAGTTAATTGTGTATACGTAAAAAGTGTTCATCAAAACCTAAATACATAGTAGAATTGTAATGACCAAAATAAAGATACATGATTGTTTTGTTTCGCTATTCAAGGATGTACGTTTTAGTGGACCATAAATGAACCCCTAATCCACTACCAGAAACTTCTACACAGAAGAAACATTAACAGTTTGAAATCAAAGCAAAAAGCCTAACTAAAAAGGAACATTTTATTAAACTTCATATCTTCCAATGTGTAAAATACAATTAGGAAATTTATTTCTCTGCATGACCTTTGTACAAATCTAGGAATGAATGTTACTCAGCTCGGGTATATTTTTTTACATTTAATAAGAATAACCTTTTATTCTTCAATGAATACCTGTATTTTATTCGATATTTTCTAATTTTGGTCATTATCCATAAATAATAATTCAGAAGTCTTATTATTATGTGCATAAATAATAATACTTTTGAGAGTTATCTCGCAGCGTTTACTTTCTCCAGATGTCATTTTCCCGATGTTCTCGATCTATCCAGCTAACCGTCTGTAATAGTACGCGATGTACCTACGTTAAAACTTGAATGTACATATAAAATTTTCTATGAAATGACGGCTCCCAGCACCATATTTAAAGTTGATCGGTCTGTAATCGTAAGTAGATGAAACCCGCCTTTAGGTGCCGATTACACAGTGAATCAAGTACCTAATGTAGGTATTCACAATATGTATCACACGCATATTAACGTTATTGAAGCAACTTGTCCGTTCATTTTTGAATTTCGCGGTAATATTGGTTTTGATATCTTGCAATAATAATCAATGTGTAATGTCTGTGAGAGCCTCCTGTAGACCGCACGCTCACGCACCTGCTAGGACGCGCGTAATTTTCGCTCTCTGCTCCCGCGGATTAGTTTTTCCGCCGTAATTAAATAACTTTGAGTTATGTTCGTGTGTGATGTACGGTTGTGTTTATTGTACGGAGTGTACAAGATGTCTTGTTAATAAGTAGGAGTGCTGTAATATGGTACAATATACATATAACTTGAGTTTGATAAACACACTCCATTATGTGACTAAATACATGAGAATTAGGTATTGCATTTCCGACGGAGGAAATGAGGAGAAAATATTAATAGCTTGGCTCAAAAATAGGAAGTCTAATACCTAAGTATACCTTTAGTCCTCTGCAATTTAATTCATTCTATAGTGTAACGAATCTCCTATATTTATGATAAGACAATTTTTTGTTAAACATTTATTTCAATAATACACACATACATATATACATACATTCACGCCTTTATTCCCAAAAGGGGTAGGCAGAGCACATGAAACGGATGTTCCAGCGCCACTTTTAGCATAAATGTGGGTATAAAAGATCGACGATCGATCGGTAAATTCAATAATGACTTACGAAACGGATTTTCCCAAATTCATCATAATTTTATTCTCCAATATGTTGGGTAATGTTCGCCTTGGTGTGGCAAAAATAGTGAACTTCCTCGTTAGTGACGAACTCAAATTTAAAAAGTTAGGCAAGCAAAAATGTTCGGCAAGTGATCTTATTGGTTAAAAATCAGGACATGAAGTGCATAGTTTAAATGGTTAGATAAAAGGTAAAAATTAAAAACTTTGCGGGCTCTATTTTGCTTGACTATATTGCATACAATTTCCATTATTTGACGAGGTAAAAAAGTTAAAAAGGCCATATAAAAAAGGCATAGGTCCTATACAGCTAAAACGGAAGATCAATAGCTGTGACTTATCGCGACTTCTTAGTTGTCTCAAATAACTTATGTCGTTTTTGGATGAAATACTAAAATACTTATTATAAAAAAAGGCGGCAATGCAAAAATGATTCTGTTTTTACATATAGTAAATTTTCACAAATATCAAAACTGAATCAAAATACGCCGCTATTGCCTAGTGATATTATTTTTAGCTCCCTGCAGAGTACATTTCGTAGGTTTTTTTTTTACAAAACATAAATAAAAACATGAAAATAATTGAAATAAAAAATTAGGTACCTGAAGATGGGAACTGACAGTGCATTAATACTGACATTGTCCCCTTTAATTTCAATACGTATTTTCTTATGTAAATCTTTACCATCCTAAAGGCGATTGTGCGACAATCGTTGCGACACTCAGCTATGAAAACAACGAAACCCTTTTCCGTTAAAGGGACTGACTCCCTAATTTGCATCAAGATTAATGAAAACAATTCGCGAAATCATTTCACCCGAGGTTATTCCAAGTTAGGCTAAGATCACAAAAACAATTAATTCCTTATTAGTCATTCAAATCATTTCGATTTTCCAAGTCATTTTCTTTAATGTTCTTCTTCTTTTATGACTCCGATGATTATAATTCAATATAAATCATTACGCTACTTAACTTTATTTTTAGGGTTCTGCACTCAATGGGTAAAACGGGGCCCTATTACTAAGATTCCGGTGTCCGTTCATCTGTCTGTCTGTCCGTTCGTCTCATGAACCGCCATAGTTAGATAGTTGAAATTTTCGGGATCCTGTTGTTTTACCAAACTTATTTTGGTCAAATTTCATTTCCCAAACAAATTTTAGCAACTATATTGTTTCCCAATGCAAACTTTGGCACAATTTTAATACGAATATTTTCATTACGTCAAATTTTCATTCAGCAAAATATTATTACGAAAAATTACATTATGGCATGTGATCTTTTAGCAAATGCTTTAATAAGGCAAAAAAACATTAGACAATAAACATTTCGTCAAGTTAATGTTATGGCAAACTATAAATAGACAAAAATCACAATTGTTTGGGTTATGACATTTTACCAAAATACTATTAAAAAAACGGCACGGTCCCTTAAATAAAATAATGCACGGTTAAGTAGGTCGGTAGGCAAAGGCGTTAAATTAGGTTAGGGCAGCCAAAAAAGGGGGGCTCGGGGGGAAAAGCCTCCTAGCAGTAAAAAAACAAACAATCATAACTATTGTAGTATTTGGTAGGTTAGGTTAGGGTTAGCTTGTGTCCCTTAGAACGGAAATAGGCACCCCGCGAAGCGGGGTGACGTCGACACGCTGGCGGTTAGGTTAGAATTGCGACCTCTACACAAATTAATTTTCCCTACCCACATGACAAAAAAAGTTGTTATTTTATTGTGTATCTCATACACCATTGAAATAAACGTGCAAATGATTTGTCATTGAAGAGTTCCTCTGCTGATTAACCGGCGGAATATAAATGGTCAATTAAATATTGACGATACAAATCATTTGCCTTATTTTGTTTTGGTTAAAACATATTATGCCAACTAACATATTTGACTGAATGAAATTTGGTCAAAGTACCAGTTGGTAAACGAGATATTGCCTTAACATGAATATGCCAAACATAAGGTTTGCGTAAGAATTATTTGTCGAGTGTTAATTTGGCAAACGATTATTTGGCAAATGAAATTCTACGAAAAATGTTTTGGGAAGTGATAATTTGTCAAAATTTTTTTGGTAAAACAAAGGTAACCCGAAATTTTCACAGACTATGTATTTCTATTGCCGCTATAACAACGGATACTAAAAAACAGAATAAAATAAACTTTTAAGGGGGCCCCCATACAACTTACGGGTTTTTTTGCCGTTTTTATAGATATTGGTTTTAT
The DNA here is from genome assembly GCA_945867215.1 of Epinotia demarniana. Lineage (NCBI taxonomy): Eukaryota > Metazoa > Arthropoda > Insecta > Lepidoptera > Tortricidae > Epinotia > Epinotia demarniana. The sequence continues at coordinate 14,413,666 of OX244260.1, read as the reverse complement.
AGATAGGAGAACCAAGGTAATCGATATAGCCCTCCAAATTGCTAAACTTAAGTGGCAGTGGGCGGGGCACATAGCACGAGAACGGATGGCCGTTGGGTCGGAAAGGTTCTCGAGTTGCGACCACGTACCGGAAGGCGCGGCCTACCCCGCAAGGTGGACTGATGACGGGAGTCCGCGGGATGCGGGTGGCGCAGTACCGGTCACTTTGGCACCCTTTGGGGGAGGCCTATGTCCAGCAGTGTACGTCTTTCAGCTGACATGTAACAAATCATCATCATCATAATCATGATGACGATTTGTTACATCGACACGCACCAAGTAAATGGCGCGGTTGCGTCGGCCGAATTAGTAGGAAAGTTGGCCTTTTAAGTTGGTCGACTATTACTCGGTAACTAGTGATGCCTAATTACTTAGCCGAGATAGTTTTCCTTTTAAATTCATTATATTCTCTACTACTGCCACGAATTTTTTCACATGTCCAGCAGTAGTTAGCCGGCAGAGGGGTGAGGGGGGACATTACACTCACTCTGTCGCTTTGGATGTAGGTAGAGGATACCTCCCCCTAATTTCTTTTCCAAGATTGTATTCTACCGTTTTGTCGACGTGATTGATTTATAAATATATACCCATGCCGATTTACAGTTTTCTAGAAGTAAGGGTTACTGAGCTAAGCCGAAGAGGGAGAGACAGACGGAACTATAATGGCGAAACTATAAGGGTTCGTTGTTGACTACGGAACCCTAAAACCAAGGATGCTTAAAATCTGGAACGTTTTACTCATGAATGGTGAACGAACTATGAGTCCGACAAGTACCTAGAAACTAAAGCACTAATCAAAAACCTTTTAATGTATTCAAAACTGCTCAAGCCAGAGTGTCAGTTAAGGGATGTTAGTGCAACAATACCTACAACAGTTCACTAACGAGAGCCGACAGCGGGTCCGAGTCTCAAACGCATTAAGAAACCCACCCAGACAAACTTACTTCGCTTTTAAACCTTAAGCCTGACTTCTTGTTTAACTAATCCAATTGGATTCTAGGATGAAACACAGTGTGATGTTTAACTATTTAATATAGTTAGGTACATATTTTCATTAACTGTATTGCTGAATCTGGGGGTCTATTCCGATTGAATTCAGCTTTTTACGTAAATATGCAAACCATTTTTAGCCACTCGCTGGTATCCGAATGAGCTAAACTTTGGTATATTTATCCAAGTTTGGTGACAACGCTTTATTATCGGACCACCGAGCTGATCTGATTTATATATTTATTTAATAGAACGCGGCCATTTCAACGTCTAAACTACACAAGATAAACTCGTCGAGTTTGAGCACATCAGGATCCTCTCAACGGGTAGTTGTTATACAGTGTGTGACTTTCATGAGAACATATATTTTAAGGGCTGAAAGTATAAAGCCGTAGTGAACGTAAAATGGTACCTCCAGTAAGAAAAAGCAGTTTCATTTTCATACAATTTAATTCGGTATGCAATGTATCGGTAACAAAGCTAACAATTGACAATAACATTTGGAACGAGCTCTGCCTCTCTGAAACGTCAAATAAATGTTAGTAATACATTGCTGCTCAAGAAAATAAAAATAAAACTCCATTAGATAAGGTAACTGTTTATGTTTGTTACTTCAGAGCATTTATTAACTCGATTTGGAAAATATATTTTTTTGATTCGACGGATACTTATCCGTTCCGTTTGGTCCCATTACAATTTCAGGAAAAAATACCGCCTCTAAGGGTGAAAAAATAGGACATGAAATCTTGTAATCTCTATTGTTGAAGGGATTTGTAATGTTTTTTATTTTTATTGGAACGGCGGGCTGTCTATTTCTGGTCTGAGGAACACAAGTGAACCCCAACCTAACCGACCTAAGACAGAGTTCGCTTATGACAAGCCATTTTTGTCCGCCCAGATTATTGACTCTCAACAAACACGGCCGCCATCGCATACGCAGCGCCACCAGTGGCCAAGAAAGAAACTATTTTACGATGTGCCCGGTATAGAGCTAGGAATATCGACGAATGCGTTGCTCTTATCGATCTGGCATATTGTTTATCAGGCACATCGTGATAAGCCTGGCCAACTTTAAGGCATATCATGAAATGGCGGCGTTTCACGATATGCCTATGAATTTCGTGATATGGCGGATCGGCCGCCGACAAATATACAAGAACTGCTAGTAATTTCAACGTATGAGTATGACTGATGTGTCATTGTGCCCTTATTTGTCTGTCAAAAGGCGCTTAGTGCAACACAGTACTACACAAGGGTAGGCGCATTACGATTTGGCACTGAATTCTTAAATATCAACTTCAAGACACTTTAATCCTGTTAATCTTGCGATATTTTTGCGATAGGAGTGATGGGGGATAGGAATGTGGGGGGCACCACAGGCGTGGACTGGACTGGCACTGATTACAACCTTATGCTTATGACTAAGGGAAGTGCGTATTTACTCCAAGATTCAAGTTACAGCTTGTACATCCAAGCAAATAAAGTAGGCTGCCGTTAGGGTTGCCAACTTTTTTTGGGGGAAATATAGTATTTTCCAGAAAAAAAAACGACAAAAAATATAGTACACTGTAAAAAAAATATAGGTAGTACTTGGGTGGGCAATGTTACTATTTAATAATATTTGACTGAAACCTGGGCAATTAGAAGCACTTCCTAAGGCCCCCCAAAATATAGTCTTTTGCGTACTATATATTTCTTCAACAGTATATAGTACAAGGAGACGAAATATAGTATAATACTATATAATATAGTACGGTTGGCAACCCTAGCTGCCGTAGGTGCAGTTTGGAAATGTCTTTATCTTGAGGAACATAATCTTGTGAATTAAAGTCTAAAATCATACAATGTTAGTGAAAATGTATTGTTCCTAGTCTTAAGTCCTTTATTCTAAATCTAAACTATGCAAACTTCATAATTTTGAATTTTGAATAGTTACCTCGAACCATGCAGTATCTTTTCCAAGCACTGAAATACGTTCTCAAATCGAAACATAACCAACGGATTTCGTGATCAATAAAATGGCGGCGTCCGATGAAGGCAGAGACAATAATAAATTGTAATTACAATTTAAAATGAGCGGGCGTCGCCGTGGGTGTGGCCTGCGCCCCGCTGCCACCTTCGACTTCATATGTGCACTTTTTGCTGCGTTTGCAGGTAATTACTGCAACGTTAGTACTGCATATTACTTTATTACGTACTGTCTTTTGCCTGTGTAAGGCTTTGTCGATAGTGCAATACTAGCAAGGTTGACACTCCCAACTCCTGCAATATTCAGTTTCTTCAATATTGCCTAAATAGTAAAAACGCAAATACCATAAACATTCCAATTTAACCGGTCCGCTAAATCGTATCATACGTTACGCTCGTAGCTGTACGTCATCTTGTTTAATATTCTGAGAAACTAAGCAAAAAAAAATGCCACGGCAAAAGTACTATTGGAAACATATGGTTGACGACCGGTTAGCCTAGTGGGTAGTGACGCTGCCTACGAAGCTGAAGGTCCTGGGTTCGAATCCCGGTAAGGACAAATATTTGTGTGATGAGCATGAATATTTGTTTCTGAGTCATGGATGTTTTCTATGTATTTAAGTATTTATATCTATTAAATATATCGTCGTCTAGTACCCGTAACACAGGCCTTACTGAGCTTACTATGGGACTAGGTCGATTTGTGTAAGATTGTCCCCTAACATTTATTTATTTATTTTTATTTATTTAATATAATGATATGTTCTCGCTTTACATAAAAATAGATGCGATTAAAACATTTTGATACCTCCCTCATAATTTAAAGGATGTTAATGATGGTCCCTTTTTCAAAGATATGCGACGTATCGGATAGCTATTTACTAAAATTGTACGTTACAGACCTTCTATTGGGCTAGTTTTCTAAATTGAGAATGGTTTTATTCATAATTTCTCGCTTTATACATATCTAGCACAAGGGTCATTTGTCAATTATTTCAAACTGGTTCTGTAGTTATTATAAAACTGAGATTCTGATTATATTTCTTTATAATCTATGATTTTGATACCGATTCGAAATATATGCATTTGTTTTGGTGTTCTTATGTTAGGGTTATCTATCGCATAAAAGTAAGAAGGTATGAATAATTAATGTATTCAATTATAATAAATAAATAATAAATAAATATAAGGAGACAATCTTACACAAATCGACCTAGTCCCATAGTAAGCTCAGTAAGGCTTGTGTTATGGGTACTAGACGACGATATATATAATAGATATAAATACTTAAATACATAGAAAATATCCATGACTCAGAAACAAATATTCATGCTCATCACATAAATGTTTGCCCTTACCGGGATTCGAACCCAGGACCTCTTGCTTCGTAGGCAGGGTCACTACCAACTAGGCTAAAGCGGTCGTCAAAATTATTTCTTAAGTCTTATGTTTCATATAAAAATGGCATTAATAGCTCAGCATCTTAATCTTTGGACAAGATATATAAAAAAGAGCCACGATGTAAAAATTATGAGGTCATCGTCATCGTAAGCCCCTAAAATAATGACGACGTTCATCCCCAAAGATCGTAATCGGAAAGGTCCGAGTTTGAGCCAAAACAAAAAGGAGAAACCCGCATATTAATGATTATTATTGATGTAAATGGTTTAGACTGAACTGTGTTATTTTATTTAAAGACTCGATTGTTAATATCGAAACTGTATATCTAAAATATATTTGACTGGGAAGTTTTTTTCCTTTAAAAATAAATTCAACGAGCTTTCATGCAAAGCTCCTGAAGTACATTAACTTTGTTATTTACATTTTTATTTAACTTGCCAATATGTTGTCTAAATCTTGGTAGGTACACCAAAACCGTCAATCGGAATTGTAAATTCTAGTGAATACTTTACTACTCACATTATATTTAAGCTATCCGCAATGCAATATCTGCTTCCTTTTTATTGTACAGCTATCTAAACGTATTTTATATGGGCGAATTGTTTATTTCCTGGGCTAATTACCAGCGTTTGTGTTTCTGGCATTTACTGTTAAGTACAAAGGCTTCAAAGAGTTTCCGATTTACCAAGTAAAGTTTTAAAATATTATAAGTTCGATTCCTAAATACATTTTGATAGAAATAGCAATTCCACAATGATGGGGTGGATTAGTTCAGATAAGGCCTCGAAAATTTTGTTGTAAGTTCACACAGACCTGTTTAAATTAAGTAAAACACTCATGGGTTGGGTAAAAAAATCGTGACCTAACTAGTGCAAGATTGTTTTAAATACGGATGAGTAGTTTCGGAGATCGTCTACAAACTTACATTTTACAAGACTGACATTGTGTCAATTTCGTTGATTGTAGCAAGGTGAAAAACTGGATACAACTAGTAGTAGTAGTTGAGTGTACAGACGCAAACCTGAACGGTAATGCCGCCGTAACGAAATCTCGCTTTCCCCAGTTCAAGCTCGTTTGGACGCGACGGACCGTATTCCCTTGCACCCACAAATTGAATTATAAAATATCCTAAGCAATAGGTACACGCACTCTTCAGCCCGCACAATGGTGGTTTGTTTGGCCTCCCTGTTTGTCGTGGCGGCACGGCAGCGCTGAAATACTGAGTTAATATAACTGAATTTTGAAAGGTAATGTTCGAAGTGCACTACAATGCTAATGCTGGCTGCGGGGGATGAAATGTTTTGAATTTTCTATTGCATGTGGGTTTTGTTTGATGGAATGAATTCGTAATTTGTGAAATCATTTCGGAGCGTTGACAACTATGCACCTGCAATGTATTATGAATTAAGTTTAATTAATTCAATACCTAATTAATTTTACTTTTTTCGCGAGACTTGGACTACTAAAAATTGTGTATTAGAATATAGACCCAAAATCGATCACCTAACGCATTGTACGGGCGTCAGGTAGATCTAAATGTAACTTTATGTATGGCAAAATGACAGTTGACTTGTCGTAACGTACGGTTCTCAAGTCACTCAGTGAAACTATAGAATGGAAATTTAAAGTTGTTTCTGAACATAAGTATTTTTATGTATTTTATACACACACACCCATACTATTATTAACTTCGCCATTTTACAGCCCTTAAAACCGCCGCCATGTCATTTTAAAGTCAAATAATTAGGAAAAAAGCAAAACGTGGACACTCTAGAGCCAATTGCATTTGTGTAGAGTCGCGTGCGCGGCGATATTAGCCCGCCCTTCTGGGGCGCGACAGGACCGTATTACGTGTCGCTTTCCACTCGGAAAAAAGCGAAAGCAATCAGGAGCTCGATTTGAGATGATCAGATGACAATATGTAACATCACCAGTGTATTGGGATATCCCTTTAAAATGCTTGTCTTTTAAAATGAGACTTGAGACTCTTCTGTCAATTCAGATGTACTACTACCTACTATTGTTCATATTACTACTACTACTGGTATAAAACCTCAAGTCAACTACAATTTCCCTCCAATAGTAGGAAGAAACGATTATCTATATCTGGTCAGTTAGGTCGATTTTTCTAAAGATACGAATATCTAATAAAGAAAAATCTCATGATAAGAAGACATCGCTATGATGACATAATGCGGACCTTATTCAGCAGATTGTAAGTAGCAAAGATACTCTCTAGTTAATAAACAGTAGATCTATTATAATTATAAGTGTAGCGGTAAAATAAATCCGTTCGAACGTCCAATTTTATACGGCCACACTGAAAATAGCGAACTTCGGTGGACGGTGCATCAGTCACGTGTGCAACCACGCATGTGCCGTGTAGAACTAGCTTTTAAAGGAGCGCACGTGTAGAAAGGTCATACTTTCACTGCCAGGAACCCGCCTAGCGGGCGCCTTCGCCGTAGTCACTTTCCGCTACTTGCGAAAAAATGACGGGATCGGCTACGAGCGTAGAGCGTAGCGATTCTTGGCAGTGAATGTGTTAACCCATTCAAGGCTAATGACTCACATATGAGATATGAGAGATGCCTCTACGAGTGATTCCCGCTACCAAACGGAAAAACGCTGCTACGCCGTAGCTCGTAGCGCTTGTAGCGTTGCTTGGCCACGAATGGGTAAGACACTAGTTGAGACACTGCGTTAGCTTACTATTGCTATACTGTACCCACATAGAGACAAACATAGCGAATTTTTTACTATTATAATTAACAAGTTAGAAAACTCCAAAAACTCCCGACATTTTCATTTCAAAGTTCAATATATCACAACCGGCTGAACTGATTTGATTAAAACGTAGCTACGAACCATCTCGATCACGTCAGGTTTCGGACAAAATACCGCATTAAAGTCGCTCCATTAGTATAGAAGCTACGATACCACACACAGATACAAACGCTCAGATACCCAGACACAAATATAGGCACAGACAAACAGACACGTCAAACTTATAACACCACTATTTTGGCGTCGGAGGTTAAAAAGAGTTACCTTGGAATATTTTTATTTCACGTCCATACAAAACCAATCACGTACCTACTTTTAGGTTCATTACTATCTCGTCTCCCTAAAACATACAAAGTAAATACATTTCCGTTTTTGGTTGGTATCAGGAATTCAGCAAGTACGATTGATTTTTTTTAAATATCTGTTTCCTTACCACTCTTATAGCAATAGCGTTACTTTATCCGGCATGCCAATGGCCAGTGTGGTGGCGACAAGTCGTAGTCTTATCTAGAAACCTATTTATTATATAGGCAGAATAATTTTCATCCCCCTAACGATGAATGCAAAACAGTAGGTAATTATAATTAAAATGACCACTAAAAACAAATTAACAATAAACTAGGCGGACACAATTAAAACGATACCTATAATGTTATGATAGTTATGGCAACGTTAAAACCAAACCGTAGGTACGCACAGTAAGTTTTATTTCGTTTTGGTAAGTGTTAGAAATCATATATTTTGTTTATTAGTAGACTCATAGTAACAACAACTCGTAAGTTTGCTTGTATCTCGTGTGTATTGTATAAATATATTCTCACTTACATTATTGTACCATTTTCATTGGTCGATTGGACCCGCAAGCTGTGTGCGGGAGATTTCCAAAACGCATGCCATATCGCCCGCATGCGGGGAGCCGCTAGCACAGGTCGATAGCGTCGGGCGGGAGTTCTCTTGGATGTATGTTCACCCTTCCTCTCGCACGCTGTATACATCTATGGATATCACTGGTTGTTATACCGACTGCACTATCGACTGATAACTTTTATTAGGGCCTATGCAGACTGCGTTTTTTCTGCGTGTTTAGGCCCTTAGGCGTTATCCCATCTGCGGTATATCGTCCGACGCGACGACAAATGAACATGCGCCTAAACACAATCAAATCAAACTTGGAATGTATAACTTATGCGTCAGACCGAGCCCATGTATTCGTATGTCCGCGTATAAAATACTTCGCCAATTGCGCAGTGGATTGATTGGAGCAATTTTTCGGCAATTACTTGTCGATCGCCACCAAAGTTCCAGGTATAAATTCGCATAAATAAGCAAGGAATAACCCAACGTGCACTTTATATTTATTATTTTTGGAATCCGAACGATTATGCTTTAATACGACTCTAAAACTGGTGATTCAAGAAACTCCTTGAATTTATTTTGATTATTTTATGAGTAGATAGTTAAATAAAGGAATACTACTATGAAGTTTACTTCCAATTTTGCCACCTACTTGTAATTTTTTGTTGCAATTTCTCCGCTACCTAAAGGTTGTCTGGAAGCCATAAGACCGCCTGTTGTTAAACTCATTTTTAAGTTGTTATGTCTATTTGATTCATACTAGTATTTGAGGTGTATATAATTTGTTTTTCATTTTATTGTATATAATTTTAATATATTAAGTAACTGTTTAGCCAAACTTTACGTCAAAACTTTCAGGAGTTGGCAAATTGATATCAACAACAAAACAACGGAATAATTCGTTAACTTTTCATATCTTCGTGAGACCGCATACAAATAAATTACTTAAAAAAACGTTTTAACATACTTTACCACATGAACTGCTTTCCCAGAGGAAATGCTTTGATTATTACAGGAGAAAAAAAAATGTCTGTAACTCTGTACCTATATAGGCCGATAATATTTAAGGAGTACCGGTGATCTTCAAATAACCTTCGGCGCTTCATTCATTGTTATTTCAACGGAATCATATCAGAATCTGTGATGTACTTTTAAAGTTTTAAGCATATCATTGAGGAGTTCCAGAAGTCATCCAAATATTATCCCCACTTTAGGTGTAGGGGAGGTACCCAAAAAAAATCTTTTTGATGATTTTATGTTACTATTTTGTCGGCGTGATTGATTTATATACTCATGCCGAATTATGGCTTTCTAGTAGTAATAGTTACTGAGGTAAGCTGCAGACGGACGGACGGACAGACGGGCATGGCAAAACTATACTTGTTGCCTACGGAGCCCTAAAAAGCAAACATGAAGACGAACTGAGATCTTCCTTCCTTTTATTCATCCTCCTAACGTTATTCCCGGTAATGCCCCTAAAGGAGCCCGGGGTCCGCTTTGACACCTTATCCCAAGATTTGACATAGGCACTAGTTTTACGAAAGCGACTGCCATCTGACCTTCCAACCCAGAGGGAAAACTAGACCTTATAGGGATAAGGCCGGTTTCCTCACGATGTTATCCTTCAACGAAAAGCTAACGGTAAATATTCCGTACATAAGTTCCGAAAAACTCATTGGTACGAGCCGGGATTCGAACCCACGACCGCCGCTTGACAGCCGCATGCCTGAACCACTAGGCTACCGTAGCTCTTCCTTCCTTTTATTAATTCGGTTAATAACCTACCTACCCTTGTACTGAGTTTGTAAGTATATTGAAATCGAGTAAATATCATTATTATTTTGATTGTGATATATTGACGTTCATGATTGATAGCATTATGTGTAAGAAGCATTGGAAAATCGATTCACAAAGGAATACTTTTTCGACACGACACGTGAGCATTAAATGCGCTCAAGTACTTTGCGCCATATTATATCTAAGAACGAAAATACATGCGAACAGCCGCGTGAATACTATCCAATGTCAAAGCATACAGATAATCACGCGTCAGTGGCAAGTTAGATGCCTAATGCGCTTGCTCAAGTTGTGATTGCATCCCGCAAGTTGGCGGGCCCACTTGATACCTTTTGTGTGCTACGCCTTTGTGAGCCGCGTTTACTCTGCACTCAGTTTCGTTACTGCAACGTGATGGGTATTAGTTACAACGCCCACACTCATGAGATTTCACAATTTACGGGAGTTTGTTATTTAAGTATTTGTCATTTCAAAGAGACTTAAATTTCATTATCCACATCCACATCTTGTTGTTTTTAATTTCTTCGTAGGTATAATATATTTTTGCATATTATTACGAAGCGGACCGTCTGCTATAATTTCATGCCATGTCGTATATTATGCGATTTTTCTTAGCTAAAAGTGATAATAAGAAAAAGTTACGTTTCAATCTCCTTATGAACACTGTATATACCAATCCAATAGCAGCTTTAAAATAAGAAGTATTTGTTCTTTACATTTCCGAAAGGTGACGCATATAACAATATATAGACACTTAGGTACATGCCGTTTCTATTCTCGTGTAAAATACTATCAAAATTACTTAGTAACGAAAATATGTAGTACTGCAACGAATTCCTTGAGAACGCTAGCGTATAATCACTACAAAGATTACATTCAAAATCTTCGAAAAAAGATATGTGCATAATAGAAAAAAATTACCTACCAAGGAATCCATGCGTTCCGCGTCTCTCGAACCTTGGCGACGTCACACAAACTAACGACAACGCGAAGCTAAAGGCAAAAGCGATAATCCCTGTCTCAGACCTGAGTTAGACACCTTCGAGACTAACGAAGTTCCCGTAATCCCACCTCGCCCCTTGCGCCCCCTGGCCCCATCTTTGTAATCAAGTTACTGTCATCTCATGTCTTACGCGTACACACCTTAGTTTGTGTAGCTTTGTAAATATTTACAAAGTTTCAGAAATAAATGAAAACTGAAACAAGCAAGTACATGAACACGGATTTAAATCACAATAAACAAGATGTGATTAATGGGAACGGAAAGAAATGCATTCAATTTACTTTAATTATCAAGTGATGGAGTTGCATATTTTATTGTAATTTATATTCAACTGCACCTACCAAAATAGACGCAAGTGGCACATTAGTTGTATTCCTTTCACTTATTTATTTAACGTGTTGTTCAAGACACAAGGCAATCTTGTCTCCGGCTCCCCGTGAAAGTCCTCTCTAATGAAATAACAATGCTCGTGAGCATACTGTGGGTAGGTAAGTATTAATTTCTCTACCTATAGGCAGTTTTTTTGTTACTGAATACAATTTTGAGTACTTTTAAGTTCCAACGTTGCAGCGGAGTGGCGTAGGTACTTAAATTCGATTGTTAAGTATACATATACGACAAAGGCTAACATATCGTCGCTACTTTAAAAAAATCTCGAATCTGTTTTTTCCAATTTTTCGTTTATCTACGCATTAAACTTATAAAAATACATCTCCTACGCTGCACAAACTCCAACGTCGATAAATCGACGATATAATAAGTACCTAATCGTTAGTTCAATAATATCGTATCTAAACAAAACATCGTCACTACTTTGAAAAAAACTCGTTTGTTATTTATTTTGAATTTTTTCGTTTACTAACTCATTAAACTAATATAATTACATCTCGTATGGTGTCCACACTCAGACGGAATGCAACACTGTGCACTCTCAAATAGAGAAAAGTAAAAAGAACAGAGAACTTCATGTGCCTGCCGATTTTGTAAAAGTAATAACAGAGGCATCTTTGACTACAAAGTACAATGTAAAATATGTCCACTGGTATTTTTTCAATAGCTATGCGACACTTATGTACATCTATTAGGCCTGGAAAGAGAGCAGGTGACCCGTGTGTGGTCGGCAACGCCCATGTTACTCTTTTGGAGTTGCATAAGTCTATAGGTTGCGGTGTCTGCTTACCATCAGGCGGGCCGTACGCTTGTTTGCCACGGTCGTTGTATAAAAAAACGTGTCATTTAGTACAATGTAAAGCATAATTATCGTAACTCAACAACTTTCTGTCAATACTAGACCAAAAATCTTGTATCTTACGAATAACTGTAAATGTAAGTAATAAAAAGTGTTTGCGTAAGTTATTCGAATATTTGTAAAATTAATGACTGGCTATCAAAGTATCTCATGACACTAACAGGAACTTATTTGATCAATCACAATAATTTACAGGATGTTTATTGTTCCTCCTAGAAACTTGATGATTTTCAGATACGAGATTTTTTCAAAGTAGCGACGATAACATTATATGCTCACACCGTTTCTATTCTACTCCCCGGCATAGCGTACCTAAATAGTTATTCCTTTTCATAGGTACAAAACTCGGCCTGCATGAACACGAACAATTTAACTTTAGAATGCATGAAGAGACGATCAATTCTATTTACACGTAACATTTAAAAGTGTTTCTGCGTTTGAACATTGTTTGCCACACTCAGAAATGATACCTATGAGAAAACCCAAAACCACGTCGAAAGATACATCTGCTAAAACAACTCCGGGATCTATTTAACGTAAATTAAATTCACTACGTCCGTTGTAAATAACTCTTAGTTAAATAACCCTACGGAAGATCTCACCACATCCTGTTTAAAGATGTTTCTAGAATTATTAACTAAGATATTTCGACGTACGTACACATCCAAGGTTTCATTTATAAGGGATCGGGGTATGTGTTCCGGTCCGAAACCCCGGGGACGTGGTATTGTTTCGACGGTGTCCCTACGATCACTGCTATTCACATCTTCAATATTGACGTAGACAATAATTTCACTGTGTGGGCTTTCCCCGTAAACTTCCAGTTACGAAATGTACCAATATGCATAATGTTTGCGTATGGACGTTGAAGGTTTAACATTTCTGCTTTATGTACGCGTAAGGCGTAAGATTTACTTGATGTCTATAATTGATTGAGATGGTTAGCTTTTAGTTTAGTTGCATAAGTTAAAGATACAGTTGCGCTAAAGATTCAATAATAGAAGTTAGGTTTATAAATGTTCATCAAACCTATTTTACTTAAAATTCGTCACCTTGACATTTGTGTTTGTGGGAAAGGAACAAAACTCAGTTTAGTTAACACATGTTCGTTTAGTTTTATGAATAATAGGGTTTCTAGATGTTGGTGATATTTGTGCCAACGTCACTTACTTAGTGAAACTGCAATTTTTTCGACCTGCTTTTTTTTTACATCACACCTTTTTGGTCTCACACATGACTTAAGTACTAATGTATGCAAATAAAAATGTAGCCTCCTTTTAAACTAGCATAAGGCTGGAATCTTGTTAAATACAAAGCAAAACATAGTTTGGTGCCCGCATTATGGGACACAGAACCGCAGAATGAAAGGGTGAATCTTTCGGAAGATATACTCAAAGCATAACTCAAAACAAGGGTCAGCTTTGATTTCTGGCTCCTAAAGTCTGCTTAAAATTTGCACAAAAACTACACCAGACTGAGATGGATAACAGTTTGGTGCAAATTCCAGACAAGTAGACGCTTTCCAGTTTATTTTTGGTGGCAAAGCAGCTCTGTTCCAAAACTCACATTAAGTACTTTTTGTTTTCATAAATTCGACCGCTATTCAAAACTGTCAACACAGTACTTTTTCCACCGAATAAGTAACTATATTCTAATTCTAATGTACGTAATACCAAGAAAAATGCATAATATGTATATGTTACTGTTTTCTATTACACTAGCGTTGCGTCCTAAGAGGAAAAGTAAAAAGCATTAGTGCGGTAAAGCTAAATTTCAACTCGCTGTTCGTCTATGAACGATAATGAAATGTAACTTTTAGCATATTTTATTTAAAAATACCTAACACAATTAGTAGAAATTTGTAAGCTTGCTTGCGCGTATCGGAAAAACAAAATAATAGTACATTATTGCAGCGGCCGGGAAGTAGCAATTCGTGGATGAGTTGATTTTGTCGGATGAAGCAAAGCTGAATCTGATAATAGAGACGAATCCACGAATTGCCGTTCCCGCCAAGGCAGATATAGTGCTTTTCTCCAAAAATGTGAGGAAATCAAATAATATTTTCAAAAATCTTAAAATAGCGAGTATACTAACCTGTCAATAACCTATAAAGTTCCCGCCCAACTTTTTTTTTTAAAGAATGAACACATTATGACTCGTAGTGCCAGTTTCAATTGGCATACATAAAACAAAAAAACCATTAGAATCGGTCACAATTTCAAATGTTTTATGCAATTAAAACTATTAAAGTTTACTCGGGATTGCAGTCGAAACGCATTTCAGTTCGTTGTGGGTTTTATTTCTTCATTTAAAACTATTTGAGACATTTTTAAAAGCGTCACATCGATCACTTTGAAAAGTAGGTACGCGTTTTATCAATGACCATAAAAAAATTAAAACTCGAGAAAAGTTTAAGCAGGCTACAAACGGGCGTAATTTGTCACAGCAACTTGCAAAGTTGGAAAGAGACAGCCATACACTACTAACCAGTCTAACTATAGTAAGTTATTATGACAAATTGCAAGGTCTTTAAACGTACGAGCACTTGGCTATTTGTAGTTATTTGTCTTAGTCAAAGCATATAGTTAAAAGGGAAAAAAGTATACAGTAAAGGAATTTCATACATTTTCCTGGCAACTAAAACGGTGAAAAAACTGAAAAAAATGACTTTCAACTTTATAAATTTGCGCTCTTCAGTAACGAATAACTTCACGTACTACTTTTGCTACAGTAAGGCGCACATTTCCGAGCATATTGGAGAAAATTTAAATACAATGCAATAACGACAAAGGTCAGTAGCTACCGACTGTTTAAAATATGTATAAGAAGCATCTATATTGGCGTTTTATTTATAGTCGAGCCTAATCGTTGTAGGTGATATAGTCGTTTCTATTATTTATTGATGAAATAAGTGAAATTTAGTGATGAAAAGAGTGGAAAATACTTAGCTATTAATATATTTTTTACCGTATAATATTAAAGACTTAGTTTTTATAATTTCATGGGAAGCGCAGGTAAAATATCGGTTATTAATGGCAAAAACAAGCATCGTAAGTCAAAGACTTAACCCATTTCCTCAAAGCCATGTGAAAATACCAGAGCCCATCAATGGACCTGCGGGATATATGGGGCAGGCTAATGAGGATGCACACAAAAATATACAATTTGGGCGTCACTTCAACAAAGGCAGATTATCATAATCAGTAGACAAATAGGGAAGTTGCAATATTTTAATGTTTGCTTTCATTTGAAAGAATCACATGTAGAATATACCACGAAAGTATAAAAAAATTAAATACTATAATTTATAGTCAACAATTCGCTACAAACTGAAAATTTAATCTTACGCGCCTAAACGGATCCTGTGACGTCACTTATATGTGTCCCTTGCCATATTTGTTTGTCCGCGGTTCGTCCCTAGATGCAGAGTTGCTTGACTTTTGACTTTTGGCAGGAGTGACATCACTAGACGCTGATTGTTGTATTAAAACGTTCCGTTTCACATTACTTAAAATCGTAATATTGTTCTCCCTATTTCAAAGAGGTATGTAAATAACGAGTAAAAATCGATGGTAGTTACTGAGTCAGTTCGACGGGCGTGGGCTTCCGCTGTCCGGATTTTAATGTTTCACCCACTCATACTATATTAAAGATCGCTATCTCAGGAAGGTGCACTATTAGCTTCGCTTCGGTTTGATTAAACCCTTTCGTTTCACTCTTATCAACTGAAGGCAAAACGGTTTTTTATTGATATTAATTTTGTACGTTCATAAGTGTACTTACCTAAATAAAATCATGTATATTTCAGTCTTCTTTTATTTTCATAATGTCAGTAATTCTTGTTTTTTCCTAATATCGGTATTCCTTACTCTATCTCCTATTTTAATTCCTAATATACTACGTTCCATCTTCCTTTGTTGTGTAGCTAACCTGGTTTCGTCCTTTATGCGTAGAGATGTCCATGTCAAATTAACGCCTTATACTAAAAAGAATTCCGTTATAGGCGAATAGAGCTCATATTTAGTATGAGGTGGCCAGTTATTGGTGATTTACCTTACTACTCAAAAGAAAATAGGGGCCACAAGTATAGTGATCGTCACGTGAAAATTATACTAAACATTAATATATATTCCAGTTACTGTTACACCAGCATGAATGAGGTTATATCCTGAAGGATGCGGGACGTCATTAATTAGCCACGTAGGTATCAATTAGTTGATGAGCAATGATAATAAATAAAAAGAGGAAAAACAATTAAATAGAAACATGTAAGTGGCTTAATTAATTTTGTTTTGAGCAGTAACGCTGCTAACGAAAATTATACATTTTAAATCAAATGAAAAAATGAATGCCTGTGGTCGCCGGTTCGAATCCGGCTCGGAGCATTAAATTCCTTTGATTTAAAATTTAAAATTTTCGTTAGCAGCGTTACTGCTTAAAACAAAATTAATTTAGTATGGGGTGGCGCATCGTTACTGACGATTTCTCAATATAATTTGAGACTTTGGTGCCGTTAAGAAGCCTATAAGTCTTCTGGTAGATGTTGCCCGCCTCCCTAAGGCGTTGTATGAAGGAACTGTATGAAGGATTTTGTTGCCCGAACCGGATTGTTCCGACAGCTCAGTTGGTTAGTAGCGACGGGCCATGAATGCCTGTCGTCGCCGGTTCGAATCCGGCTCGGAGCATTAATTTTTTCAATTTTTCCTTTGATTTAAAATTTATGTAAGTGGCTCTTATTTTGTTTTGAGCAGAGTAGTATATAAAGATATCTTTATCAATATCAATTAGGCTTTTATAAAAAGAAGTGCCTTAGAGGCATACAGATTAATATTAAAGCGTGCGCCGGCATTACTTTACAATTCAATCTTTACCAGTACATGCCTAGTCAATTTTCTCTTAACTCGCCTCGATACTTACAAAACTGCTCAAACTATTAGAAATCTGTATGGGGCAAGAAAATCTGCATCACATATTGCGTCTTGATTAGTTTACTAACAGGAAAGTATGTCGTCCAGTTGCTTTTTGCCGGCGGCGGCGTCGTATCGTGCGCAATCGGATTATCACCAGCCAGGCAGTAAATTAAGAATTAACACGGAAACTGATTATTTTAAAACATGCATCGGGATACCCTTTCTAATGAAGTTTCTCGGCTCGAGCTGGATAGAAAATAGGTAATCATTGGTCGCCGCCGGTTTACGACGGATCTTTAAGGCAGATGTTGTACCTTTTCGTATAACGAATATTGGCTTGAAAGTTGTATTTTACTAGTAGATATATATGCCTACTTTGGAACGATCTGTCATGGAATGGAATGCAATCGAAGGAACTGACTGATCGCCAACGAAATGGGACAAAAGGTCCAGTTTTCTTGTTAGGAAATGTATATATAATACAATCTCGAAATAAAAGCAAGAAAGGAAAGACGAAGAAATGTTATATTTCTCATGCGTAAACTCAGTTTTGAAGTAATTACTACGTCTTATAAATCCCTTCGGCCACTTTCGAAACCAATGTTTCGTAACCAGTTTACAAAATAGTTTTTTTTTTCGAAACCAGTACGTCTAGCACAACTTGCTGACAAGCCGCTTCGCGCGCGACTGAGCGCCTATTGTCTCACTCGCACCGTGCAAATTAGAAAGAGGTGGGTAGATCTTTCTCGACTCGCGTCGCGGCGCGGCGTCAGTTGTGCTAGCCCCCCTGGTATACTAAAAGTAAAATAATCCTGAGAAAAATAATATAATGTATCGACGGAACCCCGCTAGGCGTGAATCCTATTTCTTAGCGTTTTGACCTTCGGGCATCTGAAGTTACCTAACGAAGTTAACCTTCGAACGCTATGGGTTTTCTATAAAGAAGAAGAATTCTTCTCTCGCAACTGGTTTCGTACGAAGAAGATTTAAAAACTTGCGCTATCATTTTGATTAATTTCCGTTCGAGGACGGAACGCAAAATATGGGGTTTATTGAGTAGAATTAAACATAGGTGTACGTTTTAAGTCAGAATGATACTTATCATAAAATACTAAAAGGGTTTACTAAAAAACATCCAAAATTAGGCAGATAGGGGAGCTCGGCCATTATGGTTTTCCGGGGCAACAAAAGCTAGCCATCGAATGCAGTTGGCGAGAGGGACCGCGCAGTGTGTTCTAAGTAGTTAAGGCGCCGTAGGTTCAGCGAAGTGTAGCGAACAGAGTTTTTGAAAGAATATAATGTGTCTGTTTATAATAATATGGTTTCAAAAAAAATATGAATAGTAATCTTGAGGCTTTTCTGCAGCGAGATCAGTGATTGGGTAAAAGGGTGTAAAATACATTATTAAAATATTCGTAACAAATTATGCACAATAGCTAAAATAATAAAATGGCTTTTGAACATCGGCAATATCATGTTTGAGAGAACTCAGTGATTACTTTTTAATTTATTCAATCGGCCAAAAAATTAAAATTAAGACACATGATATCCGCGCTTCCGAGCACGCACTTCCATCTCGCTCACGATTATGCTCAGTGAGAGGGAGAGAAGACCATATATTTTATTAAAAAAATTGGGGTCTGAAGTGTGACCACTAGACTACAATTAGGCTTTAATTAATAAAAATCATACTCTGTTGGAAAAAATATCTAATAAAAAACCGGCCAAGAGCGTGTCGGGTTACGCTCAGTGTAGGGTTCCGTAGTTTTCCGTCCGTCACAGTAAGTGTCCCTACTTAAGCGTTAAACAAGCAATACTTAGCGATCTATACAAGCAATACTTAGCGAACAATGTTATTATTAGACAATTCGAGCACGAGAAATTTTCGACCTAATGTGTAGGCACACCTGCTCCGACCCCATTAAATCAGGAAAAATCTTAACACCGCCATGTACGATATGAGCGTTCCGCGTACAGCGACATCTATCGGCAAATTAAGTAAACTGTTGCGCGCGAGCTTAAAGTAAAGTATGGAAGATGATTTTTATGGGATAATTATTTATTGCGTGAACCGATTTTCACCGTGCAGCACGTCATTTCATTGTGATTTTGTAGAAATTACAGGTAAAATAAACACCTTCTTATACGGTTAAATTACAAACTTAGTTCAGAAATTATTTTGTATTTTTTTTCAAAAACTATTCAACCTATCAATTTCAAAATAATTTTTCTAGAAAGTTTTTATAAAGTTCTACTTTTGATTTTTTTTTCATATTTTTAAAACTTATGGTTCAAAAGTTAGAGGGGGACACACATTTTATTTAACTTCTGGAGCGATTATCTCCGAAAATAATAACATTATCAAAAAACGATTGCACTAACCCCTATTCATTTTTAAATACCTATCCAACAATATATCACACGTTCTAAACCCTATTTTAACCCTAGTTGAAATGAAAAAAAAATCACTCCCCACATTACGTCTAGGGGTAATTCTTTTCCACTTTTTATTTTACCACTTTGTCGGCGTGATTGATATACATATTAGTACCTACCCAATTTCAGCTTTCTAGTGCTAACGGTAACTGAGATTATCCGCGGACGGACGAACAGACATGGCGAAACTATACCTAAGGGCTCCTAGTCGACTACGGAACCCTAAAAAAGAAATAAGTACAAAGAAATACTTTTTGTTATTTTTTGTATATCTAATATTTAAATGTAGTGTCTCACGCTTTGGTTTGTACACTACTAGCAACTAGCTCACAGTGGCTTTATTTCAATCTTATGTTGACTCCTTTGACATCAGTTAAAATGTTAATTTGCGAGATCTTCAGCGATTTGTGCGGTCTTCAAAGATGATGAATAATGATTGTTATAGGTTTTAATGATCATAATCAGCCTCGAGCGTGGCATTAGTTCTATAATTCGTGTTCGCAGAATGCCCTCCTCTTATATCAGCGTCATGTTTAAGCAGTAGTTTATCCATACTAATATTATAAATGGAAAGTGTATGTATGTGTGTGTTTGTTTGTTTGTTTTTTTGTTTGTCCATGTTTCACGGCAAAACGGAGCGACGAATTAACGTGATTTTCTAAGATAGGATAACATAGGATAGTTTTTATCCCCGAAATCATCCCAAAGGGGGTGAAATGGGGGGTGAAAGTTTGTATGGAGCTGCGATATAAACGAGTTCCACGCGGATGGAGTCGCAGGCAGAAGCTATAGTTATAATATAAATAGAACACCAAATATATTTCTTTATTTTTCGGAACAGATTATGTCGCATGTTTTGTTCTATTTTATTTACATCTCAACACGATGTAATGTATACTTAGGGTTATGAACTTATGAACTAATCACTTAACTTAAACATAAATTATAGTTTACAGTACTGTCCATCACGTTGACACCTGACAGTTAGCTTACATCCCTGTACAATGTTTAAGCCTACCCCTATCCATGTACCTTAAAACGTAAAAGAGATTATATAGGTATGAACTATGATGACGGGATATCGCCCAATTTGAAAAGCACTATAACAGATAATACAATTACTGTTACTCACCAGAGTAGGTCCTAGATAGTCCGATGTGCGTGACAAATACCTGAAATTAAAAAAAGTTTTTGTTCTAAAAAACGAACACGTTACTTTAACGAAAACTGAACATCATCATTTCACAGCAAAGCAAACAAATAAGAATAAGTCTCAGTCTAAGCATTTTTTGATATCAGACCGATATCGCATTAGGACGAAATGGTACAAAAAATAAATGTTCCCATAAACGTTCCTTTACCAATTAAATTCTTATTTTGCGGGGCACAATTTCGCGAAAACGATTACTATCTCGGTCATTTAATGCCTTCCCGATGCGTCGACTATAATAACACTAACACATTTTTAACATTATGTTAGCTGACAATCGACTGAGAATATTAAAATAATAACAAGACAGTTCATCATTTATTTTGACATTAAGATTAAGTATATTAAACCTTAGACATTATAGACGCTTGTCTATGGTAACTTCACAATGTACGGTCATGATTAAAAATAATTTATACGATTTTCGATCCTATTCCCCAGGCATACGTTCGAAACCGTATACATGTTATTAGACGTGACTGTAAATACAGTAAATTCATAGTATTCATCCTTATTAAGTGTCTTGTCATGAAAACAAACACATCTTGAATACATTATCACACTTTTCTCTGGGATTAAAAAATATCACTTAAAATGTTTATTTATACTTAAAGAAACTCCTCACAAAGTATCGAAATCTCCTTAAATATTAACCTCTGAAAAATATAATTTCTTATATGATTCTCATTTATTATCGAAGCAACGAACGAATGACCTCAACAATGTTAATATTAATTTTAATTTTAGCAACTTATTGCATCTTCCGCTTATAAAAAGCAACCTATATCAATATTCGTTACCTCCTTAGCACCTCATATGTTCTTGATGTTTGAAATCTTTCTGAGCACACTTTATTAAGAGTTATAGGCCAGATCTGTTTATTATGCCTTATTTATATGTCTCATAATGTCTGTAACTTGTTTTTGTGAGCCTCATAATAAATAAAATAAAATAAATATCTGAGTAAACGATGTCTAATATTCATATAATAATAATTTCATAAGATATTTATTTGATCAATCGACACTGCATTACTTCATCTTACTCTTGTATTTTTAATGGTGTAAAGTACGTTAGTACTTTCTCTCAATCTGTGACTTTACTGGATACATCAGAAAAGCCGGGCTATTATGAACGATGCTTAGGATGGACGATTCAATGTCTACTGTAAGTAGTAAGAACAAACAATAGTAATCCAAAAACCACCTTAAAACCTTTGTCGCATTACACAGTCAACGATCTGTCGTTAACTTCTAATCAGCTACCAGAGGGAGTATTAAATCACCTCCAATGAAAACTGAAAGGAAGATGAAAAAAGTCGGCCGGAAAATCGTGTTCGCAAAATGATATCGTGACAAACATCCATGCCTCAAGCGGTCTCAGTAAATCAGACGGGAATGAAAACCAATTATGACAACAAAAAACGCCCGCCTAACCCACGGGTAAGTACAGAAGGTTTGCTGCTGAAGGTGCCTGTGTATGAGAAATACTTCGATGTGTATGTTTGGAATGAGACAGTGATTAAATTGATTGGCCATTAGGCATCATGGGTATCAAATTTGATAAAATTCGTATCATAAACTAAACTTTGTGAGTAGGTACCTATTTACCTAAACAATACACGAGAAAATTGACATTTATTCAGTGAAATACTCACATGTCGCCGTATACATAAGTACCCATACGTGTTTATTTACTACATCCAATAAGTACTTATAGGCTCAAGCCTTTATAGAATCAATTAAGTTTAAAAATGTTGTCATACTTTATTTTAGTTTTAAAATAGATAATTAGTTCTTCACTTTTCACTAGCATTAGTAACATTAAATTGTAGGTAACTATATTGAACTAAGTACATAATTTGCGCACTCATTGATTTATTTCATCAATGTATAAGCGCCACTCAAGCATGATTCAAATTTAGTTCGGGCATCTTGGAAAAAACACAAATAATAAAATTATTGAATTTTGCAATTTAATATTGGTGGGCGCAGTTGCCCATAATTACCAATGCGGGTCCAATTCATCATTCTTTATTACAAGCACGAAATTCCATGTAAATTTCATGGCGACCGATGAGCAACGCAAATGAGTTTCGATATATCGCAAAGATCTTACAATTTGTGCTGCTTTACGATTAATACTTTACTTTGTATAATATGCCAGTGAATTCGATCCATCTTTACAATGCGTACTTACTGAAAATAAAAATTACCATTTTATTTCGTTACTTTCTGTAATCAGCTTAGAAGTAGCATATACTTTGAGCAAAAAGAAATCAATGCTTATACAAAGCAATTTGTCGCCTAATTATTTTATTATTATTATATTATTATAAAGAGGCTATAAAAACATTTTCCTTCAAAGCATGTGCACTTCAATAAGGTAGTAGAGGTAATCAAATAATATGAAACGCGGTACCAAATACATCGCTCTCCCTTTTTTACCCACCGAAATGACTTTCAAAATCATTGTTACGCCATAAACAACGGACGGGCCCCGCGCAACTGAAAATGTCATTAATGCCTGAGTGAAATTCGGGGTCTAATCTCGTCACTGCAAAGCTTATTACATTTATACGACGGAGTAATCTTGGAATAAAGTTTTGAATGGAAACTGCCGAATCATTGAGGATTGCCAACCCTTGCTTGATGAAAGAACTGACAAAATTGCTCTATAAATACTGATATTAATATATATAGGTAGGGTTTAAACCGGCAGTCTGTGTTTCTCTCAATCCGTATATAGGTAAATGCTGAATTACTACGAGAGTTGCTAATATATATTTTAAAAAGTAGGACAAGCGAAGTCTGAATTGCACACCGAGGGTTCCGTACAGACGTGTTTGTATAATATTTCTTTAAAGTAGGTAGTATAAAAAAAAACTAAATATTTTTAGTAGTCGATAAAACTGAAAAGTTTTTGTTAGATTAACATTTCGCAATAGTTTTAAGCAAAAATGTTTAAGTATTATCCATGTCTTAGTCTAAGTAGCGTCTTGAATAAATATATTTTCTTTCTTTCTTTCTTTCAAAAGTGTTAAGATTTTTTTTTTTTATTTGAAAGAAGATATAACTACGAATTAACCTTATTTGAACTTTTCCTATAAATGTACTGTTAGACCATTATGGTACATCATAAATACTAAATAAAAAATAATGAAACAAAAAAATTAAAACTAATTACAAAAAAAATAGACCGTCCAAAAGTTCTGCCTGCGGCATGGACCCCATGACGCTGGCGGCATTTCCCCTTTGGACCGCAAGGGCGATCCTTTGTGAAAGGTACGCGCCAGCTCTGGGGTCCCCTGAGGCGTGGACCAGCCGCGACGACAGGGTCCTCATGAAGGCCTTCATGTCGGCTGACCAGGGTCCCATCGTTTCAACTGCAAGCGCCGCAAACTCGTAGTTCTGAACTAGAGAAGAGTATTTGCGGCGCTTAAGTAATTAGGCCTGATCAGCCGCAGCGCCGGCCTGAGACCGTGTTGCCTGTATGTGGGACAGTGCGAACGTATCGACGCATGTTGCGTCCCACACCAGGGCCCTACCGAGTTTCCACGGTACCAAAGTTACTCCGTCCGGGCGCTTGCCATCGTCTCTCGTCATACCAGGAGGCTCTAGTGACGAAGGTATGGAGGCAGTGGCGAGCGCCCGACGCAGCAGGTCGTTTATAGTACCATGGCGGAACATGCGGCCGGCGCTTCTGTTACATGATAGGCCATGTCTACCCAGCCGGTCCACACCTTTGCCGCAGACACAAGTATGGGGAACACATATGTTGGATCCCAACCTTAAACAGATAGCTATTCTTAGCGTACCTGGGTCAAGATCTGTGCCTATGTTGCGTGAGGGAAGGGCATTAAGCCAGTGGCCTGACTCATGTGAGGAGACAGCCAAGAGCCGGGCGCGTTCTGAGTCGTTTGGACTATTTTCGACTAAAGAACCGTGAATGGATTTGAGCCGAGGAGTGTCCCATACTTTCTGGATGTGTTTCATAACAGGGACGTCCGCTTCCGGGCACAAGGCGCACCAGGCTCTCTCGGCTTCCGCCAAATTCGCGATCTCTACGACCGGTATCTGTTCAATGTTTAAAATAATACCGACGAGGGACAACGAACTGTACGCAGAAGACAGGAAAGCTGGTAGTGCCACATCGGAAGTGGCGCGAACACCCAGACCACCGAGTCTTACAGGTAGAACTGCTTGGGACCATGAAATCGAATCGAAAGTAACGTTTAGAATTTTGGATAAAGTTGTTTGAAGAGTATTATCGATTGACAAAAGTATAGAGGGGTATTTCCAGATCGGACAGCATCGGAGTAAATGCATGAATTTAGGTGTAAAGAGACAAAAACGGATAATAAAAAGTGCCATATGGGGGTTTATATCAAAAAGTAAGTCAGATGTACAGTTAAACAAGTCTAACTTGCAATTAATAACTGAACTGATCGCTTCATCAAAAATTGGAGACCCTAAAAGTGTGAGTGATGAAGTGGAATGAACGGAGATGTTGGGTAATATCGCATTAAAGTTAGTCAGTATTTCATTTTTTCTATCCGGGGGAAGGCGGTCAGGCAGAAAAATTTCACACTTCGTGAAATTAAGGGAAAGCCCTATTTCTGCAAATTTGTCCATTATCAATAGCAAGTCCTGCAAGACTGTTTCAGCGTCCCCACCGAGGGAACCGTCGTCTAGATACCAAAGATTAAATTTTGAATTTAGATTGTTTATGATTGGATGGATAGCCAAACTGAATATAGCAGGACCGAGCGGGTCTCCCTGCTGGCAACCAGTGTTTGAATCGATAATTTTGTCACCAAAAAGTAATTTTGATGGCGCCCCATAACATTGCCATAGATAACTATAGGCATCGGGGAGATGTTTTTTGACTTCTGCTAAAAGGGCACCACGATCAACCGAATTGAAAGCGTTTCTCACATCGACTTTGACAAATACTTCATAGTCCGTGCGACTCAGAAACGTGCGCGCAGCGTGTACTGCAGCCTCACAGCCGCCCTTGACGCCAAAACCCAACTGTCGAGGCTTGAAAACTTTGGTGAGACTCTGATTGAATTTCCTACAGCAGAGTTTTGAAGACAGACGTCTAAAAGTGCAACCGACGGCGATCGGCCGAATGCCACCATCCTTTTTAGCTAAGGCTACTAGATTGGCACCGTAGAGGATCGGGATGATTTCCACGTTTACACGACCAGTTAGCATAAGGTTGATCAAAGAGGTTAACTCTTGAAGTAACGCCGAACCTGTATCCCCAGAAGGTGAGGTGGTCAAATCCTTCAGGTGTTGCGGGGACAAACCATCTAACCCTCCCGCAGAGCCATTGGGGAAAGACATTAAAGCTGAAAGTACAGCGTCTTCTGAAACGGTTACACACTCGCCATCAGTGGAAGGAGGTTCTGGAAACTGAGTGATACCTAAGGGAACTGGATGTTTTTCCCTGAGCGCGGCGAAGGTTTCGGCGGAATGAGTAGCCAAGACATCATTAGAAAAAAGAAGGCGAGCAGCTCCACTCACATTACCCTCTGAGATTTTGTTTTCTATTGCATTTATTTTAGAAAAAATACGAGGGTTGAAATTTGAATTGATTACATCATTTTGTATCTTGTCAGGTGACACGAAAATCGAAGATGTATTGTCTTTTATCTGTTTCGTCAAAGAGTCTTTCTTGGACTTGTTTGCGTGTAGGACTGAGTAAGAGAATGTGAGCAGGCGCTGCCACGCTTGGACAGAATTCTCCTTGACGACTTTGGCGACACATTCCGCAAGACTGCTGGCTACAGCTCTGCGCGCACCGCGAGGTATTCTCTTGATTATAGGCACATTTCTCTTTAAAGTTCCCAATTTCTCTGCAAAGGAAGTCGAACTGTTAAAGTTATCAACTCTGACAGTTGAGGGCACAGGCTGTGAAGCGCTAGACACAGGCGGATCAATCGCTGCACGTATACCATGTTTGCGAGCGGTATGAATAGCTAGACCCCGGTTTCCCTTGTACAGTTTTTTATCTACGCAGAGACGACACTTCAAAAGTTCGACTGTTGCAAAACAGGGCTGCGAACTCATAATATATAAGGAAAACAATGCAGGCTTAAAAATACTTACAGACTATATAGTAAATAACTTCACAAAAACACCAAACACAATCAGTCCACTAATAAAAAAGGAAAAGACATGATTTTAAACAATATTTACAATAAAATGAAAAGATCAAAAAACTGACAACTAGCGACTGTCACTCAAGTTGAGGTGCCGCGCCGCGCCGCCCCGGGCGCATGCGAAACCGCTTTGCTTGTGCCGTGGAGTCTCATACGATTCAGCCGGACGGGCGGTCGCCACGCCAGCCACCGCATCCGCAGCCAACCGCCTGACCCATAATGATTCCAAGACTTCCTAAGTGTGCCGGCGATTTCGCTTCAAGACGGGCAGTCAACAGTCAACAGTTGAAGTCAAGGTTCAAGTTAATGTCGCTGGGGTCCTCGTGTAGGCCTGCAGAGGCCCGCGGCATGCCACGTGGAACTGCTCTCCCTCGCGGATCCAACTTCGACACCAATATCACACTCGCGCCTCGCGCGGACAAATATAACTCTGAACGCCAGATTAGGTTTCACTAAACAGATTCCACTTAAATTTTTATTATTTTAATCAACAAATAGATCCTGCTCCTGCATTAACTAAACTGATCGCACTACTTAAATGATCGAAATAAGGAAAATTAGTGAAATATTTCCCTTTAATATCCTAGATTTAGGTATAAACGAAGAGACGCAGACGAATTAGTTAGACCTCACTTGTTGCCATATTTCAAGATTCTAGGTCAAAGGGAAGTAGGCACCCCGAAGGTTTATATTCTTTTGCGAGTAGCTAACTATGAAAATGTACAGCATAAAAGTCCATATCTTGTGATTTCGTTAGTATAGGTTTAGGAGCCTAAAATAAAAACACATAAACATTTTTTTTAAGTTCGAGGGGCATTGCATAGCTAATGATGAGATTCATCTGCGCATACATAAGAGGGTCTTGATAGATAGATAGACAGACAACGAAGTGATATTTTCCTTTTAGACGTAGATACATATATGTAACCCTAAAAAATACCATACTACAGGTTTACCAAAATAAGGTAGATATTTCTTTCTTTTACGAATTGAAGTATTTTCTTTCGACCTGCGAAATATGTACTGTACGTTTGTTACAGCATTTATGATGACATCAACGCTTCTTGTAGCGGTTAAAAATGTTAAACGCCAGCGGATCCCGTCATCAACCTGCCAAATCGCACCGTCATTGCATCGCAATAACCGATTGTACGCAAGGGCCACAAAGAAACGGCTTTCTGTACCCGTATCTAGATATAGGTAGATAGGTAGAGGGACCGAGATGAGACGCTTTTTACGATTTCCTATTGAATACAAAAAGTTGACGTCTGACGTCTAGCTGCCTAAGAAATATTGTTTTACGAAGTGTAGAGGCCAAGTGTATTCACATAGTTTATTGAAATTAAAGAACAGTTAAGTATTGAAATATACTAAATCACAGCATTCTGCCATCCTCAAAATTCACGCTAAACTTAATAAATTCTTCGGAAACGCCATGGAAGCCGTGGCTCGCTCTTAGCTGCGTTTTTATTACTTCGACTGTGATGTGACAAAGTCGTTTTTGCGCAAACATACCAGCGACAATGGAAACGGGGCTTTTGTGCTTTTACATTGATTGATGATTTTAATTTCCTATTCAATCCGCTTATTTCTTTACGTTGTGGGTAAAACAATTTAGATTTACACGCACCCAGCTTTTTTGAGTTGGCAATTTAACGTTTAAAAGCTTTATGGCGTGTAATATTACAATGTTCTTCCTACAATGATATAGTACACACCTACTATAAAATGTATGAAGGAGTACGGATACCTATTTTGTACTCTAACTACTGTACACTGGACAGTCGAGTTCGAAAATATGTGTGGTCTTAATCCTCTCATAAATACCTATGTACCTAAATCTTAATACGCCGACAATAAGAGCCATGGTAATTTTTGATCTGTGGCCATGGGACATATTTTTGAGTGAGTTGTATGCACCCATATATTTACACTTGCCTGTAGGTGCAAAATGGGTTGTCATTGCAACTCATATTTATGTTAAGGCGAAATAGGCATAGGTCGACCGATTTGTGGAACTTCAACTAGCACACCCCCACTGCTAGCCACTGGCCTTCTCTCATGGATGAGAGGGAACGGGCAGTAATCCCCACACTGGCCCAGTGTGGGTTGGGGACTTGAATATTTGGATGTCCTTCGCAGATGTGTGCAGGTTAACTCACAATGTTTTTTCTTCAACGGAAGCTAACGGTAAATATGAAACGATAAAAATAGGTACCATTGTTCCGTACTGATTATAGTCGACTTAGTTTCTGTCTGCATACTAAAATGTTTCCATCACATCTCCTGAATCTCAGCCGGATAAAAAGTTTATAGATGCAGTATGCGGATGTGACAGGAGCGATTTAAATATGGCGGCGGCGTCATCCCGGCGGTGACGCCGCCTCCATTTATCACCCTCTAAGCCTCTGTCGATATTATGATCAGTGCCATTCGCCTGCTCTATTGCATGTCTTCATGAACTTGATGGTAATCTAATCTTCTTCAACATTCGTCTACTAAAATATTACCGCAGGAACCTGCTCCTTACATGAAGTTCCAGACAATAGATTATTATTTTTAAGTCAGGTTAGGTATTAGATTGGATGGAACACGATGTCATGTCATTTGGAAAACAAGTACACGTATGAGTTTTAATTGACTACTCACTTGTTTAATATTGGTATTAGGTAAGTAGTCAGAATATTATATTATAATATGCGGGTGGCACGAGATCGATCACTTTAGCACTATTTGGCGGTGCCCTATGTCCAGCAGTAGACGTTTTTCGGCTGATATAATGATGATGATGATTTTTATTACTCATAACATAACTTAAATTTACTTTAGGCTCCTTCGGTGAATTTTCACTTAGGCATTGCCAGGTCGTTTGTTCAGCTTCTGGGCAATTCGAAATGAACTCTTTCAGTGACCAAACTGTTTATGGTCCGATTCGTTTTTATAATAGCCGTAAATGTACTCGCTGAACCGCAATTACTATGTCTATCGCGTTTCGTGACACGTAATGAGCCCCTCGCCGCCGACTCGCCCGCCCAGCTCACTTTGTATTCTTTCAGTCGCCACTCACCACCTGGGCCAGTGGCTTTTTAAAATTTACCTTTGCTTTTCCGTTAAGTTATTGAACGTTGATATGTATATGAAACTGGCGAGTGACAAATGTACCTATGTCTAAAATGTTTCCTTGGGTCAATCTAGACGGGAGTTGTACAAATCGTAGTTGTAATAGTTGGAGCCTATCATTTTATAATTATCTACAACTTAAAAAGGTGGAGAAGCCCCCGACATTTTCATTTCAAAGTCCAATATCTCAAAAACGCCTGAACAAATTATGATAAAACATGGCTAAGAACACTCGGTATAAAATTATCTATGACACAAAAAAAACCGCATTCGTATCGGTCCATCCGTTTGGGAGCTACGATACCACAGACAGATACACAGACAGACACGTTAAACTTATAATACCGTCGCGTCGGGGGTTAAAAAAACATAGACTCTTAATGCCGATTTATTGAGTTCGCGATTTACCTTGGCTAGGTAAGTACCCATCTACAAGTATGTGGCTAAGACGCCTAGTGATTCTCAGACATTCGACTTTGTAGTCGAAGTTCGCTGAGGTTAAACTAGTAATACTTTATAGAAACTAATTTTAATCATCAACTGGTTTATTATTTAAATTAGCGCACCCTTGACATCGATACGCGCAATTTTTTCTGCTTAAAACTTTACATGAATTAACACCCAAATCGCCCGGCCATACACTAATCGAATATCTTACCATGCAAACCGTTTTTATCAGAATAAGCTATCTAACGCTATCTCATCTACCCCAGGGTACTCAGCAAGACGACAATGTAACAAAGAGGTATCGAGTGTCGAAGGAGAATAGAACAAAGAATGAGAACAGGAAAGAGAGACGAGAGGTGCTCAAAGTCGATGGGACGAGTGGGCCCAATCGCGTATCTGCTGATCAATTGACGGAGTCACGGACTGCCTCTTATTCATAATGCTAGTTAGGTACCAATTTTGCGATTTCAATTTTGGTCTGCTGTGACGGCTATTACTTGCACGTTATTTTTATTTGCGTTGTCGAATTCTGTACCGGTCCTTACCTATTTGAATTGTCCTGTAAATGGGTATCCATACTAATATTATAAATGGGAAAGTGTATGTTTGTGTTGGTTTGTTTGTCCGTCTTTCACGGCAAAACGGAGCGACGAATTGACGTGAGTTTTAAGTGGAGATAGTTGAAGGGATGGAAAGTGACATAGGATAGTTCTTATCCCCGATATCATGTGAAATGGGGGGGGGAGGGGGGTTAAAGTTTGTGTGGAGCTGCGATATAAACGAGTTCCACGCGGACGGAGTCGCGAGAAGAAGCTAGTTTGAAGTAATTGGATAAATGTATAAATGCGTTGAAAATTTTATCTATATATTAATTGTACGTTTTTTTCTAAAAGCATCACATATATATATTTGAAGGTTATGCAATATAATACAATACATTCTATGCAAACCTTTACATATGAAACTAATAAGTACAGAACATAGTATTAAAAGTAAACCATAGATAGGTGACTGTCTTTTTATTAAGATCACCTCAAGCGCCTACCAAAATGTTAATGGCAATGTTTGATTCACGAGCAACGAAATACCATACCTAAAGGAACTACACTTAACCCTCATCTTATCTGTATGGTAATATTATAAAGAAGTAAAGTTTATTTTTAATATTATTATACGATAACTAAACTTCTGGCAGCAGTATACATATACATGGTAACGGACCTTCAGGATTGAAATAGGCTAAATACTTACTATATAGGTAAGTACCTATCTTTGAATTACAGACACATTGTCAAATATTTGCATGAACATTTTAATGTTAGAAGATGTCCCGTCAGGAAATAAACAATAGTTAAAAAAACACGAATTAAATTACAATCTGTCAACCATGAAAATCACATCAACAGACATAAACATTAGGTAATGGTACCTCTAACTTCAGTATAAAATTCGTTTGACACTCATGAAACTAAACAGCACTCAATTATTCAGCGTCCCCCGCCACTCGAAAAAACCCAATCAGCATAACTCGTCACTTCCACATCGATCCCCAATTTGCGAGCACTTATCAAATCGCTTTATGCATAGAAATAAAGCGAAAAACCAAACTTATCCGCGGACATTTCAACCAATTTTCAACCTTATGGCGTTGAAATAAAATTATATTTTTATTTTTATTGCATTTGTGAGAGTACAAAGCCGAATGGTTTACTTAGAATTTAAAATATTCATAGCTTGTACTGGATCGTATTTAAATATTTACATAAGTGTCACGCAGTGTGGTGACGTTTGCCGATAAACCTATAGAGCGGGAGACTGGCAGATGGACAGAAACGTCGATGCTTTATACTTTTATTTAAGTTATAATTTTTATGAAAGCTTTTTTATTTCCAGTAAGTACATCCATTGCAACGTTATGGCAGCAGTACATACCTTAAAATTCAAACCTAATATAAACCACAGTAACGTTTCGTCTCTTTCTTGTTTCATTTGTTCCTTTCTAATAAGCAGCCAATCGCCAATTGCACCTTAACCCCACCGCATCGCATTGTAAAATACGGCTTATTACTTACAAAAACGAAAGGATCTTTGTCACCCCTATTCGAATATCTATACCAAGACGTTACCTCTCGTCGGCAGGGGCGATACATGGGCGCATTCCCGACAGAACCCGCATATTTTAAAGTCAGCAATGTCCATATTAGTTACTTAGTAAGTACTTATCTAAGTTTTCTTTCTGTTTTTTTTTTACTTCATTCTTGTTGATATATGTAGCAGGGTACATTTAGTATGTATGTAAAGAATATTTGCATTGTATTGTATTGCAGGTATGTAAGTAAACATGGAAGAAAAAAAAGAAAAAATATATATAACGCCAGCACATGTAAAAAAAGATAGGTACCTAACGAAAATAGTACGATTTCGGAAATTCCCGTTGCATATATATTTTTATATTAAAAAATACCGTAGGTCGGAAAAGTGTTCATTTGCCACAAATATATGTTGTAAGGATATAGTCGTTTGGCACACGCTTTACAATTCACTATACACATATTATTGCGGCCCCGTCCGGAACACGCCGATACTTCCACTAAGCGCCGTGTATTCGAGCCATAAAAAATAATGGATCTGCGAATCGTCGAGATATGTACGGAAATATGGAGTGAGGTGAGCGTTCGAAAAATCGTAATAGCATCGCGAAAATGGGGATTAGAACACGATCGAAACGGAGAGGCTCCGCAAATATTGCCCGTGTACGAGGCATTTGTTTTGCCTGATTGCGCACGCAAAAATCGTTCAGAGGTTTACATTCTTTGCTGATAAAACGCCGCAATGTGAGTGCTAAACATAAGTATAAGAGGCTGGCTAAATCAGTTGTACAGTGGACTAGAAAGAGATCGATACGGCCAAGGTTACAAAAATATGTATACACGACTTTATTGCCTTAATATTACAGTTGTAGATACATATTTTTGTAACTTCGGCCGTATCGATCTCTTTGTACCTGCTGTTGTACAGTCGACTACAAAGTTTGTAGTCGACTGTACAACAGCAGGTCGACCACGTAACGAATTGTACGCGCGTCAGGTAGATCTAAATGTTACTTTTTACAAGCTTTTATTTAGTTTCACCCGTCCCGTTGTCTGTAATCAAATCTTGGAAGTTATGTGTTGTCATATTTTTTAAATGTGCGGCCACTCGTTAAATTGGTATATTATGACACAAACAAACATGTTTTGTTATGAAATGTAATACTCTAAAATGCATCGGAGCCGAGATATTTGCAATACATATTTCCGCAGTTCATATTGAAAAGTTATAAACCAAACTAAAATATCTCGGCTCCGATATTGTTTAACGCGTTTATTTTTATATACAGGGTGGAAAGATAAGTCGGGCCCTGGAGGGAAACTACCTTAAATCCTTAAGTTGGCTCATTTCATACTTCAAGGAAAAATTCCTTTATTTTTAAAAATAAACAAAACTGCATTCAAAGATTTTCTAAAACTCGCTTGCCTCGCCCGGGACTCGAACCAACTAAACTTAAAAAAACAAACACTCGCTATTTTACTACACTAATCGATAGGATTCAGGATAAAATTGCTTCAACAAACATTTGGTCTTAAGAAGAAGAGTCGCAAAGCAACAAGTCCAGACCTGACGCCCATGTACTTCATTTTATGGAGTTATGTAAAAAATGTTATTTACGAAACCTGTTATGAAACCGTGCAAGAGTGAAGGGTTGCGGTAGAACATGTTATTAGGTGCTTAGACCACAACACTTTGCTGAAGGCTACTCACGAAATGAATTTCAACGGAGACTAAATTTGTGTATCCGGAACGAGGGGGCTGATTTCTAACAATTTATCAGTTAAATAGTTTACGTAACAAATTGATAGTAAAATAAAGTTAATGTAAGTTTTTACGATCATTTTTATTCGTAAGACCAAATGTGTGTTAGGGAAATTTTATCCTGAATAATAATCCTATTGATTAGTGTAATAAAACAGCAAGTGTTTTTTTTAATAGTTGGTTTTAGTCCCGGGCGAGGCAAGCCAGTTTTCGAAAATCTTTGAATGCAGTTTTGTTTCTTTTTAAAAATAAAGGAATGTTTCCTTGAAGTAAAATGAGCCAACTTAAGGATTTAAGGTAGTTTCCCTCCAGGGCTCGACTTATCTTTCCACCCTGTATATATGCGTATTAAGAGGTCCCTTAAAAGATTTTTACACAAACATCCGTGGCCGCTGTAAAAAAAAGACAATTTTTCTCATACAAGGTTACCCAATGCTCTTTGATCCACTTCCCGGGTTTCGATTGAGCTGAAATTTTGCATGCATGTTTAAATCGGATTACAATGCATTATTGCTGATATGAGCTGAAAGGTGGCCATAGGAACTCCGTAATTAAACGACGCAACCCCATCGAGTTTGGACTCGTTAGAGATCGTCTCATTGAGTAGTTGATGATGAACAGAAAAGTACAGTCAGCAATAAAAGCTTGTACCAAAAATGAAATTTTTGATAGAAACTTTTTTATATCCAAAATTACAGTTAAATTGTTCTAACTCGCGTTCGGAACGTTACATGATTACTCCTGGTGTGAACACAAAATGTTTATTATTAAATATTTTCAACAGGCCGAGCCATAAGGTTATAGTGTAACATGCATTGATAACTTAATAAATAATTGCACATAATTTGACATTGATCCATGATCATAAACTATGCGTTAGAATAGCGATAGTTACCTACTCTCAAGTAACTCATACCATTCGAAATAACATGTATCAATTTAAAGAAAGTCTTAATTTTCATCTAACACTAAATCCTTATTAAAGGTAGGTACCTACTATATAAAACTATTGTTATAATTTAACGCCTAGTTTTAGTTTACTTAGGTACAGTATTAGAGTTACTGTGGCACTCTTTGGGGGAGGCCTAGGTCCAGCAGTGGACGTCTTTCGGCTGATATGATGATTAGAGTTATACGGCTAAACTAAAAAGTCAGTATGAGAATTAAAATACGTCTCTGTTAGGTACGTAAAATTTTACAGGACCATGCATGTATGCCACATGACGACATGACAAACTATGTGGCAGAGTTATGTGTGGTTTGAGCAGACTGAGGTTTCTGTTCGTTCCAAGTGAGTCCGCATCCTAAGAATTAAAACTTATCCGCTAATTAACCCCGTGCACGTCGGTAAATAACATAAAGCGTACTAACCTAATTCCAGGTAATCGTGTTTGCTCGGCGCAGGTAAACATATGAAGGTAATGGGTTCGTAACGCGGCACCAGTACTCGTGCTAGACAGCTTTATGATGCATTTTTCAGGTTTATGCCCTATTAGTTTAAACACCTAATTAAAGTTAAATGTGTGGAACAAAAGTGTTATAATCTTCGAAAAAATGTTTGGTCGAAAAAGTCAATTGCCAGGCTTATTTCTCCGGATTGTTGTTTTTTCAGACCCGCGGTAATTATGTATCATTGTCATTTATAAAACTATCTCAAATAAACCGATAAGTACTACCAAAAAACAACGTCGATATCTGTTAAAAAAATGAAAAGTCAAGAATCTTTGAGATATTACTTATTTTATTTGAAAAAACGAATACGTGTATCGTATTTTCCCGTATCTTTTTTCTTATAACAATCAAGTTATGGTTTTTTATACCACCTCTTTGTCACGACGTAGCACCCGTTCTCTTAAAAAACTATGTCTTCAGACAATCAACTACTTACTTAGGTCGTTACATTTATTTTTCACTTTTCCTATATGTACCTCCGGAAACCAATAACAAGCGTCACTCATGAGTTATGTACCTGGCATTGCCGCATTGTCATAATCTGGTAGGGTGGGTTCATATACGTCCCACGCATACACGCGTAACTTGGTCCTTTATAATGTCCAAGTAATTCGTCTCAAGTTATCGGTGGGCAAACAAAGTTGCGGCCGACAGGGAGTGAACCCAATTACCGCTAATGAAGACAATGATATAAGCGCGGTTATTGATCTAGATTTAAATTTCATGACGGGTCAGTCCCTGCGATGTGCGAGCCCTTAATGCTTCTTGCCAAGTTTCGGCTACAGCGACCGAGGCTCCTTGGTACTCGTAAGATTGTAAAGGTACGATGAATAATACTGCGACGAAACAATTGGCTGGTGGCTCCACACGGCTATCACACGACGGCGCGCGAGCTCTCTCGATTTTTCTCGCACTATACCTCTCTTTCTAAGTTTTCTAATAAGAGAGAGACGGATATTGCGAAATAATCGAAAAGCTCGCCCGCTGTCTTGTGATAGGCGTGCTGGTATAATAACCCAAACTGACATAAAGAAAGAAAGAAAGTACTGGCATAAACTGGCATAGTATATAAGACTAGCCGTCAACGCGGCTCCGCGCGCTCATTACATAGACCGCAATCGAAGCCGTGGGATATAAAATATACTGCTGACAGATTAGTTGAAATTGGATGAGTTGTTCCGAAGATTCCACCCTACTACAAACAAAGCAGAAGTCCCAAAGCTACTTACAAACATTACTTCTTTATGTTATCTAGACACACGGCAGTGTGTCCGCCAAGTTCGAGCAAAAAAAAGCGACACACCGGCCGTGGGTTATATTACACGAACCATTTCGGGCCAATTTCGACCACCCTATAACTCAAAACATATTTTATCTACGCATATGAAATTTCGAGTGTCTGTTGACATCCCCTTAATTGTCTAGAATACAAAATTTCATGATTCTACCTATAGCAGTTCTTGAGATATTGACGTCAGAAAATCGCTATTTTTACTATACACTCACTGACTCACTCACTGATTCACTCATCAAAAACCTAGACCACTTCCAATGGTCATACTGACTTGAAATTTGGCATGGAGATAGGTCTTAAGGTCAAAGTAAAGGGAAAAATCTGAAAACGGCCAAGTGCGAGTCAGTTTTAAAAATAGCGAAGGTGTAACTTTGTTCTACTATGAAGTCATAATGAACTAAATGGGTCTATCTTCCAATGGTCGTACCGACCTGAAATTTGGCTCGAAGGTTTGTCTTTAGGTCGAAATAAAGTAAAAACCTGAAAACGGCCAAGTGTGAGTCGGTTTCGAAAACAACGAATGTGTAATTTTGTTCTACTATAAGTAGGTAGGTATGGAGTGGAAATGAGATAAGACTTATTTAAATTTAGATACATACCAATTTAAGACAATACATGTTTGTCTTAAAGACAAGAACATAAAAACTGTTCACCACTCTGTGTGTGTCTGTTGCGGGAACCAAACCCACGATTTACGAAGTGCAAAGCAGGTCACTAGATACACTAAGTTTTAGTAGCAAAAGTGATAAAAAAAAATAAAGAACCTACACCTAACAAAAATAAATGAAATCCCATCAAAAACATAAATGTGAAAGGCTGCCAAGTTCGATACTATGGGAATGCTTCGCCTATAAAAGAAGTGAGATCTGAATAAGTACCAAGTTCCATAAAAATACCTCAATTTATAATAGTCAGAGAAACGCACACCGGTTTTTTTAGCAGTTTCCTGATAACATTTATTATTTTCAGTACTTTTTAATGATGTAACTTGGCAAGTTTTAATAGAAAATTATATACTTGACACATTGCAGTCCAAAGGTGTCGATTCATTGCATTGAAAAGGTGTGTGGTGTGTGTTAGTACTAGCAGACTAATGGCGCACTAATACCTGCAGTTTTGTCAAAATACCATGACTATAGGCATACGATAAATAATTAACAGTACCTAAATTAAAACTCCGCAAATTTTTCCGTTATTACATACCTCGACTGTGACAAACTGGCATACTGCCTGCGTAATGGTAAGTAGACACAGAAGCCTATGGACGACCCTAGAGGAGTAACAAGGGTGTTACCGGCCCTTTACTAATCCACTCTCAACTCAACACAGTGCGTATTCGGGAGCTGTGGGGACCACCTGATTCAACACAACACCACAGACCTACAGAGCAAGTACTCACTAGGCATCTTATTTACGATATTTCCCTATGAGTTAACATACTTTGAATTAAGGCACTTTGAACCAATTTACATTATGAGTATTATGTTGAATAGCATCTGCAAGTGTTAATATACCTACAATCAAATCATGAATTACTAAACTACTATCAAGACTACCCTATCCAACTTACCCAAGTTTAAGGTCCACTAACTAATTTCTTATCCCCAAAACATAATAATATGAACATACACACGAACAAACGTCTGAAATTATGATTAACGACCTCACGCACACTCGCAGGCGGCCCACATTTACATGCGCATCGATAGATCACGCGGACGCCTTCATGTTGGCGAGATATCAATCAATATTCCTTGTGTCATTACTTGTGAGGTGGAACAAGGAGATTCTCTGACATGGCTATGGTCGGAAGAAATTGTTTAGGTTGTATTGTTAAACAATGTAAAGAACAAAAAAAAATATTGAAAATAATAAGTCATAATAAATCAGCCTGATGCAACTATTATATATATAATCTGTGCTGATACGTCTGACTGCTGGGCACAGGCCTCTCATGGATGAGAGGGAACGAAAACACAATTGAAACCATTGATCTAATATGTAGGTGCTATATTATAATACGGCATGTATATTTGTTACTAATTATCAAACATCAAGTGACCGGGTTGACTTTTTAATGGCAGGTTTTTGCCTTGTAAAAAAAGCCGAGGTATAGTTTGATTTATGAGAAACGTGACTAAAACCTAACTTGGGTCACTTTTTCAGTACTATTCCTCCATCACGCAAGTTCTAAATAAATAGGTACTTACCTACTTTCCACGCGTGATTGATCTATGAATTTCTAACCTTTTCCGGATACCGATAGTTGCAGCATAAAATAACACAACAATTATAATTTGCACCTCTCTCGTTTCAAGATATGGGGAGGCGGCATCGACCGCCGACGGAGGCGATCTGCCGGCTCCTCTTCCTCGGGAAGATACTCGTATTAATGATTTTGCATAATAATTGCATCGAACACTCGCCACCTTTAGACATTAAGGTGAAGCGTCAAGTTTCAGCGAGGATAGTGGCTTTTCTTTTGAGAATATCAAACGCCTTTGCGCAAGCGATTAAAAAAAATGTAAATCAAAAACAGTGAATGTTATCGGAATCTGTATTTTCATGTGCATTTGAATATGATTAAGTACCTAAATAGTGCACAGATAACTTAAATAGTAACGTAAAAATATTTTTTTTTATTTATCGATGATTTTTACAAAGATAAGATAGGTAAGTATTCAATAATGGAATAGCTGGTACAGGCTTTTATAAACTGGCTATACTTTTTGTACAAATTCATCAAGTACTCGATGAGATGGTTCAAAAAATTAGCCCAAACACGCCGGGTATATCTCGTATAGTTTCTAGTTGCTATGGCAACCTTCTGTCCCCATCATCAGATCAGTTAGGTGCATGGGGCGATAATATTGCATTGCCATCTGACTTAGTTGAGTATGCCAAATCTCAGCTCTTCGGATTCCAGCAATTAGCTGAAAATTTGTTTGCAAGTTTTTAAGGTCAACTAGGCTGTCCTTCAAAATTTGCAACTATACATAAATATTAACAGTTCAAGTGAATTTTAAAGCCTATAAAAAAGAGCACCCCTGTTATTTTATTTCACACAATTATATAGCTGGACTGGCAGCCGCAATCATTGGAAACCTAAAATGCATCTAGAAAATTTAAGGCAAAGTGCCTTAAATTTTCTTCCTCTCTCTTCTTCCTCTCCGAAGTCAACAGCATTCATGATTCTGATTTGTATCCGGCTTGCAAACTTAATGAATTAATCGACGTTCATGGTTTTTTTTTCATGATTCTGATTCATTCACCACCATTCGTGATTGGGATTTGTATCTGTCTTGAAACCATAATGAATTAATCAACGTTCATAGTTTTTTTATAGAAACATGTATAATATTGTATGAAAGTATTATTGTAATGGACCGCAGGCGAATCCTCGTGAGTTATGATTGCGTTGTTCGTAGCGTTAGCGGAATGTATCGCGCGGCGACTGACCCTTGATCGCGGCCCGCTTTCTCACCGATCCCATCTCACACACATTCACCATTTCTTTTCCCAAATGCTATCTTAAACTGAAATATATTTTCGAGCGCCTCTGTTTTGTTTTGGAATAAATATATTTTTGGTTGGTGAAATATATGTAACTTAGGAAGGCAAAATCTTAAATGGATTTTATAATTCATAATAAGATTTGTCATTGAGCAAACAGGTGACATTTAGAAAACAAGAAGAAGGTCCTGTTTTTTTCTTTTA
Organism: Epinotia demarniana; assembly: GCA_945867215.1. Lineage (NCBI taxonomy): Eukaryota > Metazoa > Arthropoda > Insecta > Lepidoptera > Tortricidae > Epinotia > Epinotia demarniana. The sequence continues at coordinate 14,372,970 of OX244260.1, read as the reverse complement.
GGGTAGGTAGTTAGCTATCATTTATATGGGTAAGGCCGCGAATTTTGACCAATGTGACATAGAACTAACATAAAAAAAATACGTGACGTTACTATAAAACGTAACATAAGTTGTTGTTAAGCTTAGATCACACTGGTTAATGTTAAAAAAAAATACTTAAAAATAAAGTATTTTCACGACAGCATTTTTTTAAATTAAGTAAATGCTTAAAAAAATTTAACTAAATATTTATCAATAGGTTTTCATTTTCAAAAAAGTTACTGGACAAAAAAATCTATAATGAAAACCTCTGCTCACAAAACTTCACGACAATCGATTGGGAAATGCGATAGAGGAAAACAGACGGACAGACGGATGATGGACACGGGACAGATACTGGACATAACGATTTTTGGCCCAACCTGAAGCATAGAACTTTGTTCGCTTCGCTCGCTCGTTCGATTAAATACTTCCACGCGGACGGAGTCCAGGGCAGAAGCCACGCAGAAGCTCTGCCTGCGACTCCGTCCGCGTGGAACTCGTTTATATCGTAGCTCCATACAAATTTTCACCCTATATTTCACCTTCTTAGGGGATGATTTTTGGGATAAAAACTATTTTAATGTCCTTCTAAAATTTCATCTAAATCGGTTCACTGGTTTAAGCGTGAAGAGGTAACAGACACACAAAACTTTCGCATTTATAATAATACTAGCTTCTGCCCACGACTCCGTCCGTGTGGAACTCGTTTATATTGCAGCTCCATACAAATTTTCACCCCCCCCCCCCATTTCACTCCCTTAGGGGATGATTTCGTTAATAAAAACTATCCTATGTCCTTCCCCGGGACTCAAACTATCTCTATACCAAATTTCACCTAAATCGGTTCTGCGGTTTGAGCGTGAGCGAGAGGTAACAGACAGACAGACAGACACACTTTCGCATTTATAATATTAGCATGGATATTAGTATGGATATGGATAGTAGATGGATTGGTCAATTCTCTCGTGCTAGCTGATCCCTGTACCTACTGTACATACCTACAATTTCAAATTAATACTTACTGTATTTGGAAATAAAATAAAAACTCATTTTAGTTCGTATTTATCTGTGTGCACTTCCCTTTACCACATGTTTTCGTCACGTTACACAAAGAATACATTGCATTTTTACAAAATGCAACGTATTCGTAACGAAAGTGTAACGTATTTTTGAAAAAATATTGATTATCATGGTGAAATAACGATATTTTGAATATAGTAATACATGCCACCTGCATGAATAACATTAACCTATCGTATGAAAAATTACCGCTTAAAAATAATCACTACTTACCCTTTAAATCACACAAGCACTATTAGCGGTATTTAAAAAAACTTTGTCCTCGTCACTTTCGTCCGCGATTTATGAACAAACTGAGGAGTTTAGGTTTTCTGTCTGGTGTCGCCCTACTAGAATATGAGTTGCCAGTGCACAAAAACGAATTTCTACCACAATCGGCTATAAATCTAGCTGTATAAAGCGTCACGTAAGTAATCGTAACGAAAACGTGGAATTGTGGTACCATAAAAGAATACAAGATAAAACAAATAAATTATTTAAATAAAAATGTTTAGCAATCGGTAGAACTATCGTCATATCATAAAATTTTGTGTAAACAAAAGCATGATCATGAAAAGTTGAAAATCGTGAAAATAACAGGGCTTTAAGTACACAGGGTAGAAAAAAAATATCAACTTTCGTTACGTTTTGGACGGAAAAATATTTTTATTATTTATTTGAAAGGATTTAAATCAATTATGTCACTTGCGTTCTTGACAGTTTTTATCGCTTAATTTAATAAAAAAAAAATGAAACCTCTCGGTGTTACCAATTTTTTTTTATGAGCATGTTAAATTTGAAACGTCCAAATTGGTCAAAATTCGCGGCCTTACCCATATACAAGTAATATTTTTTAAGTAAGTATTTTAAGTAGTCTTGAGAAAATGAAGTGGTTTAACTGTTACGTAAAGAACTTTACGTGCATATTTATGCCCCTCACCTTCGGTTCGGGCCACAAACACCTGCGATCTGGGGCATTCACGAATTCACCGCCCTAGTTACGTAATGTACTATTATACGAGTACAGTCTCTATATGTAATGGTGGTTTACCCTACGGGACGATATGGAGAAACATCATTTCACACTTCCCCACACACATTTTTACAATAAAAACGAAAGAAGGAGGCGCATTACACTTCGGCCCGGGGGACGTAATAAAACAAAATACGAAGAATAACATTCAGTACAGAATAACAAAGTCTGGAAACGCTTTTAAAAAATCAAAAGATTAGCTGCAATGCAGATAGCAATAAGCATAATAAAATTATGTACTATTGAGCTTGCAGTTTTGAACATTTCTGTTCTTAGGTAAAAGATCAAGTTAAAGTTGTTCATCTACGCAAATATCATTATTAATTAGTTCTCAAAAATGCGTTCAGAAACCGATGGAAATTACCAGCATTATTATAACCAATTTTACTATGAGAACTTTCTTGTCTATGGTAGTAGGTAAAATCTGTACTTTATAGTAGTTTATGCGACTGATCCATAATGCGAGGCCTTAAAATATGGTGGTTTTATGAAACGAGCGTTAGCGAGTTTCATATTAGGATCACCCGAGTGTTTTAAGGCCTAATTATGTACAGTTGCATACACTACTTTATCAACACACATATCATAAGTAGAAGTAATTAACAGCAAAAAAACAAAAATAAAATGACAACAGCAATGGCGGCAATTCGATCATCCGTCATAACGAATGGTTTTTTTATCATAGACAAACGAATGAAGTCCCTATACTCATATCACTCGACATCAAATGTCGTGCGGTTTTTATTAAAAAACGTACTGAATTGACGTTTCGTATCGATAACTGTTTTAATATCTATGGATACTAGAATAGAGACCTACTTGAGTTTTGACAGCTGTTCCAAATTCAAACTCATAACGTTACAAAAATCTGTACTATAATTGTGTAAAATGATTACTTATTATTTTATTATAATTAACGTTTGACATGTAGAAGCGCCCGTGACTTATTTGAAGAATAAATCTTATTTACTTATTTAAGGATCACAGATACTATCACCGACAGATAATACCTCGATATGCTAAAAAACTAACCTAGTACAAAAATCATTGTAAGATGCTAAGCCCCTTACAGGTGACCACAGCTCACACACGTGTATAATTAAGAATAAATACCAAAAAAAAAGCATAAGTACAATTTTTTTTAAAGAAATCATAATAATAAACAAAATGAACAGAATAATAAATATTACCTACACAGTGAATTTACTACGTACTGCACTATGTGCATCTTGATAGAAGATCGAATTGTCGCCATTATTGTTATCATTTGATTATTGTTTTTTTTTTTGTTACGCAAGTAGAATTAAGAAAAGTTGTTTGTAATTTACCTTTTAGTTGAAATAAACGAAATAAATAATTTGTTTCTGTATTTGTTAAATTTATTTTTATTGCATTATTACACGTTCCCGGTGCAGCGGGAAATTCAAAATTTTGACTCCTATGTGCAATTTTTTTTTTCATTTTTAGTATGTATTGGTACGTGCAAGCAAATATTATTGGTCCAGCACATACGTGCACATTTTGATCAAGCCTTAAGTTTATATGGGGTCGTGCGGCACATATGAAGCAATCACGTATCGTTGATACCTCGAAGTGTAACACATATGTCCCATGCACAGGGAACGTGTTAATATCTATAGTCTATAGACATTTTACAGGTAGCACTAGTAGCAATGCAGATCATTTCCCTACGGCTTCTAAACCCATCTTAGAGTACTTATGATATGTGTGTAGATAAAGTAGTGTATGCAACTGTACATAATAAGGCCTAAAAACACTCGTGATCCTATTATGAAACTCTCATTATGTATCAGTTGCATAAACTACTATTATAAATATAGTAAGTATTTATTTAGAAATTGAATTGTAACAAACGTTCATTACAAACGACATGTACCTATACTACACTGGTACCTACTCTCAAACAAATTTCTAAATAAGTGTTATGAAAAATCCGAAGTCAAATATAAAGGAACGGCGACACAACCATCATGCTGTAGACTGTATAGAGGGCCAACAAAGGGCATGTAACACCCCTTAGACTACGGTGTCCACTTACCATCAAGCCGTGAAAAAACAACCCTGACGAAGGATCCGTTCACAGCATACACATCGTGATCGTCAGTAGAGATTAGATTGTCAAAAATTATGCCAAAATCACGGGCAAGTGAAGAAACAAAACCGGCTCAATCTATCTGCGATCGAGACGGACCCTCGGGACGGCCGGGGGGCAGTTAGGGGGCTCATCAATCTGCGGCCTTCTTGTCGATATACAAGCACACGCGCTTGCCAACCAGATGTGACCTACCGACTAAATGACTCACTGTTACGTAACGGAAGGAAAACTTGACAAATGTTCTGAACGCTGGAAATTGTAAATTTTTGATCTTTGGAGAATATCACCACAGTTAACAGTTTTTTTGTAGGTGGTTGGTATTATATTTCTATATTATGGTGGTTAGAAATAGTTTCTGCTAACAAAATTAATTTTCCGAAGGGAATTAATTCGTAAAAAAAAGGTTATCAAGAGAACCTGCTGAATTTTATAGACAGAATCTTAAAACGAACCATTAATAATGGAAATTTATTCCCTTTGCTCTTTAATTGAAACTCTTATTGAGTACTTACTGAATAGACTACAGAATTTCAAAGCAAAGTAATTCTTTGCCACAAATTAATTAATTAAAAATGAGTAAGTTATCTCGGCGCGACACCTAGCGGTCTTTTGTGCAGCCACCTTTTCATCGTCAAAACTCATTTCAATTAATTTTCGTAGAAATAAGTAAATGATGTGCCCTTAAAAGCAAGGTATCATTAACACCCGGAGAGGGAGGTGGCCGCGGCTTACAACGTAGCTAACTCATATACTACTATACTTGCCTATAGAAAAATATATTATATTCTTATGAGATAAATAAATACATAAAATTGATCGTTGTACATTTACGCAACTACTTACCTGGGTTCATAATGTATCTTCGAAAACATTGTATATTTATTTTCCACTCTTTTGAATTTCTTGATACTTTCAGATTAACACAACATTTAGATACAACTATTGGATATGAATAACTCATGAATAATCAATGAATATAAAACTCACTATATAAGGTGTTCATATGCCTTGTAAATAATTCAGACGAAAACGCTTTGCGTAGACGTATGATTCCGCCGAGCTGTCACTTTTTTGACGTTAGTACGACCAAAGATATATAAAAAAGTACTCTGTGGACCAAAGAGAATATGACCTGTACGAGTACGACAATATTTAAGCATAATAACTACAGATAATCAAATCAATAGTCAATATTCTCTTTGCTACAAAAAACTAGCACATAAATAATTTTAAAACAGCCACATTGCAGCACCCAAGAAAATCAAAACTAACAAGTTTTCTAGACCTTTCTTTTCAAAAATAAACACGAGGAAGGCCAGTTTGAAATCCCTTTTCGGGGTTCCGTACCCAAAGGGTAAAACAGGTCCCTATTACTAAGACTCCACTGTCCGGCTGTCACGAAGCTGTATCTCAAGAACCGTGATAGTTAGTTGAAATGTTCACAGATGATGTATTTCTGTTGCCGCCATAACAACATAATACTAAAAAACAGAATAGAATAAATATTTCATGGGGTGATTTTTTTGCCGTTTTTATAGATAATGGTACGGAACCTTTCGTGCGCGAGTCCGTCTCGCACGTGGCCGGTTTTTAGGGTTGCGTAGTCAACAAGAAACCCTTATAGTTTCACCATGTCCATCTGGCCGTCCGTCCGTTCGTCCGTCTGTCCGTCCGTCTTCGGCTTAGCTCAGAAACCATTACTACTAGAAAACTGTAATTCGCCATGGGTATATAAATATAAATAAATCATTGAGTTGGCGCGCGTGTTGATGTAACTAAGAAAGACAGGCAAGTACGTAACCCTACACTGCGCGTATTTATGGTTAAAACAAAAGGTAAAAAAAATGACAATGTCAGTTTCATTAGAGTGCGTGTCATTAATGAACTTGTCTTGTAATTACTTGAAAAAATTGTTGAAAAGTGGGTTTAAATCGAGAAAGGAGGCTGTAAATGGAATAAGTGCATAAGGATTATAAAAGAAGTCACACAACAACCCGATCATAATAAAGTTTTCCCGCTAAAATAAAAACACGTATTACCGAGTTTACTTGTAAGTAAAAATGTACCTTATAACTATATTGTCACGCTGATTAAGAAAATAACCCTACGCACCTTAGCACATGTAGGTACCTTAGCCAAAAAAAGGATATCTCTACCTTCTGCGCTTGGTAACACTTTTCAATAAGGGCTGAAACTACAACGACTACAATGAATGGAACCCATATTCCTCAATAGCCGCTGCCCACTCACGAACCTGGAACGAGATAGACGCCGTATCTTGGTCGGCCTTATCACACGATAAGTGACAAGATAGAGCGTCCGTCACTGGCTGATACCGTTCGATAGAACGAGACGACGCTCAATATACGGGGTCTGCTGGTCGATTGCGTAACGCATTGTACGCGTATCAGGTAGGTCTAAATGTACATATTTTCTATGGGAATATGACAGTTGAATTGTCCTAACGCCCTGGACAATTGTTTACCTCTTATGGTCTACAAATTATGAAATGTTTTGTGTTGATCCGTTTGTTTTCGAACTGGGGACCCATTTTTGACTTTCGAGCGCTCGACTCTTTCACTCGAAAACTGTCAAAAATTATGAAATGCTATTTGAAATAGCGATAGGAAATTGAAAAACGAGTGGTACCTATTGACCACTCGTATTCAATTATATTGGTAGAATGTACGTGCCTGCCATACCCTAAAAACGTATTTACTTTCGTTTGATTTTCGAGCACTCGAAAGTCAAAAATCGGTCCCCAGGTCCACAACTCCACAGGCTCTGCAATGTAATAAAGTTTCTTAGCACTTTTCAGCCTTTACCTACTTGCTGAAGCATTCATTCAAGATCACATGGTAGGTATTTGCTCTCGTTGTGAGTTTGATACTGTGACAAGTAATCTTTTTAATAACTATCGAATTTGTTAAGTATTATCACCCAGAAACTCTGCAATAGTTATTTGTGCAAAAAGAGAGCAAAGTTTGTTTTTGCTGCGAGTGCTAATTTTGAGTCCTGAGGAAGCGAAAGATTCTAAAATTGAATCACGAGCGTAGCGAGTGATTCAAAGTTTGAATCTTGAGCGCAGCGAAGGACTCAAAAGCACGAGATGCAAATACTTTGCTCTCGAGTAACACATACAACTTTTCACCTCAGCAGTGAGAACATATTCACATCAAAAAATATGTCATAGTATCACGTACCTATTCGTCTCAAGATTATTCAGGAAGAAAACTTAATTGGGCGTTAGTTACTGCTTGTTGCCGGCCGCGCCGTTAGTCAGTACTAGAAAGGCGAGACAAGGCGCGAGAAACCAAAGGATATTTCAATATCTAAGTATACGAGTGTCGCGTGACACTAACACATCACTAAAAACTAACCGTGCTATTGTTAAAATTCACAGATTTTACTCATATCTTCGAGATATTTTTGAAATATTTATCAATATCACAAGGGCACACATTTATAGCATATTACGTCTCGCGTGCACACCAAAAACTAGCCGTACTGTTGTTAAAATATTGCCTTGGTCACGTCACTGACTTCACTATATTTCCTAGTTAGATAGAGAATTAATTTATCCTAGTAGTTTTTATATTTAAACCAATATCAATAACGCAAGAATGACGAAGGATATACATAATAAAATCTCAAACAAATTAACAGCGCGCAACTTTTAAAAGGGGCGGGGCCCCGCGCTTGCGTTCGGAAACTGCATCTGTGGTATACGATCATAAAATTTAAGATTGTTTAAACTAGAATTATTAATTAGCTACCATAATAAAATTCATACAGATCTTTTATTTGATTGTTCTTCAATTTAAAATTCCTTGTATAATTATTTTGGTAATTTAAACTTGTTAATTTGATAGTTTTCGAACGTGTTACTTGTTATTCGCTTTTTTGGGGGTCTACTTTGAAATTCGATGGTCGAACTATGGATCGACCTATGTCTGCCTTTTTCTTTTTTCGTAAAGGAATGAACGTAAGGGATAGTGCTAATAGAGTTCAAATATTCTGAACTTGTAATAGACCCCATACTCGTACGACGAAATGTCAGTGCTCTGCACCAAATTTTAAAAACTACTTTGTCTCACGGAGTGAGCAAAATCGCATTTGCACACTGTTTTCACGCAGCAAAATATGCTTGTTCGAGCTGATGAGGTGAAAATGTAATTTTATCCATGTTATCTTATCACTTCTCGCCTACACTGGGAACCAAAACTGTACACTGACGGGCCCCTCCCCCACTCTCGCGGGAAAATCATTAGGAAAAAATCGTGTTGATGGATTTAATTACAAAAAATAATTATACCAAAGAAAGTTACGTGAATAAACTCGGACGGAGTGGGTTCTTCGATTCCCCCTTAATCGGATTAATTTACTTTTAAAAAGCGGGGGTGGTTGTTGTAATTAATGGAATGATAACATTATCCACCTTGCGGTCGGTCGCCTTTGGAGGCGTCGGGTTATTTTCGATTGTATTTAGAAAACTGGTATCTACGTCGATTGACAAGACTAACAATATAAAATTCATCACTTTCTATTTATATATTCGGTTTATTATTCTGTTTTCGAAAATGTATAAATGATCTGTCTTCATTTTAAGCCAACTTTATTAGCACGTAATACAACCGAGCAACGGTTGTCCGAAGCAACAATCGTGCAAACAAAATGAAACAAATCTACACATAGTATCAGTGAATTGTAAATAGAGCCGTAGTTGCCCAACCCGTATATGTTTAAGTTCTTGATGCAAAATTGCCCTGAAAATGAATTTGAGTTCATCAGGATTACTGGTCTTAATCATGCAAGTTAATACCTCGCTCGGAAAATCCCGCGCTATGCGGATATCCTCACAAAGAACATGTATGTATCCCTATATCCTTCATATTGTTTTCGTTAAGCCAAGTAGGTAGTCGTTCAGAAACCCCACTCGAATCAGAACGAGCCGGTATCGGACGCGATGAGACGCGGTTTTTCCACTCGGTTACCGTCCGGTGATCTGTTGTGAACGCATCTCCGCCGACGCAAATCATATTGCGTGGAAGGGTTCGGTATTCGAACGCGAGGAACAGACGAGTCATCGCCGCTGATTTTTGCGCGTGCCGCGTGCCCCCGTGGCGGCATTTTCTTCGGCATGTCACGTCTGTATTTACAGGGGGATTAATTTGTTTGAAACGCGAGCGTTGTTAATGTCGATGATTATGAATATTGCTTACAACAATATGATCCCGTTTGCCTTATAGATTAAGAGTTAATTCGAGCAGCGACGTAATATAAACATTCGTCATCCAAAAATACAATCCACTTGCAAATAGTTTTGGTTCTGAGAAGGCAGAGTGAAACTTCACATCCAAGTACCTAAGGAGGTTGTTTGCGTAAGCACAAGCGGTATCAGAAATAATTAAATCCGTTTAACTACGTAAGTACAGGACTTTAACGAAAAACATCATGTTAATTTATTCATGATCTCAAATATGTTCTCAGCTCGACTTTCTGCCATATGTGTTGGCAACAAAACCTAAGTACACTTGAACGGTTTTTTTTTTCAGACGACGTTATAGTAAAAAATATAGTCATCCTCCAAACCCAAAATGGGCAAATAAATGAAACACAAATGCAATTCAACCCTAAATTGCCCACGGAGGGAGGTTATTCACGACTTGCTGTCTCATGTGTAGACCATTCTTTACTTTGTCTATTCCGTACGCGTCATGGGACTGCTTGAACAAACATATCTTTTTAAATGTTTAGGTATTCGCCATATACGTTCACGCAGACGTGCCGGAATTTATAATTCGACACAATATACCAAGATTAGTGTGTGTTAGACAATTAACTATGTTAATCATAATTAAATAAGTCCTAAATGATACATTTCGTCAATTAACTAGTCTGAAGACGTTTTATTAAGTATCCTTTTAATTTGATTATAACACAATTACGTGGTGAATTTATTTTTTATGGTTTTTAAAATGACAACCCTCTCGCTCGATACAACAATAATAGCTAAGCACCTTCTGTACAAACAAGACTTTCGATTAAGAAAATAAAAGCGGCCAAGTGCATGTCGGACCACGTACAACGAAGGGTTCCATGACTATTAAAAAGGTCGTTTACTGAAATCTTGTGGCACTTACGTCTTTTTCTTTAAGGAAGGCAGTTTTATAGAAATATGTCGAAAACCTTTGAACCGATCTTGTTCAAAACAATTTTCGCTGAAAGAATTTAATAAGCCCATGTTTTTTTTCATATTTTTAAAATACCTACACGGTTCAAAAATTAAAAGTGGGGGGACACAATTTTAGTTTAGTGAAAAATTGCTTAGAAACCTTATATTTATTTTAAAAGGCCTATCGATTGATGTGCCACACGTGACCTTGCAATGAAAGTATGCTTATGAGCGTTTCTCTTTTTTTTTGCCACTACTTTTCAAAATTGACCAAAAACCAAAATATCACTGAATATAAACTTCATTAACGACATTTGATAGGATATTTCATAAATTTCTAGATTTTGTCCGAGAAACCGCTTTTTAATAGGTTTTAATATTAAAAAATCGAAAAATACTTAGAGTAAGTAGAATACTGGTTCTTATTGTGTTACTTTGTCTTTGATTAATATCATAAAGAGGTGTACAATTTATCCCTTAATGTTGGTGTTTTATAATTAAATACTATAACAGTAATGTAATCGTGTGAAAATGTTCTATCAAATTATAAATTATCTTCGTAAATTGGGTACCGATTCTTTTTCTGTGTTACCTTGACCTAAAATTACCCTTATAGTTTATTTTCTATGTAAAGTAAGCATATCTGAATTATTTTTTGTATATTATATTACAATTGCGTTTTCATGTGTTTTATTAGTAGCCGAATTATTCATTTTTATACGATAGAAATAAAACAAAACGAAAATAATGACGGTGAAAATGTTGGGACAGTAACAAAGAAAACCATTGGTAACCAAGGATGAAATGTAAGGCTAGGTGTATAATGCACCTCAATATTAAGTTTTAGACACTTATTTTGTCAAGAGGAGAAATAGATGAAATATAAAATAACTATTGATAGGCAGTATTTTTTTATAACACCGAAAATCGAGCACATAGTATTAAACCCATAATAATAATTCAATAGAATCATTAAATAAAATGAATGAGAGTTCAAAAAAAGTGATAAGTGAATATTCATTAGCCATGGATGATTTAATATCCCAAATTAATTATAATTCAGAGCGGTTTGAGTCACTGACTAATGGCCAGTCTTGTTTATGTAAACTAGTGAGTGGTCATTCGTCCACTGGTGATTCAAACTCGAGCCTGTGTGCCAGTTTACCACCACCGGAAATTAATAATAAAAGCTCCCTCCACACTACACCTAAGTGCACACCTAGCTCTAATGCAATTATGTACTGTGATGAAATTGGAAGTAATATGGGCACATTTCTGAACCATCACCTAAAGGGACTTAGCACAATTAGCAATTGTCTGCCATATAGTAGCCTAGATAACATGTTAAATCAAATTCTTAACGACAAGAATATTCATTCAGAAACAACACTGCTAGTTCTTATGGGAAACAGGGGTAATGTGAACAAAACTGATTTAATTGAATTCTTGGAAAAGTTAAACACTCTTATAGTGAAAAAGGTTATTTTGTTCACATTCCCATATAGTAGTCAAATGTCAAAAGTGGAGAATGACACTAGATATAAATTAAATATATCTCTATATAACTGTTGTACATATAGTAGTAAGTTTAGTATAATTGACATGAACAAATATGTTAGTAAAAAACATTTGCCTATGTTTTTTTTGACTGAAGGTAAGTTTTACCTTTCCAATTATTGTAAGAGACAAATAGCTCTGTCGCTATCCTATTTACTTGACATTTATGCCAAGAATTTGGCACATAACTCAGCTCCTATTGAGCAGCCCAATGTTAACTTGGAATTGGTTCCAATCTTAACTAATAATTTAAATTAAACCTTAAGACAAAAGAGTACTCTGTCTCTGGCAATTTAGTTTTAAATAAGTATAAAAATTATATCCACCTGGTACATCAAAACATTCAGTGTATTAGAGGGAAAGATTTACAAATTGAACTTTTTTTGAATGATTGCAATATTGATATTCTATGTATAACTGAACATTGGTTAACCAGTAATGAATTAATGCCTCAATTTAATAATCACCAGGTGGGTAGTTCGTTCACCAGACTTCATTCCATACATGGTGGGTCGTTAATTATATTAAATAATAAATTAAAATTTAAGGAACGCAAGGACATTGTATCCTTGTCTGTTGAACGGACCATAGAACTGAGTGCAGTAGAATTTGAGCAATTTATCGTTGTTTGTGTATATAGGCCGCCAGTAAGTAATTTTGAACTCTTTGAAAACATAATGGAATCTGTGCTTCTTAAAATATCGCGTTCTAGAAAGAAATTACTTATATGCGGCGACTACAATGTAAATATTTTGGAAAATTCAACAATAAGTGTCAGATTGTTGAGTCTTTTCAAATCTGGTAATCTCAACCACGTATTTATGGAGCCTACTAGAGTGACTGCTACTAGCTCAACATGTATAGATAACATTTTCACTAATATTTTTCCTAGTAACAAAAGTATAATCAGCAAATTAGAATCAGATCACTTAGGCCAACTCATGGTATTTGAGACATTAAGGAAAAATATCGTGAAAAAACTAATAACTTTTGTACCAGTAACCACAGATCGTGTGGAAAGAATGAAACATAGTCTAGCTCAGGCGCTACCCTTTCTGTCTTCCGATATGAGCCCTAATAACATGTACAATTCATTCTTCCATACTTTTATGGCACTTTATAATGTGGTATTTACTCGCAAATCGGCCGTGGTTACTAGTGCACCAGTTTTTAGTGAGTGGGCTACTGCGGACTTACATAAACGTAGACAAGTACTGTATGCCTTATATGAGGAACGGCGGTTTAATACGAGTGATGAATTTAAAGAACATGTCAAGCAATATTCGAAGCAATTTAAAATAGATTGTCATGTTGCCAAGCGTAATTATTTATCTCAGAAAATAAAAAATAGCTCTGACATTATTAAAACAACCTGGAAAGTAATAAACATGGAGACTGGCAGATCGAAAAACACACCGACTGATCTTAAAATAAAAATTGATGGCAGAATTGTAGATTCTAGTTTGGAAGTAGCTACTGAATTTGAATATTTCTTTACTGAGATACCAGTCTCCACATCTAAGTATTTAAATTCATCACCTTCCTCTGCCGTTACATTGTTGAAAGAAAACGCCCCAGAATGTAATACAAACCTCCATTTTGAACACGTTAGTTTCTCAGATGTAGTAAAGGCGTTTAAATCGATTAATGTCAAAAAAACTAGTGACCTCTGGGGAGTTTCTGTTCATGCACTCAAATGCATTATAGAAATCATAGCGCCTGATTTGGCAGTTATATTTAACAACAGTGTCGATTGCGGCGAGTTTCCTGATCTAATGAAACATAGTAAAATCACTCCGTTATTCAAATCGGGTAGCACTACTGACCCCACTAACTTCAGACCAATATCTGTGCCTCCAACATTTAGCAAAATTTTTGAAAAATTAGTTTTGTCGCAATTAATAAAGCATTTTAATATAAACAATTTGATGCATAACATGCAATTTGGATTTACCCGGGGTCGCTCGACAACCGACGCTGGTGTCGAGCTGATTAAACACATTTTCGATGCCTGGGAGGAATCACAAGATGCTTTAGGTATCTTCTGTGATTTATCCAAGGCCTTCGACTGCGTTTGTCATGAAACATTGATCAGGAAACTCGACTACTATGGAGTCAGAGGATCAGCACTGAATTTACTAAAGTCATACTTACATGGTAGAATACAAAGGGTCGAAGTGAATGGACAGCGATCACCGGGGTCATTGGTCTCGATGGGTGTACCGCAGGGATCAATATTGGGACCTTTCCTGTTCCTTATCTACATAAATGACTTGCCATATCTCGTAAAGACCCACCATGAGATAGTATTATTTGCTGATGACACCTCACTTATTTTCAAACTTATAAGACAGCAAAAAGCTTGCAATGACGTAAACAATGCTATTTCTAAAGTAGTAAACTGGTTTAATATTAATAATTTATTGTTAAATGAGAAGAAGACTAAATGTATTAAATTTGTCACGAATCACGTTGAACACGAGCAAGGGAGTGTCTTTGTGAAAGATGAGGAATTGGAACTAGTTGATAGCACAGTTTTTCTTGGTTTAACGTTAGATTCTAAGCTTCAATGGGGTCCCCATATTGCTAATCTCTCGAATAGACTGAGTTCTGCAGCATTTGCAGTGAGTAAGATCCGTCAATTAACAGACGTGAAAACAGCTCGATTAGTATATTTTAGCTACTTCCATAGCATTATGTCATATGGTATTTTATTGTGGGGCAGTGCCTCGGACATTCATTCGATTTTTGTTCTGCAGAAACGGGCTATTCGGGCGATATATAGATTGAAACAGAGAGACTCACTTAGGGATAAGTTTAAAAATATTAATATCATGACATTGCATTGTCAATATATCTATGAAAATATTGTGTATGTACATAAAAACATTGTCAATTTTAGGAGAAACTGTGACATACATAATATTAATACTAGAAATAAGCATAAGCTCGCGGTGCCCACCACTCGGCTCCAAAAAATAAAAAAATCATTCATGGGTAATTGTGTAAGGTTTTATAACAAACTTCCTGGAAACGTAACTGAGTTATCTATTAATAAATTCAAAAACTATGTGAAACGTAAACTTATTTCTAAAGCTTATTATAGCGCACAAGACTACATGAATGATAAAACTTCTTGGGACTAATTTTGACTGGATTTATAATTTATTTATTCCGTTTGGAAAAATTTGACAATGTGTTTTTAATTAATTATTCTCGTTTTATTTATTTTTTGACATTAGATTGTCTTTCTAGAAACATTCTAGACTAGTATTTTTTTATATAAAATTTTAAATATTTCATTAAAATGTTACTTTTTATGTTTAATAAATTACTCGAAGTAATTAGCTTAAGATTATGTTTCTACCTGACGATTTGAAAGTGCTTGTTACTGGGCCTACTTGAATAAATATAATTTTGAGTTTGAGTTTGAGTTTAATATATGTACCTAAATTGAGATCTATAAGAATATTAGTAAAATCATACGAATTATTAGGCAACTAATACTAAATTTCGGTTAGGAACATTTCTTTTGGAAGTCGCATTTAAGTTTTACATTAGATTTACTTATAGTTGCTTGAAATGATAAATAAATTCTATATTTCAAAATATATTACTTTAGAGATACAACAATGAAAACTAGCCTTTATAATTTTCCTCATAGTGTAACCTAGCTTTCCTTTGATATGTGACCACGCGAATGTAAAACAAAAAGAAGTCACACAACGCGTGGTCAACGTTTTTAATAAAATATTCTAGGCTTATTTTATGGAAAATGTTCTATGACTATATCAAACTGCTCGTAAAAATATTAACTATCCTAAAAAGTAACCAAATGTAAGTAAATTATTAAACTTACCTCGTAAAATCACATACACAATAGGAAACAATATCTGTCACAACAGGTACGCACGTGCTCTCGTAAGTTTTTTTTAATGACAATTAACCAAATTAAACATGGCCGCGTGAGAAATGACATTTAGTAGTGTTGCCCGTCGCGAATAATAACAGTATTGGTAGTTTTTATTTTATTTAACCTAGTAAAATGGGTAACAAAGTAGGAAAGTACTTTTTGGAACTTTTCCTGGGACAAGACTTAAAAATTAATTTCTACCATATTGCTGGTGTTAACTCAACAAAGTAGATGGAAATGAATCTTAATACTACTCAGCTCAGATTACAATTCAAAAGTTCATATAGCTTTATTGACCGTTAGGAAGATATTTCAATGTAAAATTACGAATTTTAAAATGGGACAGTCGTTTTTTCAAACTTGGGAAAAGTAGAGGTTTAGTTTTTTAATAAATTTTAAATAAAAGCCAAGCTTTTTATGAATTGTAAAAATATTTTTAGTGTGCAAATAAAACGATAAAAAAGTAAAAAATATTAACTTCTTAACTTATCTTCATGAAGTATTTCCTATTTAAATGCAAAGTCGTGGGACACTGCAAAATGTGCTAGTGGCAAAAAAAAGGGAAACGCTCATGTATGAAGTGCACCCCTAAAAAATTTTTTTTTGTTATTTAATTACAAAACTATGTAGCGGCTAACAAAATACACCTATCCTCAAAATTTTATTCAAATACACCTTAGAGTTTTCGAGTAAAATGCCTGTGACATACGGACGGACAGACAGAAAGACATGACGAATCCATAAGGGTTCCGGTTTTTGCCATTTGGCTACGGAACCCTAAAAACTTCAATCTATTTGGTTCGTCCGTTTGGGGTCTACCGTGCTACAAATAGACCGATAACGCGGAGCTAAAGGTACTGGTAAACATGCTGTTTAGTAGCATGCTTGTTTGAGCATGCTCAATTATTATGTATGCAAATAGCATGCTTCTTACTAGCAACTTTACATTTACACATGCTATTTGCTTGAAATTAGCATTTAAGTATTCCATGGTGCTACTAAAGAGCACGTGTAACAGTACCTTAAACATTTAGTACGGTAGTAGTATGTGAAAGCTTGTAGTTTTCTTTGACACACTCTCGACAAGAGCTGATCAAATCGTGTACTTAGTTTCGAATAATGGTGTTACGCTCCGTGTAGAGTTAAGGTACTGTTACACATGCTTTTTAGTAGCACGAAAGCATATGTGTAAATGTAAAGTTGCTCGTAAGAAGCATGCTATTTGCATATATAATAATTGAGCATGGTCAAACAAGCATGCTACAGAATTGTTACTAAACAGCATGTGTACCAGTACCTTTAGGTTTACGATAAAGTCTTTCTTATGTTTTGGATACATTTCGACCTATTATTATGTATATTGATTTGATCCTGTCGTCATTTAAGTAATTACCTCCTAATTTCTGGTCCAGCTCGCATGATCGCGTTAATGTGAGACATAAAGTATTAATAATACCTATCTTACATCTTACTAACTAGCAAGTATGTCCGACACAAACGCAATCACACTCATAGCGCTGGTATCTGTATTAATAATTGTGTTGGACTGTGAGTTTGTGTATAGGAAACTGCTGAAACTTGGAAGCTTGCATTTTAACCCACAGTTCTGTAAAGACGGCTTAAACATTAACAAAAAAGGTTTCGGTCGTACGAATACAAATCCTTATGACAGTGGCATCTATACTAATCCATACTAATATTATAAATGGGAAAGTGTATGCAGAGATGCGATTTATTTGAAATACTTCTATTTAAAATGCAAAATACCTATTTTGTATTTTGCATTTAAATTTCTTTTAGTAAAAACTATTTTGTATTTTATTTAAAATAGCTTTCGAGATGTATTTTGCATTTTTAATATTCATTTCAAAATGCAAAATACTTTGTGATGTTTAGCCAACATTACCAGTCAAACAAAATCAAATGAACGAATGGCGCTGGTATTGCCGAATTTGAACGATAGAGGCGCCTGCTAGCCATGCGTGCCTTTTTTTAGGGTTCCGTAGTCAACAAGGAACCCTTATAGTTTCGCTATGTCCGTCCCTCTGCCTGTTCGTCTTCGGCTTAGCTCAGTAACCCTTACAACTAGAAAACTGCAATTCGGCGTGGGTATATAAACCAATCACGCCGGCAAAACAGTAGAATAAAATCCTGAAAAAAAAAATTTTTTAGGGAACCGTTAAACCTTTAGTGCGGGGTATCGTTGGACAGCTTGTTCAAAAATATTATGGGTTTTCTTAAAAAAAAATTCAACTTTGCGAGATAATGGGATTTAAAGCCCTAATTTTTGTTCGAGTCATGTCCGTCCCCCCCCCCCCCCCCCTGCCGGCTAAATGGCTACTACGATGCGAAAAAAATCGTGGTCGTAGTACATATTATGAATTTAAAAGGAAAACTATCATGGACAAGTAGGCATAAGTAGTTACCGAGTAATAGTCGACCAACTTAATGTGATCTTGGAAAGGCCAATTTTCGTACAAATTCGGTCGACGCAACCGCACCGCACGTCGATCTAACTAAGACAGACAGGCAACTACGGAACCCTACACTGCGCGTGACCCGACGCGCAGTTGGCCAATTTTTTTTCTTCTTCTTTGGTCAGAGTGCGCGCCTTATGTCTAAAAAGCATAATAAATAAAAATTGATGTTCCCTAACAATACCAGTCCAATTGCTTAAAAGAAAAGTGTAATAAAATAAGAACTAGATGCACAGTCAACCGAAATAAATGGCCACACAATTCCCAAAATGGAGCCATGGCTATCATTTGTTAGTCTTGTTTTTTACATTATTTTAAGTGAGTATTATTATTAATAATAACATAACAGAATTTAGTGATACGCGTACTGATAAATATGACCAAAATGCCATGCATAAGGTGCCATTCGGCTCGGCATTGTATCTCTATTCTATTTCTCATGATAAATACCTAAAATAAATAAAAATATCATTCAATTTTGTCAAAAGGTATTTTATTTCGAAAAAGTATTTTGAAAATACCTATTTTGCATTTAGCATTTGAAATACAAAACGCAAAACTATTTGGTATTTTGCATTTGAAATAGTAAATCTGAAAAGTATTTTGCATTTTGTATTTAAATGCTTTCGATTATTTAAAACCATTTTGTACATCTCTGAGTGTATGTGTGTGTTTGTTTGTTTGTTTGTCCGTCTTTCACGGCAAAACGGAGAGACGAATTGACGTGATTTTTTAAGTGGAGATAGTTGAAGGGATGGAGAGTGACATAGGATAGTTTATATCCCTGAAATCGTCCCCTAAAGGGGTGAAATGGGGGGGTAAAAGTTTGTATGGAGCTGCGATATAAATGAGTTCCACGCGGACGGAGTCGCGGGCAGAAGCTAGTAAGATTATATTTTGTTATTAAATAGGTATTTTACCTTATTATTACTTAATTACCCTTTCAGTGTACCTGACTCGTATGTGAATCAAAATGCTGCATGATTTTCCGCTAACAATGGCCAAAAACAAGTAACGGCGACATGATGAGCAGCAAAACTCTAAGTAAGTCTAGATATTTTACTTGTCAATAGCATTGTTAGCTATGCAAGCGTAGCTAACATTGCTATTGGGGTGATAATTCACTAGAGATGTGCGAAGCTATGTTTTCATTTATTCGACACCTGCTGTCTGTCTGCATGGCTGTGAAGCATGCAAGTTCTCTCACTTCTGGTGGGTTTTCAGTCGTACCCTGTGCATTACGATAAGGGCCTTTTCCCGCGGAACAAACCTGCGAGTCAGGTATCCAGCTTTCGGAAGAAGTCTAACCCTCAAAAAATTCTGCGTCAGCCGCCATCTCTATGTTATATGGAGGACTCTAAGTAGATTTCAGGTTAAATGTATATTAGAGAGCCCTCCCCGCGCCTTACTACGCTGGACTACTTAACCTTACTTAGTGCTGTGGCCGCTGGTACGGACAGTACCGCGACTCCGATTTTAGACGGTCATCATCATCCTCCTAGCGTTATTCCCGGTTGTGACCTAAAAGAACCCGGGGTCCGCTTTGATACCTAATCCCAAGATTTGGCACTCCCTTTAGACGGTCGGTAAGGGTTTTAAAAACGTACACTAGTTGTCCAACAATATTTATTTATGAAGCTGTCATTTCGCCATCAAATACTTACACGTAAGACGCCGTCAAACACTGAAGTGAGTTAGCCTAAGCATATACTTGAAGCCGTAAGTATATAGAGTCTGGCAAACGAAAGCGTCACCTGGGAAAACGCGGCAAATTCAAAAAAAAAACATATGGTATTACAATTTTTTTGTTTTTTACGGATTCCTTGAATATTTTCAAGATTATCTGTAAACATAAGAAACGTATCATCATTATCGTCAATATTATTATAACAAATAATCAGCCGACAAGGATTAAGATTACAAATTCATACTAACCTAAAAAATCCGACATCGCATCTAAACATTATTATTTCTCTTGGAAAACAACTACTTGCTCCTCTTGTTTTTGCATGAACTTACTGATCATAGTATGTAGCAGCTTTCGCACCTTACTTTTTATTGTTTTACCCATATTACGGCAATTATTAATGCAAAATAATTGGTTAAACAAAATACTGAAATCTCTAACCAAAGACTTTCACGTGCCTTCGACAGATTGTAATGTTGCCACTTTAAAAAAAGTCCAGGTCACGCTTTCGTTTGCCAGACTCTAGCTCCGTCCAAACTTTCAAGCGTCGGTGACTGCATACATGACATAAGCTATGAAGATTGAGCGGGATAGACTGCTGTCTATCTCGCCTTATCATATACCCCGCGCATGCTGTCCGCCGCGCTCGGCCGTTTAGACGCTGCTATTAGACGGTCAGAGGCGTTTATTCGTGGTGTGAATATTTTGCATCTGTGTCAAAGCAGTTTATTAAAAAGAATGGCGCCAGATTGAACAACCTTTTCGCCATGGTATAATTGTTGATTGTGGATTTTCTCTCAGTCGAAATGAAAAGTAGACTGTATACTGCATAACTCTGGTCTAAAAGCCATATTACCCCTCGAACTATATCCCCTCACTTCGTTCGGGTAAATATCCATCTCGTTGTAATATGGCTTACTTTAGACCCTTGTCATACAATCTACTATTCCTCATCACAAAAGTGCACAGTGCCGCTAAAGTTCACTTCAAAAAAATATTAATTTAATAAGCTAATCGTTCATTACAACCTCACTATGAATATATGGGGACCGATTTTTGACTTTCGAGCGCTCGAAAATCAAATAAAAGTATAATAGTAAGTAGTAATAGTAAGTATTATAACGTATTTAACGTTTGTAGAGTCAAAATGGCCGGCACTTACTTTCTACCAATAGAATTGAATACGAGTGGTCATTGCCACTCGTTTTCAAATTTTCAATCGCTATTTCAAAATAGCATTTCATAATTTTTGTCAGTTTTCGAGTGAAAGAGTCGAACGCTCGAAAGTCAAAAATCGGTCCCCTGTACCCGTCATGTCAATAACAAATTTCAAAACATTGTTTATTGGAATGCCGCTGAATCCTTCGTCTTTTTTCTGCCGCAACCATTTGAATGTAGGTATTTAAAATGTTTCTTTTTTGTATCGGGGTGAATTTTTATGGGCACTTTTATTGCAAAATCGATTATTATTCTGAAATAAGAATGAATAATTATTTTCGTTTTGTCTGACTTCCAACGTCTGTTATCAAAAAAAGACCGGGTTGCACTCTGGGAGTGCCGGCAGAAGTGAAAACTTGCGAATTGCTTAAAAAAACTTAAATAATTTTAATTTTGCAAAAAAAAACCCTCATCCCAAATCTGTCACCAAAATCGAAATCTGTGGCGAGTTTAACAATTTTTCCCCATCCGAAAAAGTGCACAGCGCCGCTAAAGAAGTTTTCACTTCAAAAATTTTGTTATGAAACCTATCGTGTGTGGTATCTAATGAAAGGGAAGGGGGGAAGAGGAGGGATGATTGAAAACTCCTCTCGCATTAGTATTTATCATCCTCATTGTCTAAAATTGAACTTTTTATACATGTTTCAACTTATTGTGATTTAATCACTGTTTTTAAATTTTAAAAAATAATAAAAAAATACTAAATGTAAATATTTTCAAAATTGTTTTCTTGGGGTTGGATATGAGGCTATTACATATCAATTTAGGAATATTTTACAAATAATTATTCAACCGTATCATATCTGAAGGAGCTGAAACTTGGTATGTTTTGAAAATGATTTTTATTTTAATTTAAAACAAGTGGCTGAAATATAATGATGTGATACATTTTTAGAATCGGCTTAGTAAGCCCTTTCATTAGATACCACCCGCGATAAATTTCAGAACGAAACATGTTTTTCCCATGCTAAAAAAAGATGACGTTATAACTCCTCTCCTTTTTTCTTTTTTTTTTCTTTCTATGAGTCAAATAGATTCGTATGGCCTAAAGATCGAACGTTCCGATTTTCATGCTTTTAACACCATTTGCAGCTTTTTACTGAATTTCGGGGTGTACCGCTCGCTAGGACTACATTTATTTGGCGCGCGCGCGTCGATGTAACAAAGATAAGACAGGCAACTACTGCGCCCGACACGCACTTGACCGGTTTATTCATTCCTATTTTCACAAAACGTTTAAGCCGTGGTGTCAATATTTGGAGTCTGTTACAGCATTAAAAGCAGTTTATAACAAAAAATGCCGCCTATTTAAATAATAATTTCGCCGTCGAATTTATAACTCATTGTGGGTGGATTAATCTTTGTTTTATTTTTTACTTGTGTTTCTGTCTGGATTAGAAGCGATATTGCCCCTCGAACCTTCCCTCGCTTCGAGAAAGTAACCATCTCCAGGTAACATGGCTTATTTTAGGCCCTATTTGTACAATCTAATCTTTCAGCCTATTTCAAACCGACCTCAATAGAAGGATTTCATCTTAATACTTTTTAAAGTATGAGTATATTCTTTTCAGCGATAATTCTTTCCATATCAAATCTCGCATATGGCCGTTCCAGTATTTTACATACACGTTATGTAATTTATTTATACCTATATAAGTAGTTGACATATTCAGATGAGATTTCGTTGACTTGGTAACTAGTAGCCATACAAAATACACATTATAAATGATAACGTAGAACTAGTGGAAAACGAACTGTGGAATTCTTGAGGAATCTATGGAATACCTCAAATACTTATAATAAGTATTATAGCGATTTGGATATTTTCTGTAAGACCTCGGCAAGCAGTTCATATGTGGTGACGTGACACGAAGTTGCGCGTTGTACAGAATATAAGACGGATTTTAGGGTTTTAAATATTTAGTTGGCAGTACGTAACTAATAGGTATAGCGAAATAAAGAACGGAAGCCTATAATTAGCTCGATCCATTGAAACATAATTGACGTCATCATCATCATCATATCAGTCAGAGATTGCCACAATTGACATCATCGCCGGTAGAAAACTACGTAATACTCAAAGTCAAGCTAGTTACGCCACCGCGCACCGCACCGATCGTAAAATTATGTGCGTACTTAGAAATACCTAGTAAAGTAATGTGAGGATACGAGTATGTTTTATCGGGAGTCTAAATAGGTACGTAACTCCAAACTTTATCCAGTCTAAAACAAAATTACCAGCCAACGCAGCTTCATTATGACAACATTATGTCACTTATATCGCTAGGGTGCGTCCCACGAGATATAACAACAGTATATATAATTTCATATTAATAACGTTCACAAGATATAATGAACATTAGCTATAACAACAATACCAATACTTTTATAAGGAATAACGGTCAATAGCCATAATAATCATATTATATAACGTTTTTTTCTATAACACTCAAATTTAATAATTTCATTTCGTATAACGATCATAACATATAATATATTTTCGTATAGCATACATAAAGTATAACGATCATAATACATAGTATATTTTCGTATGAGGATTACAATACAGAAAATTAGGTTAGGGCTGTAGGTAAAAGGGGGGCTCGGGGGGCGAAGCCCCCCGCAGTATAAAACAACAAGTACTCTTACCAATGGTATTACTTGTAGGTTAGGTTAGGGTTGCCTTGTGTCCCTTAGAGCGGAAATAGACACCCCGCGAAGCGGGGTGGCGTCGACACGCTGGTGTTTAGGTAAGGTTAGGCTAAAATAATTGGCGTGTTTGATATAAAAATAAATTTAATTTCAATCTTAAAAACGTTTAATGTTTTTTTATTCAAATTCATATATATTCCTTCATACGGCATTGTTATTAAAATAACTGAAGACGATTATAATATACGAGCAATATACTTTTTGATGTTAGATAAATTGAATAATATATGTTATAAACCTTCGGTGTTATGAATATTATACGCTTTAATCGATATATCAATTGATGTTATGTCTAAAGTACGTTATACTTTACGAAATTATATATTTTGTCATTATACCTTTCGTTCGTTATGTGCAATGAACGTTATACTAAACAAACTTATACACAGTGAGCGTATATATTATGGCCGTTATATGATTAGTTGTTATACCTCGTATTACTTACCCATTTCGCTACCCATCAAAAATTGGATGAACTGACACTCTGCACAAATGGAAAAACGTCAACACGAAATGACCACTTTGAAATTGGACCAAAAGTAATAAAATCAAAAGTGAAATTGGTTCAAATGTAACTGTGACTATAATTTTTTATGACCAATTGTTATCTTATCTAAAATGAATCTAGCCCAACTGGAATTTTGTCCAGTATGAAATAGGTTTATATCATAATAGGTACGTGCAAAGTGCATGTTGTCTAATTGAAATTAATATAAAAAAAAACGAAGATCGACTATTTTGTACAACATGTAATCATAAACTTACGAGCCGGGCTAATGTCGGTGTCACTAAAGTACAGTCACGAGCTTTACTTTGGGACCCACCTAAAGCTGAATATCGTGTAGCAAACTTAGAGCTAATATTTTAACGCAATGTCAATAGAAGATCAAACGAGCTTCGCAAGCGAAGTTCGATCGATATTATATGAGTAAGCTTCATTCGAAGATATAACACACATGTAGTCCTTTAATCTACCAGGCAACATTTCGCAAGTTTAAAGTACGCAGTAAAAACCATAGCTCAAACAGTTTTATCCCCACCTTTACCCCTACCCTACTTGGGGACCTCGGCTTGCCACCATTTCTCATTCTTTTTAGAGACAAAACTTTCCTAGGGGTATAGGGGCGGGCGGGAAGTTATATCTTCGAATGAAGCTTACTCATATAATATCGATCGAACTTCGCTTGCGAAGCTCGTTTGATCTTCTATTATATTTCGAAGCTTCATTCTTCAGATATAACACACATGTAGATGTTTAGAGTTGAAAGTTTTGCTGCCCTTTGTAATTGTAAAACATCATAATCATGAAATGCAATAATTATGTTTTGACAACAATCTTAGATACTCCCAATTATTAATCAAAGAGTACAATTGTAACTTCACATAATTCTACCTATACAAAAGGCAGATTGATCTGGCACAATGACCTTCGTCGATTAATTGACGATGGTAGAAACGAGCCAAAGTTTTCGATGTTCTCGACCAGCCTGCTGCCTTCCGGATAGCATCTAAAGAAATGCCTGACCGGTGTGCAGCTGACGTGGCGGCGTGGCGCGTGCTGTGAGCGCTGAACGCCGCCATGTCTTTACCGCTTTCGCCAAGCACTCGCGTAATGCACCCCGGCTAATGGATTGAGCAGATGCATTTTTATGGGGACTTTTGAAAGTCAACAAAATATGTTGTGAGCTTTTTCAGTCCTAAAACATCATTATAACAGTCGCCGGGCAAATATTTCTATTAGGTATCTTCAAAATATGGAAGGCACAAAATCGGTTGTAGACGACCTACACCTGAAGTCTTAACTATATCATCAAAAATTACTTTAATACAATTTGGGCATGACTTAATATTATTCCACTTAATAAGTGACAGTGTTTGTACCCTGTGGGCAGGACATATTGCTAACAAAATCGCCAGATTCTTTGTTAGTTTTTCCAATGAAATTTCTCTATTAGGGTACCATGTTGTTATATGATTTAATACCACTTGAGGATCCCAGGTATGGCTATATTTAGGAGTTACGGGCTTTAATTTGTAAACACCTTTCGGTAATCCTTTACTTTGGTCATCTGAGCTGATACTACTCCCCCGTAGGAGCGAGGGTGCTGACCTATGATTATTTAATGAGCCATACGACGATCCTTTATTAAATTCGTGCGTTAGAAATAAAATAACAGCAGAAATGAAGCCCTTATAGAAATTGAATATCTATATTATCTATGCTAAATTTCCAGCACAACTTGTATTTAACACACGTTGTACTGTTGTAAAGTGTTGTTTGAAATTGACGCTAACATGAGATTAGATACTTTTACTAATCTCAACAAAAGCGGAAACCACGGTTGGGATGGCCATTAGGGAAATACTACTATTCCTGTGGCGTTGTCATTTATAATCTTATGTAAACACTTTAGTACGAGTGCGAGTGGTGGAAACGCTTAAAAATATTTATTATAAATACCAGCTAATAGTGAATGCGACGACGGTAAGAGCGTCCGAGTCTGGCTTCCACGAAATATCTATTTCACATTTGGCAGAGGTACGAGAAGCAAAGAGGTCAATTTCGGGCACACCAAAGTGTTTACTTATTCTTTCAAAGGCTGCAATACTTAAATTTCATTAAATATCAAGATTTAGCCTTCTGGATTCTCTGTCTGCTTCTACATTATTCTTAGTGTTAATGAACGAATCGAATAACCATATGTCTCGTTCTTCACACCACTGCCAAATCGATCTAGGTAAGCTATTTAAGTGGGGAAACTGGATGTCTCCCATTCGATTAATATAGCTTATCGCGGTAGTGTTGTCGATGCGGAACAACAGAGCACAGTTTGATTTATTTCGCGCAAAACATTTTAATCCTAAGAGCGAGCAAGCTCTAAGTAATTAATATGGAATGCTAATTCTTGCTCTTCCCATGCTCCGTTTGCACACACTCCGTCACAAACTGTACCTCATCCTGATCGGGACGGATCTATAGATATTTCTGCATCGAATTTCGTGATTCCAAAATGACAAGACGTTACAAATAATATTATTAGTCCACCAAAATAAGTCAGGTAAAATTTCGCGAGGAAGTTTTACTTTTAATCATAGACATCGTATTCCTGAATAGCTCGGAATTTATCTCTTTCTAACAACTTCGTGTACAACCAGCTGTATCTAGCTGTCGGGCATGCAGTGGTAAGAACTCTTAAAAAGTGCGCATACCCTGCATAAGAAGGGATATAGACATGATAATTGAATTGTAAACAAAACCTAAGAATTTACAGCATTGTTGGTAATTTTGGGATTGTATCGAGCTTTTGGTATAGTTTACCACAAATCGTAGGCACTCGAGAAACCGGAGAGTCTCCCTCCCATTATGTTTACATTCGTTAAGGTCCCTTCCAATACACAAAATGCCACCCCGGTATATAATAGAAGTTAGGCCTTGTTTTTAGGTAAGTTACGACTTCTTTCATAATTTTGGTGAAGGTTCTAGGCGCCACGGAAAGTCCATAGACTAATAGGGAACAAAACTCGTAAGTAACATTGTTATGCTCGAATCTTGTCAATGGTAGCCATAAACCCGTTTTTAGGGATTAATTTAGAAGCAGTTCTAGTCTTCCATTTTAAAATGGGACTTAGTTACAAATTTATTGAGCCCTTTCAGATTCAGTATGAATCTATAGCCACCATTCGATTTAGGAGTCAGAAAATCTTTGATAGAAACTGATCATTAGTCTGTTGGCATCCAGTGATGCTTTCACTGAATGCCTAGGTTAATTAAGTTCTGTACAGCTAAGCTCGTTTCATCATGCTCTTGGCATGTGAAAGTATTTACAGGTTTGACAGATTGCGTAACATGTCCTAAAAAGGAATTGGAAAGCCATTCTGTATACAGTCTAATAAATAAAGTACGATTATTCGTTACATTAAGCCAACACTTATAAAAAGCTTTAAGGCGACCGGCATGTACCTGCGTTACTGCCGCGGCGTCGCAAGTGGCTTGTTGTAGGCTGCTCGCGGCCGTATGATGGTCGACGCTGTCGGCCTACTTTTCAGTAGATTTGGAAGCTTTAATTTTCTCTGAGAGTTTGCTTCCAAAGAGAGTATCATCTCTCTCAACGTATTGTATAACTTAAGGAATACTTCGTCTAGTCCAGGAATGACTAGTTTTATCTAAAATCCGACTTCAATTAGATAGGATTTTTATCGTTAGTACCTATACCGACTCCCAATTGCTGTTGAGATGATTCGATTTTCTTGTCACGGCCTCTTTGGATGTCTGTAACTGCCGCCGAAATTACGGCGTTTAAGGACGGCGCCCATAATAATTTGCAATTTACAGGTACTCTTATAAGAGTTTATCTTTACTCTTTTTATCAATACCTTTGTGTAATATAGGTAGCCACCTTTGCGCTAAATTGGGATGGATTTTCTCCCCATATTTTGGGACATCATCAGTGGCGTCCCCTAGAGCGGTTAGTAACTCGGCATCTATTACAGGGGTCGTTTTGTCATCACAGGCCTCCACGGGAGGTGCATTTTCTTCATTTGAACGTGGGAGTGAAGTTTCCACTGCCTCATACACTTGTTCGTGGTTTATAAATTAAAATATAATATTTTGATTTTTCTAATTGAGGGTAGATATGAAATGCATTGTAAAACCACTCGTCAGGAATTTTAATGCATATATGTATCTAATGCCCCGCATCGCGAACACGGGATATACTAATCTCGATTAATGGTTGTAGAAATTGCTATCGTGTTGACTCACGGTCAACCGCCAAGCACGAGATACCTTCGTGACGACTCTCGGTCGCCTCCCAGGTTTAGTTACAAGACGTGGGCTCACGGCCCGCGCGGTATTAAATGCATTTATTAGCGATTAATATTGTTAGAAATTGCTATCGTGTTGACTCACGGTCAACCTTCAAGCATGAGATACTTTCGTCACGACTCTCGGTCGCCCCCCAGGTTTAGTTACAAGGCATGGGCTTGCGATTAATATTGTTAGAAATTGCTATCGTGTTGACTCACGGTCAACCCCCAAGCTTGAGATACCTTCGTGACGACTCTCGGTCGCCCCCCAGGTTTAGAATTACCAGGCGTGGGCTCACGGCCCGCGCGGTATGAAATGCATTTCTTAGCGATTAATATTGTTAGAAATTGCTATCGTGTTGACTCACGGACAACCCCCAAGCATGAGATACCTTCGTGACGACTCTCGGTCGCCCCCCAGGTTTAGAATTACCAGGCGTGGGCTCACGGCCCGCGCGGTATGAAATGCATTTCTTAGCGATTAATATTGTTAGAAATTGCTATCGTGTTGACTCACGGACAACCCCCAAGCATGAGATACCTTCGTGACGACTCTCGGTCGCCCCCCAGGTTTAGAATTACAAGGCGTGGGCTCACGGCCCGTGCGGTATTAAATGCATTTATTAGAGGCACCACAATGTAGAACTATTTATTGAAACTAATTGCACTTACCTGATTTATCTTCGGAACCTGATGAATCAGATAGCACCGCACTGTCATAACTCGTTTATAGTTCTTTGTTGCAATTTCCGTATATTAGCAGAATAATACTCTATTTTTTCCTGTGCACTGCGTTTAGGCATGATTAAATATTTTGAATTATTTTTTAATAATTCTATTAAAAAGTTCGTGCGTTCGTTGCCTCGCAAGAATAAAGAATGGGAAATGGTGGCAAGCCGAGGTCCCCAAGTAGGGTAGGGGTAAAGGTGGGGATAAAACTGTTTGAGCTATGGTTTTTACTGCGTACTTTAAACTTGCGAAATGTTGCCTGGTAGATTAAAGGACTACATGTGTGTTATATCTGAAGAATGAAGCTTCGAAATATAATGTCATAATGTTTACCATCGATAACTTTACGTTTCTAGGGGCAACCGTGCAATTACGTCAACTGGAGCGAGGGCAAACGATCATTTCCGACGTTTTCCGATTCATTGTTACTTGGATAAGCGCATGATAAGCGGGATTTTGGTCCTGTCTTCTATCTGTTTTTTTCACTGACACTGACACGACATGTGTTCGTAATTAGAAAACTGTAGTGATAGCGTTTGGCAAAGAGGTTAAATTTCAAGGGTCGATTCGATAAGACATTATATGTCTTAACTTGACATCCGTCAGTATCAAACTAAAATTTCGACCTTATTGCACTATGAATAATCTAACAACATGTAATGGAATCATCATCATCATCATCATTTATTTAAGAGCTTGTCTCTTGTCGGTGGAGTAATCCATTACTCCTTTTATGAGGAAGCATAGTGTGGTGGTTTCCCCCTTGCCTTCCACACCGCAGTACACGAACCGAGGTTCACCGGCTCCGTGATGTCCAAACAAGAGCCCTTCCAGATTCCTATCCTCGTTCTTCAGCCGGTACTAGTGCTACTGCTGCCTGACACTAGAGGATTGCTTATTTAATGGCGGCAACTACTCGCCATGTCACAGAATCGTCGTCGGATATTGTAGCTTTTTATAGAGTAGCCCCTCCTACAAGCCTACCCACTACATCCTGATAACCCTGCTGTTGCGTGGTCGGGGACTGCTTATTCATTATATAACCCCCGACCCCGGTAGTAGCCTGCAGCTCAGCCCTACCATGTAATGGAAATCTGTACCTACGGCACGGTAGTCATATTTTTAGAATGTACGTAATTCTACATCACTTCTACATGGACGTATTTCTTTCGACCTATATCAATTACTAGCTGTTGCCCGCGACTTGAAATAAGTGTTGCTTTTAAATTATATTAGGTGCAAGGTGAATTATTACTGTCCCAAACAAACTTTCTACCATCTTAAGGTATCGTAAGTTAAGGTAAGGTAAGTTACGATAAATCATCATTATATCCGAGGTAAAAACTATCCTATACGCTTCGAAGGGTCTCAAATTATCTGTATGCCAATGTTCATATAATTCCATTCTGGGTTTAAGCGTAAAGTGTTTAAATTGCTAAATCTAAAGTGAAATGTCCATTTTTACATATGTATATAAATATTATGAGTACCATCAATAGACGCC
Organism: Epinotia demarniana; assembly: GCA_945867215.1. Taxonomy (NCBI): domain Eukaryota; kingdom Metazoa; phylum Arthropoda; class Insecta; order Lepidoptera; family Tortricidae; genus Epinotia; species Epinotia demarniana. The sequence continues at coordinate 14,341,963 of OX244260.1, read as the reverse complement.
TGTTTTTTTATTACGTATTGAAGGAATATGTCTTCTACTAAGCTACATTACGGGAATTGCTTGCTTTAATTGATTCAGTAGTTTTTTATTAGCCAAAATAATCTTCTTAAAGTATCAAAATGATCGGAAGTTTTAATCTAACATTACCTTCTTTTCGGTTCTGTGATCATCACACTTCTAACCTAACCGGCATTTCTGGTGGCTGTTCGGTTCTGTAAGAATCGCAGCTCTAACTTAACTACTTTTCTGCTAGCAATTAGCAATAAGTAGTGGCTAAGAGTTTTTCCCGACATTTGTATATCTGTAATAATACCTTGACGTACTATGTAGTCGGCGATCTATTGCGTAATTGATGCCTTGTACGTAGTGCGCGATATTCTGTGTAGGTACTATAAATTGGCAAGGAAATGCAAGCAGGCATTTCATTTGATACGAAGCAGTGTTTTCCCTTGAGTGTATACTTCGTGTAGTGTCAATGTAATACTTTTTATGGCAATTATGCGAGTTTGACTAATTAAGTATACCAGTTTAGAGGTACAAAATAAAAATCAATCTGTGTCGATTCTAAACAAAATAACAATCTCGTGAATCCCTAGCTAAACAAACACACAGCTCTACTACCTACCGAGTCCTTAATTGATGATAAATTCAGGTGAGAACACTAATAATTTTAAATAGCTTGACTAGTGCCGATAATATCTATAATAGGTAATGTGATGACGGTACGTTTTAATACGTTTATTCGCTTTGCCAACAAGATTGTCGGGGCGTCCAACCTCCGTGCTGACAGACCGACACGATACTGGCCGGCTAAGACTATTTTGGAACTCGACTTTTAAATTGTACTTGACATAACTGACATAACGGAAAAACGAGACGACCAGGACTTTTGGCCTTGGACACTCGACGGCTGAAGACGTCAGTGGACAAGACCCTGACGCTGACCCTGACTCTGGAACAAGACCGTTCAAAGATGTATGTGAGTAGCGTGGCCAAGAGGCCACAGCCTCGGGGGGGCGACTGCTTGACGTTTTCATATCCTCTTGTATTGATCTCTCTAGAAGTCAGCTTGATTTGAAATAAGAATAGTGCTGTACAGTCAGCACTTAAAAGGTTTCATAGACAACGTCTACATCACGGTAGTTCACTGATAGTCAAATTAGCTACAATATGTGAAAGGCTCTGTCAGTATAAAGTGTGTAAGAAAATACAGACTACAATTATTATTTTTTTATATTTGGCAGCCGTCATCTCGGTGCAATAAAAGTCAATGATGACATAAATTGTACTGGGATGACAGCTGTCAAATATTGGATGTAAGGGCCATTTCACTATTGTAACACCACAGTATTCTTCTATCATACAGCGTTCGGTACAGTTTTCACAAATTCTAAGAATAATATAAATGAACACTATTTGCGTAGTTTAACGGCTATTTTGATTAATGAATATACATATGTATTATATTTCATACATTGCCGGACGGCCATTATTTTATATACTGCCCATGCCCAGGCAGCCCAGGTGTAGAATACCTGATAGGTTAAGTGAGTAACGGGCCACGCTAGGTGCAAATACGGGTCCCTGAAAAGTTACGTAAATTGTGTGACGAAGTCTAGGTATGGTACCAACACCAAGTACTTATACTCATTTGCTGAAGTTAAACATTTTCTTTGATATCTTTGAAAGTTGTTTAACAATTGTTATATTTACACATGTAATATTTTTAGTATTATCAATAAATTAGTATGAGTATGCCTTCCATTTTCATTGTTCAAATAGTTCACTTGAATCTATTTACTGAAATTCAATTGTCAGTATTTTCTGTTATATTTTGTGTTATGGTGTTGCATATTTCGTGTAGGTTCCATATTTGGACCATATACTGCTTCTTAAGGCTCTTGTGCCAGCTGCGTAACTTGCTCTCATTTGTAGTTTTTCGCGAAAGTCTGTCTAATATCTTATATCTATACTAATATTATAAAGAGGTCAAGTCTTTGAGCTTTATTATTTGGTAAAAAAGGTAAACTCCGGAACTACCCATTCGATTTAAAAACATTTTTCATCAGTGTATACTATGGGCTTTCGGAATAGACATAGGCTATATTTTATCCCAGGGGTTGCCGCGTTAGTTTGAATACGCGGGCGAAGCCGTATGGGCAGCTAGCTGCAGCTAGTTATGTATTAAATGGCAACACATAATTCACAAGCACTATGTAATATCTCAGACTCAACCACGCGTCGTGTCGATTGGTAGCTAGTTTTTAGTTACATCGAAAATATTTAACAGTATCCTGTAGACCAATATATTATACAAACCCACGAAAAAGTAAGTTTAAATAAAATACATCGAAATTTTTCGATAACTCAGTCTTAGTTTTCCTGTAGATTTTTTTCTGGTCGTGACTACCGCGACTTCAATAATGAATCCAAGTCTTATGTTCCCGTTTGTGATAGAGACGGCAACAATTCTAAATTTGAATACTCTAATAAATATGCCCGATTAAGCCGGTGTACCACCTTTACAATACTCAGGCAGTCTTCCCAGAATTTCGAACAAGGCACGTGTATTTTACATGCTCCTGTAACCATATCCATATATCCAGTATACTTTTATTCCCTCTCCAAGTAAACCGAAGCAACTCACACAAAAGAAACTCTGTTTTCTCATTCTCAGATTGTTACCGCGCGATACATAGCTCTAAGTTCCGAAGCACACGCTCTGAAATATTTATTCCTGAAACGTAAAGATCGGGTGGTGGGGGAGGGGTTGGGAGGTTATCCCGCGGTTTCCTCCGCCGTGTTTTACTTTGAGAATGGGAAGTCGTCGGCGACGGATCGATAAAGGCAAAGATAAAGCAACCGAATGAATGTTTCAGCTCAGAATGTACGTTTTATTTTGTTCAGTTAGGATTAATTGTGGTAGGCGATAGATAATTATTTGAACGTGATTAATTTGAGCGTATTTTTATCGTTACGACACACTTTCACTTAATGGTAGATTTTAAATGACTCTTTATGTACATTTTGCAGCTCACAAAGTAAAAATCTCGCAAAGTATCCCAGACCCGTATTCAAAGTGCAAGATAAATTTATCTGTTTCTTTATCGAAAATTTTACGGTTTTAATACATACGGACCATAATTAACACATTCGATTTATTGGCTTTAAAACGTTGTCGCAGCTAACTGTACTTCTTGAGTAAAAATAAACAAATTTACAATAATACATTTATATTACGTTATATAGAACTCATAGCGGTGCTAGAGGCCATCATTGGCAAACTCGACTGGGAAATAGTTGGCATAAATATAAATGGATGTTACTTGAATCACTTGAGATTTGCCGACGACATAGTGCTGCTATCAGAAAGTACAAATCAACTGCAAGTAATGATAAACACTCTACATGAAGAGAGTCGCAAAGTGGGCTTAAAAATCAACTTGTAAAAAACTAATATCATGACGAACCATATTAAAAGACCTGTATATCTTGAAAATTCATCTTTAACATATGTCGATGCCTACATTTATTTAGGAAAGCAAGTTTCATTCAACCAACAAAATAACGAACTGGAAGTAGAGAGAAGAGTCAACTTCGCATGGAAAAGTTCTGGAGTCTTAAAGAAATACTCAAAAGCGATATGACCATACAGATGAAAACTAAAGTCATGAACACCTGCCTACTCCCCTCTTTAACATACGCCTGCCAAACTTGGAAATTTACCAGAAAAGTAAAAAATAAAATTACGTCCTGCCAAAGGAGTATGGAGAGGAGTATCTTGAAAATTAATAAAATCCAAAAGATCCGCCACACTGATATAAGACAGAAAACTAAAGCCATTGACGCTCTCAGCTACTCAACAAAGCTTAAATGGCGATGGGCTGGACACGTAGCGAGGCTTAGCGACAATCGCTGGACTCCAAGGACAACATCATGGGCAGGTCCACTAGTACAGAGAAAAAGAGGAAGACCAAACGCACGCTGGGCCGACATAAATAGGTCATAAAAGTAGCAGGCACTCAATGGCCGCGAGCGGCAGAGAATAGAGAGTACTGGTCATCTCTGGAGGAGGCCTTTACCTTTCATTGAGAGGGTTCTTTCTAATAAAATAAAAAACCCTTATTAATTAATCAAATCAATATGTAATACAGTTTTATCTAATATTAAATTCATTTTAAATCCAACAATTATTCAATTATAATATTATCATAGTGCTATGAATCCTATTTATATTTTTAATCATTCTACTTCTTCAAATGATAACATAATGAACTATATTACTTGTATGGATTTAGTAAGCATCTAAATAATCAAGGAAACCATATTAGTTTTATTTTTTATTCTTATTTTAATTGATTTTTATGCACCAAATTTGGTAAAATAAATTTAAAACTGTGAATAATTAAATTATGCATGCACATTGTTATTGAAATTGTATTTTGAATAAGCAAGGAATAAAAGGCTTTTTATTTTATTTTATTTATTTATTATATAGAACTAGTGAGATTAGGGGCATTTCCAGGAATAACGCTAGGAGGATAATGATAGAACTAGTGAGATTATTTCTATGATTAATAGGTGATATTCTATGGCGACTAATAATACTTATACAACTACAAAATAATACAACTAGAATAGATAGAAATACTGGCTGATACAGATAGAGTTCAGAACTCTATGAACATTAGGTAATCCACTATTCGCTGTCTGAGCTCTCGGATGCTCGCTACAGCCGCTTCGAGTACAGCGAGTGGAGCCGAGTTTGAGCTGCTAAAGCCGACTAGACAGTCCTCGCGTGTCGCATACTCTATGCCGGTTCCCCGACCTCCGGTGGGAGGCCCCCCGTTCGATTGTCTGCGGAGGCAGGCCCGCCGGTGCCATCTGATGTGCCGAGAGCACTCCAGATCTGCATAGATCGTTGGCTTCGTTTTTTCCCTATCGAAAAATCAATAGGGAATCCACTCACAGCTTTATAAAGTCGGAAAAGACAGTTATTAATTTTGTTGCCTTGCTATAAAAGTGCAAATGAGATTTAGTTTGATCGTTGATTACTTTAATTTTCATTAAGATACTTACATAAATATCGTATTGCTAAGTGGCATTATTTAATGGTGACATTACGTATAGGTAAACGAGTGGTATTAATTTCGGTAACAGACAACTGTAACTGAAATTCTATGTAGGTCACACAATCGTAGGCTGCAAAGGAAAACGGTATATAATGTGAAGCACATCCCAAAAGCATATCGAGCCTTCCGCCCACCCTCAAGGGGAAAGAGGCTCAAACACCAAGCAATAAAGCCTTCGCATCCAGCAAAACAAATACAACGCGCATTCCAATGCTAGATATCATTCGCCCCGCCCACACAGTTGGCATTACGACTGTAAGCGCTCCCATTGGTCGCCGCGAAGCCTTCTCCATTTCGAATTGGTTATTTTTTTCTACAATTGAAATTTGAACTGTCCGTTAGTTGTAGGTTTGTAAGGCGCGTGCGCGGGGAGGGTACGCCACGTGAACGTAGATACGTTTCGGGGGCTACGAATGTTTTATTGTCTCTTTCCATTCCTATTCGTATTTGGAATGTAGATGTGATTCGTAGACAGTAGTCCTTAGTGCGCAGCTGTGGTCCTTGTGATAGGATGGGAGTTTTTGGCGGTTTCAGGGGTAGACACCTATATATTATTTATAGACTAGTTAATTTTACAGGAGTTTTATATTACGCGCTTAGGGGTCAATGACGTTTGTAGTATTCGCTAATGCTGTTTTTTGTGATATATCAGTGATAGTATTTTGGTAAGATATCAAATCCAGAATAGTCAGTTTATTTCCAAGAGTTTTCTAAGTGTTATCATGTTATCAATAACGTAGTTTGACTAAGTTTATTCCAATTCCGAACCTACTGCAGTCTTTAACTAAGAAATTGTTCATCCTAGAACTAATTTGTGAGATAATTGCAGGTATTAAGATTTTAGGACACATCACGTGATATGTGTGACAGCACGGTAAATGCCCTGCAATGTGTATTAAACTTGCGATTTACGAAATAGTTTAGTTTGCAACTTGCGAGTACCTAAATGTCTTTCGTCGGCTGCTTGATAAATATTCCTTATTGTCAGGAATGCAATAACGCTGCAAACTGCAACTGAAATGCATTCCCCAGAAGCTCGTGTACCTTAGTTCAAGGTAGCAAGGCACATAATAGTAGAGCTATACCGACCGACAAATGTAATAACAGGCTGGCATCCATAGCTTACTCTGTCCGGAACAATTTCATTTGCGACTGAGCGAGGATAGCGTTGTAATTACAACAACAATCGATAGAGGCGCCACCGTCTGCCGCACGTTTAATCTCGCCAGAATCAAAGGACTGTCGCCTCACACCCACCTGCGTACTCCAAACACCACCCAAGCAATGCAACCCTGACATCCATCGCTGTGTGAGAAGTACACTGCGGCGCGGAGACCATCGACTCAAACTGCCAACGACATAACGAAGCAATGTTACGTGCCTACTTTTATCAATTTGTTTTCAACAGATTAAGTAGTAAAAACTATGTCTCCAAGCCTATATCTGCAGAAGTATGTTTAGGTGTCCCTAGACCAGATAGTTGCATTTCCAGTTTGGTACCGTATACTATAAGCTTTATTGGAGTTTTATTAAGGCTTTACGTTGTTTGCTGGTGGCTTTAAACGATCATACGACCGCTTTCAAATTCCTTGCTAGGATAGGGTTATTTAGAAGCAATTTATGCAATCGAATATGTTTTGAAGAAAGTACCTACATCGAAAACAAAGTAGGTAGCATTGAAAATTGAAAATACAATGCTACTTTAGTAGAAAAAAATACCATTAAAATCATTATAATGACGTTCCAGTATGTTATAGGTAAAAATTGCTTACATATAGTAACATTGCAGTACTTGATAACGTTCCCGTTAATTTGAATAAAATACGAGTTTGCTAATTCGGTTCAATTATGCAAGTTCGATTTAAGCGGCAATTAGTGTATAAATAGAGAAGGCTGCAGCTTTAATGTGAAGCTGCGCTGGATAATATCGATTGTCATTAATTTGGCGCGTGTGCGAATTGTGCTCGTATGCAGGTACTTAAATACCGGCGCGGCGTGGCAATCACTGTTTCTGGATCATGTGAAAACACATTGTGCTTTTCCGTTCCTCTTTGGATCCAGTTGAGCTCTTATCTCCTAATTGTGTTCATATAATGTTCAATTTGGATTATGTTTGTAGCTTTAAAGGCGTAGCACGGTTGCCATTTTATCACTTATCGCTGTGGATAAGACGTCCGTCACGTTCTGACAAGTATGAGAGTGCGAGAGTGACGGATGTCTTATCCACAACGATAAGTGATAAAATGGCAACCGTGCTACGCCTTCAGAGCCAATGACGACACATATGCGTCAGACCGCCGTAGTCGCTTTCCGCTACATACGAGGAAGACCACAGGATCGGCTACGAGCGTAGCGCGTAGCGAGTCTTGGCCTTGAATGGGGAGATAACTGCACTGAGAATACTTAAAACTAAATGGAACTAAATGGATAATAAATAATGCCGTTGGTTGATGTGGCACAAAACTATATAGTTACTATAACGTCAACTCATAAACCAATCTTGATGGCTCCTAAAGACCGAGATTATTAGGACACCAACGTCGGCGTTGCAACAATATCTTTCTTGTGTATATCGAATGCCTTAGATTCGAGTCTGGATTCTAGCGCCCAATTCGAGATATTTGTTAGAAATTCATTGAAAGTTCGAGAAACACGACTTGGTTTTCTCTGCTTTTGATATTAGTACAGACAAACAATGTATGCCACAAAGCAAAGGAAACACAGGTAACGAAGGTAATTATTATTTTAGCCAGATTTTTAACAAAACAACCTTCGTAACAGTGATGTTCTGAAATATCCATACATATGAATATAAATATATCCATATAAATGTTCATATATCGGCGAATCCTCAAACATATCAAGGATCGGCCACGCCCATGTTACTCCTTTGGAGTTGCATGCGTCTATAGGCTGCGGTATCTGCTTACCATCAGGCGGGCCGTACGCTTGTTTGCCACCGTCGTTGTATATATATATATATATATATATATATATATATATATATATTTTTAAATCAAATATCATAATATAAACCATGTTTTTTTTTATTTATTTATTTATTTAATCAATAACTTAAATCTTTCATTAATCAATATATACATATGTTCATGTATTCCAATTACCTAGAATGATAATGTATTACTCTAACTGTCGGGTAGTTAACCATGCGAACATGATCTATAAAACTCATTATTATGTAAATGCAGGTATTATATTTCATTGTTTATACGGAGTTATGTGAAAGGCTAAACAAGCCACGTGTGAGTTGGAACGCTCCGTATAAAGGAGCCACACACCGCCAGCACTCCAAATCCACTGGACGTACAACGTAAACGCGCACGTCGCGGCGCAAATCTTATTTATCATAGGCAAAATTGAAACAGTTCTGTTACACGAGAAAAGTTAAACATAACATACACTTAACGATTTCTCAGTATAATAGTACATTATTGTCGCAGCGAGGGAAGTAGGCATTTGCTCGCTTAGTATTGAATTTTAAACGGACGACCTTATTGAGAGTTCGTTTAATCTAAAACAAAGCCAGCAATTGTCCTTACGGCTGACAAAAATTGTGCACGAAAACCAATAATATACCGTCTGAAAATTATGAGGCATGCGTTTTCTCGCCGCTTCGTGATTATTGTTTTTAGATATTTGTGTTTTGACTTCGCCGGGAACAAATTATCAACTAACGGAGCTTGCAGCTCGTTTTAAATCTAGAAGCGTATTGGTTAGAGCTCCTGTTGCACGAAACCCTACCTCACAAGGTGGCAGAACAGAAATGCAATATAGTGATTGATACTACTTAGGAACACTGGATTTTAGTTGGTTGCCATAGCATATCCTGGAAGAACTATAATTTTTTTTCGTCGTATCGCTTATTTGATCGAAAATTACATCATAAGGTGGCAGATCGAAACGTTTACTCATCGAAAGAGACACATTTGGAGATAAAAACCCGCATTGGTTGCCAGCCCAAACCCTGGCAGGTTTCAAGATCAGCCACGTTTTATGAGCCCCAAAAATGGGGTCCATTACCTCATCAGGTGGCAAGATGAAAATGATGCAGATCGATTGCCCTAGACGTGCCGTTCACGAATATATAGGGTTGCCTGCCTTCAGCTTGGCAGTTTTTCTGGTCAGCCACCTCAAACAATGTATGTGAAAATCTTGGAATAACGAGAAATTCGTGTATTTATGCTATGATTTAATAAAAATCACGATATGAAATTAAAGTCAACGTACTTGCGTCTTATGGTGTTGAAATAATAGGGTAAATGTACCAGTTTTGGTCATTTCTCATTATTATTTCTTGAAATATTGAAAGAAGTGATGTTGCCTGTTACGTTCAACGTGATATAGCATTTTTGTGCTACAAACAATATTTATTTTGTAGAAATTATATGAAATAATGAATCAATTTTATTTCAAATATGGGAAACGTCATGCAGTTATGTTAATTCAAGGTTAGTATTCAAAGTTACCTCTACACTAGAACAGTACAACATAACGTACACAAGTAAGATTTTTTGATATATATATATATATATACCTTTAGAAGAAGATGCATATAATTGCATAATCACTTGCAATTTTTTTTAGGTACACGTACAAAGTGTACACAAATAAAACAATACAAACTTTATACAAGTTTTTTATTCTGGGGACACTTAAAAACTTAAAAAGTTATTCTTCGTCAGAAGAAGAAACAAGTAATATTTAATTCATCTGATTCATTGTCATCCATACTAATAATGTCGTTGACGTGTATTAGAGTGGGATCTCCTTCATACCACAAAATATCATAGTTATTTTTACTATTTAGAACCCATCCGCATTCAACAGGATCATATAAAAAACAAGATGGTTTTGTAGCATTGCGCCACATTGAGCTCACCAGCAGTGTCCTTGGTAAATGTTGTTTTAAACTTTTCCAACGGCGGTAGAGTTGCAGCATTGAAATTTGTAATTTTTTTCATGAATTTTGATGTTTGCGTTATATTTCCATATTTCAAGATATATTAATACCCGTGTAGTGTCGGCTACCCGTGTGGTGTCGAGACCCGTGTGGTGTCGGGTTAGAATTTCACCACCCCCTTTCTTCCCGTGGGTGTCGTAAAAGTCGACTAAGGGACCAGGGTTGAAGTGTGTTGTAGGCGATAGGCTAGCAACCTATCACTACAATATCACATTTTGTCGATATTTTATACCCACATTAAGGCTAAAAGTGGCGCTGGAACATACGTTTCATGTGATCTGCCTACCCCTTTTGGGAACAAAGGCGTGAATGTATGTGTATGTATGTATGTATTAATGAGAAATGACCAAAACTGGTACATTTACCCTATTATTTCAACACCATAAGACGCAAGTACGTTGACTTTAATTTAATATCCTGTTTTTTTTTAACTTACTAGTATACCCTGAATCATAGCATACATAAACGAATTTCTCGTTATTCCAAGATTTTGACATATATTGCTCGAGGTGGCTGACCAGAAAAACTGCCAAGCTGAAGGCAGGCAACCCTGTATATTCGTAAACGGCACGTCTAGAGCAATCGATTCGCAACAGTGTCATCTTGCCACCTGATGAGGATTGCTATATCACGTTGATCGTAAAAGGCAACATCACTTCTTTCAATATTTCAAGAAATATTAATGAGAAATGACCAAAACTGGTACATTTACCCTATTATTTCAACACCATAAGACGCAAGTACGTTGACTTTAATTTCATATCCTGATTTTTAAATAATTCATAGCATAAATACACGAATTACTCGTTATTCCAAGATTTTCACATACATTGTTTGAGGTGGCTGACCAGAAAAACTGCCAAGCTGAAGGCAGGCAACCCTATATATTCGTGAACGGCACGTTTAGGGCAATCGATCTGCATCATTTTCATCTTGCCACCTGATGAGGATTGCTATATCACGTTGAACGTAAAAGGCAACATCACTTCTTTCAATATTTCAAGTAATATTAATGAGAAATGACCAAAACTGGTACATTTACCCTATTATTTCAACACCATAAGACGCAAGTACGTTGACTTTAATTTAATATCCTGTTTTTTTTTTAAATTACGAGTATACCCTGAATCATAGCATACATAAACGAATTTCTCGTTATTCCAAGATTTTGACATATATTGCTCGAGGTGGCTGACCAAAAAAACTGCCAAGCTGAAGGCAGGCAACCCTGTATATTCGTGAACGGCACATCTAGGGCAATCGATTTGCATCAGTGTCATCTTGCCACCTGATGAGGATTGCTATATCACGTTGAACGTAAAAGGCAACATCACTTCTTTCAATATTTCAAGAAATATTAATGAGAAATGACCAAAACTGGTACATTTACCCTATTATTTCAACACCATAAGACGCAAGTACGTTGACTTTAATTTCATATCCTGATTTTTATTAAATCATAGCATAAATACACGAATTTCTCGTTATTCCAAGATTTTCACATACATTGTTTGAGGTGGCTGACCAGAAAAACTGCCAAGCTGAAGGCAGGCAACCCTATATATTCGTGAACAGCACGTCTAGGGCAATCGATCTGCATCATTTTCATCTTGCCACCTGATGAGGTAATGGACCCCATTTTTGGGGCTCATAAAACGTGGCTGATCTTGAAACCTGCCAGGGTTTGGGCTGGCAACCAATGCGGGTTTTTATCTCCAAATGTGTCTCTTTCGATGAGTAAACGTTTCGATCTGCCACCTTATGATATAATTTTCGATCAAAAAAGCGATACGACGACGAAAAAAAAATTATAGTTCTTCCAGGATATGCTATGGCAACCAACTAAAATCCAGTGTTCCTAAGTAGTATCAATCACTATATTGCATTTCTGTTCTGCCACCTTGTGAGGTAGGGTTTCGTGCAACAGGAGCTCTAACCAATACGCTTCTAGATTTAAAACGAGCTGCAAGCTCCGTTAGTTGATAATTTGTTCCCGGCGAAGTCAAAACACAAATATCTAAAAACAATAATCACGAAGCGGCGAGAAAACGCATGCCTCATAATTTTCAGACGGTATATTATTGGTTTTCGTGCACAATTTTTGTCAGCCGTAAGGACAATTGCTGGCTTTGTTTTAGATTAAACGAACTCTCAATAAGGTCGTCCGTTTAAAATTCAATACTAAGCGAGCAAATGCCTACTTCCCTCGCTGCGACAATAATGTACTATTATACTGAGAGGTAGGGTTTCGTGCAGCGGGAGCTCTAACCATATTTTCCTCCTGGTAACTTGAACTAGAACTCACTTTCACGTCAATTTTCAATATTTTCCGGAAAAACAAATAGCTTTACTATATGTAAAGACTGCATATTTTTTGAATGCCACCTTTTTTTTAATTATAAACTAGAAGTGTATTTCTTTGCGAAAACGCCATAAGTTTTTTGAGACCACTAAAAAGTCGCGATAAGTAGCAGCTACTGATCTTCTGTTTTAGATGTTTAGGACCTTTGCCTTTTTTTAACCCCCGACGCAAAAAGAGGGGTGTTATAAGTTTACCATGTCTGTCTGTGTATCTGTGTATCTGTCTGTGGTAGCGTAGCTCCCTAACGGATGGACCGATTTGAATGCGGTTTTTTTTGTGTCATAGATAATTTTATCCCGAGTGTTCTTAGCCATATTTCATGAAAATCTATTTTTGAGATATTGGACTATGAAATGAAAATGACGGGGGTTTTTCAACTTTTCTAAGTTGTAGTTACTTATATGACCGTTTTAACTTTCTAAGAAGTTTGTTTTTCGACAAATTAATGGAAATTGTATGCACGACGCCATTAAAAAAACAATTTGTAAGCAACATTGTTGTCGAGCAAAATCGAGCCGGCAAGGTTTCTTATTTTAAAATTTTTCACAAACCATAACCTGATTTTTAATCATTAAAGTCAACGTTCCGTGTGATGTTCCTGTTGGTGTCGTAAGAGTCGACTAAATATACATGGTTGAATTTTGTTGTGGGCGATGGGCTAGCAACCTGTCACTGCGATATCACATGTTGTCGATCTTTTAACCCACATTTATGCTAAAAGTGGTATCTACTGGAACACGAGTTTCATTTGTTCTGCCTATCCCTTCTATCCCACTTTTACTGTACATACATTACATTCACACCTCTTTCCCTGAGCCCACATGTAAAGTCAACTTCGCCGGACATTTTTGATAAGTAAATATTCCTTGAATGAAGACGTGTAACACTACGGTCTCTTGCTCGTAGCGCTACGCTGTAGTCCGTAGCAGGTCAATGTCCACATGTAGCGACAGGCGTCCGTAGCGCTCTGACGCATACTGTGCGTCGTAATTGGCGCTGAATGGGTCCGTTATTCATTAATTTGATTCTGAGTCGTGCATATTTCTAGATATATAGAAGAGAGTACCTTCTATCCTCGCCAATGCAATGGTACGAGTATACAATAAATACTCTTTTCTCAAACATGCTCGGAAATGTATGCGTTAATATCGTGAAATGAAGACAAGAAGTGTCTTGTTTAAGGCTCCCTACATTACTTCTTGGCCTTAAGCCAAGAAGTAATGTATGACAACCCTAACTAAAACCATTATTGTCCGCTACTCTAACTTTTTAAATTTGCTTACTAATATTAAACTGGCTAAGGAAAAATTACATACTGCCAACCACCACGGACTCTGTAAGCATCTTGCGACATAAAAAAAACAAAATCTATGATACACTATACTTATGTGCGGTTAAACATGGTGCTCGAACGGCTTGTTGAAATTTCATGTTTAAAAAATAAAAAAGGCGGCACATTACACAATTGTTTTCTGAACTTTCGTTCCGATTGTAATTTCAACAAACTATTATTTAATTGATTACCTTGTAGGTATTTATTTTAATTTTAATATTTCCTCACATCGTTTGAGAAAAGCACTATACAATCCTCGGCCGGAACAGGAATTGCTGGACTCGTTCTATCCGGCCTCGTCTACGACTCGGCCGTCTACCCCAAAGCTCGTCCAGCAATCCCTTACTTCACGGCCTCTGCAGTAATGTACTATTTCTCTACCATTAATGAAATATCGACGTTGTGTTCTTCATAATGGGCTTCGAAGTTTCACGTTTCGGGCGGAGCGAGACGAGAGATCCGTAATTGCATATCATACAAAATTGGAGGCCTAGGCCTGCAAGATGGTCTTTTTTAATTTCCATTCCACAATTTGTGGCACGGGATCACGGCGTTCAACCATGAAAATTAAAATTTGATTTCTTGGATTTTTTTATTTACCTATTTAATTGCATGTTTGAGAAAAGCACTATACATACCTCGGCGTGAAAAGGGTTGCCAGCCTCATAACTATCCAACCTCGCTACGCTCGGCCTACTTCCTGGCCTCTGTAGTAATTTGATATTATTGCACGCCTCAATAAAATAACAGTGTACAGAACATAATCATTACGTTAGATATGAATATGTAGAGGCAAACAGCAGGCGGTCTCATGGCTAGAGTGCGATCTCTGTCCATGAGGATAACAGTGATTTAGTCTTGTTCAGTGTTGACCGTTTAATCGTTGTCTTATTATCAATTTTGAATAAAATATTGTAGGACCTCCTTAAGTTACATCCTAAAGTTGACTACTTATAGAATAGGAAGCGAGTGTAGGTAATGGCGCAAAATAGTGACGCAGTATTATTGCAGGGGGTGGTGGGGCCCCCCCACTCCTGGAGCCCAGCGCACCCCCCTTACCCACCCGAGAGCGACTGAAACGTCCGCGAGAAAAATAAGATCCGGACTCCGTCCTGCTTATTCTTATGAAAAGGTTTTTGTATATTTTTCTGATATTCTTTAGGTAGAATGTCGCTGTGTGAGTACGGCCACGTAATGCTTATTCGAATGATGTTTCTATGTATTTTGTTTGTTATTGAAGGTCTTTCAAGTTTCTTTCGAATTTCATTATTTGGGATTAAGGTAAGTTTCAGTAACTTTAAGGCAACGGCCAAAATGAGATATAGAAATTAATGCTAGTCGCTAGCTGCTAGTCGGTTAAAAAAAGTCGGTTAAAATGTAGACGCCTGCAAGAAATGTTTATACAACGTGGTGTATTAAAACATTGCTACCGTGACACGAAATAACGAGTGCACAGTTTCAGTACTATCGATACCTCCTACTCTTTACTCCTCCTTATAAGGCAAGTAATTTTTTTTATGTTTTACCCGATTGTCTCAGAAGGCGGGTTATATTTTTCGAGCATAATGTACTCGTATGTATGTGGACCAGAAAATTCTATTTCACGGGCAAACGGCTTGATATATTCGGACAAAATGAAGTGTCTTAGGATTCCTCATCATTAAGGGAGTGACAAAAGCTGTAATATTTTTAAAAAGGCAATTGGGTTTTTTGGAAAATCTTTTGATTTCACTTGTGCATATTTATGACGGAAATACTTGTATCTTTTGTCAGTCTTAAAAAATGTAATGGCGTTTTAGAAATAAAATAATGCATATGCATGCAATTTACACCTTTTTTTAAATTGGGACGCGGTGTACTGTATTAAATCACTCATATAACAGCACACGGCAGAGGCATTATGGAAGGGCATCTTTCAGTTGCCCCAGCATGCCATAGCACTATGAACAAAAAAATATTTGTTTATTAAAGTTTCAAATATGTAATACAAATAGTCTAGTATTTTATAAATGGTTACTCGCCATTTATGGCACGATAATTTTATATGTCGTATATAAACTATCCACGATTATCTCATAAGCTACAAAATAATCATTAATTTTAGAAAATTTCTCATTTTACCTGTGCACGGCTCTTCTGTACAATCGTCATTTTGCACTAAACCTGCCTCCGTATCCTTAGGTATCATAAATATATGTACGTTCCCAAAGGTTCAAAAATATCCGAGCAAACGTATGCTCTCAACAATAAAGTCGCGTTCATATATTTGTGATCACTTTGGCCGCGCACATTTTTTGAAAAGAAATATTCAATGTAATCGTCTTTTGAGTCGAAAATAATGAGGTCAATAACTAGGCGTCTTTCTAACACATTCACTGACATGAATCGCTACGCGCTACGCGCTACGCTCGTAGCCGATCCCGCAGTTTTACTCGTATGTAGCGGAAAGCGACTACGGCGTAGGCGCCCGCTAGGCGAGTCCCTGGCAGTGAAAGTGCTAACGTATTGTCATACGAGAGTCAACGGGTTACGTACTTACTATAAATAATATTCAAGTCATATTAAGTCGCAAAGGCACTTTATATACCGTTCCCAACTATAGTTCATAACATCATAACAATAACTATGGTCCCTCATCATCATCATCATCATCATATCGGCCGAAAGACGTCCACGTCCAACAATGGTCCGAAGTAGACTAATTAATTACTGCCATAACTAAGGACGTACTTGGTTATTATTTTTGTTGTTATTTGCCTCTTTGTATTTAGATTGCTTCCCCAGAGTTCAATACACAATAATAGTCACACCGAATCATGTAACACTAAAGTTCGTTTGGATGGTCCATCTGTCAGTTCAGCAACTATAGTTGGGACGTGTTATGGTAATATCTGTTTGATTCCAGCGACAAATTTGGTCCAACGTGCGGAGGACAGAAAAGACTGAACACTAATTCATACTAAAAATGTTTATTACCCTTTTATTTTCATTTGGCGAAAATGGGGACTACAGGATGAATTTTGAATCCTTGCCTTTGTATATACATTAATACGATACAATATCACTCGATTTTAAACATAGCCTTTGAAATGGACCCTGACTTCAAATCAGCAATAGCTTCCTTGTACTGGTCCAGGGAATACGTCTTGATGCCAAGCTTCTTGTAATCCAGGTATCTGCAATACATATATAAGTAAGTGTATGGATTTTTATTCTTAATTTGAATAGGAGCGGTCAAATACATAATATGTGTAGATATACAATAAATTTCTAATAAAAGAACAATGTTTGGTACCTAGCTTTTGCATTGTCAATACTCATTACTGACCATTTCTAAAGAGAGTTTCAATCCCCAAACACCCCCTTCTGTCTTCATCATCAGACCACCTTGATAGTACTATAATATTGCATTGTCAACTGACTTGCACAAGTGTACAAAAAATCAAATCTAAGTATTAGACTTGGAGAAGTTGGTCAAACGTTCGCTGCAAGTTGAATAAAAGCTGTTATAGTACATTATATAGTACATATTATGATCGTACATTACTACAGAAGCCGGGAAGAAAGGGGTTGCCGGACAGTAGATGACGGATAGTTATGAGGCTGGCAACCCTTTTCACTCCAAGAAATCAAACTTTAATTTTGATGGCTGAACGCCGTGATACTATGCCACAAATTGTGGTATGGAAATTAAAAAAGACCATCTTGCTGGCCTAGGCCTCCAATTTTGTATGAAATGTCATATGTTAAGGATCTCTCGTCTCGCTGCGTGCGAAACGTGACACTTCGAAGCCCGGGAATCTATCATTTTACCGAAAATAGTTTCATCGATTATCGTTTCCCATAACACTATTCGCAGAATTTCATCAACACACAGGAATCATTCATCGAACTTTGTTAGATCGCTCATACATTTGCTCGAAAAATAATTTACACAAAAATGAATTCATCGAATTTCACTTCAATATTTTATTTGTTCATCGACATAGTCGTTCACCGAAACGCCGTTACTATAATTTTGTTTTAACATGTTTCAGTTCCCAAAATTCTTATTACATAGAAAATCGTTTCATCTGTGTTTGTCACTTGATAATATTCACCTTTCAACGAACTGAGTAGGTACATTTCACCGAGACTTTGGACGTATACATAGAGCTCTAAGCCTACCCACCTCTCCCTCTGGATATCGGATTACCTTCCTATTCTACTTTAAGGCAGGCCAGTGTAGGTACGACGACGAGCGAAGCGAGGAGGAGTGTTAGGTGAACCGTGATCCTATAGCGCGCGAGCCGAGCGAGCGCAGCGAGCGTGCCGCGGTAGCGGCCGGCGAAGCGCCAGAACCGTTTTTTTTAATATTACTTACTTAGGCTTAATATTACGTCTACATCGTATATGGAGCGTATATGAGTCAATGTGGACCTATTTTATCCATTAGGTATTATATACTTAGACGAAATGACCTACAGGTAAACAGCTTGGTAGAAAAATGAAATAATGATCTTGGCAGGGCAATTCTACTTTTTCGTGACCATAAATTTTTGATACTTTTTCGTAAAATGCATATTTTAGAAAACTTGCCAATTATTTCCATTTTTTATGTTTTGGTTGAGAAAGAGGCTTAATTAGGCTATCAATTCCGATAGCTTTGTTTAATAAATAATCACTATAAATATTCTTAATCACGGTAACTCAGTGGTCCTTGATTGTCTCCCGATTTGTATGAAAATGAGGCATTTACCACTGCGTTACCATCTTTTTACAATTATCAATATTAATATATGAATATTGGTTACCCATTTCCAAAAATTTGGTTCAGTCAGAATTAGGCAATATAATTTTTATACACCATTTAAGCATTCATTATACTTTTTTCTGCCAATAGATTAATGGTCACGAAAAAGTAGAATGACCCGGCAACAAAAATATATGGAACGTACCAACATTGAACCGTGTTTCGATAAATTAATGCTATACACAACTGACTATTATATGAAAAGTAAATTCGATGAATCGTTACGCTACGATTTGAGACAAATTCGAAACGATTAACGATGAAAAGTTGTTCGATGAAATAAAAAACTAAGAATTGATGATTATGTGAACAAGAAATACAACGAAATGAAATTCGTGGAATAGTTTTCGGCGAAATGTAAATCGACGTAATGCGTTTCGATAAAATGATAGACACCCTCGAAGCCCATTATGAAGGACACAACGTCAATATTTACCTATAACCTATAAAATATCTTACCTATCTCCCATGGATTTGAGCCAGCCAACCGCGGTGGAAAACGTGAAGGGGTTTACTTTCACACCAATCAGTGTTAGTTCCTTGTTGAATAAATCGAATGGCGTTATACTGAAAATGTACCAATTCATTAAATATTTAGCAACAAACCGTCAACCACCCTTTTAGTGCACCTATACGAGTATTCGAGATGCACACAAAGTCAAATAACATGCATGATAATATGGCTTGCAGTGTTGAACGCATGCGATGATGTACAGTCACCAGCAATAAGATCTGCCACGACATAGCACGCATAAATATCTGACACGACTCTATGTCTAATGCCATAAGGACGTGTCAGATATTTTTGCCGGCTTTGTTGCGGCAGATATTGATGCCGGTGACTGTACCTACGTAAATGACGGGACGGGACATTTGTGGTGCGCTCGCTTTTAGACATTGTTTCATAGAACTCTTATGTAATCTGTGACCTTTGCTTGACGAGAATATCGAGGCGATCGCGCGCGTAATTACCAAAGTGATTCTAATTCAATGCGTTTGGTGCAATAGATCGCCGAAATTAAATAGTTCCTAAATTAAAACCCTTCATAAGTAGACTAGTAGGTGTCTTCTGATTGCGTGGGCCATCGATGTAGTCTTGGACGACATAATACAGTAATAGAAGTTAGAATGTTACCTGGCTTTCAGGCCTTGAGGCGCACACCCAAACACCACGTATTTGCCCCCCGGCTTCACGAAGTCAAAGCTCGTCTCCAGAACCTTGGGTACGCCTAGAAAATGATGGATCCCACTTTAATCCTACGAGCTCATGTTTATAGTCCAAATGTAGGTAGTACAGTAGTTTTTGAAGTGAAAACTTCTTTAGCGGCGCTGTGCACTTTTTGGGATGGGGAAAAATTGTTAAACTCGCCACAGATTTCGATAGGTCACGTGACCGTAAGATTCATTAGGTGAGATATTCAGGACGAGGCTTGGGGCGGGGGGGAGCGGCGCATTGAAGTTGTCATGTTTGTGTAAGTCAAACGTAAGTAATATCATGAATGTGAAATCAATAGAATGATTCAAGAACAAATGTACCTGGATAGTTCTATGAACGTTTCAACCAATTTCAGTTTCTTGTACGCATTATTATGATTGTCAGTTTTTCTCTAATAAACTGCTTAAAATGGTGATCCTGATCTACCACAGAATGGTTCACAATGCGACAAGGAAACTAGCATCAGTTGAATTAAACGCTAGTAGAACACCATCTAATCGTATTCACAGAGTCGTAAAATCGGCCGCCCAAGTACTTCATTACGATTAACCCTAGATCAGCCCGATATATCAGACACAAAAAGACGCAGTAAAATACATCTTTTTGATTTATTACAACTAGCAATTTGTTTTGTATGTATGTGTTGTTTATTTTATGTGCATGTACTTATGTGTTGTTGTCATGAATAAATGTTATTCTATTCTATTATATTATATTCTATTCTATTCTATTCTATCTTCTATTAACTTATTGACGTTCAGCGATTACCTAGGAATGCTAGATCTAAATCAAAAGTCTGTTTGACTAAACACAAGTAAATTATAAAAACTGTCAACAGAAGAATACATTAGTAGTGCACGTAGTATCAAACCAGAGATTAGTGATAAAGAATATGTCTTAGATGATAAAGAATATGTCTTTTAAATACGAATAACATCAATATGAAGATTTACTGTCATTCAGCACGAATGGAAAATGATGACAACTCAAAAGTATTGGTCAAATCTGAATAGAGTGAATTTAAAAATCCTCGACATTGGAAACGGTCCAGCATGAATAATCCTACAATTTAATTACATCCTAAAAGTAAAACAACGAGTCAATTTCGTGTCAGACTCGGGTACCGATGGTTCCGTACAAACTTTCACAGAACATACCCGAATAAAGAAACATACGAAGTAGCTGCTTAGAAGTTCCATTTTTAGCTTTTTGGTACGGACCCCTAAAAATTACATACTTGATATAGGTAGCTGAAATCACATCATTCATCGGAAATACGTCAAAATAGAAAATACTAGATTTTTAAATTACATTTTGACATGAATTTAAATAAGACAACAGTTAATTTCCGCGTATTCCTATGCGTAACCTATGCATTTCATAATGAACAATTTTGAACACAGTAAAAGTTTGGACACACAGAACACATAAAACAGTTATTTTCACGAAATTCACTTATCGTATTACTTTTGGTACTACTTCAAAACGGTCATTTCGTAGTGACGATTTTGTATTTATGCCGAATCACAGTAAATAATTATGAAGTATTGTAGTAGTGACATAGGGTATATTATATTTATTACCAGTGCAATCAATTATGACACCATATTCAATTTTTTCCCTTTCCAACACATCCGGTGTTACCAGCCTGTATCCCAAATCTAAAATAAATAAAACAATTAAGAATTAGCTAAATTACATTTAATATTTCCGGACTGTTAGTGTTTCGCGTCAAGTACCTATACATAAATGGGAAGTATTTATTCTTGGGTCTAATCATGATGATGCCCATAGCTGGGAGTCGTATCATAGGGTGTGGTGAGCTCTCATTTCCACTAGCCATTCCAACAACAGAGAATAGGTTCTGTTTATATTAAGTGGAAACATTTTAACCAAAACCTTTTTAATATTTAATGTCAAATTGGTGCCCATAATACTACACATTAGCAATTTAGCACCCAGGTTATCCTAATTCTCATCACAATTGTTTTTAACTTCCGACGAAAAAGGAGGGGTAGCTCCTAAAAAAATGGACCAATTTTAATGCATTTTTTTTTGTCCGAAAGCTTACGTGATGAAGGTGGTTTTTAGCTACGTTTTAACAAAATCGGTTCAGACGGTTTCAAGATATTGAACTTTAAGTCTAATAATATTCATGAAGGTGTTTCGAAAACTTATTTTTAATTCAAAGTACGAAAAAGTACAACAAAGTCGCTTCGGTATATACTCACTCATATTTTTGACAGTATCCAGTCTTGCCTGGTTCATTTCGGAGACGGTCACGTTTTTGTGCCCGTGAAGATGCAACGTGGTCAGCCACAGGTTACCTTACCCAAAATAGATTTATTGAGAAAAATACGTTTCTACAACTAATCCAACCGGTCGTATTGCCTCTGTAATCGGATGTCTATGCAAAAGAATATAATTGCCATCGAATCAAAAAAAACTTTTTTTTTTATTATGCGTAAAATTGGGTCATTAATCTGTATGACTTCATTATAACTTATTGTAATTAGTTTAGTGTAGTAGGACAGCATCAAGTTTTCGTGAAGAAACTGCAAAGTGAAGTAGTTAATGACTCATGGTCATGACTCACCAATAATGCCTGCTCCCAGTACCAATACTTTTTCCGCTACTGAGATTGGAGAAAGACGGTCGAAGCCATGGACCACGCAGGAGTACGGCTCACATAGAGATGCTGAAATATACCAACTATAAATGCAAATTCATCACAAACAAAAATGACCCGAATGCAGAAACCAATTTCACGAACTTGAACCTTATCACTTGAGAGTAGTTTATGCAACTGATACATAGTGTAATTAAATAAAAGTTTTGCTGTAAGAAGATCTGGGAAACTTTTCTGAATCAATAACTAAATTGGGAATGCTTAAGCTGCTAGTTAGCGATTAATTGTCCGCTAGTTAACTCGCGTTTTAAGATGACATGGATAACTAGGTCTAACAGCAACGGAAAAATATTACTTATCAATTATTAGGGATCGTTAATTATACGTTTACCTTGTTCCAAAGTAACTTCGTCTGGAATAGGATACACATAATCCTGCGGAACGACAATGTACTGGGCCCACCCTCCGTCGACCCACGTGCCTATATTTTTCTTTGCCGCGCAGAACTGGTACTGGCCTTTTCGACAATACTCGCAGAGAAGACACTGGCTGGAACGAAATGTTAAACTTAGAAGATAGGGTAAACGTAGATAAAAAAAAAACACTATAAAAAGTTATTTTGCGCCAACCTGTTGGGATCGACAACCACGCGCTGCCCTTTCTTCAATTTGACCTGGTTTCCTATTTCGTGCACCACCCCGCTGAACTCGTGGCCGAGGGTTAAAATCGGTTCCTGTCGAACAGGAAACTCGCCCTGTAATGTAAAACAAAAGCATTTTCGTTTCTATACGTTATGTCACTAAATATGTATGAGCATATTTTTCATTAATTATTCCTTGAGGAATCATATGAGACGGGCAAGAGGAAGAAAAATCTATGGAGAAAAAAAGAACATGTTGCGCTCTAGGTAAAGTAGGTTGAATAAGAAGAAACGAATGATGTGTGATTTGGTACTTTATGTAATTGTAATAGTACCTACTGTGACTTTTCATTTCCATGACTGACTGTAATAAAATTAAAACGCCCTCTTCACTTTTCAGTGTTTTGGATTTTGACATTGGACACATGTGGTTCCCACCAACCTGGATGATATGAAGATCGGTCCCGCAGACCCCGGAATAGGCTACTTTAACAATCACATGATTGTCTTGCGATATTTTGGGCACGGGGTGGTTGTGCACATACTTCACATCTTTTGTTTTGCCGTCGAACACAATTGCCTCCATATTTCTGAAAAACTAAATTCTTGGAACATATCTACATACTTACCACAATTTTAATATCGAATTAAAGGGTCTAGCCGCAATCCTATAGTGTATTTGGTATAATGATATCTTTTAATAAGACAAATAAAAGCTCCTAAGAAAGCTATACATTTCAGCCAGGGGCAGTTTCACTATAGGATTGCGGCTAGACCCTTTAAGTTTCATTCTATTGCTGACATGGCTCAATTACTTTGAAACTTGTTGCTCTCTTCTTAGTTAAGCTATTAGTTATAAAATCGTTTCATATGCTAAATATTAAGCTAAAATCACATTTTATTGGTAAATAAAGACATGATATTCCATGGCCAATCGAGTCAAGACGCAGATCATAAACAGTAATACAAATACATATTATATGAAAACAAACCCAGTAGGTACATACGCTGCAGAGACTTATCTGTTTTTTTATCAGTCACAAAGAACTAGGTATATTATCAATTATTATCAACTATTATTAAATTACTTACTTAAAAAAGAATCGATACAGTGAATAAAAGATATAAACTAAGTACCTATTGGAGAAAAATCTTTGGGATGTTTTTTGGTCATTTTCATTTAAATTAAATAATAAATGGATAGGAAGTTATATTGTAATTAATTTATGTAGGCACATTACCGTTCATTAAGTGGATGCGTACACTTCTCTGGCGTCCTAACCGCGACTAATCGTTTGCAAGCAATCTGGTTTATATAATATGATTATTATTATATAACACACTGATAAGTACACTCGTGCAATAACAAATTTAATCACTCAACCCACTTTAGTAATAAACATACTTTTACTTCGTTCGGCACCCCTCTGGTTATTGGTAGCCAGGTTTTTTACCTTTTCTATAATCTTAAATGTAACGTTGAAACATTTTAAATATTTTGAAATATTCAATATTTTGAAATAATTATTAATTTATATTATTACGCGCTAGCGCGAGCTAATGATTGCGGCCACTTTTTTTCTTCATTTTAATGCGTCTGTTAGCGTATGGGTCAATAAACAGACCTCATCCTACAACTAGACAGCTGCCGTCGTGGCGTAATTATTGAATTAATTCATCATACAATAATATTTATTTCGGCATATTTTTCTTTTGCATTTTCACTTTAACTATTGGTTATGATGATAAACACGAAAACAATATTTAAAAAAAAAACAATGGAAGACACTGCCATCTACCGCATATACAGCAAACTTCCATGTCATAATACAACTCGCGCGACCCCTTTCTACCGGGGTAAAGAACCGCCGACTAAGTACTTCTCTTATGTGATAGATGGCGATCTCTGTAGCCTAGATACGAAGCCGGAGGTCCCGGGTTCGAATCCCGGTAAGGGCATTTATTTGTGTGATAAGCACGAATATTTGTTCCTGAGTTATGGATGTTTTGACAGAATTGATAATAAGTCAAAACTGCCAGATGGGCCTAACATTGCGTTTCTAAGCCCTATATTTATAAGCAGGCGTTGAATAGATTGACCTAATGTAATTTCACCCCTAGACTTGTAGCACATGTGGGTATTCGGTGGTGCAATTTATACTGGTCCATCTATAAATAAATGCAACAAGTAGTCTGAGACTTTGTGGATTCCCCAGCAGTACGAATTACACAATGGCTCGCTCGCCTCTTCACTCGTGTTTGATATAACTTGAACCCGAAATTTGCAAAATGAAACTACTTAAAAGAAAAAAAATCGAATTTAATCATTGTTTTTCGAAAGTAATCACCTTTTTTTTAGTGAAGGTATGCGGTGTCGTTTAATTTCCTTGCTTTAAATGCAAAGTCCATGACTCAAAAGCTATGATCAATTGTTACTTATTTATTTTATCAATGGAAATGATGTAAAACGTGAGACATATATATTCGATATTCTCTTTGCGTGAGACGGCAAAATCCAATGACAGGTTAAAACGCTTTTCAAAAAGCTTCAAAAAGTTTTATTCAAATAACGACTGTTTGTCAAAGCAAATAAAGTTAAGTTAAGCAAAAGAGATATTTTTACCGACAAACGTATCAAATATTTATGCCGTCTTTATGTGATCCGATGGTCATGCTTCTACAGCGGATAGATAATTATGCTGGTGATATGTCACTTCATTTCGATTTTGTGGAGTAATAGATATTTTTACTCAGTCCGATCTGATATTTATGCTGTTACAGGCAAATGATTTTTATGCCGGCTATTTTACCGCCCGTGTAGGTATCGTCATATAATTATATCTCCAATTGATAATCGGATTATTTTGCAGTGTTGCCCAAAGTCATATATTTATGCTGGTGACTGCACATACACATAAGTACGACTATATGCTAGTGGATCTCAGGGTCAATATATTTAGCGTTTTCACGGTGTTCTTTTTATTATTATCATCTCTGCAAATATTGTCAAAATAAATGTTGATCAGAATTTACTTGAATTAAAAACGTATATCAATACCGGCGTTGAGTTTTAATTAATCAAAATTCTGGCGGTTTTTCATACTTTTCAAAGATAATTTTGAGATGATAATGACTTTAGAAGAAATAGGTGCTGTAAAGTAAATTACAAAAACTATAACGCTATCAACTTCCATTTATTTATTCAATCCTATCCGCAAGTATAAAAAGCATAATTATATGAAATTCCTAAATTACGATCCTAGTATGTCATTTGTTTGCCTGTAGGTATAGCTACAGTATGAGGAAGTCTCTTATAAGAGACGTCCTGTCGATTTATTATGGTACTTTTTCTAGTATGTTCGGAAGATAGGCTTCGTAACACCGCGCATACCTCTACGAATGGAATCGCTTTTCGTGAGGATAGGAAAGGAAACTGGGTACCATAGGTCACCTAATTAATTTAATATCTACTCACAATCTGCCGCGTTGATTCCGAAACGTTACAGATTTACAACTGTAGTACATTAATTTACCTGACTAGCAACACCAGACACAATGAACGACACTACGACACTTCCCTTTTTATGATCTTTCTCATAAGTCATAACCTGCCTTAAGGTCCCAGCTATTGGGACATCATTATGTTAACCGCCGAGTGCCTAAACAATATCGCGCACTTTATCCTCCTTACAGCGGAATGGCATGTGTAAGACAAGGACGAAGGATCAATTTAAAATTCGGCAGTAATGTGCCAGGGGCAATGCACCCAGTCAACTGGTTGGGAGAGGACGAAAGTACGTTTTTTTTTGCAATAAGTGCATTATGCGATGATTGCAGTCTTACAGCTGGCTTCTCGTATCTTTCTTCATATACCTTAGACTGAATATACCTTTATGTAATTACTAATTAGTAATTAGCGTAAAGTGGATCATATTCATAACCCTCTTGATGTATTTGTATTCGTACAGTTTGTCTATGGCCATAGAAGTTTTCGAAAATAATTAATTGTATTTATTTCGTCGACAGATGTATTAAGTTGAGATGACAACGGTATATGATGTGCGTTATAGTATGTACGAAAATGTTACCTATTTAAAAATCAAACGTTACGCTTAATTTATTCATTCAAATTAGAACAGAAACAGCACATTCACTAGATGGCTTGTGTGTATGTGCCTGAGTGCCTGCCCGAGTCATAGTCTGTCATTGGGCATAACTTTTAACTACTGCTCACCTTGATATCTGACTAACTCATTTCATTCTCACTCATCAAAACTGATTCAATATTTTCGACACGAGTATATTCCATCGTGAGGAAACCTGCATACATCTGCGAAGAAATTCAAAGGTGTATGTGAAGTCCCCAATCCGCACTGGGCCAGCGTGGGGACTACTGCCCATTCCCTCTCATACATGAGAGGAGGTCTGTGCCCAGCAGTGGGACATATATAGGCTGATGATGATGATGATGAGTATGTTCCAAACTCAAATTACACAACCCGCTTATCTGTTACTTCCGAGTACACGCCTGCCGCTGCCGCTGATGCGTGGGCAACATTATCAAAACCTTGTTAGACCATTGTACGCGGGCTTTCTCCCATAGATGTTACAATGATAGACACTACTTACTTAATGCTTATAATGTGACCGGTTTTTCACATCTTGCTTTCTCCCGTTTTCATTATCAAGGTTCTATGGGTGGTCAATTTCGTAATGCTGGGCAGAGCTCGGTGCCGCAACACTGTGTGGGCACAAACTGGATAAATTTATTCCACAGGCACCACCTCTAAAGTGCTGTCAAACTAAACATTCAATAGGATGATAGTCTCACACTGGTTTTTATTTCGTAATACAGAGAGGAATGGCCGTTCGAAGATGACTAATCATAAAGTTCTTTAACTCTGGGCACCGTTAGAAAACCTGCGTGTTTGAGTGATTTCCCAATCAGACCGACAGACAGGAATGGCGATGCGGAACCACATTAGTTAAGGCAATTCATGAACTTTGTGTGCACAGCCAACCATTATATTTTTAAAGATATTTTGCATGCGAATGAAGTTTTTTACGTAAGGGTACCTCATGTTAACTATCCAGTATCGTATAGCCTATGGACACACACAACATAAGTGCTTAATTGAAATACCCGATTTATAGATTCATTTCTTAGACTCGCACGGGGATATAAAAATTGCTTATCACTAGAGTATAGAATCACTTTCATGTAGAGTCTAGATTTAAAATTTTGAATGAATGAATGAATGAATGATGATTTATTTGAAACACACAGCACAACAATAAACTTGCTTAAAAGTAGAGAGAAAGAGAAATGGTACATTGTTGAGGTTAGTCTCAAAAAGGAATCCACTCAGCATGTGTCGGGGCATGAAGTGCCACGACGCTGATTTTATTATTTTTGATTATCTCCGCTTCGAACTATTTGTTTTTAACACATCTTCTTGAGAGTTCGTGTAGTTTTGTGCAACAATCAACATTCAAAACAATATTTTGCCAAATTGTACCTACCTGACCACATTTCCGAAATATTGGTAATTGGCATTTTGATTTTATACAAGTTTGACTCTACTAGCGATTCGCACGTTGCGTTTCGTCTTGACCATTCCATATTCATCCCAAAATGGTTAAGCATATTATTTGTATAATTTGAAATTAGCATAAGGTGTAACGCTTCCTCGCCGACGACGGCGCAGGCGCGGGCGCAGGGATATGATTCACAACGCTTCCCAATAACTCACTTGCGGCGAACCAGCGTAAGTCTGACCTCCACTTACACGCAGTTGTGACAAAAGTCAGCGTCAAGATATACTAGGGATAGGTGATGAGGTGAGTGGAGATGTTGTTAATGACATAGCAGGCGTCCCTGTCCCTCGCGGCGCTTGAACCCGCGCGGGGTGACATTGAGGACGTGAGACGTGACTACGTGCTCTTGTTTCGAATGACGTTTTGACACTTGCAAACTGTCATATATCTTTTGTGGTCCCCAGCAGCATAGAAGTAATTCTGTCACCTATCATGAGGTGAGTAGATACGCAAAATGCGGGTTTTTCAAGCTCTATAGGAGCCAAAGAGAATATTTGAAAAATACGTATCTTATTCTTCAATATTCCATTATTCGTCTGAACGTATAAATTTCTACTAATTAGGTACCTGTGTTAGGGTGGAATTCCACTTGTCCAAGATTTTTGTCCAATGTGTATTTGCGTGTCACATTTTGCTTAAAGAGTGAGTGAGACGCAATGCATTATGGACAAAGATCTTGGAATGAAATAACACCCTTATACCACCAGTCTTACTACCAGTAGTAACACGGGAAATATTTTTTAGTAAAAACGCCTCTGTTCTAGTAGCAACACTCTAAGAGAGACAGGGCACAGCGTAATGACATCTCGCTCATATTTGAAGCAGTCAATCCTGCCTGCCTTGCAGAAGATCGCCATAATATCGCCAGTACTTGTTCTGTATATATGTGTTGTTGTTTCCTAATACTTATATTTATATACAAAGAAGACATCCATGACTCAGCAACAAATATTCACGCTCATCCATCACACGAACATTTGCCCCTACCGGGATTCGAACCCAGGACCGTCATCGTCAGCTGCGTAGGCAGGGTCACTCCACTGACTAGGCTAAACCAATCGTTAAAAATAATGTTTCATAACTGTGAATCATAATCAGCGAGGGTGGCCATCAAGAGCAGCATATTACAAGGCGCAAGCATCAAGTTTGCTCCAGTACGTGCATTAAACGCGTTGCACTTGCATATAGCATATGGATGCACCGACTTTTAATTTTTTTCGCCGGTTTTCGGGTGTCCTTGAATTTCAAGTTTAGATTACGTCGTGCATTGCCCAAACCTGTAGCTGCACTCAATGTACGAGTTTAAATAAGTGCATTGGAACTTGAATTACATCTTTAGTTTTTTGGAAATATACGTATACTTACATATGCCAAGCAGATATTAAGTGAGTACTTAGTCTTATTTCATTATATTACCATAATCAGTGGTGGTGAGACGAGTGGAAGTCGAGAGGGAAGGCCTTTGCCCAGCAGTGGGACACTATAGAGTGGTTTGGCTTCGAAAAAAAAACCGTGGTTGGCAGGTTGATATTTTACAAGTTTATGATTATATATTTTTTTAAATCCAGTAATAGGTAGTTACCTATAGTTTTTACTGTTTACAAGGAATTGTTATTTGGAAACTTAAAATAATTAGTTTAGGAATATACTAATTATTTTAAACCTAACCTAACCTACCCAAGCAGTAAACTCACTAAAATCCTGATTGCTTTCAGTGTAACCCTCTGTTATACCATATGTTCGAACATGATGTCAATGCTACAATTGAAAGTATAACAATAATAAACTAGAAAGGTATGCGACCTCGCAGTCGCGTAACCCCTCGTACCATCACAGCCGACCACCGGCAATACAAATAACATTAGGCTAGGTCAAGACTCCTAACTCGACCCAGTAGATACCGGCAACGCAAAAAACGATCACAACGAAGCCAAAAACTCCGCACGGCGAGGGGCAATGCACTTTTTGGTGTCGGTCAAAGAAGATCGCCGAATGCGTCTGGTCCCAATCTCTGCGAGTTGCGTTACAATTTTTAATGCGATCAACCACTCCAAAATGAAACCTGCCGTTGCGGTGATAAGGCGCACTTTTGTTAATTAAATCTTGCCAGAAAATACTTTTTGGAATTTAATTGGACATGTACCTGCATAAAACCCCAAAATGCGAATAACTCTCACGGTTTAAATCGTCGTATTCGCAAATTATTGACGTAATTTACATAGACATGACTAACAAGGCAAAGATTTATATCATCTTGGGAAGACACGTGCTACAAGTTATGAAGGAACAATCGATTGAATCATCACAGTGAAGCGCAACCTTATTGACACAGGTCAAGATTGACTTTATCGTCGCAAACAATTGACACACGACTGTTCGCGCGCAATAGGGATGGATGGTCACAGCAAATGAAATAATCAATAATGTTTTTTTATTTATTTATTTATTTATTTATTCAATTGTATAAGTCATGTACATTTCAATAAAGATGTTACAAAGTAATAATAGTCAGGCCATGACGCCCTGTAAGGGCACACAATGATACACTTAAAATAAGGTTATAGAAATCATAAAAGTCATTAAAACAGAATTAAAATTTAAGATTAACATTAATAGCATTACAATTCATCATCTCAGAATTACTTATTAGCATAACATTAATACAATATTTCAACCTCATAATTTATCATCATTTAAGAATTCGTCAATAGAATAATAACATTTGTCAATTAATATATTTTTTAGTTTGTTTTTAAATATAATGTCACGAGTTTCTTGTTTTATCGAATCTGGGATCTTGTTAGTAATTAAAATACATTTATAATGAGGACTTTTCCTATACATAGCTAAATTCGGTTTTGGTAATAATAATTTATTTTTATATTGTGTTCTGGTTTTGTCAGTGTCTTTTTTTGCCTCGAATAGATTTGGATTCTCACGGACAAGAAGCGCTGCTTGCATAATGTATAGACACGGCAACGTTAAAAGTTTATATTTTACAAAAAACAATTTTGTTAAACACAAGACCATAAATAATCGCAAACTTAGAAGTGTCCAAAGATTTAGGAAGGGGGCTCTGTCCCTTTTCCGCAAAACGCTCCTTCACGTGAAACGATTGTCATTTACTATTACGCTACAGACCCGTGATGTCACTGGTCTCAAGCGTTTTCTTACCCTCTCAGCAATATCAAAACGATCTTCGTAATTTTTAATAGTACATTACGTAACTAGGGCGGTGAATTCGTGAATGCCCCAGATCGCAGGTGTTTGTGGCCCGAACCGAAGGTGAGGGCCATAAATATGCGCTCTGGGGCTTTACGAATTACCGCCCGTGTTGAGTACAAAATTTTACGTCTTCACCTGCCCACAATGCGAGTTTTCCCGTACGCGCAGCGTGCAGTAAAACTCTCATTATGGCCAGGTGTGACGTAAAGATACATATGACGCGTAGTTTCAGTGTCCGAAAGGCATCCGGATGGCTCGCGGTATTTGTGCTCCCGAAGCGTTGTGGAACCGCCCTGTGCAACCTGAACTGCGCCAGCTTAGATACTCGTAAGCGTGCGCCGACCACTTATTTATTTGAAATTGACGAATATTATAGACAAAAAAGATGAGAGTGCTGTTTTAAATAGGCTTGTGTCCTAAGATTTTTCACGATGCCATTGGAACCAGGTTCTGGAGAAGAACAAATGTTTGTATTGGAGAAACTACAATTAAAGAACAAAAATACCCAAAAATGCAAGACGGACCTCGCTAGTCGCAGCCCAGAACGTTTCATACTACTCGAAATTGCCATAGAATTATACAGTACTTTTCTGAGGATATCGCAAATCGTTGTTGGTATCATTCCAACGATTTGCACATATTGCAAACCTTTGGTTTAAGATTTTAGCATTTTAAATGAATTTTATTCTGCAAGTAGGCCGTAATGCCGTTTTTATCTTTAATATAAATCAGTCAGTGAATTGAATTAAACAAAGTGAGTGGAAACATAATAAAGGTTGAATCCTAAGTCGTGAACAGAAATATGTGTTTCTTACTGTTTAACTTTAGTTTAAACATGACCACAGGCAAATATATGTATGTAGGTAAACTAAACGTTGTTAATCCGTTAACTGCGTTTTAGAGACGGATTCTCATGGTCACCCTAATTGCTACTTTAAACTGTTATTTTAAGCTACAGATCAAGTCTTGACGAATTGGGTGACGATAAGGTTGGTGTTTTTGCTATTTTATAAATATTATTATCAATAAAGTTTAATTGTTTGTTTCTAGAGTTAATCCAATGAATTTGCCATAAAATACTGCGATAGAAACAAACAATTCAAATACGTATAACGGTGTGCGATCAATGAAATTATGCTGTACAAGTATGTATTAAATGTCATTATGTGTGATACGCTGTGCGGCTATAGCCCTGACGTGTTAGGCCTGCCACACACTGGCGCGGCCTAGCCGCGGCGGACAATGGTGAACCGCCGTTTGCGGGCCGAGCCGCATTTCCGAGCCGTTTGGTTCAGATGCCAAGTGCAAGGAAATTAAAAACAAAACAGACCATAAACAAGAGGTGTAAATGTGTCATGTTTCTAATCTCCCACCAAAGTTTCAGTTCAAAGTTCAAAATTAAAAGACAAATTATGATAACTATTCGTTATTAATAACTTTTTGAGATTTCGTTTAAGATTAGTGTTTGTGAAGTTAAAAAAAATGTGTAAGTTCCTTTTAAAATGGAAGAAGAAGAATATACTTAACTGCACCGCTGAAGAAATTGCGTGAGTAGTAATAGAACTTACGGAAAACTTACTGCCTGAAAAGTCAATTGCTATTTATTTAAAATTAGTCGTAGAAAAAGTATATATTTATTTATTTAAACTTTATTGCACAAAAGAAAACTTATCGTACAAAAGGCGGACTTAATGCCATATGGCATTCTCTACCAGTCAAACCTTAAGGTAAAGCGGAAAAAGATTGTAGGCAGTGCAAGTAACAACAAAAAAAGTTATATGACGGTATTACTATATACATACAACATATTTACACAAATACATATACAATTATACATAAACAAAATAAATAAGTACATATCCATATAAATATATATACATAAATATACACTACATGCATACTTACAAGCGAAATTTTCAAACTTGAAACTTACTACTACTCGGATCTGCCAGCAAAAAAATTACGCACAGATTTCTTAAAAACGAATTTGCTCGGGGCTTTCCTGATCGCGGAGGGAAGATGGTTCCAAAGACGAACTACCTGCGCAGTGAAAGAATTGGACATAAAGCCAGTACGGTGAACAGGGATAGATAGAGAAAGATTGCCAGAAGAGCGAAATTGACGGTCACGAGAAGCACCATGGAAGTGAAAGAAAGATTTGAGATATTCAGGGGAATGTGGATCATTAAGAATAGAAAATAGAGTACAGAGCATGCGAATTTTTCGCCGTTGACGGATAGGAAGCCAGCCGAGCCGATCTCGAAAAGAGGAGACGTGGTCGTATTTCCGAAGACAGAAAATGAAACGGATACAGTTATTGAGAAGTCGATCCAGCTTATCAAGAAGTTCTTCATTTAAATCCGGATAGCACACATCACCGTAGTCGATTATGGGT
Organism: Epinotia demarniana; assembly: GCA_945867215.1. Classification (NCBI taxonomy): domain Eukaryota; kingdom Metazoa; phylum Arthropoda; class Insecta; order Lepidoptera; family Tortricidae; genus Epinotia; species Epinotia demarniana. The sequence goes on along the minus strand of OX244260.1, from coordinate 14,307,660 downwards.
AAAATTAGCGTGTTTACAAGCAAAACCCTTAGTGTGTATGGGCAAAAAGTGCTTGAGCCTGTTAAGAGAGTTTAGAGATCCCGTAATCTTGCGGCTTATTTCCGCAACCTGTGTTCTCCAGCTCAGTGCACAGTCCAAGTGAACACCTAAGTCTTTTACACTCTGACTGTAGGGTATAGCACTTCCATTGAACTGCACTGGTCTAATAGAGTCAAGATCAAGCTTGGAAAGCTGCCTAGAGCTACCGATGACAATGGCTTGACACTTTGACGGGTTAACAAATAGGCCGAACCTCTCAGACCACTGTTTTATGTGCAAAAGGTCCCGATTTAGCTTGTCAACGGTAGCCGTGATGTCAGTCACTTTACACTGATCGTAAAGTTGTAAGTCGTCAGCATACAGATGGTAAGCACAGCGAAACTCAGGGGTAATAAAGTTAATAAATGTGGAAAAAAGAAGAGAAGAGAGAATACCCCCTTGAGGTACACCAGTGGCAAGGTCGCACCAGTCGGACAAGGCTCGGTCAACTCTGACCGCTTGCTGGCGGCCCCCAAGGTAAGCAGAGAACCAACTAAGAGCTGAAGGAGACACGTTGAGATGCTGAAGCAGAGCGAGGAGGATTTCGTGGTCAACGGTATTGAATGCATTTGAAAAATCTATTAAGATGAGTACTGTGACCATTTGACCCTCCATACCACTCCTAACATCTTCGGTCACCTTGAGAAGCGCAGTACAAGTTCTATGGCCAGGACGAAAACCGGATTGAAGGGGGCTCAACAGCTTATTGGAATGTATGTAGTACGAAAGTTGCTTGTGAACCACCGCTTCCGCGATTTTCGACAAAAAAGGCAGTATAGAAATAGGCCTAAAGTTGGTAAGAGAAGTAGGGGTGCTAATTTTAGGTAAAGGAATAACGAAGGCTCTCCGCCAAAGGGCAGGGAACTCGCCGTTAAACAGAGAAGAGTTGATGATATGAGTAATCACGGGAAGAACATAATCAAGGATCGTGACTATCATGTAGCGACTCACATCATCACATCCAACAGCCTTTGATTTGATGGCATTAACAATGTTCTTCACATCTTTATGGGAAGTCGGGGAAAAGGAGAAGGAATCAGTAAGAGAAGAGGGTAAAGACGATGATAAACGAGATAATTAATAACGATAATTGAGAGAGTGATGGCCTTAGTCTGATCGTCAACCGAAAGGGCAGAAGAAAAATGACTGTTGAGGTCATTAAAAGAAAAGGAAGTGCCATCAAATCCATTGGTAGGCTTACCCAGCCCCAACGACTTAAGGAACTTCCAGACATCGGCCATAGAAGAGGATGATACATTGTTGTGGATAAATCGCCGTTTCGCTGCACGTACCATCTGATTGCAACGATTACGAGCTATCTTAAAGATACGCCAGTTGTCCTCTGTACGGTCGCGCCTATATAGTCTAAAGGCTCTGTCTCGCCTTCTCATGGCCATACGCACGGCCTCGGTAATAGGGAGCAGGTGGACGTTTGACACGAATAGTGTGTAAGGGCGCATGTTTATCAAATAGTCCCAAGATAGCAGCATTGAAGTGAGACACTTTAGAATCAGTAGAGGAGGCATTCAATACGGGAGACCAATCAATAGCCTCTGCATCCTTAAACAGAGAGTCAGAGTCTAACTTAGCAAAACTACGCATGTGCACTAGAACAGGTTTACATTTAGGCGGTTTAATTTTATAGGAGGCAAATATGAGATCGTGATGAGAAAAACCGGGAGCCGGAAACTGACCGTGTAAGTATTGTATGCAACCAAGGCTCGCATCGCAACTCACGACACTCGCGTTTTAAGACCCTACTTATACAACAGTTGCATAAAATACTATTAATTTCCCGCCGAAATGACAGTGGGATAAGCCTGACACGACGCAATAAGTGTGTTGAATAAAACTTAGTCTTATGTCCGGTTGCATAGCAGTGGGGTTCTATTGATAGTTCGTAAATAGTCAATAAAAATCATAAATTGACTTTTCCTGTTGGTCTGATGAAAATCATGGGACTATGTATTCTCAATCTATATAACAATTGCTGGTCTGCATTAGAATCAGATTACCGCGCATGATTCCGACACAACGATTTTTTATATCGTGGAAATCGATTGGTGCTATTAAATTTACTCATATACTTACGTAACTTTATCATATAAGAATCTACTTTTAGTCTCTTAGGTACCTTTGCTTTTGCTGGTAAAATGTGCCTGCTTTATAATAGAGAGGATAGGCCCTTCTATGCTTTTGAAACCAGGAATTATCAATCTGGTAAAAAATATTAAAATATAATATAAGTTATTGTCAAAAATTTCAATTTTGGTACAAGATTTTCTGTATACCGTCATTAACTACTCTTTGAGACGATTTTAACTAACCCAAACTCAACGGGGTTACGTCTGTTAAGTCTTGAATTCCTATGGCCACCTTCTGTGTCCGTCATCAGATCAGCTCGATGGTACCATAACATTGAATTGTCATTCAAACTATACTTAAAGCCAAAATTTCAGCACAATCGGTTGAAGATACTCGTATTCTGCTTCAAAATTGAGTTGCAAGATTCCACGCGATCAACCATAGTTAAGTAATAGTATGTTATGCAACTGTTGTAGGGTCTTAAAACGCGAGTGGCGTGAGTTGCAATGCGAGCCTTGGCGAGCATCGCAATTAAAGACGCCACGAGCGTTTTAAGACCAAGTTATACACCGTTGCATACAATACCTTTTCTACGACTAATTTTAAATAAATAGCATTTGACTTTTCAGGCAGTAAGTTTTCCGTATGTTGGGAGTTTCTCTGCGTGATCGCATCAGAAATGAGGCTATCCGCAGCAGAACCAAGGTAACCGATATAGCCCTCCGAATCGCTAAACTTAAGTGGCAGTGGGCAGGACACATAGCACGTAGAACCGACGGCCGTTGGGGCGGAAAGGTTCTCGAGTGGCGACCGCGTACCGGAAGGCGTGGCGTAGGTAGGCCCCCCACAAGGTGGACTGATGACCTGGTAAAGGTTGCGGGAGTCCACTGGATGCGGGTGGCGCAGGACCGGTCACTTTGGCATTCTTTGGGGGAGGCCTATGTCCAGCAGTGGACGTCTTTCGGCTGATATGATGATCATGATGAAGTTTTGTGTTAGTTCTATTACTACTCACGCAATTTCTTCAGCGGTGCAGTTATTTTCTTCTTCGTCCATTTTAAAAGGAACGTACACATTTTTCTTCACTTCACAAACACGAATCAAATCTTAAGAAGTTATTAATAACGAATAGTTATCATATTTCGTCTTTTAATTTTGAACTGGAACTTTGGTGGGAAATTGAAAACATAACACATTGAGACCTCTTGTTTATGGTCTGTTCTGTTCTTAATTCAACTTGCCAGTACTGTCATATTAAGAATAAGGTTTTTCTTAAGTTGGCAGCAATGCCTTGAGTACAATAATTTCTTTGAAGTAAAAACATTCAGTGGTTTGTTAAGTCGGTAGTACCTAATGTATTTTGTTGTTAAATTAGTGTTGATCACGTAATAAGAAGCGTATGGCTACTAAGCGTATCGTTTTGGCGACAAAACAGCACGATTGTGCCGTACTGTTATGGGGAATAGAGTATAGACTTTTCTGCAGACTTATTTTGTATGTCTTTATATTAGTGTTCGTGACTATGTAAATGACAGATAAAAGTACAGGAGTAGAAAAAGTATAAAAGTATACCTTTGGAATACTACCTCTCGATAAAAGAGATAACGTTTTTCCACTTCTAAATATATTCCAATCTCAATTATTTTTTAGAACGTTATTGTCACAATGAAATACTAGGTTTATAGGATTTCCTTTTTTCAAAATTTGCTATAAATTAAAATTAATAGGCACCTAATTATATATATTTTTTTATAACGGACCCTAGATTATTGTTCGTTATTGCTGAAGCGATCGACATCAAAATCAAAGTGTTCAATATTAATATAATAAGTCGTTATTGCCAGCCGCGAGCTGCTAGTTATACTTCCCTCTTAAATTTCCCATGTTATATTTATTGGTGATCAATTAAAGAATATTGGTATTGGCATTAAAAGGGTCGATTGAATTGGTAAACAAGAATAATATGTTAAACCCAGGGACTAAGTACCTACTCGTATTATTTTCTGATACATTAACGAAGAATCTATTTCGGTATGTCGCTTATTGTGTGTCCTTGTATTTAAATAACTCTGCTTAAGCCGACTATTCTTTTTACTCCAAAATTTTCGATTTATCTCATAACAATTTAAAAATATCAATAGATCATCGTCGCGGATTGAGGAAGTTACTCGAGTACCGGTAACGGGTCAAACTTCAAAATCATAATCAAACATCTTTGGAGGTAATTAATGGCAAAGTGTGATTGAATGCTACTTAGGTACATCAAAAGTTTAATCCTGTTGACAAAATTATGTCGAATACCTAGAGACAGTAATACTAGTGGCTCTGGGAGCGGATTGGGATAAAACAAAGCCAGAACATATTTTCTAATGCATCGAAGACATGTTCAAGTCCCGTTGTGTTTTCATAAAGTGACCTGTCAGATAACAAGGTGTTGTGCAACGTGCAACATGCTGCCACGCAGTACGCACTCAAAAAAGCATATGAGGTAACAGCCAATATTGCCGATGAGACCTTTTAACTTTGCTTAAAAGAGGTAAATTTTCACGCCATGGGACCTCACGTTACACACGTTGCTGCTATTGTGACGCGAATGGAAACAAAGATGAAGGCCATTGATTTACTATTCTACTAACAAAAGAATAAACGCACAAACGAACATGCTGCTGATCGAAAACATTGATAAATGAATACTTGTATGTAAGTATAACTATTACAATGTCACTGAGGAAAATTGCTTAGCTATTTTGGTATTACCAAATCTAAGTGGAGGAAAATGATCGTTAGACCAGGAGCTGGATACCTACTTAGAAGAGAACATTCATGAAACTATTCGATGCTCGTTATAGTCCCGTTCACACAGATATTGTTTATATACAGTACTAGCTTCTGCCCGTGACTCCGTCCGCGTGGAACTCGTTTATATCGCAGCACCATACAAACTTTTACGCCCCCATTTCACCTCCTTAGGGGATGATTTCGGAGAATAAAACTATCCTATCTCACTCTCTATCCCTTCAGCTATCTCCACTTAAAAAATCACGTGAATTCGTCGCTCCGTCTTGCCGTGAAAGACGGACAAACAAACAAACAAACACACACACACATACATTTTCCCATATTATAATAATAGTATGGATAAGTAGACACATCTAGCTGGTCTAGGCACTTTAAGATTAAAATAATTTTTAGCTAGATACAATCGCGACGGTCACTGAGCATTTGGAGTTAATGATAATTAAGTGAGTCCTTATAGTTACTATATGTATGACCAGTTCTGTAATCAAGAGCTTTAACAAAAACAAAATTGTCCTTCCTAATCTTTCAATATGAATTGCATTGTTTGTTTCCAAACGGTACAGGCAAATTCGAGGTGGCTGCGAACAAAACTATTGTATAAAATTTTATAAGTAACACTATCTTTAAACGGTTTCCCTACACGCAGAATAAAACATAATTGTTTATACGCCTTTTTTATTGATTCTAAGTGGGGTTTATATGAGAGTTTGGAATCCATAGTAACACCAAGATACCGTATTTGGGTTACTCTACTCAGTGAAATGGTAATTATGATTATGTTTTTTTTGAGCAGTTGATGACGAAGCACTTATTTATATTTAATGACAACTTGTTATTTTTACAATATCGTTCAAAATCTTCGTGTAACAAGTTACAGTCTTCAACAGAATGAATAACTTTATACATTTTTGTGTCCTCTGCGTAGAGTAACACACTTGAATGTTTGATATGTTTGTCTACATCGTTTATGAAAAGAGAAAATAACAAAGGACCAAGATGAGACCCCTGTGGGACGGGACCCCTGAGCTAACAGATTTCCATTGTGAGGCGAAACCGGACACAACTACACGCTGGCTACAGTTCTCAATATAGGATTAAAACCATCGGAAACAATCACCATGTATACCCAGGCGACAGAGATTCAAAAGAAGGGTATTGTGACATATTTTATTAAATGCTTTGGCGAAGTCAGTGTACACGGCTTCCACATAAGCGCCACCATCCATCGCTGTTAAAATATCATTAGTGAATGTTAATAAGTTCGTGTCTACAGATCGGCCGCCATAAAAACCGTTATTATGTACTCTTTATCAAATATCATTAAGTTGTTCTTTTTTACAAAGCATTGAGATGAAGTCTCGTCGAGTGTCATGACGTATCCAAGAAAGAATTGTAAATCGATTACATAAACGCTTAACTTGACGTGTGATGAAAATATTTCCATAAAAAACTTATTGTAATAATACCATTTTTTTTTCTAAGCTTGAAGTGGTTGAAAGTTTATTACAGTATGTGCGTACAGCACATGCGGGCAATTTTATGATCAGTGTTCTCTTGCGAGGCGATCTTGTGAATGACCATCAATCGATTGTGAAATTTTCTTTATATGATTTTTTGCACATTGTGCAAGGTTTTCAACTAGTAAAGGCTAGTCCAGTTATGTATGCTCTAAATTAAATATATTTAATCGTAAAAATATCAAACTTTTAAACTACAAGAAATTATAACAATAAAAATACACCGGAATAACTGGTGCTGTATCAGTTCAATGTGTTCTCTATGTGCTGTATCAGCTCAATGTCAGCTCTAAATTCATTTGTAATTATATACATGAACCCTTCGACTACCTATCACCTACTTTAGTTTCAATATTACCTACGTAAACATCAATAAAAAAGAGGCGAAGCAAGGTATTTCGCCTCTTTTTAAATATGTAACATCAGTCGGGGAACACCGCAAGGATCAATCCTAAGTCCTTTAATTTTTATTTTATACACAGCAGACCTGATAAAACAATTAAAATACTGTAAGGTGCATTTATACGCTGACGACACCCAAATACATTATTCTTTCTTACCACATAACCTGGGCGAGGCCCTAATTAAAATAAATGAAGACTTAGATAGAATAACTAAGTGGTCTTCGGATAATAATTTGGTACTAAACCCGGCTAAATCGCAGTTTGTCGTAATGGGAAACATGTGACAACGCTTAAAAATCGTAGAAAAAGATCCCAAAGTTTATGTCGGAAAGGAACCTATCTTGCAAGTAGAAAACGCAAAAAATCTCGGAATGATCATGGACGGAGAGTTGCGTTATGTGGAATATATTGAGACTAAGATAAGGAATTGTTTTTACAGGCTTAAAGTTCTATATAATATTCGGAAATATCTCACGGAAAAAGTTCGCGAAATCCTCGTTGAATCGCTAGTGCTATCGCAACTAAACTATGGGGACATAGTTTACGGACCACGACTTTTGGCGAAAACAAAAAGGTATATCCGACGCGAGCAAAATGCCTGCGCACGTTTTTGTTATGAGGTACCCAAACGTGCTCATATTACACCGTTCCTTAATGAACGGAAGATCTTAAATATGGAAAACAGAAGACAACTACATCTGGCGTATACAGTTAGAAAGGTGATCGAATATCAGAAGGCTTATTACTTGTATGAAAAATTAAAATGGGTCGAAAATACACGGGTTAGAACGCTACGAAACAGTACAAAACTAGTTATCCCAAAGCATAAAACCAAATTTTTCAGAGGGGGTTTTAAATACGCAGCTGCCAAGATTTGGAATGACTTGCCGCCGCCATTGCGAGAGCCCATGTCATTACCTATATTCAAGAAGTCCCTCAGAACACACAGCTACTAAACAATCAAACTCAACTTTAACCCCCGCCATACGCCAACAAGACAACACAGCAGTATAATATTAATATATAATAATCACATTACATAGTAGGCACTCACACGCGCACACACCACACACGCACACACACACACACACACACAGACACACACACATTCATGCACACACACACACACACACACACACACACACACACACACACACACACACACACACACACACACACACACACACACACACACACACACACACACACACACACACACACACACACACACAATCACACACACACACACATTCACACACATACACACACACACACACACACACACACACGCACACACACCTGTCACAAAAATCATGTTGTCATAAATTTACCGTTTTATTTTATTTTTTTCTACTTTATTAACTTTTTTTTTAAATCTTCATACTGTCTTACCGTACTTACTGTCATACATACAGTACGCGATATACGCTGCGACCGGCCCTCTTCCCAGGGACCGGTCTGAAAACCAGCGCTGGGTATTAACTTAACCCAGCATATGCTGAGATTGGGACCCATTGACCAACTTAACCAATTTCAAATGTATGATAAGTATTCCTCCTTCTTTATGTTTAATTAGTTTTAGTTTTAAGCTCTATGTAATGTCTAGGTTAAGTTTGTGGCAATAAAGATATTTATTATTATTATCTCTTTATTTAATATTTCTCTTAAGTTAGGTTATTATTATTATTATTTATAGCTCAGGACCATGGGGTCCTGGACTTTTGGAAGGCATGCGTGGGGCCGAAGCCAACAGCGCAGAGGCCCTTTAAAAAAATATATATATATTTAGCTCCACTGCGTCAGAACTCAGTCAGACCTTTAGACTCGTATTATTTTAAATATAACTTGGGCATGTATTTGGAAATCATAAGGAAATATTAGAAATATCGAGGCCTTCGCGAGTAGGTTATTTAGAGATTACCGTGAGTTATTTTGAGAAATAACTTAATCAATTTAATTTAAGAATTAAATGAAAGTGTTTTCTCTTCTCACTAGATCTCTAGTTTACAAAGCGAAGGTAAAATCATAAATTAGAGTGATTTCAAGTTAGGAAACAGGAGTAGAAATACCCTATTATGTGATATATTATACATAAAAAAATACTTGGGTATTTAGTGTCAGCACATGGACGTGACGGTATGGTCGTATGTTTCTAAGCATAGAAAGAATTAATTAATAAACGTAGAAAAAATTAATTATAATCGCTTTAGCTTTTAAAAATTAAGAAAAGTATTGAAAAAAATGAATAGTTGGTAAAGAAATATGAATTAAATAATAATAAGAAATAAATAAATAAATGCATACAAAGACTGTGAAGGTAACTGACCATGCATGGTAGGTTCCGGTTAGTGGCAGATAACAAAAAATAGTTTATTTTTAAATGCCAAGTAACCTACACTGAACATTACATAAAGCTAATGATTATATTCGATTAAAGATAAAGATTATAATAGTGAAATATAAATCTCTGCAATTATGAATAGAACGAGAATACAGAAAATATAACAGTGATCATAGCCATTTCTTAGTAAGGCTAAGCTGCGTTACGATTTTTAGTTGGGGTGGCTGAAGTGCCTGACTTGCATTCAAATAAAAAGATATTGGTTTGTACGGTTTCCTTCTCTACGGGGTCCTACCACAGAGGATTCACGTCAGCCGGAGCCAGACGTGTCTGTATAATGTAAGTTGGTAGCTTTGTAAATTCGAATGTAAGGGAAATCTCCGGAATTACTCAATCGATTTCAAAAATCATGGACGTTCGCGATTAACATCTACCTACCTAGCTGTATACTTTATCCTGCGGCTCCGCCTTGGTTCTTTGTAATACTCGGTTATATTGTCATTTTAAACATGATCATTTACCAAATAAATCGTTTATAAAATAGGTCATTGTACAAATCGTCGATTGATAAATGGTTTTTTCATAAAAATGTATATAGTTCATAAATATTATGGTATCTAGCGGGCTAGCCACGAATCATTCCTGTAGTAAATTCATAAAAATGGATAGAAAAAAAAACTACGAGTGGGGTCGGGTTTCTTAATTCCTACCACTCCTCCTCGCTTCGCTCGCCGTACCTGCCTGAGAGTAGAATACGTAGGTAATCCGCCTGTTATGTCAGTAGATTTTAACACATAAAAGTTGTTTCTAAGAATGATAATAATCTAACAGATGGCATGTTTGGCTTCCTTTTTACTTGCTAAACACTTTTTCACTTCTCATGCTCAAAAAGTGCATCATATTAGACTTGGCAAGCGGGGCTAAAGTAGTACATTTAGCCCCTAGGGAAAATATGTATACATATTTATGATTTATAAAACATTTTAATTTGACCACTCACAACAGTTCAATATTACATCCACCAATCACAACTCTTTAAAAATACATTAGTATTTGCTATCTACGAACCAGAATACAGCTAGACATTAAAATCGACCAATCAGGAAACAGAACTCAATTCAAACATTGGGTGTTTTTCAAGCGTGGTTAACTGCATACATGAGTCATGTATGCAGTTAACCACGCTTGAACGTTTGGATGGAGCTATAGTCGGTCAGAGGCGTTTATTTTTGTAATTATTTTAAATTAAGGAATGAAAAACTCCTAATGTTTGAATTGAATTCTGTTTCCTGATTGGTCGATTTTTATGTCTAACTGTATTCTGGTTAGTAGACAGCAAATACTAATGTTATTTTAAAGAGTTGTGATTGGTGGACATAAGCTACGAAGATTGAGCGGGATAGACTACGCCGCTATTAGACGGTCAGAGGCGATTATTCGTCTTGTGAATATTTTGTATCTGTGTCAAAACAGTTTATTAAAAAGAATGGCGCCAAATTGAACAATCTTTTCGCCTTGGTAGAATTGTTGATTGTGGATGGATAATCTTTGTTTTTACTATTTTCTCGCAGTCGAAGTGAAAAGTAGAGTGTATAACTCTGGTCTAAAAGCCATATTACCCCTCGAACTATTTCCCCTCACTTCGTTCGGGAAAATATCCATCTCGTGGTAATATGGCTTACTTTAGACCCTTGTCATACAATCTACTATTAGACTTATACGTGTGCTCATTCAGAATTATACAACACCTATCTGAATAGGATTATACAATTACATTGTAATTTATAATTTTATCAACACAGCCAAATTATTTATTAAATAAGGTATTTATTTACCATACGATGCATTTTATTAAACATTCTTTTTTTACCATACGTTACTTTGCCAATTGTCACTTTTTTATACAAAGACATGGCAAACACCTTACGGCCCGCCTGATGGTAAGCGGACACCGCAGCCTATAGACGCATGCAACTCCAAAGGAGTAACATGGGCGTTGCCGACCCTTGATATGTTTGAGGATTCGCTGTGTTGACAGCTGAAGGAACAAATTCCCTCGATCTCAACACAACGCATCCTCGGGAAGTCTGGCGACCTTGCTCACCTCCAGAAACACAACACTATTACAGAGCAAGTAGTAGTGTTATTATGGCTGTGGTCTTCTGCAAGACGGAGGTACTTCCCCAGTTGCGCTGCTCCAAATTCGAGCGATATGACATTTCGCTGTGCCCTGCCTCACCAAATAAATAATTTTTGAATATGTTTTCTAAATAATTTTTCTAATGAACTTTTTGTAAAACCGTATTATATGAAACAACAAATTTTTAAATCGTTAGTTTGCCAAAAGTTGTTTTTAAAATTAATATTTGTGAAACGTTTTTTATTTAATGATTGGATACCCTTTAATAAATATTCAAGGGAAAATCAAGCCGGCTCCTGTGCTCGAAACATTAGTTGTACCAATAGATACAGATAAGACGAAAAATTTACATGCTCCTGATGAGGAAACTGTATTACAAAGGGCAGTGTCAGCAATAGACTCGGTCTAAATCGTAACCGTCATCGTCGTCGTCACCGACATCTACCGAGTCATACCCAATCAAATATTTTAATACAGATATCCTGTTCTCCTAGTCCCCTATCTTTACATATTCTTGAAAACATCCTGAAGCGAATAATGATCGTGTTCAGGCGACGACATTTTTAGACTACGGCGGTGGCAAACAAGCATTTGGCATGCTTGGTGGTAAACAGACAGTAGGCTATGGACGCTTACGATTCCGGAAGAATCACAAGCCCGTTGCCGACCCTTTATTGATTCAAGGATCCGTTGTGTTGATAGCTAGAGACTAACGCGGTTCCTCACTCTCAACAGAACACATCCTCTGGAGCTCTGGCCACTGACCACCATCAGGATCACAACACTACATACTCGTACCTACATAGTAAGTAGTGGCGTTATTATAGCTGTGGTCTCTGTAAGGTGGAGGTACTACCCCAGTTTGGCTGCTCTAAATATGAGTGAGACGACACGACATGCCGCTGGGCACTACCTGTCTTAATAACAGGACACAACACTTTGAACAGACACCTATACAAACTTAGGTATCACAGACAGCCCCATGTGCAGAACGTGCATGGAAGCAGAAGAAACAACCATATTCTACTGGACTGCAAGCAGGTAGAAGTATACAGAAAAAACCGGCCAAGAGCGTGTCGGGCCACGCTCAGTGTAGGGTTCCGTAGTTTTCCGTCTGTCACAGTAAGTATGCCCTCTTAAGCGTTAAACAAGCAATAATACTAGCGAACAATACAAGCAATACTTAGCGAACAATTTTATTATTAGACAACGAACGACCAAAGACAACTAAGACAATTCGAGCACGACAAATTTTCGACCTACTATATGGGCGCACCTGCTCCGACCCCATTATCAGGAAAAATCTTAACACCGCCATGTACGATATGAGCGTTCCGCATACAGCGACATCTATCGGGAAATTAAGTAAACTATTTCGCGCGAGCTTAAAGTATGGGAGATGATTTTTATGGGATAATTCTGTATTGCGTGAACCGATTTTCACGGTTTTTACTTTATTTGAAAGCACGTCATATCATTGTGATTTTGTAGAAATGACAGGTACAATAAACACCTGCTTATACGGTTAAATTACAAACTTAGTTCAGAAATTATTTTGTATTTTCTTTCAAAAACCATTTAACCTAACAAGTTCAAAATAAATTTCCTAGAAAGTTATTATTAAAGTTCTAATTTTCAAAAGTATTCGTGATATGTAAGCATTTATTTTAACAGTGTTCCAAAAAAACTATGGCCAACTACCCCGGACTTACCCTACGTGGGTCACTACGAAAGTTTTGAGATACTCAAAATTTATAAAAAGAACGCAACGAGATTGAACCTTTTTTCAAAGATAAATTATTTGTAATTCGAACATAGAAAACCATTTGATCAAATATTTAAAAATAAAAAAATTACGGTTTTTTTTTGTTTCAATTCCGCGGGCTTTTATCGTCAACTATGGATTTTAAGCGAGAACATTTTCGTGCGATGATTTTGTACGGTTATAAATTTGGATTAAATGAATGTGAGTGCAGAGAGCGATTAGTTTCGGCATTAGAGGACTATGCACCATCGCGTGCAACAGTTTTCAGATGGTTTGCTCAATTTAAACGAGGGATTTTTTCCTTAAATGATGATGAAAAATGATAATGACTTGTGAATTGGTTGAATATAGTATTTATTTATTTATTGTATATTTGCGATATATATGTTACATATGTTAGTGTGTATTATATATTATATTGTATATTTATATATGTATTGGCATGTTTTTATTTGTCTAGAATTAATACTAATTAGGATTTGCTTTCATTTTCTCTGTTTTTGTACACGGTATAAGTTTGCCTATCTCGTTCTACCTACCTTCCTCTCAATTGCTCAAAGGTTAGCTGGAAGAGATCCCTTATAGGGATAAGTTCGCCTTTGTACTTTGATCTATTGTGTGACATGTATATTCCTTAACCTGTTATTGTGTACAATAAAGTGCTTACATACATACATACATACATGAAAGAAATGGCCAACCCGCGACTTCAGTTACAGAAGAAAACGTCCTAGCTGTGAAAAGAATTATTAAGGAAGACCCAAAAGTGACTTACAAACAAATAGAAGAGGTCGTGAAGATTTCATCGCCAGCTATTAATGAAATTTTACACAACCGGCTTGGAGTCAGGAAATTATGTTCACGATGGGTGCCTCACTCGCTGACTGCAGAACAAAAAGAAGCTCGCGTGACATGGTGCAAAGATATGCTCAGAAAATTTGATCAGGGAGAAGGACGGTCAATTTTTTACATTATTACTGGAGACGAGAGTTGGATTTACCAATATGATCCACCGACTAAACGGCAATCGACAATTTGGGTGTTTCCCGATGATGGACCTCCAACGAAGGTGAAACGCGGGCGAAGTGTTGGGAAAAAAATGGTGGCCACATTTTTTTCTGCAAGTGGTCATGTGGCCACAATTTCCTTAGACGAACAAAAAACTGTGAATGCTAAGTGGTATATTGAAGTGTGTTTACCTACCTACTGTATTTATTAATTTAAAACAAAAACGACCTAAAACTGGTTTGAGGGGGCTCTTTTTGCATCATGACAATGCCTCGCCGCACAAGGCCATTGTCACCAAGGATTTTTTGAAGAGTACAGTGATTGAAGAATTGTGTCATCCTCCGTATAGCCCCGATTAAGCTCCTTGCGATTTCTTCCTCTTTCCTAAAATCAAACTCGGACTTCGTGACACGCGATTTAACAGTCCTGAGGACGCACGCAATGCCTACTTGCAGGCCGTAGAAGACCTCCCTAAAGAAGAGTACCGGGAATGCTATAAATCATGGTTTAGGCGGATGAATCGATGCATAGAAGCTAATGGAGAGTACTTTGAGAAACTGTAATTAAAAAATATTGAATAACTTTTATACTTTTTTTGTATCTCAAAACTTTCGTAGTGACCTAAGGTAAAACATTTTTTTCCACTTTTTATTTTACCGCTTTATCGGCGTGATTGATATACATATTAGTACCAAATTTCAGCTTTCTAGTGCTAACGGTTACTGAGATTATCCGCGAACGGACGGACAGACATGGCGAAACTATAAGGGTTCCTAGTCGACTACGGAACCCTAAAAATCACCTAGGGTCTCCGGACACAAAGAGACACTCACAAACTTTCTGGAGGAGCTGGGGTGGTTAGAGTAGCGCTACCCTACACCGATTCACGCAAAATAGGCACACTGGATGTCGACTTGCGGATAACGCCCAGTATAACTATAACTAACTTAGCTGTCTTAAAAAGCTTGATTAGGAGTGTTTATACTGTACCTACAGTCGCTCACGACTCAATAGTCACCTGACAGCCCGCGTGACGCTCGGCTCTCCATAAACACGGGCTGACGCTCTTGATCCACTCGGTTAGGTACTTCATCGCATGTATTGGCGTAGGCACTATAGGAAAAGGCTTATAATTGTAAAATACTAATAATTTACTTTAGAAAACAAAGTATTAACCTACTTCAAATCAGTACCTACCCAAATCGCTTAGTGTGCCTATAACATTTGGAGAGTTCCCTCGATTTCCCCAGGATACCATCATCAGATCCTGTCCTGATGACTATGGGACTGCCTGGGAAGGATACTCTTTTAAACACAAATATAATTTTACAAATCATTCCAGGCGTCCTTATGTATTATATCATAAATTATAAATCAAAGATTCCGACGAAATGAGAACCTCTCCTTTTTTGAAGTCTGTTAAAATGAAATTGCTCATGTCATATTCTTACTGGGCCTGTTTTCGTAGCACTTGAATGGTTCATAAATTCAGGAATAACGTTACAACCTAGTCAATTTTGTGAAAACGCTCAACTTGAATTTGTTTCCATTCATTAGTTATGTATATCGTATAGACTAGTTCTAATTATAAGCAGGACTAAGTAATTGATATAATCTCCTCTTCAGTCGCAAACGGCCACAGGCTACGGTGTCTACTGTCAGGTAGGCCGTATGCTCAATCATGTGCCACAGCCATGGTATTATAAAATAAACAAGAAACCTGCTGATTCTTGTCATACGTATGTGTCAGAAAACCTTTGAGCTATCACTATCACTAATTCGTTTTATTGAGGTAGGGTGGGTACCTACAAGTAAACAAATAAACTTTTTACGTCTTTTGCATGCGAGCTAACATATTCTTTAGTTAGTCAATGTCACTGTTTTCGTTTTTAGGGTACCGTGTCAAAAGGCTCCTTCTGGTTCATTTCCTGAGTCGTTTCGGCGCCTATTATCTGCGAAACTATTTCTTAAATATATTAACCAAACGACCTGCTTGATGAGACACCGTAGCTTACAGACGCTTGCGAGTCTTACGACTGTAAAATAACTAGAAGCGGCAATGACCCTTTTTTATTTGAGCATTGTTATTGTTTTGACAGCTAAAGGTAGAGGCAAATGCAGTTACTTCACTGACTTCACTCTCCACACAGCGCATCATCCAAGGGACCGATTTTTGACTTTCGGGCGGTCGAATTCAAAAGCGAGCGGTAGAAAATATTCGCACACGAAAATTTATCACTATTATTTTCGCATGAACCCAATAGTAGCTATTTTTGAAATCATTTCTATTCGAAAGCTAGTGATCGGCTGTGTGTTGGCTGTCAATACGTTTGCGTTTCGTTGTATGCAAAACGTAGATAATTACCGGTTATTTAAGTTTAAATTTTCAGCATACCTACTATAGAGAATAGTACTTTCTTGGAAGTTGTGTATCTATGTATAATATAGCAAATTGATTCATCTCTCACTTATAATAAATCTCTAAATTAAAAAAAGAATCAGGCAGTATCAAACTAACTATTTTTGTGTCCCCCGATGATTTCAGATTCCCATGAACGGAAAAATATGTAACTTTTTTCATAAGCACATTATTACTCTAGCTTCCGTTTAGGATAGTTTTTATCCGACTGCGATGATTAATTAATTTTCGGAAACATTCGACCTCATAATATTATTAATTTCTTCTACTTGAAATCGTAGCCGCCATATCTGTCAACTGTCAGTGACGTCAAAATGGCGGCCTTGCCATAACTATCGAATATTAATAATTTCAATCCGGTGTTGTGATGATAGACCATCACAAAACGCATATTAAATTCTAAAACGTAAAAAAATAATCGATTCTGATATGGAAACTTATATGCGATAAATTCGTATTGAGGCGTAATTTCAATAAACGTATCAACAAATTTCAACAAAATAACGTCTAACGTCAAAAGTCTGACTCTCTTCCTTTTTTTTTTTAATGGCATGGCGATAGCGCTGTTCTTGCGTTCAGCCAAAGTCTATTTGAGTTTCTGCAAGATTGAATCACACGCTGAGTAATTGTCACGATACTGCACGGCTATCACAAGATGGCGCGCGAGCTCTCTCGCACTATATGTCTCTTTCTAAGTTATCTGATAAGAGAGAGACGGATAGTTGGAGAAAAATCGAGAGAGCTCGCGCGCCGTTTTGTGATAGCGGCGCTGGTTTGTCAGTATTTATATTTATCAGTAATAAACAATATGTATGAAATCAGTATAGAACGGGCCTTTTATAAACATTAATTAATAATTATGAAGCGCGTCAGTATTAGGCCTGCATCACACTGGCGCGGCCTGGCCGCGGCGGACAATAGTAAGCTTGTCCGCCGCTGGCAAATTTAATATTGTCCGCCACCGCAGGCCGCGCCAGTGTGGCTGTGCCTTAAGGCGGCTTCAAGTTGACATTCAGCCAATATAGATACCACAATAGACTCACAGAAATTGGCCAACATACAGGAAAATACTTTTATCATAAAGCCTGCAACACACATTATGTTGGCAAGGGCGGGAACATACACAAGATTTGCCAGAATGTGATAGTGCAATCTGAAACATTGCAATATGAAAAAAATAAACATATTGCTTTAACATTTTTAATAATTTCCTATATAAGAAAGGGATTCGGACTCGCGTTATATTTGTAGAACTTACCTAGTGGTTAGGTATAGTTTGGAAAATATAAATTGGCCGTCTGTTGTCAAATTAAAAAGAGATATTTTGTTCCACGTAAACACTTACCGGTCAATGGGTACTCGAAAGGATTATCTATTATTAATTCCTTAACACATCTTTACCTGAGAGTCGGAGTGACTCAATAACTCAAGATCATTTCAGTCATCCATCACTTTTTTATAATATAACAAAACACAGTGTTAAAAATATGTAGAAAAGAAGATCAATAAACATTTAATACTGCAGCGTGTGTCCTACCTGTTAGATCTATTGCCACAGACATCTACTAAACTTTTACCCCATTATTCATAAAACTTAAAATACCTCTGATAAATAACATGTGTTTTGTCCCTTTCTTAATAATTTAAATATCAGAGTGACAGGTTTTAACGTAATTTTAACTAAAATTGGGTTTATTGAAAGTTTTACATGATAATGGGTTACAATTAGAACTGCATGTGTCCTATTCCCAAGAGAAGAAATGCGTTAACTCCTACATTAACATCCAAACGAAGTCGCAGGTACAGCTTGTTTTGAATATAGCGTTTCAGAACAGAAAAAAAAAACAAAAGTAAGCAGTGAGTAAAAGTAAACGAAACGCTTATTTTCCCGCCAATAGACTAACGATCTTGGTTTTCAACCACAAAATTCGGCAAGAAATTAAATAAAATCGTACACCAGCCAATCACTTAGCATCTAATCAATATATTTTATTTAATATATCTATCTTTTTAATTAATAATCAATCCATAATTAAATAGGTACAACTGAAGTGTTAAAATTTTCTACCGATAGAATTGAATACGAGTGGTCAATACCACTCGTTTTTCAATTTTCTATCGCTCGTATTTGAAAAATAGCATTTCATCGTTTTTGACCGTTTTCGAGTGAAGGAGTCGAGCGCTCGAAAGTCAAAAAAAATCGGTCCCCAGCTCTGGTACCGTACTCACCACCAGGAACACAACACCACATACAAGAGCAAGTTATGGCTGAGATATATGTATTAGGCAAGAAATATATTATTATACCTGAACACACATGCTATGTCCATATTGTCCATGTAAGTTGCTAAGTATCTGGTATATTTATGCCTAAGTAGCGAGTGATGTTGCCGATTCAGTGTCGTGAATGCTATATTAACAGTACATTACGATTATAATCATATTCTTTAAACTCAGTTTTATAAATGCAAGTGGCAATACTATATCAAAGCACCAATGACAACATAAAGTAAACCCGACTAAGGCGTTAACTACTTGCATTATATACCCCTGGCCTGTCCTTTATATAGCTATTGTAGAAAGTTATTTTATCTCACTTGTATTATACCTTTGTAGCATTAATTTTAAGTGCATACAAAAATATGTAAGAATAACTACCATGGCTAGCGAGAAGATCGATATGATAAGAAGTAGGAACGTGTTCTGGAGAAATCAACCATGAACTACCTACGGAACCCGGCATGCGTATTCTGATAAGAAAGAGCGCGCGCACTCTTGCGGATTTCGTAGTCGGAGTGGATGATGGCGGGCCTCGTGTAACATACCACTATATAAATACATACGGCGCGTCTCCGTCGAGACTCTCGCCGAAACCGCACCAAGCACAGGCAGTGCGCACGCGTCCCAGCCCAACCACCGAAGTAAATACACGATTAATAAATAAATATGAATGACGCCGAATTATACACTAAAAACAACGCATTGCAAAAGAAGGATACTTTAGAGTGCCTTGAAGAATTCGCGAGGAAAATAAGATGGAAAAAATACGGTGCCAGAATCATAGACATAGGTTGTGGGGATGGGAGTACCACGACGGAGATATTGAAGGCGTACCTTCCAGAAGATTTCGATGCGTTGGTAGGGGCAGATTTGAGTGAGAGGATGGTTAAGTTCGCGAACGAGAACTACGGGGGCGAGCGGGCGTTGTTCATGCCGCTGGACATCCAGGGCCGGCTGCCGGGCGAGCTGCGCGCGCGCTTCGACCACGCATTCTCATTCTTCACGCTGCACTGGATCAAGAAACAAAAGTGAGTTCATTACTATTAACTACTAATTAATTGTAAATAAATTACCTATACTTACCTATTTTATATATTTTGTACATTAAACTCTAAAATGCCTGTTTATTACAAAATTAACGGCAAAAATGCACCGAAAAAAACTATAACAAATCAGTTTTCATTTTTTTCCATCAAGAATTGACCAGAAACTGATGCTATTTGTCTAAGAAGAATAAATATTACAAATGTATTAATAATTTCAAACCAACGATAAAGTACGATAATTTAAAGGTTATAGAAAAAAATGGTGACTTGAGCTTTCTGCATCGATGAGAACTACTTTTATTCTATATTTCAGCTATAGGCTACACAAAGGTTCACTTGTGTATGTGTAATCAGCAAAAATCTGTCTTAGACATCGCATGTGAAACATTGTTCAGCAGAAGCCGTTAATTTGATTCACTAAATATTATTCTAAACAGCTATAAGAGTTCTGGTGAACTTCTAAACAGCCGCTATACAGATTTTATCAGTAGGCTGAATAAAAATCAGCCCTAAGCAGTAGTAACGTACACATGTAGCTCGTAGTAATAGTGTAATGCCCCTAAAGGAGCCCGGGGTCCGCTTTGACACCTAATCCCAAGATTTGGCAAAGGCACTAGTTTTACGAAAGCGACTGCCGTCTGACCTTCCAACCCAGAGGGAAAACTAGACCTTATTGGGATTAGTCCGGTTTCCTCACGATGTTTTCCTTCACCGAATGTGTACCCGAAGGATTACAAACGCACCGTAAACTTACGTATGCAGTTTGTATGTATATCTCTGAAACGTGACTGAAATTGTAATATTATTAGGTTTTTTATGTCAGTAGGTTAGTCAGTGAGTGTGTCAGTGACAAAACTAAGGAACTTTTACGGGCAAATAGTTCTTAAACTACAAGTTAAAATTTAACGTTATTGATAATATATCTAAGTCATAAGATGCGAAAAGGATGGTACGGCCGTCGTGCCTCTTTGTTTTGTTCGACTTGGCGGGGGCACTGCCGTGCCCCCAGATGAGGTCCCCAGAAACAGAAGTAAGTCTTGTAAGGCCTTCAAACTTTGGAAGTGTCCAGACGAAAAACTGAAATTACAACACTATTTGATAAATAATGGCCCAGGTTTTCGGTAACTATTCTATATTTGTCACCATTCTAAATGTTCCTCAGAATTGGGCAATAGTTATTTGTGCAACAAGAGAGCAAAGTTTGTTTTTGCTGCGAGTGCTAATTTTGAGTCCTGAGGAAGCGAAAGATTCTAAAATTGAATCACGAGCGTAGCGAGTATACCGATATCAATAACACAAGAATGACGAAGGATATACATAATAAAATCTCAAACAAATTAAGAGGCCGCAGTAAGCTCGGCCGAATTTCACCTTCCCATACAAACGTAGTTACGCTCTCATTTTAAAACTACGTGTTGGATTGTGACGAAACTTTGCATATACAATGACATGAGGTATATCTATGTCTGTAATTAGTTTCTATGGTTCCAATTTATAAAACAAAGTAAATACAGCAAAAACTAGTTTTGTATGAAAAACTTAAATTCGCTGTATTTTTTTTATTATGGTGTCTGAAGCTACGTAAACTAATTTCAGACATAGATATACCTCATTTCATTGAACATGCAAAGTTTCGTTACAATCCAACACGTAGTTTTAAATTGAGAGCGTAACTACGTTTGTATGGAGAATCGAGCTTACTGCGGACAAACTTAGCTTTAAAACATTGCGCGCTGTTAAGCGCGCAATGTTTTAAAAGGGGCGGGGCCCCGCGCTTGCGTTCGGAAACTGCATCTGTGGTATACGTTCATAGAATTTAAGATTGTATAAACTAGAATTATTAATAAGCTAGCATAATAAAATTCATGTTTACCTATTTGCTATGAAAAACGAAGGTTATTCTGAGATCTTTTATTTAAATGTTCTTCAATTCAAAATGCCTTTGTATAATTATTTTGGCAATTGAAACATGTTAATATAGTTTTCGAACGTGTTACTTGTTATCCGCTTTTTTGTGGGTCTACTTTGAAATTCGATGGTCGAACTATGTATCGACCTATGTCTGCCATTTTCTTTTTTCGTAATGGAATGAAAGGGACAGCGCTAGTAAAGTTCAAATATTCTGAACTTGTAAAAGACCCCGTACGATGTAATGTCAGTGCCCCGCATCAAAATTAAAAAGCTGCTTTGTCTCACGGAGTGAGCAAAATCGCATTTTGCACACTGTTTTCACGCAGCAAAATATACTTGTGCGAGCTGCTGAGGTGAAATGATATGACATAATAATGGATGGACAAATAAAGCATCTTCGTCTGTAGCCCCCGACAGGACTCGAACCTGCGATCCCTCTATTGCCGGTAGAGTGCTTTAACCACTAAGCTTCGACGAAGATGGTTTATTTTTCCATTATATTCTTTCTCTCTGTTTCATATCATTTAAAATATAATCGGGGTAACTTTCTCGTTAAAAATAACAAGTAATAAAAAAAACAATAATTTGTTTCGTTAAGGGCCTGTTTCACAATCTCCAGTTAAAACATATTCCGTCAGATAAATGTTGGCTGTCACTTTTCTTTTATATGACGGGAGAAAAGCATAGCAATAATTTTAACTGGCAGATTGTGAAACAGACCCTAAGAAAGTATAATTGCTTATTAAGTTTTATTTTTATGCCGAACTTTATAATAATTTCGGATTCGGAAAAAGCTAGTCTAATTGTTCAACCGAATGCTTGTTCGGGGTTACATATAGTTCTTTATCTCTAATATTTGAGCGCTCTAGACTTGTGAACAACGAACTGTCTATTAAAATCCACACAATCATGCAACCTTATCTCAATTTAATGAAACGTACTTATTAAGTGATGCAGACAAATTATGATCACCTTTATCGTCGTAGATAGAACATCGGTACCTATATCTCCGTCTCTTACGTATTTGTACAACAATCATAGGCCGGCCGGGGTCCTCAAAAGTAAAAACTAAAGTAAAGTAAATTGGAGGTTTATTTTAGTTTGTCTCTTCTGCGTTGCTTCCAAGTGCATCAAGTTTATGGGAGTAGCAACGCGACTTGGGTTACCAGGTTGTCAATCTTAATAGCCGGACAGACCTATTTTGGCCGGACATTTGGGAAAAAAGGCCGGACACCGTATCTTAGTATTAATACGACAACATTTGACAACACACTAGGCATCATCAAAAATGTCTGACATATTCTAACGGATACCTATGCACATTTCGACGACCGCTTTAGCCTAGTTGTTAGTTTGGTAGTGATCCTGCCTACGAAGCAAGAGGTCCTGGGTTCAAATCCCGGTAAAGGCAAAAATTTGTGTGATGAGCATGAATATTTGTTTCTGAGTCATGGATGGTTTCTATGTATTTAAGTATTGATATCTTATATATATATCGTCGTCTAGTACCCATAACACAAGCCTTACTGAGCTTACTATGGGACTAGGTCGATTTGTGTAAGATTGTCCCCTTATTAATATTTGTTTTTTAAGCAGTAACGCTGCTAAAGATTTTTTTTATTTTTATTTATTGTCCCCTTAAATTCATGATTATTATTATTTCTTACAGCATTATTAGGTATATAGGATATCTTAATGCTAGTGACTGTATTAATTTAAAATTAAATAAAAATATTGTGACAGTATGATTTTTTAACCACGCAAATTGCATGCAAGCGAGCGCTGTTCATCATATTAGCGAGCAAACGAGACAACATTTTGGGGCTACTGGGGCGACTGGCTTTAAGGTGTTGAAATTGGATATTTTTTTTTGCAGACGAGCGTTCACCAACATATATCGGCTACTGGGCGAGGGCGGCAGCTGCCTGCTCCTGTTTCTCGGCCACATGCCCATCTACGATGTGTTTCGAGTACTCGCCCGCCGCGCGTGCTGGAGCGCCTACTTGAAAAACGTCGACAGTTTCACCTCGCCGTATCATGATTCTCAGGTAATCATCCAGGAACTACATAGTTACATTATAATTATCAACTGAATTGTATATAGTAGGGCCGATACTGTAAAGATAAATTATTTACTATGTTGTAATCGTTTTTTTGCTTGTGTCCGTTTAACAAAAGAATCAAAATTCATAGGATACTTTTCGTTAACCTAAAAATCATTAAATTTGACAAGAAGGCCTTATAACACAAGCAAAAGGAAAAACCTCTCTGAAACCCGTATTTTTTAATTACATCACTAAAACAATGGGGTTACTGTAACGAGGAATCGAATGGTGGGTCCAAATTTTAAAGTGGGCCAACAGTTAAGATAATTGGCTACCGTGCATGCCCCCAGATATTAGATTATAAACTAACGTTGTTCACGTATTTGCGGTGACATTAATACGAGCTCACGATAATGATGGCGGGTTTATGTAGAAAAAGCATTCCAGTATTAATACGCAAAACATTTTGAATTGAAATCAATACCGGATAAACGATTTTTCAGGATGCGGAAAACGAGGTCCGAACTCTTATGACAAGTATCGGCTTCAAGAACGTTGAAGTTAAGCACCAGGATAAGTTCTTCTCATTCATCGACATGGATACCTGTAAAAGTAAGTATCCTTAGTACCGTCGAGTTCTCCAATATCTATACAGACAACCTTTCACTAATATCTATACATGTGTCTTATGTCAGTAACAATAAAATGTCTGTATAGATATTTTTGAAAGGTTGTCTGTGCAGACACTGGAGAAATGTACTCTGCCATTGCATAACCATATAGAATGTCTGAAACGTGGTAACGGAATCACTTATTTCCTGATTAACAGTGAAAATGCAATTGTTACCAGAAACCGAGCAGCATTTTTTTACTTAGCAGTGAAGAATCAATTTTGTCGATGACAAATAAGAAGTAGGTACACTGAATTCGAATTAGTTCCGGATTTAAACCAGGATATTCAACAACATCATATTTTTGCCTTTGTAAGTAAATGAAAAGAAGTATAGCTTTTATAATCATTTATTTCGATAGGCTTCGATATCACAAATATAAGGCACCATGGAAACGTTAAGTATATGCGGCTCCGCTGTCCATGTTGGCTCAATTTAGTAATAAATTCAACATTGACTAATATATTGTCGATTAATTGACCCTTGGAATTGAATTCCTTTTCTGCGAATAATGATTTGAACTGACCTGATGGCTGACCTGATGAGCTGATGACGTTGCTTATAATAATTCGTACCTACTTATACTACGTGGTATTCTTTTTGTTTCCCTATTCGGTCTGCACCGCGGCCAGTTACAGATATATGGTATGGGATAACCTTTCTGGGGGCCTTATGGGCCCAGGGCTACGCGGACATGTCATCATTGTTGCTGTCACCACAACGGTTTAGCCCCCAACACTTGGCTCGCTGGATCAATACATGAATACAGTCTAATATACTCTGTGGTAGACATGGTAGTAAAGTTTTCCTAGCGGCTAGCGGCGTAGCTAGCGGTTCCTATACCGTCAAGTCGGGTAACTCGGCTCTGGACCGGTAATCAAAACTCCTGTTTTCGGGCCTAGAGTGTACTACTATTTGTTCATAAGAGCAACCTCAACCTCTAGTATATAAATATTTCCCGCCCTATATTGTTCGTTGATTAGACTATTTGTACGTTGCAGAAGCAGTGAAAGCCGTGACTCCGTTCAGCATCCCCGAAGAGGAGTGGCCGGAGTTCCTGAGCGACTACTTGCAGGTTGTACGGGACATGCGCATGATGGACGTCAACAACAACTCACAGAAAAATTCCACTGGCATTAAATGTCACTACAAAGTTATCGTGGCGATGGGCACCAAGTGAATGCTATGATATGAAAACTGCGCATTATAATACTGGCTACCCTCGATCTGACAGTCACTAAATGTTTAAAACGTATCACTTTTTTAGATCATAACTGCCAGCTAAAATAGAAACGACTACTTTTACAATAGCACATGGTTTTAACGGCTAGAAAGTAAGAATAGATCGAGGAGTGGGTTCGAGGTGCGAGCCGCTAGGTGAGGACCTCGAAGGAGACGGGTCCATCTATGGCACTTTTGGCCGAGACATTACTTAGTGCTTTTCACCCCTACTACGAGGAAATTGCAAATAATTATAATTACTTATAAGTCAAAATTAAGTACAGCTGTGATTGAGCGTATCGCTGATCAAACTGTCCAACAATAACGTTGTTGGACAGTTTGAACTCATAGTTGGCCTGTTCGTGCGATGTCTACTAACCCCAGGTTTGAAGCCTGTTTTCTGACCATCTTTTGCCACATTTCCGAGCACTGGGGCGTGAAAATATTTAAGTTTGTGCTTTACCTGATATGCCCTTAAACGGTTTTGCGTTATTTTTGTTACACGTTGTATTTATTTCGTTTACAATCGATATTTGAATAGTCTTCTATAACAACATGGGAACGAACACACCGTGTAATTTTAGTATAAATATTTGTGCAGTCAATTAGCTATAAGATGTAGATATTTTATTGGATATTTCCTGAAGTACAAATTAACAGTATTAAAATAGTAATTTATAATAGAAAGTAGTTTCATAATACAACTTTACATAAGTATTATTAGTATTCACAATTACAATATAAGTAATGTCATCTCATTTGACGAAGAAGGTATTAAGGTCTAAAGAACTGGTTTTGTTATGACATAAACGGGTTGACGGATTTTGATGTATGAGATATCATTATTTACATTTGTATTGTGAAAATGACGTTATCTATACTTTTAAAACCAGTCAAGTATTAAAAATCGACACACCGCACATGATACCCATATCTTTATCAGGTACCTACTTTACATACCATCGGGGTGTACAATATACATATGTACATACCTACCTACCTACATGTATTTCTTTGCTATTCAATGTAATCAAATATCCGTTTATCACGCATAGCATCATATCTTCCATGACTGTACCCTGTTCCACATAATATTAGAAATATCGTGTGTTAATGGTCAATATCGTCCTGCGATCGCAAGGAAAACCATTTAGAAAACGTAAAAAAATTGTATTGTAACTGATCGAAAATCGAAATAAACAAATCTACCTAATTTTTAATATTTCCCTGTGATATCCTGGAAAAAAACGTACGTAAAAAGAAGAAAAAACTGTCAAAAATGTTACATATAATTTTCGGTTTTCCGTTCCGTTACCACCACCATACAAGCTTAGTATGGAAACGGCAACGGAATGGAATAAAATGGGAAACTTTTTTACTCGTATAACATTCGAAAGTGCTCTCGATTCTGAGTAGAAATAAAAAGCGGCCAAGTGCGTGTCGGGCCACGCACAACAAGGGTGCGTGCCTATTAAAAAGGTCGTATCGTTACTGAAATTGTATGGCACTTACGTCCTTTTCTTTAAGGAAAGCAGTTTTTTAGAATTATCTCGAAAAACCTTTGAACTGATCTTGTTCAATACAATTTTCGCTGAAAGAATTTAATAAGCCTAATTAAATAATTTAATGTTCATGATTTTTTTCATATTTTAAAAATACACGTGGGGAGTTTAAAAAAAAATGCCCGATTAAGGTTAACTAAAGTGATGTTTAAGTCACATCTAACCTGTCTGTTTTGTTACTAAATGTATGCAATTGACATTGACTATCGGTTTTGTTACTTTCCGTAACTATCCGTTTAAGGGCCCTAAAATAATGAATATGCCCACGTTTCAAAAATTAGATGGGGGTACACAATTTTAGTGACTTTCGGGGCGATTATCCCCGACTCTATTCACTTAATCAAAAACATTGCTTAGAAACCTTATATTTATTTTGAAAGGCCTATCGATTGATGTGCCACACGTGCAGGGCTTGCAATGAAAAAATGTTTTTTGACTTTCACTTTTATGTGGAGTGAACCCTAAAAAAAATTTTTTTAGTAATTTTATTACGAAATTATGTAGCGGCTAACAAAATACACCTATCCTCAAAATTTTATTCAAATACACCTTATAGTTTTCGAGTAAAATGCCTGTGACATACGGACGGACAGACATACTGACATGACGAATCCATGGTTCCTTTTTGACGTTGACCAGTTATTGGCGATTTACCCTATGTATAGACTGTGCCTATTAGGTCTTTTTAGTCTTGGACTGCCAGCCTTATCTGAATTCATCATCATCATCGTCGTATAATCTGAATTATTCTGTTAAACATTCATGTCCAAATACAATTCGCATTCGTTATAACAAGGATTAATTTATTATGGTTTATAGCATGTAAGTATTTTGTCGTTTAGACGGATAGGCATAAAAGCATTTGAACATACTAGAAATCATTTTTATACATTTTGTGAAATAAACTAAGCTTATATCTTGACAAGTTTATTTTTGACCCTAAGCCACGTTGCGGATTTTAATGGAACTATTTTATTTTACTGGCAAGGATTACTCTACAGACGATAGAAGTCGTCAAATATCACCCAAATAACATAATAAGTATATGATATCACCGATGTAAATCCATCATCTTATATCTCTGCTAATAAAACCCCTTTTATTGTAGTACTTACTTACAGTTCGAAGACACTCCTCTTTTTATCTTTAATAGTATTGCTTAGAGCATACATCGTTAATTAAGCTGGCCTTTGTACATATGTTACCTTCTCGTAATAATTGTTCAATTGCCGTGTTCTGTACATGCTTCTTTTGAAAGGGTTGTTGAGGAATTTAAGGCCGACAACTAAGCTCACTTATCCTATTTGTGGGAATATGGCTATGTATCTCTGGGTTTTCTATACTAAGGAGAGAGATGCAACACAAACACATGGGCAATACGATCACGTGAGTCGCCGGACATGAAGACCTCAAACGAGCCTTAAACATTGAAGTTTTTATATACGCGTCATTTTCCAATAGTCAAATGTCATGGTGACTTTGATGACAATAGTGAAATAAGTTACAAAGGATTAAAAATTGCAACAATTCAATGAAAATGAAAAGGGTAAAAGTAAGTACTAATAACCTATAACATAACCTGGAGCGAAAGAAAGGCATTATTTCTAATCATATGGCTTATTTCCGTTCCAGAGTTCACAAGTCACTGTCAAATCACAGACCTCTGTTATTCAAGCGAAAGAGGAGATTGTGCTTCCGCCACTCGATGAGTTCAAAGTTTGTATTAAAAACCTTCGAGTCACCGACCGGGAACGCAAGCCATATACCATCGCGGTCACTTTCTTTGATCAGCTGTTGCTCAGTGAGACAATTATGCCGATAGGAGCGAAAGATCCTGATAATGAGGATCCTATCTACAGCTATATCGTTATCGGGACGATGTTCTTTGACCCGGCAGACTACACGAAAATGTGCCTTTTTGCAGATAGCCCATTAGTTGGTAGGTACTTTCATGATTTGTATACAAAAGCATTAGAGACCCGGTTGCGGTCAAAATATAAAAATCGATTCAATAAATTCGCAGCATCGTAGGCAAATTGTATGCAAAGGTGTTGATTGAAAGAAACCGATGAGAAAGTATGGGATGCACAAGCAGGGTTTTGAAAGGGCTTGGGGTGTACGGATCAAGTCTTTTCTTTATGAGGCATAGCCAAAAAGTATTTGGCCAAAGGTCATAAGGTCCATTGCTCTTTTGTGGACTTGAACAGGCTTGTGACTGGGTGCTGAGGAATGAACTTTAGTCGTTACTTTCAATGTATGAAGTTAGCAGCCGCCTCATTCAGGCGCTGAAAGAAATGAGGATTCCAGTGCTTATGTGAGAATAAACGGGTCATACACTGATTTGTTTAGCATCGAAAAATATAGCGTCTCCGTGGCTGTTTAATTTATTCATAGACAGTTGTTTGAAAGATGATGACAGTGAACTTAGAATGGGTGGGTTATTCGTCAAGTATTTTCTTTAAGCCGATGCCCTGGTATTACTTAAAAGTTGTCTGGAAGAGATCGCTCTAAAGCGATAAGACCGCCTGTTGTTACCTCTATTTAACATTATGTACTCTTGTAACATGTTTTTCTTATGTTGTGGTGCAATAATAGTACATTGTGATACAAGTGAGGTAGGTTGATAATTACATCAGAGGCGAAATTGTTCACGCGAACCGCAGGTGAGCGTGATAAGGAAGCCGAGGATGTAATTATCAAAGCTCACGCGTATCATACGACGTTTTTCAACACATTTTGCGAGGAAAAAATCATTTTCTTAAGATGAAAATGTTATAGGCCTGCCAAATTATTTACTTTACATTAAGCAAATCATTACGATGACAACAGGTTTTTACTCACAATTGCACATCGCCAAGAATTTCCAGTGGCGTCCATTCTATTTATCACTTTTCTAGTCACCACGAGTCAACATTTTTGATAATAACCAAACACGTTTATACAAATTTTACAAATATTTGTGAAATAAATAACCTATCAAAATATAACCTATATTGGCACCCAACAGTTTTTTTTTCGTGAAGTTTGCGCAGTGTGGGCACAGAAATCTCTAAACAGCCAATACAAAATAAAATTATATTTTCATTTTAATATGTTATCTGTATTTAATTCATGTAGAATGTTATGAAAAGTGAATAGTTTTACTAAATTAAACGTTTCCATATCATATACAAAAAGAAATAGTCAATTAATTAACAAAAAGGATTTAATTTGTTTAGTCGAGTAAGAATCCATTTGCCGAAAATTAAAAAAAAAGCTGTACATTCTGTACAACCTGGTTAATTTAAGAATGCACCGTGTTCATGCATATATCTTGCTGCAAGGTGCCAACGTGACTTAATCGGGATATAACCATAACACACAAGTGTTGTAAAGTTATAAAACACGCGTTTTTAATATCCAGGATTATGAGCCTAAAAGCGACACAATAAGAGGTACGTTACGAGCAATTGTGTTGAAAAGAATATATTATTATTATTATTACTTGAGTCTTCGACCGTGGAGTTACAGATGATGGTAAACACAATATATGAATCTTTTAATAGAAAAGGTATTAAAGTGAACGTAACTAAAATAAAGTAATGGTATTTGAAAGAGATGATATTATGACTGATTGCGAAATTATGATTCGTGACGAAAGGTTGGAACTAGTGAAAGAGTTCGTGTATCAGGGGACTTTATTCACTAGGAATGAAAAGCATCAGAGAGATAATGAAAGGAGAGTCAAGTAAATGCAGCGGAAATGAGAGCGTTGCGAACTATGTATGAGGTGAGTTTCAGGGATAGAATAAGAAATAGTATTCAGAGAGAGATGTGTGGAGTGACTGAAGATGTACTGACGAAAATTAAAACGGGCATGCTAAGATGGTATGGGCATGTAGAGAGGTACAGTTGGAAGGGGTTGACTTCGTCGAACATTTTTCGACCAAATTTGAGAAATCCTGAAGAAAGGTCAGATCAAGAGTACTCTAAACCGAAGAGCATGTATGTAGAATGAACGTAAATCAAGCAAAAAAGGATTGTGAAGCAAGTGGAAATCCGTGATCTCTAGACGTGATTATATGTAGGTATGTATGATTCAATGAATTGTAGGTGTAGGGCCCGGGCCACCCGCTAAGTATATTAAGGTGTGAACCTTAAATTGTATAAAACATTAAGGTGATTCGATTTCCATACAAAACGTTATTTGACATTCACAGGCTAACAGCGTGATTTTTTAAGAAAACTATGTAAGTAATTTTCACACATTGGCTTTCCATTTGCGCGAAATTCCCCCTTTCCTTGAATAAAGTTGTACAAACTAGAATCATTTCAGAAAAATGGTTTTCCCAAAGTATGACGTCACAAACTAATATCTCAAATTATTCTAGTTTATACAAGTTTATACAAGAAAGGGGAGAATTTCGGCAATCAATTTGCTTTCGACCATTTTATGGCATACTAACGTTCCATTGAATTCTTTAAGATGTCACCATGTACCTTCACCTCGATTAGATCCATCCTTTACTTATTACAGTTCGGATTCAGCCCGCTGATCAATCAGAACCTACGCCATGTGCGAATTGCTGCAACATAGATATCTTGCCACTGTTTCAAGGTAAGTACTTAATTTTTCATTTTCACGAGGTTTTTCATTTCTTCTCTCAGAAATACTAAATCGTGCGACCGACATTTACAAATTGTATTACAACGAAAAATGAGCTGATGCAATTTCCTTGCACAGTTACTTTACGTTGAACAAGTATCTTAAACTGTAGTTAAGATGGTTGGAGACAGTCTTAAATACAGGCAGGTAACTGTTATTAAAATGATATAATTGTAATTATGAAATTATAAATGCCTAGTAATTGTCATATAACATAGTACTTAAGAAAGATCTAAGTATATAAATTGTTTATGTACAGTCAGCGTCATATAGTTAGTAGGTAGCAGCCAGAGTAGCCAAATATATCGTAACACACCCTTATTCTTACAGTAATAAAGACGTGTACCGAAATATTTGGGTACCTTGGCTGCTAGTAACTATATG
Source organism: Epinotia demarniana (assembly GCA_945867215.1). Classification (NCBI taxonomy): domain Eukaryota; kingdom Metazoa; phylum Arthropoda; class Insecta; order Lepidoptera; family Tortricidae; genus Epinotia; species Epinotia demarniana. The sequence goes on along the minus strand of OX244260.1, from coordinate 14,275,339 downwards.
ACGCTGACTGTACTAGCTTTAATGTCATTAAATATAACCTTGCTCTGCCCTTCCTGGGTCGTTTGTATCTTAGAAATAAGTACTCGCATTAAGATTGCAAATAAACGATTATATTATACATATATTTAAACTCTCAGTATATCCACTCATTATTCTTACAAACGGGTCTTAATCGTTATACGCGGCTCAACCGATTTGGATGAAATTTTGAACCTGAAGATAGTTTTTAACCTGAATTAAAATATGGGATATTTTTTATCCTCGCAGGTGAGTCGCGGGCGGAGGCTAGGAAGTATATATATTTTTTTAAAACGTTTGAAATGTACCTGTTAATAGGAGTAACGGAAATAAATACCTCAAAGCGCATGGAGCCAATGGTAGAGCCGACGGCCCTGCAAATCAAGAGCTGGGACAACTTACCCCTCATCACGATGAAGCTGCAAATTGTCCGAAACCCTGAGAACAGTGTTCACCACGCAATCATAGATGCTGCAAACTTTATGAAAGTGACCTTAGTGGCTGCATATAACGTTATTGTCCCGTATGACACATCATACGAGTATGTTGCTGCCACTAAAATACGATTAAGCAATGAAGAGGTGAGTAAAAGTTAATCGGTACAAGTTTAGCTATTTACCTAATTAATACCAGGACGGGTATAATTTATGTTGTAAATTCTAATCAATTCCAGAAAATCTCTTAATACTATCAAGAAACCACTAAGTGGTACACAGGTAGATAAATAGGCGTAGAATGGCATCGTCAATTAATAAAATCCATTTGATTTCAGACGTTGGGTGTTGAAATGTACAAACAGAGCATTCCTTTTCCCAATAGATTTTCAACTACCGCATTATACCCGAGGTGGGAGAGCATTTCATGGGGAGACGTGTTTAGGAAATGTGAAGAAAAGCTCTCCTTCAGCGTAGACGACATACAGAATAATGAAAACATCCATTTAAATCATTACTTGAAACAATTAAACCAGATTCGTAAGTTAATAATAGTTCTACTCTCGCGTTGTTCCTTGTTCACCAGTTTGCTTGATAATACTAAGCATAATGATTCCTACTTTTCATGCTACTAGACCCCTTGCCTAGTCAATCAACAACATAATATTTAACGCATACCCCTTATAGCGTATATTAACCGAATTAAAAAAAGGAAGAGGTTCTCAATTCGGTTGTATTTTTTTTATTATTATTATGTTTTTCATGCTCACGGGACAATTATGTCCCGGACCTTTGCGAGGCGTGCGTGGTACAGTCACCAGCAATAAGATCTGCCACAACATAGCACGCATAAATATATGATACAACCAAGTACTATAGATAGTCCTTGATACAACTCTATGTCTAATGCCATAAGGACGTATATATTAGGCACGCATGTAGTAATTTCGGTATTTTGTATAATAACTTCGGTATAATAACTCGTGTATATATACCCGGAAATCACAAATGTGGTGAAGTGGAACTGATGATGAAGACCACAGATGTCCTCCTGCAACTCCCTATACATGTACTTAAAACAATGGTAGTACGTCACAGATTCCGATATGATTCCGTTGAAATAGCAACTAATGAAGTGCCAAAGGTCTCAAAATCACCTTTCTTGATGAATCGACGGAACTCCTGATATAAGTACTTAATCATCGGCCCACATACGTACAGAGATTTGGATTTTTTCTATAATAACCAATGTTCTTGTGTAAGGTGGAAAGGAAATTTGGAAATGTTTATGTGACTTGGCGGAGTAGTGGAGTGAAGTCGGTTAAAACTTTTTTTTAAGTATTATATTATTGTATTATTATATTATTTGACTCGACGTATTGATAATTATGACATTTCTTGCGCGCACTCTATCTGACACGTAAGACGTGCATAGGTGAAAATCTAATAATACGTCGTTATCATATGAATACGTCGATTCAAATATACCTCCTTTATGAACTTATGATTTCAGACACAGTGGTTTGGAGTTCCTTCCACCGTAGCCTGTTGCTAGCGGACGACGAGCGCCTCCTCGAAAGGCATTTGCGCCAGCATCAATGGCCTTTAGAAATCCAAATGTATAATGAGGAGGGTGGATTCAGCTTTATGGGCTTTTTGGATTTGTTCAAACTCCTCTATCCAGGAGGTATTACACTCATATATTTACTCGTATTTAGTGGGCATATTCATGGGTAAACAGAACTCGGTTTCATGACTTTCATGTCTGCTCTTATACTAGATGGCAGAGAAAGTACTTAGCTATAAATGTTACAGTACGGTGACAGGTATTGCAACAATGAATATCAGAAAATCTGGTCCTTCGAGCCGGACTCCGTTTAAATTTTTAAAGTGAAAACTTCTTTAGTGGCGCTGTGCACTTTTGTGATAAGGAAAAAATGTTAAACTCGCAACAGGTCACGTGACATTCGTAAGACGGACACGTGACCTGACCGAAAGGTCGTACCGTCGACCGTAGGTCCAGAACCATTTGTGGGACTCTCGCAGGGAACCATAAATTCGGCCTTTAAAGCCTACGCCAAAACCAAACACCAACACGAGTGAAGGAATGAGGCGGGCTTAAGGCACTCAAAGCTCTTCATGGAAGGAGTGGACTCGGGCTGGACTAACCAACTCTGGAAATGCAGAAGGAAGCAGCTCAGAATCATATCTGGGGTGTTCACAGGTCACTTCGGGATCAAGGATCTCTTGGCCAAGATGGGACTATCGGACAGTTTAGACTAGAATGTGTGGCGAGGAGGATGAGACTATGGAACACTTATTGTGTGAATGTCATGCCCTTGCCAGACAAAGAATGAGTTACTTTGGTAATGGATATCCGCAACCAAAGGAATTCAAGGTTCTCCCGCTGAGCTGCGTCATCCGCTTTGAAGACCTGACCGAAAACTGTTACAATGTCATTGATTTTTCACTTCTGCAGGTTTTACATATGCGTATATTGTAATATGATTTTTTATCGTAAGAATCGACCGTGCGGCTGGCCGTGCCCCTGCAATGGGCGGACGGTGCTGTGATGATGGAGCGATGCGGCTGCGATCTGCTCTTGTCTTCCAACGATAGAACGCCACGGTCGACAATGGTTTCTTTGCTCCATAATCCGACAAAGTGAGTTTCTATGATTCTATGACTAGCACACTGAGCACAACATTTTGAAGCCCGCGAAACGAGCTTTAATATAGGTTCTGCCACTAAGCTTCAGGGTATTTATTATTCTATATTAGAATATTTTTGTTTTTAGTTAGCTGAAACTGATAGTCTTGGATTTGAATCCCGGTAAGAGCAAATATTTGTGTAATGATCATGTGTTTTTTTTTAGGACTTGGATGTTTTCAATGTATTTAAGTATTGATATTTATTAAATATGTCGTCGTCAGTAGTTTTATTGTCGTTTTTATGAAACTAGGTATTTGTGTAACATTGTCACCTAATATACATATTTATTATTTTGTAATATTCATTTCCCCCAAAGAAATAAATAACACCCACCACCACCAAATACCATTTGGGGAGGCCTATGTTCAGCAGTGGACGTCTTTCTTCAGATATGATGGTGATGGATGATGATGATTATTTATTTATTTATAAGTTTTATATCATATCTATATTAGTATCACATATTTTATTTGAAGAAGGCTGGTTACGTTGAAAAACTAATAATAGTAATAGTTTTAAATATAAAGTTACCAAAAATCAATGGCCATTTCGAAAAGCAAAATACACAATTAAAAACTTTTTCCATATTCTCGTTAACGGAGTACGGTTTTCCAACCTAAAGATTTTTCGGTTTGCGCCGGAATGTTTCGTCAGATGGTTCATTCGTTAGATTAGCCGGTAAGCGTTCGTAATAAGCGGGTCCGATCCGATGACGCCTGTGTTCTTTGTAGTGAAGATGTATCCCTATCACATGATTACATATCCCGTCTCTTACTTGTAGGGACACAATAGGTACTTCCGGGAGTGGGTTCACAGATACCACGCAACAGCCGCTGCCGACGGGGGCCGACGAGAGCGCCGCGTTCGTCATCCTTGAAGTGACGCTAGCACGACCCTTGATCAAAACAACCATACCACCGTTCATTTCAGAGTGAGCGCAATATTTAACTTACTTAGTTAAGACATTGGGCTAGACATTGAGGCAGATTATGCACATAAAACAGTCTCTGCACAGGTATCTTTTGCTATGTTTCCATTCTTTCAAGTCAAGTTACACATAGGTACATGGCTTTGTGTAGAACATAGTTTAGATTAATTCTAGTACAAAAGCGCCTAACACCAATCTGAACTGCCTCGAAGTCTGATCTTTTACAACACACTGGTTTGTTGTCAAACACACCATTTCAACCCCAGTGACAGATTGCTCCGCCAATACTTTCTAACGGTCATCAATCATCGTCTTAAATTAATTGTAGGTTGGTCAGCTTTTATTTAATAGTCAATATTATGATATGGAATATACATACATCAGATTATCATAGTTCTGAGTACACGCTGGGTCAACGAGCGGCTATGTATCTCACTCTAACAAATAGCTGATGTAGTGTATGAAGGTAAATAAGACCTAATACACATTAACATCTCGGGCACACATGAGATGACGTGCACAGTTTTGGCGGGAGCGAGTCTATGGTCTATAGTCTATGTCTGGAGGTTTTGGAGTGAGACGCGTGCGTGTGTGTGGGCGAGCCGGTGTAAAGTTAAATACGTGATATAATAGAACATTACAGCTGCCAAATAAATGCTTCGCGTTCGTTTGCTCAGTGTGTACCCAGCATAATATGTAACACGACATAAAGGTTGGAGATCGAGAGTATGCTCGGGACGAAGAGTGACGTCAAGCGCACATGCACGGGGCGTGGACAGCAGAACACGGAATGGCGTGACACAGTCGCCAACGCTGCTCTCTCGCTGCGCAGATTGCCTCACTTTGGTATGTTGACACAGAGACCAGTAGTTTTATAGATGTTTACGGTCACTTTAGTCATAAGCGATTAAACCTGGACGCTCTTTCGGAGGAAATTGTATTGGAATTGGAGTGTATGGATCTTCTCCATGCAGTAAAATCTGCAAGTAAAATTCATAGTTCCGTCTACACATTTCGCCAACGCTGCTCTCTCGCTGCGCAGATTGCCTTACTTTGGTATGTTAACCCCAGAGTTTCAACCAGTAGTTTTTAACATGTTAACGGTCACTGTCATGAGCGATTAAACCTGAACGCTCTTTCGGAGGAAATTATATTGAAATGTGTCTTCTCCATGTAGTAAAATCTGCAAGTAACATTAATAGTTCCGTCTACACATTTTAATAGTCTCTTTCAGATACAGCTACTTATCGCCACGGAACTATGTTTCCCGTTACATTCAAGTACCAAAATTTTGACGATAACTGGTTTTCCTGTCTGATTTGATGACCATAATAGGAGCATAGTAAAACTCTTCGTTAAGCTATGTTAGATAACTACGAGTATTTACATAGATGATGATAGTGATGAGGTCTACATTTGACGGCTAAAATAGGGGACTCGGCGGCTCGAAATGCAGGTTTTTGTATGGACCGCTCGCCTGCCCACATTTCCTCTTAAGACTTAGACAGCCCGTGCGCAGACGCAGCAATGCATCATTATTTTATTCCTTGGCAATTGTAGGAACTACAGATTTCTGCACGTTCTACCGTCAGCTGAGCGAGTCGCGCACGCGCGTGGAGCTGACTGCCTCGTTCTGGCAGGACGCGGCCGTCTACGTGAACAACAACTTCGTCCCCCAAGATTTCTTGCACTCCAAAGAAACTTATGAAGTATATTCCAACCAATTTCCTTTTCAATTAAATCTTCTTTGCCTTTCTTATGCGACATGAAGAAATATACTTACTCAGCACAAGCAACACAGCACAATATTTTATATCGCTAAAGTCGACACAAATCATTCTTCTTTCATATTTTTTTCATACACGTTAGCAAGTTACGAATGCTTTAGGTCAGGAGCCTTTCAGGGTGATTGTTTCAGTGATTCAATAATTGTCTCCTCATCTTGAATTATTCTGTAGCACCTACTTAGGTGCTACAGAATAATTCGAGACGAGGAGTAACTACCTAATGAGTACCGTATTTTTAACACCAAGCAACCTTCAGCATTATTTCCAAGCGGAGTATGCATATAAATCTTTAAAGCAATTTAGGTTACCTTTTTAAAAATCTGGAATAGAAATTGCTTCTCACGGTGGTCTGGTCGCTGACAAATGCTTCTAGATTTTTGTACTTTGATACTTATAGCACTTTTGCACAGGAGATGTTGATGATGGCACACGCGTGCCTCGTGCGCGACGCCTGCGCAGCCATGGTCGGGGCGGAGGCGGAGCACGACGCCACGCTGCGGGCCGCGAGACACGCCCGCCAGCTGCAAGACATCCCCCATGCCAGAGACCTGTATTTGCTTGTGCGAAACTTAAACACAATGCTGGACTCATGGCAATAGCGATCACTGTCGCGACTTTCATCTCGACGTAGTGATTCATTAGAGTTTGCTCTTCTTTTCGATACGTACTGTGATCCGATATCGGTTTTTTAACTATTGAATTGTTTATATATGAGCTTGCACTAACTAACTACGACATGAAGTCGCTTCAGCGATTTCTGTTGCCAAGTGCACGCAGTGAGGAGCTTATTAACTTACATGATAACATAGTTTACATAGTATTGCCCTGCACAGGGACGCGGCACCACTTATATAGACACAATTTTACATCAATCTTAATTATGATGTCTTCTTTGTACAGTCAAGTGTAAAAATATTGGTGCATATAACGTATCTACGTATAAATATGTCCCATAACTCTTATGTCAGCGGATTAAGGTTTTGGTGCTTATTTATGAGCGGATCTTATCGATACATATTTTTGCACTTGACTGTTAACAGCTTGTGACAGAAAATGAAAACAACGCAAACGCCTGGCGTGAGCTGTCTACTTGCTTGAAGGACAAGGACATTGACCTCGCAAGGGTGTGCATCAACGAAGCGCTGCTGCTGGATCCAAGGCACCCGCTCACGTAAGATACTCTTCAAAACTACGTAACACTGATGTGATAACATTGAATCATCACTTATCCCTTTATAGAAATGAGACAGAAACAAAGCACATCATCAAACAGACACCTAAGGCGATTCTCCCACTACACCGCGTCCCGCCGCGGTGCGCGGAGCGGCAGATTTATTACACGCGCATTCCCGCGCATTGCCGCGTCGGCAGTGTGAATTGCTGTGTACGATTCTCACCGACCGACCGGGCCAGGCCGGAGCGCTCGAAGATTTTTGAAAGTAGTTATTTCACACATACTTAACCTAACTAAATAATGACGTCGTCACGACCCAAAAAAACAATGACTAGAAATAAAAAACACAATAAAAAGCTGAAAATGGGAGATTAAATGTACCTATTACAGTACCTATACATTTTCAGGCTACTCTCGAAAGGCAGCATGTTGTACCAAGAAGATCCTGATTCCGCAGAACTCTTCTTCACTGCAATCTTAGCCCTGTATCCATTCTGGACCACTGGCTGGGTCATAGCCCATGCTTTCTACAAAGAACGCCAAGAATTTCGTGTGGCTGATGAAATCAAGGAGTGTATTTATCGGTAAGTCTAGTATCTAAATATGTGTATAACACAATTATAAAGAAGTATCATAATTGGTTTACAGGAGAAGGATGCACCTAAGATTGCGCGTAGGACGTAAAACTCTATATACTCCAAGAAAAATACGGATTTAAATAACATTAATCTTTAATACAGGTCGATTCACGAGAGCTGGCATGAATGAATTGACCGAAAGTAATGTCACTTGTCACTGTGAGTGGCAGTGTGAGTGCCGTTCGTTTTCGTTATTCAAGAAAAAAAAAAAAATCTGCACCAAGTATCATGTTAATCCTTTTAGTAATTATTATTAAAGGCCTTTGTAAATAAACGTATGTATATTTTTCTGACTTATTTTTAATGTCAAGAATCGGAAGGTGATGGCTTCTGCAAACTGTTAAAAAGATAAAAAAGAGCAGAGAGCGAAGAGAATGCTATTCTCTTAAACACAATTATCATAATCACTTTTTGCACCAACCTGTATTTAATAATTATGTGATGCACACATAGACATTATCATTCACTCGTTCGATTCATTCGTGCCAGCTTTCGTGAATCGACCTGTACCTAGCGTGTTTTTTAGGGTTCCGTAGGTAGTCATCAAGGAACCCTCATAGCTTCGCCATGTCCTTATGCCGTCTGTCCGTCTGCGGCTTAGCTCAGTAAGCCTACAGTAGCTAGAAAACTGTTATTCGGCATTCAAGTATATAGTAGTAGAATAAAACACGTAAGGTGGAGATATTTTTATTTCTCGTTAAACCCATATGGTGACGTATTACGTATTTTTTTAGAGTCTTGTCGCCCCCCCCCCCCCCCCCCCCTGCCGGCTAGATGGCAAGTACCTATTGGGAATGTTAAAAAAATCGTGGCATACAATGAATTTAAAAGGAAAACTATCACGGCTAAGTAGGCATAACTAGTTACCTACCGATAGTCTACCAACTTTCGTAAAAATTTGGCCGACGCAACCGCACCACTTCGGTGGACTACGCGTGGCCCTGCACGCAGTTGGCCGGTTTTTTGTTTGTTCAAAACGTATATGCTTAGCGTATAATATTCAAGAATCCTACACACGGAAGTCACTATTTAGATTTGAATTAAGCTTTCTTTGTCTTTTATTGTAGGATTTTACTTGAGTAAGCAAACAAATTACAAAACAAAAACATTAATAACATCAAAACACAGACAAGCCATAGATCCCATCCACTTAAGAACCGCCATAGAACAAGTTAACAGTTTTAAATACTTAGGTAGCATAATAACCTGTGACTCCAGATGTACTGCCGACATAAAAGCAAAAATAGCAATGGCGAAAAAAGCGTTCAATGGCAAAAAACATCTCTTTAGAGCCAAAATTTCCAGAAGCGTAAGGAAACGTTTTATAAAGTCTTATATCTGGAGCATAGCGTTGTATTGCTGCGAGACATGGACACTTACCCAGCGAGACCGAGAAAGATTAAGTGCCTTTGAGATGTTGTGTTGGCGAAGGATGGAAAGAATTAGTTGGACGGAAAGAAGAACGAATGAAGAGGTTTTGGATTTAGCCGGAGAGAAGAGATCCTTGCTAAGGACGATTGAAAATAGAAGAGGAAATGTGTTGGGGCACCTGTTACGACATGACATTTTCATAAAAACTATAATCGAAGGGAAAATAGAGGGAAGAAGAGGCAGAGGAAGGCCGCGACGTGCTTTTATGGACCAGGTCAAGGAGAAGGTCAATGTAGTGTCGTACCAGGAGCTCAAAGCAGTGGCAGAGCGTAGAGCTGAATGGCGGTTACTCCACCGACAAGAGCAGAGATCTTAAGTTGAAGAAGAAGAAGAAGCAAACAAATATAAACTAGCCTAAATTAAACTTAAAACATTTTAAAAAAATAGACATATCAGGAGGTAAATTAAGTCTTTTTTTACGTATTTTGTTAGATTTGGTCTCTAGGGAATTATTTGAATATCGAATCTGATATCGGTGACGATATAATTTTTTTGTGTAACGGATAGCCGTTAAAAGAAACAGCTATTAAAAGTTATTCCAACTTTGCCTTTTTTTTCATACTCGTTCTCAATAAAATGACAGGCGTACCTAAAAAAAAAAAACAGCGTTTAGTTATTTATTCTCCGAAAACTCCAAAATCTTAACGTGCTGCATTGCTTTCTTCTATTCTACGACAGAGACATAACACGTAGAACCGATGGCCGTTGGGGTGGAAAGGTTCTCGAGTGGCGACCACGCACCGGAAGGCGCAGCGTGGGTAGGCCCCCGACAAGGTGGACTGATGATCTGGTAAAGGTTGCCGGAGTCCGCTGGATGCGGGTGGCGAGGGATCGGTCACTTTGGCACTCTTTGGGGGAGGCCTATGTCCAGCAGTGGACGTCTTTCGGCTGATATGATGATGATGATGATTCTACGAGTTATACCTGTGTTTGAGGATACGAGTATGATGGAGGATAAAGATCGATAAGAATGAGGATGGTATATATACATTCGATTTGGCTACTGGCATGGACAGGCTGTTAAATAGTTTCTTAATTAAAGGACTCGAGCTAAAGGCTTGATGCACGACTTGGCCCCGGAGCGTGGCTGGCAGACGGAGCTGGGCGACTGGTGGTACCCGACGCCTCTCGTGCCTCTCTCGAACCTGTTCCTTGAAGCCGCTGACCTCTTGCTGAGGTTACGTGAAATGCCGGTTAATACATTTTATGATCTCGGTTAAACTTCAATTTTTAAAAGATTTTTAGCATATATCTGAATTACAGAATTAAGTACGTTTTTCATTCACTTCATCGCGTTATATCCAAAATAGTAAAAGACCGCTTTTACTTTTTATTAATATGAGTTTTTCACATTTGTTTCTGCGAGTGCACATACTCGTAACAATGACGTGTTATTATTCGGTCAGCTAAGTCAGGCATGTATCCCTGTCATTATAGAGATTGTTTTTCCATTTCCCTTACCAACTAACTAACTTATCGTAACTTCAATCGCTCACCGACTCAAAGAGAGCTTTGGCCTTCTACACAACTTATACTCCACCATTTTCCTTGCACCATTTCCCACCAGTTCAAGGCTTGTAGATCGTGCAGGTTGGATGCGACCACCGGAAACAGGGACAAATCGACGAGCATAGCTGCATAGACGGCCCATATATTTGTGCTCGCTTGGCGCCCTTACCTTCCCATTTCACTACGGGAGAATACTTTAGACTCAATGGCGTCATCCTTAGTACTGAATCTCTTATATCTCTACCTTTTCATTATTGGTATCAACAGCTTGCGGAAGTGTGCTTGGCATTGTCGCTTTCAAGCCACGGCGCGGAGCCGGCGCACGCGCACCTCGTGGCGCTGACCTGTCGACTACGCGGTGAAGTCGACGACGCTCTTTGCCACATCAATGGAGCGTTAGAGTCTTTTGGAGAAGTTAGTTTACTTATAGTAGTAGGAAATACTTGAGATGGAGAATATTAAAGTAATGGTATTTGTTTTAAAATTTAATAGTACGTACCGAAGGTTCTCTGTTAACAAGTCCCCTGTTGGCGTATACCAAAAGAGCCTATACGTGGCCATCCCTTTCTATATCATGCAACGCGCTCTCGCAGAAAATGTTAAAAGTTGCATTGACGAAGCGAATTGATATAACGTAAAGCACGTACTCATGCGTTCCGTAGCAGCGCGCGGCAACCACTAACATAGCAACTACATTGCATATAAGCATGTAGGTAGCGTGTAGCGGCGCGACGCCGTCACGGAGTGGACCGCCCCTGGTCTGGGGTTCTTTATAAATAAGTTTCTCTTTATATCTCTTGTGTTACAGATACACTATTTGCGAAGTTTAGAAGCGGAATGCTACAAAAAGCTCAATAATCAGATTGCAGCTATGGCCTCTTTTGAAAAAGCGGGGAACTGTGTTAATGCACACAGGTACAAAAAACTACCTACTCCTAGTTTGTAATTTTTTTATTATTTCTATTGAATCAAAGCAATGTTTTTGAACTAGAATACCAAAATCAACAGAGGCCACTCGTCGTAACGACACTGTGACTTACAGTTTTACTGCCAAATACAGGATAGTAAACGTCAATTTATACATTTTCCGTATGTACATATTTATACATTTTCCGCATCACTAGAAAGGAACAAGGAGCAAAAGTGTGAAACTAACTGTGACGCCGAACGCGTTTGTGAGACAAATTGTGTTACCAAGTAATTTACTTGCCCAGGTTTCATTTGCCACTCGACCTCACAATGCTGTAGGGGTAAAACAGCACTTGGTTTATACTAAAAAAAGAAGCCAAATCCGTGAATCTTATGCCGTTCTTCGTACTTACGAACACTCGATTGTGAGATAGGTGTAAACTACCAGCACTCGACCGATAGCAATGTTCCGCTAATAAGACTAATACAATGGGCATGATGACAGTAATTAAAAATCACTAAAATATGGTATTTTCTTAGTGCATTTTTAATCATAGAATTCGAAAATTGCTCATATTTTTTTATTAAGTAAGGGATTATTATTTATTTTGATAAAATTAAACCGAAAAATACGGACGCCCGCCATGATATGTTAAACACCAATCAGAGCGCATGACGTCACGTGTGTATAAACAAATACCCATAGCGGCCATTACCACAGATTACAGAGAAAACTTACGTACTGAAAGAATAGTAAGACAGGGTGGTTACGCCGTCAGAGCAAAATCCCTTTTGGCCTCCTTTCTTAAAAAAGCTGTTGAGACTGCTTACACGCACCGCCTTCATAGTTCTGGCTGTCATAAAAAAAACATTCAGTTACATACGTCAACGCATAATTTTTATATTTTCTCCGCTGCAAACTGATCTACGAATAATAAGATTGTTATTAATAAGTACCTATAGTGATTGTGCTAGTTACTCCTGCCGCTCCTCTCTGCTTACGCCCGCTCCAAGTCACTCGGACAACTAAGGTAAGCAGTTTCAGCTTCTCAAAATTTGCATATTTGGTTTGTCTTTTATCCTACGGCGTAACCTTGCCTTCGGCTCCGCTCATCACCGCATAGTCTAAATTGCCTATTTACACGGCCTAAGCATATTTTTGGTCCTATCGAGTTCCGGATTCTTCCGTCCAAATTTTTAAAATTCACATTTATTTTCCGCAATACTCATATATTTCACCCGCCATTAACGCTCATTTCATATATATCACGCTCATTGTCATTTACATTTCGCTTAACATTGTCATTAATATAATTGAAATTTTAATTTAGCCAACATGTCTAAATCTGAAATGGAAATTAAGTTAGCAGTGTTAAAAAGTAAAGAAGAGAAAATCTTTCAGCGATTTACTCGCATACATGCCGCTTCTAAAAATATTTCAAATTTTGAATCGCGAAGCAACGAGTCTTTCATGGCCGATAGTGAAACGATTGATGACTTACGTGTGAGTTTCGAATCAATTCTGGATGAGATGAATAAAATCATCATGTCTCTCGTTCCTGGTACCAAGCCTGACTATGAGGCCCTGGATGCGTTCGAAGATATGTACTCAAAAATAAAACGCACTCGAAACAACATTATTAAAATGTCAATACCGCAAGCAAGTGCATCATCCGCACCCGCGAGTCGTAACAACGGCTCTTATATTAAACTCCCGCCTATAGAATTGCCTTGCTTTGATGGTCGTACTGAGAACTGGCCCATCTTCTATGAGTCATTTAAAACCAACGTACATAATAATGACCAACTGACTGACTCGCAACGTGTGCAATACCTCATGGGCAAGCTAACACATAATGCTCTGAAATTAACCGCTGGTTTAGTGCCTACAGGTGAAACCTATTCCATAATTTGGGACAGTCTTGTCAAAAAATATCAAGATAAACGCGCCTTGGGTACTTATTACCTCAACAATGTATTTGACTTAAAACCATGCTCAAACAATGCCAGCAGTCTCAATACCTTCATTGAGAAGTATTCCGCGTCTATCGCCGCTCTTAAGCAGTTAGACATTCCTGATTTGGCTGATTTTCTTCATTTGAATTGCGCATTGAGGAAGACCGACCAACAGACTTTACAAAGTTACGAAATGTCAATTCGCGATGTTGAGATTCCGACTTATAAATCGTTCATATCGTTTATGCAAGACCAAGTTAAGATTTTAGAACGGTCCAATGGTAGTACCGTCGGCAAATCAGTTGCCAATATACCGGCACAAACTACGCGAACTACGTATAAGGCGTTTGTAGCCAGCAATGATACCGCTTCAAAACCCGCGATTAATGAACCAGCTTGTATATTGTGCAACAAAAAGGATCATTCGCAACTTTATGCTTGCATGAAGTTTAAAAACATGGTCTCCCCGCAAGTGAGGTTTGAATTTATAAAAGATAAGCATGGTTGTGTTAATTGTTTAAGTACGACGCATACACTTATTAACTGTAACTCGCGTCACACTTGCAACGTGTGTCAGAAGCGTCATCACACGTTCTTACATTTTGAGTCGAATAAAGCTGCTTCCGCTAATATTAAATCAACGCAATTGTTCGCCAACACTAACGACGTTACTTCTTCCGCCGCTCATGTACCGCGACCGTCAGCAGCCGCGCCTCCATCGCGCTCTCCGCCTGCAGTGTTCAATTCTTGTGAACCAAATGCACCTAATGCAAACTCGAACTGTGTCTGCACACCGCAAATAAATACTCCGCTGACTGCTCATCCGCCCCGCGATAGCATTAATACGCAATGGTCACCTGATGGGGCCATAGCACAGCCGCTTTCTAACGCTTCGGTCTCACTCAAAGTAGAGTCGAACCCTAAGTCAACAATATTGTTGTCAACCGCTCAGGTGTACGCTAAGCCTTATAATGGTGATGGTAAGACGATTATAAGATGCCTAATTGATAATGGTTCACAAAACAATCTAATAACGCTTGATTGTTGCAAATCACTTAACTTACCCGTGATACCGCTTAACAATTCCTATATAAAGGGTGTTGGTTTAACGTCGAGGCCTATACTTGGTTATGTTTATTTGAATATTGAATCGCGCATCTACCCAAATAATAAATACTATATACATGCTTTAGTGGTAGATTGTATAACAGATCAACTGCCCGCGCATTTCGTCGAAGCTAATAAATGTGACTTGGCATATCTTGCCGATATACCGCTTGCAGATTTAACCTGGAATATTCCAGGCTGCATTGATGTGGTGCTAGGTGTTCAACTCTTCCCGTATATATATTTGGGGAACAGAGTAGATTCTGGCACATGCGCACCCCCCGCTTTGCTAACCACGTTTGGTTACGTGTTAATGGGTGACTATCCTTGTAAGTCTAACTCTAATGACACTTCTTTTACCGCATTTGTGCTCAATGACCTTGAATCGAGTCTCAATAAATTTTGGGAATTAGAAGAGATCCCATACAAACGTTTTCTTAGTCCGGAAGAGACTGAGTGTGAGAATTTGTACACTTCTTCCGTGACTCGAAATGATGATGGCAGATATTCTGCAGCCTTGCCCTTCTGCAAAGATGCGTCTGAGCTAGGCAATTCTCGAGCTGTTGCTCATCGCCGCCTACTTTTTTTGGAAAAGAAGTTTAAACAAATACCTACACTTCGTGATGATTATAACCAAGTCATCAAAGAATATCTGCAAAACGGTTATCTTACCGAAGTTCCTGAATCTGACGTCACTGATGACGGATATTACATTCCTCATCACGCAGTGGTTCGTCCTGATAAATCTACATCTCGCGTCAGAATAGTCCTAGACGCTAGTGCTAAAAGTAGCTCAGGCTTGTCACTCAATGACATTTTGCACACTGGTCCAAATTTGCAGGCAGATTTATTTATTCTGCTACTGAATTTTCGCCTGTTTCCCATAGCAATGACATCGGATATCCGCCAAATGTATATGCAAATCTGTTTGCCGCCAAAACATTATAAATATGTGAAAATTTTATTTCGCTTTGATGAAAAAGAGCAGGTTCGCACCTTTCAGTTTACGCGCGTTGCGTTTGGACTGAAATCAAGCCCGTATATGGCAATGCGCACTGTCAAGCAGCTTTGCCTTGATGAAGGACATCGGTTTCCCGATGCTGCAACAGTGGCTAGTTCCCAATTATACATGGACGATTTAGTTCATTCGTGTATAAATGAGGAAACTGCAATGCGTTTATCGCAAAACTTAATCGCGCTTTTTAAAACTGGTGCATTTGATTTAGTCAAATGGTCCAGCAACTCCCTGTCACTGCTAGAAAAGCTGCCTAATTCACACCGTGCTTGTGTTAATTTTGATGACAAGCAAAATATTGCCAAAGTGTTAGGCTTATCTTGGGAACCCTCCGATGACACATTCTCACTAACTACGTTCCCGCCCGCCGGAGGGAAGTGTACCAAGCGAATCATTTTATCCACCGTAGCTCGCTTGTTTGACGTCCTTGGTTTGGTAGCTCCTGTCGTCCTATACGCCAAGTTGTTAATAAAAGAACTTTGGCTCAGTAAAATAGATTGGGACGCTACCCCCCCGGAACACATAATTAAGTGTTACTCCACATTGGTTCAAGAATTTCCATTGTTATCAACGTTTAAGATCCCGCGCCATATTGGCGTATCATCCGATTGTATAGTCAATATTGTTGGATTCAGTGATGCCAGCCTTAGTGGTTATGGTTGTGTAATTTACTTGCATGTGACAAACTTGACTGGCGATATCAGTGTAAGGCTGTTATGCTCCAAGTCCAAGGTTTCTCCGGCTAAGATAACTACGCTTGCTCGTTTAGAGCTATGTGCCGCTGTTTTAATGGCCAAACTGATTAAAATTGTGCAAGACACTTATCTTGCTCGAATTCCGATTGCAGGCATATATGCTTTCTCCGATTCAATGATCGCTCTTTCATGGATCAAAGCATCGCCGCATAGGTGGTCAATTTTTGTAAGCAATCGTGTTGCTCAGTGTCAAGAAAATGTGTTACCAGAGAATTTCTATTATGTTGCTGGAATAAACAATCCCAGTGATTGCTTGTCCCGTGGTATGACACCATCACAATTGGTTTCTCATACCCTATGGTGGAACGGACCTTCCTGGCTGCATAATGCGCCAACGGAATGGCCTATCCAACCGTTTCAGGCCGCTGCTATTGAACAATTGCCGGAGTGTAAAACCACTACATTGACAACTCTTGTGCAACTTGAGCGACCTATATTATATGATTTAGCGCAACGCATATCCTCTTGGAATAAACTGCTGAAAACTGTAGTTTATGTGCTACGTTTTACAAAAAAGCTTAACGCTACTGAGATTATAAAAAATATCGAAATCGCTGAAACCGCTTTAATACTCGCGATACAGAGCGTTCACTTTCAGGAAGATATTGCTCGCATGAAAAAATAATATATTACCCTCGCGAAAACTCGTCAAGTTATCAGTGTTTATTGATGAGAAAAATGTTCTGCGTATAGGAGGTCGACTTTTAAACGCTGATTTACCATTTGAAGCTAAGCATCCTGCATTGCTCCCCAAACGCGATCATATAGTCAACATGATTATTGATCACTATCACGCTGTAAATTGTCATACAGGTGCAGGACTGTTGATGTCAATCATCCGCCAGCGCTTCTGGATATTGGATGCCAGAACCGTAATTAGGAATAGAGTACATCAATGTAATTCATGTTTCCGCGTTAAACCGGACCATCCGATTCCAAAGATGGCTGACCTTCCTTCTTATCGCTTGCAAGAAGCTAAAGCCTTTGTGCATACGGGTGTTGACTATGCTGGTCCCCTTCGTATTACGCTTTGTCGCCGTCGTGGTCAACATGCGCAAAAGGCGTACATATGCTTGTTTGTATGTCTTGTCACCAAGGCTATACACATTGAGTTGGTTTCAGATTTAACATCTGACTCCTTTATAGCAGCTTTCAAGCGGTTTATATCTCGCCGTGGCCCCGTCTCATGTCTTTATTCAGACCATGGGACAAATTTTGTTGGAGCCAAATCTCAATTAGATGAGATGTATGCTTTGTTTCGCACATACGATTTCAAATCTAAACTTAACCGCGAATGCTTTAATCACCGCATTGAATGGAAGATGATCCCACCGCGCGCTCCCCATTTCGGTGGTATTTGGGAGTCAAATATAAAAAGTTTAAAGACACATTTGTATCGTGTCATAGGGTCACAACTTCTAACATATGAAGAATTGCTAACTGTTTTGGTTCAAATAGAATGCATACTCAACTCACGCCCTCTCAGTGTGCTCTCTTCAGATCCGCACCCTGAAATAATAAGCCCCGCACATTTCTTAATGTCTACACCGCTTCAGTATTTACCAGCTTCAGACCTGTCAACTGAGTGCAAGAATCTAACGAATCGCAAAAAATTGCTAGAAAGTATTGTGCAATCATATTGGAGAAAATGGCGCTTAGAGTTTTTGCACACATTGCAAGTCCGAAATAAATGGTGTACTCCAGATCATCCTATTGTTCAAGGCACGGTAGTCTTGATGGGTGATGATGATGTTCCACCCCTTCGATGGCCGTTAGGTATAATCACGACCGTACATCCAGGACCTGATGGTGTGATTCGAGTAGCTACTGTTAAAACTAATAACGGCTTATTCAAACGACCTGTTGTGAAGCTATATCCTTTACCTACACAGTAATCAATAACCTATTTCCAGTTCTTATTGGGAGGTTCTTTTTCTTTCTTATTTATCATTCAACCGCATCATTTCATCTCATTTTTTGAAATTCTTTGCATTTCAAGGCCGGGAGCATGGTTACGCCGTCAGAGCAAAATCCCTTTTGGCCTCCTTTCTTAAAAAAGCTGTTGAGACTGCTTACACGCACCGCCTTCATAGTTCTGGCTGTCATAAAAAAAAAACATTCAGTTACATACGTCAACGCATAATTTTTATATTTTCTCCGCTGCAAACTGATCTACGAATAATAAGATTGTTATTAATAAGTACCTATAGTGATTGTGCTAGTTACTCCTGCCGCTCCTCTCTGCTTACGCCCGCTCCAAGTCACTCGGACAACTAAGGTAAGCAGTTTCAGCTTCTCAAAATTTGCATATTTGGTTTGTCTTTTATCCTACGGCGTAACCTTGCCTTCGGCTCCGCTCATCACCGCATAGTCTAAATTTTTACACGGCCTAAGCACAGGGATAGAACCATGTTATCTGTCAGATCTTCATACGTCACTGTCCCACTTTCTCGCTCGCACGGCCGCGCAAGACTTTTTAATTTATGTTCATTCAATGAGCAATTGAGCGGTCTAGGTAGCAAACGTCAAAGGTCTGCGTTCTTTTTATACATACGTGACGTCATTCGGGACGCCATGACACTGACAAGCGTTTTAGCGCCAATTTTAAATTTAAAAACTGAAATGCATTTTTTTCCTACTTAACTGTTATATTCTCTTGAAAAATCTTATTCGTTGTACATAATTAATGTTTCTAAACATTATAGAACAGTTTTTCAAAATGTGTCATCATGCCTATTATGGTGTCCTAAGGCGCCAAAATATACAAATAACTTTATTGCCCAAACACGATACAAAACAGCAATACAGAACAAAGGATAGACAGATATTAAAACTAATTTCACATAGCTTTGTTAGTCGCGCCTCTCGCCACCCCATCCTATATTTTACGACGACGGAGCACAAGTCACCGCTATGTGTAGCAGATGGGCGTATTCGGCTTGTATGTGGCTGGCCATAGTTGTTCAGATTTCGACAGCGATTGTTAGCTATCCATTGCCCGTCGAATAACGTAATAACGGCGTAATATGTGTACAGCATACTCAGCTCGCTGCCCGCCCGTGAGCCGCAGCGCGCGCGCGGCGTGTTGGTTGACTTGCTGCGACGACAGCCCAGCGCAAAAGCCTGGATGGCGCTTGCTCACGACTGGCTCATGGTATTTAAGTTTGTTTGTTTAGAACTTCTCACTGATATATGTATACAAGGTTATTTACAACAACTACTTCTGCAATACTCATCTCGCTCCATCGTCGCCGCCTGGATACCCATAGCCGTTAAGCTTCGGAGAGTGTAAGAATTGACCGACTCTCATTAACGCATTCATGGCCAATAATACCTCTACGTATGATTTCCGGTACAGAGCGGAAATATGCTGTTACGTGCCTCGAATCGGTAAGCACACATATACTGCTGGCCAACGCACAAATAGCCCAACCAACGAAGGAAAGTCAGTGGAAAAACTCGTGTAAAAGAGAATTTTGGTGTAAAGGGAATGGTATTGTAACCACGTACTAAAAGTACTGGTGGGTGGGGGTGAAGGTAACTTTGTAAAGGTCTTTTTTTTCGTTTTTCGTAAATAACTCGTAAACTGTGACCTATAGCAAAAAATTTTTTGAAACACAAGTAAGGTAATCTACAACAAATTCTCTACAAAATAAATGTATACATTTTTCCACTGGGATAAATATTTCATGAGATATGGAGGGAAGAAGATGTACAATAAAGAAATGAACACATTTCTAAGTATGGCACATATATATTCCTAAAAATAAAATTCTTCATTATCTTCTAAATCTAGAATATCGCCATAATCATCGTCGTCGAAGTAACGGGACTTCGATGGGAGCTCCGTTAGTGCATGAGCCGGAGCATACACCGCAGACACTGGAGCAGGTAATTCCTGCTTTCCGGCAGCCGCACCGCACCCCACACCCAGTCTTGCACCGGCAAAATATGGTTTTGAGAATCGAGTCAGGTTCCACTGGGTCGTTGGTTGTCACTGGATTTAGGATGCCATGGTCTCCTCTGGCCCATCCCCATTGGGTTGGTGGTAGGGGGTGGCCGAGCCATTGTTGTATCTGTAAATATGTAATAAGATCAAAGTAAGAATTTATATCAAATATAAATTTGTATTTTAAAAACCAACCAGTAGGTATTCGATAACTTGTGTGATTAAAGGTACCTGTAGGTATACTCTGAACGAGTGCTGCTTCGAAGCTCCTCTAGTAGGAGGAAGAGTGGCCAGATCTGATTTCGGCTTCATCGATGCTCTTAAAAAAGCTGTGTAGCGGTATTTGTTGAGGTTTTGTTCCTGGGTAGGTGCTTGGTAAATCGGCAAAAACAGTTTCTCACCGGCCTGTGCAATAGGTACCTACTCTCTGGTGAAGAGGGCTCACTGAAAATGTCTGATATCTTTTGGATCAGGTCTGATTAAGCAGTGAACAATTTAGCGATTCCCACTTTGCTTTTTCCATAGTTCGCGGAGCACCATCTCCGGTGTCGCATCCGGAGAAGCTGTAAAGGAGAATTGTCTTTGCAAATGGAAGCTGTTGAATTTGTCGCACTGAAAACAATTTGTCCACTACCTTCCCACGCCCTGGTTCCAAAAAGAACACGTTGATATGTGGTGGGGCCAAACCTATGAGGACTATCAGGTCGACATCCTCCCCAATAACAACAGTTGGATGTAAGGCATCTTTATCCAACCCGCACCTCACAATAGTGCCATCAGCATCTCCTGTTGCAATAGTTGTTTCAATCCCTGCTACTGTCATCTTCTCGGTAAGGAACTGAATCAGCCTTGTCTTATTCCTTTCATTGGCGAGAAAATACTCCTGTTGAACGGTGATGATCGCATTTTCGTTACAATTCATTTCGGCCGAAGTTTTTGTTGGGTGTCTATCATTTTATAGAAACGCATTACGTCAATTTACATTTCGCTGAAAACTATTCCACGAATTTCATTTCGTTGTATTTCTTGTTCACATCATCAATTCATAGTTTTTTATTTCATCGAACAACTTTTCATCGTTAATCGTTTCGAATTTGTCTCAAATCGTAGCGTAACGATTCATCGAATTTACTTTTCATAGAATAGTCAGTTGTGTATAGTATTAATTTATCGAAACACGGTTCAATGTTGGTACGTTCCATATATTTTTATTGCCACGATCAATATTTCATTTTTCTACCAAGCCGTTTACCTTTAGGTCATTTCGTCTACAGTGTACGAGATTTGGGACTGGTCTTTGGACAGTTCCAATATGATGTAAAGAGTGATGTGGCTAGAGTAAATCGATTGTCATAATATCCGATTACGATTGATGATGGCTAATAAAAGGAATCGATTGATTACTGTGTAATAATTATTTTTAGGAAATCAAATAGAGAGCCTATACACTATCGTCTGCTAACACAAGTGTCCTGTAAGTAAAGAGAGAGACTGATAGTGCGAGAAAAATTGAGAGAGGTCGCGCGCCGTGCATAAATCAATGCCATATTTTCAGAGGCAACATTTTGCACAATCAAATATGTCGGTTTCGATCGATGTGATTTTATTTCGTATTATCGTAACAGTAATTAAATAATACATTGGTATTTTCCTATTCACAATTATTTGATTCATATCGATTTATTTCTAAATTGACAGACTCCAAACGATTAAAGCAGTATATCACTAAATTTAAAAATAAAAAGTCGTAGGACGTAATGGGTTGCATACCGAGTTTTCAATGCTAATTTCTATACAAATAAGCCGTAAAAAAATATGACAATAATTTTATAAGTGCTAAAAAGAGCGTGCATGGAGATTGAACTTTGTTTTGTAACTCGGAAGCTATTGAAACTTTTTTTATTATTTCGATGAGCAGTGCCAATTTACATTATATGGGTGTCGTGATGTGTCAAAAGACCAGTTCCAAATCTCGAACACTGTAAGTATATAATACCTAATGGATAAAATGGGTCCACATTGACTCATTCATATACGCATCGTATACGATGTAGACGTAATATTAAGCCTAAGTAAGTGATATTAAAAAAAAACGGTTCTGGCGCTTCGCCGGCCGCTGCCGCGGCACGCTCGCTGCGCTCGCTCGGCTCGCGCGCTATATTATGTTCACCTAACACTCCTCCTCGCTTCGCTCGTCGTCGTACATACCTACACTGGCCTGCCTTAAAGTAGAATAGGAAGGTAATCCGATATCCAGAGGGAGAGGTGGGTAGGCTTAAAGCTCTATGTATACGTCCAAAGTCTCGGTGAAATGTACCTACTCAGTTGAAAGGTAAATATTATCAAGTGACAAACACAGATGAAACGATTTTCTATGTAATAAGAATTTTGGTAACTGAAACTTATGTTAAAACAAAATTATGGTAACGGCGATTCGATTAACGACTATGTCGATGAACAAATAAAATATTGAAGTGGTATTGAAATGGTATTTCGAGCAAATGTATGAGCGATCTAACGAAGTTCGATGAATGATTCCTGTGTGATGATGAAATTCTGCGAATAGTGTTATGGGAAACGATAATCGATGAAACTATTTTCGGTAAAATGATGGTTTCCCGTTTTTGTTAGACCTCGTCGCTTCTGCTCTGCTCGTTTTGTGCTGTTGATATCAAACGTACCTAACCATCAAAAACCACTAAGTATACAATTTGGACCGTGATGTTTCTGTACGTAGGTAATGGACTGATAGCAAATCGAAGGAACGTTGGAGGACTGTTTCCATTTCATACGGTGTAGTAGATAACCACCATCTACCACTTTGGAGCTTTGATGGAGCTCTGATTATATTTGAGGACGATGATGATGATGATGATTTTAGATATAGACGATTATTTTATTTTAGGAATATACGTGCCATACTTAAAGAAATGTGTTTATTTCTTATTGTCCATCTTCTTCTCTCCATATCTCATGAAATATTTATCCCAGTGGAAAAATGTATTGAACTACACTCGCAGACAATGAATAGGTACGGGTCGGTAAAATACCGTCACATTTCTTAAAAAGAGCTTTTAATTAATATGAATCAATGAATATGATCATTTTTATTTAATTTTACATCTTAACTACAAAAAAAGTACTTTCTATAAACAACGGTACCAGGTTTAAATTGGACTCGCAGAAACCCATGTAAAAAACAACTTTAACAGAGAGAGATATAGCAAAAATCTTAATTTTTGGATATTTATATTTTTATGATAGAATCCCGGAATTGCTAATACAGTTGGGTATTATAAATAATAGTATATTATGTAAATAAAACTAGTGTTAAATATAAAAAAAACCTATTACGGTTATTTATTTTAGGGTGACCCGTATTCATTGACCGCGAGTGTATTTTGTAGCGAATTTTATGTAGATTACTTGTGTTTCAGAACATTCTTTGCTTAGGTCACAGTTTACGAGTTATTCACGAAAGCTAAAAAAAGGGAACTTTACACCCCCCCTCCGCCGGTTAGCTTTACCCCCACCCACCAACAATTCTACACCTACAACTACACCAAAATTCGCTTTTACTAGAGTTTTTTCCAATGAAAGGCAGCTTTTGGTCTTCATTGGGTGGCCTAAAATACCAAAACAAAGAGGTGACACCCGCCTACACGCGTGTTTCGTGTATCAAGTGAATACTTACTAAAGTAAGATGAGTTACAGCGGCAGGCCGCAGCCAGTCAACCCGGGGGCGCCGGCGACGCAGAGGCCGATGTAGCGATGTCAGCGTGCGCAGCGGCATGCGCCGAGCAAGCGCTCCGCTGGGACCGGCGCTGCTCGCGGGCCTGGTCGCTGCTCGCGCGGCTCACGCAGCCCGCGGCCCGGCGGGAATTCTGCAGGGTCATGGCCGCGGGTAACTTTGTGAGTGTCGCTTCAACTGTTCAGTCTCGTTCACCGAGCAGGCGCTCCGCTGCACCCGGCGCTGCTCGCGGGCCTGGACGCTCCTCGCGCGGCTCAAGTAGCGCGCGGCCCGGCTGGAATTCTGCAGGATCATGGCCGCGGGTAACTTTGTGAGTGTCGCTTCAACTGTTCAGTCTCGTTCACCGAGCAGGCGCTCCGCTGCGCCCGGCGCTGCTCGCGGGCCTGGGCGCTCCTCGCGCGGCTCAAGTAGCGCGCGGCCCGGCTGGAATTTTGCAGGGTCATGGCCGCGGGTAACTTTGTGAGTGTCGCTTCAATTGTTCAGTCTCGTTCACCGAGCAGGCGCTCCGCTGCGCCCGGCGCTGCTCGCGGGCCTGGGCGCTCCTCGCGCGGCTCAAGTAGCGCGCGGCCCGGCTGGAATTTTGCAGGGTCATGGCCGCGGGTAACTTTGTGAGTGTCGCTTCAATTGTTCAGTCTCGTTCACCGAGCAGGCGCTCCGCTGCGCCCGGCGCTGCTCGCGGGCCTGGGCGCTGCTCGCGCGGCTCAAGTAGCGCGCGGCCCGGCTGGAATTCTGCAGGATCATGGCCGCGGGTAACTCTTTAAGTTACTTGAGCAAAATAATATATTTACGGCGAGGGCGGGTATATTGAATCCTGAGAATAACGAGGCATTCTAAATTAGACTCCATTCTAGAGCGTAACGATGGAAAAAAGTGTTCACGCTCAAGACGCAAAAAATATTTGCTACCGCCGTTTCCAACTTAACTGAAACCAGTATTATTTATTTACTCAGCCTGACTGCGAAAGGCCTGATGAGGTGCAGGTGCCGTCGGCGTCGGGATCCCAGCAGTCGCTGTGCCACCGCCTGGGCGCGGCGCTCAAGGAGTGCCGCTGCAACCTCTGCGAAACTGCCGACAAGCCCGACTGCGCACATTTGGAATGTGATTGTATTAAATCTGTACTTGCATAAGATTGTTAATTTAGTTTCCCTTCGAAGATTCTGTTTAAACAGTTATATTTTTGCCTCGTGTTCATGCTGCTCCACAAATAACGTCGTATTAGACATTTCTGAGCGCCTAGTTCTAACAAATTGACCTAGTCCAAAGATGCCATGGCAGTTTTATTATGAAATAAAGGTTATCAACGGGTAACGGGTAAGGTTATCAAATAGTAAGGGCGAGTATAGCTATGCGAGGTTATCAGGCGGTAAGTGTGGGGAGAAAACCACGAATAGCGTGGCTGCGCTTGCAAATCGCTTCCTATATTGGTACTTTTTCCCCGCTCATCGCTTCGCAACCTCGCATAGATCTGGTGGATACCTACTCTACCTACTCACCTTATACTTACTGGCACACAATACTCGAACGAGCGAGCGAAGCGAATAAAGTTCTCCTTTTCAGCATGGGCCAATATTCTTTAGTATTTCCAGATGTCCCACTGTTCCCCTCTCATTTAGTATTTTTGTCAATTTAAGTTTCGTAATTAAAAAAGAATTATTTAAATAACAGAGGTTCGCGAGTTCTACACCTCCAGAGGCACTAGTTCAACGAGTCAGTATGCAACACAAACGTTTTTGTTTTTATTTATAGTATACAAATAAAATGTTGTGCTTATAGTTACGGACACACATTGTTAATGATCTGCCATGATCGAACCCTATTGTCAGCTAGCCTACAAAAGAAGTCTGCGATACGCAGAGCTACATTATTCGATAAGTCTTTGTCGTCTGCATTATCGCTGTAATACGTATGTGGATCGTTGCAACTGACCAAGCTAACGCACACCAAGCCAGTTTGTTGAAACCATACATAGGAAAATGATTATTGAGTAAGTATAAAGCCACATTATATTGTACCTTGTCGTATACATCGGTGATTAGACCTTTTTGATGAAAGTCGTAAATCTCGCAATTATTACAAGCTCTTATTTAGTTATTTAGTTTCACCTGTCCCGCTGTCTGTCTGTCTGCAATCTTGCAAGTTGAATTTGACCCACTTCTCGGTGACCGATTGAGCTGAAATTTTGAGTGTAAGTATAGTTTGGATGACAATTCAATATTATGGTACCATCGAGCTGATCTGATGATGGAGACAGAAGGTGGCCATGGGAATTCAGTACTTAACCGACGTGACCCCATTGAGTTTGGGCATGTTAGAATCGTCTCAATGAGTAGTTTATGATGATATACAGAAAAGTACCTACAGTCGGCAATAAAAGCTTGTACCTAAATTGATTTTTTTGCTAGAAACTTGTTTTAAAATTCAGTGACACCTCACAAACGTTTATTTTCTGTCCGAACTAACCTAGGACGGCGATCACCTACCTAATTGCAGCCGGGATCACGCGCTGGTTTTTTCGCGTCCAGCGAGTTATCGAGGGCTACATGCAAGACGTCCCGCCGCCGGAAAATATCGTCCTCGTCAGTGACCCTCCCAAGTGAACAGTCGAATCAGTTTAGAATTGAATAGAATATTTTTATTTGCAATAATACTTATTTCTAGTTACAGGATGTTCTTGTGAGTAGTGGTACAGTATTCTATCGTAATTAACGACGTGCAAATATTATAATAATGTAGCGCGCGCATGCAATTAGGTACTCATTTAAAGTTTCATCTAAATACCCTACACAAATTTTCTTTCTTTTTGAAAAATGACCATGCTGATTTTTTTTTGGTAAATTCCTTAACGCTATAAAAACAATTGTCTAATAAATAGGTATTTAAATTTCTCCTAAAATCTGTTGATGTCATTACTTTAATATGATCAGGTAAACGATTATATAAAACTATGCATGCGCATAAAATTCTTATAATATGTATTATAACATTTTTTCCTATAAATTGATGATCGACATCGAGGCTGATGTAATAGTTTTATATGGATTATAATATAAGATTGCCATTATAGCCCGGTTGTGTTAACTATGTACCTGCCGCTCGAACAATTCAATGTGCGCCAGGTGCAGAATTAATTTTTCACTTCTCATGCTCAAAAAGTGCATCATATTAGACTTGGCAAGCGGGGCTAAAGTAGTACATTTAGCCCCTAGGGAAAATATGTATACATATTCATGATTTATAAAACATTTTAATTTGACCACTCACAACAGTTCAATATTACATCCACCAATCACAACTCTTTAAAAAAACATAAGTATTTGCTATCTACTAACCACAATACAGCTAGACATTAAAATCGACCAATCAGGAAACAGAATTCAATTCAAACATTGGGTGTTTTTCAAGCGTGGCCGTGGTTAACTGCACACATGAGTCATGTATGCAGTTAACCACGCTTGAACGTTTGGATGGAGCTATAGTCGGTCAGAGGCGTTTATTTTTGTAATTATTGTAAAGTAGGTAATGAAAAACTCCTAATGTTTGAATTGAATTCTGTTTCCTGATTGGTCGATTTTAATATCTAACTGTATTCTGGTTAGTAGACAGCAAATACTATTGTTATTTTAAAGAGTTGTGATTGGTGGATGTAGGTAATTACATGACATAAGCTATGAAGATTGAGCGGGATAGGCTACGCCGCTATTAGACGGTCAGAGGCGTTTATTCGTTCTGTGAATATTTTGTATCTGTGTCAAAACAGTTCATTAAAAAGAATGGCGCCAAATTGAACAATCTTTTCGCCTTGGTAGAATTGTTCATTGTGGATGGATAATCTTTGATTTTACTATTTTCTCGCAGTCGAAGTGAAAAGTAGAGTGTATAACTCTGGTCTAAAAGCCATATTACCCCTCGAACTATTTCCCCTCACTTCGTTCGGGAAAATATCCATCTCGTGGTAATAAGGCTTACTTTAGACCCTTGTCATACAATCTACTATGATCGGCTTGTAAGTATGCGGGTTTTGACTTTGACTTACAAACCCACGTACTTACAATACATAGATTATCTTGAAGTACCTGTGTATATAAGGTGGTAGTTAGGTGCAGGGTAATGGCCGTTAAACGTTAAAGTTAGATAAGTAAGTAGTCATAACTAGTTAATGAGTAATAGTGGGCCAACGTAATAAATGTACTTAAAATGACCAATCTGCGTACAAAATGCGGGGCGATTCTATACAAAAAGCAAATTCAGTCACGTTTTCTAGGCATATTTTTACTGTTTTCCAATTTAGAACAATAGTCTGAATCCAGGGATTCAGTTTTCAACTTGAACTGAATTTATAAAGGCCATCCTCGGGTTTGGAAAAAGGGCTTGGTGTTCTTGCTCACTTTTCTTGTTTAACATTCAATAACGAATCACTATGCACTGGTCGTTGCGTCGAGAGGGCCCGATGGTGGGAATACAATTTATGGAATAATGTTTTAAACCCTTTGAATCCTTTAAATACATACATAATTGTCTTTTATTGAGGACAATGCGGATCAACACATTTGAAGGCAAGCAAATGGATCGGTTCGAAACCATATTTTTTTATAAGTTTTCAATGTATTTGACGAATTTCATTGGTTTTCTGGTTTTTCACTTATTTTTTATTTTTCTTACCCGGTAGCAAAATTATGATAAAAAATAACTTATAAAAAACTTTATTCAATTTAGTAACTACATACAATAAGCATACTTACATACTTCCAAATTTTCCTTCCGCCTTACCAAATACAATATTTTCAAGAGGAATACATGCATTATTTATTATAGGGAATACGCAAAAAGCTATATGTGGGCAAACATATTAGAAAAGTTGCACCTCAAAATGTTTATTGTCACCATGCCGTCCCCAGCATTATGCCGAGGTCTGATTTTCAGTCAGCACCGTACGTGACCCACGGAACGCAACACAACATACTACCGAACTACTAACTATGAAGTGTAAACTAACTAACTATGAAGTGTAAACTTGTTTTGCATTGCAACCATGTTGTACGTACGGTCATGCATAGTACTACGCCATAGTATTTATAACTCGCTTGTTCGCAGCCAGATGGCGCTGATCGCTGATCGCTGATCGTTGATCGACGTAAGCGCAACGGCTGCGTTCAGTGATTTTTAAAATTTAAGGCCGTGTCGGACAGCAGGGAACGTGGCCCACAAAAGGTCTCGCCGGAAGACCAGCGCTGGCTTGTAAGCCAGCATTATGCTGAGGCGAGACCAATTCGTGACAAGCATTTTTAAGTTTGTAGTTTTTTGTTTAAGTTTTTGTGTACCTACACCTTTTGTTTTGTCACGAATAAATTATTTTTCTTTCTTTCTTTCTTCTTTTCTACCCATACAAACGTATACACATAATAAATAAATAATTCATATAATAAATTTGTTACACAAGCACGATAGGATGAGAGACACAAAGTGAAAAACGCGAAACGGTTGGGATGTTTAAAAAAAAGAAAGAAAAAAAATTAAGTGCTGTGTAATCAAATAAAGTAAATGGGACTTCCCTTTCTTTTTAACGTTCTGCCCTGGGAGCATCTATGGTCAGTAAGTATCTAGACACCATGTGGTACGTCAACGTTCCGTGTCGCCTGTCTACCCAGCGCTCCAGATGAGGCAAGATCGGTCCCACCATCAAAACGGCGAATTCTGCTAATGCCTGCTTCCCCTTCCACTTCTACTAAGGGCATGGCTACACATTGATTAGTGATTAGTGCGAGTTCATACAAAAGCTACTCGCTCTCGCAGCAAATGTATGGACTTGCACTAATCACTAATCTATATTTTGCTACTATATTGCTGGAAGAGCTGAGTAGAGGGGAGAGACAATAGAAGAAGGAGTCTTCATCCATCACAATATATCATTTTTGATTTATGTCATTGATTTATTACTGTCCGTTATCCGTCATTTATTACAAGCTTTATATTAACTTGATATAGTCTTTCGCTCAAATACAATGGCATGCATAGTTGATTCTGCAAGTCGCAAAATGTGCAGGCTACGTAAAATGAGCAAATCGCAAACTCAATCGCAAAATGTGCAGATCTCACAATGATCAGACCGTAAAATGTGCAGATCTCATAATGGGCAGATTGCAAAATGTGCAGATCTTACAATGGGCAGATCGCAAAATGTGCAAGCAGATCTTTATTTATACTAGTTCATTCATACGACGAGCGAAGCGAGGAGGAGTGTTGGGTGAATTGCGACCCTACAGCGCGCGACTCGTGCGAAGCCGAGCGAGCGTATCGAGCGTGCCGCGTTAGCGGCGCGCGAAGCGCCAGAACCGAAACCTTCACTTCCTCATATTAGATAATCACCTGTACTTTTGTACTTACCTAGATTACATAGAATCTGACGTACTCAGATTTAGGAGATTTAGCTCTTAAAGACAATCCATCGGATTGCCAGTACATGTCGACGGCGGATCGGACCCGCGTGTACGAGTAGGTATAGTGTGATTTGCACATTTTGCGAGGTGCACATTTTGCGATCTGCACATTTTACGAATTGCACATTTTGCGACCAGAGGACCGATTTTTGACTTTCGAACGCTCGACTATTTCACTCGAAAACGGTCAAAAACGATCTGCTAACGAAATGCTATTTTTGAAATACGTCCGATAGAAAATTGAAAATCGAGTGATATTGACCACTCGTATTCAATTCTATCGGAAGAAAATTTTGACACTTTAGTTGTACACTATTTAATTATGGATTGACTATTAATTTAAAAGATATGTATATCAAATAAAATAAATTGATTCGATGCTAAGTGATTGGCTGGTGTACGATTTTATTTAATTTCTTTCCGAATTTTTTGGTTGAAAACGAAGATTGTTAGTCTATTGGCGGCAAAATAAGCGTTTCGTTTACTTTTACTCACTTACTAACTTTGTTTTTTTTCTGTTATGAAACGCAAAATATATTTAAAATGAATCAATTTACTATATTATAGATACACAACTTCCAATAAAGTACTATTCTCTATAGTAGGTATGCTGAAAATTGAAACATTAAAAACAGGTAATTATCTACTTTTTGCATACAACGAAACGCAAAAGTATTTACAGCCAACACACAGCCAATCACAGTCAATCAGTAGCTTTCTAGTGATGATTTCAAAAATAGCTATTATTGGGTTCATGCGAAAATAATAGTGACAAATTTTCGTGTGCGAATATTTTCTACCGCTCGCTTTTGAATTCGAGCGCTTGAAAGTCAAAAATCGGTCCCCTGCTCGTTTTACGATCTGCACCTTCTGCGATTTGCATTAGTGCACATTTTGCGACTTGCACAATCAGCTATGCATCCATACAATGACGCCGATAATAAAGGCGAAAACACATTATTAACACGCGACGCGACCCGATACCACGCGACGCGTGTTGAGTCGAATCAAATTGTAGTATTTTCTATATAGTATTTTCATAGAAAATACTACAATTTGATTCGACTCAACACGCGTCGCGTGGTATAGGGTCGCGTCGCGTGTTAATAATGTGCTGGCACCTTAAGTCGTCGAAAAACTCTATGCTCTATGGCCCGTAAACGGACTGTTTAGTGTACTTTTATGGTTCATACATTTTCCGTAAAAGCACCGTTTCCCACGGTATCAAATCAAATCAAATCAAATCAAATCAAATCTTTATTTTACATAAAAATGTGGTACAATAGCTGGTATAAAATGATAAAATGGTCACACACATTCCACCAGAAACTGGCATGCAAAATTAACATAAAAATTACACAATTTCAAATACATTATTAAAATTTCATCATTACAATTATATTACTAATATGTCATAATTACAATACAAATCTAATTACAATAATAAATGTCAAATTCAATGTTTAAAATAATCAAAATATTCTCCTACAGAGTAAAAACATTCTTGTACAAGCCAGTTCCTAAGTTTACGCTTAAATAATCTGATAGGCAAAACTTTGATGTCATCATGCAAACGGTTAAAAATGTCAATGGACTTACAGTATGCGTTATTGCTATACAATTGTGTCTTACGAACAGGACCAACGAGACGGTTTGGATATCTTGTACGAAAGTTGCATGTATCTTTATAGGTTTTGAAAAGTTCCGGGTAAGCCTTGACAAATAAACAACTTCATATGTATAAATACTTGGCACAGTCAATAAATTCAGATGTCTAAATAGCGGCCTACAAGATGTTAAGACGTCTACGTTACAGATCGCTCTGACGCACTGTTTCTGTGCTATAAGTGCGCGTTTTGCATGGCTTGAATTTCCCCAGAGGAGGACGCCGTATCTGAGCAGTGAGCAAACATAACCATGATAAGCCTGTATTGCAGTCTGCTTGGAGCTAATCTTAGCTAGTTTCCATAGAGCATAAACAAACGAGTTAATTTTGTTGCATAATTTGTTAATATGCTCATTCCAAGAACACTTATCATCTAAGGAAATACCCAAAAATATTGCCTGACTTGATTCCGTTATCCCTTGATC
Source organism: Epinotia demarniana (assembly GCA_945867215.1). Classification (NCBI taxonomy): domain Eukaryota; kingdom Metazoa; phylum Arthropoda; class Insecta; order Lepidoptera; family Tortricidae; genus Epinotia; species Epinotia demarniana. Next base: position 14,242,741 of record OX244260.1, on the reverse strand, counting down.
TGCGAAAGTTACAGTCAGTTGTTGCAACCAAGGCAATTGCAAGGTGGGCAACCCTACCCTAGCCATGTAAACACGTATCATACGAACGTCTGCTTATTTAATAGAAAAATATTGGAAAACTCGTATTAAACTCAGTGAAAGTACAATGGAAACATAACCTAAGTAACATACCTTCAGTTATCGCATTCCGAAACCGAACTTAACGCCTATATCAAGCAAATAACACATAGGTAAGCTGTTGTTTTCGTCGTTGAACTTGAACTTCACTTGAATTTTTGAAAACTAACGGGAAAGTGGAAGTTTGTTTAGAAGTCAGTAAACAGTATCACATAGTATAAACAGGTGGTCTTTTAGAACCTATTGGTTGTTACAATGACATTTGACAGCTGTCCACCCCTGCCAACCAAGGAAAAATAAATATGTGTTGCTACTACAAAGAACTGGCTGACAGCGTGACAGCGTATCGATTACTACTGGACAACTAGCGCCATCTATCGACTGCTTTTTGACAACGGCAACGTGAACAACTAGTTTAATATTACTATTTGGTTTAAAACTTAATAATTTGTGTTACATAACAATAAACGAGCACAAAAATGACTCCATTACAATCAAATAAAACGACTGCATGTTATAAATGTAAGATGACTATAAAAACAAAGGACTTTATGAAATGCTCAAATTGTTGCAAATGTTTTGACCTAAATTGCGCTGGAAAAAATTTACCAAGTAAATTTCGATCGATGACAAATGAGGACAAAATATTTTGGAAATGTATATGTTGTCAGACAAAATCTTCGAAAGCAGAAACGAAGACATTGAATAAACCAAAAAGTAATACCACAAATAGCAAATCCCCGGACAACATCACTAGAAGGAAATGTAATGTTCCTAAAATATCGAGTTCTCAAGATAATATCTCTCAAGTTTTCACAGATAACGATATTATGAGTTCCACACTTAGAGATCTAAGCACATACGAAAGCCCACGAAGTCTCCCAAGCACATCTACTTTAGAGTCTTCACAAATAGTTGCCCTAAAGATGCAAATAGAAGATCTCACACTTGAACTATCGAGCGCCCATGAGGAAATTCAGAACTTAAATACTGAGAATACTTGCTTGCAGAAACAAGTTGACGACTACAAAAAAAAAGATTAGTATATATAGCACACTACTGAAGGACAATACTCCTTCGAAATCGCTCCATTTGTCCAATAACACATTAAAGGACTCAGCGACAGACGCAAATATGGAATCTGAAATAAAATAAAGGAACTAGACAAAGAGGTGAATAAACTAAATAATACAATCAAAACATTACAACGAAAAATTAGTAATTTATTGTCAACTAATAAAACAATCAAACGGAAATCTGATGCACTAATAAATAAAGAAATAACTCTTTCCCGCATTCAGCAGTCTACCAAAGCCTTGGAAAAAACTGTTCAACGCCTAGAACAAAAGATTGTTGAAACTTCATCTTCTGAAAAAAGCTACTCAGCATCAACAAAAAATCAAACGGTATGTGAACAGAGTACCATTCCTAAAAGAAAGAACACAGCAGACACTGTAAATAGACCACACAAGCCGAAACTGCTGCTTCTTTCGGACTTCCACGGTGCAGAATTACTTCTACCACTTTCTAAGATGAGAAGGAATGACTATGACTTCTCTGCAGACATAATACAGCACGGAACAACTGAGCGAGTGTTGCAAAATGTGCAAGATAAAATAATTCATTTTAAAAAAAGTGACTGTCTAATCATAATGTGCGGAGGCAGCGATTACAACGCCACGCCACTAAAGACTGTATTAAGGTTTTTAGAAGATACTGTGAAAAAATCTATACATACTAATGTTATAATCTGTGACATACCCTATTCGATAAACTATTCCTCTGAACACTATAACAATTTTGTAAATAAGCTCAACTCTGCAATGCATAGTAAATTTACAAACTTGTCACATGTATGGCTTCAACCTAGTACTATTTATTTCGGAAAAACTGATTTCCAAAATAATGGCAATATACTTAACTACAGGGGAAAATACAAGTTAGCGCAATGTCTAAACAAAATATTAAGATGTGTAAACGAAGCATTCTATAATAATAATAGTAATAATTGTACTTTTTTATAAATAACCACCGTCAGATGTCAAATAATCCGTGTATTAATAGGAATGCAAAAAATGAACTCGTTACCTACAGTAATATATATGTTCTTCATCAAAATATAAATGGAATTATAAACAAAGCAAACATATTGTGTGTTCATTTACAAGAGTTCATGGAAACTGGAAAACAAATCGACGCTATCTGTATAACAGAGCATAATATGAAGTCGGGTGACGAGGTACATTTGACCATTCCAAAATATAGATTAGCATCTTGCTTCACTAGAGAAAATAGGAATGGGGGATCTTGCATATTAATACGAAATGGCCTAAAATTCAATATTTTAAACGAAGTCAACAAAACCTCAATCTCAAATGTTATGGAGTGCACATGCATTGAATTGACTGATCATGGTATTATTTTACTCTGTATCTATAGAATCCCTAATAACTGTTCAAGGGCAATCAATCTTTTTCTAAATAAACTAGAATATATATTAAATAAAATTTGTTATACCAGGAAAAAGATAATAGTATGTGGCGATTTCAACATTGATACCCTCAAAAGAAATACGCACTGTAAGGATTTTGAAAATCTCTTACTTAGCTATAACTTGAAATTAGGTATATCTCAACCGACCCGACTGTGTAGTGGAACATGTATTGATAATATTATCCACAATATCAGAGGAAGCAAGACAGAAGTATTGGAACTTGCTCTCTCGGACCACACAGCACAATTACTTAAATGTCCGGTAAAGAAAACTTGTTCTCTCACTCATTGGTATATAAAAAAGTAGATATGTGTGATGAAAATATTAAGAAATTTATAAATTGTATCGACAATCTAAATTTTTATGATGTTTTTGCTACAAATGACCCAAATGAAGCGTTTAATAGTTTTATCACATCATTTACATTATTCTACAGGCTGTGTTTTCCAATTAAGAAAGTAAAAATTACTAATACCTGTAAGCCTAAATGGATTACAAAAGGGATCAGACTCTGCTGTAGACGAAAAAGACAAATGTTGTGGAAATATAGACTGTCATCAGATCCTGATAGTAAGATGTTATTTAAATGTTATTCCAAGCGACTGGCAAAAATAATTAATTTGACCCAAAGGGCACAGAATGACCATTATATAAATACATACAATAATAAGACAAAAGCAACTTGGAAAATTATTAATAATTCTAAAGCTAAGCAGCCTGTAGAAAACATTGAACAAATAACATTTAATGGTAATGTTATAACACACCCAAAACGCATTGCAGAAGCTTTTAATAATTATTACATTGACCAAGTATATCGATTTAATCAGTCTAGTGACAACCAAAATTACAATAGAATGAATACAATGACATCCAATAGCAATTCAATGTTTATGCAACCCACTACTCCGGATGACATACAATTAATAATACAGGGCCTTAAAAGTACGAATAGTGTCGGTTATGATGGGATCCATACAAAAATCATAAAAAGAGCATGTCAAGTTCTTTCTCCTGTACTCAGCTATATTATTAACCTATGTATAGAACATGGCACATTTCCTGCATATCTTAAGATTTCTGTTATAAGACCCCTTCACAAAAAAGATGACAAAAATAACATTGCTAATTATAGGCCCATTGCGTTGTTATCTATATTTTCTAAAATCATTGAAAAAGTTATATACAATCGTTTATATACATACTTCGAGTGTCAAAATTTGTTTTGTGTTGAACAAAAAGGATTTCGTAAGAAAAAAACCATCAACATGGCTATATTTGATTTGCTGCAAAGTGTAATAATAAATATGGATAAAAAAGTCCCTGTGTGTGCTTTATACATGGACATGTCTAAAGCATTTGACTTTGTTGATCATAATATTCTTGTAGACAAACTGTATACTTATGGAATACGTGGCAATGTTTATAGTTTAATAAAATCCTACTTAAGTAATCGACAACAAATGACACAAATAAAAAGATTGTCTTTAGAAACAAAAACAGAATTAATCTACACATCTAGTCGCAGAGACGTTCTCTATGGAGTGCCACAGGGAAGTGTATTAGGGCCTTTATTGTTTTTGATTTACATAAATGATTTACCAAGAGCTATCGAACATCCCATGGTTCTCTTCGCTGACGATAGTACAGTGGTATTCGCAGCAAAAAATTTAGAAACATATGAAGCAGACATAAATAAAACATTAGACATTATTATACAATGGTTGACAACGAATAATTTGAAAATTAATCTGGATAAGACGAATATAATGACATTTAGACAAAAATTGCAGCCAACTAGTTTAAATATAGCTTATAAAGGACATAGAATAAATGAAACTAATGTTAGTCGTTTTTTAGGGCTTAGCGTAGATAATAAGTTGACGTGGAAAAACCACATTGACATTATATGTAAAAAACTTAGTTCATTTTCATATGCCTTATACAATCTTAAAAAAGTGTCCAATCAGGCATCTTTACTAACGGCGTACCACGCATATGTTACATCCACATTGAGATATGGTATCCTTTTTTGGGGTAATTCCACAAATCGGGAAAATGCATTTAAAGCCCAAAAAAAATGTCTGCGTTCAATCTGTGGAATCAAACAGCGTGACTCATGCAAACCACACTTTATTAGGTTAAAAATACTCACATTACCTTGTTTGTACATATATGAAATAGTAAATTTTGTGATCCAAAATCGAAACCAATTTGGTAAATACAAAAGTGCCCGCCTTCAGAATAAATTAAAAGCAATTTCAAGTAGTACAGCGTTATTGCAAAAAAGCATAATTGGAATGGCCCACAAGATTTTTAATAAACTACCACAGACTATTGTTGGAACTGGTGAAAATGATGTTGATATGAAACTATTAAAAGAATTTCTATTAAAAAAAGCTTATTACTCAATTAATCAATTTTTAGCTGACATATGTACTTAATTCCAATTACTCTATTCTTTATATTTTTAATAATGCTGACTACATCATATTTTATATTTCATTTTAACGGACTTTTAACTTAAATTTGTATTTATATATATATATTGTGATATGTTGACTACCTAATGTAAATTATTTGTGAAGCATGCTGCATGCAGAAGCATGTTACAAAAATATAACTATATTTGTATGCCGCAAGGCGCCACATAGTGATACTGGAAAAATGTAATACCTAATAACTACCTATGTTGGACAAATAAATCTTTAAATCTTTGAATCTTTGCTTTTTGCCCTTTCTATTTACAAACTGGATAAATGTGGTTTTATCTATATTTACTTTGAGATTGTTCCTATGCAACCAGTTTATTACATCAGCGATTGTGTTATTTATGTCATTATTATACGTTTTCACATCACAACATGGTATGACGACCGACAGGTCGTCCGCAAAGAGTATACAATCAAAATTTATCGCATTCGGTAGATCGTTAATGTAGAGTAAAAAAAGCAGAGGACCCAGGATACTCCCCTGCGGTACTCCGACCTTATTTATTCTCGTGAAAGACCTAAAAGCTTCAATAGTATTGACCGAGTCAATTTGAGATATTTCCACAAATTGAGTCCTAGAGTGTAAATAATCTCGGAGCCATTCGTTAACTACACCTCTGATACCGTAGAGCTCACATTTAGCCAGGAGTGTCTTGTGGCACACAAAATCAAAAGCTCGACTCATGTCAAAGAAAATTGTCGTTACTGGTAAGCTCTTGTTCAAGTAGCCTAGAATTTTGTTTGTCAACGAGAAGGCAGCTAGTGACGTCGACTTGCCTTTTTGAAATCCAAACTGTTCAGATTTCAGTACCTTAAACTTATTTAAATATGACAAAAGACGTTAATGAAATGCCTTCTCAAATATTTTTGACACAACAGGTACAAGCGAAATTGGTCGGTAATTTGCTACACATTCTTTGCTACCTTTTTTGTAAAGTGGCTTAATAAGAGAGAGCTTTAAAGGCTCCGGGAAGACTCCATTAGTAAATGACAAATTTACTAGGTAGCTCATGACTGCAGCAATACCTTGTTTGCATCATTTTAGTACTTTAGTTTGGATTTCATCATAGCCCGCTGAGTTAGTAAGATTTAAAGTGTCAATAAATTTGCATACTTCATTTTCATCTGTGGGCGATAAGAACATATTACAATTGGAGTTATTACAATTTATCAGTGAGATGTCAGGCTTCGGTTCAGGATCATAACTTAAATTAGTCAAATTTATATAAAAGTCATTAAAAGTATTTGCAATGTCCGTAGGATTAGATATAGAGTCACCTTCGACGACTAGCTTCTCAATGTTTGTCCCACCTACGTTGTCAGTGGTTATGTTTTTAATAACCTCCCATGTTGCCTTACATATGTTCTTGGATTGATGTATATGATTCATATTCGTAAGTTTTTGAGCTTGGTTTATGTAACGCTTGAGAAGCTTTGAGTAACTTTTAAATTTAATTTTACATTGCAAAAAGCTAGCGTGGTTTTTGGGTATTTTGTAATAGCTGAAACGTAACATTCTCTTTGTTTTTACTGAATTCTTAATACCTCTTGTAAACCACGCACTATTTTTAGGCTTTAATGTAAACTTTACTTTGTTCACTGGGAAGCATAACTTATAAAATAGCATAAACATATCATAAAAACAATTGAATGCCGCTGACGTATCCCCTTCAACGTACACATCTGACCATGACAAACTACTAATGCAATCTAAACTGTAGTCTCTTTTATAGCGATACAAATTCAGGCGCGGTTTTTGTATATTATGAACACTGAACGTTAGAGTCTGAGCAGTTTCATGGTCCGACAAACCCAAATCAAGGATTTCACTTCGAGCCTCGGGAATATTTGATAATATTTGGTCCAGGCATGAATCTTTACGGGTAGGGCGAAGTATATGTAATTTAAAAATTATTGTTGTGAGCAATTCTTTTAAGGTCAGTTGAATTCACTGTGGTCTTCAGTAGGTCTATGTTAAAGTCCCCAGCAATAAGAATTTTATATTTTAATTTATTTAGCTTACCCATGAGTCTTTCTAATTTATGCAGAAAAGATGGAGAGAAAGCAGTTGGGGTTTTGTAGATACAGATCACTATACACTTTACTGACGGTATCTCTATGGCACAGCCTTCAAATACGTAGTTTTCAGCAAAATCATTAATAAGCAATAATTCTCGCGAATGGATATGGCTCGCACAAAATATGCAAGCGCCACCTCTCTTTTGATGCGACCTAGAGTAGGACGCTGCCAGCCGGTAGCCAGACACGCGCAAATTCCCTTCATTACCTTGTCTAATAAATGTTTCCGTAAAGCATAACACGTCAAATTTCTTATTATTTTCAACCAATTCGTCTAGTGTTAATTCTAGCAATTCTCTTTTGCTTACAAAACCGGCTATATTCTGGTGAAGGACTGAAAACAAATTACTTTGAGGGACGAAAAAATGAGTTGCTTTTCCGTTCAGTTGGTTGTGATGCCATAGCCTGTTCATCGCTTTTCGGGAAATAGTCAGTAATGCATTTTTGTGTTAACCTTGTGCTTCCGTGTTTATCGCTAAAACATTATGCGATGAGTATTTAAAATAGTGAGGAATAGTGCCTTTATAACACCGCTCCTCTACGCGTGATGTACGAGTACGCGGGTTATAATTCCTAGTTGGCTTCAAATTGTTATAACTCAAATATTTCTTCGAATAGTACCGAGAATCGATGAGAAAATTAATCTCTGAACATAACTTATACTTAAAGTTTATATTATAGATTAGCTCCGAAACGTCCAGAAACGTACAGTTGTCAAAATTTTTACAAAGCAATTTCACCATGTTATTCAGTTTGTATTCATTTAAGTGTACACTGTTTTTCACACCAGTAACAATAATAAAGGCTTTAGGGCGCATTTTTATGAACGCGCTGAGCTCTGCAAGTAGAGCTAACGGATTACAATCACATTCACCTACATTTATGATAATAACATCATTACAGTTAGTATTTAAAGTTTCTGGTGATTTCAGTATCTTTTCACAGCGTGCGTAAGGTTTGATAGAGGATGTTACTTCGTATTTCTCAAATAGCGTATTCTGCCGTGATTTCAGTAGTGTGGTCGCGAGCCCTCTGCTTTGTCCACCACCGAGGATATATATTTTACCAGACAAGTTATCGTAATTTTCCGTTATTTCTTTCTCTTGTTCATCGCTAGATGTGGGAATGGGAATTATAGTGGGAGGACTTTGTGAGGGTTGGACAGAATTTTCTACTTCAGGGTCCAAATTTTCAGTGTTGAAACTCGTTTGCGAATACTGCTGCTTGTTCCCACTTGTATTTTTTGCTGGTTTTGTGACTTTAGACGTAGATTTACATATTTCCTTCAGCTGTTGGATTTGCCGGTTGCATTCCGATAGTTGCTGGTTTAGTCTATCGTTTTCGACTAAAAGTGTAGTACTATAACTATCAGCGAATTTAAGTTTCTCTTGCAATTGTGCTAGTTTAACCTTTAAGTCTTCGACTTCGTCTTTATTATTTGTGGTCAAATCTGGGCAACTTCTGTTGAGTGTGTCATTTCGAAGAATAGAGCTATCGAATTCTTCATCGGTCAAATAATCAAATGAATTATGCACAGGTAAATTATATTTTCTTACTGTAACGTTGTCTACAGAGCAGTTGAGCTGTTGGGGCTCGGTCGAGCCCTGAAGTAGAGGTGCAGGAGGTATTTCTTTTGGTTTAACTTTTTGTTTTTTTATGTCTTGTTTTGACGATGGAGGTTTTTCTTTAGGTATAAGATATAGCACTAGAGCCTGGAACTCCGGAGTTCTTAGTTCTACATGACTGAAGCTATCATTTGAAACCAAACACAAGCCTAGAACTGCTCAAAAACTATCAGCAGATCACGTGTGAAATTTGGATATAAGTAGTTGAGTCCTTAGACAATGAAAATTATTTTCGTCATTCAAAGTAAGTTTTTCAGCTCAGGTTTGAAGATTTTTTTATTTTCTATTGGCAAATCTGTTTTATTGTCTAGCAAACAAGCCAGAGCCATTTAAAAAATTATTTGTTATCGTATAGCACTTGCATGTCAAAATTTTCAGTTTTCATAAATTTTCTTTAGGTATAAGATGTAGCACTAGAGCCTGGAACTCCGGAGTTCTAGGTTCTACATGGCTAGAGCTATCATTTAAGACCAAATACAAGCCTAGAACTCCTCAAAAACTATCAGCAGATCACGTGTGAAGTTAGCATATCATTGAATTAAATGCTAGATATGGGCATTCGGGCTTTTCATGCTAGATAGTTCTGCTAGCTGTATTTAAAGTATCAGGAACTCTTGGGAACACTTTGAAAAGGCAGGATATTAATTTTTATTCGATTCGGAGGAAAGTGATATGCTAGGTACGTGAAGTTAGCATATCAATTGTTTGAAATACACAAGATTGTTTTTTGTGGTAAAAACGCCAGAACTATTGCTAAAATGTATCAGGAACTATAGAACTATGTTGCATGCGAATAGAACTCCAGTTTTTTTGTGATCTGCTAAAACTTGATGTGCTAACTTCACAGACATGGTTTGGTGACCTTTTTTTTCGTAATGACAGGTGTACTCGCTTTCTTTGGTTGGTCCTTGGGCTTACGACACTTCACACAAGACCATGACGCTTTGCGTTCACTATCCATCAAGTCGTAAAGCTTTTCTGAGTGTGTACATATAAGGTCATAAGATTGTCCACACAGCGAACATGTCAAAAAATGTTTATCTAAAATGGTCTTCTTACAACGTGCACATGCAGGTTTTGGTGCCATTTTCAATACAATATGTCCTAATAATTAATATGATTGACGCTATGAAATGCAGCAAGCAATGTACCTCGAAGCAGCAGTGTAAAGCGTCCGGACGCGACGATCAACTCATCTAACTTTTTTTCAAATCGGCCGCTATATTGCAGTGGTACCAACTTCATAAGCAAATTTTTCTAAATAAAAAGTTTTTATTTACTATCAAACATTTGTAGAACATAAATTATTTACTAAAATAAAAATAATTGATCATGTATTACATACACATACATATTAGTTAATATACATATTTCACCAATTGCTGGTATTATTTCAAAATATATACGGATCCGATGCGGGTCGGATCCGGATTCAGTTTGGTTCGGCTTGTTTATGGTCTGTTTTGTTTTTAATGCCTTGCACTTGCCATCTACAGCAATGTGTCATATTTCCAATTTCCCACCAAAGTTCCAGTTCAAAATTAAAAGACGAAATATGATAACTATTCGTATGTCAAGAAAAATGTGTAGGTACGTTCCTTTTAAAATGGAAGAAGAAGATAATAACTGCACCGCTGAAGAAATTGCGTCAGTACCTAGTAATAGAACTAACGGAAAACTTACTGCCTGAAAAGTCAAATGCTATTTATTACAAGCTTTTATTTAGTTTCACCTGTCCCGTTGTCTGTCTGTCTGTCTGTAATCAAATTTTGCAAGTTAAATTTGACCCACTTCCCGGTGACCGATTGAGCTGAAATTTTGGGTGCAAGTATAGTTTGGATGACAATTCAATATTATGTTACCATCGAGCTGATCTGATGATGGAGACAGAAGGTGGCCATGGGAATTTAGTACTTAAACGACGTACTTTAGTACTTTTTGACAGAAACTTGTTAAGTCCGGTAGAGTGGGTCAAACAACTCATTTCTTTAGAGACAATTTACATCCGCGCCGCATGTGAAGTGAATGCCTATATTATTAATAGGTTCTTAAGGTGGTTCGTTCGACGACCATACAAAACGTCTGTTGTCATTCGCAGGCTAACGGCTTAATAATTTGGCATTCCACTGGCGCAAAATTTCCTATTTCCTATGAATAAAATTGTATAAACTAGAATAATTTGAGAATAATCGTTTTCCTAAACAACATGACATGACTAACTAATTTCTCAAATGACCCTCATGTAACCCGAGTTTCTTAAAATATCACGCCGTTAGCCTGCGAATGTCGAAAAACGTTTAGTATGGTCGTTGAACCACCTTAAGTTTTCACTTCGATTGCGAGACATTAAACAATATTACTTGATATACTTAGAGATTATCATATTTATTAAATTCGTATGACTCAACTTAGTGTAGTCGGGTCCCGTTGGCGTGGAGCTGAATTGGGACTCCGGTGGTTGTGAGGTCGGTGTGCCTTATAGTGAGGTTCAGACGTACATTCTACTTTATGATTCTCCAAAATATACAGGTAGTACCTACTTAAAACATTCACTGCCAAGAATCGCTACGCGCTACGCTCGTAGCCGATCCTGTGGTTTTCTTTGTATGTACTATGTAGCGGAAAGCGACTACGGCGTAGGCCCGCTAGGCGGGTTCCTGGCAGTGAAAGTGTTAATTGAATAGAGTTTTTCCGTGTTTATAATGATATTATTATATTTAGCTATTTACGGAACCCTAAAATGTCAATAGCATTGTGAAAAATAATTTAGTTTTATTTGTAGGGGAACAGAGTAAATTTTTAATATAAGGGGGCCACTTATTGGCGATTTACCCTAGTTCTTAAACTTATGTATTTATTGAAATATAATGTAGAAAAGACTTGATAGCGTATTTGTTCAGCATTCATTTGATAACCCATACATGTATAGAGAGGTGCAAAATTAAGTAAATTGAATCCTCTCTTAAATAATTTGTACCGATACCGCGATGAGGGATTGGGGCATTATGAGTAAGTTGTATGAATCCATATATCTTTTACACTTGCAGTCAAGTCATCCAAATTGCCGCCCCTGTGTTCTAAAATATGTAAACTAGGATCATAGGTAACTGTACCTACCTGGCTGATCCTAGTTGACACATTTTAGAACGCGGCGGCGGAAATTTGGATGACGCCATTATTCGGGACACCGACCTTGCACCGATCCCTTAGAGATTATTTCGGGGTTCAGAAGATATGACACAACATAGGTGGGTCGTGGTGTACTAATAGATGAAGCTTTCCGTAAGTGAAGTCCTTGTTCGACGGAAACTACTAACGGAACACATCCATCCATACTGCACACAGATGCACAGTGTTCACTGCGTAAGCTAAGAAAACACAGTAAATCTTCAGATTAAGTCAGTATAGTACGTAACTTCAGTTAAGGGTGGACAAAGTGCTTGTGTCACACTCTTTGTTGATTGGGGTAGGCTTGACATCAGGCAAGCCCCTACGCTTGTTTGCGACCATTGTTAAGTCAATGAGAAAGGCAACTTGTTGGTTGACCGTCAAAACCTTAATATTACCTAATAAGGTAGGTAAACCCTGACCAATTTTATATTAGCCCTACGTAGAACCTTGTCATAATGACATATGAATTCGTTCATATAGTGACGTAAATACGTCGGCTTGTTACGGCAAGGTTCTACGTAGGACTAATATAAAATTGGTCCGAGTTTACATGCCTGATTCCTGCTACATTTCAGCAAAATTGACCCTTAAAACTAAAAGCATGAAGGTTACATAATTCGGCTGTGTCTACACCGGACGCATGCATCGGCCGAGCACGCCTCGCCCTAGCGTGCGCGCTCGGTATAGACGTGCCTCGGCCGAGCTCGCCTCGCCCTAGCTTGCGCGCTCAGTGTATACGTGCCTCGGCGAGCCACGCCTCGCCCGAGTCCATGATGTTCTCGGAGTTAAGAGGGTTACAAACATCAATATTACTGAAAAGAAATAATATTCAGGTATAAATCGTCTATTCTTTTAATTTGTTTACTAGACTATAGGGCGATGGCTGAAAGACGATGGCACGGCTATTCTTCGGCATATCGGTTAAACTTTCATTCGCGTGCTTCGTGACCCATAACATTACGTACAAAAATGCGAGTGCCGCCAAATATCTGAAACGAAATATTAGTAACAATAATATAGTATAAGTTTAAATCATTATCATTAAATTGCAAGCAGTAATTTCATAGCTAGGCATTAAAAACGATATTGCTTTCTATTCCTGCAAACAAATTAAAGGGTTTATATTGACAATCAAATTACTTAGCACTGGTAAAGAACCTGGAACCTCCAGGTTCGTACACCATGCAACATCTCGTTATGAACGTAAACATAATGTCTAAATAAGTAAAAGTATACTTACTCCATCATATTTCTCGTTAACTAGGTAGACAGGCTTGTCGAATGTAAAGCAACGAAATAAGTAATGTGTAGTTTATTATTTTAAACTCCCTTTATACTCTTTCTATCAATCATTCGAACAATGAAGATGAAATCACTCCAAATACTTATTATACATGTTACAAAATATAAAATTCATCATGAAAGGTTCCGTTGTTTAAGGCAGGCATTTAAAAAATACGTGTGGATAAAATAAGCCAATTTCATAAATAGTACATTACTGCAGAATCCAGTAATTAAGCCTTCCTGGCCAAGTATGAGTTAACCGGACCGAACCGCAGGTGAGGTTGCGGTTATGGCACCATTACCTACATACCATTTTTGAGAAAATACTATTGCCACCCGAGCCTGAGGGTGAGGTCCTTAGTTCTGGGTGTGAAATTCGTGATGGGTTACTCAATCTTTAGCCTGCGTTTACGCGCACGCGTGAGCACTACGTGATTTCGGCCCGCGTGGCCCGTTGCACGTTGTCCGGTAAAACCAAGGTCACACCGTCCCTATGACCGTGCAGTCCGCTATGCTTACCCGTGGGACGCGTCTATAATGTGCTTGCGGTGGAGCGGAGCGGACTGGTGGTTGTATGGGGATTGTCTAAAGTCTTAAACAAAGACTTCAGTAGGAACTTCATAATCATAAAACCCTCAGAAGTAACCCGGAGCAAATAAAACACTTTTTACACGTAGGAACACGTCTACTTACGGTTCCTTATTTTAGGAAACGAACCCTACTTAAAATATGAATGGCACTAAGAAACAATAAACAATGAAATGTGTACCACTTTAGTTACGCATGATTAAGTAATCGTTTCACAAGTAGCAATAGTAGCGTCGTCTAAACCACACACGTGTTACTACTGCCAGCTACTTACATACCCACAATAATTGTACATAAATACTTTCCTTATACGAAAATATGTCATATTGAGCATTTCTTACACCATATGGAAAACAGGTAAATTCACAGTTATTTATTAATCTAATATAAACATCGCATTAGATTCAATTAGATTACAATGATGAAAAAAATAAAAGTTAGGTCAGTATCTATCTAGGTACCTTACCTACCTAAGTACCTAATGTACAATTCATAAGGCGATAGAACGATCATAGTTTTTTTTTTACTTTTATTATCTTACGTGTAGGTAATGTTATTATTGAAGTAAAAACTTCTTTAACGGCGCTGTGCACTTTTTTTGGGATGGGGAAAAAATATTAAATTCGCTTCAGGTGACGTGACCGTGACATTCGTAAGACGTATGGATGGAAGTTGATTATTCTGAGAGATAAACTTTTTAATGTTAAATAATTTTAATAGTTCTGAAGTGTTAAATTATTAATGTAATATAAATTGTCATGTTTGTGTACGATAGCGCAATAAATGAATATTGAATATACATAATATATATTTGAATAGTACTTTTATACTATAGGTACCTACTGATAATTAAAGCAATTACGTGACATGATCGAAAAACTGTTACAATATCATGGATTTTTCACTTTTGCTGGCACTTCCGGAGTTCAACTCGGTCCTTTTTTTATTTATAAACGAATTGGATTGAATTTAATGGTATCTAAATGGAACATATCAAAGCGAGACCTTCGCAGTTGTGTTAAAATTGGCAAGCCGATGCTGGGAATAAACACTCCGCCACCCTGAAGTAGCATCACGGTCATATCTAATGTTCTTAGGTGTTGAAATTGGGGCGCAAAACTACAGCGCCTGATGTAAGTTTGCGAGCAAACACGCACGACGACCGTCTTAAGATTTTTTTTCAAGAGGGCTCTCTCCCTTGTAAGCATTAGCAGCAAGTGTTCAAGTAAATTGTTTTTTCTATTTTAATAATTAAATCCTTTCGTTATAATCAAAACTCGTATTATTTCATCAGGTTATGGGCCGCCCCATGCCTAAATAGTAAAACAAGTCAAAGTTACAAAGTTTATAAAGTAATAGTAAAAGTACAAATCATTATAACCTCAAAAATAAATTTCGCGACATCACGTAGGTTTGGTTTCAGCATAATTTCAAGCAAAACTGATAATAATGGCTTCAAATAGTGGCCTTATGAGTATAGAAAAGTTATCTGGAAGAGAAAATTATGCCACTTGGAGTTTTGCAGTGAAGGCCTACTTGCAATTAGAAGATTTGTGGGAATGTATCGAAACCGAAACCGGCAAGGCTGTGGATGCAAAAAAGGACATTAAAGCTAAGTCAAAACTTATTTTACTTATAGTAGTTCGATACCACTCACACCCCAGATTCGGTTGATACCGTTCAACCAATCTCACTGGAGCGCAAACTCTTAGAGTATTCCAGTGTACAAACTTCCCCGCGTGGTCGTGCCGGAGGCTTCCCCTGGATTTTCCCCAGGCCACCCTCCAACCACGCAGTTCGACCGCTATATTGGGTCCGTCCTATTATAGCAACAGTCAGGTTCAAAAAAAAAAAAAAAAAAAAAAAAAAAAAAAAAAATTACTTATCGATCCCATCATATATGTGCATGTAAGAGAGGCTACTTCAGCTAAAGAGGTTTGGGATAACTTAATGCGAGCTTTTGAAGACTCAGGCTTAACTAGAAAAGTGGGTCTGCTAAAGGATTTAATAAATACTACGCTAGAAAATAGCTCAAGCATAGAAGATTACGTTAATAAAATAATGTCATCCGCACATCGCTTACGAAATATTGGTTTCAAAGTGGACGATGAATGGCTTGGGACACTAATGCTAGCCGGCTTACCAGAGGTCTATAAACCCATGATCATGGCCATTGAGAGTTCTGGAGTAAAAATTTGTGCCGATTCTATTAAAACAAAATTATTACAGGAAGTAAAAACAATGGACACAACCGCATTTTACTCAAACTCCAAGAAGCAATATAATAAAAATATTGATAAAGGCCAATATAAATCAAAGGGACCGAGATGCTTTCATTGTAACAAATACGGGCACTTGAGTAAGACCTGTTGGTACAAAAAAAATAAAACAGATAATAAAGATAATGGTTTTATTGCAGCTTTTTCAGCAACCACATCGAATGACGCGCTGAACTGGTACGTTGATTCAGGAGCCTCGATGCATATGACGACACACAAGGAGTGGCTCGAGGATGAAACTGCACCACCTGTAACAAACATCAGAATTGCTAATGATAAAATACTCAGGGTCGAAAGTTGTGGTAATGTAACTATCAGAGTACCAGACACACGAGGCAATATCAATAAAATTCAGGTAAGAAATGTAATTTATGTGCCTGAATTATCGACAAATTTAATATCGGTAAGCAAAATGATAAAAAGTGGTTGCAATGTCCAATTCAATGACAATGGCTGTAAAATATCAAATAAAAATGGTCAAAAAGTAGCTGATGCCAATTTAATAAATAATATGTATAAGCTAAACATAGCATATGAAAAAGCTCAAGCCATGCCCGCAGTTACTGTGTAGTGTTATTTTATTACTTAGTTAATAAAATAGGAGATTAGTAATGTAGTACCTTTTTTCTACTATTTAACAAATTGTTATTTATCTATGCCTCCGTAAACTCCTCATCGACATCGATGATAACGCGTATCGATATTTACTTATATCGACACGCCCACGCACAATGCATCGTATAGGACGAGGTATAGATAGCGAAGCGCCGGCGATCGGGCGATCGACGCGCGCGGAGACCCATTGAGACTTCGACGCGGAGCGCATGCCGCTCCTGCGTAGGTTCATTTACCGCTCTGCAGCGGACAGTTAAGACGTCACAATAATATGTTTAGCCGGACACTATTCCGCCACTAAAGTGAATAAATAGTTGTTGCCCCCACTTTTGGGGTTTATGTACGGGTTTCTGATACCGTGGAGACATCCAGTACTGCCACGACGCTTGACGGAAGCTTCTTGTCGCCTACCTGCGGGCTAGCCAGGCGTTCTTCCAGGAGAGTACCCTACCGTGGCGATCAAATATAGGACACAGTAGTAGTTACCTTGAGGCAGAGTACAACCCATAGACCCAAGATCAATGTATTTCCTAATTTTATAGTACAAAATAAATTGTAGTTTCCTTATTGAGGTGTTGCAGTTATTTATTAACCACTGGCCTTAAATAGGACATTACAAGTGGCGCCAAGACGTGGTTTTAAGGTTTATTACTGCTGCTTATTGCTTATATTTTAGATCGCTACGTAGTTGTGTTGTGTGCGTGTGTGTTGTTAACGTTTTTTTTTTGCTTATCTTTCTCAGTACTTGGCAACTACGGTCTAGTGTGGAGTAACTTTATTTATCGATATCGATATATGCTATTTTTGCATTGCAATTGTAACCACATTATAGACAATAGTTGACCCATTTTTATTTTGCATTTTTCTTAGTGTGTTAATTTTTTATTTTTTTTCGTGTATTAGTAAAAAAAAAACAAATATTTATTAATCATCTGTAACAGAACGGAGTTGTTATAATTGTGTTTAATAATAAGTAGCGTTCACATTTACCCAAAAAGTAGTGTAAACATTTTAACTACTAGTTAATCATAATGGCGCACGATATAAAGTACCTGTCCTTACAAAAACCGGAACTAGCGAATGAAGTTGAGATTAGGGGCGAAACACCGGCCGGTACAGTGCAAGAATTACGTAGGCAAATAGTAAAACTGGTACAATTGTTCCCTTCAGGAGATATTTTAGCCTCACCATTTGACCCGGATGTGGACGTTAGGGGTATACAGGAGAGCTTAGATAAGGTAGATTCAAATATTAGAAATCTCACCACATCTCCAAACAGTAACTTATATGATCGTACTACTAACCTAATGCAACATATTTATCATAGATTGAATCGTGTCGATTGCTCAGACAACCCGGAAGCTTTAGGTCCTTGTACTGACTGTTTGAAGCGGTTCCAAATCTACACAAACACGCTTAATTCAATGAATGCTAGCAATACACTCGTAGCTCAGGAAACATTCGAAAAATCCTCACCAAGGCACGTTACAGTTACATGTGACCGCGGGTTTACATCGGATTTATGTAAACTTAAATATAATGGAAAGACTTGCGTACGAGCGTTTATTTTGAGTGTTAACGAATTTACAAGAGCACGAGATATACCTTCTAGCAAAATACTATCTTTTGCAACCGAGATCTTTACCGACGATGCTTTACATTGGTTTCGTAGCATCCGGGATCATGTTACATCATGGGAGGAGGTTTGCGACAGATTAAGGGATGATTTCAGTCACTCTGATTATGACTATCGTTTCTTGGCCGAGATACGGGCTCGCACCCAGGGTGAGCGAGAAAATATCACTATATATTTGTCAGTGATGGCGGGGATGTTCTCACAATTGGATAAAGACTTGTCCGAGGAGGATAAGCTTGAGATCCTTCTACACAACATACGACCCTGCTATGCAAATGTGCTGACATCATCAGCAGAGATTAAAGATGTAGACTCATTACGTGTTCTCTGTAAAAACTATGAGAGTATACAATCGCGCTTGTCTCGCTTTCATGAACCACCCAAAGTTACGTCAGATACCTTATCACCTGAATTCGCTTACTCTCACGCATCTAGTTCCGGTGACTTAAATAAAACTCATCGACAGCCATATGCTTCAGTCTATTCCCCAAATAAAACCCAAGCTAACATTGGAAAATACTACACATCTAATTATGATAGTTCAAATAGATCTATTATGTACAGAAATGACTTACCTAAAGATGATTCACCAGCCACAGCACGACCCACCATTCAGAGACCCATTCATGCGGTCAACACGAGGCCTAAATTTTGCCCACGTTGTCGTGTGGATACTCATAATTTAAGGAATTGCACGGCTGAACGCGTAGTCGTGTGTTTTCGTTGTGGCCGCGAGGGTGTCCGTTTTTATGACTGCCCCGACTGTCAGAAACCATCTGCATCTAACTCTACTTTCCACCAACAAAAAAACTAATAAGGCAGAATTGCAGTAACAGGCAAAACGATGATTGGCAGACCTGGCTAAAATTTTTAAAAAATTTCTTCACTATATACCAGGTAACTTCAATTCTGCAAAGTACACCAAATAACGATAGTAGAACCTTCGTTGATTTGGAAATTAACAATCTAAAAGCGTGTGGATTACTTGATTCAGGTGCTGCGGTTACGATTCTAGGTAATAATTCACACGCTGACTTACTAAAAGGTGGGTTACAGTTATATACCGATGACATAATAAGTTTGGTTGCAGCTGGGGGTCAAAATCTAAATAGTTTGGGCTATATGAACTTGCCGATAAAATTTGATAACTCTAGTAATATTATCAAAGCTTATGTAGTCCCAGAGGTGGAAACGTCACTAATTTTAGGAATTGATTTTTGGAAAAAATTTAAATTGTGCCCAAAATTTATCAGCTCTCTAGACATTGGCAAGTCACCCTCTCCTCCTACCGAAACTTTAGTCTCTAACTTGAACGAACACATCACATCGTATACCGGACTAGATTCCTCACAGCGTTCAATTGCCGATAAAGTGATTGACCAATTTAAAGAGTTATCATTCGAGGTAAAAGGGCTTGGCAGAACCACTCTTATTGAGCATCGTATTGATACCGGTAATGTAGCACCCATACGGCAACGGTACTATCGCATGTCACCAGAAAAAACTCGCATCGTTAATGACCAGGTAGATGAAATGCTCGCGATGGATGTCATCGAACCCTGTGAGAGTGCTTGGTCCTCACCCGTGCTGGTGGTCGGTAAGAAAGATGGCAAACCCAGATTCTGCTTGGATAGCCGTAAACTTAATTCTGTAACCTTAAAGGATGCATACAATTTGCCATATATTGCTGAGATCCTAGATAACCTCAAGGACGCTAAATACCTCAGCAGTATAGACCTGTCAAAAAGCTTTTGGCAAATTCCGATAAAAGATGAAGACAGGATCAAGACAGCTTTTTTTGTACCCAAAAAGGGCACATATTGTTTCAAAACAATGGCTTTTGGACTTACGAATGCTCCTGCTACCCAGCAAAGGCTGGTCGACCGTCTGTTTGGACCAGAATTTGAATTGAAGGTATTTTGCTACTTAGACGATATAATCTGCGTAAGTAATAACTTCGAAGATCATGTGGCGCTGCTGCTGCGTGTCCATGAGAAACTACAACAGGCGAATCTCACTATTAATTTTGAAAAAACCCAGTTTTTCAGAGATAGTCTAAAATACCTGGGTTACGTTGTCGATACGAAAGGACTGCGCACGGACCCAGAAAAAGTAGAAGCTATTACCAATTACCCTACTCCCACCTCAAAAAAAGATGTCAAACGCTTTCTGGGTACCGCATCTTGGTACCGGCGGTTTGTACCAAACTTCAGTACGATTGCAGGCCCCTTAAACAAACTTACGTCCAGCAAAAAGGGCGCTCCTCCGTTTGTTTGGACCGAGGAATGCGATTCTGCCTTTAAAACACTTAAAGGTTGCCTTGCTTCAACACCCATCCTTACTTGCCCGAATTATAACTTGCCGTTCCAAGTTCACACGGATGCCAGCAATTGCGGCATCGGAGCTATGCTGTGTCAGGTCATAGATGGACAGGAACACCCCATTGCTTATATGAGCAAATCACTGACGGGTCCTCAATTGAACTACAGCATAACGGAAAGGGAAACTTTGGCCGTACTGACTGCTCTCGAACATTGGCGCTGCTATATTGACAATGGTCTAACATTTGTAGTTTACACAGATCACTCAGCTCTTAAGTGGTTCTTGACACTAAATAACCCTACGGGACGGTTAGCACGTTGGGGCATTCGCCTGTCTACCTTTAATTTCGACATCAAACATCGTCGTGGTGTGGATAATGTTGTGCCGGATGCTTTATCGCGTGCAGTACCTATCAGTTCCATAAGTACTTCAAACGCTATCTCAACAACTACAGATCAATGGTACATTCATAAATTTAATACCGTTCTATCTAACCCGTCCAGTCTGCCAAACTTCACCATATCAAACAATTCACTATACAGACTTTCAAAGAACAAATGCTTTCTTACCAGAGAGTTTGATTGGAAGGAAGTAGTACCAAACGAGTTACGTGAACAAGTGATGCAGGCCAATCACGCAGAACCTACATCAGGACACTTGGGAATCCACAAAACTTATTACCGTTTGGCTCTGCGCTACTTTTGGCCTGGTATGCATTCTGAGGTGGTTAAATATGTATCTAGTTGTTCGACTTGCCTCGCTCATGAAAGGAACACATCATCTGAAACTTACCTTCAAGAAAGATGATGCTAACATTGTAGGGTACTGTGATGCGGATTGGGCTACAGATACTGAAGATAGAAGATCATGTTCTGGATATATTTTTACTTTTCAGGGTGCTGCCATTAGCTGGTGTTCCAAAAGGCAACCTACAATAGCTCTGTCAACAACCGAGGCAGAGTATATGTCACTATCTACGGCAACACAGGAAGCCATCTGGCTCAAGCAATTGGAAGAGGACTTTTGTCCCGCAATGTCATGTATACCAATTGTTATGTTTTGCGATAATCAAAGTGCTATCAGCATTTCAGGTGACGACATCTACCATGCCAGAAGCAAGCATATCGATATACGCTATCATTTCGTGAGGGAGCGTATATCCAAGAAGCAAATATCCGTTCGCTACAAAAGCACTCAAGACATGTTGGCTGATGTGTTCACAAAGGGACTGCACCGGCCAAAGCACCTGAGCTTTGCAATGGCAATGGGTTTGCGCCCAGAGGAGGGTGTTGAAATTGGGGCGCAAAACTACAGCGCCTGATGTAAGTTTGCGAGCAAACACGCACGACGACTGTCTTAAGATTTTTTTTCAAGAGGGCTCTCTCCCTTGTAAGCATTAGCAGCAAGTGTTCAAGTAAATTGTTTTTTCTATTTTAATAATTAAATCCTTTCGTTATAATCAAAACTCGTATTATTTCATCATTAGGAATGTAGATTTCTCAAGAGCAAACATTTTAAAATGCGTACCCATGACATGAGAACTTCTTAGATCTCATTGTTTCATCCAATGTGCATTTACCTACTTAGGTAATTGTCACATATCGACAAACAATAGGAAATGTTACATGGCTGTACGATTTCCATGAGCCTTGACAGTAAAAAATGGTTTTAGCCAAGTACATGTAGCGTCGAGAACAACGGTGCACCAGGCAAAGAAAAATAGTAATCAATGATAAATCACCATACCAACCTGTTCAGAGTTACACGTGTAAATATTTGTTCTGCTTTCTTTACGAAAACTGTCTGAAATATTGTTTACACCTATGGCAAAAATATAATGACAAGGGAATATAATTTGCAACCGCTCGTAACTGTAAGTACCAATGACGCTGCCTAGATACCAATAGAATCAATTATTGACACGAACACTAATAGGTATCCTATAAGAAGGAAGTTCGCGTGACAGTATTCCGTCATACTCGTAGATGCTCAATCGACACCAGAGGTGTTGCTACGCCGCAACATGTCCCGACTCCTAGTTATGTGTATAGTGGAAGTGTTTGTGCTGCGAATTCACGGTGCCTGGGATAACACGCCTGTGCTACAAATACCTCAGGGGAGGTTGATGGGGCTGGAGACGAGACGGGGATACTACAGACAATATTTGGGAATACCGTATGGTACTGTGGACGACAGATTTCAGGTACCTAACATACTTAACTATCTTCTATATAAATAATATAATTATCTCGGGTACATAACCGCTTCGGTACCTATTGAACTAATGGGCGTGAGGCGTTCTATAGTTAAGTAGCCACGGCGGCCCTAGCACACTAGCAAAATGACGACTTTTATGCACATGTTTTATGTCCACAACCGACGTATAAAATTTTACCGTCATGAGCTAACATGGTATACCGTCATCTACGTAAAATGTGACCATTTATATGTCTTGCACATAAAACTATTTTTTTTACGTCAAATTCTAACATGCTCTTGATTTTGGCACATAAAACGTGACGATATGAACCGTTGACGGACGAAATTTTATGTAGGTCACTCGTCACTAGGTTTTACTCGCTAGGTATACGAATACTGAGTGTGAGTACTCGTTATTATAAAATGCAAATGAACCCCATAAAAACGTGACCAAAACAAGTGGTAATCTAGCTATTATATATATTATGTGATTACATATTATGTTACACAGGAAGCAGGCCCGCCACCGCGCTGGTTAGGCGTATTCAACGCGTCCGATACCGGTGTCGTATGCGCGCAGTATCACGAGCGCCTACAGCTGCCCATGGGCATAGAAGACTGCCTCATACTCAACGTGTACACGCCTGCCCAGGGCAGCTTTAAGCGGCTGTACCCGGTTATGGTTTTCATTCACGGAGGAGGCTACAAGACCGGCAGCAGCAGCGCCTATCTCTACAACCCTCAGCCACTCGTTAAAAAAGGCGTTATCGTCGTCACTGTCAATTACCGGCTGGGCCCATTCGGTTTTCTATGCCTCAGAATCAAAGGCGCGCCAGGCAATGCGGGCTTGAAAGATCAAGTGGCTGCACTTAAGTGGGTCAAGAATAATATCAAGTATTTCGGCGGCAACCCAGAGTCTGTGACTATTTTCGGCGAGAGTGCAGGCTCCGCGTCAGTCAGTTATTTAATATTGTCCCCCACTGCAAAAGGCCTGTTCCGGCGAGCGATCATGCAAAGCGCTTCAGCTCTCTCGCCATTTGCTCTCCCAACAGACCCAGTCGAGAGAGCATCATTAGTTGCATCCCTGATGGGCTATAACACGAAAAACCCGTATGATCTGTTAAAGATTTTCAAGAATTCGACGAAAAATGACATTTTAATTGCAAGTGCATCAGTTACCTCTGATAATCTTCTATCAAAATATGTATTTAGGCCGTGTATCGAAAAACAAGGGACTAGCAGCAAACCGTTTCTGGCCATGAATCCTCAAGAAATGCTTGAAATAGGACAGTACAATAAAGTATCAATGATCATTGGCTATAACGATAGGGAAGGCATTCTTTATGTAACTCGATTAAATAACCAATCGTATCAAAACTTGAATGATAATTTTGCAACGTTTTTGCCTGATAACCTCTATTTTTCAAGCATTAGAGAAAGAAACGATACAGCAAGCATGATCAGATCATTCTACTTCGGTAATGATGTCATAAATAAGGATTCAGTTGATGATTTAATAGATCTCGTATCTGATGTGATGTTCCACTATCCATCAGTGTCGATAACCGAGTACTTTCTGAGTCACAATCCCCTACCTATCTACAATTACTACTTCAAGTACGATTCTCAGCGAAACTTGGCTAAAATTTTCTTGGGACTGAAAGAACTAAAAGGGGCAGCCCACGGAGATGAGCTGTTCTATTTGTTCAATCCCTCCATCTATTGGCCTTTGCCTTTGAAAGGAAATGATTCAAACACCGTTGAGAGAATGACGAGCATGTGGACCAACTTTGCGAAGTTCGGGTGAGTACCGAGAGACTAACATTCATTGTAACCCATTTTGCAAATCTACGATTAACATTATTTATTAACATTATTACTAACTAACCAAAGGATAAGGAATAAACAAAATATTCACAAAATATTAAACAGAGTCATTTCGCCGGTTTACGACCACTCTGGTGAATGGTAACATGGTTTAAACCGATTTAAATTCAGTACTTCGCCATGCTACAAAGGTACAATGCAAATTTCCACATTTTCCTTCCAATTTTCCACAAAACTGCTCTTCGAGAGCAAGTTTTAGTATTTTTTGTTATAACGGCTACAGAAATACATCATCTGTGAAAATTTCAACTGTCTAGCTATCGCGGTTCTTGAGATACAGCCTGGTGACAGACAAAACGGCAAAAAAACACGTTTGTTGTATGGGAGCCCCCCTTAAATATTTATTTTATTTTGTTTTTAGTATTTGTTGTTATAGCGGCAACAAAAATACATCATCTGTGAAAATTTCAACTGTCTAGCTATCGCAGTTCTGGAGATACAGCCTGGTGACAGACAGAAAGATGGATAGCGAAGTCTTAGCAATAGGGTCCCGTTTTTACCCCTTGGGTACAGAACCCTAAAAAGCATTCAGCTTAATCAAAGTAAATGTCAGGTATCCCGCGCGTTGTCAGGTATCCCAACCAGCAGTTTTTTTCATCGCATCGGCTCGAACAAGCATATTTTGCTGCGAGAAAACAGTGTGCAAAATGCGATTTTGCTCACTCCGTGGGACAAAGTAGCTTTTTAATGTTGATGCGGAGCACTGACATATCGTGGTATGGGGTATATTATACAAGTTCAGAATATTTGAACTGTATTTAGCACTGTTCCTTAATTTCAAAGTAGACCCCAAAAAAACCCCGCGAAACAAGTAACACGTTCGAAAACTATCAAATTAACAAGTTTAAATTACCAAAACTATTATATAGTGAAAATTTTCAATTGAAGAATATTCTAATAAGAGATCTCAGAATAAGCTCTGTTTTTAATAATATATAGGTGGACATGAATTTGATTACGCTGGCTAATTAATAATTCTAGTTTAAACAATCTTAAATTTTAAATAAATTATTATATTTAAATTGTTACCAATGTCACTCTTATGGCATAAATTGTTAACTTTACTCACAAATAAGTGCTATTACTCTATTTTAGATTATTTAAATGATGAATTCAATTGTACGTAATAATTCCGCACTGGGCCAGCGTGGGGACTACTGCCCGTTCCCTCTCATACATGAGAGAGGAGGCCTGTGCCCAGCAGTGGGCCGTACCTATATAGGCTGATGATGTGAATATATCGTTAAGTATTGTTATTTTTTAATTTGACTATTTTTGACATTATATTTTAAATACATCTTAATATAATTTGCAATGCTTCATTAATAATCAAATCAAATGTTGTACCTAATGTAATTAATGAGTAGGTAGATAATTAAGTCAATGTTTTTGTACGCCAATCGGCAAAACATAGTGTAACATAAAAAAAATTAACAACTCCGTTCCGCATAGAATCGCCTTCACCTATGTTTAACAAATAAAACACTGCTTTTGCCTTTGCCTATTAACGTACCTATACCACAGATGCAGTTTCCGAAGGCAAGCGCGGGGCCCCGCCCCTTTTAAAAAATTACGCGCTGTTAATATGTTTCATATTTTATTAGGTATCTACTCTTCATTCTTGCGTTATTGATACCTATTGGTTTTAACTACTAGGATAAATCAATTCTCTAACTAGGAAATATAGTGGAGTAGGTAAGTGACGTGACGTGCGAAGGCAGTATTTTCACAACAGTACGGCTAGTCTTTGGTGTGCATGCGAGATAGGTACACGTAATATGCTATATGATAATGTTAAATATTTCAAATATATATATATGTGAATAATAACATTATTACTATAGTGATGTGTTAGTGTCACGCGACACTCGCATAGATACTGAAATATCCTTTGGTTTCACGCGCCTTGTCTCGCCTTTCTAGTACCTATTAAATTACGGCGCTTCCGGCGCTGAGGAGTTATAACAAGCAGTAGGTAACGAACGCCTAATTAAGTTTTCTTCCTGAATAATCTTGAGACGAATAGGTACGTGATGCAAAATAGCATTTTGCACACTGTTTTCACGCAGCAAAATATGCTTGTTCGAGCTGCTGAGGTGAAAATAACTATTGCAATAAATAGGTAACCTTGTACTATTTGAGAAAAGCACTCTGTGCCTCAGCGGTATCCAGGATTGTCTCTTGGCAGGTCAGCAAGCCTTGGCCGGCCAACAACCTAGTCAGGCGACCCTTTCCTTTCTCCACCTACTACTACTATTATTACAACAATAGTTTTCATACTTATGTCGCATGTAGCGTGTGTTTTCACATGTAGCTGGTACCACCCTGTACCTAAATATTTATTCAACAGCGGGATATTTCTTTTTAGCGAAACCTACGGCCTACCTAGCATGATCGCTTTTATGATGGACCAAAGCATTCGTCCCTTACTAGCACGTAAGTGCGAGAGGGAGGAATGCATTATGTTAGCTACTTGGTGCTGACTTTACCCTTGTCTTTTTCAGAAATCCTACCTCGTTAAAGTCTGCGAGTCTGGACATAGATTGGGAGGCCAGCGATGACACAAACCTAAGATATCTAACAATAGATAAGGATCTTAGTATGGACTCTCTACCGAATCCAGATCGCATCGAATTCTGGAGGACCATGTACAACATAACACGACAAGTATAATATCTAGGTAGTTGCATACAATTTCAGATAGATGATATTAGCCGTGTGCAATTATTTAAGAAATTGCGCATTCTACCTATTACATTGGTTTTATACCTCAGAGAAGTAGGTAGTTACTTGTAAAAAGTGGCCAAGTGCGTGTCGGAACACGCACAACAAGGGTTCCGTGCCTATTAAAAAGGTCGTATCTTACTGAAATTTCATAGCACTTACGTCCTTTTCTTTAAGGCAGTTTTTTAGAAATATGCCGAAAACCTTTGAACCGATCTTGTTCAAAACAATTTTCGCTCAAAGAATTTAATAAGCCCTATGTCCATGATTTTATTCATATTTTTAAAATACACGGTTCCAAAATTAGAAGGGGGGGGGGGACACAATTTTAGTGACCTTCGGGGTGATTATCTCCGACTCTTATATTTATTTTGAAAGGCCTATCGATTTATGTGCCACACGTGGGCTTTCCATGAAAAAGATTTTTTCACTTCTCATGCTCAAAAAGTGCGTCATATTAGACTTAGCAAGCGGGGCTAAGGGGCATTTAGCCCCTAGGGAAAATATGTATACATATTTATGATTTATAAAACATTTTGATTTGACCAATCACAACAGTTCAATATTACATCCACCAATCACAAACCTTTAAATAAACATTAGTATTTGCTATCTACTAACCAGAATAGGTACAGTTAGACATTAAAATCGACCAATCGGAAACAGAATTCAATTCAATCAAACATTAGGTGTTTTTTATCCCCTAATATTTGATATTTGATATTTATTTAATTCATAACAATATACATTGTGTCGAATAGGTTACAAAAATTAAGATAGAAACATTAGATGAATTTACAACAATTTAATTCCTAGAAGTCAATATTAATAGTCAATAAACATGTCATGGCATATTAAATTTTGAATCATGTTATTACATGTCGTTAACAAATTCATCGATAGAATAATAACATTTGTTTACAAGTAGAGCCATTAATTTACGCTTGAACACATTAACGTTGGAGATCTGTCTAAACTCTACCGGTAATTTGTTGAAAAGATGTTCAGCCTGGTAATGCGCGGAATGTTTTACTATTCTTAATTTGGGAATCAAACTATTTTTGAGGTTTTTCCTCCTTGTAGCAAGCCTCAAAACCCGGTCCTCTTCACTTTCTGTCTCATTCAAATGTTTAACCAAACCTGTTAGAAGAACCTGAATGTAGAGGCAAGGTACAGTCAAAACTTTAAGTTTTTGAAAATGCTCCCTGCATGATACCCATTACGGGATTCTTACAATGATTATAATTGCCCTTTTTTGCATCGTGAAGGCAATTTTCGTATTATATAGATAGCTGTTGCCCCACAATTTAATACTATATCTTAATTTAGATTCTATGAGGGCATAATAAACCATTTTAAGTTGTTCGACTTTTATTTCCTCACGAAGGCTTCTCAAGGCAAAGCAAGCAGAGCCAATTGAGTTGCTCAACTCCTGTAGTTGTGCTTTCCAGTTAAGATTTGAATCTATCAGGACACCCAAGAATTTTACTACCTCAACTGTTTCCACTACTTTTCCGTTCATTTCTAATAATAAGGAGTCAGAACATCTAGGATTTGTCTTAAAGAGAATTGACTTCGTTTTGCTACTGTTCAAGTCAGGTTATTTACAGAAAACCACACAGAGAATGCAGTCAGGGCCCTATTAATTGCCTGGTTCAATTTTGTAATAGAATCTGCAGACATCACTGCGTTAGTGTCGTCTGCGAATACTCATCATCATCATCATCATATCAGCCGAAAGACGTCCACTGCTGGACATAGGCCTCCCCCAAAGAGTGCCAAAGTGACCGATCCCGCGCCACCCGCATCCAGCGGACTCCCGCAACCTTTACCAGGTCATCAGTCCACCTTGTCGGGGGCCTACCCACGCTGCGCCTTCCGGTACGTGGTCGCCACTCGAGAACCTTTCCGCCCCAACGGCCATCGGTTCTACGTGCTATGTGCCCCGCCCACTGCCACTTAAGTTTAGCGATCCGGAGGGCTATATCGGTTACCTTGGTTCTGCTGCGGATAGCATCATTTCTGATGCGGTCACGCAGAGAAACTCCCAACATGGCCCTCTCCATTGCCCTTTGGGTGACTTTGAGCCTTCTTATGAGGCCCATAGTAAGCGACCACGTTTCAGTGCCATATGTCATCACTGGCAACACACACTGGTCAAAGACTTTTTTCTTGAGACACTGCGGAATATTGGACGAAAAGATTTGCCGTAGCTTCCCGAACGCTGCCCAGCCGAGTCGGATTCGACGATTGACCTCTTTCTCGAAGTTGGACCTACCTAACTGGATCGTCTGTCCTAGGTATACATAATCGTCTACAACTTCGAGCGTAAAGTGTCCGATTGTAATGGGAGTTGGTACTACATGGGCATTTGACATGATCTTCGTCTTATCCATGTTCATTCTTAGACCAACTCGCTCGGATGCTTTACTGAGGTCATCGAGCATCGTACTTAAGTCCTCCATGGTCTCAGCCAAGACTACTATATCGTCAGCAAACCGAAGGTGAGTGATGTACTCGCCGTTGATGCTGATGCCTAGCCTTCTCCAGTCCAGAGTCTTGAGAACAGTTTTGGAGAAATAACATCTCCTTGCCTGACTCCCCGCTGCAGCGGAATAGGTTTCGAGTTCCGGTCCTGGAGTCGGACTGACATAGTGGCGCTCTCGTACAAACACTTCAGCACTTCGATATAGCGATAGTCAACTTGGCACCGCTGGAGAGACTGTAGTACAGCCCAGGTTTCAATCGAATCGAAGGCTTTTTCGTAGTCCACGAACGCTAAGCAGAGAGGCAGGTTATACTCCTCGGTCTTCTGTATAACCTGACGAAGCGTGTGGATGTGGTCTACGGTACTAAAGCCTCTTCGGAAACCGGCTTGTTCGGGAGGCTGGAAGTCATCTAGCCTGCGTACGAGACGGTTTGTAATGACCCTCGAAAACAGCTTATAGACATGGCTCAGAAGTGAGATGGGTCTGTAGTTCTTCAGCAGAGTGTTGTCACCCTTTTTGAAGAACAGCACCACCACACCTCTGTTCCATGCCTTTGGAGTTCTCCCTTCCAGTAAGACGGAACCGAACAACTTCTGAAGGGCCGTAAGGACCGGTTTTCCACCCGCCTTCAGAAGTTCGGCTGTTATTCCGTCTTCACCGGGTGCTCTGTTGTTCTTGAGCTGTTTAAGAGCCATTACAATCTCGTACAGGCTGATGTCCGGGATGTGATGTCGTCGGTATAGTGTCGGGTTAGTCTAGCTCTAGGGTCTTCCGCCTGACTAACTTCGGGTCTGCGCGTTGATGTGTATAGCTACTACTGCGAATACTACTAATTGTAAACTCGGTATGGAGTCTTGCATATAATTGATTAGGTCGTTGACAAATATAACAAAAAATATTGGGCCCAAAATGGAGCCTTGGGGGACGCCTCTGTTCATGTCAATCATGCGTGATTTGTGTACATTCTCACATTTATTTTCTATGTGTTTTAATTCAACAATTGCTTTCTATTCCTTAGATAAGATTCGTATAACTTAAAAACGTTTCCTCTCACTCCATAGTGTTCCAACTTACTCAAGAAAATTGAATGATCCACTGTGTCAAAGGCTGCACTCAAGTCCAAAAAGACGCCTGCAACCTTCTTTCCAGAGTTGAGTTGAAGCACTGTGTCTTTTATTAATTCATCAATTGCTTCACACGTTCCTACTCCCTTTTGATACCCGAACTGCCGTTTATTTAGTATCTTATACCTGTTGATGTGATCAAGCAATCTGTCTTTAAGTAGCTTTTCAAATATTTTAGACAGAGTTGGTAACAACGAAATGGGTCTGTAATTATTAGGGTTATTAGTTGAACCTTTTTTATGGATTGGCAGAACTCTTGCTATTTTTAGCTGATCAGGAAATATACACAATTCAAAACAATTATTATAAAAATCCGAAAGTGGCCCCGCTAACAGATCAATATAATTTAATTATATTGATCTATAATTAATTCACATTAATTAAAAAATTTAATATAATTTAATTCACAATAATTAAAAAAATAAACGCCTCTGACCGACTATAGCTCCATCCAAACGTTCAAGCGTGGTTGACTGCATACATGACATAAGGTATGAAGATTGAGCGGGATAGACAGCAATCTATCTCGCCTTATCGTATACTGTCCGCCGCGCTCGGCCGTTTAGACGCCGCTATTAGACGGTCAGAGGCGTTTATTCGTGGTGTGAATATTTTGTATCTGTGTCAAAGCAGTTTATTAAAAAGAATGGCGCCAAATTGAACAATCTTTTCGCCTTGGTATAATTGTTGATTGTGGATGGATAATCTTTGTTTTTACTATTTTCTCGCAGTCGAAGTGAAAAGTAGAGTGTATAACTCTGGTCTAAAAGCCATATTACCCTTCGAACTATTTCCCCTCACTCGTTCGGGAAAATATCCATCTGGTTGTGATATGGCTTACTTTAGACCCTTGTCATACAATCTACTATTTTGACTTTCAGTTTTATGTATGGAGTGCACCACTAAAAATTATTTTTTGTAATTTAATTGCAAAACTATGTAGCGGTTAACCAAATACACCTATCCTCAAAATTTTATTCAAATACACCTTAGTTTTCGAGTAAAATGTCTGTGGCATACGGACGGACAGACAGACAGACAGACAGACAGACAGACAGACAGGAATCCATAAGGGTTCGTCCCAAGGGTGGTGTACAAGGATATTAACAAACGGAATGCATTTAATATGTGTATTGCCATCTACGACCGTCTGCCCGAGAGGTATTGGATGGTAACTTATTGAAATCTAAGTGAAATAGCTGTTAGATAAATGTGTCTATAGTGTTAATGTTTTCTGGAGCAAATTGTTCAGTAATAGACCTAGAACCTAGATATCGAATTATTTGTGATTAAGGATATTATTATTATTTTTGATTTGACATGTAATATTAAAAACAATATGTGTACCTACTTAGGGCCTGTTTCACAATCTCCAGTTAAAACATATCCGTCAGATAAATGTTGGCTGTCACTTTTCTTTTATATGACGGGAGAAAAGGATAGCAATAATTTTAACTGGCAGATAACTTTATCTGGCGATTGTGAAACAGGCCCTAAATGTAAATAATTATGGGAATTGAATATTAGATTTTAATGAACATTTGAAAGCCTACATCGGCTGAATACATGAAAGCATATTATGTATAATACTGTGACATGTTATTGTACTGTGTTCTACTTATGCAAATAAATAATTTTGATTTTTATTGTTTTATTCTATGCACAGAGCGAGAGCATACATAGACATGTGAGAGTGTTATTCGCGCATTGAATTTCTACATGTATACTCGCAAACATACCATCATAATTCTGCAAAGACTTAACAGATCATAGTAACTTACACATAAATAAGATGGGTCATCATTCCTACTTCCTTGGTCCCATCGATCGCTCTCAATCAGCTGACATAAGAGCGAAGCCTGTGGCCCTCGTGGGTCTGTACCCACCTTACACAACTCAGTTTTGCAAGTTAAATAGTAACAAAATCTTACTATAGATGACGCTGTAGCTGTCTACAGCGTCATCTATAGTAAGATTTTGTTACTATTTAACTTGCAAATCTGAGTTTGTTTTTCTGGGCTGGAAGGTCAGACGGCAATGGCTTTCGTAATGCCTATGCCAAATCTTGGGTTACGGTCCAAAGCGAACCCCGGGCGCCTTTAGGGCACAACGGGAATAACGCTACGAGGATGACTTAGTGCGAGAGGGCCGAATGTTTTACGTCGGTCATAAAAGCGATCGTGCTACTCACTCAGTAGGTGCTGGGTTTAGCTTAGAGTACTTGATGATAATGATGTTTATACAAAGAAAAGTACAGTGCGCCATAATAGTTTTAATCGATTTTTTTATTTTGTCATATACTTAATATTTAACAGCATGTGTTAGCAAAGAGCTTTCGAAACAACTAGATTAGCATGCAAAGGGATCGGAATGACAGAAATAAAGGCAAAAAAACAACAAATACTGTCGGTTATGTTGCTTTTTACTATCAATTTTGGATGTATGTGTACAAGTATGAATTCGAGGAAAATAAAGGAAATATTATGTTTTATTATAATATATTCTAAATCGCAGTACTCGTTATGAACAAACATTACTTACGTTACTTCCGATATAGTACTTCTACTCAATTTTTGTTCGATTGCTCGTGAGTTACAATGAGAGCACGTTACTCGATACATGTCACAAAACAGAAAGAGATATTTATCTATTGATATCCAATCAATTTAAATAAAATATGCTAGCCTAAAAGAAACACCATTCGTTCTCTGCAAAACGATCAGCAAATAGTGCGTAACATCTAACTGTACAGACACAACATAAACGAAACATCGTCGGTATCCACATGTTATTTTTATTTATTACAAGGTCTCGCTTACAGATGCATAGAAACGGACAATATTCTCACTGCGTATCATAAAATCGGTGAAAAAGTCGCAATAAAAACCTATAATCCACATACTGAAAGTCTAAAAATATATTATAATAGATTTCAAATGTCTATACATAGATGAGTGTTCACTACGCGCTTATAACGAGCGTCTAGCGCGTCCATTACGTTACAATTTAAATACGCTAGAGCGGACCCCGCTCCACTACGAGCGTCGCTCGCTACTGACTCGCTGACGAGCGCCCGCGACCTCGTATCGAAAGTAAAATTACATGTAATATATATAATATATAGTCGACGTTCAGACGAACACTTTGGCGAGGCCGTCGGCGCCGGCGCTGGCGATGTAGGGCCGCAGCGGGTGGAAGGCCACGTCGAGGATGCTCTCGTCGAACTTCTTGCGGTGCGCGGTGATCTCCTGCACGCAGGTCTTGGTGTCGAGGTTCCAGAGGCGCACGGAGCAGTCGTGCGAACCGGAGAGCAGGAAGAGTCCGTTGGGGTCGAGCGCGAGCCCCGTGACCGCGTCCAGGTGCGCCACCATCGCGTGCGCGCAGCGGCCCGATACCACGTCCCAGAAGCGGATGTGCCGGTCCTCGTGCGCCGACACCAGCAGCGGCAGCGTCGGGTGCGCGCGCACGCGCGTCGCCGCGCTCTCCATCGCCACGCGCAGCACCGTCTGCACAAACAATACCATACCAGTACGTTAGCTAACCAGACAACTAACCAGGGCCGACTCCATGGCAGAGTGGAGGGAGCGGCCGTTAGAGGCACCAGGTGTCGGGAGTGCCAACATGACTAAAGGCGGAAAAAACAAACGAAAAAATCAAATGAATCACTTCATTTGGCGCCTAAAGAACAGTAGCGGCCGGGCGGCGCGCGGCGCCCACAGCCGCGCCGTGCACACACATCCCGCACTCACCTGTCCGGTCTCGAGGTCGTAGAGCAGCATGTTGCCGTCGCGGTAGACGACGGCGGCGCGCGCGCCCGCCTCTGCGAAGTCGGCGGCGGCGGCGGCGGGCGCCACGAGCGCGTCGTCGCGCAGCGTGGCCAGCAGCGGCCGGGCGGCGCGCGGCGCCCACAGCCGCGCCGTGCACACACATCCCGCACTCACCTGTCCGGTCTCGAGGTCGTAGAGCAGCATGTTGCCGTCGCGGTAGACGACGGCGGCGCGCGCGCCCGCCTCTGCGAAGTCGGCGGCGGCGGCGGCGGGCGCCACGAGCGCGTCGTCGCGCAGCGTGGCCAGCAGCGGCCGGGCGGCGCGCGGCGCCCACAGCCGCGCCGTGCACACACATCCCGCACTCACCTGTCCGGTCTCGAGGTCGTAGAGCAGCATGTTGCCGTCGCGGTAGACGACGGCGGCGCGCGCGCCCGCCTCTGCGAAGTCGGCGGCGGCGGCGGCGGGCGCCACGAGCGCGTCGTCGCGCAGCGTGGCCAGCAGCGGCCGGGCGGCGCGCGGCGCCCACAGCCGCGCCGTGCACACACATCCCGCACTCACCTGTCCGGTCTCGAGGTCGTAGAGCAGCATGTTGCCGTCGCGGTAGACGACGGCGGCGCGCGCGCCCGCCTCTGCGAAGTCGGCGGCGGCGGCGGCGGGCGCCACGAGCGCGTCGTCGCGCAGCGTGGCCAGCAGCGGCCGGGCGGCGCGCGGCGCCCACAGCCGCGCCGTGCACACACATCCCGCACTCACCTGTCCGGTCTCGAGGTCGTAGAGCAGCATGTTGCCGTCGCGGTAGACGACGGCGGCGCGCGCGCCCGCCTCTGCGAAGTCGGCGGCGGCGGCGGCGGGCGCCACGAGCGCGTCGTCGCGCAGCGTGGCCAGCAGCGGCCGGGCGGCGCGCGGCGCCCACAGCCGCGCCGTGCACACACATCCCGCACTCACCTGTCCGGTCTCGAGGTCGTAGAGCAGCATGTTGCCGTCGCGGTAGACGACGGCGGCGCGCGCGCCCGCCTCTGCGAAGTCGGCGGCGGCGGCGGCGGGCGCCACGAGCGCGTCGTCGCGCAGCGTGGCCAGCAGCGGCCGGGCGGCGCGCGGCGCCCACAGCCGCGCCGTGCACACACATCCCGCACTCACCTGTCCGGTCTCGAGGTCGTAGAGCAGCATGTTGCCGTCGCGGTAGACGACGGCGGCGCGCGCGCCCGCCTCTGCGAAGTCGGCGGCGGCGGCGGCGGGCGCCACGAGCGCGTCGTCGCGCAGCGTGGCCAGCAGCGGCCGGGCGGCGCGCGGCGCCCACAGCCGCGCCGTGCACACACATCCCGCACTCACCTGTCCGGTCTCGAGGTCGTAGAGCAGCATGTTGCCGTCGCGGTAGACGACGGCGGCGCGCGCGCCCGCCTCTGCGAAGTCGGCGGCGGCGGCGGCGGGCGCCACGAGCGCGTCGTCGCGCAGCGTGGCCAGCAGCGGCCGGGCGGCGCGCGGCGCCCACAGCCGCGCCGTGCACACACATCCCGCACTCACCTGTCCGGTCTCGAGGTCGTAGAGCAGCATGTTGCCGTCGCGGTAGACGACGGCGGCGCGCGCGCCCGCCTCTGCGAAGTCGGCGGCGGCGGCGGCGGGCGCCACGAGCGCGTCGTCGCGCAGCGTGGCCAGCAGCGGCCGGGCGGCGCGCGGCGCCCACAGCCGCGCCGTGCACACACATCCCGCACTCACCTGTCCGGTCTCGAGGTCGTAGAGCAGCATGTTGCCGTCGCGGTAGACGACGGCGGCGCGCGCGCCCGCCTCTGCGAAGTCGGCGGCGGCGGCGGCGGGCGCCACGAGCGCGTCGTCGCGCAGCGTGGCCAGCAGCGGCCGGGCGGCGCGCGGCGCCCACAGCCGCGCCGTGCACACACATCCCGCACTCACCTGTCCGGTCTCGAGGTCGTAGAGCAGCATGTTGCCGTCGCAGTAGACGACGGCGGCGCGCGCGCCCGCCTCTGCGAAGTCGGCGGCGGCGGCGGCGGGCGCCACGAGCGCGTCGTCGCGCAGCGTGGCCAGCAGCGGCCGGGCGGCGCGCGGCGCCCACAGCCGCGCCGTGCACACACATCCCGCACTCACCTGTCCGGTCTCGAGGTCGTAGAGCAGCATGTTGCCGTCGCGGTAGACGACGGCGGCGCGCGCGCCCGCCTCTGCGAAGTCGGCGGCGGCGGCGGCGGGCGCCACGAGCGCGTCGTCGCGCAGCGTGGCCAGCAGCGGCCGGGCGGCGCGCGGCGCCCACAGCCGCGCCGTGCACACACATCCCGCACTCACCTGTCCGGTCTCGAGGTCGTAGAGCAGCATGTTGCCGTCGCGGTAGACGACAGCGGCGCGCGCGCCCGCCTCTGCGAAGTCGGCGGCGGCGGCGGCGGGCGCCACGAGCGCGTCGTCGCGCAGCGTGGCCAGCAGCGGCCGGGCGGCGCGCGGCGCCCACAGCCGCGCCGTGCACACACATCCCGCACTCACCTGTCCGGTCTCGAGGTCGTAGAGCAGCATGTTGCCGTCGCGGTAGACGACGGCGGCGCGCGCGCCCGCCTCTGCGAAGTCGGCGGCGGCGGCGGCGGGCGCCACGAGCGCGTCGTCGCGCAGCGTGGCCAGCAGCGGCCGGGCGGCGCGCGGCGCCCACAGCCGCGCCGTGCACACACATCCCGCACTCACCTGTCCGGTCTCGAGGTCGTAGAGCAGCATGTTGCCGTCGCGGTAGACGACGGCGGCGCGCGCGCCCGCCTCTGCGAAGTCGGCGGCGGCGGCGGCGGGCGCCACGAGCGCGTCGTCGCGCAGCGTGGCCAGCAGCGGCCGGGCGGCGCGCGGCGCCCACAGCCGCGCCGTGCACACACATCCCGCACTCACCTGTCCGGTCTCGAGGTCGTAGAGCAGCATGTTGCCGTCGCGGTAGACGACGGCGGCGCGCGCGCCCCGCCTCTGCGAAGTCGGCGGCGGCGGCGGCGGGCGCCACGAGCGCGTCGTCGCGCAGCGTGGCCAGCAGCGGCCGGGCGGCGCGCGGCGCCCACAGCCGCGCCGTGCACACACATCCCGCACTCACCTGTCCGGTCTCGAGGTCGTAGAGCAGCATGTTGCCGTCGCGGTAGACGACGGCGGCGCGCGCGCCCGCCTCTGCGAAGTCGGCGGCGGCGGCGGCGGGCGCCACGAGCGCGTCGTCGCGCAGCGTGGCCAGCAGCGGCCGGGCGGCGCGCGGCGCCCACAGCCGCGCCGTGCACACACATCCCGCACTCACCTGTCCGGTCTCGAGGTCGTAGAGCAGCATGTTGCCGTCGCGGTAGACGACGGCGGCGCGCGCGCCCGCCTCTGCGAAGTCGGCGGCGGCGGCGGCGGGCGCCACGAGCGCGTCGTCGCGCAGCGTGGCCAGCAGCGGCCGGGCGGCGCGCGGCGCCCACAGCCGCGCCGTGCACACACATCCCGCACTCACCTGTCCGGTCTCGAGGTCGTAGAGCAGCATGTTGCCGTCGCGGTAGACGACGGCGGCGCGCGCGCCCGCCTCTGCGAAGTCGGCGGCGGCGGCGGCGGGCGCCACGAGCGCGTCGTCGCGCAGCGTGGCCAGCAGCGGCCGGGCGGCGCGCGGCGCCCACAGCCGCGCCGTGCACACACATCCCGCACTCACCTGTCCGGTCTCGAGGTCGTAGAGCAGCATGTTGCCGTCGCGGTAGACGACGGCGGCGCGCGCGCCCGCCTCTGCGAAGTCGGCGGCGGCGGCGGCGGGCGCCACGAGCGCGTCGTCGCGCAGCGTGGCCAGCAGCGGCCGGGCGGCGCGCGGCGCCCACAGCCGCGCCGTGCACACACATCCCGCACTCACCTGTCCGGTCTCGAGGTCGTAGAGCAGCATGTTGCCGTCGCGGTAGACGACGGCGGCGCGCGCGCCCGCCTCTGCGAAGTCGGCGGCGGCGGCGGCGGGCGCCACGAGCGCGTCGTCGCGCAGCGTGGCCAGCAGCGGCCGGGCGGCGCGCGGCGCCCACAGCCGCGCCGTGCACACACATCCCGCACTCACCTGTCCGGTCTCGAGGTCGTAGAGCAGCATGTTGCCGTCGCGGTAGACGACGGCGGCGCGCGCGCCCGCCTCTGCGAAGTCGGCGGCGGCGGCGGCGGGCGCCACGAGCGCGTCGTCGCGCAGCGTGGCCAGCAGCGGCCGGGCGGCGCGCGGCGCCCACAGCCGCGCCGTGCACACACATCCCGCACTCACCTGTCCGGTCTCGAGGTCGTAGAGCAGCATGTTGCCGTCGCGGTAGACGACGGCGGCGCGCGCGCCCGCCTCTGCGAAGTCGGCGGCGGCGGCGGCGGGCGCCACGAGCGCGTCGTCGCGCAGCGTGGCCAGCAGCGGCCGGGCGGCGCGCGGCGCCCACAGCCGCGCCGTGCACACACATCCCGCACTCACCTGTCCGGTCTCGAGGTCGTAGAGCAGCATGTTGCCGTCGCGGTAGACGACGGCGGCGCGCGCGCCCGCCTCTGCGAAGTCGGCGGCGGCGGCGGCGGGCGCCACGAGCGCGTCGTCGCGCAGCGTGGCCAGCAGCGGCCGGGCGGCGCGCGGCGCCCACAGCCGCGCCGTGCACACACATCCCGCACTCACCTGTCCGGTCTCGAGGTCGTAGAGCAGCATGTTGCCGTCGCGGTAGACGACGGCGGCGCGCGCGCCCGCCTCTGCGAAGTCGGCGGCGGCGGCGGCGGGCGCCACGAGCGCGTCGTCGCGCAGCGTGGCCAGCAGCGGCCGGGCGGCGCGCGGCGCCCACAGCCGCGCCGTGCACACACATCCCGCACTCACCTGTCCGGTCTCGAGGTCGTAGAGCAGCATGTTGCCGTCGCGGTAGACGACGGCGGCGCGCGCGCCCGCCTCTGCGAAGTCGGCGGCGGCGGCGGCGGGCGCCACGAGCGCGTCGTCGCGCAGCGTGGCCAGCAGCGGCCGGGCGGCGCGCGGCGCCCACAGCCGCGCCGTGCACACACATCCCGCACTCACCTGTCCGGTCTCGAGGTCGTAGAGCAGCATGTTGCCGTCGCGGTAGACGACGGCGGCGCGCGCGCCCGCCTCTGCGAAGTCGGCGGCGGCGGCGGCGGGCGCCACGAGCGCGTCGTCGCGCAGCGTGGCCAGCAGCGGCCGGGCGGCGCGCGGCGCCCACAGCCGCGCCGTGCACACACATCCCGCACTCACCTGTCCGGTCTCGAGGTCGTAGAGCAGCATGTTGCCGTCGCGGTAGACGACGGCGGCGCGCGCGCCCGCCTCTGCGAAGTCGGCGGCGGCGGCGGCGGGCGCCACGAGCGCGTCGTCGCGCAGCGTGGCCAGCAGCGGCCGGGCGGCGCGCGGCGCCCACAGCCGCGCCGTGCACACACATCCCGCACTCACCTGTCCGGTCTCGAGGTCGTAGAGCAGCATGTTGCCGTCGCGGTAGACGACGGCGGCGCGCGCGCCCGCCTCTGCGAAGTCGGCGGCGGCGGCGGCGGGCGCCACGAGCGCGTCGTCGCGCAGCGTGGCCAGCAGCGGCCGGGCGGCGCGCGGCGCCCACAGCCGCGCCGTGCACACACATCCCGCACTCACCTGTCCGGTCTCGAGGTCGTAGAGCAGCATGTTGCCGTCGCGGTAGACGACGGCGGCGCGCGCGCCCGCCTCTGCGAAGTCGGCGGCGGCGGCGGCGGGCGCCACGAGCGCGTCGTCGCGCAGCGTGGCCAGCAGCGGCCGGGCGGCGCGCGGCGCCCACAGCCGCGCCGTGCACACACATCCCGCACTCACCTGTCCGGTCTCGAGGTCGTAGAGCAGCATGTTGCCGTCGCGGTAGACGACGGCGGCGCGCGCGCCCGCCTCTGCGAAGTCGGCGGCGGCGGCGGCGGGCGCCACGAGCGCGTCGTCGCGCAGCGTGGCCAGCAGCGGCCGGGCGGCGCGCGGCGCCCACAGCCGCGCCGTGCACACACATCCCGCACTCACCTGTCCGGTCTCGAGGTCGTAGAGCAGCATGTTGCCGTCGCGGTAGACGACGGCGGCGCGCGCGCCCGCCTCTGCGAAGTCGGCGGCGGCGGCGGCGGGCGCCACGAGCGCGTCGTCGCGCAGCGTGGCCAGCAGCGGCCGGGCGGCGCGCGGCGCCCACAGCCGCGCCGTGCACACACATCCCGCACTCACCTGTCCGGTCTCGAGGTCGTAGAGCAGCATGTTGCCGTCGCGGTAGACGACGGCGGCGCGCGCGCCCGCCTCTGCGAAGTCGGCGGCGGCGGCGGCGGGCGCCACGAGCGCGTCGTCGCGCAGCGTGGCCAGCAGCGGCCGGGCGGCGCGCGGCGCCCACAGCCGCGCCGTGCACACACATCCCGCACTCACCTGTCCGGTCTCGAGGTCGTAGAGCAGCATGTTGCCGTCGCGGTAGACGACGGCGGCGCGCGCGCCCGCCTCTGCGAAGTCGGCGGCGGCGGCGGCGGGCGCCACGAGCGCGTCGTCGCGCAGCGTGGCCAGCAGCGGCCGGGCGGCGCGCGGCGCCCACAGCCGCGCCGTGCACACACATCCCGCACTCACCTGTCCGGTCTCGAGGTCGTAGAGCAGCATGTTGCCGTCGCGGTAGACGACGGCGGCGCGCGCGCCCGCCTCTGCGAAGTCGGCGGCGGCGGCGGCGGGCGCCACGAGCGCGTCGTCGCGCAGCGTGGCCAGCAGCGGCCGGGCGGCGCGCGGCGCCCACAGCCGCGCCGTGCACACACATCCCGCACTCACCTGTCCGGTCTCGAGGTCGTAGAGCAGCATGTTGCCGTCGCGGTAGACGACGGCGGCGCGCGCGCCCGCCTCTGCGAAGTCGGCGGCGGCGGCGGCGGGCGCCACGAGCGCGTCGTCGCGCAGCGTGGCCAGCAGCGGCCGGGCGGCGCGCGGCGCCCACAGCCGCGCCGTGCACACACATCCCGCACTCACCTGTCCGGTCTCGAGGTCGTAGAGCAGCATGTTGCCGTCGCGGTAGACGACGGCGGCGCGCGCGCCCGCCTCTGCGAAGTCGGCGGCGGCGGCGGCGGGCGCCACGAGCGCGTCGTCGCGCAGCGTGGCCAGCAGCGGCCGGGCGGCGCGCGGCGCCCACAGCCGCGCCGTGCACACACATCCCGCACTCACCTGTCCGGTCTCGAGGTCGTAGAGCAGCATGTTGCCGTCGCGGTAGACGACGGCGGCGCGCGCGCCCGCCTCTGCGAAGTCGGCGGCGGCGGCGGCGGGCGCCACGAGCGCGTCGTCGCGCAGCGTGGCCAGCAGCGGCCGGGCGGCGCGCGGCGCCCACAGCCCCGCCGTGCACACACATCCCGCACTCACCTGTCCGGTCTCGAGGTCGTAGAGCAGCATGTTGCCGTCGCGGTAGACGACGGCGGCGCGCGCGCCCGCCTCTGCGAAGTCGGCGGCGGCGGCGGCGGGCGCCACGAGCGCGTCGTCGCGCAGCGTGGCCAGCAGCGGCCGGGCGGCGCGCGGCGCCCACAGCCGCGCCGTGCACACACATCCCGCACTCACCTGTCCGGTCTCGAGTTCGTAGAGCAGCATGTTGCCGTCGCGGTAGACGACGGCGGCGCGCGCGCCCGCCTCTGCGAAGTCGGCGGCGGCGGCGGCGGGCGCCACGAGCGCGTCGTCGCGCAGCGTGGCCAGCAGCGGCCGGGCGGCGCGCGGCGCCCACAGCCGCGCCGTGCACACACATCCCGCACTCACCTGTCCGGTCTCGAGGTCGTAGAGCAGCATGTTGCCGTCGCGGTAGACGACGGCGGCGCGCGCGCCCGCCTCTGCGAAGTCGGCGGCGGCGGCGGCGGGCGCCACGAGCGCGTCGTCGCGCAGCGTGGCCAGCAGCGGCCGGGCGGCGCGCGGCGCCCACAGCCCCGCCGTGCACACACATCCCGCACTCACCTGTCCGGTCTCGAGGTCGTAGAGCAGCATGTTGCCGTCGCGGTAGACGACGGCGGCGCGCGCGCCCGCCTCTGCGAAGTCGGCGGCGGCGGCGGTGGGCGCCACGAGCGCGTCGTCGCGCAGCGTGGCCAGCAGCGGCCGGGCGGCGCGCGGCGCCCACAGCCCCGCCGTGCACACACATCCCGCACTCACCTGTCCGGTCTCGAGGTCGTAGAGCAGCATGTTGCCGTCGCGGTAGACGACGGCGGCGCGCGCGCCCGCCTCTGCGAAGTCGGCGGCGGCGGCGGCGGGCGCCACGAGCGCGTCGTCGCGCAGCGTGGCCAGCAGCGGCCGGGCGGCGCGCGGCGCCCACAGCCGCGCCGTGCACACACATCCCGCACTCACCTGTCCGGTCTCGAGGTCGTAGAGCAGCATGTTGCCGTCGCGGTAGACGACGGCGGCGCGCGCGCCCGCCTCTGCGAAGTCGGCGGCGGCGGCGGCGGGCGCCACGAGCGCGTCGTCGCGCAGCGTGGCCAGCAGCGGCCGGGCGGCGCGCGGCGCCCACAGCCGCGCCGTGCACACACATCCCGCACTCACCTGTCCGGTCTCGAGGTCGTAGAGCAGCATGTTGCCGTCGCGGTAGACGACGGCGGCGCGCGCGCCCGCCTCTGCGAAGTCGGCGGCGGCGGCGGCGGGCGCCACGAGCGCGTCGTCGCGCAGCGTGGCCAGCAGCGGCCGGGCGGCGCGCGGCGCCCACAGCCCCGCCGTGCACACACATCCCGCACTCACCTGTCCGGTCTCGAGGTCGTAGAGCAGCATGTTGCCGTCGCGGTAGACGACGGCGGCGCGCGCGCCCGCCTCTGCGAAGTCGGCGGCGGCGGCGGCGGGCGCCACGAGCGCGTCGTCGCGCAGCGTGGCCAGCAGCGGCCGGGCGGCGCGCGGCGCCCACAGCCGCGCCGTGCACACACATCCCGCACTCACCTGTCCGGTCTCGAGGTCGTAGAGCAGCATGTTGCCGTCGCGGTAGACGACGGCGGCGCGCGCGCCCGCCTCTGCGAAGTCGGCGGCGGCGGCGGCGGGCGCCACGAGCGCGTCGTCGCGCAGCGTGGCCAGCAGCGGCCGGGCGGCGCGCGGCGCCCACAGCCGCGCCGTGCACACACATCCCGCACTCACCTGTCCGGTCTCGAGGTCGTAGAGCAGCATGTTGCCGTCGCGGTAGACGACGGCGGCGCGCGCGCCCGCCTCTGCGAAGTCGGCGGCGGCGGCGGCGGGCGCCACGAGCGCGTCGTCGCGCAGCGTGGCCAGCAGCGGCCGGGCGGCGCGCGGCGCCCACAGCCCCGCCGTGCACACACATCCCGCACTCACCTGTCCGGTCTCGAGGTCGTAGAGCAGCATGTTGCCGTCGCGGTAGACGACGGCGGCGCGCGCGCCCGCCTCTGCGAAGTCGGCGGCGGCGGCGGTGGGCGCCACGAGCGCGTCGTCGCGCAGCGTGGCCAGCAGCGGCCGGGCGGCGCGCGGCGCCCACAGCCCCGCCGTGCACACACATCCCGCACTCACCTGTCCGGTCTCGAGGTCGTAGAGCAGCATGTTGCCGTCGCGGTAGACGACGGCGGCGCGCGCGCCCGCCTCTGCGAAGTCGGCGGCGGCGGCGGCGGGCGCCACGAGCGCGTCGTCGCGCAGCGTGGCCAGCAGCGGCCGGGCGGCGCGCGGCGCCCACAGCCGCGCCGTGCACACACATCCCGCACTCACCTGTCCGGTCTCGAGGTCGTAGAGCAGCATGTTGCCGTCGCGGTAGACGACGGCGGCGCGCGCGCCCGCCTCTGCGA
Source organism: Epinotia demarniana (assembly GCA_945867215.1). NCBI lineage: Eukaryota > Metazoa > Arthropoda > Insecta > Lepidoptera > Tortricidae > Epinotia > Epinotia demarniana. The sequence continues at coordinate 14,198,189 of OX244260.1, read as the reverse complement.
AGTCGGCGGCGGCGGCGGCGGGCGCCACGAGCGCGTCGTCGCGCAGCGTGGCCAGCAGCGGCCGGGCGGCGCGCGGCGCCCACAGCCGCGCCGTGCACACACATCCCGCACTCACCTGTCCGGTCTCGAGGTCGTAGAGCAGCATGTTGCCGTCGCGGTAGACGACGGCGGCGCGCGCGCCCGCCTCTGCGAAGTCGGCGGCGGCGGCGGCGGGCGCCACGAGCGCGTCGTCGCGCAGCGTGGCCAGCAGCGGCCGGGCGGCGCGCGGCGCCCACAGCCCCGCCGTGCACACACATCCCGCACTCACCTGTCCGGTCTCGAGGTCGTAGAGCAGCATGTTGCCGTCGCGGTAGACGACGGCGGCGCGCGCGCCCGCCTCTGCGAAGTCGGCGGCGGCGGCGGCGGGCGCCACGAGCGCGTCGTCGCGCAGCGTGGCCAGCAGCGGCCGGGCGGCGCGCGGCGCCCACAGCCGCGCCGTGCACACACATCCCGCACTCACCTGTCCGGTCTCGAGGTCGTAGAGCAGCATGTTGCCGTCGCGGTAGACGACGGCGGCGCGCGCGCCCGCCTCTGCGAAGTCGGCGGCGGCGGCGGCGGGCGCCACGAGCGCGTCGTCGCGCAGCGTGGCCAGCAGCGGCCGGGCGGCGCGCGGCGCCCACAGCCGCGCCGTGCACACACATCCCGCACTCACCTGTCCGGTCTCGAGGTCGTAGAGCAGCATGTTGCCGTCGCGGTAGACGACGGCGGCGCGCGCGCCCGCCTCTGCGAAGTCGGCGGCGGCGGCGGCGGGCGCCACGAGCGCGTCGTCGCGCAGCGTGGCCAGCAGCGGCCGGGCGGCGCGCGGCGCCCACAGCCCCGCCGTGCACACACATCCCGCACTCACCTGTCCGGTCTCGAGGTCGTAGAGCAGCATGTTGCCGTCGCGGTAGACGACGGCGGCGCGCGCGCCCGCCTCTGCGAAGTCGGCGGCGGCGGCGGTGGGCGCCACGAGCGCGTCGTCGCGCAGCGTGGCCAGCAGCGGCCGGGCGGCGCGCGGCGCCCACAGCCCCGCCGTGCACACACATCCCGCACTCACCTGTCCGGTCTCGAGGTCGTAGAGCAGCATGTTGCCGTCGCGGTAGACGACGGCGGCGCGCGCGCCCGCCTCTGCGAAGTCGGCGGCGGCGGCGGCGGGCGCCACGAGCGCGTCGTCGCGCAGCGTGGCCAGCAGCGGCCGGGCGGCGCGCGGCGCCCACAGCCGCGCCGTGCACACACATCCCGCACTCACCTGTCCGGTCTCGAGGTCGTAGAGCAGCATGTTGCCGTCGCGGTAGACGACGGCGGCGCGCGCGCCCGCCTCTGCGAAGTCGGCGGCGGCGGCGGCGGGCGCCACGAGCGCGTCGTCGCGCAGCGTGGCCAGCAGCGGCCGGGCGGCGCGCGGCGCCCACAGCCGCGCCGTGCACACACATCCCGCACTCACCTGTCCGGTCTCGAGGTCGTAGAGCAGCATGTTGCCGTCGCGGTAGACGACGGCGGCGCGCGCGCCCGCCTCTGCGAAGTCGGCGGCGGCGGCGGCGGGCGCCACGAGCGCGTCGTCGCGCAGCGTGGCCAGCAGCGGCCGGGCGGCGCGCGGCGCCCACAGCCGCGCCGTGCACACACATCCCGCACTCACCTGTCCGGTCTCGAGGTCGTAGAGCAGCATGTTGCCGTCGCGGTAGACGACGGCGGCGCGCGCGCCCGCCTCTGCGAAGTCGGCGGCGGCGGCGGCGGGCGCCACGAGCGCGTCGTCGCGCAGCGTGGCCAGCAGCGGCCGGGCGGCGCGCGGCGCCCACAGCCGCGCCGTGCACACACATCCCGCACTCACCTGTCCGGTCTCGAGGTCGTAGAGCAGCATGTTGCCGTCGCGGTAGACGACGGCGGCGCGCGCGCCCGCCTCTGCGAAGTCGGCGGCGGCGGCGGCGGGCGCCACGAGCGCGTCGTCGCGCAGCGTGGCCAGCAGCGGCCGGGCGGCGCGCGGCGCCCACAGCCGCGCCGTGCACACACATCCCGCACTCACCTGTCCGGTCTCGAGGTCGTAGAGCAGCATGTTGCCGTCGCGGTAGACGACGGCGGCGCGCGCGCCCGCCTCTGCGAAGTCGGCGGCGGCGGCGGCGGGCGCCACGAGCGCGTCGTCGCGCAGCGTGGCCAGCAGCGGCCGGGCGGCGCGCGGCGCCCACAGCCGCGCCGTGCCGTCGGCCGACGCCGACAGCAGCCGCCCGTGCGCCGCCGACAGCGACCACACCGCGTCCGTGTGCTCGCGCAGCACCGGGCCCTGAGATGTGCAACCATTCTTTTAATAATAATAATAATAACTCATTTTGTCTAGGCATCTTGGGTGGATTGCAACCACAGAACACCCCAGCTAGAAGCCCAATGTTCGCGACTCGAGTCACCAAGCGTCAGGGTTATAGCGCTTATATAATCCGCGATCGGACGCCTTGCCATTCAGTTGCGTCCAAGTTATCTACCTGTGCGGAGTGTGCATGTCTTTCATAGAAAAATAAACAAAATAGGATTAGGACGTAGCTTATTACAGGATTTTGTAGTGTGAGGTGTTGTGGTAAGTCGTTAAAGAAATCGAATTACAAAAAGGATGGAATTACATTCCACCTGTGGAGTCAAAATAGGGTAGAATCGTTTCTTCTAAAACCGAGATTCTGGGTGAGATAGAGCGCATTTACGGACAGCTATACGGTCAACACGCAGACCCGAAGTTGGTCAGGCGGAAGACCCTAGAGCTAAACTAAGGGTGAGTTGCACCAAACCGTCTGTAATCGTAAGCGGTGTTCGTCAAAATCTGAATGTATGGAACGTTTGACAAGTTTCTATGGACTGACAGCTGTCAGCGCCATATTTAACGTTGATCGGTCTGTAATCGTAAGTCGGTGCAACCCGCCCTAACCCAGCACTATACCGACGACATCCCGGACATCAGCCTGTACGAGATTGTAATGGCTCTTAAACAGCTCCAGAACAACAAGGCACCTGGTGAAGACGGAATAACAGCCGAACTCCTGAAGGCGGGTGGAAAACCGGTCCTTACGGCCCTTCAGAAGTTGTTCTATTCCGTCTTACTGGAAGGGAGAACTCCAAAGGCATGGAACGGAGGGGTGATGGTGCTATTCTTCAAAAAGGGTCATTAACTCATTACAAAATCTGGTACGCAGGTTAGATGACTTCTAGCCTCCCGAACAAGCCGGTTTCCGAAGAGGCTTTAGTACCGTAGACCACATCCACACGCTCCGTCAAGTTATACAGAAGACCGAGCGTTCGTGGGCTACGAAAAAGCCTTCGATTCGATTGAAACCTGGGGCGTACTACAGTCTCCCCAGCGGTGCCAAGTTGACGATCGCTATATCGAAGTGCTGAAGTGTTTGTACGAGAACGCCACTATGTCAGTCCGACTCCAGGACCAGAAGTCGAAACCTACTCCGCTGCGACCAGGGAGTCAGGCAAGGAGATGTTTTTAAAACTCTGGACGGGAGAAGGCTAGGCATCAACATCAACGGCGAGTACATCACTAACATTTGCTGACGATATAGTAGTCTTGGCTGAGACCATGGAGGACTTCAGTACGATGACCTCAGTAAAGCTTCCGAGCGAGTTGGTCTAAGAATGAACATGGATAAGACGAAGATCATGTCAAATGCCCATGTAGTACCAACTCCGGACACACAGTTACAATCGGACAATTTACGCTCGAAGTTAGGTAGGTCGAACTTCGAGAAAGAGATCAATCGTCGAAACCGACTCGGCTGGGCACCGTTCGGGAAGCTACGGCACATATTTCGTCCAATATTCCGCAGGGTCTCAAAACGAGAGTCTTTGACCAGTGTGTGTTGCCAGAGATCACATATGGCACTGAAACGTGGTCGCTTACTACGGGCCTCATAAGAAGGCTCAAAGTCACCCAAAGGGCTATGGAGAGGGCTATGTTGGGTTGGGAGTTTCTCTGCGTGATCGTATCAGAAATGAGGCTATCCGCAGCAGAACCAAGGCAACCGATATAGCCCTCCGAATCGCTAACTTAAGTGGCAGTTGGCGGGGCACATAGCACGTAGAACCAATGGCCGTTGGGGCGGAAAGGTTCTCGAGTGGCGACCACGTACCGGAAGGCGCCGGTAGACCCCCCACAAGGTGGAAAGATGAACTGGTAAATGTTGCTGGAGTCCGCGCAGGACCAGTCACTTTGGCACTCTTAGGGGGAGACCTATGTCAAGCAGCGGACGTCTTTCGGCTGATATGATGATGTGGAGTAAAATTCATTATTTAATTGAAAATATTTATTTTACTTTTAAAATATACCTAGATATGAATATGAATGTTAGTAAGGTGTAAGGTGTAAATATGGGCCTAGATGAAATTTTTGACAGAATCTCATCAATCTAACCTCTTTCAATTTCATAGCAGAAACATTGCGTAAAAAGTAACCTGAAACCGCATTCTTTATATCGTAGAATGAATCTTGGTTACTTTTTTTTACCATAAATGGTGATGGACGTTCGCGAGTACTTTCATAGCGTTCCAGCCATCTGCCACTTCTGGAGAATATTTTTCTTGTTTTAAATAATGCTAAAATCCTGATGGTTTGGTAAATCTTCTGATATGAAAAATGAATTTAATTGACGAAGGAGCGTCTAGCAAGTTTACCTTTAGGCGCCAGCTTAAGGGCTATTTGCTGACGCTCCAAAAATTCCAACCCTAAGACTAGGTTCACACGGCATTGTCCTGCACGTTTTTTTGCAGTATACGTCTTAACTTATACATAGTGGCACATACAAAATGTTGTTTATACGTTTAAACGAATACTCACCGGACTTGTCCAGCAAAACCGAATGAACTGACGGACTGGATGTATACTGCATATAATCGTGCAGGACGAAGCCTAACCCATCCAGCACTGTATTTAATTTTTCTTCTATTTTATTTTTTTAAACATCCCAACCGTTTCGCGTTTTACATTGTGTCTCATATCCTATTATGCATGTGTTACATTTTTAACTAATTTATTACATTAATTATTCATTTATTATGTGTATACGTTTGTATCTGCAGTATGTTGTGTTGCGTTCCGTGGGTCACGTACGGTGCTGTCTGAAAATCAGCGCTGTAGGTGTCTGTCCGACACCTCGGCATAATGCTGAGACGGCAACCAATTCACTGCCGCGAAGACGCACATTATGTGTCAACTGTATTGTATTTCTACTCCCTTTGTCGCTGTGTGTCTTTTGTGTAGTGAATAAATGTCTTCTTTAACGAAAAAGTCCCAGTACATGAACTAAACAATATAGAAAATAAACCATCACATCATTTTTATTATTGTTTTCAATAATAAAATAATAAGTCACATATTGGGTACTATAGTACCGAAGTACTTGTTCATTATTTTTTACAAAAAGAACATAACTACATAAGTATAGTTATGTTCTTTTTGTAAAAAATAATGTAGATACATGTAATTTTTGTAAAATGGGTATATTTTTAGGTACCGATTTTGGACAAATGGGGTAATTTTTGGACACTATCTTTTGCAATACTTGTAGGTTCTTCTTAGAGGAACACTATTATACCAATAACGCGAATCAGCTATAATGTTAGTTATGTTGTTTTTGTAAACATCCCTGCAATTATTTGCCATATTTATAAATATAGGGACTTGATAATAATAGGATAAGGAAATGACATGGTATAAATTGACGACCACCCAGAGAATGTTTGGCTACTATTCGAGTTAAGTATCTTATTTGAAGGTATATATAGTACAGCACGGCTATCACGTGACGGCGCGCGAGCTCTCTCGATTGTTCTCGCACATCTGTCTTATCTTATAAGAACACTTAGAGCAAAAAAAAAAAAAAAAGCGAGAAAAATCGAGAGTATGTCGCGGCCGTCCCATGATAGACATGCAGGTGTTTTATACAATTTTTGATATAACATTATAAAAATTTGCACACACGCATGCAGGTTGAATATGCATCAACAAATGCAGTTTTAAGATCTTACCACCCTGTTACTATGTTCTGTCAAATAAGAAATTTAGATTTTAATTTGATTTTGACAAAAATTTCAAAACCATGACATGACAAATATACGACATAAAAATAATTTTGCAACCGTCCATTGCAATAATCTTTTTCCATTTAAGGGATCCAGCGTTTTACTATTTAATACATAGTGGGGCCTTCAAATTTTCTATGGAAACTTTACCTCTATGGCGCATTGGACGAAAATATTAAGAAATGCAAACAATTTTCTCGAGTAGTTCTCCGCCAGGCGTGAAAATTTTAGTCAAAATATACGTAGCTTCAGGAAAAAGAAACCTACATTAACATAGTTTTTTACAAGTCGGTGAGGTACCTACAGTTTTTCATCAGCGAAACTAGTTTATTTTTTGTCGCTAATTTAAAAGTAAAGTGAATTTTGGTCCATTCAATATGCATAAAGGTCATACAGCAATTTAAGTTCGAGTCTTTCCAGCACGGCTATCACAAGACGGCGCCATCGGATTTGAAAACCATTTATTTGTAAAGTCGACTTCTTAGGCGGGACTATGGGTGCCTTTCCATCAGAGATGCAGGTATGGCGCAAAGATGTGAAAGCTACGCTACGAAACTGTGTGGCCGTTTCCACCAATACTAATCTATGTAGCTGTGCGAGAAAGATGCTCAGCTCGAGCTATGCGATGGTTCGACAGGGGCGCGAGTCGAGGGGGAGACGCTTGTATCGCCACCGCTATATGACTCGGGACCATCCATAGCAAGCATCCGTAGCACGCATCCGTAGCACGCATCCGTAGCACGCATCCGTAGCACGCATCCGTAGCACGCATCTGTACCACGCACTCAGGGCCAGGACACGCATCTTTCCATATAAAAGTCATAGCTTAGTTGAACCCGTTTCGACCAGTGCTATGTTGTGTGGACCAATGGACATTATTGGTGGATATCAGACGCCATAGCAACGTAGCTTAGCACATCTCTGGTAGAAAGGCACCCTAATGTACGATTCTCACCGACCGGACCGGGCCGGAGCGCGCCTGCGCCCTTTTTTAAAGTTGCCAACGGAATTTGAAGCTTTAATTATGGACGTTAAATTTCATATTTGAATGTACGTACTTGCGGCCGGTCGTCTCCTCGCGGACGTGGACGGCTGTGGTCGGCAGTCCGCACATATGACCGGCTCCGTCCGGCTTTTGCCTACTGCACTCTGTTAAAACGCGGTCGGCAGCCGCCGGGTGCTCGCGCACCCGTTGCGACGCGGCGCCAGGCGACCCGGCCCGGCCCGTTGGGTGGGAATCGTACATTAGAGTCATACACAAAACAAACACAAAATTCGTCTCTCCTGTGGTCAATAATTAAAAGCTCACGTGCATATAAATAATGATTTCATCGCATAGTAATATAGAAGAGGACACGCCGTTTATGCGGATTAAGAGTCCAAAGAAAAGTTAGGCTTCCTAGCCCTTAACTTTGATAATGTCCACAGGAAAGACGCGAACTAACACCTCTGGTGTTGTAGGTGTCCATGGGCGGCGGTAATCGCTTACCATCAGGTGATCTGTCTGCTCGTTTGCCTAATATCACATTTTAAAAAAAAATTGTGTATGAGTCATTAGGGTGTGTATAGATGAGAGTGTACCTGCACAGCGGGATCATAGGGGTCGTAAGGGTCGGCGGTGGGCGGCGGCAGGTTCCAGACGCGGATGGTGCCGTCGAGGCCGGCGGAGAAGCACTCCTCGGTGCGCGGCGCGCCCATGGCCAGGCACAGCACGGGCGCGGCGTGCGCGCGGAACGTGTACAGCGGCTCCACGTCCAGCCCGGCCGACTTCTTGGCGGGCACCGTGCGCTGCAGGTTCCACAGCTTCAGCGTGTGGTCCTCCGAGGCCGTCACGAGCGCCGCCTCCGTCGGGTGGAACGCCAGCGCTCGCACCTGCGCACGCGCACACCTCACGGGTCAATCATCTTCATGCATATTACCCAATCCATAATAATGTTATATATGAAGCGTCGACGGAAAAAACATTTCTAGTCAATTTTTTCGAAAACAGATTTTAATCTCAAAATGTAGAGCTCTCAACGAACTATTACCTACACCTGCTATAATTGTAAACATTAATATAAAAGCCCAACCCCCCGGGTATAATTTATTTATTTATTTATACAGGAAGATCATCAGCTTAAATATTACACAGTAGCTTAAACCAGTAGTGACAGTGAGCTAATAACAGATCCTCACCGATAGCGTGATGAATGTGTAAAAAATAAGTGAGCAAAAACCAAACGAAAACACAGCGCTTTTGCGTCTTGACACGGCTACATAATTTAAGTACTTATATCTAAATAGACTAAAAAGAAGAGTTACCTACCTAAACCATTTCCCTACCTCTACCGAAAAATTGACGAGATAAGCGTCGTCTTACTAATAATACCCGTGTAGTGTTAGAATTTCACCACCCCCTTTCTTCCCGTGGGTGTCGTAAAAGTCGACTAAGGGACCAGGGTTGAAGTGTGTTGTGGGCGATGGGCTAGCAACCTATCACTGCAATATCACATTTTGTCGATATTTTATACACACATTTATGCTAAAAGTGGCGCTGGAACATACGTTTCATGTGCTCTGCCTACCCCTTTTGAGAATAAAGGCGTGAATGTATGTATGTATGTATTAATATAAAAGCACTTTTTAGCACTTGAAAAGCATCTAATCGCGAAGATAGTATGGTTAATTGAATCATTCTAAAGTTAAAAACCGCAATATCTCAAAATGTTATCAAAGTGACTAGACATGTTCTTTCTGTGGACCCTTCAAATGGGAAAGTGTTTGTTTGTGTGTCTGTTTTTCACGGCAAAACGGAGCGACGAATTGACGTGGGTTTTTTAAGTGGAGATAGTTGAAGGGATGGAGAGTGACATAGGATATTTTTTATCCCCGAAATGATCCCCTAGGGGGGTGAAATGGGGGAATAAAAGTTTGTATGGAGCTGCGATTTAAACGAGTTCCATGCGGTTTTCTAATGGATCATTGTAATTGTTATTTAAATTTTAACTGTTATTTTATCCTTAATTTGCTGACTAATTTTATTTCAACCTAAGTAACATAGGTTGTATGTATCAAATGTATATTTGAAATTGTGTACCTATTGACCTGTAAAAACATTTTTACCAATAAATAAATCTGAATCTGAATCTGACGGAGTCGCGGGCAGAAGCTAGTGATGTGATATTAAAAAGAGGTAGGTTAGTTATAATAAGCGACCCAAAAGTGGCACCCTAAAACTCAGCCAATTGTATGACCTTGCCTCAGTGTCGCGTCGTCAATGGACACGTATAAACGTGTCTTAGCTGTCAGATTCGGTGGCCATTTTAAAACACGGAATTTCATAGAGACATAAAAAAATATATGGTTGACGAAAAGTTGTCCCAATTTAGAATGATATACATTGTATTGAAAAGGAGGACGCCTATTAATTATACCTTTGGGCGGCTACAGCGACACAGGAAGTATCATATGGAGATATTAGCATACAGTACCACAGCTACTGTGCAAAATTTTGTGATGGTATCCAAAAGCAAATGGCAGAATTATGGTCATACATTGTTAAAGGATTTTTTAATTACTCATAAATGTCATGGTCAGATCTTGAGGTTTGAAGATATTTCAGTCAAACAAAAAAGGAATTACATAAAAGTTCGCTCATCATACATAATAACGCTTCTCCTCTAAAGTATGTCTCTGCCACATCTTAAGGCACATAGTAATTCTTACTCGCTTTTACTCGCGCGAGTAAGAATTACTATTAGAGCACTCGCTACTCGCCGGCGGTGGGGCAAGTGCCTGAGTAGACAATCAGGTTTACGTTGTTCCATCATCGAGTCCTGAAACCAAATCCAACACTGACCCCGTCGAAGTGCGAGCGCAGCGTGTACTTGGCGTTCCATGTCTTGCGGAAGGACTCCTTGTTGGCGCCCTGCACGTCGTAGGCCTCCGGCTCGTTGCTGACGGTGAGCTGCGCAAGCTCGCCGAGCGCCAGCGGCTCCTCGTCCGCCTCGCCACCGCCTCCGGGGAATTTCACTGCAACATTACATAGTATGGGAAAAAAGGAATTTTGGAAATAATTCATAACAGCAGCATTTTTGTGTGTAACTGATATATGAAGGGTCCACGGAAAGAACATGTCTAGGCACTTTGACAACATTTCGAGATATTGCGGTTTTTAAGTTTAGAATGATTCAATTAACCGTACTATCTTCGCGATTAGATGCTTTTCAAGTGCAAAAAAGTGGTTTTATTTATATTAATGTTTACAATTATAGCAGAAGGTGTAGGTAATAGTTCGTTGAGAGCTCTACATTATGAGATTAAAATCTCATTTTTCGAAAAAAAATACTAGACATGTTTTTTCCGTGGACCCTTCATATTGTCATTTTAGTAATTACGTAGACTCAAAATCCACCAAAATATTATTCATCAAAAAATCGATATTTAACCAATTCCTGAAAAAATAGGGAAAATATTCATAGATATTTTAATTTATGTTTTGGTTAATTTACAGGAGCTCTTTAAGAATAATAAATAAATCACACAAAAAACATAATGGATGTCATTTATTTTTATATATTTACTTCCCGATGGAAATTTTGATAAGGCATCTTAGAATATCATTTGAAAATTAAACAAACAAAAAAACGCTGTTATAAATTAATGTTTGAAATAAACGTAATTTTCCTAGGGTCTTCAAGAGTCCGCAGTAAGCTCGGCCGAATTTCACCTCCCCATACAAACGTAGTTACGCTCTCATTTTAAAACTACGTGTTGGATTGTGACGAAACTTTGCACATACAATGGTCTGATCAAACAACATGACTTATTACACACAGAAGACAGAAGAGAAGTACGCCACATTTGCATATGCATGATGCCATGGCGGAAATGACTGTGGTGTGCCATGTTTTTGTTAGTCCCACGACTGGGCATTCTGCCAGTTTAATCGTTGGGTAACCCAGTGTGCTATTATAAAATTAATGAATTTTATATGTTTGAGTTAGGCTCAAAAGGCTTACATCATCAGGGAGGAATATAACAAGATCACTCCTATTTATATTATAAGTCAATTAGACCACATTGTGGCGAGTTTATGTCACATTTCGACTCAAGTTCGTACAAAAATGACCCTGTAAGTTACTCACCGACTGCATACTCGTCACCCTGGCCGCCGCCGTCGGCCTCGCTCTCCGTGAGAGAGTTGAGCTCGTTCAGCACTTCCTCGGCCTCGTGATCCACTTCTTCACCTGTTCACACGATTACATCAACACTATTACATAAGTTAATCAATATATCAAAAAAAACCGGCCAAGTGCGAGTTGGACTCGCGCACCGAGGGTTCGGTAAAAAAAATCGATACCTCAATGTAATTTGCCTACCTGTAATTCGAGTTCATATATGAGTTCTCATAACAAGAGGAGTTCCCAAAACATTTCCCAAAAGGGTCTTGACAGACGGATGGATGGACGGACAAAAAAATGATCATATAAGACTTCCGTTTTTTTTCCTTTTGAGGTATGGAACCCTAAAAAACACAATGGATAAATAGTTGTATTTTAAATAATACTAAAATCAGATGAATCAAAAAGAACCTTCCTTTTAAATTCGGCTTTCATTCCATTGAACTATTTTATTCTCTTTATTTATAAATCCCTATAGGGTCTTGGGACTTCTGAGATTAAACAAAAGTAACCACTATCTGCGCCAAAATAACGAATAACTAGTGTATTTCAAACAGCCATCAGTTCAGTCCAATCTCTTTCTCTGGTAACTTGATACAAAGAGATGAGTAGTACTGAATCATGATAAGATCGATAATACATGCCTATTGATTGACCAAAGTTACATGGGTTCACTTAAAGCCATAAGCCTAATCAGTCTTTATGGGTAACACAGCCAAAACACCCCACGTATTTTTTATCAGTGTAACTCATTTCGAAATTCTCATAATTTGCGCTTACGGAAGTGGACTATACAGCCCTGATATTTTCTCAACGCCTACCGATAACTCACCTCATGTATACCAATATAATTCTGACTTCCGATTACGCATATTTAAGATCTCTATCTGATTAGATGCTTTTGTACGATATTGGCGAGACATTTTAGTCCACTTCCGATTCCAAGCGTGACGTGCCTGAACGAAAGTAAATGGCATACCAAATCATATCACAGCAATACGTCAACTCGAATAGACCACCTTGTTACGAATCTCCCACTTAAGGGGCTCCCATACGCCAATGACCTTCGATCTGAATCCCTTAGTTTTCTAATGTTTTTTGTAGCTTATTATATTAACAACAACGGCTTTAAGCAATATAGTATCCCATATCTACTTCAAACTTTTTTCGAGATATTTGGCATCAAAGTTGAACAATTTTAGGCCAAAAAACTGGTTTTTTGGCCATAACATTTGTGTTAATTAGTTTAAAATTAAAACCCTAGACACATTTTTAGAGACGTCATAGACAAACTTAAATATGTAGATTAAGTATATGTTCGATCTTTCACGTCAATAGAGATACGAATGTGTGTTTTTAAACAATGTTTAAAAAAACATACAAAATTAAGTATTCATTTCTTTCAAAATCCGGTAGACCAAAATGGAGATAAAAGAGTGAAGAACCGATAGCCGTTTGATTTATAATTCTATCTGTAGTGCAAAAGTAGGAGATACAATTCAAAACTTGTCAAAAATCGAAGAAAACCTCGGGTAGCCCCTTAGACTAAGGGTGAGTTACACCAAACCGTCTGTAATCGTAAGCGGTGTTCGTTAAAATCTGAATGTATGGAACGTTTGACAAGTTTCTATGGACTGGCAGCTGTCAGCGCCATATTTGACGTTGATCGGTCTGTAATCGTAAATCGGTGCAGCCCGCCCTAAAGAGTGTGTCGACAAGTGGAGGCAGGTTGTCTGACCTTGTTTGGGCGCAGCGTGGTGCGTCTGCTTGGCGTCGAGATCGTCGATCTCGTCCATGTCCATCTCCTGGTTGGCGAGGAACTCGAAGTGGGTGAACACCACGGCCGTGTCCTGCACCGAAAGCCCCTCCTCGTTGTAGCCGCCGCCCGACGCGCTTTTGCGCTGTTGGTCTTTACCTGCCAACAATAACATTGAGTAAATAAATAATAGTACATTACTGCAGAACAGAGGCCGTGAGGTAAGGGATTGCTGGACGAGCTTGGGATACAACGAGTCCAGCAATCCCTGTTCCGGCCGAGGATTGTATAGTGCTTTTTCTCAAACATGCTCGGAAAGCGTCGCATTTTGTTTGAAAAACGAACACGCGAAGTGGCTAATTTTTATCCGCTAACATTTAAAAAGTTAAGTCTCATCCCTGCCTAGGAATATAACAACCCATACAAAACCCATTATTTCCCGCTGCGTTCAACTTTTTAAAATCCTGATAGCGCCATGCTAAATCGCGACGACTAAGGAAAAATCGCATTCAGCCAAAGAAAATCACCCGCGAGCCCCGCGGTTTTCATAGCGATATTTTTTTAATTATTTTTTTTCGCTCTTTATTGTTTATGGTTAGAAAAAAAATATATTAAAAAGGTATCAAACCGTATGTAAATTCATTAATATGAGATAAATTGAACATGAAATTAATTAAATGTGTTATACTTAATTAATTAATTACTTCAAACACCGCATTAAGTGTAAAATATAGTGTGAAGTGAATACCGCCTTAGAAAGAATTCGTAGAAAGAATGCTTACATATGAATCATAGTACAAGTACCTATCACCGCGTTATTAGGTATGTCACAATATGTTTTTTGTAATGTCTTTGTATTATTTCTTCCCATGTTTGAGAAAAGCACTATATTTACCTTGGCGAAAACCGGGGTTGCCTGACTTGTCTCTTGGCAGGCCGAGGCTGCTTGGCTTACCACCTCGTCAGGCAACCCCATTCTTTCCGCGCCTCGGCAATAATGTACTATTCTCAAACGATGTGAGGAAATATTAAAATTAAAATAAATATACAAGATTTAACCCGACAAGTGTCCTGTAGAGTAAACTTAGTCTACAGCAATTTTGTACTTGTGAACCTACTGATTATACTTGTAGAGTTAAATTTTGACTAGAATTTTGACTTAGGCGGGCATTCGACGGGTTAAATAATAGTTTGTTGAAATAACAATCGGAACGAAAGTTCAGAAAACGTAATTTGCCGCTTTTTTATTTTATTAACATGCCATTTAAACAAGCCGTTCGAGCACCATGTTTAACCGCACATAAGTACAGTACCATAGATTTTGTTTTTTTTATGTCGCAAGTATGCTTACAGAGTCTAGTGGTGGTTAGCAGTATGTAATTTTTCCTTTGTCAGTTTAATATTAGTACGCAAATTTAAAAAGTTAGAGTAGCGGACAATAATGATTTCAGTTAGTTTTTTCATACATTACTTCTTGGCGTAAGGCCAAGAAGTAATGTAGGGAGCCTTAAACAAGGAACTTCTTGTCTTCATTTCGTGATACTAACGCATACATTTCCGAGCATGTTTGAGAAAATAAATTTTAGGGGACAATCTTACACAAACCGACCTAGCCCCATAGTAAGCTCAATAAGGCTTGTGTTATGGGTACTAGACGAAAATATAAATAACTTTGTATTTGTTATTTCTAGGGTTCCGTACCTCAAAAGGTAAAAACGCAACCTTTATAGGATCACTTTGTTGCCCGTCCGTCTGTCAAGACCCTTTTTCTCAGGAACGCGTGGAGGTATCAAGCTAAAATTTATACCAAATACTCAGGTCTACTGTCCCTTGAAGCTGTGAAAAAATCAAACTTCTAAGCCAACGCAATCAAAGGATATACAGCCGTTAATGCCGCGAATTACCGCAAATTATCGAAACTCGCAAGGTAATCAAAACCTACAGGTTACTTCCCGTGAACTCAGAATCTTGAAATTTGGTACGAAGCAACACGTCTTATAGCACAGATAAAGGAAAAATTGCGAAAACCGTAATTTTTTGTACGGAACCCTCGGTGCGCGAGTCCGACTCGCACTTGGCCGGTTTTTTATCTATAAAAAGTCCTTATCAGATCTCGCCCCACAGGAGACCAGACCTGAGCTGAAGATATGCAGATCTCTAATTAAATTAAATAACACTGAATATGCATACGAAACCAAATGTTTTGGGAACTCCTCTTGTTATGAGAACTCATATATGAACTCGAATTACAGGTAGGCAAATTACATTGAGTTATCGACTGGAGGAGTTTGGTTCCTTAACAGCAGTCAAGTAATAGTACATTACTACAGAGGCCGGGAAGTAAGAGGTTGCCGGCCGAGTACATTTAGACGGCCGAGCGTAGCGAAGTCGGATAGTTATGAGGCTGGCAACCTCTTTTCACCCTGAGGTATGTATAGTGCTTTTCTCAAACATGCCATGAAATAAATTAAAAAAACTCCAAGAAATTTTCATGGCTGAACGCCGTGATCCTGTGCCACAAATTGTGGGATGGAAATTAAAAAAGGCCAACTTGCAGGCATAGGCCTCCAATTTTGTAAGAGATGTCTCTCGTCTCGCTGCGCGCGAAACGTGACACTCTTCTTAAATCTCTGAATCTTATTCTATAAATTGTATATATACATTATATATTATAATACAACCCCACACACACCACACCAAAAATAAAATACTTGCAGTGGATCTTATAAACATATGTATTTTAATTTAAATTAATCATTAGTCTTTTTGCAATGCCTATACCAAAACAAGAGATCAGAACTTAAGACTGAAGTAATTTTGTATTATGCAGTAATGCTGCTAATGAAAATTTAAATTAAAGGAAAAATTGGAAAATTGAATGCTTCGAGCCGGATTCGAACCCGCGACCACAGGCATTCATGGCCCGTTGCTACTAACCTCAATTTTTCTATTTCCTTTATTTATTTTTTTAAGACTGATGTTTAAACTTACCGATGTCATATTTGCGGACCATAGAGTTCATAGAGTAGTCGCATCTGTCGCGTTGCTGCTTGTCGTAGCTTCGGCAGCTGGGGTCCTCCGCCTGCTCCTCGTTGTTGAGGCCCAGCAGGCTGCGCACCCGGTTGGAGCGCACGTCCAAAATCGTATCTGTATAGCCTATTTCCTGTCCAAAATATAATGGAAGTTATTAATCAATTTTAATACTCATCATCCTCCTAGCGTTATTCCCGGTAATGCCCCTAAAGGAGCCCGGGGACCGCTTTGACACCTTATCCCATTTGGCATAGGCACTAGTTTTACAAAAGCGACTGCCATCTGACCTTCCAACTCTGAGGGAAAACTAGACCTTATTGGGATTAGACAGGTTTCCTCACGATGTTTTCCTTCACCGAAAAGCTAACGGTACATAATATCAATAAATCATTTTTAATACTAAAGCATTTAAATTTCTGGCCTTGAATATAATCTAAGAGAAATGTGAACTACTTTGATTGCTATTCCAATCATACCTATTATGATTTGTGCCTTGTTGTATTTGGTATAACTATAGGCACTATGTAATGCTACAAGTAAATATAGTAATTAACTAATTATAAAGCCACACGTTTATTTCCATTTCATAAAATTACTTGACTCAGCAGGGAGAATGTACGAGAAAATATACATTTTTAAGGTTTACGTTTTCCAGAATTATTCTTGCAATCTTTTTCACTTGCCAGAATGATAAATACCATAATTTTAGTTAACATGACATTATAAGCCATAATAGACAAATTACATAACAACATTTCTCATAATATCAAATGTAATAATAATAACATCATTTTTCATAAAATTTAAAAGGTCATTTGAATACATAAATCTGATGTGTAAAAACAGAACTAAATAGATTTTAAAGTAATACAGGGTGTATTGTAAAGCGTGTGCCATACACGCTTTACAATATACAAGGGGTATTACTTTAAATCATCTGTATAATTACTCCAATTTATGAATCAATCAATTTATCAGGCAAACCACTCAGATTAAACATGATAATTGACTTATTTTTTATACATCTCTCTTTTATCATTGTCGTTCATTCTGATGGCGCCTTGCATTGCTTGCAATGTATGTTTATTTTCTTTGTTTTGAGAAGGCGCGACGGACGGCAAGTCCCCATTAGGTACGACGACGAACGAAGCGAGGGAGTTACGTAGAACTGCGACCCGCAAGCGCGCGAGCCGGGAATTTTTGAATTATTGAATATAAAATTATTGTTATGGATAATAAATGTTTATGGGATATAAAAACTATGGCACATGAAATTATGGCACATCAGATTAGAGCCAAAAAATTATGGATTTTATATGTAACCCCAAATGAAAAGATACGAATGCAGAAAAGCCCACTGCGGCGCACGGTAGGCACTCACAACACACAGTAACGTTGATCCATCCATTATTTAATTCGTGTGTAACACAATGTAGATCTTTTGTCGCTGTAGGAGAATTTCATGTAAATGTTGATACAAAGCGAATTAAACCCTAGGGTGTAACTTAAATTCGCGAATTGGACAAAATAGAAGACTTAATTATTATTATTATTATTAGCCTTTATTGCCTACAACTACATATGTGTCTATGAAGTGCGGGCGTGTCTATGTGACACAAAGGCCTCTTCCAGCATCTTCCACTCTTCTCTATTTATGGCTGTGCGGTACGATAAAATAGAAGGCTTTGAATGTGATAAAATAAAATAATATAGATTATAGGAGATAGCTCACAGAATCTGCTGGCTTGGCCACCTCGTGACCATAGAGATCGAAAACTGAAGGAAGCATACCATGGTATAACATTCCTTATAAGGTTATCTTTACCCGGTTGGATGTCTCTGGTACATATTGGCAGTGGATCTGCATGACCTTCATATCAGCAATTGGCAGTAGTTAGCACACGACTAAGGGCACCGGCTTACGGCGCTGATAGCTGTCAGTCCATAGAAACTTGTCAAATGTTCCATACATTCAGATTTTAACGAACACGGCTTACTATTACAGACGGTTTGGTGCAACTTACCCTAAGACGAGCGACGCACACTCGTGTCATAGGGCAAATATTCGAGATACAAGTTGTGCTCCAGCTTATTGGTCAGTTTTGGTTACCTGCAGGTACTGTTTGATGAGCTGCATGTTCCATACATTCAGATTTTAACGAACACGGCTTACTATTACAGACGGTTTGGTGCAACTTACCCTAAGACGAGCGACGCACACTCGTGTCATAGGGCAAATATTCGAGATACAAGTTGTGCTCCAGCTTATTGGTCAGTTTTGGTTACCTGCAGGTACTGTTTGATGAGCTGCCGGCCCTGCTTCCACTGCGCGCGCTCTGCGGGCTCGGGCTCGGCCGGCGGCTCCTCGGGCGGCGGGCGCACGTCGCCCTGCTGGAGCTCCACGCCATACTTCAGCTTGTGGAACTTGTCTCGCTCCTGTTTCAATGCGTATTCGAGCATCTTGATCCGCCTAACGAGGTCATTCTTTAGATTCTCTTGACCCTTCCTCTCGCCTTGGAGGAAGGCGATCCGTGCCTGTAATTGCAACATAAAAAGTAACATTTATGAAATTTATGTTTCTCGAAACAAATCTAATTAAAAGTTTGTTTGCTCCTTGGGACTAATGAATATGTTGTTTCTGACATAATTTGACTTCTGATTGTATTCATTCACGCAAGCTTTCGTGAATGAAAACAAATAATATTCCAAGGAAAAAATATTCTAAGAACCATTCCTTAAAATATATCCAGTTTCCTACATACTAAATCAAATATGTACATAATTAAAGTAAAAATGCTTTTATCGAGGACAAAGGTTGGTCATGCAACAAGCCATATTTGGGTACTACAAGGAAACAAACAGTCAAAGAATTGCTTAGTGGAAAATACAGGTATATTATTGGGTTCTGTTTTAAAGTTCAATACCTTAATTAGATACCTCCATTTACAATGAAGACAACTGAACATTGAGGATTAAATTTATACTTGACTGAATATAATTATATGAATACAGGATATCTTTAATATGGGTTAAATAATTAATTGCGACAAAGCTCTCAACTACATGCATAGATTTCTCACTTATACATTTGTTAAGTAACCAACCATAGAGAAAAACAAACTATAAATGATTCTACACTTGGGTTCTTCCTTGCACATGTTTTAAATTGAGCATTTGGCATGCTACACTGCAAACACTATACACAGACAATAATAACATCAGCACACTATAAATAGTTGGTTCATAATCATACTTGAGGTACTAATTAGTAATCATTCATATTCATACCTCTTTGATTATGAAATCAAAAAATAAATCACCGAGCCAAACTTTGATTACCTGGTGACAACTACAGTATTCAAAATTTCCAATTTAGTCATCCCTTGATAAGGCATAATAAAATATGTAGTATTTAAATAATAATAAGTTATAAATATAAAGTTCCAGTTTTATTTAGAAACTAAAAAGTTTCAGTAAAATTAACCATTTTGAGTAAAATCCTTATATAACATAGTCAGTGTTAGTTGTGTTTTATGCTTCAATAACATTTCGTCACATTACAAACAATGGAAAAGAAAAGGGGAACTATGAATAGACCCCGCTATCGGCGGTGCAAAATGGTAGCTGTCAATTTCGAGTCATCCTTAGGGATGGGTAAAAAATTATTCTGAAATATGCTACATGTTGAAAATTATAGCTATATGTCGATAATTTTTCTTTACCATAGTGATAGTCTAGGACTTTAATTAAACATGTTTATTTTATAAAATATGATTACATAATTACAAAAAGAACATTTATTAAACATTTTTATATTTTATAAATAAAAATCTTCAATCTTTCATCATTACTAAGAAATTATTGTTTTCATAGGACAAACCATTCATAAATGAATTAAAAACAAAATGTAAATCTCTCTTTTATCTCCACCAAAGGGGATACCGTATTCTTAATGAATGATCAGGTTTTTTGAGATTCTCTGCAGTAATCTAGTGCAGTCACAATAAATATATACAACAATTAACTTTATATAATATCTTAGCCCTATTTATTTTTACAAATATATGTCTATTAATATATTTTAAAATCGTACAATTTTTTCTAAGTTAATGGGAGTTAGACTCCTTCTTCTGTAGCTGAAAATCCATTTTAAGAAGGAAAATGACTTTTCTACTTCAACAGAAGTAATGGGCAAAAATTTACATTTGGCGTAATTTTGTACTGTATTCTTATTTACATCATCTGTAATTTCGACACTTTTGCCATCCAACAAACTTTGTAAAATTTGTATAGTTGTGAACCCAGGATTTTTATGTAATACATTTCGCATTTTTAAATAACTAAGTTTTCGTGATTGAAATGGTAATAACGATAAAAAACGATAATAACGATAAAAAACGTACACATAAAAAACTAATTATACAGAAAAATCAAGTATCGATATTGACAGAATAAATATTTTTACCTATCCCTAAGAACTTGACAGCTACCATTTTGCACCTCTGATAGCGGGGTCTAACTATGAAATAAAAAACTTTAAACTTTGTTTGTAAGGCACTGTAAAATAGGTTATGTTTTGAATACAACCTATCATTACAAATATCACCAGGCAATAAAATTTAACAACCGGTAAATACTAACAAAACAAACAAAATAGTCTTGTAACATTTCTAACTAATGTAGAAAATTATTAGAGTTCATAAAATACTTGTTCATTTATTTAGCAGGAGCATAGCCAATGACCAAGAATACTATAAAACACTGCATTCAACATTATAGCAAGATTTGATCAGTAAAATAGTTGTTGCAGTGCATTACATCCCTCACAAATATGTTTCTTGTGTGTCCATTTTCAAAACTAATATCTCTCAAGTTAAACAAAGTGTACTAAAAACCTCAAAGCAAGAACTATGTTGGATAACTTCTTACATTCTCTCAAAAAAACACCTAACAGAAAATATATTTTCAGGAAACAATGATACAATGAAATAAGGTTAATTTAAGTGCAAACTTATATGAATAATGTAACTCACTCACTTTTCCTAACTACAAACATCACATAATGTCAGAAAAAACAAGAAAAAAAGGATTTTATCTAAGCTTAGTAGTTTGAGGGTATATCCAATAAACTGAGAAAATAATGCAGTGGTGAGTATCACAAACTTGCTCAAGTCTCGACTTGTTCAAATACTGTTTTTAATTAGCTAGTAACAACTAGCTAATTAAAAACAGTATTTGAACAAGTTATTTTAAGCAGCCCATGAAGGATTCAACAACTAATCAATAATTCCATATGGTTAGGCTGCAATATTAGCATGCAGGTGGGCATTCATGAAGGTATGCAAGAAAATAAAAACTATTGAAAAATATAAAATATTACACCAAAATGCTTATTCCTATTACTCCTATTAGGGATATTAGACTGGCAATAACGTAAAAGGATAAAAGGAAGTGAAACCTTTTTAAGACGCTTAATAAATAACTGGGTATAGGAGATGTCTTTAATTATCAAAACAATGAAAATAGTATGAATAAAAACAAATATGATCACCTCAAACTCTGCTCTGTCCACCTCCCATTGTGATCTCTCGAGCTCGAATCTCGCCCATTCATGTTGAATAAAATGCAAAATGCCAGGTATCGAATACTGGACGCTTTGGCTAGGTTCGTCATTCTGTTTGTTGTTTATACTGACTCCGATTTGAGATCCCACTTGCCCTCCGTTGTGATGAGATACGGAGCTATCATCCATGGCTGTGGGGATTTTCATGACATGGCCACCATTACCGAACTTGTCACAGACCTATCATATAGAACTACAAAGACAAACTACGCGAAACAAAATACTAACACATTATTTTACTATATTTCAACTAAAGTTCACGTAGGTGACACCATCTAAAATAATTTTTATCGACGAATGCATGAATGACAAAAATTATTGCATGACGGAATAGAAAAGTCCGTCCGCTACATTGCTTTTTTTTTCGTTTCTGTGTTGCCCGCCGAGAAGTTATTTTATCCAAATAAAATAAGCCGGCACGATTTCAAGCAAAAAAAAAAATTTTGGTAATCCAGGTAGAAAATTACGTAACAATTGAGACGATCAAACTCCAATAACATGCAAATAAAATATGTTTTTTTTATTAACATA
Organism: Epinotia demarniana; assembly: GCA_945867215.1. Classification (NCBI taxonomy): domain Eukaryota; kingdom Metazoa; phylum Arthropoda; class Insecta; order Lepidoptera; family Tortricidae; genus Epinotia; species Epinotia demarniana. The sequence goes on along the minus strand of OX244260.1, from coordinate 14,176,006 downwards.
TGGGAGGATATGGTAATGAACGGAATTTAGAAAACATAGTAAACATAGTGATTGTAAACGGTTCCGCTAGATGTCACTATAATAAATCTGACTATCAGTATGTTGCTGCCCTCTAGTGTAGACTGCATTGAACAATTTAATATTCTATAATTTACTTTAAAAACAAAGTTTTAACCGACTTCAATTTAGGGCGGGTTGCACCGACTTACGATTACAGACCGATCAACGTTAAATATGGCGCTGACAGCTGTCAGTCCATAGAAACTTGTCAAACGTTCCATACATTCAGATTTTAACGAACACCGCTTAACGATTACAGACGGTTTGGTGCAACTCACCCTTAGTACTCCGCCAAGCCACGACAACATTTCCTATTTACCACATGAACTGTTTTCCGATAGCAAATGCGTTGATTACTATAGAAAAAAACCGAATCGCTGTATGTGGGCCAATAATATTGGAGGACTTCCACCAATGGCACTTCATTAGTTCCTATTTCAACGGAATCTTATCAGAACCTGTGACGTACTTTTGCACTTTTAAGAACATAATTGAGGAATTCGATAGGTCATCTGTGGTCTTCATCATCAATTCCTCGCCACCAAATTTATGATTCCGGATGTAAATACACGAGTTATAACAGAAAATACCAAAATCACTACACGCGTGCCTAAAAAAATTGAGGAGTCCCCTCAATTCCTCATGGATCCCATCGTCTAACTGAATTTTGAAAAAAATGGGACCCACCTGGAAGTATATACATACGAACAAAAAAAAATTCGAATCGGCTCATCAATGACGGAGTTCTGAGGTAACAAACATTGAAAATAATAATAATAATAATAAAATAAAAAAAATACAGCTGAATTGAGAACCTCCTCCTGTTTTTTGAAGTCGGTTAAAAAAGAAAGAATATGTAATGTAGACATGAAATAAAATAACTAATGATAGTGAATTTTCTCGAAAAATGATTAAAAATATTGTCAAGTGGAGACAAAAGTAACGCAAGGGATTAAAATTAATAATCATAAAGTTACTTAAGTGTCCAAAGTTTTAAGGGATATTCTGTCCCTTTTCTGCAAAACATAGCAAAACGCACCTTCACATCCACATGAATTGATTGTCATTTACTATGTATGACCCCCATGCGTTTCTGTCTCTGCAGAGATGGCTTGATGCAGAGGACAGGGGAACTGCGTGACGAGGGGTTCAGGTAAAACGCGTGAGGACTAGGTAAACCCTGACCAATTTTAAGCCCTACGTAGAACCTTGTCATAATGACATATACATCTAAATATATAAAAGAAGAAGCTGACTGACTGACTGACTGACTGACATATCAAAGCACAGCCCAAACTGCTGGGTCTAGAGATTCCAAATTTGGCAAGTAGGTTCCTTATAAGGTGTAGGGGAGCACTAAGAAAGGTTTTTCAAAACTCACCCTCTAAGGGGGTAAAACGGGGATCCAAAGTTTGTATAGGGGAAGCATTATTATTTGAACTAGAGACTTGAAACTTTGTAGGAAGATTACTTATCAAGATACAAAAAAAGCACTTTCAGCGTTTTACAAAATTCCACCCCTAAGGGGGTTAAATAGGGGTGCAAAGTTTGTACACAAAACTACTAGGACTCTAAACTTGAAATTTACACCAGACCTTCCTTTTATGACGTAGGCAAAGGATAAGACGGTATTTTTGGAAATTCTATCCCTAAGGGTTTTAAATAGGTACTAAATAAACATTATTTTTTGTACTAGAGACTTAAAACTTTGTAGGGATATTACTTAATAAGATACAAAAAAAGTTCTTTCAGCATTTTAGAAAATTCCACCCCTAAGGGGGTCAAATAGGGGTGCAATGTTTGTATGAAGTAAACATTATTAATTGAACTAGAAACTTGAAACTTTGTAGGAAGATTACTTATTAGGATACAAAAAAAACGTCTTCAGCGTTTTATAAAATTCCCCCCCAAGGGGATTAAATAGGGATGCAAATTTTGTATTCAAAACTACTTGGACTAGAAACTTGAAAATTACACCAGAACTTCTTTTTATGACGTAGGCAGGGGATAGAACAGGATTTTTGCAAATCCTATCCCTAAAGGGGTGAAATGGGGGTCTAGAGTTTGTATGGGAAGCATTATTTTTTGAACTAGAGTCTTGAAACTTTGTAGGAAGATTACTTCTTGATACCAAAAAAGTACTTTCGGCGTTTTATAAAATTCTGCCCCTAAGGGGGTTAAATAGGGGTGCAAAGTTTGAATTCAAAACTACTGGGTCTAGAAACTTGAAATTTACACCAGATTTTCCTTTTATGAGGTAGACAAGGGGTAAGACGGGATTTTTGGAAATTCTATCCTTAAAGAGGTTAAATAGGGGTCCAAAGTTTGTATAGGGAAGCATTGTTTCTTGAACTAGAGACTGGAAAGTTTGTAGAAAGATTACTTATACAAAAAATGATATCTTCAGCGTTTAAAAAATTCCACCCCAAAAGGGGTTAAATAGGGGTGCAAAGTTTGTATATAAAACTACTGGGACTACAAACTTGAAATTTATACCAGACCTTCCTTTTATGACGTAGGCAAGGGATAAGACGGTATTTTTGGAAATTCTATCCCTAAGGGTGTATAAGGTAAATATTATTTATTGAACTAGAGACTTGAAACTTTGTAGGAAGATTACTTATACAAAAAATAATATCTTTAGCGTTTATAAAATTCCACCCCTAAAGGGGATTCAATAGGGGTCCAAATTTTGTATTCAAAACTACGTGGAGTAGAAACTTGAAAGTTACACCAGAACTTCTTTTTATGACGTAGGCAGGGGATAGAACAGGATTTTTGGAAATGCTATCCCTAAGGGGGTGAAATGGGGGTCTAAAGTTTGTAGGTGTTAAACATTATTTATTACTTGTAACTTTGTAGGAAGATTACTTATTAGGATACAAAAAAATGTCTTCAGCGTTTTATAAAATTCCACCCCTAACGGGATTAAATAGGGGTGCAAATTTTGTAATCAAAATTACTGGAACACCAGAACTTCCTTTTATGACGTAGGCAAAGGATAACACGGAATTTTTGGAAATGCTTTCCCTAAGGCGGTGAAATTGGGGGTCTAAAGTTTGTATGGGGTAAACATTATTTATTGAAGTAGAGACTTGAAACTTTGTAGGAATATTACTTATTGATACAAAAAAAGTACTTTCAGCGTTTTATAAAATTCTACCGCGAAGGGGGTTAAATAGGGGTGCAAAGTTTGAATTCAAAACTACTGGGTCTAGAATCTTGAAATTTACACCAGATTTTCCTTTTATGACGTAGGCAAGGGATAAGACGGGATTTTTGGAAATTCTATCCCTAAGGGTATTGAATAGGGGTCCAAAGTTTGTATGGGGGAAGCATTGCTTTTTGAACTAGAGACTGGAAAGTTTGTAGAAAGATTACTTATTAAGATACAAAAAAAACTTAATTTAGCGTTTTACAAAATTCCTCCCCAAAAAGGGTTAAATAGGGGTGCAAAGTTTGTATTTAAAACTACTGGGACTACAAACTTGAAATTTACACCAGACCTTCCTTTTATGACGAAGGCAAGGGATAAGACGGTATTTTTGGAAATTCTATCCCTGAGGGGGTGAAAAGGGGGGTCTAAAGTTTGTATGGGGTAAACATTATTTATTGAACTAGAGACTTGAAACTTTGTAGGAATATTACTTATTGATACAAAAAAAGTACTTTCAGCGTTTCATAAAATTCTACCCCGAAGGGGGTTAAATAGGGGTGCAAAGTTTGAATTCAAAACTACTGGGTCTAGAAACTTGAAATTTACACCAGATTTTCCTTTTATGACGTAGGCAAGGGATAAGACGGGATTTTTGGAAATTCTATCCCTAAGGGTGTTAAATAGGGGTCCAAAGTGTGTATGTGGGAAGCATTTATTTTTTGTACTAGAGAATTGAAACTTTGTAGGAATATTACTTATTAAGATTCAAAAAAGTACTTCCAGCGTTTTATAAAATTCTACCCCTAAAGGGGTTAAATAGGGATGCAGTGTTTGTATGGGGGAACATTATTCATTGAACTAGAGACTTGAAACTTTGTTGGAAGATTACTAATTGATACAAAAAAGTACTTTCAGCGTTTTATAAAATTCCACCCCTAAGGGGGTTAACTGAGGGTCCAAAGTTTTTGTGAGGGAAACTTTTTGTTAGCTACGTACTTAAAACTTTGTGGACAGATTACTTACTCATTTACAAATAAAGTACTTTCAGCGTTTTGGAAATAATTACACCTAAAGGGGTTAAAAAGGAGGTCCAAAGTTTGTACGGGGAAAAAAGATTAGTTAGACAATTTTATTCGAAACTTCACAGGATAATTCCTAACGATAAATGAGTACCTAAACAAGAGCTTTCGGTTTTTTGAGAATTCAACCCCTAAAAGGGGGACATGTGTTGACAAAATCTGAAAATCAATATCGGCATCTATTGTTTCTATGCTGTATCGGGTCGCTGATTACGAAAACAGCAACTATTTTACATTCCAACGTGCCGTCTAAATATCAATATGGGTGTTGTTATTATGGTTTTTGGGACGTTAATTACGAAAATCGCATAGATTTTGAAATGGAATGTTGTGGACATGAAAATTCATGAAAGTATTTGTGCCAAATAGCAATTCAATCGGTCCAGTTTTTTCGTAGCAGATCGATTGTAACAGACGGACTGACAGACAGCCACACGTGATCAAGTAAGGGTTCTATTTTTGCTTTTGAGGTATGGAACGAGACCCGCGTTATAGGTTTTAAAGTTTGTATTTGGTGCCATATCGATCGTCATCAATCGGTTGAATTCGGTTGTACGCAGGCGAGTGCGGGCAGCGCGGCGGGACGAGACCTCTCTCGTAGGAGACATTGGGAAACTGCCTGCATCCGTAATAAGTACATTGAAGGTGCTGCACGAGGATCTGCTTACTTTTTATAAGTTAAGCACTTTGGCTGCCGCAAAATTAAATCAATTTTTTTGGTATTTATGTTCTTTAATTGTAGTTGCTCCCATACAAACTGTTGTTCCCCTCCAAATACTGGTCCGAATGGCATCGAAAAAAAATCTAAGGAAACAAGCCTATAGCAATGTCCAGGCCACAAATTTGACTTGAAATTCGTGGAGATATTTTGGTATTTCAATATTATCATGAACATAAACTAGCTTTTATTCCAGAGGACAGTTTCTCATTTTTAATCATGATTGTTAATTTAATAACAAAAATACGTGAATATATGTACATACATACATTCACGTTTTTATTCCGAAAAGGGGTAGGCAGAGCACATGAACTTTATATTCCAGCGCCACTTTTAGCATAAATGTGGGTATAAAAGATCCACAAAATGTGATAGTGATGCATAGGTTGTTAACCCATCACCCACAACACTCTTCAACCCTGCTCCCTTAGTCGACTTTTACGACACCCACGGGAAGAAAGGGGGTGGTGAAATTCTATTCCGACACCACACGGGCATAAAAATAATAGTAAATAAAAAATAATTTTACCATAACGGGTTATGACGAAGGGTTATTCATAGGGGAAGTTAGTAGGAGTAGGCCGTTGCCGGCGTAGCAATTCAACAATTATTGGAATATTACACTTACTACGCGGGCGAAGCCGCGGGCAAAAGCTAGTTCGATCATATATAGGGACGTAAATACGTCGGCTTGTTACGGCAAGGTTCTACGTAGGGCTAATATAAAATTGGTCAGGGTATTTAACTATAATAAGGAGCATTAACTGTAATAAGGGACAATATTAAAACGGTCGTTCGTTGCTTCGGAATTTATTGAGATATCTGAATGGGATTTTCGTCACTAGGTATATTTTTTGCCTTCTTTTTTTTGGAGTAATAATAAAGTTTGAGTCTGGGTGCACCCCTATAGACAATCATCAAATCAAAGATCTAACAATATGTAGGGTGAATTATCCAAAGCTTCTGTATCGCTTACAGTTTCAGATTTTCCTATTATATCAATTGCTACCGCGAAGTGAAAACGAATTTCGTTCGAATATCGCTCAAAGCAATAAAGCAATTTAAGTTTAGTACCTACCTAGGTAGTTTTGAGTTTTACGTTAGCGAATCTCCTTCAAGGCCAGTATAACTGCCTTACAAGTGTTGAAGTCATGAACCTAGAATGTTGAAGTTGATTGAATAAGCTCCGCTGGTTAGACGAGCACGAGCTACGCCTAGCATGAACGTGTTTATGTTGGACGTAAAACATGCATCCCACTTACTAGTAGTATATAAGTGCGTGACGGACAAATTCTTTAAGTCTAACATAAACGCGATTTTGCAAGCTAGGCTGGATCATTGGGTTGTGGATAAAAGAAGACTAGCATCACATATATATGAGAAGACTATATTGTACGTACCTAACATTGTAAAGGCTACAAATACTTACCTGTACTAGACGGCGCTCTGGAAGTCTTTTTCTGCACCATTGCCATTATAAATGTATAATGAATTTTACGTCACACCTGGCCATAATGCGAGTTTTACTGCACGCTGCGCGTACGGGAAAACTCGCATTGTGGCCAGGTGAAGACGTAAAATTTTGTACTCAACACGGGCGGTAATTCGTAAAGCCCCAGAGCGCATATTTATGACCCTCACCTTCGGTTCGGGCCACAAACACCTGCGATCTGGGGCATTCACGAATTCACCGCCCTAGTTACGTAATGTACTATTATATTAGTAGTTTTTAGGGTTCCGTAGCCAAATGGCAAAAAACGGAACCCTTATGGATTCGGCATGTCTGTCTGTCTGTCTGTTCGTTCGTATGTCACAGGCATTTTACTCGAAAAATATAAGGTGTATTTGAATAAAATTTTGAGGATAGGTGTATATTGTTAACCGCCACACAGTTTTTTAATTAAGATACTAAAAAAAAAATTTAGGGGTGCACTCCATACATAAAACAAAGTCAAAAAAATTTTTTTCATTGTAAGCCCACGTGTGGCACATCAATCGATAGGCCTTTCAAAATAAATATAAGGTTTCCCGGCAAAATTTTTGAACCGTGTATTTTAAAAAATATCAAAGAAATCATGGACATAGGGCTTATTAAAATTCTTTCAACGAAAATTGTTTTGAACAAGATCGGTTCAAAGGTTTTCGAGATATTTCTAAAAAACTGCCTTCCTTTAAGAAAAGGACGTAAGTAGCATAAGGTTTCAGCAACGATGCGACCTTTTTACATCCTTTTTAATACGCACGGAACCCTTGTTGTGCATGGTCTGACTCGGCTAAACTTGGCCGCTTTTTTATTATATTGTACTAGTCATTTAAAAGACTGGTTGGTAAAATACCTACATTAAGGCCTTAGAGACAGGAAGAAGGTTGTGAACTCCTGAGATATGACATGCGCCTTTTTGACCTTTTCCTTATGATGATAGGTATTAAATAGGTACCTGCGACTATAATAGCACACTATATTATTATGTAGATGCAACCTTGACATGGAGGTTAACATAATAAAAGCAGAATATAGTTAGGTAGTTGTCGTTGAAAATATGTCTTTACTGTGTGTGACCTGTTACAGGAGCAAAAGAATTTAATAGTATATCCACAGTTTTTTATCCTATAACGGTTCCAGTGTTTCAAAATTATAGAATTTGGAAAAATATAAGTTGTTTAAAATTGTAATCCCAAAGTAATGAATTTAGATTGTTGAAAGCGAACTTATGATTTAGTACCTTCATGGTATCTACTTGCTATTTGATGAATAAGAAAAATAGAGTTGACGTCTTTCTGAGATTTTAAGTTTTGTAAAATATGGAGTGTTGTGAATTTAATCCGTTTCTTTATTATTTATTATATATTTAGTTGCTGCATATTGTGTTTCCATTCATACAAAGATAGATATCACGATCTCGTTGCATGTCAGTCATTAAATATTTTGGTAGAATACTGGGCACTTCATCATATAAGCCGACAGTCGTCCTCTGCTGGACATAGGCCTCTCCCAAATAGTGCCAATGTGACCGGTCCTGCGACACCCGCGTCCTTTACCAGGTCATCAGTCCACCTGGTCGGGGGGTCTGTCTCGAGAACCTTTCCGCCCCAACGGCCGCCGGTTCTACGTCAATGTGCCCCGCCCAACCACCGGTTAGGTACTTTAGTTGTAGTTCAACAATTCAAGAAGAAATAATCATTTACTTAGGTACTTAATTTACACAAAAGGTCGAGTAAGAATCCATTTGCTGAGAATTTAAAATAAAACTGTACTTACAACCCGGTTAATTTAAGAATAGGTACACCGTATCCATAACTACATACACTTTGCTGCAAGGTGCCTACTACGTGTCTTAATCGCGATATAACCATAAAACACGGGTGCCTTAATGTTATAAGACACGCGTGTTTAATATCCAGGAGTATGAGTTTTATGAGTAACAAGAGGCACGTTACGAGCAAATGTGTTTAAAAATATCATTCTCGTACTTACTCATCCACAGTAGGCAGTGTAGGCACCTAGAACTACACACGGTGGACGGTTGTAGGTAATGTAGGTAATGTTTGTGCAACGTTTAAATGTACGGAGACATCCATTTCCGTACATAAAACTATGACATAGGCTATGGTATTTTTCTGTTATCGTAGATACAAAATGGTATGGTTTAAGTGTAAATGGTACATGAGTAGTAGTTTTGTAATGAATCAACGTCAATTCTTTTAATAAAAATATATTTTTAGATTTTTTTTATTACCTAGAAGTGAGTGAGAAAGTATTATCGATATCCATAACCACACATTCAACACTATTCCTTTACCATATAATATTATATCATTACAAAAATAATGATGCTTATTCGCAGAACATTCAGCATTTATTTTATACCATATGCGACAATCAGTTGATAATCGACTTTTGTAGCGTTTGGAACCTCTTCTAAATAGTCTGCCATAAATTCGTCCCATCTGTCGTTTAGAACACTAAACGGGTTGATAGCCTTGACCAAGTCTGCAAGTAAAAAAAACATGATTAACTAGCTACTAAAATAGATTTTAGATTCATGCAGATGATAATGTGATAATTGGTACCACCAGGTGACCTAGTGGTTAAATGTATATTATAATATGAAATAAACAAAAATGGGCATTTGCATTGTCCGATCGTGACCATCTCTGAGATTTTTGTCCGTATTCGAGGATACGAAATATATACCTTTGTAGTGTAAAGTGCAAAAATGTGTATCGATTTAATCCTCTCATAAATGTGTACTGACATAAGAGCGATGAAACATGTTTATGAGTTAGTTGTATGCACCTATATCCTATATTTTTAAACTAGACTATACGTTTAATTAAGATGTATTTTTTTCATCTATGTGTGTGAAAGTGAATGTCAACCAAAAATAAGTTGGAGATCTAGGTGTGGCTAAATTTCCAACCCATACCGAGTTACCAAAATATTGTTTTTATACAAGTCGACTTTAATGTTTGATTCGTACACTAAACTAAAATCACATACTTTTTACAACTGTTTAGACTAAAATAAATGCAACGAATCACGTGACGCCTTTACTGAACTAAAATTTATTTGACCGCCGTCATGAGTATAAAAGAAAAGTAAAAGACATCAACGACCAAAAAAGAAAAATCTCTTCGTTTCAGCAGGGCTTAGATTTTCAGTAGATACCAAGTTTGTTTAATTGGTTCAGTTGATTCGTAGAAAAAGTATTGTATATACAACAGTTATACAATTCGCTTTTTAAGTCTCGTACCTTAAATATGCCACGCAGCAAGCTTCGTGGCCTAAACGTAGTACTCGACTGAAAAAGCATATATTATATAAGGGTTGCATAAAATACTATATAAGTCTCGTACCTTAATTAGGCCACTCAGCAAGCGTCGTCGCCTAAACGTGGTACTCGACTGGAAAAGCATACATTATATAACAATGGCATAAAATGCTATTTTAGAGAAATACTTACGTTGGAATGTATTGAATTCGTCATATGTATGCGTATTTTCAAGTACATTCACTTCTAACTCTTTGAAACCTACCGACTCCATAATAGATATAACCTCGCTCTTGGGGTCCTAGAAAGAAAAACAGAAAAACGTGAATGAATAATAGCTGTTTGACATTTATGGGACGTTACCATTGGTACGTACTCGTCAATAAATGAAAAAAATACAGTGACAACAGTGAGTAACAATGCTATAGATTAGGTAGACTACCTCTTTCGATCCTGTTGCGCTATTCTATAACTTGTTCTGTGGTTCTGTGAACGTTGTGAACTTGTGCTTAAAACAAGTTACTGAGAAGCGGGGCTGTAGAGGGGTTAACTACCTAAGTAAATGCAATCCCACCCAATTCCAATACAAACGGACACCGTGTATTTGAATGAAATTTGTATTGTTATCGTAGGTGTATATTTTGTTGGCCGAAATAAGATTCGCAATGAAATGGCAAAAAAATATGTTTTATAAGGTAAATATAAGGTATCTCAGCTTTTTTTTAATTACGTATATATATTCGGGTCACTTTGGCACTCTTTGGGGGAGGCCTATGCCCAGCAGTAGATGATGATGATGATGATGATCCGGAGATAATCGCTCCGAAAGTCACTAAAATTGCGCCCGCCTCCCTCTAACTTTCGAACCGTGTAATAGAAAAACATGAAAAAAACCGACCAAGTGCGAGTCGAAGTCACGCACGATGGGATCCGTACCATTATCTTTAAAAACGGCAAAAAATCGTGTTTGTTGCATGGGTGCCCACTTAAATCGGGGCTGGTGACAGATGGACAGAAGACGAATGGACGGACGGACAGCGGAGCTTAGTAATGGGTCCCGTCCTCCCGGTCCCTCGCTATGCTCATCAGGATTGTACTTTTAAACCATTTGCTTCGCTCATGGTTAAATTTTACAATCCTTCACTAGCTCTTTCATACTTAGTACTTTTACTAATTAGAAGTCAATTTAATTTTGTTAAGTAGTAGTACTTCCTTATAAAATATTATTATTATTATTGGGTACACCTTGATGAACCGGTAATTTTGCCGTCTACGTTAGAACATACTTCTTTTCCTACTGTGCCAATAAAATATTTTAATTTAATTTATTCATTTATTTCAAGTAACTGTAACTCATACACTACACATTGCACATTGACTAATAAATATAATAATTACTTAATAATACAAAATACAAATATAATTTTAACACAATAAAATACTATTACAATACAATTCGGATTCAAAATACAATTATAGTAGTTTATGCGACTGATCCATAATGAGAGGCCTTAAAATACGAGTGTGGTTTTATGAAACGAGCGTCAGCGAGGTTCATAATAGGATCACACGAGTGTTTTAAGGCCTAATTATGTACAGTTGCATACACTACTTTATCTACACACATATCATAAATAGGTAAGTAACAGCAAAAAACCAACAAAAAAATGACAACAGCAATGGCGGCAATTCGTCATGACGAATGGTTCTTTTAAAATCATAGACAAACGAATGAGGTCCCTATACTCATATCACTCGACATGAAATGTCGTGTGATTTATATTTTATTTATTTATTTATTTAGAAGTTCAACAGCATTCACAAAACATTTTTACTAGCAGTGTTTTATACTAACTCCCTTAAAAATTATACAGTATTAGGTCTGAGTGTGGACTTTACTTGATTATTTGGTTTGTATTGTTATTTTATTATACAATCTGTGTCAATAAGGGTGATAGGTAATAATTTATTGTTTAGTTGGTTAGTTAACAATTAATAAGAGGGAGGGCAACAGGTGATGATGATGAGACGAACAGAACTCTTGTTTTGTGTATAGCGTGTATGTGTGTGTGTGTGTGTGTGTGTGTGTGTGTGTGTGTGTGTGTGTGTGTGTGTGTGTGTGTGTGTGTGTGTGTGTGTGTGTGTGTGTGTGTGTGCGTGCGTGCGTGCGTGCGTGCGTGCGTGCGTGCGTGCGTGCGTGCGTGCGTGCGTGCGTGCGTGCGTGCGTGCGTGCGTGTGTGTGTGTGTGTGTGTGTGTGTGTGTGTGTGTGTGTGTGTGTGTGTGTGTGTAAGTCAATCAGTCGGAGAGAGAGGAAGAAACAATAAAATAAAAATACCTACTTGGAAAGTACTTTAATAATTAGTGTTTTAAATTTATATCTGGATGAGATAAACGGGTCAGTTTGTTGGAATGAGCCGTCATAAGTACTTGCTATTCTTGTCAAGATTGAGTTTTGACCATAGTTGGTACGATGCAATGGTACGTGAAATAATTTAGTGTGACGGGTACGCCGTGGGGGGGCGCGGAGACCGAGCTGTGACAGCAAGGGCATGCAGTCCAGACTCCAGGTGCCCGTTTAGGACGTCGTAGAGAAACATCATATCGGACAATGTTCGGCGTGATTTAAGTGTTAAAAGCTTATGAAACAAGCAGCTATCTTCGTAATTTTGAGGACTTTGTCTTGCACGAAAGTTAATATATTTAATGAAGTTATCTTGCATGTGTTCAATCCTATAGTTATGAGTGATGTATTGAGGCGACCAGACAGGACTGTCGTATTCGAGTATACTAGCTGCGTACATACGCATATATAAAAAAACATACTGAATTGACGTTTCGTATCGATAAATATTTTCATATCTATGGATACTAGAATAGAGACCCGCTTGAGTTTTAACAGCTATTCCAAATTTAAACTCATAATGATATAAAAATCTGTACTGTAATAACATTATAGGTGCATTACAGTACAGATTTTACCTACTATCACAGACAAGAAAGTTCCCAAAGTAAAATCGGTTGTAATAATTCTGGTCATTTCCTACGGTTTCTGGACGCATTTTAGAGCACTTATGATATGTGCGTAGATAAATTATTTTAATATCATACCTGAGAATCATGGTAAGGCGAGGTAAATAATTCAACGTCCTTAAGGTCTTCTGCCCATTTTGGTTTGCGGGAGAGAGTGCGGAATGCTTCGTACACGGGATAACGCCCTAGAAAGATCAGGAGACAATTGCCTCCGTCTTTTAAGCAATTGTAGACGTACGAAAATGCTGCCCTGGAAGTGGAGCACAATAATAGAATACAATTTAGTGGAAGAGAATAACAAAAAGTAATAGTTCACCTCATCTTTGCGCGTGGCTGTATGTATGTATGCGTGTGCATGCTGTGCTTGTATCTAACTATGCACCTATCCAGGTTTCAATTTCGTCGCAGGACTGGTGTAATAATGGTTTGTTATTCCGTAAACTGGCACACACTCACGTTATAGCGTTATAGCGGCAGATACAACCACACGCAAACAGTAATAATACTCGTATTATTATTAATATCTTATTTTTCACACCTTTCATTCGGAAAAGTAAGTTTTGCTCCACGACGAGAGGGAACAAAATGCTACGTATCTGTTCAAGCTACTTTTTAGGGTTCCGTAGTCAACAAGGAACCCTTATAGTTTCGCCATGTCAGTAGGTATAGATAGTTCCTTCTAGATCATGAATACTGATTTCCAGATAAACCATTAAACATACAATCACTTTCAACAGAAACTTTCGTGTAACCCGCATTTGGCCGCTCACTTCGTTCGCTCTATGCGGGTTCCACTAAAGTTTCTGTTGAAAGTGATTGTATGTTTAATGGTTTATCTGGAAATCAGTATTCAATATCTAGAAGGAACTATCTATACAATGAATTATTGCATTCGGTATGGAACAAGTAACAAGTCAAAAAACAAAGCAGCGCCTGAAGTCAATGTCATCTTCAACTAACGTACATACATAGGGCTTCCCCCGCTGTGGAACGCTTGCTCAATTCAAACGAATGTTTGGATGTAGGCGTTACTAAAAACGGAATGTACAAAAGATAATATTAACCTAAATTATAATGCAACAAATCATTATTTTAATGACTTTCATGATTACATGACGTCTATTTGAGAAATATGAAGTTTGTCAAGCAGCCTCAAACCATGCAACTCGAAAAAGTTGCTTTGAATTGTCACAATCAAAATTTGCGTCATGGTAAACTTTTACCTAACACAATCCGTAGCATAATTTGTGGTCCTTCTAATTGCGGCAAGACCAATTTAATAATAGGTCTTCTATTACATGAACAGGGTTTGCGTTTTCAAAACGTATATGTTTATTCTAAAACTCTTTTCCAACCTTTGTACCACTATTTAGAACGAGTATTGTCACTAGTTTCTACAGTAAAATATTTCAAATATCGTGAAAACGATGAAGTGTTAAGTCCTAGGGATGCAACAAATAACTCAGTAATCATATTTGACGACGTTGCGTGTGAAAACCAAAATAATATAAGGGATTACTTTGCAATGGGACGACACAAAAATATTGACAGTTTTTACTTGAATCAAACATATAGCAAAGTACCTAAACAGTTAATTAGAGATAATGCAAATTTGATCATTTTGTTTAAGCAAGATGACATTAATTTACGTCATGTTTATGACGAACACGTGGGAGCTGATATGGAGTGGGCTCTGTTTCGTAAGATGTGTGCGACCGTATGGGACAGACCGTACAGCTATTTAGTGATAAATAAAGATTGCGCGAAAAATTCAGGGGGTTACAGGATGGGATTTGACACATTCATTGTTTTCGATTAATTACATATTTAATGCTCATACAACCCCGTCAACCGTCATTGTTTTTTATAATTCGATTAAGGTAAGATCACCTGAAAAATGGATATAAAGAGAACTTTAAAAGAGAAAGTACTTGAATCAGCTGAAGCTGTGAAAAAAAAGGTTAAATTAATTCGTGACATGAAAACTACTAACGAAATGGTGTTGGAGTCAGTTTTAAAACCAATAACGGAGCCTCTCAATGAAATGGTTAAAAGTAACCAAAATTACGAGCATAAACCGTACAAAATGAATAACATAAATTTGAAGAATGAATTTGATGATGGCAAAATAAAGTGGGGAAATACGGTTGCTAAAAGGCTTAAATTTAGTCCTCTTGAGGAAAGTAAAAGTGACATTGATAGCAATGATCAGACCATTGTGCAGGAATCTACTAACCTCCATCCTCATCATGATAAAGATGACAGTGATAGTAACTCGAATGAAAGCGGAGAAAGTGACGATTCAGATAAGACAGATGATGCTTCTTTTAAGACGACCGATTCGTACTCTTCTCCTCGTGATGATCCTACTTGGCAAATATCTTCAACTAATTTCGAAAACATCCCTTTCGGCGTGCGAATGGAACGCGGCAAACTTATGCTCGGGTCTCAATTGGTAGTCATAAATAACAGAAAATTAGAGGTTAACAGACATACTTACAATATAACAGAAGGCTTGGATGAATTGTTATTTAAAAAGGTACCAAATTTAGATATCATTACTGAAGATGACAAACGCATATATAAAATACTGCTCATAGAAACGAATGCACACAGGCGTGATTACAACCCAAATAAACCTATCAAAAGTAATAAAGGAAGAAAGTATTTATACATTATAAAACCACTCTTCAAATTATCTAAAGAGCGTTTAATTAGCAGCGATAGCTGTTCACAAGGGCGAGGTCTACCCTCCATGAAAAAAGCGTTCCGTAGTGTTTCGTATGTTTATTGGGATGATCCTAACGAGTTAGTTGAAAGACTAAAGCTACTTGTTGCTTCCCGTGATGCTGGTAATACTGGATTAGAAAACGAAATCATATCTATAATTGAAGAGCTGCGAGAGGCTGGCTTAGTTAATAAATAATATATAACACCTACACAAGTACTTATTAGGTCAGTCCATTAGAGGATTTTGTCAACAAACAAATTAATAAAAATGAATGTGGACAAATTCGGACATCACGTTCATAAACGTTTACGTGTATCTGACATTTCTGAATTCAATCATAAGGCTCTTCTTCGAACTGAGAATGGAGATTTTGATTTACAATCAGCAAGATTAAAAGGTGTTGAGTTTCCAGTATCACCTAAAGATGCGGTAAATAAGCAGTATGTTGATCAGTTCATTAAGAACCTTTACGAAAGGAAAACGCTGGATTCTTTATTTGAAACTATAAATAACCAAATCAAACACATTTTACTTCAGTTGAAGCTAAACTTTTATACGAACAAAGAAATAGATGACATGTTGAAACGATTAAGTGATGGCAAAGCAACAGATCGTAAATGAAATCCACCGGTCGGCTCGCAAAAATTTTCTACGTCGTTCTGTTGTATTAAAAGGTATTGATGACTTATGGCAAGCTGATTTGTTAGATTTACAGAATTTTCAAAAAGTCAATAAAGGGTACAAATACATTTTAGTTGTTATTGATGCATTTTCAAAATGTGCGTGGTGCATACCATTAAAATCTAAAACTAAATTTGAAACAACAAGTGCATTAGAACAAATTATCAAAAGTGCAAAACGTAAGCCGAAATATCTGCAGACCGACTTGGGTAAAGAGTTTTACAATAACGAATTTGAACAATACGTTAAATCAAAGCAAATTAACCATTACTCTACTTATTCAATTAAAAAAGCTTCCATTGTAGAGAGGCTTATAAAAACGCTTAAGAATAAATTATACAAATATTTCAGTTTTATCGGAAACTACAAATGGGTCGGAAAACCTATGAATGATATCGTCAATTCTTACAATCGGTCAGTTCATCGTACAACAAAATTTAGACCGGTTGATATTAATTTCAATAACGAAGCAGAAGTGAAAGAAAATATAAAAAAATCGCGACCTACTCTGCAATCAAAGCCAAACAAGTTCAACTTGGGAGATCATGTACGTATCAGCAAATACAAAAGAGATTTTCATAAAGGTTATACTCCTAACTGGACTACAGAATTATTCAAAATAAAACAAGTAAATAAATCACAACCGGTTACTTATGTCCTAGAAGACCAACGAAAAAATGTTATATTAGGTACTTTTTACGAACAAGAACTTCAAAAAACAAGGTACCCTGACGTTTACCTCATAGAGAAGGTGCTAAGAAAAAGAGGCAATAAATTATACGTTAAATGGTTAGGTCTTAAAGACACTGAAAATAGTTGGATCGATCGAAAATCAATTGTCTAGTTATATTTATAATCTCGCATGAATATGCATTTGTCATTAATAAATGAGATATGAAAGGAAGTGGACTTTTAAATAGTGTGATTAATAATCTACCGTTTGAATTACACTTACCCGGTTATAACTATTGCGGACCTGGCACAAAACTACAAAAGCGGTTACTAAGAGGTGATAAGGGAATCAATCCTTTAGACGATGCTTGTATGCAACACGATATAGCCTACGATAACAATTTAAATTTAGAAGATCGTCATATAGCTGACTTAAAGCTTTATAAAATGGCTAAGCAAAGAATGAATGCGAAAACCGCTGGAAAAGGAGAAAAACTAGCATCTTGGTTAGTAAGCAAAGTAATGAAATCAAAAATAAAAGCAGGCGCAGGTGTAAAATCATTTAAACATTTGGTTTCTAAAATTAAAACCGAATTAAAAAAAAAAAAAAAGGGGAATATCATCAACCATGCATATGCCGCAGCTAAAAAAATATTTCCTAACTACTGTAAAGTACGAATTCCTCGTATGATACCACTCCCCAAAACTGGAGGTATTTTGCCTCTCATACCCATTTTTGCGGGCTTATCAGCATTGGGTTCATTAGCAGGAGGAGCAGCAGGAATAGCTAAAGCAGTTGGCGATTACAAAGCAGCAAGAAGTAAATTGGAAGAATCAGAACGACATAACAAAATGATGGAATCTATTGCGCTAGGCAAAGGATTACATATAAAACCATACAAACATGGACGTGGATTATGTTTAAAAACTTCAAAAAACTAAATAACAGACTACCCAGAAGAGCTCTTACAAATATAGACATCCTAAACAATTCCTCAGATATACCATATTTTAAAGGTGTCTTTATGAGAGACTGTTTGCCGAAACATCCTAAGAAAAAAGAATGTGGAATAATTAATTTAGATGACTCCAAAAACCAAGGAACTCACTGGGTAGCCTATGCTAAAGACGATAGTTATTGTGAATATTTTAATAGCTTTGGGGATATCACACCGCCATTGGAATTAATAACCTATTTAAAAAAATATGATATTTTTTACAATTATGATGTGTACCAAAAATTTGACACTGTTAATTGCGGACATTTGTGTCTGAAATATTTGAAACGTTTTTGGAACCAGCGTTTAAATTGATGATCACAATAAAAACTTTGTCATTAACACGATGTCTTTCACTTTGTCTATAACTGGGACCTCCTCTACTTTAACGACAAACCATTCGCCTGCTCTTCAGCTGGACGGTGAATATGAGTGTGGACTGTTATATTTATCTACTTTTAATTCGATACCAAATATAGACTACAGAAACAACAAATTTTACTATGGTAAAAATGAAGTGTTAGAAATACCAGAAGGCTCATATGAACTTCAAGACCTCGATGACTATATTATGAGCCATATTCAGGGATGCGCTTTCAAACTAACTTGTAACAACAATACGTTGAAGACCTCTATATGTTGCACTAAAAATGTTTACTTTAATAAAGAACATTCTATTGGTAAATTATTAGGATTCGGTAACGAAACCGTCAAAGCGAATATATTAAGAGAATCACCTTTCCCTGTGTCCATTCTGTCGACACCTATAGTTCGGGTCGAATGTGACATCGTGAGCGGGTCATTTGTAAATGGAAAACCAAGCCATATAATTCATGAATTTGTGCCTAATGTGCCCCCTGGTTATCGAATTATAGAAACACCGAAAAACGTTATTTATTTCCCTGTAACTCAAAATAACATAGGCTCCCTTAAAATCAGAATATTGGACATAAACGATAATTTAGTAAATTTACGTGGAGAGGAAATCCAGATATATTTACATCTCAGAAAAAATGATCGACTTCAATAAAAATGCAGTGTTAAGTACTAATCATGTCAGTACTCTCCGTGGTATCAAGAAACGAAGAGCTAAGAAAAATAAATTAACAAAAGAAAATAAAATATTTCTGAGATCCATTGGCTTGCTAAAATGAGCATATTAGATTTATCCAACTCTGTTAGTTACGACGATACGATAGAAAGTTATGAATTTCATTCGTATAAACCTTATGTGACGAGCTTTAATTTGAACGATGAAATCCGCATACCGATTAACCAACAAGATTTATACGTGCTTCCGTCGGCCAGTACACTATACATAGAAGGCAACATTAATGTGATCAATCGAGAATCAAAAGCGAATGCTTCTAGCGTTCTTTTTACAAACAACCCAATCCTTCATTTATTTCAAGACATTCGGTATGAGCTAAATGGAATTGAGATAGACAGAATAAAAAACGCTGGAGTCACTACTACAATGAAATCTCTTTTATCTTTGAATGAACATGAGGCGAAAATGGCAAAATCGTGGGGATGGGATATTAAAGGTACCAAAATAACCGATGGAACGTTTTCTGTTTCTATTCCATTAAACAAGATTTTAGGCTTTGCAGAGGACTACAACAAAATTATTATTAATTGTAAACATGAACTTGTTCTTTTGCGTTCCAATACTAACTTAAACAGTGTTCAATTGAATACAAATGAATATGTTGACAATATTACTTTAACGAAACTTGTTTGGCGTATGCCCCATATTAAAGTTTCTGATCGAGTGAGGTTAAATTTACTCAAATGTTTGGAGAAAGATCACGCTGTCCAAATTGCATTTAGGAATTGGGACCTCTATGAATATCCATTACTACCTAAAACATCAAAACATTCTTGGGCTATCAAAACTTCATCCCAAATTGAAAAACCTCGTTATGTTATTATCGGTTTAAAAACTGGTAGAAAGAATGCGGCTGATAAAGACATGACACATTTCGACAACTGTAATTTAAGAGAAGTCAAAGTGTTTTTGAACTCTACGTACTTCCCGTATGAAAATTTAAATGTAAGTTTTTCTGGTGGAAAGTTTGCTTTATTATACGAACAATACGCTAAATTCCAACAGTCATATTATAACCGTCCTCAAGCTCCGTTGTTAAGTCCTCAAGATTTTAAAGACGTAGCACCATTGTTTTTCTTGGACTGCTCAAGACAAAGTGATACATTAAAAGCTGGTATTGTCGACGTGCGAATTGAACTAGAGTGTGATCAAGATATCCCTGACGCGACGTCAGCTTATTGTCTAATTTTGAACGATAGCGTCATAGAATACAAACCGCTGAGCAATATTACAAGGAAAATATCATGAGCCCAGAATATTTATTCGTGGATCTTCAAGGCTTTAATCTTAATAAAGAATTTATAATAAAGGAATTTGCGTACAGCACTAACGATTATACACAAGTTTTTTTAGTAAAGCCGCCATACGCGTTTTCACGCCTATCAGAAAATGAAAAAAAACAAGTAAGGTGGTTGGAGAAAAACTATGGTATTTTGTGGAGTGAAGGTTATATTGACTACAGGGAATTCCGAAGAATAATCGTATCCCACCTGAAAGATAAGAAAATTTTTGTAAAAGGTCCAGAAAAAGCACTATGGATTCGAGATTTGTATTCTGACTGTACTATTATAGAATTAGAGAGAAAAGGTTATCCTAATTTTAAATATCTTTATGAAAAATATTGTACCAATGACTCTACGTATAACTGTGTTTATCATAAAAAAAAGTGTGCATTAAAACATGTTATCTGCATTAAAAAATGGAGTTTTGATAACAATATGTTTACGTTTCCAAATGTAGTTAGTTATTAAGTTTTAAAAGTAATATAATACATATAGAGATCAAAGTTTTGTAGACATCATTTTAGCAATTAATTTGTGTTTTAGGATCATAAGTTAACTGTTATTTTAAATAAAAAATACGATTAAAATATATATTTTTTATTTCACAAATTACGTTTACATATTTCTTTAGATATTTTATGAATTAAACTTTCAGCAGAATCTAATATTTCATCAACAGGATCATTGACTACATATTGCGCGCTGAGACTTAAATATTCACCGTCACTTTCGTCAGAACTCAATTCGGTTGGTTCTGTACACTCCGTAAAGTCATATATTTTTATTTGTACTACACGATTTCCCCTTCGAGCCTCCTTACTTATTACAAACGATTTTTTTGCTCGATTATTGCGGTTTTTATTCTTCGGTCTCTTTTTCAGTTCTGATCCCTTTCGCTTTTTTGCACCTTTTTTCATCATAACCTTCTCTGGGTTAGGTGGTTTAGGTGGATCGTCTCTGGTCCATTCTTCCATGCGTTGTGTGAATCCTTCCAAAGGATCTTGCGCATACACGTTAGGGTCGAAGTCTGTTTCCTAAACAAAACCGTACACGATTTAAATAAATGTAACAAACACACAATGAAACATACGGATCGAACGACACCCTATTTTTTAACCATATTAAATTTACTGCGATGATTACGTTAGGAGTTTTACTAAAATGATAACAGATAAGTAATGTCATCTAAAGTCATAAAAGTTAAAATAAGTTGATTTAAAACTTACATGGCTTATGGAAAAACTGTCCATTATAACTGGTAACAACCTGTGTTCAGTGCGGCGCTCCATCAAATGAAATAATAAACCGTAGGAATAAATGCTAGAGTCATCAATATCATAACTTGACGTTAGTAATGCATTTAATACCTTTATAGTTATATGTGAAATAACTAACCAACGTACTCAGTTTACAAATGAAATATAAGTCATGTATAAATGTCAGGAAATATCTTATTAGTCGCATTGTTTTTACGCACAAGCAAAATTAAGAAAAAATGATGTATGTATAATTATGTAATTAATCTAAATAGGATGACATTCGGTCATGTTTTATCTTGTTTGAGGTATGAAATTTTGAAGAGTAAAATAAAACAAATCTGTCGCAGTTATTCTTTATTTTTCAATCATTTAATTATACATGGATGAAAATTATGTACTTATACACAGGTTATAACCAATATTACTAATTACTAATTATTTTATTACTAATTATTTGCATAGTGTGGCATTACATTATAATTCTCTTATGACCCCAGGCTAACGTGGATATTTTATCATTAATAATAAACCTTTTATCATCTTTATTACATAATGCAACTTTATTTACAGTCTGGGTGAATACTTCATGCTTAATCGATTTAAAAAGCACTTGTTTCTTGCGTATTATTTGGTCATTAAGGAGCACATTGGTATAATCAGAAATACCCAGATTTTGAACAACAGGTTTTTTAACTCCTTTTGCTTTTTTAATAGAATACTCATTATTTGTTGTTATACAATATAATTTCGAGCGCAAGCCGACAAATTTTTTTATAACTTTGCCTGAAAGCTCATCTTTAAACAATCCAGGAACTTTTTTATTTTTAAGTGGGATATTAAATTGGTTATTTAATTCTAAATTGCTTGTATCGAAATGTTTTAAAAATCGCTGCCGCAAGTCATTGTAAAAATCATGCGTTTTTATAGAATATACAAATGAGTCAGTATCCGTATACATCAGAGTTACACGGTTGGAATAATATGGCTTTATAACCGAGTAGTGAAAGTCGTACATATGGCTTTTGGATAATTCAAGCACAGAAAATCCTATGTAAATCGGTTTGTTTAGTTCAACACTTTCGGGTTTCATTTGAATTGCGACTAAATCATCTGACAAAATGGATATGCGATGAAAGTTGGGCTTGTTTATTAATTCACTAGCACCGATTTTTTTTTTAGAAATGTTATTTTGATCATTCCAAGTATTAACAAATTTGACAGTCACTCTTCTTTCAGTGTTTTCTAATGTTTTTCCGAATACGCTATTATTTAATAATTTAAAAAAGTCTTGTTCAAATGGAGACACAGCCTTTTTCCTTAACTCGGTATTTAAATCAATATATTGTTTAAGGAATGTACTCTGTTTGAATTTGATAATGCGGTGGATTTTTTTTAATTTGAGCCCATGCTTAAGACAAGTCTTAAGGTGAACATAGTGTATGACATAATTGTACTTATCATACAAATTTGGCACAAGTTTTTCCATCATCCCTCCAGGTGGAACCATTTTTTCTGCACAAAACGGCAAGTCGTTGTGATTAGTATGGAGATGGGCAGGGTATTGTATGTCACACATTAAAAAATAACCCCAAGCCCCATCGTCGGGTATATCCATAACTACAAATGACTCGATTTCGTTCTCGCTCAACCATTGAAAACCTGAATAAGGTAAATACTGACACATACTATAACCATATAGGTTATTACAGTCTATGTACACGAGATATGATTCCGGTTTACCTACTACAATCATAATCATTACAATACATATTATTCGCTTCGGCATATCTATTCGAACACAAACATATCCCGCCTCGAATTCCGCTTTGAATCATTCTAAACATTTCAAAATCATGTATTAATTCAAGAGTGACACCGGTTTTAAGCAGCATTGCGTCGTAAGATAAACTAGGCGCTGTTAAATAGAACGCGGGATCTAATTTGTAATGTGTTTTACTTGTTCTTCGAAAATTCTCAAAGATATCAGTGAGTAACAAAACGTCAGTTTTTAAATAAAGGTCGGTGTATTGTCCCATATCCTTGATTCTAAACGTATCCCATACTAATTTAGCATGCTGAAATTGTTCTCTAGTTACTGATTCGTTTGTGATTGAACTAAAAAAATCTTTTTGCTGAGGTAATTTTTTTTCCTCATACGATTGCCAAGTTTTCATGTGTTCATATGGGTAAATACCCTTTCGCAGTAATAATTCGAATTGATTCGTGTGGGGGAAAGTTTTCTGTAAATGGTAAAAATCCGTTTTGTTCATGCTTTTCGCGAGGTTGTCTAAACTGCTACTCAAAAATTTAAAAGAATCTACAAAGCGGAGGGGAAAACAATTTTCTTCACTATTGAGAATCACATACTTTGTAAATGAAATGTATTTTTCCATAGATTTTGGAATTAATTTTACCTCTCCAGGAGTTTTACACAATTCTTTAATAAATAAGTGGCAATCATATCCTGACAGATTATGAAAGAAAACCGGTAGAAATCGAGGAACTTGTAGTTTTAAGTTGCACTGTGAATGCGCAGCGCCACGATATTGACCTGTTAAGTGACAGTGATCTCGAACTTTATTATCTTCCCATAACAAGCCGTGACAAATATAGCAAATATAGGCATTAGAAAATGCTTCGCGGTCTGACTCGGTGAATATCATGGGCTTAGTTATTCGTAAAATATTAGATACATGTTCCACTTTTTCATAGAGTGATTGAACAAAAAGTTTAACACAATCGGAGCCACGATACGAAACAAAATCATTTAATGTTTCATCATACGAACATACAAGCTTAAAAGCAAACGCCACTGGTACATGTTTTTGAAATACAAAGGTGTCTGATTTTGCAGGGTCGTTATCGCAGCCCTGATAAGTCTCTAACATTGTCTCAGCATCGGCATATATTACAAATGGGACTGTTTGTGTACGCTGATAATTATTAAATCGAATATAACTGCCTGGTTTCGGTAACATAGTCGCAATGCCTACGCAATTGTGCATACTTAGTTGATTATCGCTATTAAAGAATAAAAGACAGTCATCGCAAAAATGTAGCGTGCAGTGATGTTTAGTAATTTGATTCCGTACGAGTCGAGACAAGTTTTTAATAAGACAATAATGCTTCTGGTCATCTTTTTCCAATAACAGTAAATTTATTTTATGGACTCTTTTAAACTGAGACTTGTAAAGAGGTCCAATCACTCGTCCGTTTTTAAAACCATAAACATTAATACATACATTATCATTGTTACGTTCAAAAACTGAAATGTCCATAAAATTTACTGGATATGATAAACCTTGTATATTCAAAACATTTTTAAAATGTGGATAAGAGGTTATCCGGTTGACATTTCGTTTAGCAGGATATAACCCTGCCACGATGCTCCATAGAAAACAAAATTTGTCTGTATTTTTTACATTTATACATGCCTTTTTATTTTTAATTTGCGCAGGCAATTCAAAGAAACTAGATCCTCTCATTGGTTCGTATTTATTTATGTTAACTTCAAGGTGACAATTACTTAAAAATGACCATCCACTGTCTTTATGCTGAAAATTTTCTATTTTCCGCATCAGATCTGCAATGACTGATGAATAAATTGCTTCGAAATCGAAATGTGTATAAATTACGATGTTTTTTGTGCAAAATGATTTTATTTCTTGAGTATCATTTTTGCATAAGTAAAATAAACTATATAGTTCAAAATTAACTTTCACCGACGTATGCGTTTGAATTGCTTCATTTATTAAATACTGCACTTTATCACGAACTTCATTTAAGAACTCTGCTGGTAACAAATTATCTTTATCATTGTTTGCAACTATTTTATATGTAGCAATTCTAGACCGAAACGCAGATGAAACTTTATAGACATCTTTCATATGCTCCTCCGAACAATTTTTTTTATGCAAATTGCTGCGCAAATGACCAATCCATTTTCTTTTTTCAACATTAGCAGAACAACTTGAACAAAATGGCATTTCAAATAAATTCTGTAAACAGTTAACGATACGTTAATGTACCACCAATTTTTTTGTTTAATGAAAAAATTATTTAAAGAGTATATGTATGAAGCTAGCTCACACTATGCAGATGTAAAAATAAAATAAAGGAATCTTCGTAAATTAACAAATGTAGCGTTCTCAGGTAAAAGATACCCTTTGTGTAGGGGTGTCAAGAAGACAAAATACTATATAGAAATGGAATTATAATTGGACTTAAAAGACGATCGATAAAGTGTCACCTTTTACCTAAGAACGTTACAAATTAAAAAATGTATGTAGGTAAACGTGAATGGATTAAGTAGCTTTTTTAGCATAAAATACTGATTCAGCCTCGTCTAATACATTGCGTACTGCTTTACAAAAGCCCTGTAGCTGTTTCCAATCATCGCCATCAGGATTTAATTGGATTTTTATAGAGGTCAAGGCCTTTTGCCAACGCTCTTCAGAACGTGTGGAAATTGCGTCACTTGTCTTATATACCTTTAGTTCGGCATAAAATTCCCCGTCGATGTTCATACGACGAACCACTGATCCGTTAGCTACGCGTGATGATAACACCGACGGCAGCAAGGTGGAGGTTACTTGAAGATCTGCAGACGCTTCTTCCTCTGTCAGTAACCCGAACAAATCGTATGGTTGGAGGACGGGTGTTTCTCCATGTATTTTTGGCGATCTGTGAAACACAGGAACATTGTAAATTAAAAAGGTATAAAAATAATTTAGTCATAATACGCGAATTATTACTATGGTCGTAACTTTCAAATCTGTGCATATAATTAACGGGTAAGTACATACTATATTAAGGAAATACAATACATCATAATCGCAACATTATGCTTATCTACCCTGGAAAACTATAAAATTCAAACAAATATTACTTACGATTTAGGGGGACAAGTCTTTCGCTTCTTAGCAATGGTTTCTTTTCTTTCCGCGTTCTCCGACCTGAAAAATACCGATAATAGTGTAAATATTATACGTTGCCATGTTAATTGTATTAAGGTCGTATTGATAAAGGTATACAAAAACCATAAAAAGAGTCAACTATAACCAAAGAACGACAAAATTTGAAACAATAATTATAGTTTAGCAAACATAAAATATTATTTTTTATGGTAAAGTATGTAGTATATATTATTATTTCATGTGTAAACGTCAAAAATTAAATACATACTTTTTTTTCGCTGGTGTAATCTTCCGTTTTTTAGATGTCTGTTCTTTTAAAATAACTGTTTCTTCCGAATCAGATCTGAAAGAAAAAATAATGAGGTTAAAACAAAATTTTAATGATTCCAATAAAATCGTATTTAACTAACGAAACAACCCTAAATTTAAAATGCATGTTTACCTGTTCGAATAAACTTCTTTTTTAGGTTTATTTTTGTTAACGATAGGAGTATAATCAAGGCTTTCGTATCCACAACCTTCAGAGTCCGACCTTGAAAAATAATAGAAAATAATTAACTTTTAAATATCATGAGCAAAATAATAAAAAAGTTAAATTGCATTCACAATGCTTAACTATCGTCATATTCGTGAAAATATGAATTAAATTAATAATTACTTACTTACATGATTATTAAATCAGGAGTATTTAATTTAGTTACTTAATCAGTTCACACCGCACTGCAAGGATGATGCAATTAAATGGAACCTTTGTAATAAAATTGTAATCGCGATAATTTTTGCTGACATAGTCCCAAGTCATAGGGTTGTCGCGTTCATTTCGAAACCTGATTTGATCATTAGATATCATTTATAAGTTAAAGTTATAAGTCAAATAGGTACAAAAATATATATCACATTGATGATAATGAAAATGAAATGAATTATTGTTAGACTATATGTGAAAAAATGTTTTATCTTATTTCAGCCCAGCTCAGTAACATATAGGTATAGTTTTGCTAGTTGATAGTAAACAAACCCAAACACGACTCGACTATTATTATACAGTTCATAAGTTTACGTAAAGCTTCAGTCTCCATCTCTAGTCCTGCAGGTCGAATACGTAACATTTCATACGCACGATGGATAACAATAAAATAAATAATATTATCAACTACTAATAAAAATCAACTGACAAAACATAAATCAAAACTTTAAAAACGGTTGTGTTCGACATGCAGTCGATAGTACATAACTTTATGTATATTGTTAGTGAGACTAAATTTGAACTCAATTGTCCACCATTATGTACTAATTAGAAAAAATGTTTCCAAGATATGACGGAAAGACAATCAACCATACATACATAATAAACCTATCATGTACAACCCTATTGCTTACGAGAAATCACACAGAAAAATAAAACGATCAAGTAACATTCATGCAG
Organism: Epinotia demarniana; assembly: GCA_945867215.1. Lineage (NCBI taxonomy): Eukaryota > Metazoa > Arthropoda > Insecta > Lepidoptera > Tortricidae > Epinotia > Epinotia demarniana. The sequence goes on along the minus strand of OX244260.1, from coordinate 14,148,112 downwards.
TAAGTAATTAGAAACTCACAAACGCCGACACTTGTAACAATTGTAACGTTGTATGAACATAGCACAACATATTTACATTCGACGTTTTACAATGTAGTCTTAGAAACTCATAAACGCCGACACTTATACCAATTGTAACGTTGTATGATTATAGCACAACGTATTTACATCCGACGTTTTGCAATGTAATCGCAGACTGCTTCTGGTTTGCAATTATGCAGAGTTGGCACTCACTATATGAACCACATAAGTTACAGTCTACGGACAGACCTAAACTGAAATAAAAATCATTAGGTATATGCGGTTCAAATGGTATAGGTAACGTGAAATATTTGAATGTGCTCCCAATGATCGTATTCAGACTGACAACTTCAAACTCAGCTTTTTATTTTCTCGAGAATGTATAGTTTCTTTCTTGATTTGTTCTACTTTTACTCAAAGTCAAAATCATCCACGCCTCCCTGGACCACTACAGCAAACCATTTATTACATTGAATTTTGATAAGCAATGTATCCTATATCGATAATTATATTGTCACAATACCCACGCAAAGATATGGTATGGTCACCCTATAAATCAAGCAAGTCGACTACGTCACACAAGTAATGATGGTTGTCATGAAAGTCATATATCATCCAAATTTGGCATTTTGAAATTGATCTTTGCCCACCTTGTTTCACGTTATATGTTTGAATAATATATTTTCAAAGTTCTAGATCGCGCTATTGAAATTTTTAGATTGATTTGCATATATACAATTTCGAAAGAGGTTCTATCGGAGAATCCACCACTATTACGACCGGTAGTGACTGGAGGATCCTAGCACACAAGTTTATGCCAGGGCTCTGCGCTATGGAGCTTGCGTCTCTTCATGAAGACTGGCCACCTTCATGTCGAGCTGTGCTATCGACAAACAAACTAAGCATTCGAACGATAAGGAGAAGCCGTCACTATACCGGTCGATAGTGTAAGGTGGACCCTACCACAAAAGTACATAAAATGTGACTTTAAGCCAGGGCTCTGCGCCATGGGAGTCGCGTCGCATCAAGGAGATTGGCCACCTCCGCGATGTGTTGTACTTTATCACACACAGCAACCCAAGTCTTACTTGGTACCAAAGACAAGGTGCGTTGTGAGATTCTACGCCCGAGGCTCTGCGCCATGGGGAATCTACGTGTTCACAGAAACTGATCATATCTGTGACATGGTGTGTTTTTGGTATTTTGTTTGCTTGTTTGAGTTTGATAAAATACATTTTAAGATAATGAATAAAAAGTATGTTAGTACATTTATGTTTATGTAATTTGTATTAATTAAAAATAAAATGTTAGTGATATGATATTGCAGCATCAATTTTTATTTTATTTGGGTTTACGGTTTTTTTGTACAGATTATATCTGAAGCCCTATGTATGTACGTTGGTTGAAGATGACACTGACTTCAGGCGCTGCTTTGTTTTTTGACTTGTTACTTGTTCCATACCGAATGCAATAATTCATTGTATAGATAGTTCCTTCTAGATATTGAATACTGATTTCCAGATAAACCATTAAACATACAATCACTTTCAACAGAAACTTTAGTGGAACCCGCATAGAGCGAACGAAGTGAGCGGCCAAATGCGGGTTACACGAAAGTTTCTGTTGAAAGTGATTGTATGTTTAATGGTTTATCTGGAAATCAGTATTCATGATCTAGAAGGAACTATCTATACCTACTCATGTCCGTCCGTCTGTCTGTCTGTCTGTCTGTCCGTCTTCGGCTTAGCTCAGTAACCCTTACATCTAGAAAACTGCAATTCGGCGTGGGTATATAAACCAATCACACCGACAAAACAGTAGAATAAAATCCTGAAAAAATATTTTTTTTAGGGTACCTCCCCTACATGTAAATTGGTGATGTTATTTTTTCTCGTTCAACCTATGGTGTGGGGTATCGTTGGATAGCTTGTTCAAAATAATATGGGTTTTCGAAAACTATTTTTCAACTCAGTTATGCGTTTGCGAGATAATGGGATTTAAAGCCCTCTAATTTTTGTTCGAGTCATGTGTCCCCCCCCCCCCTACCGGCTAAATGGCTACTACTGGGAACGTTAAAAAATTCGTGGCAGTAGTACATATAATAAATTTAAAAGGAAAACTATCACAGTTAAGTAGACATAACTAGTTAACGAGTAGTAGACATAAACAGTTAACTGGTAAGAAATGCACTTAATTTCGGGTGCATAATGCATATACATTGCCACCGGTACCAACCGAAGCCGAAGGTAGTTGAGTATACGGCGAAACGATTGTTTGGTGTGCTATAAAAATAATCATATTTACGATTATTTACGAGGGTAAGCTATAAAAAAAACCCCAAAAGCCCCTTTTGTGTCCGCATTCTGTGACAGACGGGCAACTACGAAACCCTACCCTGCGCGTGGCCCGACACGCACTTGGCCGGTATTTAACGTACGAATTTATATTTATTGCTGTTTATTGCTGATAAATATAAATACTGACAAACCAGCACGGCTATCACAAGATAGCGCGCGAGCTCTCTCGATTTTTCTCGAACTATCCGTCTCTCTCTTATTAGACAACTTAGAAAGAGACGTAAACTGCGAGAAAAATCGAGAGAGCTCGCGCGCCGTCTTGTGATAACCGTGCAGAATACTCAGCGTGTAATCTTGCAGAAACTCATATAGACTTTATGGCTGAACGCGAGACAACGCTATGCCATGCCATTAAAACAAGGAAGAGTCAGACTTTTGACGTTTGACGTTATTTTGTTGAAATTTGTTGATACATTTATTTATATTACGCCTCAATACGAATTTAGCGCGTTTAAGTTTCCATATCAGAATCTATTATTTTTTGTGCTTTAGAATTTAATATGCGTTTTGTGAAGGTCTATCCCAGGGGTTCCCAAACTTTATTTTCTCATAGACCACTTTTAAAAGTTAACTGGTTCTGGTAGACCCCCTACACATTTCTACCATATTCCCAAAACTCGGCAAAAAATGTGAAGATTACCTAAGTCTGGAGAAGCTCGCAATCTGTTGCAGACTTGCAGTCGACAAGTTTTGGAAGCGAATGTAATTTTAATAAAATGTCAGTTTAATTTATCAAGATTTTAATCGGGGAGCAGCGTAATAAAGCTGTCATCTATTTATCATTCATCCAGGCTATAAAAATAACACAATAAATAATATCTGTTTTCGTTCTTTACTATAGAATCCAGATACATTTTCGTGGACCCCCACTTACGAATTGTCACCCCCATTTTTTTGTCAAGCCAACGTAGACCCCCGTCGAGTCTCCTGTGGACCCCTGGGGGTCCACCTGGACCACTTTGGGAACCCCTGGTCTATCCCAACACCGGATCGAAATTATTACTGTTGGATAGTTATGGCAAGCCCGCCATTTTGACGTCACTGACAGTTGACAGATATGGCGGCTACGATTTCAAGCAGAAGAAACGAATAATTTGATGAGGTCAAATGTTTCCAAAAATAAATTAACCGTCGCAGTCAGATAAAAACTATCCTAAACGGAAGCTAGAGTAACAATATACTTATAAAAAAAGTTACAAGTTTTTCCGTTCATGGGAATGCATAGTTTGATACTGGCTGATTCTTTTTTTAATTTAGAGTTTTTAAGTGAGAGATTAAATAGTTACCCAGCGTCCGAATCCGACAAAATTTCAAACATAAAATAATTTACTTTAAAAACAAAGTTTTAACCGACTTCAATTCAGTATTCCGCCAAGCCACGAGAACATTTCCTATATGATTACTATAGAAAAAACCGGCCAAGAGCGTGTCGGGCCACGCTCACTGTAGGGTTCTGTAGTTTTCCGTCCGTCACAGTAAGTGTCCCCACTTAAGCGCTAAACAAGCAATACTTATACTTAGCGAACAATTTTGTTATTAGACAACGAACGACCATAGTCAATTAAGACAATTCGAGCACAACAAAATTTCGACTCAATGTATGGGTGCACCTGCTCCGACCCCATTAAATCAGGAAAAATCTTAACAATGTGAGCGTTCCGCGTACAGCGACATCTATCGGCAAATTAAGTAAACTATTGCGCGCGAGCTGAAAGTATGGAAGATGATTTTTATGGGATAATTCTTTATTGCGTGAACCGATTTTCACTTTACTTTATTTGAAAGCACGTCATTTCATTGTGATTTTGTTGAATTTATAGGTACAATAAACACCTGCTTGTACGGTCAAATTACAAACTTAGTTCAGAAATTATTTTGTATTTTTTTCAAAAACTATTGAACTTAACTATCAAGTTCAAAATAATTTTCTTAGTCATAAAGTTCTACTTTTGAGATTTTTTTCATATTTTTAAAACTTATGGTTCAAAAGTCAGAGGGGGGGGGGACACATTTTCTTTATTTCTGGAGCGATTATCTCCGAAAATATTAACATTATCAAATAATTATTGTAGCAAACCCCTATTCATTTTTAAATACCTATCCAACAATATATCACAAGTTGAAAGGGTTGAAATGAAAAAAAAAAACACTCCCCACTTTACGAATAAAGGAGGTACCCTATTAAAAAAAACACTTTTTATTTTATCACTTTGTCGGCGTGATTGATATACGTGATGATGATTAGTACCAAATTTCAGCTTTCTAGTGCTAACGGTTACTGAGATTATCCGCGGACGGACGGACAGACAAAGCGAAACTATAAGGGTTCCTAGTCGACTACGGAACCCTAAAAAACCGAATCGCTGTATGTGGGCCGATAATATTTGAGGACTTCCATCGATTTCACTTCATTAGTTCCTATATCAACGGAATCTTATAAGAACCTGTGACGTACTTTTGCACTTTTAAGTACATAATTGAGGAATTCGATAAGTCATCTGTGGTCTTCATCATCAATTCCTCGCCACCAAATGTATGATTCCGGATGTAAATACACGATTTATAACAGAAAATACCAAAATCACTACACGCGTGCCTAATAAAATTGAGGAGTCCCCTCAATTCCTCATGGATCCCATCATCTAACTGAATTTTGAAAAAATGGGACCCACCTGGAAGTATATACATACGAACAAAAAAAAAATCGAATCGGCTCATCAATGACAGAGTTCTGAAGTAACAATCATTGAAAAAAAAATATAGCCGAATTGAGAACCCCTTTCTTTTTTTGAAGTCGGTTAAAATAATACATATTAACTAGCTTCAGAAAAGTGAGAAAAAATACAAATACATATTTTTGTCCTCAATGTTCAAGATACATCATACAAACAAAGACAAATGCGCATGCATTTAAATTTACATAATTACTTCCAGGATGGAAGTTAGTCGGATTTTAGCATAAAGAATCTTAGAATAACATTTTTAAATTAAATTAACAAAAAATACGCTATTGTAATTTATTGTTTTTCAAAACCGGATTTTTCCTGGAGTATGTAACGAATTGACTGTTCTTCAAGAGGGTTAGCCATGGTTTATCATTATCACTTATCAGTCGCTATATTATCATAATTTAATACCTATGCTATGTATTATATAATTGATTGTATCTTATTAAATTGCGTATATATATATATATGGAACCTTAACTTACTCCTGCTCCTTGACTCTGTGTATCGCATAAAAAGAGAACGCGTGATCAAAGGCGCCTTTCATATGCAGCGGCAATTCCTTAGTCATATCCGACTTCATAAACTCCATCCGTTCATTTCTGAAGTTCTTGTTTGCGTAGTCAACCATCGCCGCACTTACATCACATCCCACTATCTTATAATAACTGGGAGGCACATACTTATGCAAAATGTTTTTAGTCGTACTTCCGTCTCCGCTTCCAACGTCAATGATACAGGCATTTTCCTTCCACCTGTTATTTAATGTGAATTCTTTTAAGGCTATATTTCCGTCTCGTTTGGAAAGAAACCCGACTTTTCTGTATAAATCCGGAAACTCCATAATTGTGTAAAGCGTTTTGAGACCGATAATAAAATTGATGAAACTGCACGCTTACGCTGTCTCGTAGCAAATGTGATTAAATTTTTTGTCGGCGAATTTGAAACTTCTTACCATTTATAAGTAATTTACATAATTTATAGGTGGCTTGGCCGTGGTCTGTAGTGTTACCTAAGTGCTACGCTGCATTATTATAAACTAGCTTCTGCCCGCGGCTTCGTACGCGCATACTTATGCTTTACATGGTATTCTCATGTTTAACCATACTACTTACTGAAAATAAAGATTACATTTACATAGATTGTGCGTGTAACGGTTCAAATTCTCTTCGAATCTAAATAAACACCCTCATAAACTTGGTCGTCAATTTAATATAATATAGATGCCCAAAGTATCCTTTTAAAGAGCGCTCCCTATGCGAGCCCCAGGTCCGAAGACCCTAGGGCGAGCCCGACGGACACTCACTGTCCTAATCCGATCTTTTCATTGGAATTAAAGGCCTAAAGCAATCCTTCAGAGAGCGGTCTCAATGCGAGCCCGAGGGCCTAAGGCCCGATCCCCCACGGATAGGTACCTACTCGTTATCTCCGAGTAACTTGCAAGCGAACCTGAGGGAAGACCGAAGTTCTGAAGGTAAACAGGGAGGTGAGCGGAGCCAAAGGCTGAGCTTTTCTTAGGAATGACAGGCCCTAAGCATGCTTTTAGAGAGCGGTCGCTATGTGAGCTCGGGGGCTGAAGGCCCGTGGGTGAGCCCGCACGGACACTTACTATCCACAGGTGTCTTGCACGCGAAACCCAAGACCAAAGACCAGAAGGTGAGTAGCCAGGCAACTTTTCGTAACAATGAAAGATTCGAATAAAGCCTTAAAAAAGCAGTTGGGGGCTGAAGGGCGCTTACATCATACTTTCCCCAGGCGGCAGCGAGGCCAAAGGCCGAGCTTTACGATGGAATGAAAAGCCCACAGCATCCCTTTAGAGAGCCCTCTCAATGCGATCCCCTATACGCCACTCATTATCTCCCGGTGTCTTGCATGTGAAACCTGAGGATGGATGGATGGAGGAGGAGCTATACGATAATTTAATTTTAGTTCTGCCAGTGTGTGTTTGTGTGTGTGTATGTGTGCACGTGCGTGTGCGTCCACACACGATAGGTTTCAGAACAAAATACACGGTGCCCGCGAGCATTGCGAGAGACTTTAACCACGAATTCCTGAGGTTATAAAGAGTAATAAATGTTATATGTACCTAGGTCTAATTACACCTTTTTTTTTCTTTAGATTTTCATACATAATAATTGCTACTCTAGTAAAAACGTGCCTTTAGGACAAGCTGGCAACGTCTGTTATTGCTATCTCTTTTTAGTGCGTCAGACAATGTCATATGTTTATTTTTCTATTGGGCATAGATTATTCAAATGACCGTTTAGATTCTTCTTTAAAAAAAGGCCTGCTACACACTGGCGCGGCCTGCAGTGGCGGACAATAGAAAATTTGACAGCGGCGGACAAGTTTACTGTTGTCCGCCGCGGCCAGGCCGCGCCAGTCTGTAAGAGGCCTAAATGTGAACAAGTTAGACATACCTCATTTTATGAAAGAAAAAGGTTTCAAGTTCTAAGAATCTCAAGTGCTTCAGCGCACGACTCGATAATTAACTTGATATTGACATTCATTTAATTTAGCCGACTTGAGCTCGTTGATGAGACTTCTTACGCGCCCGGGCGATTCTTAGAGCGTTTTTAACGTCTCATTAATTTTTCACCATTTTTTTAGAAACTACCTAATAATTTGGTATTTTTTTTTGGTTTGCTGGTCGAAGTACGTACCTACGGGCTTTCTACCTAACGTCCAAAAATGATACCACATTATTTAGCCATTTATACAAAAAAAAAAGGTAACAGATGAATGAGGCGGCGTTCAAAATGTTCCAATAATCACCCGCCCCAATCTCGGTTACCGTATGGTAATTGGTGGTATTAGGTGCCTCACTTTGAATGTAATAATAAAATAAAAATAGTATGTTTCGTACTTCTAATCCAGTAACTTTATACATCAGTAGTAGGTATGCGTCAAATCCGGTAGTTCTGATTTTTTGCAGACTTGTTTATGATGTTGGCCTAATGAATAATCCAAGTTTGTGACCTCGAGCGCCGAACGCAACTTTGTCAAAAATCGAAATAACCGCGAAAAACTCGTGTTTTTTTCAAATTTTGGTGATTGTAACCCTAAAGGACTAGTTTTAGAAAAAACTTTCTTAGGAAAGTGTAGGAGGTAACCTGGCTAGATTGAAGCTGGTTTTCGTCGCAGCCTTGGCGAATAGTTGGTACCGCAGCTCGTCAAGGTTATGGGTGCTGGGGTTGCCTCCGTATAGAGAAATTATGACTCGCTCTTCTGCTGCTGCTATCCCGTCAGGTGTGGAGAAGGTGTCGAGAAAAATCGCAGCTTGCTTTCAACGTCCGGTTTTTTTTCGACTATGGACATTATTTGCTTCTTCCCTAAACCAAAGAAGCAGGATGTCGAGTCACAACCCCTAAAGGCATGGATGAAGAGGAAAAGCTCTGGTCTCAAAGAGCATTTTGAGGTGGGTCGCATTCATGACTTCACACGAGCAATACTAGCACACTCCGTTGCAGGTAATTGGAACTTCATCCCGCTAAAATTGTTTGAGTGACGTCTAAGATACTTATTGCAAAAAATTGCGAAGTTCGAAAAAAAATTATAAACTTTGAAAGACTTAATCTCGGAAACTATTGGGTCCACAGAGACAATTCTAGTATCATATTGTAGCAAATTTAGTCTTCTATAAAAACGTTCTGAGTAAGTTTTTTCAAAAACTAGTCCTTTAGGGGTGAGTCCGCTGGATGCGGGTGGCACAGGACCGGTCACTTTGGCACTCTTTGGGCGAGGCCTATGTCCAGCAGTGGACGTCTTTCGGCTGATATGATGAGTCCTTTAGGGTTATAATCCGCAAAATTGTTAAAAAATACGATGTTTTCGCGGTTAATTCGAGTTTTGACAAAGTTGCGTTCGGCGCTCAAGGTCACAAACTTGGATTATTCATTAGGCCAACATCATAAACAAGTCTGCAAAAAATCAGAACTCCCGGATTTGACGCATACTGCCCCATACTTTCAGGCGATAAGGTTACTGGATTAATCTTTATGCTTAAAACACATCAAGCTCCTTTTGGCTTAAAACACAAGTTAAAAAATAAACAAAAAAAATCTTCAATAATATTAATAGTTACTTAATGTAGAACATTTTCAAACTGGGATCCATCCTTTTCTAGACATAAATTTAACCGTCTACGTATGTGGTCGGTAAGTGGGGCAGGCCTGTATTTCAATTGCTGCGCCGCTTCCATAATTCTTTCGATCAATTGTTCTCGGGAACGAATAGGTTTTGAATACACCATATTTTTTAAAGTCCCCCAAAGATAAAAATCCAATGGTGTAAGATCCGGGGACCTCGGTGGCCATCGGATTGCTGCAGACGCTCTACCAATCCATCGATTTGGAAACTCTCGGTCTAGGTGGTTCCTAACAATCAGACCATAGTGTGGAGGTGCTCCATCATGTTGGTACCACATAGACCGTCTAGTTTCCAAATCGATGTCTTCCAAGAGGTCATTCAAATCATTGCGTACAAAATTTAGATACAGACCCGAATTCAGTCTAGCCGGAAACTCTACCGGCCCTATCAATTGGTCATTAATAATGCCTGCCCACATGTTTACCGAGAACCGGTGTTGATGAGAGAATTCCCAAGCTTTGTGTGGATTTTCTTCCATCCAGTTGTGGAAATTGTGGGAATTAAATATCCCCGTTCTTGTAAATTGAGCTTCATCGGTCCATAATATTTTTCTTAAAAAATTTTGATCCTGCTCCAGTTTTTCGTTCATTCGTTGACAAAATACTACCCTAGAAAATCCGTCATTGTCTATTAGCCCCTGCACCTTCCTATAATGGAAAGGATGGAGGTTGTGTCTTTTCAAACACCTCCATACAGCTTTGCTACTAACGCCGCAAGTAATGCCTATACCACGTGTTGATAGAGTTGGATCCTCGGTGATAAGGTTAAGAATTCTGTTTTCAGTCTCGATGTCCAATCCTATTGGTCGCTCGGAGTTATTCGCTCGAATTCCCCTTTCACGTAACTGCCTAAACATACCCACAAAAGTGGAATGATGGGGCACCGTTCGATTCGGATATTTATGTCGATATTCTTCGACAGATTGCATAGAGTTGCCATTACACAAACCGTAAGTAAAAATGATGTCTGCCACGTGTCCCGGTGGGAATGTACGCGGACGCGGCATTTTAGTTTTAGCATACAATAAAAATCTATTCTTGTCGAATGAAAAATCTACGACACGACTTGTCAATCGGCATAGACTAGCTGATAAAAGAACATACCTTTTCCAATAAAGCTCAATCACATAACGCAAGTCTAAGTCACCTTATCAAAAAAAAAACATTTGTGGTCTGGTAAGGCTATGCACGCACGAAGCAACTTTATCGCCGGCGACAGTACATCTGTCTCTTTTGCACTTCTTCCCACTTTGAGCGTGCAAAAGAGATAGATGTTCTGTCGGCAGCGACCAAGTTGCTTCGTGCGCGCATACCCAACTCCGCCAATTGGTACTCCTTAGAATAGTTAGGATTAATAAGTGGCCGCTTGAAAATTTCCCACTTCATTCCTCCGACATAATGACATTAATGACTTTCATTTGTGTCATCGATATTGTTGTTTTCAATTTTCTATAATCTAATTCATCATGTTTGAACAATAGTATTTGGTATCACCAATCAAATTCACAATATTAAAAAAATGGAGGCCAGTTCAATGAGGCGACCGGCCTTTTTAGTTACGAAAGCTGAAGGAAATCTTTTGCATGGTGCATCTTATGGTACGAGTCACATCAGTGTGCCCCTTGCTTGAGTATTCAATGCTGCAGACGGCATTAACTCAACCGCTATGGCTAAAAAGCATATTGGAGTTAGTCTTTTTTCACTAACTCGTTCTGAGTGTTCATAGTGAAATAAAAAAAATGTGTTATTAATAGAAAGGCTGTTAAATTTTAGTTTCATGTAATAAATGAAAAATAAAAATACTGAATATTTTATTTATGTTCGGAGTGTATAACATTACTTCTAGGTACTTTACTTTCATCTTCATCTATGGAGGGATTTGCGTGGAACCGAGGGGCTAGGTCAATTTGTGTAAGATTATGTCTGATATGTATTTCTTAATAGCTTCTGCCCGCAGCTCCGTCCGCGTGGAACTCGTTTATATCGCAGCTCCATACAAACTTTACCCCCCATTTCACCCCCTTAGGGGATGATTTTGGGGATAAAACTATCTTATGTCACTCTCCATCCCTTCTAGTATCTCCACTTAAAAAATCACGTCAAATCGTCGCTCCGTTTTGCCGTGAAAGACGGACAAACAAACAAACACACACACTTTCCCATTTATAATATTAGTATGGATTATGTACATGCAATAAATCATGCTTAGTAAGGTACAAAATCATTGAGTACATTTAGCTCCAGAGAAACGTGACCCCTTACATACTTTGGATACAGGGAGTCGTTAACTCTGCGGTTTGCTGGCCATTCATGGTGTAACAGCCTGTTCTAATATGAATGGAGTCTTGTTAAGAGTTAATATTAACTTTACTGTTCAAATAGTAACAAAAGGTACATAATTCGTTATAAATGACGTTTATTAGTCCAATAATCACGTGCACAATAGAACGAGCTCGATTTACAAGTAGTTCTCCCACTCGCAGGCATATCTCACAGCGCAGCAGCGTCTTCTACAATATCATCTGGAAAGCAAGTGAAATAAACGTTGGGTGCACAGCGCACAAACACTCGGTCGCTCCTTGCCCCCGGCATCAGTGAACGCTCTCAACACGTAAAACAATCAATATTTATTTTGTTCCACAAAATAATTTGCAAAAAAGACTGTCACTATTCTTAGCAACAGGTCTTCCGGTTTATTGGAATGGTATTGTTTAGATTGACTTTAGATCTTGGATTCCTTCTTCATTTTTATTTATTATAAATAATACGCCGATATTTCTGTTGATACTTGACACGTAAACAATGTCATGCTAAACAATCATAGTGACAGAACTGGATTTGACTTTTACAGTCAAGTTATTAGTTGGTTAAGTCTCGCAACGTCGCAATCATAAAGGTGTTTCATACTGGAGATTTCATTACAACATTTTTTCAGGAAAATGGAAATATCTCAACAACCGAGCCGAATTTAGGAGATGATCATTAACATTTTAAACTTAAAATATAATCAGGAATATGCTGTTAACTTCTCTCGCAATGGTCACGGGCACATAAGATAAAAAAAGATGTTGACATAACTCCTCTCCTTTTTCGTTTTTTTCGGGCAACGGGTCAAATTGATTCGTTTGGCCTGAAGATCAATCGTACCGATTTTCAAAACTTTAACACCAATTGCCACATATGTTACTGAATTACGGGGTGTACCGCTAGCAATATAAGCAAAAATACGTAATCCGACTGCTAGCAGAAAAGTAGGTTAAGTTAGAACCACAACCCTTACAGAACCGAACAGCTACCAGAAATGTAGGTTAGGTAAGGTTAGAACTGTGATGCTCCCAGAGCCGAAAATGAGGTAATGTTTCATTAAACCTGCGGATTATTTTGTTAATTAAAAAAATAGATTATGGATAATCAAAATAAAAAAATATTTTGGATAATCAAAATAGTTTATTCTCTAACTCCGTCAAATGGGGACGGCGGTAATTAAGGTTCCTACAATAATATAATAGCAATATTTTTTTCTAAGACGGTAACATGTTCTACGGGGATGAAGTCGCGGACAACAGCTAGTCTTGTATGCATACTTAAGAAAATAAATAAATAATTCTATTAAAGCTCTATTTCTAACCCCTGACGCAAAAAGAGCTTGCGGTGTCTGTGCATCTGTGTATCTATCTGTTGCGCTCCCTAGGCGCGCGGTTGTTTTATGCGTTAAACGCTGCGATTCCATAGTTACCTGCGCAGCCTGCGCTCACCGCATATAAGTTATCTATGGAATCGCAGCGTTTAACGCATAAAACAACCGCTTGCCTTACGGATGGACCGATTTGAATGCGGTTTTTTTTGTGTCATAGATAATTTTATCTCAAGTGTTCTTAGCCATTGTTTCATGAAAATCTGTTCAGCTGTTTCTGAGATATTGGACTTTGAAATGAAAATGTCGGGGGTTTTTCAACTTTTCTAAGTTGTATAGTTATGCCAATGTATATCTATTTTTTTATTTTTTCCTGGGCCGGGTTTTTGCAATGTACCTACTCCCAGACAATAATAAAGTCAACGTATTATTCATAAACAAAGTAAGTGTAGGTACTTTTACATTGTATTTGAACAATGATATGCATCAAAATGTTTAAATTTTAATTATTATTTTCTAACATCTGAAATTTAAATACAATAGGTACCAACATAATAAAAACATTTAAATGTAGAAGAAAATTAAATTAAAGCCAATACGCAAATGAATGAACAATAAACAATATACAGTTACCTATGCCTGCTTGAATAAACATCTTGACAAACAATTTATAGTACATTGTGATACAAGTCAGGTAAGTATGTTGATAATTAGAATCAGAGGTGGAATTGATAACAGAGCCGAGGATGTAATTATCAAGGCTCACGCGTTTCATACGACGTTTTTCAACACATTTTGCGTTTTGCGAGGTTATTTTGGCAACAGGTTTTTACTCACATATTTGTACATCGCTAAGACTTTTCCAATGGCGTCCATTCTATTTATCACTTTTCTAATCACCACGAGTCAACATTTTCGATAGTAACCAAACACGCATTAATTAACAATGTTTTATGTGAAATAAAATAATTATGTGAAATAAAATAACCTATTTTTTTGTGACGTTTGCGCAGTGCGCGTGCATGTGATGTGTTACGCCAGACTTAGGTCAATGCTTAGATGAAATCTCTAAAGTTGCTACTTGTCTGCGGCTTGGAGTCCGGGTATGTGGCTCCACACACGTGTCCCTGCGGCAGTGACGTCAACGCGTTGGGACATCACGGTCTTTCGTGCCAAAAGAGTGCGGGCCGCTTTTCAAGACACGCCGCACTCAACGACATTCTACGCCGCTCTCTGGCCAGCGTCAATGTGCCGGCCCTGTTAGAGCCACCCGGCATTCTCAGGGACGACGGCAAGAGACCGGATGGAATGTCTTTGATTCCGTGGAAGATGGGTCGGGTGCTGGTGTGGGACGCCACCTGCGTCGACACATTGGCCCCATCCCATCTCCACGGAACGTCCTCCAGAGCCGGTGCGGCTGCAGAGGCTGCAGAAAAGGTAAAAAATAACAAATATAGGAGTCTCGGCGCCGAATACTACTTTGTTCCATTCGGCGTCGAGACCCTTGGTCCGTGGGGTCCCAGCGCCCTCAATCTCTTCGAAGAAATATCAAAAAAATTAGCCGACACCACCGGGGACCGAAGAGCTGGCGGCTTCCTCGCTCAACGCATAAGTATTGCGATACAGCGGGGAAATGCTGCCAGCATCTTAGGCACCATGCCGCGGGGAGACCATTTATTTTAGTTAAGTATAAGTAGTATTGTTAGTTACTGTTATAATTTTAGTAGTATTTATAATTTATTGATTATGTTGTTATGTTTGTATTCGTCCCTTTAGAATATTAAATTAAAATAAATATGTTATCTTTATTAATTCATGTAAAATGTTACCTATTAAAGGTGTTTTTTTAACCGACTTCATAAAAAAGGAGTAGGTTCTCAATTCGGTTGTATTTTTTTAATCATTTCTTTTTCAATGTTTGTTACCTCTGTCATTGTCATTGATGAGCCCATTCGTAACTTTTTTTACGCTACACCTGGCCATAATGCCAGTTTTACTGCACGCTGCGCGTACGGGAACTCGCATTGTGGCCAGGTGAAGACGTAAAATGAAACGCTCGTCTGTAGGTATAAGGACCCTTAAAACAATTACCATGAGTGCAATTAAACCATTCGTATGCAAATGGTAAATGTGCCCCAATTAGACACGCGGTCACAGATTATATAATAGTTCTACGAACAGATAATCAAGTTTAAATAAAAAACCGGCCAAGTGCGAGGCGGACTCGCGCACGAAGAGTTCCGTACCATTATCTGTTGGGGGTCGAAGTTGCACCACGTCCGTAGGAATTACCCATCGCTACCCTACACGTGACCCCTAAAAGTACCTACCCTACAAGTAGGTACCGTACCCTAAAAGTGCAACAACCTGGCAACCGTACTGTCTTTTCCAAGATCTCACGGTTCTAAATACTGATTTGCCATACGATTAAAAAAAACTGTGCATTATCTATAAAAACGGCTAAAGAAATCACGTTTGTTGTATTGGAGCCCCCTAAAAGTGCAACAACCTGGCAACCGTACTGTCTTTTCCAAGATCTCACGGTTCTAAATACTAATTTGCCATACGATTAAAAAAAAAAACTGTGCATTATCTATAAAAACGGCTAAAGAAATCACGTTTGTTGTATTGGAGCCCCCTAAAATAAATATTTTTTTCTGTTTTATAGTATTTGTTGTTATAGCGGCAACAGAAATACATCGTCTGTGAACATTTAAACTGCCTAAAGTGGGTGACAGACGGGCGAGTAAGTTCGCGTACTTACGGCTCGACGACTTTCCTATCCTGTGTGTCATCGTAAGTACGCGTACTTTAAAACCGCCGAGCCAGTTTTACGACGATCCAACACGTTTGAATTTTGCTCGTAGCCCGCCTGTCTGTCACTACCGCGAGCCGCGAGCCGCCATTTTGTTTGTGCAGTTAGGGTGAGGTTCGTGTGTCACCATGTGTCACTGACGCCGAGCCGAGTAAGTTCGCGACTTTTAAACTCGCGATTTTAAAGCTCGTACGTCTGTCACCCACTTAACTATCACGGTTCATGAGATAAAGCCAGGGCAGTGCTACCTAACTGCACCGTGGGAACTAAGATATATACCTACACTTTGGAAACCGAGGTCGGTTCATTCAGCCAGTTGGTTGGCACACGCGCTCACGGCCGGACGCTGCTTATGCGCACAGTTAGGTATTGAAAATGACTTCGTTGCGAATAAATTCGGTTCACTGCAGCGTTGTGGGTTGTGACAACAGTAAAACAAATAGACATTTATCCCTTTTTCTCTGCCGACTGACGATGACAGATTAGTAACTTACCTACCTATTTACTTTATATAGTTACCTAAGTACTAATTAAGTACGGAACATTGAATCTTTAATACCTATTTCAAATACGTAATTAATTTGTAGACAAGTTTACTCCGCCACTGCCATGATGTCCAAATTATTTAGTTGTTTTCGTAGATTTAATGTTTATGTTTATCCCTGTATAACAGCAATTGGTATAATAGTTTACTTAGTAAGATTCGCACTGCAGCTTAAGAAAGGGCGTATACATCGTCGTTGCTATAGGGACTTATGACTTTTTGGAAGGGCTGGAATTCACTCGCGAGGATGAAACACGTAATCAGAATATTTTAACACAATACATTAAAACTAATTATGCCTAGTGTCTACTTTCATGTTTGTAATGCTACTTTTAAACTATTACGTTATTCATATACTTACGCTATAAATAACGAAGATAGAAGGTTAGGTACCTAACAAACTTTATTTCGTACTGTCGTCCGGATATATTTATATTAAGTTACTTACCTACACAAAAGGTTTCGTTTTGTAATATGTGGTGGTACCTACATTCAAACTGTCGTATGTCGTAACCATAGACAGGGTGAGCGATAGGTAACATGGCTTCAATTGTATTTAACATGCTGCGTTGATATGCTTGTATGTATGTATGTAAGTGACTATGCAGTTCAGATACTGGCAGTATCTCGAGAAACCCCGGATATTTATATATACCTATTTACTTTTTAGGGTTCCGTACCCAAAGGGTAAAAATGGGACAACTGCTTCACCATAGTGTACTTACACATTATAATAGAAATTTGTTTTGTAAAATAATTTAAAAAGTAAACCGTTTTTTATTTCACTCAACTATTAATTACAAAATCATTTCTAAGCGGTGTCAACCCTAGCGTCGATTGGCCGGCGCATGCGGGCAACGACCCGCGCGTTCAAGGTCGCTCCATTGTTAAATTTCGTAGGCACTTAAAACTGTAGGTATTGACATTTTTATTCAGACTTGAGTATCTGTTCGTAGAACTATTATTTAATCTGTGGCCAGGGCTGTTATTCGCTACGTGCGGTGCAGCGCGCCGGTCACCCGTCACGAAACTAGACGTCTGCCTACGCTTAGTTACTCTAGTATAGCTTAGTATGCGCCAATTTTTCCACTGATTCTAACCCAGTATGGCGGAATTTGTGCCATTCATTTGCATTTTTTTATGAATTATGTGTAGGGTCACTTGTTAGACAGTGGCTCAGGCAGAAACAGTGGCGCAGGTACTATATCTGAGAAAGGGATAGCTATATTCTGTTTGTTTCGGCACTTCGCGGACGCTCGAGGCACCCGGGCAGGAACGAACTAGTCGCCTGGCGTCTGCGCCGCATAGTTGTCGTGTAAGGAGGTATTTTGTGTTTCGGTGGTGCAAATTGTGTATTTAAGGTAAGTTTCCTTTGTGTTCTACTTACCATAGCTTACGCCATTTAAGCACATTGTATTTTTTTTTGCAATATGTGGTTAATTGGGGAGGCAGAGGTGTGAAATTCAATAGGAAATAGATAGTAAATTTCTCGTGGCTTATGAATGTTTTCAAAATGGCGGTGGTGTTCTACAGTGGTGCAGTTTGCGAAGGTACACAGGGGATCATGAGCCACTAATGAATGATGAGACATGACTGACTAATTGAAATTGAAAGATGTGCTAAACAATTTTGATCTCTTAATTTATATTATTTTCGTTCTCACAAAAGATATGTGATTGTTAATGACCTTTATTTTGCTCAAAACTCGAACTAGTAGATTTGTCTTTGTTGAATTTTTGTGTGTTTACATAAGAAGCTATTATTATAAGATGGTTGGTTATTTAATATTATAATTAATAATTAACAAAAGTGTAAAGAATGATAAAATTAAAATACGTAAAAATAAATAAAAGTAATACTACGAGTACATCCCGCTCTGCGTCAAGCCCGAACCAAAGGTCCCCAAAATGCTAGCGGCATTGCCTCGCTGAACAGCAATGGAGACCTGTTGGACGAGCCATGACCCAGAGCGGGGGTCAAGGCCCCTGTCCCTTAATCGTCTGCCTAACTCCTTGCACAGCCCGAGAGCCTCACTGCCCCAGGGCCCAGCTGTCTCCACAGCAACCGGAACGAAATCATAAGTCGGTTCCAAGGCAGAGTACTTTGCGTGTTTGAGCTTGGCGGCATTTTCGGCCGCCGAACCAGCTGACTTAATTGTGTGCTTTAGATGGGACGCTGCAAAAGTGCTAACACAAGTTGCATCCCATAGGAGGCACCGCCCTCTCTGCCAGGGAACCAACGTCAACCCGTCTGGTCTTTTTCCGTCAGTCCGAGACAGACCCGGGGGCTCCAGGATGCACGGTACGTTGGCGGACACCATAGCCCGACGCACGATCTCATTGATAGAATGGTGTCTAGGGAACCGACCCGCACATCTTTTGCAGCTTAGCCCGTGGTGGCCATTCTCCTCCACCATTGTCCCACAAACGCATCGGTGCGCTTCGCATACCTTGCTCCCCAGCCTTAAAGCAACTGCTATCCTCAGGGAGTCGTTGTCGAGCAAAGTGCCGAGTTGAGGGGAAGGCAAGGCATGCAGCCACGCACCGGATTCGGGCTTTGTGAGAGCCTTGAGACGTGCTAGGTCAGTCCCCGAGGCATCACTCAACAAATGAGAAAACGTTTGCTGACATAGAATATCGTCCCATCCTCTTTGGACCGTTAAGCTATCCGGATGATCATTGGACGGACATAGTGTCGCCCACTTAGCCAGGGCCTCGGTTACGAATGGAACTCGAATGCTGCTGCCATCAAATGATAATATTCGAGCAACAAGATCCGACGAACCATGTGCCGACGCTAAAAAGGCTACCAGACCTATGTCCTGGACCCGACGCACGCCCAAGCCACCGTAACGAACTGGCAGAGCCGCCTGACACCATTGTTTGTCGTCTAAACTCACATTGAGTATTGACTCTAAACAAGATTTAATAGTGTCATCGAACGATTTCAAATCCGTGTCATAAAGCCAAGTTGGAGACGTCCGTAACATATACACCATGCGAGGCAGAGCAAAGCAGTTTCGCAGCAAGATAAGGGAAACATGTCCCGACAATTGTGTCAAATGTTCCTGTGCCGCCGAAAGTGCTTGTCTTTTGGCTTGAAGGGCCGAACTAACACCCTCGGTGAAAATTGGAGCACCCAGTAAATTGAAAGAATGTTCGTGTATTTGTCTAATGCCAGGTAAAAGTGACTCTATTTCTGCGAGAGAGTTGGTGTCTAAAAAACTGCAAGTATAAAACTCGCACTTAGACGGGTTTATTTCAAGACCAATTTTCTTCAAGGCAGGTATCAATGTTTTCAAGTCGTTTAAGACCACTTCAGGACTTCCTCCTATAGTGCCATCATCCAGATACCAGACGTTAAGGGGCGCCTTTAATCCAGAAATAATCTTTTGGATGCCGAGACAAAACATCAAGGGCCCTAATGGGTCGCCCTGC
This sequence comes from Epinotia demarniana, assembly GCA_945867215.1. Classification (NCBI taxonomy): domain Eukaryota; kingdom Metazoa; phylum Arthropoda; class Insecta; order Lepidoptera; family Tortricidae; genus Epinotia; species Epinotia demarniana. The sequence goes on along the minus strand of OX244260.1, from coordinate 14,128,430 downwards.
TGGGCACCAACTTGCGACTGTATTAAACTGCCTGAGAAGAAAAGATTACTTGAGGAGGCGTAACATTGGTAAATGAAAGGGTAAAGAGAAGGAGTTTGCTCTAAGGTTTCGTTGAGAATAGTGTCCCTTTCTAGGCTATTGAAAGCGTTTTTGATATCGATTTTAACGATTATGGTATTGGATGATCTGCGATGTAAAGCAAAAGACCGGGTGGCATGTATTGCCGCCTCACAACCAAGTCTGGTACCGAAGCCCATTTGAATTGGTTGCAGATAGTCAGACATAGCTTCTCTAACAGATTGGCAACAGAGCTTAGCCGTAAGACGACGAAAAAAGCTGCCCACCGCAATTGGTCTAATACCACCATCTTTTTTAGATAAGGCACATAACGAAGCACCATATAGGAACGGTCTCACCTCCAAGTTTAGCATACCTCTCAGTAAAAAATTGCATAATTTTGTGAGTGATTCTAACAATCGGGGACCATTATTTCCTGCGGAGGGTGAAGTCAACTCTTTGAGATGCTGCGGTCGCAGACCATCTAGACCGGATGCAGACCCATTGTAGAAAGACGCAATTGCGTTGGCTACGTCCGAAGTTGTAACAGAAAGGAAAGGGCTTGTTAAACTCGGTTCAGGTGGTAAGATTATTGACCTCGATGGGCTGGGGTGTTTGTCTTTCAAAGCATGTAGTGTAGTTTCATTCACAGGAGCGAGAGTAGCGTCGGAAAGGAGCAAACGAACCGCTCCTCTTAAGTCTCCGTCGTGTACTTTGGCTTCGATGGAACGATATATCGAAGTTTGTTTTATTGGGGACTGTAAAATAGCGAAGTACAAATTAGAGTCACTGATATTATTTTTAACTTTAGTCGTCAACGATTTCTTTTCAGTCTTATCTGGTACCCTCAAGGCTGAAAAAGAGAAAGAGAGTAAAGTAAACCAATTTTCAACACTGTTCGAAAGCAAACAATCCTCAATAACCGTGCATAGCTTACCGGCAGCTAAACATCTGGCACCCTTGGGAATATGGGTCAAAACTCGAATGCTAGACTTTAAAGTTGGTAAGTCGTTTAGACTAACGTTCGCATGTTGCGTTTGGGAAGAAATGTCCGAAGTCCCAAGGAGCGCTGCTCGAGCTAGAGGAATATGATCTTGCCATATTTGGGTTGTTTGTGTGGTGTTTAAAGGTGTTGGAGCAGGTGGCTGCGTATGGTTAGCATGAACACGACTTATATGGATGTTCAGTCCCTTCTTTTTAAAATAACGAATCTGGGGGCAATAGGGGCATTGCACGGAGCTATCCAGAGGCAGAGACAGGGGAGGAGCCATATTTACTTGGTTTGAAGTGGATCCTATTATGTTGAAGAGTATGATTAAAACTAAACAAGAAAAACTTACAGTTGCAAATATAAAAATGTAGTATAAAAATACCGCAACAAAGTAGAGCATGTACAGTCCTTTACATTATTGTTTAGCCGCTGAGAAGAGCGTAGGCAAGGACGTAAAATATAAATATACAATGCACTAAATATTAATCACACTTAACTGATTATAAACAAATTAGAAAACACAACAAAGAATGACATCAGTGACACTGGAAACTGTCAAAAACCCGGGGCGCAGCCCCCCATACGCAAGCGATTTTCTTGTTTCTCGGGCGCGGATTGTTTTCGGACAGGACTCCGAGTGTGCGGAGGCCGTTGGCCGTGGCCGGCGATGTTTACATGTCCCGACAAAATCGTCGGATCGGTCTGGATGGGTCCTCAATGGGTCGGATCGATACGGGGATCAATGAAATATGTATTTCGCCGAGTTATAACAATTGAAATACTTTTTCTGCGAATCTTCGTGTATAATATTGTACACGAAAGTATTTAAAGTGAAATAGGTGCCTACATAATCACTTATTAATTGTGTATAAGATTGATATTCAGTAATCTCGTATTTTACCAATATCAAAGTGACTGACTAGGTAAACCGTTAAGTTTTTGATATTTATACTATAATAAAAATAAATAAATGTTGATTTACGACTTAAATTGTTTTATTTCTCTTTATTAAACTAAAATTATCCACTGTGTACCATGCCGAACCACTGTGAAAATGGGGCCGAACCACTGTTTCGACCCCACCGTACACAGTGGCTCATTTCTGCCTTTTTAAAAAGACACGTATATCATATCCACTATACCATTCTGCAAAAAAATAATTATACATACGTAAAATAGATTAAATTTGCTACTAATATTGCTTTTAAACAACATTCTACGATTATTTATTTCGGAGCTATGGCTCTCGGAAAAAAAGTGAGCCACTGTATACCACATGACCCTATGGAATGCTAATGGCTTGTCAAACCACTCGGAAGAGTTAAAAATATTCGTTAAAATACACCACATAGATGTTTTACTAATATCGCAAACCCACCTTACATCCAAAAGCCACTTCAGACTACCAGGGTGCAACATGAACCTACCATAATGACCACCCAGACAATAAAGCACATGGGGGATGGGGGATCGGCCCTCCTTATCAGGTAAAACATCAAGCACCATGTACCTACCTACTACAACATTACTGCAAGAACTACATTTAATTTTCTCATTTTCCATGCACGTGGAGAACTCTCATTTAAAACCATTCCAAATTTCAAATTGATAGCTTAAGTAGTTCGTGAGATATTTCACTTTGTGACAGACAGACAGACAGACGGACGGAGTCGCACCGTAAGGGTTCCTTTTTTGCCTTTTTTGGTACGGGACAATAAAAACTTGTGATTATTTTTGGAACATATCAACGGATCGCCCTTACACAAATTTATAAAGTCACAAAGTAAACCTGTTCATATCATAAAATATAGGAAGTTTAGTTTCGTTAATTGTTACTAAAATACCTACCGGTACCTGCTTAATTACATACTCGTTTATTACTAAATATTTAATTTGAAAACACAGACTTTTAAAAACTTGTTGTGACGGACCAATAAGACCTTGACATTTATTATGTGAATTTATCACTAGTCAAAAGATCTGATTAGTGATTTGATTATATGTTGTGTATATGTCGCAGTGAAATGGCCAAAACAGAGATTTGATCAAATCTCTGAGGGATTTGATCAAATCACGCAGGATGTTAAAATTCATTTTATCATTTACCTAATACAAATCAGTAATTTGATCAAATCTCTGAATCTGTTTAGTGAAATGACGAAATCGGACAAAAAAGGCAACTCGTTTTTTCATTTCACTAGATTTGTTTAGTGATTTGATAAATCCCTGAAACGCGTCAGTGAATTGACGAAATTAACGCGATAAAGATTTTTCCGCTCTTTTATAAAACAAAATAACTTCGAAGATGGTGGCGGGAGCTCTGCTCTGCTCCCGCCACTATCTTCTAACCTATCCGCCATCCGAGTCTAAGTCCCAGAACCGTTTAAATGACTAATGATTTAGGAGCCAATATCTGCGAGTTAGTTTCGTCAATTCACTGACGCGTTTCAGGGATTTATCAAATCACTAAACAAATCTAGTGAAATGAAAAAACGAGTTGCCTTTTTTGTCCGATTTCGTCATTTCACTAAACAGATTCAGAGATTTGATCAAATTACTGATTTGTATTAGGTAAATGATAAAATGAATTTTAACATCCTGCGTGATTTGATCAAATCCCTCAGAGATTTGATCAAATCTCTGTTTTGGCCATTTCACTGCGACATATACACAACATATAATCAAATCACTAATCAGATCTTTTGACTAGTGATAAATTCACATAATAAATGTCAAGGTCTTATTGGTCCGTCACAACAAGTTTTTAAAACTCTGTGTTCTCAAATTAAATATTTAGTAATAAACGAGTATGTAATTAAGCAGGTACCGGTAGGTATTTTAGTAACAATTAACGAAACTGAACTTCCTATATTTTATGATATGAACAGGTTTACTTTGTGACTACAATACGTATGACCACTGGTCATACGTATTTGGCAGAGGGGAACGCCTGTCAATTGCCACTCCGGTTGGTTTAATGCTCTAAGGTTGGAACATGCATCCACACTATAGCAATTAGTCAGATTCTGAATTCTGATGAATTGGGGCTGACAAATCACTTAATGTGGATTGCCCATGATGAATTGGGGCTGACAAATCACGTAATGTGGATTCGATTCGATTCGATTGTCATAATATCCGATTACGATTGATGATGGCTAATAAAAGGTATCGATTGATTACTGTGTAATAATTATTATTAGGAAATCAAATAGAGAGCCTATACACTATCGTCTGCTAACACAAGTGACCTGTAAGTAAAGAGAGAGACTGATAGTGCGAGAAAAATTGAGAGAGGTCGCGCGCCGTGCAGAAATCAATGCCATATTTTCAAAGGCAACATTTTGCACAATCAAATATGTCGGTTTCGATGGATGTGATTTTATTTCGTATTATCGTAATGCCGCGTTTATACGCTTGCGATGGCTTGGCGCGTGAGCAGGACGCTGCTATTCGATAGAGGGAGAGGGCTATAATTCGATCTCATTCGTTTACATAGCTGCGTCCTGCTCACGCGCCAAGCCATCGCAAGCGTATAAACGCGGCATAACAGTAATTAAATAATACATTGTTATTTTCCTATTCACAATTATTTGATTCATATCGATTAATTTCTAAATTGACAGACTCCAAACGATTAAAGCAGTATATCACTAAATTTAAAAATAAAAAGTCGTAGGACGTAATGGTTTGCATACCGAGTTTTCAATGCTAATTTCTATACAAATAAGCCGTAAAAAAATATGACAATAATTTTATAAGTGCTAAAAAGAGCGTGCATGGAGATTGAACTTTGTTTTGTAACTCGGAAGCTATTGAAACCTTTTTTATTATTTCGATGAGCAGTGCCAATTTACGTTATATGGGTGTCGCGATGTGTCAAAAGACCAGGGGGGCTACCGGGAAATGAAAACGAACTTCGTTTGTGTACCTCCATCTCTGTCGCAGTTGCTAGTTCGCACGACAGAGACAGAGATATTCGAACGAAGATCGTTTTCACTTCCCGGTAGCCCCGCAGTTCCAAATCTCGAACACTGTAATTGCTATAGTGAGTGTAGATGCATGTTCCAACCGTCAAACGAGTTGTACGGACTAATTGCATGAAAATCACAATTTGGACCATGGAATTTGCATGATCTGCCAAGTTTTTTTTTCTCACAAATTTCATTCAAATAAATTGAAACGAAAATTAAAAAATATATACTATAGATAATTGTATTAATATTTTACACTGTAATTTTGTAGTTTTTTTAAACGGTGTTTTGCAACTACAATTTCATTCAGTGTGGCCAGTTAACAGTAATGGGCCATCCACATTAAGTGATTTGTCAGCCCCAATTCATCAGAATCTGACTAATTGCTATAGTGTGGATGCATGTTCCAACCGTCAAACGAGTTGTACGGACTAATTGCATGAAAATCACAATTTGGACCATGGAATTTGCATGATCTGCCAAGTTTTTTTTTCTCACAAATTTCATTCAAATAAATTGAAACGAAAATTAAAAAATATATACTAAAGAATATTGTATTAATATTTTACACCGTAATTTTGTTTTTGTTTTTTTAAAACGGTGTTTTGCAACTACAATTTCATTCAGTGTGGCCCAGTTAACAGTAAGAAAGTGAAAATTGCCGCATTCCAACGGTCCTGCGAAGCGGACTGCAAGATTGTTAGTAACCGATGAGATAGGGCGAGACAGCACGTCGATCATGAGGTGGCCGTGACATACGCTCGATTTTTGTGTGCTGCACGGCTATTACGCGACGGCGCGCGAGCTCTCTCAATTTTTCTCTCACGATCCGACTCTCTCTTATTAGAACACTTAGAACAAGAGGCATAGTGCGAGAAAATCGAGAGTATGTCGCGGCCGTCCCATTTTCGACGTACTGTCTTGCCCTATCTCATATGGAATTTGCATGATCTGCCAAGTTTATTTTTCTCACAAATTTCATGCAAATAAATTTAAACGAAAATTAAAAAATATATACTAAAGAATATTGTATTAATATTTTACACTGTAATTTTGTATTTTTTTTTAAAACGGTGTTTTGCAACTACAATTTCATTCAGTGTGGCCCAGTTAACAGTAAGAAAGTGAAAATTGCCGCATTCCAACGGTCCTGCGAAGCGGACTGCAAGATTGTTAGTAACCGATGAGATAGGGCGAGACAGCACGTCGATCATGAGGTGGCCGTGACATACGCTCGATTTTTGTGTGCTGCACGGCTATTACGCGACGGCGCGCGAGCTCTCTCAATTTTTCTCACACGATCCGACTCTCTCTTATTAGAACACTTAGAACAAGAGGCATAGTGCGAGAAAATCGAGAGTATGTCGCGGCCGTCCCATTTTCGACGTACTGTCTTGCCCTATCTCATATGGAATTTGCATGATCTGCCAAGTTTATTTTTCTCACAAATTTCATGCAAATAAATTTAAACGAAAATTAAAAAATATATACTAAAGAATATTGTATTAATATTTTACACTGTAATTTTGTATTTTTTTTTAAAACGGTGTTTTGCAACTACAATTTCATTCAGTGTGGCCCAGTTAACAGTAAGAAAGCGAAAATTGCCGCATTCAAACGGTCCTGCGAAGCGGACTGCAAGATTGTTAGTAACCGATGAGATAGAGCGAGACAGCACGTCGATCATGAGGCGGCCGTGACATGACTGAATGAAATTGTAGTTACAGTTGTTACGTCTGTACCCAATTCTGACTTCGACATGTTGTACTGACAAATTGGGGTATAATCACATAATGTGGATGACCCATTACGTCTGTACGCTACACCCAATGTGGAGGAAAATCACTTAATGTGGATGGCCCATCAGATGAACGCGCCGCGATATGCAAATCAATGAGGACTCCGCCATTTTGATTTCTACGCTTGGGCTTGGCTGTTGGTGTTGGCTGTCGTTACTGTAAGCCGCCCATTTGAGAACAAAAACGCTCGAAGCCGGCCATTAGTGCTAAACTTGCTTAGGTTATTTTATGGATTTATGTTAGATTTGACTTTTATTCGGTTGAATTCATGTGATCAGAGAAACTAAGGATAAATGTGATTAATTGAACACTTCATTACAAACCTCGGTAAGCATTTCACATTTTTACGCATGTAAAGGTAATATAGGTTACTTTACTGCGTAAAATTAACACGAGTTGTTTCATTTCAGACTATGTCACGTTACGGTGACTGTAAAGTGTACGTCGGCGATCTGGGCAACAATGCCAGCAAGCCTGAACTTGAAGACGCGTTTTCGTACTATGGTCCACTAAGGAATGTTTGGGTGGCAAGAAATCCGCCAGGCTTTGCCTTTGTCGAATTTGAGGATCCCCGAGATGCTGAAGATGCGGTATTTAAAAAAAATATTACGTGTCGATGATACATACTTACTATAATATAATGCTAAAAGCAAGTCCCTAATGTCCCTATTTGTGTTGTAATCTTTTCAGGTTCGTGGTTTAGACGGTCGAACGATATGTGGTCGCCGAGCTCGGGTGGAGATGTCGAATGGTAGCCGTGGGTTTGGAGGCCGCGGGCCCCCGCCCCGGTCCCGCTTGCCACCTCGGCCTTACGATGACCGCTGCTACGACTGCGGGGACCGCGGACACTACGCTCGCGACTGCACACGTCGTCGGCGCCGCAGGTGACTATTGTTTTATTAATTTTGACTGAGGTACATAGGTCACTAAATACATATTATAAACAAAGTTGGTATCGTCAGCTGTTGCTATCAACAGTTGATACCTTAGAACATAATTAAATCAAGCATAAGTGAAGTTGACACTTTTTAGTATCTTCATACTGATAACCAATGAGTAAACACGCTCAGTATGAACAATGCATTTGAATTATATTTCTCATTTCCAATGAAAATCAAAATATTGAATGATGTCAGTTCCTAAATTTGGAGGAACTCGCATTATGAATTATGAATGATCAAATGAGAATATCTTTATTTAGGTTTCGGTACAAGTAAACAAATCCATACTCGTTATTGAACATATGAACCTAAACTACATCTGTCTAAATACTGAAATTATTAAATTGATGTAAGTATACGGTTATTAAACATATGTGACTATAGTACATTGTGATACAAGTGAGGTAGGTTGATAATTACATCAGAGGCGAAATTGTTCACGCGAACCGCAGGTGAGCGTGATAAGGAAGCCGAGGATGTAATTATCAAAGCTCACGCGTATCATACGACGTTTTTCAACACATTTTGCGAGGAAAAAATCATTTTCATAAGATGAAAATGTTATAGGCCTGCCAAATTATTTACTTTACATTAAGCAAATCATTAAGATGACAATAGGTTTTTACTCACAATTGCACATCGCCAAGAATTTCCAGTGGCGTCCATTCTATTTATCACTTTTCTAGTCACCAGAGTCAACATTTTTGATAATAACCAAACACAAACAAATTTTACAAATATTTCTGAAATAAATAACCTATAAGGGCGCCCAACAGTTTTTTTTTTCGTGAAGTTTGCGCAGTGTGGGCACAGAAATCTCTAAACAGCCAATACAAAATAAAATTATATTTTCGTTTTAAAATGTTATCTGTATTTAATTCATGTAAAATGTTATGAAAAGTGAATAGTTTTACTAAATTAAACGTTTCCATATCATATAAAAAAGGAAAAAGTCAATTAATTAACAAAAAGGATTTAATTTGTTTAGTCGAGTAAGAATCCATTTGCCGAAAATTAAAAAAATAGCTGTACATTCTGTACAACCCAGTTAATTTAAGAATGCACCGTCTTCATGCATATATCTTGCTGCAAGGTGCCAACGTGACTTAATCGGGATATAACCATAACACACAAGTGTTGTAATGTTATAAAACACGCGTTTTTAATATCCAGGATTATGAGCCTAAAAGCGACACAATAAGAGGTACGTTACGAGCAATTGTGTTGAAAAATTAGTTACAGATATTTGATGTCACACCAGGGCACTCTAAACAAATGCAATACCACTCCAATGTTGATGATATTATGCACTGGTGGCATTTAAATTAGCCTAATACCTAAAATGGTGGCAAGTATTTTACATTAAATATATTGTGATAGTGGAATTTTTTGGGAAGGAGATTATTGTGCACATTATGTTGGGGGTAGCATAAAAAATTCCAAACATTGTATTAGATTCCATCCCATTTTAAGACTCACATAAACCAATGATAACTATGTTATAGGTTATCATTGGCCTGTGCGCCGAGACCGAACTCTACAGTATCTGCACTTCTTATTATCTGCGCTACGTAGTTTTCACTTCGCGGCGTGTACTCCGATTGAGTCGCCCGCATCGGTAACCCCACTCCGAACTACGTAGCTACAGGCTACGTGCGCACTTCAATTGTCGTCAACTACATTGAGTGTAACGTTTACTCCGCTCAGCGACGCACGTCTAATGTACTCACTGCGTGCACTCAGTGAGTTACACACTATTCACAGTATTTGAGTTCAGAGCAGACATCTTATATAAGTAACCATAATTTATTTCTAGAAAGGTAAGTATGATAGGGCTGGGGGATCACAATGGACACGGATTTACCATGACAATGGAAGAATACATCAAGAAAATCTTGGGTGCAAGTCAACGAAAATCAACATGAATTTCTAAGTCCATGAGAACATATGATTGTTTTAGTAATTATTATAAGTACTCATAACTTTGTTGTAATAGAACTAACTAACTTGCTTACTATCTCAAGTTACTAAACTACATTTGAAAGTACTTGTGAAAGCAAGCAAAACGAATCACCTTTCTGTAAAAACCTCATAAAGAGTGGCTTCCTTCATAAAAACGTTAAAAGCTGAGTATCATTGTTTGTAAATGGAGGTTTTCACTGATGGTGATGATAAGAATAGTGAAAGACTAAGTGTTAATATGATTTTTCATGTGTTTGCAGCCGCTCGAGGTCCCGCCGCCGCACAAGGTCCCGCTCTGCGCGCTCGGGCTCCCGCTCTCGCAGCCGGTCTCGCTCGCGCTCGCGCTCCAAGGGACGTTCCATGTCGCGTTCAAGGTCCAGATCGCCATCCAAAGAGTCCAAGAAGTCTAATTAACCAAGTTTCGACCACCAGAACAACTAGCTTTACTATTTCAACTATGATTTCTTTGTGTGTTAAGTAATACTGTTTTTGGATTCTTTGCTGAGGAAGAGCCATCATTCCCTTTTCTGTAAGATACAAGAGTATTTTGCGATCAATAAAGTGACTTACGAATTATCTTTTTTTTTCTATTATTACATATACCCACAGAAATATATCAAGATGGAAGGAAAGAGTCTTCGCGTGGCAAAATTATGACACGGTGTGACAATTGCTCGCCGCGAACTTCAGTGTGCTCCCGACAGGATCAGGTTTTAAAACAAAAAACCGGCCAAGAGCGTGTCAGGCCACGCTCAGTGTAGGGTTCCGTAGTTTTCCGTCCGTCACAGTAAGTGTCCCCACGCGTTAAAAAATATGAACACCGCCATGTACGATACGAGAGTTCCGCGTACAGCGACATCTATCGGCAAATTAAGTAAACTTTCGCTTTTTATGGGATAATTCTTTATTGCGGGAACCGATTTTCACCGTTTTTACTTTATTTGAAAGCACGTCATTTCATTCTGATTTTGTAGAAATTACAGGTACAATAAACACCTGCTTATACTGTTAAATTACAAACTTAGTTCAGAAATTATTTTGAAATTTTTTTCAAAAACTATTCACCCTATCAAGTTCGAAATAATTTTCCTAGAAAGTTTTTATAAAGTTCTACTTTTGAGATTTTTTTCATATTTTTAAAAGTAATGGCTCAAAAGCAGGAGGTGGGGGACACATTTTTTTAACTTCTGGAGCGATTATCTCCGAAAATATTAACATTATCAAAAAAGATTTTTCCAAACCCCCAATAATTTTTAAATACCTATCCAACAATATATCACACGTTAGGGTTGAAATGAAAAAAAAATCACTCCCCACTACGTATAGGGGAGGTACCCTTTAATATTACATCATTGAGATACCCTAATAAAACATTATTTTCCACTTTTTATTTTACTACTTTGTCGGTGTGATTGATATACATTAGTACCAAATTTCAGCTTTCTAGTGCTAACGGTTACTGAGATTATCCGCGGACGGACGAACAGACATGGCGAAACTATAAGGGTTCTTAGTCGACTACGGAACCCTAAAAAGGTGTAAATAGCGGTGAATAGTTCAGCAACTAGACTACGCACCGTGCCTCCCACGCGAAAATTGTCCATTGGCAATTCATTGTAAAACCTTTTATTGCGCGTATTCCAATTTGTCGAATTTCGCGTTTGTAAGGGTGGCCACAGCGGGATGAAATTTCATGGGAGAGGGATGGCATTTGTGCATATCAATTATCACATCATGCAAGACTCGAAAAACAAATGCCATCCGTAATCAAAAATATTGCATGTGGCTAGTAATTAAGGCGCCGTAGGTTCAGCGAAGTTAATCCAACAGAGTTTATGAAACAATATAATGCGTCTGTTTATAATAATATGGTTTTTAAAAAATACGAATAGTAATCTTGAGGCTTTTCTGCAGGGAAATCAGTGTTTAGAAACATGATTAAGCAATTTTCGCTCGATAGAAAAAAATCACGAACATTGGTCTAAAAGGGTCTAAAATACACTTAAAATATTTGTTACAAATTATGCACAAAAGCTAAAAAAAATAAAATGGCTTCTAAAAATCGGCAATATCATGTTTGAGAGAACTCAGTGTTTACTTTTTTATTTGTTTAGACGGTTAAAAAATTAAGATTAAAAAACATGACTTGAATTCCGCGCTTCCAAGCACGCACTTCCAACTCGCTCACGCTTATGCTCAGTGAGAGGGAGAGAAGACCATGAACCTACGCTACGGCGCCTTAACTAAAGTAATCCACAGAAAATTGAAAAATAAAAACAAACAAAAAAAATAAACCGCCCAAAAAAAACTGAAAAGCAAACGCACGTGTATCATACAAAAATTTTCAATGCATCATGCGAGGAAATTAAAATTTATACAAAGCAGGCGAAATTTGAATTGTCATGAAATCTCATTCTAGCACGCGTGTGGGAATTTTGGCCCGAAATCCATTCCCGCACGGCCGCCCCCCGGCGCGCCGCGCCGTGCCGGCATGGAGGGCTTCCCGTGTTCATGTTGACCCATGTAAAGGCGCACTTTCAGAGCAAGTGCATTGTAAATAACTATTATTAACCTTAATAACTAAGTTCTTAAATTAATCTAAGTGTACCTACACTTAGATTAATTAAAGGTTTATTATTTTTTAATACAGTTGCTCAAAAAGTGGTGCTTTTTGTGGCTGCGTAGCGTACGAGAAGCTCAATTTCTCGAACTAGTGCTTTTTACTTTTTAGTTCCAAACTATACTTTCGAAACGCAGTAAGTGGCGGTCGCGCGGCGCGACCTGTGCGCGGCGGGTTGCTGGCGGGGCGCGCCTGTTTGACCGCGCTAGCGGTTTGTAGGCAAGCATATTTTATCGCAATGATATATTAATTTATTATTTTTCGCAATTGTATTAAAAAACGTCGTTTACAACACGTGTGAAATGTCTACGGTCGTGTGAGATACCTCGGTACTAGTGGTAAAAAGACATTCTTTTCACACTAGTTGTAAAATGTACTATTTTGCTTTTCAGTTTTTTTTCGGCGGTTTAATTTTTTTGTTAAAAAGTTTTTTTATGAAACTTTCCAGTTATATCATTGACTTACTATTACTACGCGGGGGCTACCGCGAAGTGAAAACGAACTTCGTTTGAGCGTGTAGATAAACTGGCAACCCAGAACATTTTTCTTGACGTCTTCCAATCAGGCCGCCATCTTGGATCATCACCATCCACCATGAACTCAGAAAATTATCGCATCTACTGCACGTTTACATACTTTGATTTTCCAAGATGGCGGCCTGATTGGAAGACGTCAAGAAAAATGTTCTGGGTTGCCAGTCTATCTATACGCAGTAATAGTAAGTCAATGCTATGGGATGAGGTGAAAGTATGTCTTACTCCGTCTTACGCATAATTGCGTCCTATAGGATAGGCTGTCATGGTCCACAGTGCAGGCAGCTTTTAGGGTGCCATTCCACCAGAGATGTGCGTAGCTCCAAATGTATGAAAATATAGCATAGCATGGATAGCACATATCTGGTGGAAATGCGCCCTTACACTTTGATCCGTTGATATTACTGCAGGAGTCTGCACTTTATTGTAAACTCCATATAAAGGTGCGTACACACCAGGCCAACGAACGGCTATGTATCTCACTCTAACAAATAGCTGTCACATAAATGTGTCGCGTTCGTTTGCTCAGTGTGTACCCACCATAAGATATATGCTTGCTTTATGGGTTGGCTCTGCCAACACCTAAGATGGACTCAAGTGCCCGCTATGTTCAAAATTGGTTGGATCATGTTAGAATAAAACGTAGTTTAAAAGATTTGGTTGTTTATTAACACTTATTAAAACATACTACAATTATAATTTTACATAAAATGGCGACAGCAAGGAATAGTTTATGCTTGAATGCATCCGATTTGGCTGCTCCTAACTTTAATGGTACCTTATCTTAAATTTAAAATTCGCCTTTGAGATCAAAAACATCAACTTCACAGAAATTACATCCACCCTGAAACTACTTCTGGACTCTTGTTATGCATTATTATAAAGACACGAATACAAAAATAACTCGAATAAATCTCATTATATTAACTTTTTATAACTTACGATGATAAATAAATTTAATTATACACTACGAGTATAATGCGCAACAACATACAACGCAATTTATTTCCTTCTTTGAATCAGTTTAAAACAGGACGTCTTGAAATTGTAATCAGTGCCGTTAGGGCCATGTTATAGGCTTATAGGTACAGCATCACATAAATAATCATAATACATTTCACGACGGACGCCCTAAACTGAACTAAACCAGAAAACTGCGTACCCATAAGCATGACGCTGGCATAAGGGAAAAAAATAAGGGTCGGTGCCCATCGTCTCGCAGGGGATTATATCATATATGGTATCGTATTGAATCGTCTCGTTGAATTTGAAATAAGAACTCAACGAAAAATGTTACCTAATGTAATGACGTCATAGTTGCAATTTCAATGACAATTTACTCATGCTTAACGTTAAGAGGCCGCAGTAAGCTCGGCCGAATTTCACCTTCCCATACAAACGTAGTTACGCTCTCATTTTAAAACTACGTGTTGGATTGTGACGAAACTTTGCATATACAATGACATGAGGTATATCTATGTCTGTAATTGGTTTATATGGTTCCAATTTATAAAACAAAGTAAATACAGCAAAAACTAGTTTTGTATGAAAAACTTAAATTCGCTGTATCTTTTTTATTATGGTATCTGAAGCTACGTAAACTAATTTCAGACATAGATATACCTCATTTCATTGAACATGCAAAGTTTCGTTACAATCCAACACGTAGTTTTAAAATGAGAGCGTAACTACGGTTGTATGGAGAATCGAGCTTACTGCGGACTCTTAAGGCACGCATTGAAATAATTGCGACTGAAATTTAATTTGATCATATAAATGTAAAAACAATTGTTTGTTAAAAATGTGTGCCGTGCCGTGAGAGGCTGGCTACACCTGGCTGGTTTACGATCGGCATAGCAGACAAAGGCCATATAGTAACAATTAAAAGAATATGTTGGTGTTGTCAGTACGCGGTTGATGGCAAGTACAATTTACACATCATTATTATTAGGCCCTTAAGAGGCCGCAGTAAGCTCGGCCGAATTTCACCTTCCCATACAAACGTAGTTACGCTCTCATTTTAAAACTACGTGTTGGATTGTGACGAAACTTTGCATATACAATGACATGAGGTATATCTATGTCTGTAATTAGTTTCTATGGTTCCAATTTATAAAACAAAGTAAATACAGCAAAAACTAGTTTTGTATGAAAAACTTAAATTCGCTGTATTTTTTTATTATGGTATCTGAAGCTACATAAACTAATTTCAGACATAGATATACCTCATTTCAATGAACATGCAAAGTTTAGTTACAATCCAACACGTAGTTTTTAAATGAGAGCGTAACTACGTTTGTATGGAGAATCGAGCTTACTGCGGACTCTTAACATCCATTTTCTGAGTAACTTGGTACACGACATTAAGCGTATTTTTATGGAAACACTATAAATAATAAAGTCACCCGAATATACAAAAGTTGATAAATTGCACAAAGAATAATAAAAATATAAATATTGCACCTAATACTGTGAATAAAGTTTAATTCCTACAATCTTTGCAGGGATATATATTTGTGTGGGTTACAGCTACTATGTATCTTTATTTTGGGGAATATATATATCAATATACTTAATAAATCAGAAAAGAATAACTACACTTGTACAGTCAGCATCATATAGTTAGTAGCAGCCGATGTAGCCAAATATTTCGGTACAAGTCTTTATTACTGTAAAAATAAGGGTGTGTTACGATATATTTGGCATCTCTGGCTGCTACTTGTATCGGCAAAATAAGTGATATAGGTACCTACCTGTATATGTTACATATAATTATGAACTCCACTTACAATGTCCTTAGTTTCCTCTTAACTCATTTTGGTGAACCTGCGTTTTTGGGTAATAACTGGATTTTATTATATATAGTTTTTTTGAGAGTACAACACAAGATATGCTTCACACTATAGGGGCCATGTCCAAAATTTACATAACCAGTATAATGTGATGCTCATGTATGGTTGAAAAGCCAAGCGTTTTCTTTTCAAATATAAAGTTATGTAAATGTAATTTTTAAGTTGCTGGTCGATAGATTTATTCTTAGTTCACATTTTTATAAGCCATCAAATAGGCAATATTCTTTGTTTTAGTAGGTAAGCAAATACAATTATTTAACCACAGCACAAGGAAATATGTGTGCGTTACCAGAAGCGAATGCCTTAAATGAATTAGAGGTTACACAATATCGATAGAGAATTCCAGTTTTACTTCAATTTCACCAAAAAAGATTTTCACATAATATTCTCCACAAAAACTCGGCGACAAATGGAAATTCAGAAAAAATGTAATAACTTTCAGGAATACCTAAATTTTTAACAAACTTTCATTCATTAATTTGTTAAACCTACCTACACTAAAACTACTGCATGATTATGACCTTAGAATTACCATAACGTTGAATCCAATTTACGTTTCCAGATAACCAATCGAATAATTGACAAGAACAGTTTACTCAAATTTTAAACCATCATAATAATAACGTGAAAGCTGGGAGGTTCCGTACTTGAGTTAGCTTTTTGTAGAGTAATGGGATTCCCATTTTGAAGTTGAGAGAACAAAGAAAATCACCCATTATTGCATTACGTCGAAGATACAAACAGGTCACTTTACTACAACTTTCCAAAATGTTAACGAATATGGAAAACTCGGGAAGATACGGAAAAATACATTATTTCAGCAGAATCGTAAATTAACACAACAACTGTAAACTCCATTAGACCGGGACACGAAAAAATAGTAATAAATGTTTTGGAGACTAGCACATCAATAAATCGACGTTATTACCAAATTCGTCATACTAATTAATGGAAGAATTATGAAGAAGTTTTTGAAACTTGCAAATAGTGAAATAATTACAAAATCTTAATACTTACACAATATAGCATCAAGCTTAAACCAATCAAGTATAAGGAAAATAATAGTATATTCTTCCTTTGTTCAAATTACAAAACATTGATCACAATCCTGATATAAAATGATAATTCTTCTATTTGAAATATCTTCTAAAAATCGATTAATTATATGTTTTATATGACGAAACGTTATTAATTACTATCACATCAGTCATAAACGGGAGGTTATCGATCGATACGAGTACTATTGCTCTTCTTTCTCAAGTTGACTATTATAACGATCTCAATATGTATGATACTGTAAAATGCAAACAACCCACCGCAACATGTACAAAAAATTGTTAAAGAAATCGGTAATTTTTTCCTTGTTCAATGTTCATTTCTCACTCACTCATTTATCCACATACATTATCCGGCTCTTGAAAATCAAAAATGTCATTACTACTATGCAATTGTGTAATTTCGCCCCAATTCAATTTATGCCATTTATATAATTAAATAATTATGTATAGTCAAGGAATGGAAACGTTTAACTTTATTTTATTTTGATGATGTTAACTATGTTAAGGTCCAAAAGTGACGAAACTTTTTATTCCGTGACTGTACATGAATTCAAAGTTTAGTAGAAGTTATGAACGCCACTAATTAAAGAGTATTACCAATACCAAACCTACATTACTAGTCGGATGTAGGTATGTCATGGTAGGTTGTAGTCCTATATTACTGAGAAATGAAAATAAAAGACCTACAGAAGTAGTATACAAATCCCAACCCTATATATGACTTTAACAAATTAATATCACATTAGCAAACACAAATAACAAATGTATTAAATAACCTTCGACTTCCAGAGTTTACTGTTGCACGCATGAACATTTACATGACACATTTTTGGTACTCGCGTTTGTACATTTGGCCGACAGACATCTCCCTAAAGCTAATTACATACCAAGCATGCAAATTAAATATACTACATACAATACTTTTGTCTGTTCCCTCTAGCGCCCTTAAAACCTCCCAATCAAATTCATCAAAAACTGGACGCAATACAAATTTATACTTTCGTTGTTGATTGGGCCATTCAAACTTTAACATAACTTCTTGTGATGGAAGTATACATTAAGCAATTTAAAATATCACATGACAATATGCTTAGTTATTTACACCATCTCATACTTATCAATGCATCTTAGTCATATTCAGATCCCGATACAAGAGAATAACCTAGCTGTTGTTAGACAAAACATACCAGGCTACACTAACATTGGTGGAAATATGAGATAAGTCTATCCGCTAATACAAACAGCAATGACTTGGACCTCATGATATCTCTCATAGTCACATGTGACGAGATCACATCAGTCATTCTATGAAAAAATAGAAGACTAGATAATCCAGCAAGACTCACATTTTGTTCCAACTACTGCCTAGGCCTTTGCGGTTGTGTCGCCTGTGACTCCGTTTGATGACATTCTCTGTGCTGATGCTGAGTCTCCAGGTGTTCATTTTCATGTGACTGCTTCTTTTCTGGCTTGCTCACCAGGTGAGCATTAATGGGATACTTAAGTGTAGTTTTGAGTTGATCATTATGTTCATCTAGCGAGTTAATAGCATAATGGAGAACAAGTTCGTTCAGGGTCCTGGAATAAAAAGAAAACATTATAAGATAATTTTTTTTTAAATAACATAAATTTTATGGACAAATCAAGTGGGATGCTATCATAACTTTCTGAGCAAATCTTCTGATAACAATAACTAATGGTCCATGTAGGCCTAGTAGATAGTATTTAATTCCGTTTCATTCTTTTGTTGTTAAAGTTTACAACCAAAGCATATATCATGATATTGAACTTGGCTCTCATTTGACATTTATGTTTTTGATGGGATATCATTACTTTTTGTACAGAAACTATTAGTAGGAAGACCTTCAAATCCACATAAAGACCAAGTGTCATAAATTTTGATTGCTGATTCTTACACATTATAGGCACCATAAGTAACTAAAATGTTTAGTAATTGAAAAATTATAATAAAATGTACTAGTTTCCGATTTATTCCTTTGTGAATACAAAATGGTTGGGTGAATACCCAACTACCTATCTGGATGCCAAATTTGAACTGTGAAGAATGGTCATCTGGAACTGGGTTGGAGTTTTGATCTACAGGTAGTGATAAAATAATCGATTTTTGTTCATATCTAAATAACCGTTTGAGGTGTGTTCATGAAATTTGGAGCACATATGTATCTCGCAAGTTTCAATATATGAGCGAAATTTGACAAGTTTATATGAAATAGGTTATGACTTATGAGGGGGTCAAAAGTGGCTCTAAATGGTTTGTGTACACACACGGTGCTGCTCGCCAGTTCTGTTAGCTTGAACTTGGTTTAACACGCTACCACATGTCTAGATAATTTGCCTGGTTGATCCACATACAAGGATAATACTCTATATCCCAACTAAAGCTAAAAAGTCGTATGCCATTATGAAACACTCGTGAAGCTATGACTTTTTGCCTATCATAATAAAATAGCCTACTACTACAAGGAAAAATACATGGCATGACTTCCCATGAAATGTGTAACAATGAATTATTAGTTACTAAAATTGACCTCCATAAACATAATATAGTATATACTTGTATTGAAGATTTCTTGCAGGATGATATTTAATAATAAGCATGTAATATGGAAGACATGTAAAATAAGACATATTATACTCACTTGTAAACATTATATGGTTCAGCAAAACCAAAACCTCGTTCAGTCTTAAAAATTATGCAATGGTAGACCACATTGTTACAACATATGGATAGTGCAAGTTGTCCCCCAGAGTTAGGACGAATTAAAAATGTGCCTGTAGGTTTCCCATCTAAAATCCCCTCTGCACGCGCGCGTGTGCAGTTCTCTTCCATCCAACTTTTCATTTCACGGTGTGCATATAACTCTTCTAGCTTATGTATATTATCCTCCTCTAAATTTGTTAAATACTCTTCAGTCTTACCACGCCTCTGGAGCCATCTGAAATCACCAGAATTCAATTATAAGTATATTGAAAATGACTAGAAAAAAAAGGTTATGATTGAAATAAATGATATATCAACTTACACCTTGTGCAGGTCTTTTTTCTTAAAGAGGTCTACAATTTGTGGCTTTAGTTGAGTTATTTCTCTTTCCAGTTTCAAGTTTTCTTTGACAGTAACACGGAGTAAATTGTGCAGATCAATACTAGCTTGCTTTAAACTGTTAACTCTGGATATTAACTGCTTGTTATTTTGTATAAGATCTATCTTCTCATGTGGTTGTGCTTGAGACTGCATTTCATCCTGATATTTGAGGTGTTCCTCACAAACTTTCACAGTTTCATTGAATGCATCTAGAGCTTGTTTCTTAGCTTTAACTTCCTCCCTAAGCCTCATGTATTTGTCAGAACATTCATCAAAGTTTCTTGTTTTAAGGACATATTGTTTATGGATGTTTTTATATTCCATTTCCAATGTTTCTTCACTGTCATTTTCACCTCCATCATTTTCTAGAGATCTCAACAGGGGGTACATAAGTGTGATATCCAGGTTACGATTGCAGTGAACAAGGGAACATTGGGTGTAAAACCTGACCAGCTCCACAATGGAAGGAAATTGGAAAGGCTCACAGAATCCATAGCGTCCATCTTGATAGTATATCTTTATCAATTTGTTGGTTCCTCCTTTACGCACTGTTAATGTGTATCCAGTACCTTTATTAGAAGCATTCCGAACTAGAAAAGTTCCATCTGGGGTATCTTTAAGTTTATCATTTGCCTCATCCCTGTAATAAGAAAAGCATTCATTAATTTTATTTAATTGTTGAGACATAGTGTCACTCTAAAACTGCCTATAAATGGAATTAATTTTATTGCATAAGTTTGGATTGAGATAAATTACTATCCTACAGTTTTCATACTCTAAATTACAGTACAATTATTTGGGGTTTACCACTGACAGATAGTTTGCCTTCATTTAATTTTCAACTTTAACCTCATACAAATTAAGTAGTTATTTCTTAATCGGTAGACGTGGGTAACAGTATTCTGAAAATTGCTTTAATTGTATGAAATTAAAGTTGAAAATTAAATGAAGGCAAACTATCTGTCAGTGGTTAACTAACAGTAATCGTACTGTACACTGGGCTCAAAATTCCTGCATAAATTTAGATTTCTCATAGGTAAATTAGGTACTACAATCTTAATACACATATAGAAATTAAAAAACATCTATGTCCATTAAGTCAATATAAATTTATTTAAATTTTACTGCAATTAGAGGAATACTATGCAAACTGATTAGGACAGCAAGTATTGTCCTTGTGCAGACAAAGGTTAAGAGTCTTCTCTTTGATTGAGAGATTCTTATCGAGCACCGCACCCCAAATTGGATCTTGGCCTGGATTTTACAAGTTTTAGAAATTAATTATTCATGAAATCTTATGCAATTCATCAACCCTAGCTAATTTGTAGGTCACTTCTAGCATTTGATATATATGCAATAATTAAGATAAGGGATTTGTTTCTATAAAAATAATGTTTGTAGTTTGGGAAATTTAATATTTGCCAAGATAATTCTATATTGTCTTCCTTTATCTACAGTGACACAAAAATCTAGTATCAATAGGGTATTACAAATTAAGATAAGGAACTAGTTCATGTGTCCAATCTCAATTAGGCATTAATATAAATTAACATGAATATCTACATGGGTATTGCCTATGTATTGAAGTATCTTAGACCTATCACATTCACAGACGGGTAGTGACAGTGCATGTCATTCAGGAAAAACAAAACAAAAAAAAACGATAACATGAATACTATAGCATCCATATCCATGAACATGATAATTTATTTATTTAATCATATGGCATACATTATTTTGGCCGTTAAAGTTTGTCACTCTTTAGTACCACCCAGGGGACATGTGCAGGATTGTGGTATTACAGATTTAAGATTACTATTGAATCTATTGTGTCAATATTAAATAAATTTCAATGTAATTAAAGGAAGCGCTATACAAACTGATTAAGCCTAAGCAAGTATTGTCAATGTGAAAGTGCAAGCAGAATGTGATTTTGAAGTTGATAATTTGGTGTATGGAGTAAGTTAAATTCTTATCAAACATCTATTTGAAAGAATTTCACGTAGGCAATTTCAAATCAACCTTAGCTAATCTGTAGGTCACATTTGACTGTTGCTATGCAGTAATTCAAGATAAGAGTTTAGTTTCCATTCAAATAAAGAATTTTGTTTTGAAAATTATATTTGTGATAGGATAAATCTCTATTGTCAATTATATGACTGGATATTAAAAATCAAGCAGATAAGCAACTAGTTCATGTGTCCAATCTCAAGTATTAACCTATAAAGTATGACCTTAACATATATGATACCTACTGACACTTAATTACACAATGACCATTAAAGCTCATCAAACATGGCCATGTATTACCACTACTGATTTCTGGACACTAATGGAAACATATTTTAATGTTAGTGGCATTCAAATATTGGTAATGAATCTCAGCCAAATTGCTTCCAAGTTTTTAAAATGATCTTTTATAAAATTGAAACAATAAAACCTTTAACAGGATACTTTAATTCAGTTAAAGTGAAAAAAAATACTTTAATTAAGTAGGAAAAGGCATATAGGCAAGATCAAAGTAGTTAAAGGACTCTACTTTGACGCCTATATAATATTTAATAAATAAATAATGATACACATTAAATTAAAAAGTTACACTTCATAATATACTGAACAGAATACTCAATTGGTGTAAAATAAGGACAATGTGGGATACATACAGATGTTTAATGGACCCAACCAGGTTGGGTGGACCAAACCATTGTGAAGGTTGGGCCAACCTCCACAATGAGAGTTTAATCATGCATGAAGAGATGTATTACAGTATAGATGGATTTACTGTTTGTAATATAAGCATATAAGTAAAATAAAATCCTTTGAAAGTAACTAATTACATGGTGATAGCTTACCTAGTGATATCACCCCAGTACCATTCACAGTTTTCAAGACATTCTTCAGGGGGTTGCGGAGGGGCGCCTATTTCAACCATTATTTCATTATAAGCACCGTATTTTTTAAACTAATAGACCGCACTTAACAAGCTCGATATCTTACTAGATTCCGGCGTCCACTAAGAGCACTACTTCCGCCTGTACCCAACCAAACGGTCACTTAATGCACTTTATAAACATTGATAAAACCAGTTGGAACACTAAACATACATTAACACTTCAGCTGTAAGTCATAGTTCAGATAAATTTGCGGTCACATAAAACGGAGCAATTTGGTTCACAAAGGAAATGGGCGAGAGCTATGACAGTTACTAGGGCACATTGTTCATCGTTTCCTGGAGGTAATTACTACTTGCAGTAACATAAGAGTTGGATCCAATGTTAGAGCACTTATAATAAAAGTAAATATAAAGAATTGTAATGAAATATCTAAGTTATAAAA
The DNA here is from genome assembly GCA_945867215.1 of Epinotia demarniana. Classification (NCBI taxonomy): domain Eukaryota; kingdom Metazoa; phylum Arthropoda; class Insecta; order Lepidoptera; family Tortricidae; genus Epinotia; species Epinotia demarniana. The sequence goes on along the minus strand of OX244260.1, from coordinate 14,105,204 downwards.
CTTGCAAATACTAAAACTCAGTCTGCTGTATCTCTGTCCGCCATATTTCATTTCAGTGCTCTGCTCTTCTCTTGCCTCTTTTCTGTCTATACCTTTTTTTTTTTTTTTTTTTTTTTTTTTCTGGCTTTCTCTAGGATTAGCCAAAGTCACGTTGAAGAGTTAAAAGTTAGGGAAACAGGATTAAGGAATTCGGTATAAAATTAAACGAAAATTTGGAAAGACAAAGGATCGGGTTTAATGGAAATACATATTTAGAAATATATAATTATAGTTTAATATCATTTTCCTCTAGGAATACTGCTATAATTTTATATATATCATAGGAATTATTCTGGAGTAAACAAATTATTGATGTTGGAAAAGGAATGTTTAAAGCCTCAAGGCTGGAAAAGAAATCAGACCGGTCATACAGTGCACAGCTAAAGATTACATGGTTTAGATCCCCATACTCTCCACAGGAGCAATGTGGATCCGACACAATATTCATTCTGTGTAATTGAGCCGGGGTACAAACATGCCCCAGGCGCATCCTACACAGAATAGACGTAACGGACTTCGAAAATGACAGTTTGCTAAACCACGGCTTGAAGGGAATGGATACCTGAATTCTTCTATAAAATTTTCCTATTGGTGATTCACTGTTCCAAATCCGATTCCACGCTTCGTACAAGAAAACTTTCGATAAATTAACTAAGTCACTACAATAATTAGAATATGGAAACATATCCCCTACACGTATAGCCTCATTTGCCAGTAGGTCAGCTCTTTCATTCCCAGGTATACCCACATGACTCGGTACCCAGGCCAACACTATTGTACAACCCTTTTGTGAACATTCATATAAAAGATTGCGAATCCCAAAAATAGTCGGGGACTGTTTATGGGATTTAAACGGAAACCTAATAATAGCTTCTAAAGAGCTTCGGGAGTCAGAGAAAATTATTGTCTTGGGCAATTTAACCATGAGAACATATTCAATTGCTTTAAATAGGCCATAACATTCACCAGTATAAACAGAAGTTTCAGGTGGAAATTTAATTTGCTGTATACATTTATACTGTGGGTGATAGACCCCAACGCCAACACAACTCCTATCCTCATGTTTTGAAGCATCCGTATATATGCAGTGCCAGTCAGACCAGTCATTATTAATAATATTAGTAAATTCAAGTTTTGGGTTTACATCGTTCTTTGATATTCCTAAGTCGAATTTAATTTGCGGAACTGTAGTAAGACTGTTGTAGTTGTATTGGTATAGAGGCAAAATATCATTGCGACAGGTGGGTGCTTCCAATTTTTCATATTTTCTATAACTCTTTACTAAACAGGGCGCATCCTTGTGAGCCCAGTAACTAGAAGTATCAATCTGATCAGCAAGTTGTCTCAATTTAGGAAATAGTGGATGGGAACTTAGTTGGAATGAACGAAAGAAGAATTTATCACAAAGGTATTGTCTTCTCAAGCTCAGAGGTGGATCACAACATTCTACTTGTAAACAATTTATTGGACTCGATTTCATCGCTCCTGTAACTAATCTTAAAGCCTTAGACTGAACAGAATCTAACTTTTTAGCTGCGCTTATATTACTTGGATGTAACAAGAATGTGCCATAATCAAATACACTCCTAATCAAAGCATTGTAAAGCAGTCTCATTGTAATCGGATGGGCACCCCACCAGACGCCTGTAAGACACCTTAAAATATTTAAATTTCGTTCACACCTTAATGAAACATATTCAAAGTGAGGTACTCCAGAAAGCTTAGAATCTAATATTACACCCAAAAATTTCGCTTGTTCTTTATGTGGTAAAGCAAGACCATTGTAATTAATATGAGTTTGTGGAATAGTTCGCTTTCGGGAAAACACTACAATAGAACTTTTAGGCGGAGATAAATCTAGACCATTGTTATCCAACCAGTCTTTTAAGGCATCCAATGAAAATGATAAAGACTCGCTGATGGCATCTAAAGATCGTCCAGAAACATACAACAGTAGATCATCTGCATATTGAAGAACATTTGCGTGTCTTTTAATAGAAAATTCCAAATCATATGTGTAAATGTTATAAAGTATCGGGCTTAGAACAGAACCTTGTGGCAAACCTTTCCATACTGTTCTATTAATAAATTCGTTTCCACACTGATCTAATGAATATTTGACATATCTTTCATACAGCATATTTACAATAAAATTAATTAATAGATTAGGGACATTTAGCTTAAACAATTTATTTTTTAGAATCGATATGTTGACGTTGTCGTAAGCGGCATTTATATCTAGGAACGCAGCAACCAAAGAGTCATTCCTGGAGAAACACAATCTTATGTCTGTGGTAAAAATGCTCAAGCTGTCAACAGTACATTTCCCTTTCCTAAAACCAAACTGATTAACTGATAATAACTTATTATGCTCTAAAAACCATTCTAATCGAATTTTTACTAGGTGTTCGGCAGTTTTAGCTAATACTGAGGACAACGCTATGGGTCTATATGAGGTCGGGTCTGAACTCGGTTTATTAGGCTTCTGTAGCAAAATTAACGTTTGAGTCCTCCATGGTTGTGGAATACAACCAGAAATCATAACATTGTTAATTAAAGAAAGGTAATAAACAAGGCTATTGTCATTAAGGTTAGATAAAAAAGAATATGGAATTCCGTCCTCACCAGGCGCGGAATCTTTAGTCGATGACAGTACTCCTTTTAGTTCAGAAAGTGTAAATGGAGAATTTAAATCACCATTATCAATGCGGTTGTTATTAGAAAAGGACATAAAAGCGATGGGACGCTCAGGAACATATGGAGGAGCCAAACGATCCATGACTTGCTCTGCTAGATCTGGAGATATTTGGTTTGGGGTTGACTCTTTAAATGCTGATCGAAACTTTCTGATATTTTGCCAGACAACAGAAGGAGAAACGTTAGGACTTAGTGACCTACAAAATCTACGCCAGCCCTCAAACTTCTTTGTCCTCAGTAACTCTTTAGTAGAATTAGCAATTTCTAAGTAATTGTCAAAATGTTCATCAGTCATGTCTTGACAATAGCACCGTTCTGCTTCCTTTCTTTGATTGACTGCTATGGTGCATTCTGAATCCCACCATGGTGGGGATGGAATGAGACTTGGGCCACAACTTTTTAATGGAAATGTTTCATTTGCAGATTCTATCAATGCACTGGCTAGTAATTGAGAGCAGACTAAAATATTTGAATTGTTTAACTCGGGTAAATTTTCAACTTTTTCTTGGACCACTTCCCTATATGTACTCCACTTAGCATCATTTAACTTGTGTCTAATACGTGGTTGCCTTATTTGCTTTGTAGGTTTGGTGAATGGAAAAGTTATAATAAGGGGAAAGTGATCACTACCATAAGTGGATTCTGCAGGTGACCATGACAGAGATGAAGCAAGATCAGCTGTGCAAATGGATAAATCAGGCGCACTTGGAGTGCGCGCTAGCCGTGTTGGAGACCCATTATTTAATATACATAAATCATGTGAACTAATCAACTCCAACAACTGTTCCCCATAATATGTAGATGAAGAACAGCCCCACAACTGATGATGAGAATTAAAATCCCCTAAACATATAAATGGTTTTGGCAACATACTAAAGATTTTGTTTATTTCATTAAAAATCTCAATACTAGGACGAGGATAATACAAAGATATAAAACAAATACTATTTACAATTACTGCTAAAATAGATAAGCTATCACTATGTACAGGGAGTGAGACAGATGTAAAGGGCATTGAGTTTTTAATGAGTATGGCCACTCCACCATACCCATCAGGTCTGTCTTCACGAAGACAAACATACCCGGGCATTTTGAACAATGACTCCTTCCTCAGCCAAGTCTCCTGGAGACAGATGAGGAAAGGGTCATGTTTATTGATAACATGAATTAAATCTGGTTTTCTAGTGGTGAGACTGAGACAATTCCACTGTACCAGTCTGGCTCTCTGGTCCATAATTAGAGGGGATTCTATATAAAGCATCAATTACTGCTGCAACGTTGGACGGTGATATTTGGTTTGATTGGGATAATAACTGTATAAGAATTTCAATAATGTCAGAAGTACTCTTATTGTTGTGGTCATTATTGTCATTATTATTAAAGATAGGTTTACCTTTCGGTAATACAGGTTCCCTGATGATTTCCGAATGAGCAACACGGTCATATCCTTTATATGTTTTAGTGTACGATTTTGGCTTTAAAAATATTGTTTTTTTATATGAGTGGGTCAAGTTATTGGATGTAGAGGGTGAATTTACATTGGGAGGTCCATGTTGCGTGTATGATGGAGCGGATGATGTTGGCACTGCAAGTAAGGCTTCAGCATATGAGATCTTAGAAACAGGTGGATGTATTTTGGTTGCCTCCATGTAGGAAATGCAACTCTTGCTCATGGTTTCCTTTATAGCCTTTTGTCTATCAAATTCTAAGCATTTTTTACTAGTGGCCTGATGTGCTCCCTTACACAAGCAGCACCAATAACCATCCTCTTCAATTTTACAATTGTCACCAGAGTGGCCCTGGCCGCACCTATAACACCTTGGTGTTGATCTACACTGATTCTTAACATGGCCAAACCGACAGCAATTATAACATTGTACAGTAGGGTAAATGTATAGTTCGACTGGTAGGGCAGTGTAGCACATGAAAATTCTGGTGGGTAGGATTTGTCCATCAAATGTGACTATTACGGTTCCCGTATTAATAAATTGGCTGCAATTGTTTACGGTTACTTTTCTTTTTATTCTCCTAATTTTTAATACCGGTCCACAACCGACTGGTACACTTATGCAATTCAATACCTCTTCCTCAGACCAATCATTTGGAACGCCTTTTACGACGCCCATGCGTGTGACATTAAAGGTGGGAATAAAGGCCTTGTACCTTTCCTGTTCAAGCTGTTGATTTGCTAAGAAATTATTGGCATCAGTGTATGTAGTGAACGCCATGCTAATTCGGTTTCGACCCACTCGTTTTAATGTACCATTCTCTATACCCTTAATATTATTAAGCCGCAAAAACCTACCAAAGGTAATGGGGTGAAGAGTTGTACCATCAGAACTAGCTTCTTTTGATACATGGACAACATATGGAGAAATATCAGACTGTTGATATTGAACTCGACCCACAGGCACATGCAGGGGAGTGGAATTCGTAACTGCGGGACTCAGTGAAGACGAATTGGAAACAGTGTGTTCTTGTGCTTTATTTTGAATAGGCATTTGAGAAATTTTTGGTGTGTTGAGCTCTAGGGACTCATTTTGCTTTTGAATATGGGGACTTAAATACGTATCCTTATTTTTAGGATCACATTTACAGCCGTTATGATCTTCTTTTCCCTCCTGTCCTACTTTCCTTTTTCTTTTATGACAATTTGCACAAATTCGTGGGAACAATTTCCTTTTCAACTTGTTATCTACAGAAACCACGGACGTGTCTGTATCCATAGACGATTCTACTGCCGCAACCAATATATCCATCTTAGACGGAACATTTTCTAATCCTGGAGGGAAGGGAACCGTCCCTCCAGGATCGGGGGGCTGATCCCCCATACAAAGAGTTTAAATTTTGGAAAATATATAAAAACTTACCTATTTAAACAGCTAACTACAATATTTACAACACTATTACTACGAATATGTACAATAAATACCAAAACCAATCCTCTGTACGTTAAATAAACTAATATTTAGATAAAGTTAAGAAACCGCGTCCGCCATGTACGAAGTTTCCCGCCCTTTTCTCTGTCTATACCTATCCATCTATAGATAAAGAATATAAAGATATAGATTGGTTATGGTTTTCGTGGTTGTTAAGCCGCATCCACGCAGTCCAGCGTGGCCACATTATAGAAGAATAATACAGTAGTTAATACAGAAGTTCGTTTTCACTTCGCGGTAGCCCCTCAGAGGTGGTTTAGGAGCGTTCGTTACCTATTTTCGCTCGATACGCAGGACTGTGTCACGTTTGTGGCTTGGCATGCCTATAATACTAATTTTGCTTTTAAGTATGCAAAGTATTTATGTTACAGGTTAATAGACAATATTGTATACACAATAGTTAGGTATGTGTTTTTAGTTTCCCACTTCACGAATATTTTAATACCACTATACCTACTATTCCTAGTAAGTATAATAGTTGCACTGCACTAGGTTGGTAGGTGCTTAGTTACAAGCCTATTCGGCTCCTTTTGATGTCGTAGCACTGGCGGCTCGCTGTCTTCATACCTACGAGACGGCTTCCTTTGACGTAACGAGTGAGAGCGAGCAAACACGGCAACGGCGCGGCCCCGATTGAAGCATTCTCCATCATTCCCGAAGGCTATGTGTGTGTGCGTACCGAACACGCGCGCATGTGTGCAGCCGTGCGATGTACCTTTGTTCGAAGTTTATTTACTAAAATAAAAAAATGTTCGTATACTGTGGCCTGGTGGAAGGCATATGGGCATATGGTACGCAAAGAGAGTGAGCTAGAGAATAGAATGGGGCGATTACACTGTGACTATTATCACGCGATAAACTCATATCACAATACGTATTACATGCATATTGACGTTATGGAAGGAACTCGTGCATTACGAGTACCGTAAAACACCCCATTTTTGCCTGTCAGGCCTAACTTCGCCTACGAAGAAAATATCTAGATTTCTGCAAAAAATTGTACGAATCGTGGCCTATTATATTACCATATCTGTTAGGAAATCTATCTCTCTATTTACGTTTGAAACCGGTTTGTGACTACCTTCACTTGAAGTGTTTTGGGTGAGATCACGGTTGATTGCTCGTGAATACTGCTATCTCTAGTGGTTAGAGCTCCCGTTGCACGAAACCCTACCTCACAAGGTGGCAGAACAGAAATGCAATATAGTGATAGATACTACTTAGGAACACTGGATTTTAGTTGGTTGCCATAGCATATCCTGGAAGAACTATTTTTTTTTTCGCCGTATCGCTTTTTGGTCGAAAATTACATCATAAGGTGGCAGATCGAAACGTTTACTCATCGAAAGAGACACATTTGGAGATAACAACCCGTATTGGTTGCCAGCCCAAACCCTGGCAGGTTTCAAGATCAGCCACGTTTTATGAGCCCCAAAAATGGGGTCAATTACCTCATTAGGTGGCAAGATGAAACTGATGCAGATTGATTGACAATTAAATTTCCTGATTTTTACTAAATTATACCCTGAATCATAGCATAAATACACGAATTTCTCGTTATGCCAAGATTTTCACATATATTGTTCGAGGTGGCTGACCAGAAAAACTGCCAAGCTGAAGACAGGCAACCCTGTATATTCGTGAACGGCACGTCTAGGGCAATCGATCTGCATCAGTTTCATCTTGCCACCTGATGAGGTAGTTGACCCCATTTTTGGGGCTCATAAAACGTGGCTGATCTTGAAACCTGCCAGTGTTTGGACTAGCAACCAATGCGGGCTGTTATCTCCAAATGTGTCTCTTTCGATGAGTAAACGTTTCGATCTGCCACCTTATGATGTAATTTTCGATCAAAAAAGCGATACGACGACGAAAAAAAATAATAGTTCTTCCAGGATAAGCTATGGAAACCAACTAGAATCCAGTGTTCCTAAGTAGTATCTATCACTATATTGCATTTCTGTTCTGCCACCTTGTGAGGTAGGGTTTCGTGCAACGGGAGCTCTAACCATAGTGGCACATGGTTAACAGCACGGTCAGCACAAGCTCTCTATCCGTCTCTTTCTATAAGTGAGAGACGGATAGTGCAAGAGAGCTCGCGCGCCGTCTTGTGCTAACCACGTAGGTGCGACGACATGTTACTTCAACCTATATTTCAAAAATAATACTGTTTCACATGAGATAATTTATTTTCTCGAAGTAAGCATAATTTAAGAGCTACCATATTGTAGGTATATAGAATAATTGACCTCAGAAAACAGCTACTCCGATAAGAACAGCTGATTGCTCTGACAATAGCACTTTATGGTTGTCCCGAGAAGTTCCAGTTTGTAATTGTGAAGACAACGGAATGCAGCCTCCATTCACATCTTGAAGTAAAAATCTTCTTGCAGCACCATCATCGTCGAACTTCGAGGCACTTATACAATACAAGGAGCCTTATACGTATGTCTATCAAACTGTAACATAAATACTTTGTATACTTAAAAGCAAAATTAGTTCTATAGGTATGCCTGTCGCCGCCGTGGGGTTCCGACGGCGATCATAAAATGGTATAAATTGCCCGTGCTATAATTAGGTCTATCGTACGACTGATACCAGTATCATATTAAATGTTATCTCTGCTTTGCATTATTTGATATTGCCATATATATATATATATAAATGATCATGTATCGATTCTAAGTAATTGCAACATGACTCATACCTTGAACATGGATCCTCAAGGACTGACACCTCATCTCCAGCCCACCATGGCTCAGGCGCAGTCAGGACACAGCTGTGATGTCACATCTCACGACCTGTTTAAAGATGAATTTATCACTTCATGTCACTATGCCCATTACTTCTAGTACCAAACCACTGATGTCTCCGGGAATATACCACACACAGGAGATCATCCTCGTACACACATATATACAACATTATAATGGTGGAAACTCACCAAAACCCAATGAATACACACCTTACGGGTAGGCCAACTTCATGACCGAGAATTCCACCTTACCTAAGGTACCACTGCCGACCAGTATGGTGGACCTCACCAACATCCCAATGAATACACAACTTACGGGATAGGCCAACTTCATGACCGAGAATTCCACCTTACCTACACCCTGGTCCAGCGGTTGATGACCTCACGCCTTATCCCATCAGCTGTGGCGCGTGGAATTAGTATCTGTGCTGCGCAAGCACATTACACCTCTCCAGGTGGCCAAAGATATTATTATGGTTCTCTCCATTCCATCCATGTATACGAGTATAAATACGTAGAAGTGAGGGCATATCTCAGAGGCCAACATTATATCAAAAACCACTGGCTAGCACTTCCGAGATATCAATCTTTTATTAAACACCACTTAGCTATTAGATGTTTTGAAGAATATAGGCTCTTCGTGATCTCACCAAACCATTGAATCTAATATGCCGACTTGAAGATCATTAGTGACATAAGCTCGCAAAATCTTAGTTATGAAAAAATGGTTAATTCAAATGTCTTACCGTAGACAATAGCGCGGAAATCATTACAAGAAGGTTAGGTTGTCAGATAGTGTTCTTGTCTTTGTTTATATGAAACATCGCGAGCCGTCGCGACAATGCCAAGCCACAAACGTGACACAGCTCTGGCGCATCGAGCGAAAGTAGGTAACGAACGATCCTAAACGGCCTCTGATTAACTACTGTATTATTCTTTTATTTATACTGCGTCGGATGCAAAGGATTCAACTCCCCTTTTCTGTTCGAAAAGCACGTTAAATGAAAAAAAAACATGAAATGAAACATCGAAAACACGGCGCAGCGAACGCGGCTTAAGATTGTCACAAAATTATTAATTTCGATCTACGTGGAACAAATTGGGGTAAAATCACAATATTTTTGAGACCCAAAAATATTTCAAATAGTAGGTAAAGTTAGGGTGTTCTATGCTACATTTACGCGCTTGCAAGCGTTGGCAAGCGTCCGCAAGCTCCAAGCCTTCACAAACTTTTGGATGGCATTTACACGCTTGCGAGTGCGTTAGTGTGGTCCGAATACGTAAGCATGGCAGACGTCTTTATGGTATTCATCCTTTGGATCCCATATGCAGGATTGGCTTTTGTATGCCTCGAGAATGGCCAAGGTTTGGTCGTGTGACTATACAGCATTCATGGTCGATACGCGGTTACAAACGCGGTAAAGGCCATATAAATAATAAGGCCATCGCAAGGTCGCGAGCGACACTAAACACGCACCAACGTGTAAATACGTCGCAAGCGCTTGCCCAAGTTTCCTTTGATCTGTGTTCAAAAACCGACACTAGTCCGGATCGGGCCAAGCTCACGCAAGCCAAGCCAAACACCCCCGTTTTCACGCTTGCGCTTGTGGAGGCTTGCCAAGCCACCACAAGCGTGTAAATGCAGCATTACGGTATCGCAATAATATTGTCATTCAAATATTTCAATAATACTAAGTGTGTGTGTAATCCCTGCCAATGACAATGACCTTTGTTTCGTATTCCTATCTCGCTCTATCTTCTTATCGGTCGTGCTGTCCGCCGCGCTGGAATGTGGCGGTGCGGCTTACCAAATGTTGTTAAGAAAAGTCAGTGCGTGTCGATGGTCGTTCGATCTGTCAGATGTTTGACATTTGTCAATACTGAAGACTAGGCAGTATGGCCCATGGTCTTAGCCTGTCCGAATGGACGAATTTAAAAAAAAAAAAAAAATTGACATTTGTCAAGTAAATTGAGATGAGCGAGACAAAACAGCGAAATTTTTGCCATCCAAGGGGAAGAGAGAATTGAACAGTTGTGTTTTATTATTTTGGAGAACAAAATGTTAATTAAGTGGCATTTCACTCATTTAATATGACAAATGTAGTTCCAAATAATCGTACTTGGTTACTGAGATTCAGTTAGTGATCTGGTTATTGTCAGAATGTTGTAAGGTGGAATCATCGGTGAAGTGTTCACAATGTACATAAAATCTGTATTTGTTTTGTCCCTCTATCTCATGCTCGACAATGCGTCGTCTATGCATATAAAGGGGGAGTTTTCTACCGGCGAGTTCTTCAAATTCTTAGCGAAATTCGGCTTTCAAAAAACTGACATCCATTACCAGAAGGAAACATATGGATTCATATTCGGCAACATCACGTCGAAAGAGCATTTCATGTATCCTATCACATTTGCTGTCTTGAACCGGCATCATTTTATTCATTATTACAAAAATCGAAATATAGAGAACAAGGAAATGGCATGCCAAGTCATGTTCCAGAACTTAAATACATCAGCCTATCACCCTAAGTGTAACGCAGGCGGACAAGACTTCTTCAGGCGCATCCCTTGTCCACAAAACGAAGTTTGTGTTGATGAAGATTCCCTGTGGAATGTTATTAAGAAAAGCCAATTTACATATGATATAGAGAATCCAGGTCAACCTAGGTGAGCATGTTATAAATGTAATATATTTATTTATTACTGACAAAGATACACTCTTTGTGTTAGAATTATTTATCTTTTTATTTATTACCAGACAACCCTCACCCTTTTTTACCTACCTCCAAGCTCTCCCACACATTTGCTGTTAAATATAAAAAAAGTTATAATATTATTAAAAACTTATTAACAAAGGAGTTACACATGTAAAATATAAAAAAATACAAATTATGCTGATGCCAGAGTTATTTATTTATTTATTTATTAGAGAAATGGCAGCCTCTAGGGCCTTTGCCAAAAACAGTGTACAGAACAGAAATAAAAAAAAACATTTCACATGCATGATGTACGGTGTAAGGCCTTCACGATGCACTGAGTGATAGCTGGAGCAGTACAAAGTATAATGGCGGCCGCGACCACAAACCGCTGAATGATGCCCAAGAATTGGTTATTCGCATTTCCAGGAAAATTCTTCATAAACTGTAGCCCTCATGTTTGCCATTTATTGCATAATACACTATCAAAACTATACATTAAACAGCAGGATGCAGAAAATGAAAAAAAATGTCTGGAGCACGATCCGCCATGTTCCAAGGATCATTCAAAAGTCCGATGCCAGAGTTTCCTTTGGTTAAACATTCATCAGTCATCCTTTGATTCTCAGAAAAAAGGCACCTTAAAATGTCAAACTTATATGTTACAAAGTACATACCACAATTAATTTGAGTATTGTTACCCCTTTTCCAGGCTAGAAAAATGTCTATATGTCAGTCCTATTTATTGACATTAAGATACATGTTTGACAGGTAGTATGTGGTCTGTATAATGCCTCTGCCTGGAAAAAGGTTAACATCTTCACAACAGTTAGTGATAGACCAAACATGTAACTTTAGATTACTTACTCCTAAAGCACCCTAGTCTGCTAACATGTTTATAACTTCTAGCCTTCTGAAGGCCTATTAAGGAACATTCAATCTTCAACGGAATTTATACTATACAAGACTAGAAGTAACTTTTGTTTCATTCAATATTCAAAACAAACTATTTCCTACTGTTCTGCCCTCATAAGCCAAATAGCAGTATCTCAAAATGAAATGTCATTGTAAGTTATGTCATTAGACATAGATTTTAAATTCCATTGGTCTTTACAATTTTTTTATTATTTTGTATTGCTAATTCAACTTTTACTGCCCATTATTCTTGTATGGAGGTGTCTAGAGGATAATAACGTAGTCGGCTGATTTTTAGTCAGCCGATAGTTCGGTTCCCTCTTTCTTTCTCTTAGTGAAGAAGAGAGAGATCCAAACTATCAGCCGACTGAAAGTCTGCAGTCTGCGGGGGGTCTTTGTAGCAGCCAGAGTAGCCAAATACTTAGGTACACATCTTTATTACTGTAGAGTAAGGATGTGTTATGATTAGTGTGCGGAGTTTCGGTGGCAAATTTCACAGAGGTAAATGGAGTCTCCTAACTATTTTTTTGATTAAACGAATAACGATTAAAAGATTAATTTTGAATTATCTTGTGAGCATTACCCACTTATACCACGATATCACAGGACTACTAAATAACACAAGTATTAGGTAAACATTGTTTAATAAATTTATTTATTTTTACTTATTACATACAGAGACACATGTTACGTAAACAGTCGGGATGAGTAATGACCTAATTAATGTCATACTAAGAACTTCAGGTAAATGAATAATTAATTTATTCAAATCTTAAAAAGTTAATCATAAAAACGACTCCATTATCCACTGTGTGAAATTTGCCACCGAAACTCCGCACACTAGTTATGATAATATATGCGGCTACTTTGGGTGCTACTAATGCAAGATTTATTAAAAAGTAGTGGTATCCTCTTATTCATCACCTTTGACTTGTAGCAATACTAATGATATCTTTTGCTCTCAGGTTTTGGTATTTGTCAATGGTATCCTGCTATCTTAACGAGACAACCTGCACATGGCACCACTACGAAGGAGCTCCATCAAAGGATAATAAAACCATGACCAATGTACCGCAAACTGTGCAGTACGACGTCTGGCTAGTTAACGGGAATCCAAATCAAAGTCTGTACAACACACTTATGTATCAGTTTTCCTTTGACCATCAGAACACGCTGGAATTGTATTTGGTGTTTTTGCTGTGCTATATTATTCTTGTGCCGGTGCAGATTTATGCTGTGAGGTAAGCCATTTTAACATGCAAGAGTAAAATAAAATTATACAAATCAAAGTAATATAAAAGGTAAGGAAAAAAATATGGTGTTACAGTAGCAGTTTCACTTGACATGCCATACAGCGTATAGGGCTGTGACTACTATTGCAAAACTTATTTTTGCAGCACAAATTTATTTTTAACATTAACACTTGATTACCACTGTTGAACAAAAAATGAGACAGTTTTTTTTCAATATTTATCCATCATTAGCTTCCGCCCGCGACTTGGTCTGCGTTGACCTGGAATAAAAACTATACTTTATTCCAGGCTATAAATTATGTTCGTGCAAAATTTCATCCAAATCGGTTGAGCTGTTTAACTGTGATTGAGTAACAAACATCCAAACATTCGCATTTATAATATGAGTAGGATACGTGACAATCAACTTAAGCAACAATCAACTTAATTATGTTTTCAGGACACAAAAACATCCAGTTACAAAGTTGTTTACATTCAGTCTTATTCTGGAATTTGTAGCTCTTTTCTTCAATGTTCTGCACACTGTCAAGTTTGCTGCGGACGGCATAGGATTTGCTGGCCTGGCTGTAGCCGGGGACATACTTGATATTATGAGTAGGGTAAGCAGAATTTGCATTGGTTAACCTAAAAATACTGTAGTTGACAGGAACTTTTCTGCATTATCATTAGAGTGTACGAGAAGTGTAATGCAACCATTAAGCATCAGTGATACTGTAATTTAATTGATTCGTATATGTAGACTCTAGTTCTAGTTCATAACCAGTAAGAGCATGTTACATTTATTAAACATGTTACTAATTGTAATCTCAGAAGGAAAATACTTGAAGGAACCGTATAGGTATTTGTTAAGTTCTATAATTTCTATGTACGTAAAGTTTCCCAACCTTAATACCTATATAACTTTGTCAGACATCATCATCATCATGTAGGGTCAGCAGCAGAAGTTATTTAAGGCGCCGTAGGTTCAGCGAAGTTAAGCGAACAGAGTTTTAGAAACAATATAATGCGTCTGTTTATAATAATATGGTTTAAAAAAATACGAATAATAATCTTGGCTTTTCTGCAGGGAAATCAGTGTTTAGAAACATGATTAAGCATTTTTCGCTCGATAGAAAAAAATCACGAACATAGGTCTAAAAGGGTCTAAAATACACTTAAAATATTTGTTACAAATTACGAACAAAAGCTAAAAATATTAAAATAGCTTCTAAAAACCGGCAATATCATGTTTGAGGGAAATCAGTATTTACTTTTTTATTTATTTAATCGGCCAAAAAATTAAAATTAAAAAACATGATTTACGCGCTTCCGAGCACGCACTTCCATCTCGCTCACGCTTATGCTCAGTGAGAGGGAGAGAAGACCATGAACCTACGGCGCCTTAACACTTTTGCACCTTATTCCATTGTCATAAAGTGCAAAACTGTTAACTTACTTCTGCTGTTGACTGTCCTATTTTGATGCCGCGACGCAAGAGAGGGCTGTTTTATGTTTGACGTGTCAGTGTATCAGTCTGTGGTATCGTAGCTCCCAAAAGGATGGACCGATTTGAATGCGGTTTTTTTTGTGTCATAGATAACTATCCTGAGTGTTCTTAGCCATGTTTCATGAAAATCTGTTCAGCCGTTTTTGAGATATTATATTAGACATTAAAATGAAAATGTAAAATGGAGATGGCAGATTTTATATGTCAATAACGTTTATATAAAAAAGAATGTTTATTGCCACAACTACCAACAAAATCCACTTCATTACACAAAAAAAACATGCACAAACTAGGTAAGCATGTGATTTTGCGGGTTCTCTATTGTATGGGCAAAAATCATTTCCCAAAGTGTCACTTCCCAAAAAATGTTTCCCAAATGATCATTTGGCAAAATAACACTACTCAAATTATTGTTTCGCATTATATCACTTGGCAATATCTCCTATGGCAAAATATTACTTCGCAAATTATTGTTTGGCAAAGTTTTACATGGTCAAGTTTCATTTGGTCAAACGTATTATTTAGCATAACATTCTTTTTCCAAATTATTGCATGGCATATGATTTAGATCCTAATTGTGTAGTGCATACGAAAGCTATTTCAGTGAGATTACATAATTTTGCTAAGCGGGTAGTTTCTAAAAAACAAAAGTAAATAATTTACAGGTAAGTTTATGTTCTTTTGTACTATAGGTACTTAGGTAACAATATATTATAATCCAAATAAGCAGCATGCATGCAAGCAAGCCGTCGGTTTCGCCCTTTTCATCGAGAGTCTCCAGCGAATCGACGCCACCCCGCTGCGCGGGGTGTCTATTTCTGGTCTGAGGGACCCAAGTGAACCCTAACCTAACCAACCAAAAACAGAGTTCGCTTATGACAAGCCATTTTTTCCACCCTGGTACCTAATGTGCGAAATGAAAATTTGGACAAATGTTTTGTTTGGAAAACAATATTAGCCCGAACAAAAATTTGCTTAATAAACTTTTGTCTTAATAACATTTGACAAAGCAAAATTATGCCAAATGATATTTTGACCAAATGAACAAAATGCGAAACATAAATGTGCTATTTGTTCGTTTGGGAAATGAAACTACTGCCATAAGTTTTGTGGGAAGTGAAATTTGGCGACAAATATTTTGCCGAAACAGCAGGATACCGATTTTGCGGTAAAGGCAATGGGTACCAGTCTCAGCTTTTTGCTTGATTATGAGTTAGGTATTTTCATAATCATAAAAAATAATAAACATGATTATGAATTATGAACTGAACTATGTTATCAGAAATTGAAATGTGACAAATTAAAAAAAACAAAATCGACCAATAATGAATAGAGTTTAAGTATGTTGTAAATTCCCTCTCATACGTGAGAGGAGGCCTGTGCCCAGCAGTGGGACGGTATATAGGTTGATGATGTGATGTGTGATGATGTTGTATATTGGCTTAAATTATACTTTAATATGTTTTTAATAATTCCAGACCCTCTTCATGCTGCTGCTGCTTTTGTTAGCAAAAGGCTGGGCAGTGACTCGCTTGGAGCTCACATACAAACCATTGGTCTTCGGAGTATGGCTGGCATATGGCATTGTACATATACTGCTCTATGTCTGGAATACTGTAAGTTATAATCATATTGTTAGTCATTTGTGTAAACACAGTACTGATTGTTGATAGTCATTTAGTTTCATGCGCAATTTATGAATTTATGAATTGAAAAACAAAAATCTATTTATATACACACTAGCTTCTGACCGCGACTCCGTCCGCGTGGACGTGGACCTCGTATAAATCATAGCTCCATATAAACTGTTACCCCCGATTTCACTCCCTTAGTGGATAATTTCCGGGATAAAAACTATCCTATGTCCTTCCCCAGGACTCGAGACTGTTTCTATACAAAATTTCATATAAATGGTTTAGCGTGACGACGTAACAGACACACTTTCGCATTTATAATATTAGTATGGATAATCCACATGAAATGCCAACCTAAATATCAGCTCAGAGTGACCCTTTCATTAGAAAAAGATGTTTCCTAAGACCCCATCCGGTGCCAGATTAGAAAAACCCCTCTGCTTGTGGGTGTAGGAAGACTTGAATGCAGGAATAAGGTTGAGCTGTGTTCTGTGCGATAGATTAGCAAACAATCTCTACAATATCTTACTTACTCCATCTTTAAGACCACGATCACTACAATTGGGACCGCAAATTAAATTTAATGCTCTCCGCCTACCCCTTTTGGGAATAAAGGGTGATTTTATGTATGAATGTATGTTTCCTAAAGGTGTAAGTACCATTGTGACCTCATGGTCGAAACGACTGGTTGCCTGGGCTCATCATCCTGCTAGCGTTGCTCCCGGTTATGCCCCTAAAGGAGCTTGGGGTCCGCTTTGACACCTAACCCCAAGATTTGGCGCAAGCACTAATTTTACGAAAGCGACTGCCATCTGACCTTCCAACCCGGAGGGAAAACTAGACCTTGTTGGGATTACACCGGTTTCCTCACGATGTTTTCCTTCACCGAAAAGCTAAAGGTAAATATTCCGTACATAAGTTCCGAAAAACTCATTGGTACGAGCCGGGATTCGAACCCGCGACCGCGCGCCGCTTGACAGCCGCATGCCTGAACCACTGGGCTACCGTAGCTTTTTGTAGACTGGTTGCCTGGGAATTTTCTCAAAATCACACTTCCATTTCAGACGGAAGTGGACGTCATAGAAGAAATAGACGAGTACCAAACATGGCCGGGGTGGCTGATTCTGACGCTCCGCGTGGCCATTATGTCGTGGTTCGTGCTGGAGCTGCGCAACACGATGATGTACGAACACAACATGCCAAAGCTGAACTTCCTGCTACACTTTGGCGCCTCTAGCCTCGTCTGGTTCGTGTATCTGCCCGTGATCGCTTTGGTAGCGCTGCAGATCAGCCCGTTGTGGAGGTTCAAGTTTTTGCTTGGTGAGTGGTTGTTTACTTTGAAGTGCCCACTGCCGTTAAGATAGACGGCCTATCGCCTTAAATATCCTGCTATAGCTGCTTTATTATGTACTAGCTTCGGCCGCGCAAAGAACGTAGGCAAACCAGCGGGTTACAATATAGCCTAAAATTACCCAGTAAGTCCATCCTACACGTAGGTGAAGATCAGGGACCCGCCCACCCCTTCCCAGAAAAAAGCCTTTGAACGGGTTAGTCGTTCGTTTAATAGCCCAAATCACTTGCTGTCCTTCAACTCATTCATTTAACTTATCCGTATGAAGGGGTTTCCCTTACGGGGCGCTACCGCTACTAATAGAAAAGCCGGTTGAAGCGCTTCCTCGTGTTGAATACTCATTAATTGTGCTTTAAAAGCCAAATGAATGGGTATTGAGGAGCATCGGCTTTGGTAAGCAAATCCTTTCAAAAACCCTTTGAAGGGGATACCGTATTGGAGCGCTTTAACCTTTTCACCGCCAAACACGTGAAATCATGTCATCGACGATTCGTGACACCGACGCCAAAGACGGCATATGCCGTCATTTTTTTTATTTTTTTTTTATTTATGAAAACCTACTCTGTAATAGCCCAATTTCATGTTGGCATTATTTCTTTATCCATTATTTTTTTACCCTTGTGGCGTGAGGTGGCACGGCAAGTTGCTTTACCATCTGGCGGTGAAAAGATTAATAGCCAAATGAATGGGTTTTGAGGAGCATCGGCTTTGGTAAGCAAAGCATTACGAAAAACCCTTTCAAAAACCTTCGAAGGCGATACCGGGCGGGTCCTTGGTGAAGATTATTTCATATCGGATAAGCGGTTACGGCGATTACCCAAAACATACAAACTTACTAAGCTACAATCTCACAGACCCTTCCTCATTATAATATCAGTAGGTACATATAGACTAGCTACCCGCGTGCCTATCCAGAAAGTCCACTCTTTATACAGGTGCTAAAAACGTGAAGTAACGTTTACGCTTATTTTACCGATAAACGTTTCATCAAACGAATGTTTGTGCAAGTTACATTTCATAGAAAACATTACCTAATGGTTTCTGAGAAAATTCGATTAACCTATTCCCCGCCAAGATACATTAGATACAAGCAAAAAGTTTTGCCCCACACGCCAACTGTAACAGACGTCAAATGCGAAATGAAACCTCATGCCAACGCACGTCAGTAGCTAGCTATAGTCCATTGAATGAGTCCCTCCAAGGGGGGTCTAGAGTGCGTGAGTTAGTAACGTAAGATGTTTCTTCGGAAACATGTCAAGAGTCCCTAGGTAATAAACATACTAAAACCCCGGGACACTAGGAGGAGCCCCGGAGTGGGGGGAGGGGGGGAAAGGGTCCATTTTTTCATTTTTCGCTTTAATCTCAAAAACGGTACATGTTAGAGAAAAACTTTCAAGGAAAAGTTGAAAGGCCATAAAATTATCTACAAGTTGTACCTAAATATTTTTTTTCTATTCGCAGCCGTTTTCGAGCTACATCCCATGAAAGGTGAAAAATTCGAAAACTTTTTATTTTACAACTTAACTACCCTAATAAAATTAAATTCCTCCTAAACGCCTCCATGGTGGAATCTGGTTTTTTTATCAATGATAGACCTAATTATGAGCAATCTATCAGTACCGGTCACAAGTTGCACTTTTGAGTTTTTTGGAAGAAAAAAATAAAAAGATCAAGTTCAGTAACTCAAACTACCCTTATATAATATTTTGACAATCGATTCCTCCTAAAGGCTTCCATGGAGGAATGTGTTTTTTTTTACCAATTATAAACCTAATTAAGAGCAATCTATCAGTACCGGTCACAAGTTGCACTTTTGAGCTTTTTGGAAGAAAAAAAATAAAAAGGTCAAGTTGCGTAACTACCCTAATATAATATTTTGACAATCAATTCCTCCTAAAGGCTTCCATGGAGGAATGTGTTTTTTTACCAATGATAGACCTAATTAAGAGCAATCTATCAGTACCGGTCACAAGTTGCACTTTTGAGTTTTTTGGAAGAAAAAAATAAAAGGATCAAGTTCAGTAACTCAAACTACCCTTATATAATATTTTGACAATCGATTCCTCCTAAAGGCTTCCATGGAGGAATGTGTTTTTTTTACCAATTATAGACCTAATTAAGAGCAATCTATCAGTACCGGTCACAAGTTGCACTTTTGAGCTTTTTGGAAGAAAAAAAATAAAAAGGTCAAGTTGCGTAACTACCCTAATATAATATTTTGACAATCAATTCCTCCTAAAGGCTTCCATGGAGGAATGTGTTTTTTTTACCAATGATAGACCTAATTAAGAGCAATCTATCAGTACCGGTCACAAGTTGCACTTTTGAGCTTTTTGGAAGAAAAAAAATAAAAAGTTCAAGTATCGTAACTACCCTAATAAAATTCAATTCCCCGTAAACGCCTCCATGGTGGAATCTGGTATTTTTATTAATGATAGACCTAATTATGAGCAATCTATCTGTACCGGTCACAAGTTGCACTTTTGAGATTTTTTGGAAGAAAAAATAAAAAGATCAAATTCAGTAACTCAAACTACCCTAAGGTACAACTTGTAGATAATTTTATGGCCTTTCAACTTTTCCTTGAAAGTTTTTCTCTAACATGTACCGTTTTTGAGATTTAAGCGAAAAATGAAAAAGTTGACCCTTTCCCCCCCCTCCCCCCACTCCGGGGCTCCTCCTAGTGTCCCGGGGTTTTAGTATGTTTATTACCTAGGGACTCTTGACATGTTTCCGAAGAAACATCTTACGTTACTAACTCACGCACTCTAGAACTTTTTATTCAATGGACTACTATTTGACTGAAGAAACTGACTGACGTGTGGGGCACGGTATGTGCTGTGCGGACTTCGTATCAAGTCAATGGCGGTGAAAAGGTTAAACAAAGCATTCGGTGAAATGTTTGTCGGAAATGAGGGGATCCCAGCTCGATAAATAAGTATACTTAAAACAATATTTCCAGGAATAACATATTCGGCGGATTGCCTGGCGTTCTGCGTCATGGCTCACCTGCTGTGGCCCACGCGATCCGAACAGTACTTGCTGCTCGCTCCCTCTGATTACACAGGTACAGTCACAATATATTTAAAATAACTAAGTAAACTAATAATTTTCTTTCCCAAAATAATCGTCGTGTACTTTCTTAACGAAACAAATTATTTATGAAATATTGTGTTTCGTGTCATTTTTAACCCATTCATCTCCGACGCCTCATATTTTTCCGCGGCATTACGTTAACATTTCATGGACGCGAGTTCGAGTCCGCGGCATTAGGTTAACCCATTTCAAGGACGCGAATTCGCGTCCGCGGCATTACGTCAACATTTCATGGACGCGAGTTCGCGTCCGCGGCATTAGGTTAACCCCTTTCAAGGACGCGAAATCGCGTCCTCGACATTACGTCAACATTTCATGGACGCGAGTTCGCGTCCGCGGCATTAGGTTAACCCCTTTCAAGGACGCGAAATCGTGTCCTCGGCATTACGATTACACATACATGGGACGCGAATTCGCGTCTTCGGCATCCGAGATAAGAATTATGAAAATTACAAATGCACTGAACCCAAAAACTAGCAACAGTATAATATTATCCTTCATAAATAAAGTAACATTTTGGTATCAGCATTTAAGTACAGTTGTTTACTAGCAAAAAAAAAACAAATAACTCGAGGACTCAAAATCGCGTCATCTGCATTACGATTCCACATACATGGGACGCGAATTCGCGTCTTCGGCATTGAATGGGTGATGTGGTTCGATTAGAATGGAGCGAGCGCATAGCTCGCCCATTAGAGTGGTCATAAAGGCTTTCAGTCTTTCAAGAGCTATTCGTAGCAGGAATATGGTTGAAGGATACGCGATGCTCAGTCACTGTCCTCGTAGCTTAGTGGTCAAAGTACTCTACCGGCAATAGAGGGATCGCAGGTTCGAGTCCTGTCGGAGGTACAGACGAAGATGGTTTATTTTTCCATTATATTCTTTCTCTCTGTATCATATTTATAGTTTAATACTTCGTGTCATGAATTTGACAGTGGCACTCAGCGAACAAAAAAAACCATGGAATGCAGGCTCCTTACAAATTTCTACCCAAACACGTGCCTAAATCCCGGTATGCACACGTTGGAACTAAACGGCTGCCTGGCATCGTTTTACACCCCGCCCCAACCCCACATAATGGCAATGGCACCCATTCTGTGGGGCCATTTTGAGGCGCTGCTTAGACTTCTGTGGTTTTTTCGTTCACTGATAATATGTCTGTAAAATTAAAGTTCAGGCATGTCGAAATAAGTAAAAAAACCTAATAGTTAATAGTTCCGTTGCCACTTACTAATGGATCCTTGAAATGGATGTAAGTTTTGTCTTATAAATAGAGCGGTTTCTAATATAAAATGGGAAAAGTCAAGATTTTGAGGCTTTTAGAAAAAGGTTTACATGATTCTGTAAACATTCGCAACTCGTGTCGATTTAAAACACTCCCTTTGGTCGTGTTTTAATGTATCACCACTCGTTGCGAATTTCCTATTTTCTGCACTTGTATCGTAAATAACTATTACAGTACATATGGTGCTACTTACACTAGTGCGGAAAAGAGCACTTTCCGTGCATATGTAAACACTTTAAAGAGCCATATGTACAGTAAAACGTTGTACGATACACGTGCGAATAGGTAATTTCCTATTTTCGGCACTTGTATCGTAAATAACTATTTGATGCCTATAAAAAACGTCCCTTGTAAGTACATTTTACCGCATATTTTTTACTTATTTGGATAATGTTAAAAAAACACATTATTTTCTAATTCAGAATGGCATATGCATACCCGAATGATGACTATTATCGAAATAATTGGGTCCAATAACAAAAACTATTATTTGGTAACGCATTGGACATTATTTTGGAGGGGTCATGGGGACTGGGTAACGCAGTGGTAATTTGTGTACCTATTGAGACGTTTCTGTAATAAAAAACTTAGTATGGTGGGGATATTCATACTAAACATTGATATTGATACCCGGTTGAGAACTAACGTAACACTAGGTACTAGGAAAATATTTAGAGACATTTACAAATTTGTAAAGTGTTTATTACATTTTCATATCTATTTTAGGCACTAAAAATAATTTTTCACGCCACTGCTCGGAAATGTGGCAAAAGATGGTCAGAAAACAGGCTTCAAAGCTTGGCTTAGTTGGACATCGTACGAACAGGCCAACTATGAGTTCAAACTATCCAACAATGTTATTGTTGGACAGTTTGAACAGCGATTCGCTCAATCACAGCTCCCCCCGCCCCCGCCCCCGCCTCTCTCGTGACGGAGGGCACCGCGCGGGGCGGCCCGGCGCGGTGCCCTTTGGCACGCGAGCGGCCGCGCTACAGTGTGTAGGTATAGGTGTAGATAAGATAGACACCAGAGCTACAATATAAAATAGTTATTTACGATACAAGTGCCGAAAATAGGAATTACCTATTCGCACGTGTATCGTACAACGTTTTATTGTACATATGGCTCTTTAAAGTTTCGACATATGCATGAAAAGTGCTCTTTTCCGCACTAGTGCGGAAAAGTAGCACTATATGTACTGTAAAGTTTATTACGGTTTTAATAAAACTTAAATCGCGTGAACATATAGGTATGTTTTCGAGGGACCTGCGCGCAGCCTCTCGGCGTCGTATCGGAGTTTCGACTGGTCGTGCTGGCAAAACCGAGCGCGCACGAATTCGCCCGAGTTGATAATCCCGTTATCTGATAACTCGGACGGCGGCCGAGCAGCGTCGCGCAGGCATACATATATTTATTTAAAAACGAATAAGTTAACAAGTAAAAACCAAATATGTTATTGCTACAAGTGTTTCATATTTATGATCTTTTATTAGGTACTTAATTTTGACTTTTAATTATAATTATTTGCAATTTCCTCACAGTAGGCGTGAAAAGCACTATGTAATGTCTCGGCCAAAAGTGCAATAGATGGACTCGTCTCCTTCGAGGTCCTCACCTAGCGTCTCGGACCTCGAACCCACTCGTCCATCTATTGCCTACTTTCTAGCCTTTACAAAAATGTACTATTTCTCAAACATACAATGAAATATTGACGTTGAGTTCTTCATAATGGGTTTCGGAGTGTCACGTTTCGGGCGCAGCGAGATGAGAGACCCGCAATGGCATTTCATACAAAATTGGAGGCCTAGGCCGGCAAGATGGTCTTTTTTAATTTCCATTTCACAATTTGTGGCACAGGATCACTGCGTTTAGCCATGAAAATTAAAGTTTGATTTCTTTGATTTTTTTAATTTATTTCATTTCATGTTTGAGAAAAGCACTATACATACCTCGGCTTGAAAAAGGGTTGCCAGCCTAACTGTCCGACCTTGCTACGCTCGGCCGTCTATGTACTCGACCCCTTACTTCCCGGCCTCTGTAGTAATGTACTATTGACCCAACTAATGTCCGGTTTTTTTCCAGCGGGCATCGAAGAACTAGACGAGTTCAACGAATCCCCGCACGTGGTCCACAGCGACACGGTCGCGCTCACCGCCGAGAGCGTGAACGTGGACGATGATGACGTCATATTCACGCGGAGCGCACACAAGAACGCGGTCTACTCATAGCGAGACTAGGCAACTATCAACTTTGAGTACATTCCCGATGCGCGCAATACGGGCAACTATAACGCGTGCAGATAAAGAATGGATCTGAAAATGGCGTCCGCTCGCATGCTATCTCGCTCACACCCTATCGCTGTTTATACTCACACTTATAACTGTGCGAGTGTCATGAACCTAGAATACTCTGGACAGGCTATGGTAATAATTATACCACTGTGCGAGCTGGTAGCATACAAATCTCGATAAGTGTGACAGAAAGGGAATTATCATCCATTGTCCTTGTTATAGTTCCACTTTTTTTTATTTGCCACAACTGATTTAGTATGAAGTTGTGGCACATAAACCATTACCCGTCCAAATTAAGTAGGTTGTTTATGGCAAGTCATCAGCCATTTTAAGACCAGTTCTTAATTTAGCTGCATAGGAGCCTTTCCGTGCCTCACTGTAGCATCATGTACATTTTCAGATCCATTCTTTATCTGCGCGCGTTATACAAGCGACAACAGACCTTATCTCGCTGATGTAAGGTCGTTGAATTGTGATTTATCTTCGATGGTACAAGATGCTATATCCTTGGTCGTGTACGTTGTTATCTTAACAGAAACTGAGTTGGAATGCGGATTAATTCGTCTGTAAACTTTCGAGATGCGCTCTCGCTGACGTCTCATTTATGCTGGGGCCTCACTAACCAGAAATGCCATTAATTATCGCAATAATGGACGTTTACCGTACGGCCACACTAGGATTATCGCGATAATTAATAGCATTTCTCGTTAATGTGACGAGTGATTTTGGTAAGCGAATAGTTGGGATTTTCATTCCCGTATTAAAGCACGTAGACTGTGACGTGAGGTTTGCTCGAGTGTGGTAATCTTGAGCGTTCTGTAAATACGAACATAGTGTTAACTTGTACACTAAACGGGCAGCTACTGTAGTGAAACAGCACACAAAGTGCTGGGAAAGTTACATAAAGGAAAACAAACGAGTAAAAATAATACATAGTTCCTCGAACATTGTTTAAAATGATTAGGTATAGAATATTCTAATGCGCAGTGTCAAATCAAAATGTTAGTCACGTAGTTTTAAGTAACCAGTAGAAGTCTAGCGTCTGATTTCTCGAATTAAATTTTGCCGCTAAGTGAATATTTGGTCAGGCACGTAATAGAATCAGCCTGAACATACTTATCTAGTACCTATATTCAAAAGAAGACTGGGGACACTTTTCTGTCATTCATATGGCAATTTATCGGATCAAATTTGTTGTTTAATTGCAATTCCGACGACCCTCATCATTCTGGTACGGCTTTACTAGTACACGAGTTGTATGTTATAATTTATTATATACTAAGTGCAGGTTACGTTTATTAGATAACTAGTACGTAGGTAATTATGAATGTTCTAATGAGTGTCATTAAATGTGCCAATCCTTGGGTCGAGAAGAATTCACTTGCAAGTTGCAAAAATCCATAGTTTACTTTGAAGGAGTAGGACCTATATTAGGTTTTGATCGAATTCTATCTATGAAACCCCGCCGCCCGTGGGCTCAAGAGTATGAATGATTTTGTATTTAAACTGAGAGTTGTACAGTACGATTACTGTTAGTTAACAACTGACAGATAGTTTGCCTTCATTTAATTTTCAACTTTAATATCATACAAATAAAGCAATTTTCAGAATACTGTTACCCACGTCTACCGATTTAGAAATAACTACTTAATTTGTATGAGGTAAAAGTTGAAAATTAAACGAAGGCAAACTATCTGTCAGTGGTAAACCCCAAATAATTCTACTGTAATTACCTTTTATGCACAAAGCCTTAACAATTTATAACTTAAAATTTAAACTCATAGTCTTAAAGCCGTTTTTTAATTCCCGATAGGACTAGGTATATAGAATAACGGCTTATAGGGAGTCGAAAAATTAGCCCTTAACTCAATTATCGTTTAATATCTGTAAACGAATAATATTACGTCAGATCATTAAAGGCTTGGTCAGACTAGGTGCATAAGCAGTGCGGGGCAGTAAAAACGGCACGAGTCACATTAGTTAAAAATAAAACCGGCCAAGTACGAGTCGGACTCGCGCACGAAGGGTTCCGTACCATTATCTATAAAAACGGCGAAAAAAACACGTTGTATGGGAGCCCCACTCCGACTCGCACTTGACTGGTTTTTTAGTATTTTAATTATAGCGGCAACGGAAATACATCATCTGAGAAAATTTCAACTGTCTTAACTATCACCGTTCATGAGATACAGCTTGGTGACAGACGGACAGCGTAGTCTTAGTAATAAGGGTTCCGTTTTTATCTTTTGGGTACGGAACCCTAAAAAGGAGGTGACTGCGCTCTTACAGTTCCTTGCATTGCAACTCGCGTGGGCTGTTACTACCACCGCGCGACATCTGACGGCAGTTTTACGCAAGCACTAAATATGAAATGTACAGTTTAATTAGGCATTGTTTTACTATGAAACAACCCCATCCCTCTAAAAATGTAAGTATTTTCAGTAACTGAAGCGACAATAGTCAATTATCTCTCTGTAGCGCAATGTAAATAAATATCAGTTCCTTTACATATACACAGCGTGAACATGGCAAGAATATATTTATAAACAAATTGAATTTACTAAAATGTAAGATGTTATATTTAAATTATTCAATGTGTTATGATATATTTTTAATGTTGTATGTACAATGCGGGCAATACTGACCGCGCACTTGGCGCGTGAGAAACACCCATCTCTTCTCTTCTTCAGCAGTGTGAGGGAGATGGGGATGGCTGTCTATTTGTGAAAGCCCCGTCGTAAATAACGAAGTAACTATGGAGTATGGACAGTGGTAAATGGTAATTACAGAAAAAATTACATGCAAAAAACTAGTTGAAAAAAAAACCATTGAATTACGCTCTTATTAGTTCATTCATTACATGAAAATAGTTGGTTTAATATACCTGTTTGTGAGATTTCTTGGTAGACTCTCCTAAGTGCGATAACTATTCGAGTGTCTATTTTATTATTTCTCTTGGTGGCGCCGTAAATTGTACATAAAGGATACGCATTTTAATTTGCATATTTTTTTATACACAAGTGCGATTTCCAAGTCTTGGTTTGGTTACGAATACTTGAACTCTACTATGTAGAGTACAAGTATTCGTAACCAAACGTAACGCTTTATCGTGGCTCTAATTGCTTTGGTAATGTTGACAACAGCGGCGCTGCTTAAGGCTGCTTTTATAACATTTATCACCATTCACCATATCCGAACAATTTTTGAAAACCACTGTATTAGTAAAACGTTTAACTGTCAATATATTACGCTAATCTCGTCTGTACTGTACACATTCTTATGAAGTAAATTAGAAAATATATAGGGTATAGAACATTTCATATTGTATTAAATTTAATCTAAGGAAGTATATTACGAAATGCTTAAAGTACAAGTAGATCTCAAAAAGTTACTATATTGTATATTGATTTTCTTTGTATACTTATTATTGGATATATAAATGAATACGCTCAAGTCAAGGCAATGAAATCTGATACATATTGCATGGAATTTGTATGTATGTACAAATACTGCCCGTTTTATTTTCTGTTTACTAGATGGCATGGTTAGAGAGCTATATGAATATTTGTAAGAGCAAGTACACCATTTTTATAGAGAAAAAATAGAGTGGACTTACCTTTTTTACGCGCCGACTTATCATTTCAATTGTAATTCCCATTATAATATATTTAAGATTGTGTTATATATATAGCATTATAAGATTAATAAATCTCGATTGAAACGCAACTTTGGGTGATTTACCTACGTGGCACTTGAAATAATAATTATCAATTAACTTCCAGATATTTATTTGAAACTTCACAGTTGTGTTTAATGGTTAGTGTAAGTAATTAATTAGACTTAAGTTCAAGGCACAGACACACGGGTTAATGTTTTAGTTCTCGTTACACATGCACTAGGGGTTAGACGTTAACACACCACCGGAATAGTTATTCGTGAACAGATGCGTGCGCGCGAGGCCGTGTCGTAGGTATCACTGTCAAGCGAGTCGGATCTCGGCGCGCGCGGCTGTGACGTTGACAGCTCGGTAAGCGCGGGTCGCGTTACGATCCGCGCGAAGATGGTTGTGTTAGGGTTTTTGATTCGTGAGATAGATGTGGAGTAGGCCACAAACACTCCCCCGCCGAGACCGTTTCACGGGCGATAGTGGCTATCTATAGTGAGCTGGGAATCGGACTACTCTGCCGCTCCTGGTTTGTCTTTCGGTGACTTGGTCTGGCAGTTGTGGCTGGCTGGTGGTGGAGCGGAGCAGGTAAGCTGGTTTTAATCTGTCTATGGTAATGGTTGACTCTTTGCCTTGTATGTCCAATTTAAAAGTTTTTCGGCCTCTTTCCAGAACTTTGTACGGGCCAGAATATGGAGGTTCGAGGGATCGTCGAGCTTGACCCTGGCGAAGATACACGTATTCTGAAGAAAGTAGATCTTTTGGTACATAAAATGTTTTTCCGGTATGCCAAGACGCTGGAACTGGACTGAGATTTGCCATGTGTTTGCGTAGGCGGGATCCGAAGTCTGACACGTCAATATCAAGATTAGGAGATGGGTGGAAGAACTCGCCTGGTAGTCTAAGGGGCTCGCCGTACACCAGTTCTGCTGCCGAGGTTTTAAGGTCGTCCTTCCAGGCACTCCGTATTCCCAGAAGTACAAGTGGTAGGATCTCTGACCATTGTGGATTATTGTGGCACATGATTGCGGCCTTCAATTGTCGGTGTAGACGTTCAATCATGCCATTGCACTCGGGATGGTATGCTGTAGTGGGGCAGTGGCTCGAGCCGAGGAGGACTGTAATGCTCTGGAACAATTGTGACTCGAACTGTCTCCCGCGATCAGTTGTTATTTTGTTAGGGCAGCCGAAACGTGCTACACAACCGGAGATAAATGCTTTGGCGCAGGTCTCTGCCATCACGTCGGGGTCACCAGTTTGGGTGATTTACCTACGTGGCACTTGAAATAATAATTATCAATTAACTTCCAGATATTTATTTGAAACTTCACAGTTGTGTTTAATGGTTAGTGTAAGTAATTAATTAGACTTAAGTTCAAGGCACAGACACACGGGTTAATGTTTTAGTTCTCGTTACACATGCACTAGGGGTTAGACGTTAACACACCACCGGAATAGTTATTCGTGAACAGATGCGTGCGCGCGAGGCCGTGTCGTAGGTATCACTGTCAAGCGAGTCGGATCTCGGCGCGCGCGGCTGTGACGTTGACAGCTCGGTAAGCGCGGGTCGCGTTACGATCCGCGCGAAGATGGTTGTGTTAGGGTTTTTGATTCGTGAGATAGATGTGGAGTAGGCCACACAACTAAGAACAATTGATACAATACAATTAAAAAAGCCGTTTCCGTTTCGAGAGCGCAACCGAGCGCAGCGATCCCTTCGCCTTTTGTCGGAGAACATTTCAACCAGTCGACTAACGTGAATCGGCTCCGCAATGTACATTTATCATCGACATAATGCATACAAAGAGACAGATGCTATGAGTCGTCGATTACTGGTCCCATGATAGTCTGGGAAACGAAAGTTGAATCATATTTTAATGAAATTAAATTACGCGGCAACACTAAACGTCATACGCAAACATTAGATCAACAGTGTTGCCGCGTGATTAAATCTAGTGGCTTCAAACTTCACTTGCCAGGCTCTGGCGCTGGCAAGTACACGGTAAAAAATGTATACCACTATATGTAGGTATCATATGCATTTTTTGTGAATGTGGTATGTTTATTTTGTAAAACTTTCGAATTTATTTTGCTTTAATTCGAACAATATTTATTAACCTACCTTAAGTACCTAATTAGTCACGTAAATTGTAGAAATCTTTCGAATAGTAGGTACGTATTGTAGAACGTATTCTTTTTTGCCAAAACGATATCTGGGGTTAATCAGTTAGAGAGTTTTATTTCAGCTGTCGCTGCTTATATCCTACGGTATGTAACAACGAAAGGCCAATTATACGTATTATTATTTGTAGAGCACTTCCTATCACTTCAATATCATAATCCGGTCCGAAGGACCATGTGATTACTTAAGTTATTGTTTAGTAGGTAAATATACATAACCACAGAAATCGAAATTCGGGTATCTTATCTTATCTCTATTCTATCTACTTCTTTAGTGGCTGAGATGCAGATAAACGAACTTCAATTTGCGTGGTAGCGTTGCTGGTGGTTAAGTACATACATACCCCTCGCATGCCAGAACGTGGATCCACAAACGAGGAAACCACATATTAGGAATAGTTATTTGTGTCACAAGGGAGCAAAATAGTATATTTACGGCGAGGGCGGTGTATTGAATCCTGAATAGCGAGGGATCCTACAATAGAATCCTGAGCGTAGCGAGCGATACTATGAGGAAATTTAAAAGAAGCTATTGGTAAAATATATCTAAATTATATTAATTTTTATTACAAATTTTTAAATATTACGAAATATTTATAAATTTTTATACAACATTTTTATAGTTAAAACTTGAAATATGTTCGTTTTGAATCTACTACGATGAAATTACAATCGATTATTTTATTAACATCTGTGTTCAATTGGCACATTGCGTACAAATGTTCCAATGCCAATGTATAAATTAAAAAAGTAGCTTGAACAGAAAAGTAGTGGTACCTCTCGTCGTGGAGCAAAACTTACTTTTCCGAATGAAAGGTGTGAAAAAATATTTATCGCGGCTTACGAAAGGTTAACACAATGACACATTGAACTATTTCTCACCTACACGACATGTAGGCACTTTAATGGGTTCAGGCAGAGGCGGATTATCCATATCGGCAAACTAAGCACGCACGTTTTTTTTTCGTTATTTTATTTTTAAGGGCCGTGTGGGGGGCGCCGATGAGGTGCTCGCCCTAGGGCGCTCTCGACATTTAAGGTTCAACGTCACTGGTTCCTGTCGAGCTGTTGCTAACAGATGTCGCGATATATAATTTCGATGGTTGCTCATCGTTTTACGCAAAACCGTGACGAGTACCAACATGTGTTTCAAACTGCGGAAGCCGAAGAGCTTGCTACGTATGAATCGCAATCAATCTGCAATAAACAGTGTTTATTTTTAAAATGTAGTCCGAAAATATGCATAAAAGTGCTTTTTCGTGAATTTACGCAGACTAACGTAACTAAATGTCACTTCAAAGTCCGTCATTGTCAAACCTTTTTCATAAATCAAACTAGAGGGCGCAAAACTAAATCTATAGTAGCGCCTCTATTAGGAAATAGTGAAACTAAATGTTCTTGTGGCTGGCACTCTAGAATGCAATATGAACGCACCTGACTTTTTCACTCATTACCTAATGACATACGGTAGCGCAGTAAATCTCTCTTTTGCTTAAATCTGTCTGTAACACCATCATTGAACCAGGTTCAAATCCCGACGAAAGTACTTCTTTTTTGTTTTTCTTTTTGGATTTTCTAACGAATATAACCGTCTCAACTAATTAGATTGACTTGTAACGTGTAAAATTTTTTTTTCAATATGTTTAATTTTTTTTGATAAGCATGTTCGTATCTCTCCGATCAAATTGGAGAAATCTTAACAAAAGGCCAGGTCAAAAGTACCCTAAACCGACGAGCATGTTTGAGAAATATTATGAAAGTGAGTGAAGCGAAAGTGGTCTGCCAGGATCGTAGCAAATGGAGATCCCTTATCTCTGCCTATCCCTCTGGGAAAGAGGCGTGATTATATGTATGTATGTATATTTTTGACGGACATATTCTTACATGTTACATACTACATATATACTATTCTGGATAGGTATATCCTTTACAAAGATGTTACGCCTTTGATTTAATTGGAAAGTCATGAATATCCATAGGTTTACAATTGACAAATCAAATTAAACCCAATTCCATTGACATTAGACGAATCGTGCATAAATCTTCATGTTATTTGAATGAAAACCATTTTGATTAACAACAACGTAATTGTTTAATTTGAGACACATTAAATAATCGAAATAAGTAACACTACAGTATTTTAAAAGGATCATAATTAATCATAAACGAAGATATGTTCCCTAGAAAATCTAATGTTATACGGAATAAGGTACGTAAAGTAAGATACTTAGTATATTACTTTGATCTGTTATATCCATATTGACTTGCAGGACTAATTAGAAAGGCTAAATATTATTCACAATATTCGCCCGTAAACTCCGACTAAAATAATTAGACCTCAAAATTGGTAATAACTTTGCGTCACCGGACGAATATGGTGAGCTTTGTGAATAACGGGCGAGTTTGTTATATCCTTCTTAGGTATATCAAAACTGTTAGTGGCCAGTCTCTCGAGTCCCGTCCGAGAGCGCGTCAGAAAGAGAGAAATATACCATTTGACAATATGGTACTGTTTTCGATGATTGTCAAAATTCAAAATTAGAATTCTACTTTTTTTGCTTTCACAGTTATATGAAAGATTTATCAGTACTAATGTTCAGAGGTGGACATTTCCTTACAAAATTATTGAATGTCTTGTTTAGGTAAATATGAGATGAAACTTATCTGTCGAACCCACGACCGTCGTTTGACAGTCGCATGCCTGAACCGCTAGGCTACCGGAACGATTCCTATATAGAGGAGAAATCTGTGATTTT
The DNA here is from genome assembly GCA_945867215.1 of Epinotia demarniana. Taxonomy (NCBI): domain Eukaryota; kingdom Metazoa; phylum Arthropoda; class Insecta; order Lepidoptera; family Tortricidae; genus Epinotia; species Epinotia demarniana. The sequence continues at coordinate 14,072,166 of OX244260.1, read as the reverse complement.
TTTGCGTGTTTGTATGTAGGGTATAATCTCCGGAACCACATCCGATAAAAAAAAAAATTCTGTGGTGATGGATGAATGAACTTTCAGGGCCCTATTTAATAAACATTAGAATCCTACAATTTTGTATAAAAGTGACATATTAGTAAAGATTTTCTTAGTAAATTTATACAAAATTGTAGGATTGTAATGTTTATTAAATAGGGCCCTGGGAGTTCATGGCGATATACTACTAGGCTTAGTAAATTTTATATGCAAAAAAGCTACTCTGGTTTTTAGAGAGATATGACCGTTAATTTATTAAATGCAGTTTATATTTGTTCTAAAATCGGTCTGGTGACTCCTAAGAGCAGATTTCCGTGTCTCTGGTAGGTTCGAGCTCACAAGATTTCACGAGAACCGGTTGAGAACATGTAGAGGAGAAGTCTGGACAGCCGGACATACGAAAGAATATTTGCCCATTTTAAATGAAAAACTTCGTTCGCCTCACTCGCTCGTTCAATTAAGTATAATGGATATTTGTTATCGATTCAGTTTTTAATAATTGTCCGAAAATATATTTTTTAAAGGCAGATTCACGAGCATGTACTCATTTCGGTTACGGTATACCGGTATGGGACCGGTATTCCATTACGATAGCGTTATATTGTAAATGTTAGCCGCGCCGCCAACATAACGGTACCGGAACCGTGTAGATATACATATCGTTACCGGTTTTTTTACTGTATTTACTTACACTTTTACAATGCCTTTTCCAAACCGGTATACTTATGATACCGTTTCTTTTTCTTAAGCTTTTCTTCTCGTCCATGAGAGGAGGTCTGTGCCCAGCAGTCGAACGTAATATAAGCTGATCTATTACTATGCCAATTTTCATTAAGTCATTATTATAATCCTCAAAAACGAAAAAGATATATGTACATATGTATAAAGCATTAAATATCGGATGATTCTCAATACCGGTACTGAAATGTGATATTGGACCACAATACCGGAATTTCGGGACTTCAATCGAAAATGTATATACACGATGATTCTAAATCCGTGATCAGGAGTCGAAAAATATTGATAAACAGCCAAAACGGATTTCAATGGATGAGGTCTCATGCAATTAAATCACTGTTTAGTTACTTCAATTTCATGATAATGTAAACACTAATATCCACTGAATGTTTGGTCACCCTACATTTCTTGAAGTTAAGTAGATATGTCAAACGCACATACGTAAAATTTTTGCAAACTACCGTTAGGGTGACGATGATTTTGAATTATAAAGTGATTCCTTATTCAGGTTTATTCAGAAAAAGACGGAACGTCTGTATTAGGTAACTTCGAGTTAATCGTGTTTGGCATCAATTACAGAATTATAAAAATTGACTCCCGTTTCACGAAGCTACAAGTAACGAATTACAAGCGGAAGTCTCTTTTCAATACCTTTTGATAGAAAGAGACATCCGCTTGTACTATGTAACTTGTCTTGATCACGAATTAAGAATCATCGTGTGTATATATATATGTATATTCCTCGTTTAATAGTATAATAGGATAAGATAGGACAATAGTTTGTTATTTTACGTATTCGCAAATTTTGGTTCGTCTACTTCGTCTGCATTACTTGAATTTACATTATTGGAAGTTTTGCAGCTTTTTTAGTTTGTTCGTCAAAAAGTACGGTCGCCATCAGATATATTTGAGTGCTCACAAATATCTGAACACGTCTCTTATGCCTCGACAGTTAAATAAAAAAACTCATCTCCGCAAAACCAACCTTCTTACTTAAAAAAAAGTATTGAGCTGTTTGAGCGATGGTGTATTTGGAAACTGTCTATACAATAGAATCAGCGCGTATGTGATACGGCATGTGAAACCCAAATACACCTTCCCTCCCTGAACCTGTTGTAGTAAGATTAAATGAATAACATTTATTTTTTACATTTATTAAAAAAACCAAAAGTTTAAGTAAGTTTTATGTCAACTAACGTTTTTGTAATGGGTTAACAACCCGAAAAACTACGTTTTTGTGAAAAAGAAACAAACTTACCAGTAAAAAAGACGAGACATTTATTATTACCTAAATTCCCTATTTACGAGCACGGTGTTCTACGTTCATTCATAAAAGTTGTCCGTTTTAGCGGAAGCCTATTTTACCTTCGAACATTTCAAATTATGCTCCTACCACTATCATCATTAGAGCGTAAAAGTGATTATTCTTCGGTAGAAAAAGAATAGAGCACAGACATTACAAATAAAACTATTCAAATAAATGTAAATACTTAACTTGATTATGCGTTCCTTTTTTTACAATTGCATGAAGTTATTATATTTTTTATTAAAAACCAGTTTCCGCCTCCATGGACCCGGGATAAAAACTATCCTTTATTTTAATCTCGGCTTCTCTTAAGGCCCAGCATACAATACAAAATGGCATTGGAATTGTGTTGTGTTGGAAATAGAGTTGACATTCGTTTGTTTTAAAAATTGCTCGAAACTATATGGGCATAATTTATGGGCCTTAGGAGGTTAAACTATCTTGGTGCAAAATTTCATCTAAATCGGTTGAGCCGTGATCGAGTTACAAACATCCAAACATCTAAACATTCAAACATCTATATATAAAAACATCCAAAATTTAGCATTTATAATATTAGTAGGTTTAAAAAGTAATTCGATATTGGTCCTTTTCAGTTCCGGTATTAGACTAGTGGAAAAATCGGTCCGGGATTCCGGTATTTCGGGATTCCAAGATGGCGGTTTGTATTGCCTATATGAAAGTTAAAAAAAATAATTAAATACGTACGTATCAGTTTTCTCCGGGCCATTTCGATAGTTAGCTGCACCTTTATATTTTACTACCATAAAACTACGGTTACGGTTAATTTTTCCGGTACCGTAAACGCTTTCATAAAAGATGTAAAGGTGCCAACTCGACCCGCCTAAGAACAAAAAAAACTGTATCGAAATAATACCTGTTTGGAACCTGTATTATAAGGTATCACTAGGCATTAATAAATACCGGTAACCAATATTTCTAACTGGTGGTGGGGGCACCGTTGTGTTGTCGCGGCGCGGCTAAACCTTACAATATAACAGTGCCGTACCCAATTAATGGAATACCGGTTTCGTATCTGCCTAGCCACCGGTCGTAACTGACATCAGTCCCTGCACCGAAGAATGCCTACGAGTATATAATTCTACCTTCACAACATTTTATAAAGAAGACTACTTGTGACTTAGGCCGGTTCCCAATTATCAATCCACTGATAGTTTTCCTTACCGACATTTGACACATTTTCAACGGGTAATCTGTCAAAATGCTTGTAAGGAAAACTATCCGTGGACTGATTATTGGGAACAGGCATTAGTTAATTGACATGTCCGGTAATCTAATCTCCGGTAGTTGAATACTTGAACAGTCGATTCATATATAGGTTGCAGTAGTTAGTTATTTTACTGTCAACTGTGTAGTCGACTAAAGCGAACGTTTTAAATTTAACAAGTTCACTCCAAACGCACAATTGAAAGAAAGAAAGAAAGAAAACATTTATTTGTCTGTTATATTTAATGCTACATTAATTAACATTCACTCAATCGAAACTAATCAATCCAAGTTGCAAATTCATTTGATCAAATCCTATATATGTATACGGCCGGTGGCACAGATTACTTTTCCATATTGTATCTTAATCCTTTCTAATAAGACGCAAAATGTATGCATAATTATCGTTGCGTGGACTTTAGGTTATTGTTCATGGCAATCTCAATAAATAATCACGAATAAAGGCAAACCATTGAACTTCATACATTGTTCTTTGAAATTCGTTCTATCAATAAACAAATGACATAGCTCTTACGTCATTACCAAAATGAGTAGCGTAGCAATATAAAATGAATGCCGTCTCTTTCACCAGAAAAAAACGGGATTGTACGATGGTGTCGCCGTCTGGTGAATATAATTACTACTATTGACCCCGCTGTCTAACTAATTTTGATTTGATATCAAAGACATCTAGTGAAGGTTTTGGGCCACGTGCTGTCATGTGACGCGGCCATGTCATTTACACGGACAGTGTCTAACTCACGCACACATACAAGGCTCGGAGTAAAATTTTATGAATTTCAAATGGCTATATTTTGAATATTACTGGTTTGTACGTGTATTTATTCAAACTGCGGGAGAAGAGGGTCATATATTATCTAAATATCACAATTTCAAGTTCCTGACATCGATAGATTAGACGTCTAGTCCGAACGAAAATTGTATGGAATTCGTCAGTGACGTTGCACCTTAATCCGCCTCTGGGTTGAGATTAATATGGCCTTTTGTTATTACAGTAACCTATAGTATAATAGGATCCATAGCGATTCTACATGGTCGCTTTAGGTTAGTCAACTCCGTATCTGAGGGAATACCGCGAAACGAAAACGAAATTCGTTCGTGTGTGTCTCTCTCTGTCGATCGAATTAGCAAGTACGACAGAGACGGAGATACACGAACGAAAACGAACTTCATTCGTGTATCTCCATCTTGTCGCTCGAACTAGTAAGTGCGACAGAGAGGGAGATACACGAACCAAGTTCGTTTCCGTTTCGCGGTAGGCCCTCAGGGTTGCTCGTATATCGATTTTCGTTTTTGAGATGACTTCTACTTTGCATCGGCACGTGAACATGAAATTCTTCCAGTACATTTTATGTACGCCTTGGTCAAAAGTAGGTATTAAGCATACATAGTTTTTTCCCCCCTTTTTAAGTAAATTAGGTAGTTAAAAATAAAAAAAAGTTTATATAAGGGCGTTTTCACTAAATTGTGCACCAGGTCGACAATTATGACTTTTTAAAAAAACGTGTTTTTTATGGTGAATGTTCTAATCTATTATGAAGTTTATTTTCTAAAGTTACTAAAACTGTGATGAGTCCCACCTAAATACGCTTAGTTTTTGAATTATTGATAAAAGAACCTGACAGTGTAGTCCAGACCGGTCAGTTTTGTAACAATGTTAATTTCGTTAACAAGCTTTAACTACAAAATTAATCCGCAATATTTTGCATTTGTTTTGCTGCAAATGACTTATATTTTCATATAAACAGGTCGTTTAATAAAACAAACAGTTATAATTGCCTGAAAATAAATTTAAATGGCAGTTTTGTAACTATTGATACCATTATGTTATTTATTTTGTTTATTTCGATCAATATTTTGAAAAAATCGTTTATAGATGCATTTGTTTTAATGTATATTTTTAGGTAGTTCTCTATAAAAAAGAAACCTTGGGTTAAAAGCGTATATAAAATGAAACAGAGACCAAACAAAGCCATTGAGCAAGTGGGACAGTTACGAAACTGACAAACTCAAAATTCTTAGGCTGGGGTTACATGATGCGCTAAGGTAAAATGAGAAAACTGTATATATATTAATTCGTTTTATTATAATAGAACAATGCGGTAATTATTTAAAATAATAATCAGCCTTGTACGTACTTAATAGTAACAAATGAATAAACTTGCTTTATAATCGTCAATACTTTGATAAAATGCTAGACTAACAGTCATGTCCGCCAAAATACATTATGATGTGTACTGGTCCGATCACTTTCCCATGGAGATTATATGTAATCTAAATAAAAGTGTGCCAAAAATGAGTGAAAGTGAGACTAGCAAGGATAATATTATATTGAAAGGAGTAATATGGGGGGAAAGGGACCTATCACAAATAAAAGAATATTTAAACATATGTAATTACAAGCTGAAGCACATTGATTTCCCTAGAGAATTGGAGGCATGTTGTGATAAGTTATGTAATAACGATTGTCATAGGAAAATCATTGACAAACTGTATAATTCTATTAAGGGGGTACTCATTGAGGCTTCGGTTGGTAGTTGTGGTAAAGAGCGGCCCAGGGGACGTGGTTATGTGACAGGCTGGAACAAACACGTCCGGGGGGCTCACTTGAAGGCAAGGCTTTGCTTCCAGGAATGGTGTGCACACGGCAAGCCTAAAGTAGGTCGCGAATATGAGAAAATGTGCAGTTCCAGGAAGGAATTCAAAGCCAAACTGAAGTTTTGTCAAAACAACAAAGACCAAATCAGAATGGATATAATAGCCTCACACCATAGGTCAAAAAACTTCGTACAGTTCTGGAAAGCCACTAATAAAGTAAATCCTCGAGTGAGTCCACCGGCTAGTGTTGAGGGTGTAAGTGAGCCCAGTGAGGTTGCCAGCCTTTTTATGAATCACTTCAAAGTCGAACCAATGCCAGCGGCCGGGAGTGGGCAGGTGCTTGACGCTGGGAACCGCGAGGCTGGGAACCGCATGCCGGGTGACAGCCCGATCAGAATTACGCCAGCGGAAGTGTCTAAGGTAATCCGACAGATGACGAGAGGTAAGTCGCCCGGGCATGACGGCCTAAGCATAGAGCATCTGCAATATGCAGGCGTACATCTGCCTAGAGTCCTTGCCATGTTTTATACATTCTGCGTACGCCACAACTACTTACCGGACGACCTCATGAAGACTAGTCGTACCTATCATAAAAAATAAGACAGGTGATGCGTCCGACAAGTCCAATTATAGGCCAATTTCTCTGGCTACTATCTTGGCAAAGGTACTGGACAGTGTGCTTAACACGTATATGAACAAGTATATTAACCTACATGACGCCCAGTTCGGTTTTCGCCCGGGACTATCCACTGAGTCAGCGGTTCTATGTCTCAAGCACACTGTTCGGTATTATACTGAGAGGAACACGCCGGTATACGCATGCTTTTTGGACTTGTCGAAGGCATTTGACCTGGTGTCATACCAAGTGTTATGGAACAAGCTAAGCGTGAGCTCAAGTTTACCAGCTGAAGTTATAGAAATTTTAAAGTACTGGTATGACAACCAATCAAACATAGTTCGTTGGGCGGGGGGATACTCTGATGTCTATAAAATGGAGTGCGGAGTTAGACAGGGGGGGTTAACTTCGCCCACTTTGTTCAACATGTACATTAACGGCTTGATTGAGGAGCTCAGCAGCGCGGGTGTCGGATGCTCGGTGGATGGTTGTTCTGTGAACAACATAAGCTACGCAGACGACATGGTGCTGCTGAGCCCCTCAGTCAATGGCCTTAGGAGTCTGCTTAATATATGTGACAGATATGCTGTGACCCACGGACTAAAATATAATGTAACAAAGAGTGAGGTCTTACTGTTCAAGTCTGGTACTAAAACATATCCCATTCCGCCAATAATGCTCAGTGGTTCACCTCTTCAAACAGTTACGAAGTTCAAATACTTGGGTCACTGGGTTACTGACACTCTAAAAGATGATGTGGATATAGAAAGGGAGCGCAGAGCGCTGTCGGTAAGGTGTAACATGCTTTCTCGCAGGTTTGCGCGTTGTTCTACAGAGGTGAAAATAACCTTGTTCAAAACGTATTGTCAGTCCCTATACACGTGCAACCTGTGGAGTGCCTACACCAAAAAAGCCTACAGTGCTCTGCGCGTCCAGTACAATAACGCCTTCAGGGGGTTGCTGGGGCTGCCCTGGCGCTGCAGCGCGTCAGGAATGTTCGCCGCGTGGAGAACCGACGGTTTCCAAGCCGTGATGCGCAAGCGGGTGGCGTCCCTCGGAGAGCGCGTGCGGGGCAGCACCAACACCCTCCTGAAGGTGATCGCTGAGAGGATGGACAGCCCTATCCTCGCGCATTGGATGTCCTTGCATGTCTGTAGTAATTATAATTATGCTTTCCACTAACACACCTAATATAAGTTATTACTAACATAATATGGATGTACAATATCCGAAATAAATACTTTCATTCATTCATTCATTCAAAATCTCGTATTCATGACGAAAAGATCGAACCCTCACATAAAATTTAAAGTTAAAACGCCCTAAGTATGTATTCAACTCACGCGTTGTTAATACATTTACTTTCTGTTTTTTTTGCAAATTACTGACGATATCGAGATTTCGAATGGAACGCCCATGTAATACCACCCTATTGACGTCAGTTTTGTAACATTGTCGGTCAGCCTATACGTAACGGAGCGATTTGTTACAAACCTGACGTTACGTTTTTCTACTTAACTACAATCAGAATTTAACACTGAACTCACCTTACATAATAAAACTATTATTTTTGTAAAAAATAGTTGCAGGCTTATCAGTTTCCATCTATAATAAATGAACATTATGTAAAAGCTAACATTATTTAAGAAAATTGATCACAAACCTGACTGACGAAACGTGTACGGTCTGCAGTCCACTGACAAAAATTCCCTTCACAACTTCCTGTCGCGTATTGGCGGTTTAAAATTGTTTGCCGACCGATCACGTGTTATTAATGTTGCCATTCCCAAAGTTTAATGTGGATTGGTAGAAATTTCAATGTAGTTTTGATCGTTACAAACCTGACTTGTCAGGTGGCATCAGTTTCAAGCAATGTTATTTAAATTCGGTTTTTAATTCAAAACCAGCAAGGTTCAATTCAAAACTTTGTTCATGTCCCCCGTAAGACTCTTTAGATTCTAGTAACATTTAAAACTCGACAGCTATAGTAGAAAAAAATTGCACGTTGTGACTTGCAAAACCATAAAGTTAGGGTGGGACACGTGAAAAACCGGTATCTTGGCTGTTTAAAAAATATATTATAATTACATTATGCTTATCTTAACTAAAACTATTGACGAAACCATTAGTTAAATATGTGTTCCATGGGTATAAATTATTAAACTCGGGATAAAATAATGCTTAACGGAGTAGAAAAATTTTGAACACGCGGGACATCTAAAAACGGGGGGTGTCCCTAAAAGTGAATATGCCCATATACTCTTCTACAAGAACTTTAGTTCCTAATCCCTATGCTTTCGTAGTAGCTATGTACATTAGAAAACTGAAGGCCGGAATAAACGGGTTTACAACAAAAGGACTAATTGCACTTTTTCTATGCAATTATTATAAAAGTACCCGATGTTTCTTAGATTACCATTTTTTTGTAATTAAAGATGCTCGATTTAAAGTTTGATTTGTATTTTAAAAAATGCCGTATAGGGCCCAATACTTTTGACCAAGGCAACACCAAAACATATTTTAGGAAATTTGGTTTTGATGATGGGTAGTATATACCATTTATATCGTCCCCTTGCTGTAAAACATACAATCTATTGAAATTAACATATTCCGACATTTACAGTTAATACAAATGATTTAGGTATGTCAGTGTGTTTTGATCTAGATTTTTACACAATTTATTGCTAATAGTCAGAACGAAACAATAAAATAGGTATTAACCTTTTCGCCTCCCCATTAGATTCCGTAAGGTGTGTCTCACACGCCAGTCTTTGTAGCAAAAGACAAAAAAATAATCTTGCTTAAAATAGCACGTACGTTGCATGTATATCGTGGCGACTTGATATGAGGGCATGGCGTGTGGGGCACTATATGTAGGTACTGACTTTATATCAAGCCAAAGGCGGCGAAAAAGTTAAAGCTACCATATGTTACATCGGCTGATTTATCGTAAAGCCGGGGTTATATTAGAGCCAAACCGCGTGTCGCAACGCAATCGGTTACATTTGTATGAACGTGGTTACATTGGCTCAGTCCCGCGTGTCGCCACAAAAATACGCGTTGCGACACGCGGCGTGGCGCTAATATAACCCCGGCTTTAGACCGTAACTCAATAGCATGTGCCAAGACGATTAGAAACTGAGGGGCTACCGCAAAACGAAAACGAACTTCGTTCGTGTATCTCCCTCTCTGTCACTCGAACTGGCAATTACGACAGAGACGGAGATACAAACAAACGTTCGTTTTCGGCTGGCATCGTATCGAAAACAAAAGATTGCATCATGGATCATGGGAGCTGAGCACAAAGGGGCGATATAAGTATACTTTCGTTTACACTAAATTTAACATCAAAAACAAAGCGATAACACCTGGCCAGGGAGCTGCGCAATATAAACACGAGTAAACATCACAAACATTATCTTTATGTGAATTGAATACAGACGCAACTTGAATTTGGCTGTTTGCCCAATTCCCTGGGCAGACTCGTGTCTCAACTCTCAATTTGATCGATGTGTAAGTAATGGTACTTTTTACCCGTATGTTTAAGTAACATCTTGAAACTGTAAATAAAGATTTCGTATTATTTTAGATGTGTGTTTAAATTTAGCAGGTAGGTTAGGTACCTACTTTCCTAATTCTACTTGTTTTTTCCTTATACTGACATTCCATTGGTACTTATATTTTAACACCAATATTTTAGCATAACCATTTTATAATGTGTATCTTGATTCATTCGACAATAGTTAAGTATGAAAATATAAGGGTTAATTGACGTGATTTCTTATAGCTATACTATAAGTATTTAAATCACGTATCACATATATTATATAATTAATATTATTATACTGTTTTGATAAAACCGTTAACAGCACTTACCCTTAGTTAAAACTTTACTTGTTCTATGTATAGAAGACGCACTGTATACCTAGGTTTATTTATATAGTAGATACTTAAGTATTTAATGTACAGCAACTTCCTCCAAAATTCTCTCTTGCATTCGGCCTCTACCAATTAATCCGCTTGAAATCAAATATCGCCATCACACTTATTTTCCGATTACGCACTAACGCAAGCGAACGTGTGCTTTACATTCAACGTTGTGAGCCTATGCAAAACATTACATCTAATCTTTGTCTGATCTGATGAACTCATTACTGGAGCCTGCGCCAATGTGGGGTTTAACCCTTTCCAACGATAATATAAGGATTTAAGGATAACATTCCAAAGTTTACAAAATTTAAGAAAATTTCCCCGTTACATGATCTTGGTACATAATTGACCAAAATTTCGTAAGTACCTTAAAAATACTTTCTTAAATTTATGTGAAAACCGAAAATTTAAATTAACGAGATTCTTATATTTTTGGTAACTTTCTGCAGCTTGAACATATAGGTAAGGCCGTTATTTCTTGTACCTGATTAAGCAGTTTAAATATATTTATATGGCTAATTGGCGTAACACACTGGAAGTGATTAAAAAGTGGACATTTTAAATTGCTTAATCAGGTACAAGAAATAACGGCCTTACTCATATGTAGGTATTCCCGAGATAAATAAAATAAAACCAGGTTTGCCAACAACAATAATTTATTTACCCACACATTTATGCACACATAAAGATTTAAAAGCTAGCACAGCACTTATTTGAATAATAAATTAACACCGATCATCGAATTTCTAACAACATTGCGTAACTACGTGGTAGGTATTATAAATAGACTAAGTCAAAAAATATTTAGGTATATTTTGAACCAACACTGATAAAATAAACCCTAAACACAATGATTCACACCTGACTGCGGAATTGGGTGTCCGGTTGATTTTCATACGCGTAGGTATGTAGGTACAGTCAGCGTCATATGGGTGTGAGGACCAAATTTTTGACCAGTAATTAGCCTAGTTCAGGGTTCGGCAAACCCCGGCTCGCGAGCCGCATGCGGCTCTTTAGATTCCCCAAAGTCGTTTTTTTATGAAAATCAGACCATAAAATTCGTAATTAGCGCGAGGCAAATATCATTATTTTTATCGAACCCAAACACAGCATATCCACTTTGCGGACTCACCCGAAATTATTATTTTCTCTAAAATTTGATACTGTGGCTCTGAGCTTCCGAAAAATCGTAATTTTTCCGGGATCTGGCTCTTTGTCTAAAAAGTTTGCCGACCCCTGGCCTAGTTAATTGGTAGTAGTTAAAAAGTTCCGTTGTGACACGAAAATTAACCATACAATTCTATGGCAAATTTTCGTGTCACAACGGAACTTTTTAACTACCTACTATCAATTAACCAGGCTAACTACTGGCCAAGAATTTAGTCCTCACCCGTATAATTACTAGCAGCCAAGGTAGCCAAATATTTCGGCAAGGACACGTCTTTATTACTGTAAGAATAACACACCCTTTACCAATGATATAATATTACATCATTGCCCTTTACGAAATATTTGGCTACTCTGGCTGCTACTACCTATATGACGCTGCCTGCGCCTATTTGTGGAAAGTGACAAGTAATCATGTATATTAAAGTGCCCATCCATGCGCACGCAGGAAATTGGACATTTTAGCAAGAAGCTACGACATCAGTGCCAGCCTGCATGGTTTTATTAGACGTGTTGTTTCAAGATCTGAGAGGACCCACCTATGCAAATTCTGACCATATGTTTGTTATTTCAGCACCCGTTTTCGCTCCCAGCAGAAGATTTTCAAACTTACTCGTTTTACCCTCTTGGTAGACAACCTTCAAACGTTAATAATTATCGTTACGTGTCATGTCGTTCCTGGCCGAAGTGGCAATTTGATATCCGTCCGCAGAAAATCCCAATTCCTGGCCACGGTATTGATGACGCAAAATTTAGATAGATAACACTGCGCGCGGTGATAATGAAAGCACATGAAAGTTTCAGATCACAAGAATGACCGACTTTAGACTATGAAGAATTTATTGACTCAGGTCTTCGGGTCGGGCGGCAAATAGCTGCGATGTGAAACATTCGTTCTTTGTTTCACCGCCCGAGGACTGAAACGTTCAGTCGACTACAAGAACATGCATATTAGGGTTCCTTTTTAATTTCCTGTCGAGGTACGGAACCCTGATAAATGGTTAACAGTTTGAAACTAGTTAACTACAAAAAAAATAAGGAAACGAACTGAGTATAAAGAAGGGGGTACCCGGTTTTAGTAAATGTATATATAATAGGTATACGACAAAGTTTACCTTAGGGACAGCTTTTACATTAACTTTACAAGTGTGCTAAGGGCCATAGGACCAGGAAATCGCAGGAAAGAGGAGGAGGTTTGTGATTGAATGTAAATAAATAAATATTAGCGGACAATCTGACACAAACAACAACATAATTTAATTTTAGATAGGGCACTACGGTACGGCACGTTATCACTTAATCAGGTATATTTTTGTTGATGTAAGCACAAGCAATCACTTAATTTAATTAATACCTAAATACAAAGCCCAAGTGAATAACGTAGGTACTTTCGGCGTCATAATGGTTGGGAAAAATACCAATAACGTCAGAAATGGATTATCTATAAGTATTTCAAGGGTAAGTAAAAGAGTTTTATTTGTATGCTAGGACGGACGGTGGCAAAGAAGCACACAGCCCACCAGACTGGACTGTTGAGCAGCCACCGTAGCGTATCAACTCCAAGATAATCACAAGCGCGTTGCCCCCACCCTTTATTGATTTGAGGGTTGGTCGAGTTTAGGGCTTACCTATAGGTGCGTTCATTTGAATAAGTGTAGCCGCTTTCAGACTGATTGCAATGTTAGAACATTGTTTGAGTCACGTAACGCAATACCGAGTTTTTCCATCACAATCATTACGGAATACCATGTTTGTATCTACACGATGAGAATCTAGAGAAAACGCCTAATCCAAGGAGCAGGGCAAAACAATATTAACAAAAGCCAGACATCGGCAGGTAGGTACTTAAATCTTATAAACACTAATACATCATACGATCCAAACACTGTGTATATATATACCTCTAAATTTAGAGGGAATCGCCCGCGAACATGAAGCCGTATGAAAATAGCGAGCTGCTTACTCGGGGAAGATTCAACGCGCAATCCAATTCAGCCCCCCTATTCTGTAACTTGTTTTAACCTCACCTCTACGCTCACCCACAAATATATCTTGACACCGCAATGCGTAATAACTAAGCGTAGGAAGGGGTCTAGTTTCGTGACGGGTGACCGGCAAGGTGAGCCGCTTTAGCGCGTAGTGAATGACAGCCCGGGTTTACCTGACCTACAGAGCTGTTTACATGCTATAGGTAGTATGTAGCTTACCAGTCGGGAGACTAAATGTATAAATAGGGTTGCAAGTGTACCTACAGCTACGATACTAACAATACTTAATGTTATCACATCATATATTATGTCATATGAAAATGTGAGGGTAAAATATGGCTTGAGTTACTTATCTTAAAAACGCCTGCTCAAGTCAACAGGATTATGTAATTTGGCATTTCAAAATCCTAGTGTTATAAAACTTATAAATATACTTTAGGTATACAAAAATTAAAACCTGCACCAATAACAAAATTAGGTGTTTGTGTCGTGTTACTTTACTTACACATTTTATTAAACTTAAATACCCGTTACATCGCATTTCATATAGTTACGAAAATAGTAATATAACTTATGAAATAGTATACTTTGATGACAAATTTCCATACATCAGGGAATCTATTCGACTTGGCTTAGCTATAATAGGACAAACTTAGCTGGAATGGAATCAAGTCAATAGTCATACACAGATGAAGGTCGTATAGGCACCCAGATTCAGTTGCGTTAAAATGCGCCCCTTCTTTTCTATACAAAAAATACAGCTTATATTAACTTCCAAAGAATGTCTAGAATTTGAAAAAATATGGAAGATAATAGGTCGGTTTGACCATATTCGAAGCCAGACTCTGCAATATGATAGAAGAGTATGGAGACAGTCAGCACGAAAAGCTCCGGTATTGGAAGATAATAGGTCGGTTTGACCATATTCGAAGCCAGACTGCCATATGATAGAAGAGTATGGAGACAGTCAGCACGAAAAGCTCCGGTATTGGAAGATAATAGGTCGGTTTGACCATATTCGAAGCCAAACTCTGCAATATGATAGAAGAGTATGGAGACAGTCAGCACGAAAAGCTCCGGTATTGGAAGATAATAGGTCGGTTTGACCATATTCGAAGCCAGACTCTGCAATATGATAGAAGAGTATGGAGACAGTCAGCACGAAAAGCTCCGGTATTGGAAGATAATAGGTCGGTTTGACCATATTCGAAGCCAGACTCTGCAATATGATAGAAGAGTATGGAGACAGTCAGCACGAAAAGCTCCGGTATTGGAAGATAATAGGTCGGTTTAACCATATTCGAAGCCAGACTCTGCAATATAATAGAAGAGTATGGAGACAGTCAGCACGAAAAGCTCCGGTATTGGAAGATAATAGGTCGGTTTAACCATATTCGAAGGCATTAATTACAAGTAGATAATTATTAGCCGCACTTGATTGCTATTATGCAGTTATTCGCCGGTGTTGCCAGTTGTAACTTGGACCTTTATAAAGGAGAAGGCATAATATTATACCGGTTATTTATTGCCCTTCTCATTATCATTAAACATATATACTGTGCTGTTATTCGAGTTGCAAATATGAATTAATCAACATCAATTGATACCAAAACCTCTCATAACAATAGAAATATCTGAACCAGGAATATATTGAACTACTTATACGTTTTATAATTATTTGTTACTTTATTTAAATTACTATGTAACTTAAGGTTGTCTACAAAAATAAATTTGTTAGGTATTAGGTATATCATAATATCAACAATAGAAATTTTAAATGCCAGTATATTACAAATTGAGAACACTAAAAATTTATTTTATTACTTATAATAAATATACACATAACTATCTGTGACTTAGATTAGTATTTGAATATATATGTACGCCAACAAGTTAATAAAATTGTATGTAATATTAAATTCATACGTAACTCGAACCGTACATTTTGTTAGACAAGGGACTAATTAAATAAAAGTTTCCATTACCTATTACTCATAATCATAATACACGTCGATCTAGAGAGCTCGATTAATAAAAAGTTGGAGTTATACAGACATACTCGTACATAATAACAATTATATACGAACGATATTAATATTACTTTAGTTACTATTTTTAACATCGGTTAGCAGTTTTTATTTAGTTGTAGTTAGTGTAAATACTATTGCTTCACCTAACTTGCAACAGTTGCAATAATAACAAATACCTACTGAAAAGTACAACTATAAAACAATTTTAACACGGTGATTTCAATATAACTAAACACATTTTTTGTAGCACCTACTTTGTTATTAAACATAATAAACATAAGCCACTATGCAGTTCATATTTACTTTGGTCCAAGCTTACTCAAAATTCTGCACAAAAGCTTGGATCAAAATTCGTTCGTGTACCGCTGGCCGGCTATTCCTATCTACAGGTCGTTTTTCTCAAATTTTGTGAGCAGGTTTGCGTTAATTTTATAGGTTTTTTTGGCGACTCACTTTTACAAAATGAAAACAAATAAGAGTGGCTCGCGAGTTCTACACACAGCTCACAGAACTACTAGTATATAATACTACGAAAGCCTCTAATCCCAACCCAATAGGTAGAAAGCAATAGGTATATGTCGTCACGTCGCGAATGATCTGTCGGTCAGCGCTCACGGTATTATAAAACGAGGGCAGTGTGGCACTGCCCGTCTAGATACGTACAGTCGAGGACAAAGAGATGTATACACTTTTGGACCTAATCGAATGCGGTCGCCTACACGGAACATACAGGTACGACACCGTGCTAGCTCAATAATCGAAACATAAATAGGTCACGTTACGTTACATATAATTATTACTAATGTAGCTTACATAATAAGAATACGAACGAGAAAACCCTCTCATACATGAGAGGAGGCCTGTGCCCAGCAGTGGGACGTATATAGGCTGATGATGTGATGTGATTATGTGTGAACGAGAAAAACGCGTAGGTACGACTAGAACATCGAATTATCGGTCACAATGTTCAGAGATTCCCAACAATATACATTTATCATTAAATAATAAGTATCTAAAACAATCGGCTTCCACCAATTGAAATCACGAGAAGTAGGTAACAAGAATCCTTATAGCTATTAGATTAAAACTGTAGTACGGGACGGGATGCGGCATCTACGATAGGTGCACGTGAAGTCATAAGTACAGTACTAAACGTAATTTCGTTTACTACCATTATATATTCCAAATCATACAGCATATACTTATTCCCCACAATTTCAATTTAATTTGTAATCTGACATTTCAGACAACATGTAGTATTTAGGAAAATATACTACCCCTATCGTAGATTACGCATTACATACCGTTAAATAGTAAGGTACATAGTGACGATAGATTCTCAAGCCTTTTCTTCGCAATATACTAAATTGCTTATTAATAGCGGTATTGCTCGAGGAATACGCTAGTTTATGCATAATTATGGCGAATTTAGAAAGACTAGGACATTGCCTACACTCAATAATACATTTACTTAAACATAATATTGAGTCGATAAGGATAACGGTAGTTAACTGACAACCATGTAACAGTGTACATACAGCATAAAGACGTACCAGTGAAAATTCAAATATCATTTTATATTGCTCACCATCTACAACTCCATTCGATGTTAATAGTTTCATCTTATTAGCATGTAAGGCCGGTGCCAAGAACGCTAAATAAATAAAATAGCTATATATGTTTAACGGCGTCCGCGAGTAGATACGCTGCTCACTGGGGCAAGTAAACGACGCGGCACGAGCAAGCGCGCGTTTCCCCTCGCTGGTCTTACAGCGCCAGGCGACTTCAAATCAGCCAAATGGGAAGCGTAGCCATCGCTCAAAGTGGTAGCCATATGGTTATACTTTTTACTAATACGCCCAATCGCATATATATGCTTAGCAGACAACCCACAGTTGTTATACACGCTAATATCTTTTCCGGATCCATAAGCAGCATAGAGAATAACGCCGTGCTCGCTTATGAGGCTTTGCAAGTGTGCTGCTTTATGACCGAGGGGGTCTGTTGAGAATCCATCAGAGAAAAATACCAGCCCGTGAGGGAAGTTGTGTTCTGCTAACCACGACACGACTCTCCGTTGTTGCATATCAGGTCTGCCGGTGATGTATAATATGAGGTAACCCAAGTCTTGCCAGAAACGTACTACATCCACAGCACCAGCCCTGACTTTTGGATCCCGGCCAGTCACAGAAACACTCGCAGTAAAGGAGCCGTCAATGCTGAAAACTACACATTCTGTTTCGGGAGGAACTACAGCCAGATGAAAACTGCAGCTTGTATGGTCTCCTCTGACAACGAGTCTGAGCGGATATATACCGCAAGCCACACTCTGTTTTTCAGTTAGGGTGTATGAAATCCTACCAGTTTTATCTGTGACCACTGTAGACAACAGTGTCCATTCACCCGCTGGAGGGTCTTTCATCATGTGAATGTCCACTTTCTCGCCAGTCAAAGTAATCATGTCCAAGGGACCATACATGAATCTGGCAGAGAAAGTTTGTGAACATCCTTCCTTGACTATCACGTCATTAGCTCTATGATTAGCAGCAACATTTTTGAGTTTGACGGACGTCCTCTTTTTTATCCATTTTTCTCTCTCTTGTCCTGGCTTGAACGACTGGTTATCCTTATCGTCCGAGTGGCCGTATAGAGCCAAATCGAAATGTCCAACTTGTCGTAGTATAAATGCTATTACGTCAGAACTCTCCCAATAGCTAGCGTGAAACAAATGAGGCAAAGCATTCATAGGAAAGTTGCTTAACCCCTCTGGGCAATACAACGCATAGTCTAACCGCTTCGATCCCCACCATTTTTGTTGCAAGGCATTCATAGTAATTAGTGGAATGTTATCAACCAAGCCGCTGACTGTACTTTGCATGGATACTTCGGAAAGCCGTCTCAACACAGGAGTTGGGGGCATTTGCAAATGGTCCCCAAACAATTGCGGGTGACTTTGAATTAGTTCCAATAAGTGGTATGGTTGACCATTACCTAGTGGATATTTGGCATACCTCGCAATGTTTATCGGTGGCAAATTTGTGAATCTGGCCGAAAGTAACGGCTCCAATCTAGCAGCTACCGGATCCGTGGGGTGAAATAAATTAAACACTTGTTGAACCGGTGGTTTAACAATATCACGATATTTATCATCAGCGATCTTCCTTGATGCTACTATAACCGACAGAGGACTGCCAAATGTAAAGAAGTCACTAACATCAAATTCAAGTTTAACTTGATTGTCACTCGTCGAAGACGATCTCCTTCTCGGAGTGGGAGCTTGGAGATGAGATTTGTTCATATAATTCTCAGTTGGGTCATTAGGAATGGTTATTTCAGTATCTAAAATGCTGTTCTCGCTATCATGCCGCGATTGGTACTGCAAAGTACGACAAAGTGAGTCATAGGCGAGAATAGAGCCCATGCTATCGCCAACTATGCACACTTGACCACTAAACCCTTTCCCGTCACTTGACTTCACGAATTCATTATAAACCGCATTAGCAGAATGAATAGTCTTTGTCACCGATTCAGGGTAGTCCGGCGAATTTGTAGCAATTAAAGGAATTGCACCAATAGGAATTAAATCGTTAGTAAAGGATGGTGTTTCAATAGTAGATGGTGAACAATCAAAACTATAAGGACTTAATGTAGATAGTATTCCTAGACTTTCCGTACAAATTGATGGACATGGAACTAGCTTTATTACTATGTGACCCACAAGAGTCGGATAGTGTTGGCGCATGACGGATTCAAAAGCACCTTTAAACGTTGTTACGTCTGATTTCTTAGCTGTCATATCAATATTGGCATCTAAAACGCTACCAGCATGAAATACTAATATTAATACTGTTGTTTGACATGTCCCATGAACTAGTGTATCAGGGCTGCCGTCAATACTTTGGTGACTTTGTAGTGTGCGGATTCGGCGAGAACCCCTCTCAGAAGTAACACGTTTTAAGAAAGAGGGATTGAAAATACTATCTTCTTGGTTTTGATCGGTCTGTGACGGTGATATTTCGATGTCTGCTTCATCAAGAGAACAAATAGATGACCATTTGTTCAACGAAGATTCACAGTCGTAAAACTCGTCTTCAGACCCAGTTTCCGTCTCAGATTCTCTAACGAGGGTTTCCATGCGCCAATTGTCTACTTGAGCTTGCAAGCTCTTTATAGACCCAGAAGACGATGACCTCAGATTAGATTTAGAGCTTTTGTGTTCTGATGGCGGAGTTCCTTCGGGGCTCAAATGTTTTTGCATCTTCTTCTCTAAATTATTTTTCTTTTTCACCAATGGAGTTGGCACATCTTCATTTTTTTCCAGGCTACTCATTGTGGCAGCTAGAGATTTAGAATTCTCCTCAGAAATATCCTGTTCATCACTTGTCTCCCCTGCCATCTTCTTTTGGAGCGCTAATTGAGTCTGGCGTTCTATTTCCCTTATGTCTTCCATCGTTAACCCATGCCACTCGTCCTGCCAGGCCCACGCCTGCCGATGAGCGCGTAGCATTGTTTTCCGCAAAGCAACATCATGAATAAATTTCTCTAGTTTGGTTTGCATACCCCAGTAGCGAAATTCCACCCTACACAGTTTATAAGCACACATTAGTGATTTCCCATTAGCCAATGGTTGTTGTTTCCCCTGAACTTCTTTCCAATAATCCTCTAGCCAAGACTCGGCTAAGGGACCTCTGTTGCAGTTCTGAGACACAAATAGAGTCGGGTCTTCTTCTTTAACGTAATCGGCGCCATATAGTTGATCTTTGACAACATCTATAACATCAACTATTCTATTTTTTAAGTCACTGCCAGATAATTTGAAGACATTTTCTTGGTGGCCATTGTCCCCAAAGTAGTAAGTTTCTATTTCTAACGAGAATTTTTCAACAAATGGACATGTATATCTGGTTTTTGTGTATGGATAAGCATTCCAAGCTTCCTCAGACACAGTTAAAGCTGATTTTGGCAGTAGACTTTTGAACCATCCTGGTAAATGACTACCAACATGGTATATTTTTTGTGTGTACTGACCTTTACCTCCAGGCCCATCTTCATAAGGTTCATTGACCAGGATCTCCACACCACTGCCTTCACCAGAGCTCTCATCTCTACTCTTCTTTGCAATCATATACAGCTGCGCAATCCTATATTCTTCTACTGTGAGAGGTAAAGGAATTCTATATTCTTTAATCAACATCTTGGCTGAATTTGTATTTTCTAGGGTCCAAAAATATCTGAAACAAAGAAAATAATAAAAATATCAAATATGATATAGACTGTGGTGATTCTTGTTATTATTGCTGGATTGAATAGATTACTGATACATGTTATGATGATGGAAATACTTCAGTACAATGCTGCATAACAATGTCCAGCTTTGGCTATATCAATATTAATTTTAACACAAGGATTCACGATGCGAAGTTGATTTACTACCTGACTTGCTACCTGATCATATAAAGAATGACCCCAACAATAATAAATGTATTAATACCTTAAAACAATTTTTAGTTGCAAATGCTTTTTACACAATAAATGAATATTCAGATCGCAAAAATAATGTCCATTAAGAAGTGATAATTCAAATAAATTATTATTATTATACCGTGACATTTCAGTACCAAACACAAAATTGTAAAAAATTAATTGTTATTATTATTAATTGATTATTATTATATCACGATATTTTTTTTTTAATGTTAATTTTAATTTTAACCAAGAATTTTATTTATATTTTTACTAACTACACTAACTAACTATTGTTTGAATTATTATTATGAATTTTACTTCTTAATTTATTGTTTGTAATTATGATGATTATACTAGTCCCATTATTATGTTATAATATTGCAATACCCTCACAGGGTTGTGTTAGAACTTATTACTATCTTTAAGATCTTAAATTGTACACACAAACGCAATGATTAAATGAAATGAAATAAAATGATCACACCTATATGCTAATGTTATGACTACAAAGACTTGTTTATTTCAAGAACATTTGGAGACAGAATATTTGTTAATTAAAGAAGTATTGACTAGTGTAGTGTAATAACATTTGGCTAGTGTTATTTCAGGACACTATTATTTTCTTTGGTTTCCACAGCACTGAAATATCCATACAATACAATCCATATTCATACTTATATTACATATCCATACTAATAATATAAATACGAAAAAAACTCTGCCTATCTGTGTTACTTTTTCACACTTAAACCACTGAACCGTTTGAAATGTAATTTGATATGGAGATAGTTTTAATCCTCGGGAAGGACATAGGATACTCTAAAATAACTAATATGAGTAGGCCTATGGAAATTCCTGATTAGGGAAACTGGTTCCGACCCAGGTATTGTGAAGCTACAATATAGGTAAACAGGTTCTAACATTGCATGCCTAGTATGGAAAAAAAGCTCAGTGAAATTTCTTGATAAAAAGTATTTTGAGTATTTAAGTTTATTATTAAATAATAGCCTAGTGGTTCAGGCATGCGGCTGTCAAGCGGCGGTCGTGGGTTAGAATCCTGGCTCACACCAATGACTTTTTCGGAACTTAGGTACGGAATATTACCGTTAGCTTTTCGGTCTAGTTTTCCCTCTGGGTTGGAAGGTCTGATGGCAGTCGATTTCATAAAAGGAATGCTTGCGCCAAAACTTGGGATTAGGTGTCAATGCGGACCCCGGGCTCGTTAAGGGCGCCACCGGGAATAATGATAGGAGGGATGATGAAGTTTACTATTAATAAAAATAATGAAATGAAGGTCAATTTTCTCCTATAAACAGCCACTGAATATATATTTTTTTTAAATGACCCATAAACCCATAATTGAGCTCCATAATAAAATGTAAGAGGGGGAAAATTGTGGTCTGATTCGAATGAAAATATATGTTATTTAACATGTTTATTAAAACAACTTGCAAAAAATGCAATCCTTCCTTAATAGCAAAATATAATTTCAATTAGATTCCTCCACACATTCCTTAGAAATCTTAACAGCTAATTAAGTGATCCCATCTAAACATTCTTCATCTTAAACAGTCAGCAACTGATGATTCTATTAGCACCTAATAAAGTGGCACAATACAATATTCCCATTTGTTTGACACTAGTCCTTCTTATATTAACTAGGTCTTAACTTTTGACTTGAATTGAATTGAATATTTGTTCCTGAGTTAGGGATGTTTTCTATGTATTCGTATTTATATACAATGTGTTAAAAAATAACGCAAAACCGTTTAAGGGTGTAACAGGCATCATGTTCTGATAAGTAAAAAGTAAGAGAAAAACTTTATTGACGCAATTTTATTTCATTAGTATGTAGCATTGGCCGACTGGGGCTGCTCCACACAAGAATAAAAATATTGTTCTATACTTAACTATTGTAAAGGTAGAATTTAAGTATTCATTGTAAAAGTTAAGATGCTTTTTTTGGGATAAAATATGTAAACCATGTAATAAGAAATGTTGACGATACATAAAACATGAAGTTGATAACTACTAATATAATCTACTACATGCCGACACAAGTTTCAAATTACTTACTTAATAATGCATCTGACATTAACCTCTAGCACATAAGTGGGGTCATGGCCGTGATATTGATGCATCAATATATATATCGTGATATATAATGCGAGATTCTAATACAAAAAACGCATTTTTTTTTAAAGAACACAATAACTTTTTGTACAAATGTAAATTGATAAAGATACTTAGGAGTGTTCCACAGCTAGCTAGTGATTAAATCCAATATTTAGAAATTATCGAAATAATTTACGTATCGTTTCATCAAACTTGTGTAAATATCATCAAAATACCGTAATTTTTTTGCGATAATGAAAACTGAAATGTAGAATTGTGTGAGTCGAACAAATTAGATAGTATTGAATGATATCTCACCAGATTTCACATCCTAATTAGGTTTTATAAAATATAACATCACAACAATGACACATTATCACACAAACATAATTTTATTTCATCACATCAAACAAGCCTCCGATGGAGAACTACGAATGAACTTTGACATTTACATCGCGCAAACTCCAACTCCGAATGTCAAAACGCCTCGAAACCCGTTCCTCTACATCTATCTACGTTCTATTGTGTGCTATATAGTACATTGTAATTATCCGTCTCTCAAACATCATTACATAAAGATACATGATACATCTTTTGTGGAAAAGAATAATACATTTTGCTGATAATTACAATGTTTTGAGGCATAAACTTATCAAATTGAATTACGATAAAACATCATGTAAGTAAATAGGGTGTCCGTAAATCGGAACGTTGTATTATTACTGATTCTGCGATTTCTGCGTAGATGAAGGGCTTATTCATAGTCGCATCCTCAGTACATTCAAGTTTTAGAATGTTATTTGATTACTAGTAAATTCCTTCGTTTTTGAGTCCAAGAGTAGTTAGGTTTTAGTAGAGGTAACACCTCTGGAGCTGCGTCCATGAGCTACGGTGTCTTTTTACCATCAGGTAGGCCGCATACTTGTTTGCCACCAAAGTGGTATGAAAGTAAATTACCACACTACGGATCAACGTTCCATTTAAAAGGAAAGGGACACTGACCAGTTGACCACATGTATTAGGGTGGTATTCCACATGCCGAGATCTTTGTCTAATATGCATTGCATCTCACTCACTCTTTAAGAAAAATGTGAGACACAAATACACACTAGAAAAGTGGAATACCACCCTTATAAAAGACAGTAGGTAGTGTAGTGGCAAATAAGCGTACGGCGGCTTCCCTGATAGTTAGCGGAAACCAGACGCTCAACTCAAGAGGAGGCGTATGGACATATAGCTACTTAGTTCGCAACGCGAATGCGCAAGGGTTGCCGTATTAGATTTGTAAAATTGTAACTAACTTGACTTCATAGAGTCTGACTAGTTTTACTGTTATACATACTTAGTTAGTACTTACCGACTTACGGGGATGTCTTGATTCGAGTCGATTCGCTAACACCACGCCCCTTTGGAGAAAGACATATATGCTTATACTAGCGGCCGCCAGCGACTTCGTCCCCGTAGATTTTTGATGATGACAATAAGTTATATGTAAAATAGGTAAGTGAACTTTATTCTTAGTTAAAATGGTCTAGACATATTACATTTCAAACAGTGGCAGACACTGATATGCGATTGTTAAAGAATTTTTAAAGATTTTCCAATCAGATTACGGAAATTGTTTGCAGAATGCTTACGTAATACTTATTCCGTCAGTTACCTGATGCTTTAATCTAATTTTAATCTTTGGCAAAAATGACTCTGCAAGATATAGAGCGACGCATGGATTTGGAGCTAGAAAATAGGGATCTTAGTTATTATGAGTGAGATTAAAAAAATATATATATCGTAAGGCTGTTAAAACAATCTTAAACTCAGCACTGGAAATCGAGAAATGGAGACAGGTTAAAGAAGAGTAGGTACATCTCTTTAAAAAATCCAGTGTTCCCCGTACAAAACCTTCAACCTTTCTTAACCCCATTGGGATAGAATTTCCTTAAACGCTGAAATTTTTTTTTGTATTTTAATAAGTTAACTTTCTACAAAGTTTCAAGTCTCTAGTTCAAAAAATAATGATATTTCCCCCATACAAACATTGCACCCCCATTTAACCCCCTTAGGGGTAGAATTTTCTAAAACGCTGAAATTCATTTTCTGTATCTTATGAAATGAAGTGAAATTTCTTTATTTGCTTAAAATGATGTACGTATAAAGATGGTATGGTAAATGGTAAATAATGTCCATATAATGTCAATACCTTATAAAAGTAGGCATGCAAATCTATTTATTATAATGTACATGCATGGCAAGGGGAGGATATTGAGCCTTTTAAAAACAGGCTTACATGACTCTCTAGCTGAAATACCACTTAATGCCCTGATGCATTTTTTTTGAGCTTTGAATCTCTTTCAATTTTTCGTAACCTTAATAAGTAATCTTTCTACAAATTTTCAAGTTTCTAGCTCAAAAGGAAAAGTTTCCCTCATACAAACTTTGCACCCCTATTTAACCCCCTACGAGGTAGAATTTTCTAAAACGCTGCCTGCCGTTTTTTTGTATTCTAATAAGTAATCTTTCTACAAAGTTTCAAGTTTAGCTCAAAAAATAAAGTTCCCTCTTTGCACCCCTATTTAACCCCCTTGCGGCGGAATTTTCTAAAACGCTGAAATCACTTTTTTTGTATCTTTATGAGTAATCTTTCTACAAAGTTTTAAGTCTCTAGCTTACAAAATAATGATTCCCCCATACAAATATTGCACCATCATTTAACGCCCTTAGGGGTAGAATAAATAATAATTAATCATAATAAATAATAATAATTTCTAAAACGCAGAAATCACTTTTTTTGTATTTTAATATATAATGTTTTTACAAAGTTTCAAGTTTCTAGCTCAAAAAATAAAGTTCCCTCCATACAAACTTTGCACCCATATTTAACCCTCTTAAGGTTGGAATATTCTTAAACGCAGAAGTTGCTTTTTTTTATTCTAATTAGTAATCTTCCTACAAAGTTTCAAGTCTCTAGCTCAAAAAAAAAGATTCCCCCGTACAAACTTTGCACCCCTATTTGACCCCCTTAGGGAAGGTATTTCCAGAAATCCATTCTTGTCCCTAGCCCACGTTATAAAAATAACCTAAAGTTACAAAACTCTAGTTTAAAAAATAATGTTTCCCCCATACAAGTATTGCACCCCTATTTAACCCCCTTAGGGGTGGAATTTTTTTAAACGCAGAAATTACTTTTACTGTATTTTAATGAGTAATCTTTCTACAAAGTTTCAAGTTCATAGTTCAAAAATTAATGTTTCCCCCATACAAACATTGCACCCCTATTTAACCCCCTTAGGGGTGGAATTTTCTTATACGCTGAAATTACTTTTTTTGTATCTTAATAAGTAATCTTTCTACAAAGTTTTAAGTCTCTAGTTCATAATATAAAGTTTCCCCCATACAAACTTTGCACCCCCATTTAACCCCCTTAGGGATGGAATTTCCAAAAATCCCGTCTTATCGGTTGCCTACGTCATAAAAGGAAGTTCTGGTGTAAATTTCAAGTTTCTAGTCCCAGTAGTTTCGGCTGTGCGTTGATGAGTGAGTCAGTCTGGACAAAGGTATTTATATATATATAGATTAACTAGCTTTTGCCCGCGACTTCGTCCGCGAAGAACTTGAGAAAAAATATTTCTATTTTTTTTTAGGCGTGACCTTAATTACTTATCGCTGTCCAAAACAAACTACTACCATTTTCAGGGATGATTTTCGAGATAAAAACTATCCTAAATCCTTCCAAAGGGTCTCAAATTATCTCTATGCCTATGTTCATGTAATTCCGTTCTGGGTTTAGGCGTAAAAGGTTTAAATTGCTAAAATGCTTAATTTAAATGTCAGTTTTTTTTTAATATACATTCATTTGTAACTACCTACTTAAATTGTTTGTTTTTCATAATGTATTGAAGGTTTTTTCTTATGTCTACTAAGCTACATTACCTACTGATTTTTTTTGCCATAATCCGTTTAGTAGTTTCAATTACGTTTGTCCGGGGGCCTGTAAAGTTTTGAAAGTAAGATTATCATACGGCAAAAGACGTAGAGCTTTCCATCTCTATCCCCAGTCCCCATTTAACGGTGATATAGAAAATATATTATTTTGATTAGCCAAAATAAACTTCACAAAAGAAATAAAATGATCCGCAGTTTTAATCTAACATTACCTTTTTTTCGGTTTGTGAGCAAAACCTAACCTAACCTAACCTACTTTTCTGGTAGCTGTTCGGTTCTGTAAGGGTCGCAGTTCTAACTTAACCTACTTTTCTGCTAGCAGTAGGATTATGTATTCTGAATTAATGGCTTACCAATACCAATTAATATATATGTCTGACCGAAGTACTCCGTTACTTCAAAAAATACTTGTTCCCCATACTTTCAACCCCTTGAACCTCCAACCTTAAAGGAAGAGTATAAAAACGCAGTACTTCATTTGTTTTCTAGTCCTTGACCGAACTGACAATACCCTTATTTTAAAATTGTCTTGCTCCCCGTATAAATTTCCAACTCTTTTCTGCCCCTTTAGGGGGTGAATCTCTTTTAACTCTCTGTAAGACCAGAAAATATTGGTATTTTCTTGTCTTCAAGGAAACAGTCTAAAACCGATGTGACAAATCTCTTACTTTAAAAATGTCTTGGTCTCTATACAAACTATGAACCCCCTTTTAGTTCTATTAGGAGATAAATAAATAAATGCCGGGCAAGTGCGAGTCCGACTTGCGCACTAAGGGTTCCGTACCATTATCTATAAAAACAGCATAAAAAAACATTTTTTGCATGGGAGACCCCTTAATTTTTTTTTTATTTTTAGTATTTGTTGTTATAGCGGCAACAGAAATAGGTACATAATTTGTGAAATTTCAACTGTCTAGCTATCGCGGTTCTTGAGATACAGCCTAGAAAAAAACAAAAACGTTTGTTGTATGGGAGCCCACCTTAAGTATTTATTTTATTTTGTTTTTAGTATTATTTGTTATAGCGACAACAGAAATACATAAATTGTGAAAATTTCAACTGTCTAGCTATCTTGATTCTTGAGATACAGCCTGAAAAAAACGTTTGTTGTATGGGAGCCTCCCTTCAATATTTATTTTATTTTGTGGGTGGTGGCGTCTGGTGACAGACAGACGGACAGACAGCGAAGTCTTAGTAATAGGGTCCCGTTTTTACTCTTTGGGTACGGAACCCTAAAAAATGCTAAAATTGGTTTAGCAGTCTTTTAACATACAGGCTACAAATGTCTTGCTTAAAAATTTTCTTGCTCTCAATACAAACTTTTCACCCTTTGGGGTGAATTTTTCCAACACGCTTAAAGCTCTTTTTTGTATTCAAATAAGTAATCTGTCCACAAAGTTTCAAGTTTCAAGCTCAAAAGGAAAAGTTTCCCTCCTACAAACTTTGCACCCCTATTTAACCCCCTTCAGGGTAGAATTTTCTAAAACGCTGACAGTCCTTTTTTGTATTCTAACGAGTAATCTTCTTACAAAGTTTCAAGTCTCTAGTTCGAAAAATAACGTTTGCCCCATACAAACATTGCACCCCTACTTAACCTCCTTAGGGGTAGAATTCTCTAAAACGCTGGAAGTGCTTTTTTGTAAGTTAATAAGTAATCTTTCTACAAAGTTTCAAGTCTCTAGTTCAAAAAATAATGTTTCCCCCATACAAACATTGCACCCCTGGTTATCCCGCTTAGGGGTGGGTTTTTTCAATACCCTGAAATTACTTCTCTCGTATTGTTATAAGCAGTCCATACACAGAGTTTCAAGACTCTCACTTAAAATAGGTAATAACAGGTTTGTACGGAACCCTCGGTGCGCGAGTCCGTCTCGCACTTTGACGATTTGTTTGTATTCAAATAAGAAATCTATCTATACAGTTTCAAGTCTCTAGCTCAAAAGGAAAAGTTTCCCTCATACAATCTTTGCACCCCTATTTAAACCCTTTTGGGGTGGAATTTTCTAAAACGCTCAAAGATTTTTTTAGGTATTCTAATTAGTAATCTTTCTACAAAGTTTCAAGTTCATAGCTCAAAAAGGAAAGTTCCCTTTATTTACTTTGCACCCCTATTTTACCCCTGTAGGGGTAGAATTTTCGCAAACGCTGAAAGTGCTTTTTTTGTATCTTAATGAGTAACCTTTCTACAAAGTTTCAAGTCTCTAGTTCCTAAAATAATATTTTCCCCATACAAACATTGCACCCCTAGTTAACCCGCTTAGGGGTGGGTTTTTTCAAAACCCATAAATTACTTTTCTTGTATTGTAATAAGGAGTCTATACACAAAGTTTCAAGTCTCTCACTTAAAATTTTACTCCATCCCCATACAAACTTTCAACCTCCTTTTGACCCCCTTAAGGGTGGAATTTTCAAAAATCCCTTTTTAGTGGGTACTTTTGTTATATACCCCACCTGTTGTGAAAAAAACAGCTCTCTAGGATCAACGGTTTGGGCTGGGCGTTGATTTAAGTGAGTGAGTCTATTTAGATGTTTTCCGCACACGAGAAAACGAGATGCAAAATTCTTCGGGAATGGTTTTTTTTTTAACAATTTCGATAAGTACATAACTTTGTGAAGTGAGATTTAAAATGAGGCTATCCGCATCAGAACCAAGGTATACTTAACAGATATAGCCCTCCGAATAGCTAAACTTAAGGGCAGTGGGCGGGGCACATTGCACGTAGAACCGATGACCGGTGGGACGGAAAAGTTCTCGAGTCTCTCTCGAGAGACTGATGACCTGGGTCCTGAGGTGAACAAAAAAAAAAGACCCGCCTTGGTTTTTTGTTCTATAGAACAAGTTTTAAGCAATCATATTTCGGTTAAATCAGCAAAACAATCATTTAGCCAAGATACATATATCTTAAAATCAGTTTTTGTTGCTTCACAAATTAGTCAGAACTGCGTTTAAAAATTCGATATTTTCCAATGCTCGCCGGCGACACAGTTGTCGGCCAAGGCCTGAAATTAATTATTTATGATCTGAATGAATTGTGGCGCCCAAACCGCGGTGTGAAGGGTATTTTACAAAAATAAGATTAATTAAATGCACTATAGTAACTATGAATAATGCACCGCTAGTCCTAGATGATGGACACACTGAAATCGATAACGCGCCTGAAATAAAGCGCCGCCGCACCGTAGTCACTCGCCTTGTTTTCATATAGGTACGTACACAATGCGATGTAGTGAACGGGCCGTATTTACAGTTAAATTAAAAGCATAGGAGTCCTTCAAAATACTATGTACCTGTCACCTTCGCAGCAAACGAAGTGCTCACTGACGAGGTCCCTGTTTACAAGGCGTTTTCAGATATTTTTTGCGCCTTGTACAACCCTAACACAGTAAACTGACGACCCTGTATAATTATATTGAACCTTATTCATGATGCACATAAAGTGCAAGGATGGTGTTGGCGATGTGTTCGATTTCGACGGCAACTGTAATCTATATAGTTTTATCATCATCATCATTTAGTAGTAGTTATTCAAATGTTTATTATTATGTAAGGTGCAGTTTGATGCGTCAGTAATTAAACAATTGACTGTGCAGTGTATTAGGTAACTAATTATATCAGTCGATCATAATAACCACATCGGGTTGGTAATGGTTATGGCTACCTACCTTTTGTATGCATAACTATTATGTAATCATTTATAAACAATCGTAGCCAATTGTATGAGTTAGGTGTGAATTAAACAGAGACGGCGTAAGGCCTAGTTCAGATGAGAAGCGCTCAACGCGCGTTTTAGTGGTAGCCCCACAAGCCCAATTTCATAAGAAAACCGCAAATCGATGTACAGTTTAGCCGTTTGGCACACGCATACTAGAGGTCAAAACAATTTTTTTGGCCCGCAGTTCCTAAAAAAAATTCCCTTAGGGGGGGAGTGCCGAAACATTTTTCTTTTTGTATGGAAAAAAAAAAAATATTCTGAAAGCTATCGTGTGTAGTATCATATGAAAGGGCTTTTTGAGGCGATTCTAAAAATATGCCACATCATTACATTTTAGCCGTATTTTTTAAATTAAAACAAAAATAATTTTCGAAACATACCAAGTTTGGGCTCCTCTAGACACGATATGGCTGATTTTTTTTAAATTCAATATACCACAAATGATACGTGATATTGATGGAAAGAACACGAAACCCATAATATAGGCTCCTGACACTATCGCCTTAGCAATGCTTTTAGTATGACGTTTGCTTAAGCCTAACTATAAGGTTACTCGCTCTCTATGTTCTGTGGTCGCTTACACGTCATTGTTAAAGCATATTATTTTTCTATTAATTACTAATTAAAGTCAAGTCTTAGAGAAAGCCATTTCTTTTATTTCATCAGGTTATGGGCACCTCACTCAGTAGTGCGTTATAAGATTTGGCTAATAAATAAAAAGTAAAGTAAAAGTACATAACCTCAAATCACGCGGACGCCGGAATTCTTTTCAGCATTTCAGATACTTACAAAATGTCTTCGCAAAACGGTTTACTGTCCATTGAAAAGCTCACAGGACGTGATAATTGGTGCACATGGAGCTTTGCAGTGAAAGCTTTTTTACAATTGGAAGAACTGTGGGAAATTGTGCAAGGTACAGTTGTTGACGAAAAAAAGGACATAAAAGCGAAGTCAAAGTTAATATTGCTGGTGGATCCAATACTTTACGTCCATATCCAAGATGCAACCACGTCTAAACAGGTATGGGACAATCTTTCTCTTGCTTTTCAAGACTCTGGACTAGTACGCAAGGTCGGTTTATTGAAAGATTTAATTAATACCACCTTAGAATCAAGTAACAGTATAGAAGAATATGTTAACAAAATCATGTCATCAGCCCATAAATTGAGGAGTATTCATTTTGCTATTGATGATCAGTGGCTAGGAACTTTAATGCTGGCCGGCTTACCAGACATATACAAGCCCATGATTATGGCAATTGAAAGTTCAGGAGTTGAAATAAGTGCAGATTTGATTAAAACTAAATTGTTACAAGAAGTGAAATCTGCATCTGCATCAGATACAACAGCATTTTATGCGAATCCCAAGTCCAGACCACCTCATCACGCAAAAAATACACAGAGCCAAAAGACAAAGGGCCCCCGTTGCTATAATTGCAATAAATATGGACATTTAGGCAAGCAATGCTGGCATAAGAAAAATAAGACTAGCAATGATAAGTCATCTAATACTGGTTATATAGCTGCTTTTTCAGCGATGCAGTTACAAGATCACGAGAATTGGTATATCGACTCGGGCGCTTCAATGAACATGACAATGCACCGAGCCTGGCTGGATAGCGAGAAACCTTCGCCTGTACAAACCATAAGGATTGCAGACAACAAATCACTTCGTGTTGAATGCTGTGGTAATGTCACTATACGAACACCGGCTGAGAATGGGTTCAACACAATACAGGTGAGAGATGTCCTTTACATACCAGAGCTATCTACCAATCTGCTATCTGTCAGTAAAATTATAAAAGGTAACTGCAAAATTGAGTTTGACAAAAAAGGCTGCCAAATATATAACCAAGCGGGGCAAGAAGTAGCAAAAGCTGATCTTGTAAATGATACATATAGGTTGAATATTTATGATGACACAGTGAATGCGATGTCAGCTACTATTGACAATGATACCTACCTGTGGCACCAGCGTATGGGTCACTTGAACTTTACTGATGTGAAAAAAATACCGGCATGTACTTCAGGTGTAAAGATTTCACAGAACAATGAAAGTAATGTGTGCATAACCTGTATAGAAGGCAAGCAGACAAGAAAACCATTCCCGCATAACGGCTCACGGGCAAAAGAATTATTAGAGCTGGTACATTCAGACGTATGCGGACCAATGCAGGCTGTCTCAATTGGAGGTTGCAGGTACATAGTTACTTTTATTGATGACTTTTCAAGAAAAGTATTTGTATATTTTTTAAAAAGTAAAGCAGAGGTACATGATAAATTTATAGAGTTCAAATATAGGGTTGAGAATGAATTAAACAAGAAAATTAAAAAATTTCGAAGTGACAATGGAAAAGAGTACATTAACAAACAGTTTCAAAATACAATGAAAACATATGGCATATTGCATCAAACCAGTAACCCCTACACACCGGAACAGAACGGTCTCAGCGAGAGAATGAATAGATCACTAATAGAACGGGCAAAATGTATGATTCTGAATGCTAATTTGCAGAACTGCTATTGGGCGGAGGCAGTAGCTACTGCTGCACACATCATAAACCGTTCACCCACTCGAGCTCTCAAAGACATTACTCCGGAAGAGGTTTGGACCGGTGAGCAGCCTGACCTGAGCCATATGAGGGTCTTCGGGTGTAAGGCCATGGTTCACATTCCAAAGGAACATAGGCGAAAATTAGACGCAAAATCACGAGAGATGATTTTTGTAGGCTACAGTGAAAGCACAAAGGGCTACCGTTGTATAGACCCAAAGAGCAAACAGGCCATAATGAGCAGAGATGTTGTATTCCTGGAAACCACCGTGAAGCAAAAAAAGGTCTCTTCAGCACCTGAAAAAGAAGAAAACATATTGAATGTTGATAAAAATATCAAGCAAAATGAAATTAAAAAAATTGCATCTGATCAATGTGTACAAAAAAAGGTAGTATATATGCCAATACAGGAAGAAAATCAGGATACAGATGACATTGATGAATCCGATGAACAGAGCAGTTCAAGTTCTCAGAATGTTACTATCACTGATCAGAATCCTACTTCAGATTCTGAAACATTTGAAGATGGACTTGATGATACATACATACCTGAGGAAAGCTCAGACACTTCTCCACCCCGTCGAATTAATCTAAGACCACGAAGACGAGAAAAAGAACGCGATACTGCTACATTTCTATGTATAAATGGTGAGTTAGCTATGAGCATATTGGACAGTGATCCACAAGATATAGATGAGGCTCTCCATAGCAATAACGCAGAGAAGTGGATAGAAGCCATGAAGGAGGAACATGAATCGTTACTGAAAAATAAAACATGGACATTAGTTGACTTACCTAAGAATAAAAAAGCTATACCTTGTAAATGGGTATTTAAGACGAAGACAGACGAAAGCGGAAATGTAACGCGTTATAAAGCAAGATTAGTCATAAAAGGATATAAACAAGCAAAAGGCATAGACTATAATGAAATATATGCTCCTGTTGTTCGGAATACCTCAATAAGATATTTGATCGGTTTGGCAGCAAAATACAAGTTACAAATCCATCAAACTGATGCAATTACAGCCTTTTTGCAAGGAGAAATTGATAAAGAAATTTATATGTCACAACCACCATATTTCGAAAATGGAGAAAAGGTATGCAAACTAAACAAATCCATTTATGGCCTCAAGCAAGCAAGCAGGCAATGGAACTTAAAACTAAATGCTGCCTTACTCGAAATAGGTATGAAAAGATCAAAATTGGATCCTTGCATATATTTTCGAATAATAAATGACAAAGACATATTATTTATAACTGTATATGTGGATGACCTATTATATTTTTTCAACAACAATGATACAGCTATGGAAATAAAAAATAAACTTAAAGAGAAGTTTTTTATGAAGGATCTGGGTGCAGCCAAACACTGTATAGGATACAAAATTACACAGGAAGACAATGGAGACATTTCCCTTGATCAATCAGCTTATATACAAAAAATACTGAACCGGTTTGGAATGAATGAATGCAAACCTGTGTCTTCACCATGTGATGCAAATGTTACATTAAAAAAGGCAAGAAAAGAAGGAGATATATTGAGAGATGTGCCGTATCAAGAAGCAGTCGGTTGTTTATTGTATTTATCACAGGGCACAAGACCAGATATTACATATATAGTCAACACACTTAGCAGATTTAACAACCAACCTACTGCTGAACACTGGATGGCTGTCAAGAGAGTGCTCAGATATTTAAAAGGCACTTTATATACAAAACTCACATATAAGAGTGGCATACATACCAATATTGTTGGATACAGCGACGCTGACTGGGCCAGCGACTCTGAAGATCGACGGTCTTGCACCGGCTACATTTTTCTGTTTCAGGGTGCAGCTTTAAGTTGGAACTCACGAAAACAACAAACAATAGCCCTATCTACCTTGGAATCTGAATACATGTCATTGGCTACTGCTACACAAGAATGTATTTGGCTGAAACAATTGGAGGAAGATTTTTGGCCAAGTTTTTCAGGTATACCTACAATTTTATATTGTGACAACCAAAGCGCCATTAGTCTTTCAGGCAACGACATGTACCATCCGAGGAGCAAACATATTGATGTCCGCTATCATTTTCTACGGGAGCGGATATCCACAAACCAAATATCTGTGCAATATTTACCTACGAAAGAGATGATTGCTGATCTCCTAACGAAGGGGTTACAAGGACCAATGCACAGGAAGTTTACTGCATTAATGGGTTTGTGTCCAGGAGAGGATGATGGAAAGAACACGAAACCCATAATATAGGCTCCTGACACTATCGCCTTAGCAATGCTTTTAGTATGACGTTTGCTTAAGCCTAACTATAAGGTTACTCGCTCTCTATGTTCTGTGGTCGCTTACACGTCATTGTTAAAGCATATTATTTTTCTATTAATTACTAATTAAAGTCAAGTCTTAGAGAAAGCCATTTCTTTTATTTCATCAGATATCCTCATATCTAACCACAAAAAAAGCAATTTTGAAAATAATTGCATTAAGTATTTTTTTAAATTTTTCAATATTACCAAGTGAAACAATCAAATAAAAAAATTCTAAAAAAAAACTGTATGATATTATTTCTAAATTGCTTTCTTGGGGTTAGATATAAAGATATAACGGATCATTGGTGATACATTATATCTTGATATCCTTATCCTTATATATTACCTTGATATTTTGTGACAAAATAAACTAACCAAACTATACCAACTGATGAAAAAGCGCAGTTAAAGGGTTAAAGAGGTATTTCCCGTTGGATATATGGATACTACGTATCATTTAATGATTAATAAGTAACGTATCTGCAGTACAGTTCCATAAGTCACGTAAAATAGGTATTCAAGTAGAACTGTGTCCCTTGGTGATATTGAAAAATTAAAAAACAAATACTTAATGCAATCCTTTTCAAAATTGCTTTTTTGAGGTTAGATATGAGGATATCACGTATCATTTGTGGTATATTGAATTTAAAAAAAATCTGCCATATCGTGTCTGGAGGAGCCCAAACTTGGTATGTTTCGAAAATTATTTTTGTTTCAATTAAAAAAATATGGCTAAAATGTAATGATGTGGTATATTTTTAGAATCGCCTCGAAAAGCCCTTTCATATGATACTTCACACGATAGGTTTCTGAAAAAAAATTTTTTTTTCCCATACAAAAAGAAAAATGTTTCGGCACTCCCCCCCTAAGGGAATTTTTTTTAGGTACTGCGGGTCAAAAAAATTGTTTTGCCCTATAGTATGTGTGTGCCAAACGGCTAAACTGTACATCGATTTGCGGTTTTTTTAAGCGTAGGGCTACCACTATTTTGATAACGCGCGT
This sequence comes from Epinotia demarniana, assembly GCA_945867215.1. Taxonomy (NCBI): domain Eukaryota; kingdom Metazoa; phylum Arthropoda; class Insecta; order Lepidoptera; family Tortricidae; genus Epinotia; species Epinotia demarniana. Next base: position 14,035,409 of record OX244260.1, on the reverse strand, counting down.
TGAGCGCTTCTCATCTGAACTAGGCCTTAGGTGAAGGCGCGGTGCAGGCACGGAACGGATACGGTACGGAATTATATAGCAGAGGCCAAGAGACTTCTGGAAAATTGGGATCAGTAGCAATAAAAAAAGTGCGATTTTTCGATGCGCAGCTTCATACAGCGCCTTAAGGAAAAGTTTTGAAACGGCATCATCTGAAAAGTATATTTTTTTTCAATAATAATTTCTCTTTATTTTGGTTCATTTACATTTGCTCTATAATATTAAAGAATAATTATACGAAAAAAAGACAATTCACGCATCATTTAAGGTGGAAATTTTGCCGGATTTTTTGAATAAAGCATCTTAGAATAACATTTGAAAATGAAATCACCAAAACAAAAACGCTATTATAAATTAATATTTTTCAAAACCGTATTTTTCGTGGAGTATCCTCACCTCTAAGATCCTCACAGAATAAGTAATAGTACAAGGTATACCGGCGACGTGCGAGTGCGACGTAAATTCTAAATTACTAACGCAGACACCGCGCCGCTTGAGTGTAATTCACTAATGGACCTTATTCCATGGTATTAAAGTCTACACTCGTTTGAAGCCGCATCATGACTGCGCTGCGCCTTCACCTTATGGTGGGTACACACTGAGCAAACGAACGCGAAGCATTTACGTGACAGCGATTTGTTAGAGATAGATACATAGCCGTTCGTTGGCTTGTACGCTTACCATGAGTTTGACAATGACGGCTTACGCTAACGAGTATCGAGTTTTCTATCTGTGCATCCCGCTCGTACTGTCAAAGTGCAATAGAGATGCACAGATAGAAAACTCGATACTCGTTAGCGTAAGCCGTCATTGTCAAACTCATGGTAAGCGTATTGGTGTGTACCCACCATCACACCATCTCTGTATACTTCACGTCTTAAGTAGCATCGTGGTTATGTCGATGAGCAAGGTACATATTTTTACAGCATCTAGTGTCTGCGCATTACAAATAAAAGAACGCAGACGGAGCCAAGGGATAAAATGCAGTCTAATTCCATCCATACTTTGAATAGAATTAATAGTTCCGGAGATTACATTAAAACTTACAAAGCTATACTCACAAACTTTACCTCTTTATAATTAGCCAAGATGGGACGGAAGAGTTGAACCCTTTCACTTCAGGGTATTGCTGTCCTTGTCGTCAATGATGTAAATTTATGGGGATACACTGCTGTGATTGGAAAGATTGAAACATAACATATCAAAAATATTTTTAATTTCTTATAGAACCCACCAGAACCGACTATGTAAATAAAATATGTTCGAGTTCGTTAGAGTACAAAACATTATTTATTGATTACTAACAAAAAATAAATACACAACGGGAGATACAGTATGACGCGACATACTTGTTCAAACTTATGAATACCTATTTGCAGAATTGTGGACAGCAAATTGCTCATTTATTCCTATGAAGCCCAGGGAGATTTTATTCATCATCATCAGCCGAAAGACGTCCACTGCTGGACATAAGCCTCCCCCAAAGAGTGCCACATACCGGGTACCGGGTAGATTTTAGGACGTTGTCACAACTGTTTCTGTCTGTAAATCTAGTCATAAATTATGCGTATTCAAATATATCTTTCTAGCGCCGCGGCGAGCGTCACGCGCGTGCTCTCCAACTTAGATACCACTCTGGAATATTCAGATTCGTATAATGTTTACGATATCTAAAATATAATTATTTACTTATCTTAAAAAAGTGTAGATAATAAATAGTTATCTTTATAAAATGACTACTTAAGCATTGTAAAGGCACTATGTTTTGCAAATGCAAAGTCGATATCGCCCCATACGAACGAAATAAAAATAAAGTTGACAATTCAATTTCATATAGATATAGCAATCGGCTCACTTCTGGAATATCCACTGCTGCATGAGAAACTACTAATAAAAACTGAATCAACTTATTTTCTTTCCTTCTTAATAGGGCTGGCCCTTCTATTCGTTCTTGGATGATTTTTATTTCAATATAAAACAAGTCACTGAAATATAATTTTTAGAATCGGCTTAGTAACATCTTTCATTAGCTACCACACACAATAGGTTTCAGAACATTTTTTTCCCATACTAAATAAAGATGACATTATAACTCCTCTCCTTTTTTGTTTTTTTTCGTGCTACGGGTCAAATCGATTCGTAAGGCCTAAAGATCAATCGTTCCGATTTTCATGCCTTTAACACAATTTGCAGCATATTACTGAATTTCGGGGTGACTATAATATAACCTATGCCTTATCAACATTTAAAATACAAAATAACAAGTATTCTACCTACACTACCTACAGCCTAATAAAAGTTTAACATCTCTCATGTAGATATAATTTTGGTAATGTCGATAAAGGACTGGTGTAAGGCCTCGACAAACTCGGTGCTGTTGTTGTGGGACTTGTAGCTGGTGACCGCTGCGCCCAACTTGTCTGGGAAGGCTGAGTACCTGGCGACAGATCAAATACAATTAATTGTATACTAAGGAGAACCATAAGTAAATTCGAACTCAATGCTTTCATCGAGATGGATTCAGAGCACTAAACAATTCTGCTAGATTTGATAATGCGGATAAGTACCTATATACTATAAATAAGCCAAAACCTATTTAAGTTCTTGTTTGTAAATACAGTTTCATACGTACGCTGCTACGTGAATTAGTTGGGCAATTTATTTTCTTTTGTCCCATTAACGTATATTCGGGCCGTCACAAAATCGAACATCAATGTTAAAAGCGTAACTTTCGTAACAAAACTGACATGTTAGACGTGACTTAACCATCAAAATAAGGGGTCGAAAATAGGCATGATGACAGTAATTGAAAATCACTAAAATATGGTATTTTCTTAGTGAAATTTTAATCCTAGAATACGAAAAAATGCTCGTTTTTTATTAGGTAAGAGATTATAATTTATTTTGATAAAACTAAACTGAAAAATACGGACGCCCGCCATGATATGTTAAACACCAATCAGAGCGCATGACGTCACACTTTTAGGTATAAACAAATACCCATACCGGCCATTACCACAGATTACAGATAAAGGCAGATAGGCCCTTATAAATTGAACGTTTTCTATATATCTGATCTCTTCTCACTTACGTACTGAACTAGTAAGACAGGGATAGAACCATGTTATCTGACAGGTCTTCATACGTCATTGTCTCCGCTTTCTCGCTCGCACGCCCGCGCAAGACTTGACGACCGCTTTAGCCTAGTTGGTAGTGACCCTGCCTACGAAGCAAGAGGTCCTGGGTTCGAATCCCGGTAAGGGCAAATATTTGTGCGATGAGCATGTATATTTGTTTCTGAGTCATGGATGTTTTCTATGTATTTAAGTATTTATATCTATTATCTATTATATATATCGTCGTCTAGTACCCATAACACAAGCCTTACTGAGCTTACTATGGGACTAGGTCGATTTGTGTAAGATTGTCCCCTTATATTTATTTATTTATTTATTAAGACTTGAAAACTTTTGAATTCATGTTCATTCAATGAGCAATCGAGCATCTAGGTAGCAGCAAACGTCAAAGGTGTGCGTTCTGTTTATACAAAAGTGACGTTACTCGGGACGCCATGACACTGACAAGCGTTTTAGCGCAAATTTGTAATTTAAAAACTAAAATGCATTTTTTTCCTACTTTACTGTTATTTTCTCTAGAAAAATCTTATTCGTTGTACATAAAAAATGTTTCTAAACATTATAGAACAGTTTTTCAAAATGTGTTATCATGCCTATTATTATTACTTCAAAAGAAAGAAGGCAAAGAAATATGCCCAGTGACGAAAATCTCATTCAGATATCTCAAAGAATTACGAAGCGAAGAATTACAATATTGCTTGTTAGAGAGAGAAAACGCAAACACTGTGTGACGTCACTTTACGCGAGGCTGCCGGGGGGCCGCGTCGAAGGCGGCGCCGCACACGACGGGGCGCGGCACGTTGCCGCCTATTAGTGACCTCACATTCTTCAAGCGTCATTGTTTCATATGGAGTTGCGTTTTGCGAAAAAGGGACAGACCATACCACTTCTTATAACTTAGGACGATTATAACTTCGTGATTATTTAATCTTTTGCGTTATTTTTTCTCCATTTGACTACATTAATAATCCTTTTTCGTGAAAATGACATTATTGATTATTTTATTTAGTGTCTACACCCATATTAGTTAACTTTAATCTACAACTTAAAATGAAACTCCCAAGTTACCAAACTCACCCTATACCGAAGCCCTCCGTAGCCACCGGTCCAAAGCCTCCTCCCAATACGGACGGCGACGACAGCGTGCTAGTACTCAAAATGGATTTATTCAGGAAATTGTATTCATGAGAATCAAAGAGTTCCGGTCGCGGCAGGTTGTATTCTTCGGCAATCTTCATGAGAGCGAACATGTGACGATCGAACCCTTGGCCCATGGCTGCGTCCTTCACTAGCTCCGAGTGGTATTTGGAGCATTCTTGCATCATTGCGCTGAGCTCCCCTTGTGACATTTTGTTCAGATGGAGGGCTTCGCAGAATGCCTGGAAGACAAGTGCAACTATTTAAATATGGTGGTACTAGGTGTCTTCATATTTTAATTGACATCATCATCATATCAGCCGAAAGACGTCCACTGCTGGACATAGACCTCCCCCAAAGAGTGCCAAAGTGACCGATCCCGCGCCGCACGCATCCAGCGGACTCCCGCAACCTTTACCAGGTCATCAGTCCACCTTGTCGGGGGCCTACCCACGCCGCGCCTTCCAAAATTAATTGACATATGCTTTCCGAATTCCATAAATAACCCTCATTAAGGCGCTCCCATATGAAAATGACCTTCGATCTGAATCCCTAGCACTAGCCCTAGGTTTTCATGTTTTTTGTAGCTTATATTAACGAGAACGGCTTTAAGCAATATAGTTATCACATATTTACTTCAAAGTTCATTGTTTTCGAGATATTTGGCATCAAAGTTGAACAATTTTAGGCGAGAACTGGTTTTTTGGCCATAACTTTTGTGTTGATTAGTTTTAAAAAAATCCTAGACACGTTTTTAGAGACATCATAGACGAATATGTAGATTTCGTATATTTTAGGATCACGTCAATAGAGATACGAAATAAGTGTTTTTTTAGACAATGTTTAAAAAAAACATACAAAATTAAGTATTCATTTCTTTCAAAATCCGGCAGACTAAAATGGAGATAAAAGACTGAAGAACCGATAGCCGTGAGATACGAATCAAAACTTGTCAAATCGATGAAAACCTCGAGTAGCCCTTAACTGTTCTCAAAGTTCTGTAACTCAAAGTCGCAAAGGAATTTATACCACTATCCGAATGAGTACTGTGGTATAGAAAACTGCTATTGAAAACCAGTTCCGTAGCTTGCGATGGCATCAGGCTGAACAGGAGTCCTCTGTGGCGTATGATTATGACTTTAAATTAAAATTATTTCATCTTGTTCACCACAAGGTGTTCACTATACTAGCCTGCGAGAAAGATTTATCAGTCGCCACTTATAAATTAATCACGTATCATTTGGACTAGGTAATCAGTATAAGGATGCAATAAATCTAGAAATAATTTGACCTAAGTAATCATCATAATAACGAATAACAAGCGAGGTAGACACATATCAGTCTAGGCATTAAGTATATAGATTAGATAGATGGAGCTCAATGGTAGTAGACGAGGTAAACGTATTAATATTATCGCTCACACATACAGGGTAATCCGTAAGAGTCCCAGGCGGTTTACACCGTAAATACGTATAAGTGATATTAAAAACCTGATTTCGAAGGTCCGTTACCCCGATGAGTAAAACCATATCAATACGTACTGTACGTTTATTTGGGGAAACTCAAAGTATACTATAAAGTATTGCAGTACCTTGTATTACACGAATTTCACATTAGTTGTACGCATTTTTAAATGGGCATTATTTTAAATTTAAGGTGGTTCGACGATCGTAAAAAACGTCTTTTGACATTCGCAGGCTAACAACGTGATATTTTAAGAAACTTATGTAACTTTTTTAAGTGGAGATAGTTGAAGGGATGGAGAGTGACATAGGATAGTTTTTATCCCCGAAATCATCCCCTACGGGGGTGAAATGGGGGGGGAGGGGGTAAAAGTTTATATGGAGCTGCGATATAAACGAGTTCCACGCGGACGGAGTCGCGGGCAGAAGCTAGTCTTTCATAAATTGGCTTTCCGTTTGCGCTAAATTTCCCATTTCCTAGAATAAACTTGTATAAAGTAGAATAATGCAAATAAAATAGTATTTTATGCAATCGTTATATAATGTATGCTTTTTCAGTCGAGTACCACGTTTAGGCCACGAAGCTTGCTGAGTGGCCTAATTAAGGTACGAGACTTAAAAAGCTAATTATATAACTATTGTATACAATACTTTTTCTACGAGTCAACTGAACGGATTAAACAAACTTGGTATCTATGGAAAACGAAGTGCAACCAACGGCTTTTTCTTTTTTGTGCGTTGATGTCTATTTACCTTTTGAATTTCTCATGACGGCGTCCTATTGGTCAAATACATTATAGTTCAGTAAAGGCGCCACGTGATTGGTCAATTTCATTACAGTTGTCTCAACAGTTGTGAAATGTTGAGTTGGTAGCTCCATACTAAAAAGTATGTGATTTAAGTTTGGTGTATGAAGTCTTAATTCAAACATTAAGGTCGACGAGTATAAAAAAAAAGTTATGAGAAAGTTTACATAATACAAGTGCTCATCATAGGAACTGGATGTTTATTTTTTTCGTACCTTCGTTTTTTCGGTACAAGGCCTCATAGTTTCCGTCCTGCCGTGCTTGAATGCGGAAGTGCTGCAGGATTCGTAGGTGCCGACGAATTTACCGCGGAGCAGATGGTACGCGGCCTGGAAGTAAATAAATAGGATATTACTACAAAAGCCGGCAAGGCTGCGGGCCACCGCTGGTAATCCATCATCAATTCATCATATCAGCCAAAAGACGTCCACTGCTGGACAAGGACATAGGCCTCCCCCAAAGAGTGGTCCTGCGCCACCCGCATCCCGCGGACTCCCATACTATAATCCATACTAATATTATAAATGCGAAATTGTGTCTGTCTGTCACCTCTTCACGCTTAAACGGCTGAACCGATTAAATGAAATTTAGTATGAAGATACATAGGTTAAATCTGGGACATAAGATAGGTTTACCCCGGAAAGCATGCCCTAAGGGGGTGAAATAGGGGGGTGAAAATTTGTATGGAGCTACGATATAAACGAGTTCCACGCGGACGGAGTCGAGGGCAGAAGCTAGTTAAGCCCAAACGGATGAACCGATTTACGTTTCGTTTTTTTGTGTCATAAATAATTTCATTCCGAGTGTTCTTAGCCATGTTTCATGAAAATCTGTACAGCAGTTTTTGAGATATTGGACTTTGAAATGAAGAGGTTGGGGGTTTCTCAACTTTTCTAAATTGTAGTTATTGTTATATGTACACAAAGATATATATTTACCTGGAACCCAAGCTGCATTACACAATCGGGACTAACTTTATACTTCTTGCAAGCACCTTTTGTTAGGCCTTCATATAATATGTAATCAATGCTCAGTGATTCATACCACTCCTGGTATTCCTTTTTCGCTTTGTCGACGAATTGCTTTGATTTATCGTCCAATTTAAAATCTAGAAAAAGAAAGTGTCAATAGTATCACAGCTGATCCTTCCATCATTGAAAACTACCTTTTTTTTAAAATAGAACAATAACATTAGATTCTCTGTTCACTTTAGTAGTGAGTTCTAGGTTGCCTTTATTAGTCTAGAATCGAAAGGAACTAAGTAACAAAATAATTCAAGCAAATAGCGATTTTACTGTCCGAGTTAATAAGGACCAAATTTCTATAACAGTGTCTAAAGCGTCAGGCAGGTAGGGTGCAGGTAACACATAAACTTTCCTGCCGCACTAGAGATATCAGCAGTAAGTACAAGTCAACCCACGTAAAATGAGCTCTGGCGGCCATACAATTTTATATGGCACCCAGAGCTCTTTTTAAATGTGTCGAGGTATATGTTCAGTTATCATTATCAAACATGCTTATGCTGATTGGCAGTGAGCTTAGAGCATACATGCTCTAAGGCAGTGAGCCATGTGTAATAGACATTCTCAGAGTGATACATTTCTATTATTATAGACGCCGTTTGGAAATTGCTCCATGGTGGCTTAGTGTGCCATTTGGCTATCCGTATGTGGGTAAGGACCAAATTCTTAGCCAGTAGTTAGCCTGGTTGGTCGGTAGTTAGCAATACAAACTGAAGAAGTGAAAAAAGTTCCGTTGTGACACAAAAAAATAACCATAGCATTGTAATCATTGCATGGTTAATTTTCATGTCGCAACGGAAAACTTTCATAGAAAATTTTATTGAGTGAGTTAAGCTGGCCAAGAATTTGGTACTTACCCATGTACAGTTTCTCTGCAGTTGAATGTGAACACACACAACACATTATTTTTCAGTATTTACCTAATTTAGTGACGCTAATGTTGCTGCTCGCTGGTTTCGTGTCGGGGTGAACAAAAGGCTTCTTTGTGGTTTCTGCATAAATATCCTCAAAGAACCTAAGTACCGCAACACCGTCGCCCCACGAATGCTCGAAGTTGATGCCGGACACTCCGTCCCCCGTGACGATGAGACTGAACGACTTGTCAAACCACCTGTTCGAAATCATAGTTATTGTTTTGCAAAATCAGCCAATGCCTTTTGGGCATAGCGAAAAATGTAAATTATATAAATAAATATTTTGGGGACAATCTTACACAAATCGACCTAGTCCCAAACTAAGCAAAGCTTGTACTATGGATACGATGTACATACTTATATAGCAAAATAAATACTTAAATACATAGAAAACATCCATGACTCAGGAACAAATATTCGTGCTCATCACACAAATGAATACCCTTCTCGAGATTCGAACCCGGGACCTCTGGCTTCGTAGGCACCAACTGGGCTAGAGGTCGTCAATTTTGTTTAATCTATTGTAATAACTTTATAGGGACTAGGTACTAGGTTGTTTTCTTTTTGTAATGAACTAGCTGCCCGGCTCGGCTTCGCACTTTTTCCGTTTTCTCGTGGGAATGAAGCATTTTCCCGCAGTAAAAAGTAGCCTATGATCATCAGGGATAATGTCGGCTTCTAATGGTAAAAAAAAATTCAAATCGGCCCAGTAGTTTCGGAGCCTATTCAATACAAACAATCAAATCTTTCCTCTTTATAATATTAGTGTAGATTGATAATGCATGTTCACATAGTACTTTATTATATTTCTTCTCCCCTTCATTCTCACTATACCAGATTTACGGATTTATTATATTGACAAAACTTGCAGTTGGAGCAAGGTAAGTGGTATATTGGGTTGCTGGTTACGTAAGAATTCGAAAGTTTAATTTCCCAATTATTTTTGTTTGTTGCACCAACTTACGATTACAGACTGATAAACGTTGGATATGGCACCAGCAGCTGTCAATCAGGTTTTAACCAACAACGCTTACAAATAGAAGGTTTAGTGCAACCCACCCTTAATGTGTGTTATGACATGCTAACCATTGAGAAATAAGGGTCTCACCTATTTAAGCCATCTCCGTGCAAGTAATTCTTTAACAGAGCATGTTTTGAATCACCAAGTATTTCATCATCAAGCACCAAATTAAATATAGCAGAATCTATTTTATGCAAGATCTCTCTGTTTCCAGTTTCCTCTAAATGTGCCCGCTGCTTGGCCCACTCATCTCTATTCTGGCATGTCAGAACCCCAAGAGGATGTTCTGCCGCTGCCGTACTGTCATTCATGATTTGCTTCAAGTTAGCCAGGATTTCAGTTGGTGCTAGTATGTTACCTGTAATACATTATGTTACATTTCTGAATTAGATGAAAACTTGGATTTAACTTAATTTCATGGAAGTATAATTAGTAGTTTTTTTAATAATATTGTTTTTAGGTGTGTAAACAAAGGGAATATTAAGGGATCAGCCCAGGTTGGAACGATAGCTTTTATAGTCACGTTTTACGGCGAAAATGTACTGAAACGTCACGATAAAACCTATCCTGCAGCCTCAGCAGTAGGTGTGTTTAGTGCAAGTCATCATCATCATCATCATCGCCTTCCAGTACGCGGTCGCCACTCGAGAACCTTTCCGCCCCAACGGCCATAGGTTCTACGTGCTATGTGTCCTGCCCACTGCTACTTAAGTTTAGCGATTTGTTTGTGAGGGCTATATCGGTTACCTTGGTTCTGCTGCGGATAGCCTCATTTCTGATGCTATCACACAGAGAAACTCCCAACATGGCCCTCTCCATTGCCCTTTGGGTGACTGAGCTTTCTTATCAGGCCCATAGTAAGCGACCACGTTTCAGTGCCATATGTCATCACTGGCAACACAAACTGGTCAAAGACTCTTGTCTTAAGACACTGCCGAATATTGGACGAAAAGATGTGCCGTAGCTTCCCGAACGGTGCCCAGCCGAGTCGGATTCGACATTGATCTCTTTCTCGAAGTTGGACCTACCTAACTGGATAGTCTGTCCTAGGTATACATAATCGTCTACAACTTCGAGTGTAGTGTCCGATTGTAAGACATGGGCATTTGACATGATCTTCGTCTTATCCATGTTCATTCGTAGACCGACTCGCTCGGAAGCTTTACTGAGGTCATCGAGCATCATACTTAAGTCCTCCATGGTCTCAGCCAAGACTACTATATTGTCAGCAAACCGAAGGTGAGTGATGTACTCGCCGTGCAAGTTAGTTAGTGCAAGTGTGTGTATGTATTTGCAATAGCTACAAGTGCTACTTTCTAAACTAGTTTCAGCAGGAACAGTTAACTAATTGTATTGGTATGTAGCAATAATTACCATTATGCTGCAACCTATTTGTTGCATCACAGGGTTGAGGCAGCCCAATAAATAAATAAATAGAAACATGTAGGTACAATCTTACACAAATTGATATAGTCCGAAACATGGGTCCAAAACTAAGCAAAGCATGTCAAGCAGTACATGACCTTAACGTTAAAGCAATAAAGGTGCGTATAAATATTTTTGTAACTTTGGCCATATCATCCTGTGTAGTTGACTGTACAATGGATGCTAAGCGACAATATAATATTATACTGATATAGATAAATCAATACGAACACAAAGAACATTGATGTCTATGCCCTCAATCTAAGTAAGCTAATCCAAATCAGACAAACTGATCTAATCAAATCCATCTTACCATCTGCATCCAGAACATCAAATGCATAAAAGTTTCCTTTGCGCTGCACCAACACATGTTTGCTGTTCGGGTCTCTGAATATCTTGTCCTTATTGAGCAGCGGGATACGGGTGGCCCCAAACAGTCCCGGAAACTGGCTCATGTCAAGAGGAAACGCTTTGAAAAGATATGCACCATACCTAGAACAAGTATGTTGTTAATGTGGAAAATATGTAATTTTTAGCCCATCATCAAGCAAAAACAGTTAGTACTGACCACAACAGCGATTCCAGATTTCTTTATTAAGTAGCTGTTAAATAAATGAACCTATTACAAACCATGACACCGCCTCAGGCAACAAGCCCGTCACGGTTCTGAAAAGAGGTGTGTTACTTTTTTTAGGGTTCATATGGTACACCTCTGGCTCCAATATCTGTGATTTCTGAGACTCCATAAACCTCACAGCACTTATCAACAAGTTTGTGGATCGGATTAACTGATTATTGTATTCCGGTCTCGTGTCATTTTGGAACACAATCAGAGGGTTATAGTTAATTGGTAAAGGTTTACGGTCTCGTAGGTAGATATCAAACCAATAGTCTGAAATATAGCTTGTGTGTCTGTTCGCTTTATCCTTGCCTATGAGCTTTTCTTGTAACATTTTACCCTCATTATTAACGAAGTTGTTAGTTCGAGTTGTGGCTGAATTAAACTGACCGTCTGTCAACAGCGGCCGCAATGCTTTGAGATACCGTTCGGAAGTTTTGTTCAACTCTGGAATGGGTAGTCTAGGTAATGACTTCTGGAAATGCATTGTTGGCACCTTGCTCCTTTGTAAATATTGATAGTTAACATCGCGAATAGTTTTGGATTTGCTGGCATAACTTCTTTGAGCTATGCTTTTTAAACACAGGTTTTTATGGGGATATTTGTTTATAGCATACATTTTTAAGACACTATACCACTTATTTTACTCTCTTAAAAATTCTTTACTTGAACTCTACAAGCATAAAATATTTAAATTGAATTAAAACATTTAAAACTGTAATCCCAATCCAAAAAATATATAATGAACTTTGACTAGTTTGACAAGTCAACAGTGTTGCCATAAGACGAAAACCAGATTAACAAATTTTCATGTAATTAATATTTTGAAACTGTTGATATCGATCAATTCAATTTACATTATTATTAAGTAATTTAATTTGAACTCTGATTAGTGGTAGTGATACCATTGTTGCTGCGAAGATGGCTTGATCGTGAACAAAGCGATGTGTCATATTATTCTTGTAGTCACCTTTAGACCCAGCTTAACCCTTTGACCGCTTTTACTTTCGTGTCAGAATGTGACGTCTCAGACCAAGAAAAAAAGACAGACGGAGCGTTATGCGCTATCCACATTATGTGATTAAACCCCAATTTGTCAGTACAACATGTCGAAGTCAGAATTGGGTGTAGCGTACAGACGTAACAACTGCAACTACAATTTCATTCAGTGTGGCCAGTTAACAGTTAGAAAGCGAAAATTGCCGCATTCAAACGGTCCTGCGAAACGGACTGCAAGATTGTTACTAACCGATGAGATAGGGCAAGACAGCACGTCTAACACAGCCGTGACATACTCTCGATTTCTCTCGCATGTCCTAATAAGAGAGAGACGGATAGTGCGAGAAAAATTGAGAGAGCTCGCGCGTCGTCGTGTAATAGCCGTGCAGCACACAAAAATCGAGAGTATGTCACGGCCACCTCATGATCGACGTGCTGTCTCGCCCTATCTCATCGGTTAGTAACAATCTTGCAGTCCGCTTCGCAGGACCGTTTGAATGCGGCAATTTTCGCTTTGTTACTGTAACTGGCCACACTGAATGAAATTGTAGTTGCAAAACACCGGTTTAAAAAAAATACAAAATTACAGGGTAAAATATTAATACAATGTTCTTTAGCATATATTTTTTAATTATCGTTTGAATTTATTTGTATGAAATTTGTGAGAAAAAGAAACTTGGCAGATCATGCAAATTCCATGGTCCAAATTGTGATTTTCATGCAATTAGTCCGTACAACTCATTTGACGGTTGGAACATGCATCCACACTATAGCAATTAGTCAGATTCTGATGAATTGGGGCTGACAAATCACTTAATGTAGATTGCCCATTACGTACAGTCAAGTGAAGCCAAACCACATACAAACAAAACCAAGCCACTTCAAGTTTAGCACATGTTCACGCACACATATACAAACAAAATTGCACAAAACTCTTCAGCACGTGTCGCAATGCTGTCAAGATCATTTATTTCGAGTTTTGTACGATTTAATTTGTTTAGCGTGTGCTAAACTTGTGGGGCTTGATTGAAAACTGGTTGGCTTCACTAGACTGTTCGTAACGTTCCATCTGTATATTTTCTTGGTCTGAGTATGACGTACACACCAGCATCTTGACAGAGCGAATATGAAACTTATCTGACAGTAAGAAAATTGTTTTGACAGTGACCGCCATAACCACTTTAAAGGTTGTTGGCGTGGTGGGCACGACAGCACTCGACCACTTTAGTGGCTCTCGGCGTTCAAAGGGTTAAAGTATCATTTAGTATGGCTTATAGTATGTGTGAACATTGAACATTCGTTAATTCATGAATATAATATTAATATTTTGGCCAATAAATAAAAAAAATAATAAAAAAAAAACCAAAAAAGGATAAGGTGATCCTCAGTAATAGTGATTGCTAACATACTACCTACAGAAAGAAAGTGGCTTGCGCATATTAAAGCACTTGATAGCCATCCCCGGGCATACTAGCTACTGGAGTAACAGGTAACTTGTACTAAACACACGCAAGTAAAGGCGCAGCCAGACGTATCAGCACGGCTGTCCACCACGGAAAGCAAGCTACAAGATAGGTCGAGAAAGGAAAGGGAGACAAATGATCTTGGGTTTCTCGCTTTTATAGTTTGTAGGACTCAGTGCTAGACCATCTGGGTGCGGCTTATGTGGTGCATCGAGCTTCAGCATACTGCTCGTAATGCACCGCGTGTAGAAGTCGAATAGTTGGGAAAAGGTACATGGTTCAAAGGGTCAACTTCTTTGTTAAAAAATAATAAATAAAATAAAAATCATTTATTTCAGACATCGGTGGTCCATAGGTATAGGTATTTTGTTAGTAACAGTCAGCTTAAGGGCCGGCAGGCAGCAATCGAGGGTCGGGAATGTAAGAGAATTATATAGTAAACGATGTTCCACAACCTTGAAAAATATTACACAGCTAGCCAATGAATGTTTCTTCCTCTTGAATCATTCGAATTTAAGATAATACTTATAGGTAAGTGTAAAAAAAACAGAAAAACACTAAAAACGTGTAAAACGCACTCCCGGATTGTAACAACCGAGTCGTAAGTATCAAGAATAATTAAATGAATTGTATCAAATAATAAAGTTAAAACTATAGTTAAATCCTTGCAATCTTCATTTCTTAACAAATATGTACTTATTTCGTGTAAAAGTATCACAAAGATGCCCAATTTTTACGCTCTAATTCTTCATACGAATTAGTACGGAGCGGCCGGCTCACTACAAGTGCGACCGCTCGCGGCGGCCACGTTCAGTCGGCCGCGAGCCTCCGGAGCGAGACCACATCGCTTGGCGCCGCATTGACAGATTGCGATCGAACCGTGTACTTACACAAAATGAGTACACAGTGGTTCAAACGAAAATTATTCTTATGTTCATTGATTAACATATTTAAATCACGTTGAACGAACCGAGGAAGCATGTTGTTAAGTTCTACATGCTTCCTCGGTTTGATCATAAAAAAGGATTGGGTAGTAATTAGCACCTATAGAGTATAATTAGATGTAATTGACGTCTAATTATACTCTATAGGTCGCATCTCTCAACAGATTCTCGTGAAATTTTGTGAGCGAGTCCGATATTTAACTAAAGTGCAAAAATGATTTCGTATATCCGGCTGTCCGGCTGTCACCTCTATAGATCGCATCTCTCAACAGATTCTCGTGAAATTTTGTTAGTGAGTTCGATATTTAACTATAGGGTCAAAATGGTTTACTGCCTTTTCGACGAAATATGTTTCTTGAAATTTCACTTCGCAACCAAATTTTCGCAGAATTTTAATTTGGTAAATCAATCGTTGGCATAACTTTACTTCGCACTATGCTTATTTGGCAACATTTTTATAATGCAATACTACAACAAACTTTTATGTGGCAAATAAGTATGAAGTAAATGATTTGCTTAGGCAAAAAACCAACCGTCAAATGTCATTTGGGAAAATATAAACTTTGCTTTGGAATTATGATAATTACTATTATTAGTAACGTATAGTTAGCATAATATTTTTTTTTGGATTCTGAGGCAGGTCAGTGTAAGTACAACGACGAGCGAAGCGAGGAGGAGTGTTAGGAAAAACCGCGAACCTACAGGGTGTGAGCCGAGCGAGCGTAGCGAGCGTGCAGCGGCAGCGGCCGGCGATGTTCCGGAAACGAAAAATTTTTTCCTCATACTTACATTATAATCATATAATCTGACAGCTGTCACATGGAGGTGGAGTGGGAAACACGTTGACAAGCAACTCACTTTGGAATGAGACGCGAGCTGTAGTGCGGTTGTGCTCCCAACCTTCCGCCGACTTCATCACGTTCCGTGTTACAGAATTAGTAATCTGTTTTCATCCGAGTGGTTTATGATTATTTCGCGCTATTTGTAATTCTTACCAATCTGATTAAACCTTAAGAGTGTAGATCGACTTCTATTTCGTGAAATATCATGGTTAACGAGAGTGGGGAAAATAATGAATCTCCCCTCACGTTCCGTGTTACAGAATTAGTAATCTGTTTTCATCCGAGTGGTTTATGATTATTTCGTGCTATTTGTAATTTTTATCAAACTGATTAAACCTAAAGAGTGTAGATCGACTTTAATTTCGTGAAATATCATGGTTAACGAGAGTGGGGAAAATAATGAATCTCCACCAGTTCCGCCCGACCCTCCTACAGACATATGGCAAAAATCGTCCTCGCCTAATATTCAGAGCAATGACGCGTAATTCAATGTCGGAGAGGCAACCGTCCCTCCCAAGCAAAAATTGTCCATGGCAATTGATTGCAAAACCTTTTATTGCGCGTATTCTTGGCGTATTCCCATTTTGACGAATTTCGCGTTTGTATTCAAGCTGTTGTCAGCCAATTTTTCTTCGCTCGTTTACTCGGCTCCGGTCACACTAGAAGGGATGGCATAAAAATTCCACTATATAGACAGCGTACACACTTTCAGGCTACCGCGTTTCAATCGGTTGCCACGCAACATTTTTTTTTACAACCCTTTTCCTATTTCTGAACCAGTCACAGTTGGCTCAATTCGGGTTGCACAGGGTGGTTCCACAACACTTCGGGAGCTCAAATACCGCTAGCCATCTGGTTGCCTCTCCAACATTGAATTACGCGTCATTACTTTAACTATAAGCCGTTCGCCGAACAAAACAACTGTCCACATGTAGATAGGCTGCGCGCTCGGTTCGGTCGAACGTTGGTAGGTATTAAGATGAAATACCTATATTTGACATAACAAATTTTATATTTGGTAACAAAATCCAAAGTTACAATTTTGTTGGCGAGTCAAAGTCCGACGCCCCACTGTGTATACGTGCATGTGTGCGTGTGCGGTGCGCGAGCCTCTATCGTTGTGTGAGTAGCGCTAAATACCTAAACTTCGCGCGGCGCTGCTCCGAAACGCCCCCTTAAGGAGACTATGTTAGTGTGGAATTGGATAAAATTAATACATAGAATTACATTATATTAGATTGAATTGAAATTAATACATTAAATTATACAGAATTAAAATAAATTAAGATAAAATGCAAATAAAATTAAAATACAAAAATTCACAACTTAGACAGCAGCATCATCGTCTGTTGACGTGCACCTGTATAAGGTGGCGCATTATGGGCCATCCACATTAATTGATTTGTCAGCCCCAATTCATCAGAATCTGACTAATTGCTATAGTGTAGATGCATGTCCCAACCGTGAAACGAGTTGTACGGACTAATTGCATGAAAATCACAATTTGGACCATGGAATTTGCATGATCTGCCAAGTTTTTTTTTCTCACAAATTTCATACAAATAAATTTTAATGATAATTAAAAAATATGTGGTAAAGAACATTGTATTAATATTTTACACTGTAATTTTGTATTTTTTTTTAAACCGGTGTTTTGCAACTACAATTTCATTCAGTGTGGCCAGTTAACAGTAAGAAAGCGAAAATTGCCGCATTCAAACGGTCCTGCGAAGCGGACTGCAAGATTGTTACTAACCGATGAGATAGGGCGAGACAGCGAGAGTATGTCACGGCCGCCTCATGATCGACGTGCTGTCTCGCCCTATCTCATCGGTTAGTAACAATCTTGCAGTCCGCTTCTCAGGACCGTTTGAATGCGGCAATTTTCACTTTCTTATTGTTAACTGGCCACACTGAATGAAATTGTAGCTGCAAAACACCGGTTTAAAAAAAAATACAAAATTACAGTTTAAAATATTAAAGCAATATTCTTTAGTATATATTTTTTAATTTTCGTTTAAATTTATTTGAATGAAATTTGTGAGAAAAAAAAACTTGGCAGATCATGCAAATTCTATTGTAATTAAATTGTTATTTTCATGCAATTAGTTCGGACAACTCGTTTGACGGTTGGAACATGCATCCAGACGATAGCAATTAGTCAGATTCTGATGAATTGGGGCTGACAAATCACATAATGTGGATTGCCCATTATCCGCCCATTTCACCCCGTTCAGCTGATTCTGATACCAGTACTGGAAGATGCGCAACAGCTGTGCCGGCACGTTACTATTCCTCAGCTTGTCCCACAGGACATCGTATGACACAAGGTCGAACGCCTTAGAGAGGTCTAAGAAACAGGCGTAGACTGGCGTTCGACGCTCTGTATAGTACTGAACCGTGTTTCAAGCCAAGTATAGCAGTTTCGGAAGAAAGCCCAGGTCTAAACCCGAACTGTGCATCGTGCAGGTGTAGATAGTCATTAAGACAAGTATCCAGCAGGCTGTCGAGCACCTTTGCCACGATTGTGGCCAGAGAAATGGGCCGATAATTGCACTTATCAGTTACATTACCCGTCTTGTCCTTTACAATGGGGCAACCAGTGTCCGCATCATGTCCTGGGGCAGATAAGAATGCGCCATGCACAGTGAGTAAAACATCGATAGTACCCGGGGGAGGTGGACACCCGCGTGCTGCAGGTGCTCGACGCTGAGGCTATCGTGACCCGGTGACTTACCTCTTGTCATCTTCGTGATTACGTCACTCACCTGTCACCTCACCTAATAGCTGGTTGAAGATTGTTATTTAAAAAATTGGTAAAGCAAAAAAGGTACTAATAATTAACACCCAAATGCCTTCTACAAATATCTGTATTACAAATTTTAATCATACGGAGTGTACCAAAAATGGGGTGTGAACCGATCAAGGGCATAATAGGTATCGTGTTCTGATAAGAAAAAACAAAGATATTTTTTTTATTTGTATGGGGCGTTGGTCGACTGGGGCGACCTGGGGACCGATTTTTGACTTTCGAGCGCTAGAAAATCAAATAAAAGCTAATACGTTTGTAGTGTCAAAATGGCCGGCACTTACTTTCTACCAATAGAATTGAATAAGATTGGTCAATGCCACTCGTTTTTTTAATTTTCTATCGCTATTTCAAAATAGCATTTCATAATTTTTGACAGTTTTCGAGTGAGAGTCGAGCGCTCTAAAGTCAAAAATCGGTCCCCTGCTCCATACAAATGTAAAAAAAAACTCGTCAAAAAATTTTTATTTTAGTTTTTTCTTATCAGAACATGATACCAGCTATGCCCTTGATCGGTTCACACCCCATTATTGGTACACTCTGTATAAGTATACAGAGTGACATTGTTGACAAGACATTCTGTCATTTCGCACGTCATTTACATGTCATGTAAGTACATGACGGGGACTTTTGAATGATCCTTGGAACATGGCGGATCGTGCTCCAGACATTTTTTTTCATTTTCTGCATCCTGCTGTTTAATGTATAGTTTTGATAGCGTATTATGCAATAAATGGCAAACATGACGGCTACAGTTTATGAAGAATTTTCCTGGAAATGCGAATAACCAATTCTTGGGCATCATTCAGCGGTTCGTGGTCGCGGCCGCCATTATACTTTGTACTGCTCCAGCTATCACTCAGTGCATCGTGAAGGCCTTACACCGTACATCATGCATGTGAAATGTTTTTTTTATTTCTGATTTCTGTACACTGTTTTTGGCAAAGGCCCTAGAGGCTGCCATTTCTCTAATAAATAATAAGTACATGACGTGAATTAAATGACGTGCAAAATGACAGAATGTCATGATACTCATGATTATATGACAAAAAGTAATAAGTTAATTTATTTTATACATTCTATTTATTTAGTTCACTTTCTGGGGCATTTTTTGCCTTCTTACTACCCAGCAATGCATTTCCTTGTTTTTCAGCTTCTTGTATAGCAGAGAATATAGCACCTGCATGGACTTTTTTTAGGATTTTCTTATCGTGGAAAGGATGAATGTGTGCAGCAATCCTGTAGGCAAATTCAAATAAATCAAAAGTTTATTATCGCATTCAACGCCAATCACGACAGAAACGCGTCAGAGGGCTACGGTCGATTTTCGCTACATATGGAGAGTAAGCTGCTACGGAATACGTAGTAGCGCTTAGCAGTCAATGAGTTAAATTGTATGTGCCGTAAACTATACATCAACCCAGGAGACTTGTAATTGTTAATAAAAATAGCATGTATGTATATGTATACCATCGTCTATTGGGCTTATTGGCGACTTTCAGTAATACATAAACACCTCCGTATTTATGCCAGACAGCCTTTCTGCAATCGGAATTCCAGTCCCAATTAAAGAAATTACTTTTAGAAAATACAATAAATTGCATGGACGAATTCACGAAGCACGTAAGGCTGTGAAGTCATGCAGTGTTTCTTGTATTATTTTTTATTATCAATTAATACACAGTTAAAGTGTGAGTATAGACAGCGATAGGGTGTGAGCGAGATAGCATGCGAGCGGGACGCCATTTTCAATTTTTCAGATCCATTCTTTATCTGCGCGCGTTATAGCGAATAACAGCCCAGGGCTCTTACCTTTGCACTACAACGTCGTCTTTAGTGACTACGTGCGCGGGACATTTTAGCGACGTGACGTAGTCGACACACCTCCATTGCCTGCTATTGTTACGGTTTGTATGCTTCAGGTAGTATACATATCTGTTCAGAATCATTTGCAGGTTGCCTTGGTTTGATACTGTGTACTGCATTATGCCTGTGTCTGGGAACAATAGTTAAGTAAATAACCTTGATGCATTTAAAGTTCCCGTGTAAAGTCACTAAATCACTTGTAGTCAACAAATCAGCTTATAGTTTCGTGACTGATCGCCGATTAACCAAGACAAAAACAAATTAAATTTCCCATACATTTTACATGTTTTACTAAAATGAGAAAAGTTAAAGCATAGATTAAATTAAGGCCTTAACTATGTGCATTTTTTTTGATTTTCACCGTACAATCGTTTTAATGTTGCCTGTTACAGAGACATACATAAGGCTCGCAGATCGTGACGTCATCCTCGAGCGTCATAGTAAAGCTGCAAACACACAGAGAGCGGTGGCGGGGCGGCGCGGTGCGGAGGCGGTACCGGTTGCAATGTTCGAGCTAATACGAAAGGTCCGACCAGAACACCGCACCGCGCCGCGCCGCTCTGTGCGGATCGTTTCATATTAGCTCGAACATTACAACCGGTACCGCCTCCGCACCGCGCCGCGCCGCCCCGCCACCGCTCTCTGTGCGTTTGAGCCTTAAATGACAATAGTTTCATATGAAGGTGCGTGGTGCATTTTGCGGAAAAGGGACAGAACAGAGATATAAGAGGGGGTTCTTATAACTTTGAACACTTATAACTTTTTGATATTTATTTTTATTTATTTAACCTCTTGCGTTGCTTTTTTCTCCATCTGACTACATCCTTAATCCTTCAACAAATTACGTCATTATTGATTATTTTATTTGGTGTCTACACCCGTATTGACTAAGTGTCTTATTAGTCCAGGCAATGAACTGACAACTTGTAGGGAAAAAATGTCAATTTTGGAAATAATTTTTAATAGCTTATTTTTTCTGTGTAACGGATTTATTATCAATTAACTAGTCACCCAGCGACAGAATCCGACAAAATTTCAGACATCAAAAAAAATATAAATTAACTAGCTACAGAAAAGTCAGAAAAAATAGTAATAAATATTTTTGTCTTTATTTTGGTTCATTTATATTTGCTCTTTAATATTCAATATAAATCGTACAAAAAACGACAACGCATGCTTTATTTAAATCTACTTAATTACTTCCGGGTGGAAAGTTTGCCAGATTCTTAAATAAAGCATCTTTGAATAACATTTTATAATGAAATCAACAAAAAAAACGCTATTATAAATTAATGTTTTTCAAAACCGTATTTTGCCTGGAGTATATTCACAATGTTTTTGTCAATGGTACTACATTCACTTCCCAAGCGCTAAGGTCAGACTTCAGAAATATTCCAAATTTAGATGAAGGATGAAAAAACATCGAATTCTGACAGTTACTTTACGTTGCTGCCACAATCCTAGCAGGATGTCTGATCACTGATTAGTTGATTACTTACTTTTGCTATCATTCATGTCAATCCTGTGAACTGTTTCCGTCATTGACACAACATTACCCTCCATATCTTGCAACTCCATGAAGGACTCGTCTGCTGATTTCACATTATCTATTGTGCCCAAAATACTTTCTTTGTCTTCATAATCACTGAAAAGGACGAGCAGTTTTCACTCAATTTTTTAAGTGCTATGCAGTGCCAAGGACTGTACTTGACTTGACTGGATTTTATGACTGCTTTAGCCTAGTTGGTAGTGGCAAGAGGGCCTGGGTTTGAATCCCGGTAAGGGCATTTATATGTGTGATGAGCACAAATATTTGTTCCTGAGTCATGGATGTTTTTTAAGTCATCATATCAGCCGAAAGACGTCCACTGCTGGACATAGGCCTCCCCCAAAGAGTGCCAAAGTGACCGGTCCTGCGCCACCCGCATCCAGTGGACTCCCGCAACCTTTACCAGGTCATCAGTCCACCTGCTGTGGTTTTTTAAGTATTTAAAAGTATTTATTTATCTCTATAAGTATGTATATCATCGTCTAGTATCCATAGTAGGTACAAGGCTTTGCTTAGTTTGGGACTAGGTTGATTTGTCCGCAAATATTTATTATTTATTAAGAAATAATCCTGATTGGCACATGATTGAATTAATATTTGGATACAAAACAGTATCAGTGTATTAGTTATATTAACTCTAACTATTCAATCAGATTTTTTTAGGAATTATAATGATCTGAATAAATTTGAGTACTTACATATTTTTAGAATATACCTGAAACTTAGTGTCTTTGTCTTGAATGTCACTGATTTCAAAAAAACAAACATCTTCTTCCTCATTTTGTGATTGCACACTGGATACATACTGACCCGAGGTGCGGTGTTTGCTGGGAACCGTGTGGCTCATTTTCTGCAAGTGCACTATTCATAAAACTTAAAATGCCTATGATGAATGTGATGATATCCCTTAAAGAAAAACTATATTGAAAAGCATTGAAGCTAAAATAGGTTCATAAAATGTTTATGAATAAGGCTAATAAAGTTTCAAAACAGTTTAAGACTGGGCGAGGGACTGTCTAAATAAGACCAAATTTTTACGGGATTATGTTTAAATAAATGTATACCATGTCCTCCAGCCCTTTTATATGTAGTTGATTGCCGGCTTCAATGAGTTGGTTCAAATGGTCACTATCCACCATCACTTCCCCTGTGTATATGTACTCAAGTATAGAGCATAATGTTGGGTAAGATATTCTCTGTAATCAGAACCATAAGGTTGAAGTAAGACACTGAAAAGAGTTGAAATGAATTGACCCGGTTGGTTACTTTCAGGTTCATAAGATAGTAAACTTACAAGACAGTAGGTTAGGGTAGCCATACGTACCGGTACGCCGGGACATGTCCCGCTTTGAAGCATGGTGTCCTGGCGTCCTGGCCGTTAAGCAAATTGTCCCGGTTTAAAAATCATAGGTTTTTAATAGAGGCCTGGGTTTTTTGTAAAATTATCAGAATTAACACATTCAGCGGCAGCGCACGCGACACGCTGCGCTCGTAGCCGATAGCGTGCATTTTCGCCTTTGTAGCGAAAAGCGCCAACAAACAGAAAAAAACCTGTGTTTAAAGTATCGCCTCGACGGCGCTACGGTAATTTGCACCCGGGCGCAACATGGGCTAATAGAGAGACGCCTCTGTTTTCTTTAAATGTCCCGTCTGAGTCCCCACACTTATGGCAACCCTACAGTAGGTACAATTATAATATTCTAGGATTGACAGTTTCACCGCACACAGATAGACAAGGAACATAAAATTGACATCTAATTTTGATGTTGACCATACTATAAACTGATATATGAACAAAAACTTGTAACATACATTTAAGAATATAACGGGATGAGGGCACTGTGCTGATGCTATAAGATCCTTGATGTAAGGGCTGGCAAGTGCCAACACAATTTGGTGTACTTTTACCATGTGACCATCTGCAGCCAAAGTCATGTCTACAAATTCACCATTCTGTAAGAAAAAAATACATATTATCTCAGGAGTGGAATATTAACAAGTACAATGATAGTGTGCCTTTATTGGGGGCCCTAAAACTCGAATAACACGTGTACTTACTAGGCTACGCCGAAAAATATTATGGACAACTCTTTACGAACACGAACAACGTTTATGTAGAGCAGATAATGATAAGTATGAATAATGTACTGTACCTGCTGTAGTGAACTTAAGCCATGGCATATATTCTTTTTATGTGCATCCCACGACAACGAAAAATGCGCATTCGACATAATTGATTATTTATTTTATTAGAGACTTAGTTATTGATTTATACCATGTATTACGCTCAATCAAACCAAACGTCAACAAATGTTTTTTATTCTTTTTTTGACATTTGCTCGCAGTGTTACCAGTTAAATAGACTAATAGTAGTTATGGAAGGAATAAAATTATCGTTCAAAAACAAGTGAATATTTTATGTCAACCAGCTTATTATTAAGGGGATCAACAATTCCCGGCAAACAATTTGAGCCTTTTGGGGAATCCACATTATAGCAATTTTTGACAGCAACCGCCTTTAAATTGAATGAAATGAACGTTTGCTGTCTCTTTCTTTCTTATAGCAGCGTCTCTAGGTTGCTGTGACTTCTTGCTTGTTGTATATATACCCCATTTGCCTGCGCAAAGGCGAATTGTACGTGCGAGCTGTTCAAGTGGTTTGCCGGGAACTGTATATTAACCTTTTGAATACCGTAGTATCTACATAAAATGCGCAAGAAACTTGTGACGCACTCTTGTTCGATAAAATTTTGAAGAAGTACCTAGCTTTCCGGCGAGCAAAGCAAACTTTAGTGCAGCAATACAAAAACAATACTGGGGTGGTGCCACAAAATGAAAACACTACTTTCAACATACTTTATTTAATTTTATTTGATGGAGACACCTTTTTGAGTCAAAGTATTATCCTCATAAGTTTCCAAAACATCTGCCAAATGTTCGTTGTCTCTGGGTTTTTTGAATTGCCGTTTCTTTTGTGATGCCTTTTTGCGTTTTGGAGCAAGTGGTTTTCTAAGTCCATGGTCTTGCATTGACTTGATTCCTTGTTTCTCTAAGTATTCCTCTATTTTGGCATCGTCCATGGCATCAACAGCAGTAGCGCGCCAAAGCTTAACAAATTCTTCATCAACCTGAAACGGTAAATAGGACTAATTTAATAGTGATTTACATAAAAATATTGGTTCAATAAATATATTACGATTTAGAATTCAGTGCTGTTTAAGAAGTAGTGGTATTGAAATGGAATTAGTTTTCTAACATTTACGTTACTTGATAACTTTATAGTTAAACTAAGTTTAATAACTACAACTTAGAAAAGTTGAGAAACCCCAACATTTTCATTTCAAAGTTCAATATCTCAAAAACGGCTAAACACATTTTCATGAAACATAGCTAAGCATAAGCTAGCATAAGAACACTTGGGATAAAATTATCTATGACACAAAAAAACTAAACGAAATTCTGTTCATCCGTTTGGGAGCTACAATACCACAGACAGATACATAGACAGACACATTAAACTTATAACACCCCTCTGTTTGTGAGGGGGGTTAAAAATAGATATATATTTTTGAGTTTACATCAGTTTTTTTAATCTGTACTATTTGGAAAAGGGGAAAAAGAATTGTATTGACCATACATCTAAAGTGGCAGTCTTATCATTATAGAATAGAATTTTCTTTTTGTCGGTAGATCTGGTAATGTACAATATTTCCTGAGCTAAGCTTTTAAGAGCTCGTTCACAGTGTGGCAGAGATTCTTGAACATCTTCCAGCAAAATTCCACCCAGACCTTTCAAATCTTGCTGTTTTAGTAATCTGAAAAACATAAACTATAGTTAAAGAATATTAAGCACTGAAACTGTAATTAATGGTAAATTTTAGTATAAACCATATTTAATGACGAAAAACCGGCCAAGTGCGAGTCGGACTCGCGCACCTACAGGTTTGTACGGAACCTACAAACCTGTAGGTATATAAGTAATAACTTTAAAATTATTAAAAAATATTTTATTATATGATGTACCTAACTCAAAATTTACGGTTTTCGCAATTTTTCCTTTATCTGTGCTATAAAACGTTGCTTCGTACCAAATTTCAAGATTCTGAGTTCACGGGAAGTACCCTGTAGGTTTTGATTTCCTTGCGAGTTTCGAAAATTTGCGGCATAAACGGCTGTATCTTTTGATTGCGTTAGCTTAGAAGTTTGGTTTTGTCACAGCTCCAAGGAACAGTAGACCTGAGTATTTGGTATAAATTTTAGCTTGATACCTCCATGCGTTCCTGAGAAAAAGGGTCTTGACAGACGGACGGACGGATGGACAGGCGACAAAGTGATCCTATTAGGGTTCAGTTTTTTCCTTTTGAGGTATGAACCCTAAAAAATGTCGACTTAAAATTACCTGAGTAAGGATTTCTTGTCCTTTATCTTGTATACTGGTTTGAAATTGAATTTACCATCTGGGGTGCATTCTATCTTTGGGTTGCTCAATAGTGCTTCCGTTTGCAGCCACTAAAAATGATATCATAAGAACAATCAAACATCTGCATTAAATTAAAGTAAGTTAAATAGAATGTTTTTCATACTGATATAAAATCAATTACATTATATAGTATCAAAGCTTTTTCAACTGTTAATCAATGATTTTAATAAGGCAGGCTCCTAAAGCTCTGGTTTCCTAGGATAGTGGTGCCGTCATATGGCGGTGAGATAGACTATCTGTCCCTTTCAATTAGAAAGAGACGGATAGTATATTACGCCGCCATATGACGGCACCACTATCCTAGGAAACCCGAGCTTTAACTCAAAAGATCTTTTAAATATAAGATTGTAATTTAACCCCTAATTTTTATTGAATTAAACAGTTTTTTTTTTAATAATATTAAAACTCCTTACTTGTTTGACTTTATTTACAACATCCAACTGATTGGTCTCATCCAGTACTTCATCTAAAGTCAAGGGATGGTCGTCACCGTCCTGGTGTCGAGCCCTCATGTGCCGCACAATCCGGGCCAGCACACCAAAACGGTATGATGAACTGCCCGACATGGTTTTGTAACTAAAAATAAATTCAAAAACATTGTAATCTGTATCATTCTTAAATAAATTGTGTTGAAGAACTTTATTGGGATGTGTGAACTACCATGTTTAAGGATTTTCAAAATTCTGAGGCATATTCAAATACATACTTGGAGGCATCAAGCTTCGGTGCAGCACTGACCGAGCTTGATGATTGTGCTTTTGATTTCTTCTTGCTTTCATCTTTGGAGTGTGATGAATCATCTCTTCTTTTCTTCTCAACACTAAAAAAAACACGAAAATAAGTTATTATTACAAATTAGATAGGCTTTTTTACAGGAATCTACTTAGGAATAAGTATTTAGCACACAATAAAACAATTAACTACAGTATAAATTTCCTCAGAATTTTTCCAGCAAATAATTACTACATGAATATTGTCACATAAACTCACAGATTTCACAAAACAAACACATACTGTAATCCTAATTTCGTTTACTGTCGAAAATTGGCCTCGAGATCCCATCAATATACGCGACGCGAGACCGCAGGTGCGAGGGAGAAGTAGAAAGTGAGCGGCTCGCTGACTGGAGGGCAGGCAGCCCAGTCAGTACCCAAGTATGTCGCGATCGCGTACCTTGGTGTCGCAAGTGCCTTTTTCTTGAAAGCTTCACGTTCCCGAAGTAGAGCCGGGTCCATATTTTTGAAGAAAATTATTTACCCTGGGACCTTATATGCAGTAAGTATATAATTCGTCAGTTGTTCACAATTTTAATTGATTGTCTTCACGTAACTCCCTTGTATTGTATTGACCTTTTGACAAGTTTACAATGGAATTTGGTTAAAATGACAATGACATTCTGGACTGTGTTGCTAGTATAAATATTTAAATCTACTTAGATTAACTTAACACTGTTCGTTCCAAGGTTTTCGACAAAAACTACTATGTATTTATTTGTTGATTTGGTACTTGATTATTTTTAGTGCAGAGTATGTTAAGGCTTCTACACACAATGGGCCATCATGGGGCAGGACAGAGACGCAGTTATGCGTTGGAATGTATGTGAAGGAAGGATGTCTTTCTCCGTCTAACATCGTTGCGTCCTGTATGATGGACACGCGGAACACTTTGATATCATATTGGATGCAAAACGTGAGTGTCTGACCGACCCCCACTTTGTGAATTGCGTAGCCTGAAAAAAGAGGGGTGTTATAAGTTTAACGTGTCTGTCTGTGTATCCGTCTGTGGTATCGTAGCTCCCAAACGGATGGACCGATTTGAATGCGGTTTTTTGTGTCATAGATAATTGTATCCCCAGTGTTCTTAGCCATGTTTCATCAAAATCAGTTCAGCCGTTTTTGAGATCTTGGACTTTGAAATGAAAATGTCAGGGTTTTTCAACTTTTCTAAGATATAGTTATTATTAATTTGTACATGACACCACATCATCAGCTTATATTATAAGGTCCCACAACGGGGCGCATGGCTCTCCTCATGGGTGAGAGGCAATGGGCACTCAGTGGTCCGCACGCAGGCATAGTGTGGGTTGGGGACTTCACATATGTACACCTTTTCATTTCTGTGCAGATATATGCAGGTTTCCTATGTAGTAGGTAGGTAGTTAGTAATATTCGTTTTTTTAGGGTTTCACCAAAGGGTTGAAATTTTGACAGACGGTGTATTTTTGTTGCCGCTATAATAACAAATACAAAAAAAACAGAAAAAAATATATTTAAGGGAAATTTTTGCCTTTTCCTAGATAATGGTACGGAACCCTTCATGCGCGAGTCCGACTCGCACTTGTTTTAATATTTGTCCATTGGCTTGTCTTGTGTTACCTCTGATTCCTCTGAATTAGATATGTATATAAACGAGAACACTCATTCGCGGCAGTAGGTACTCCGGCGTTCAAATCGTTTTTCTTCTATAATTATTCAACTTGGCTGCCGGCCAGACCAAGTAGACGAACTATATTATCTATCATTTATTTTCTTCAGACATGATGCCTACAATATCTATCTAGTCAGCCGAGGTCGACTTGATATTTTAGCCTTAATAGCACTAGGACAGTGGTACGCCAAAATATGTGGCAGATGGTGTTAAAGTTTAGAAAATCGGTACGATTGATATTTAGGCCAAACGAATCAATTTGACCCGAAAAAAAAACGAAAAAGGAGAGGAGTTGTCAACATCTTTTTTGTATGGAAAAAATATATATTTTGTTCTGAATCCTATCGTGTGTGGTACCTAATGAAAGGGCTTACTAAGCCGATTCTAAAAATATCATTATATTTCAGCCATTTTTGTTAAATTAAAACAAAACAATTTTCGAAACATATCAAGTTTGGGCTCATCCGGACATGATATGGCTTTTTTTTTTAATACAATATACTATAGATGATACGTAATAACCTCACATTTAACCTTAAAAAAGCAATTTTTAAAATAATTTTACTTTGTATTTTTTATAATTTTTAAAAGTTACAAAATGTGATAAATCGCAAAAAGTTGAAACATGTATAAAAAGTTCAATTTTAGACACTGAGGATGATAAATAGGTACTAATGCAAGAGGAGTTTTTAATAATATTTATATTATTTTTGTTTAACAAATAAAAATAATCTTTTCAGATTTCTGTAATTTTGCCTAACTTCTCTTCAGATGCAAGATCGCCGTTTGTTGCGACAGTGACTGACTTGAGGAAAATGTTTTCTGGTCTTGACATTGGTAGGTACCTAGTAACTTAGGTACCTAATACGTGTAGAAAAATCAAAGTTTCAATTGCATAGCTTTTATACTTTC
Organism: Epinotia demarniana; assembly: GCA_945867215.1. Classification (NCBI taxonomy): domain Eukaryota; kingdom Metazoa; phylum Arthropoda; class Insecta; order Lepidoptera; family Tortricidae; genus Epinotia; species Epinotia demarniana. The sequence continues at coordinate 14,005,535 of OX244260.1, read as the reverse complement.
GATTTTATTGATGTCTAAAAAACGCCGATTTCGACACTGATTTCGCGTTAATCATCAAAACTTTTAGGGTACTTTCTGAAGTCCTATTGGTAATGTATGTATGTAAGCTAGTATTAGTATACAAATTACAAAATAAACAAAAAACAAAAAAAAAACTTTTACCCCCCCAACCCCTTCAACTAGGGGATGGAATTTTCTATGACACTTCGGCAAATTTTGATGCCAGGGGTCTGAAAATTGATATAGGGACTCCTTGTTATAAATAGCTCCCGCAGAGCTCCGGGATGGGGCGGGTGCTGGATGCTCGACGTCGTGTGCGACAATCTTTGACCAGTTTTACGGCCAAAGATGTTAAGTCGGTAATAAAAAGTATGGTCAGAGGGAAGTCACCTGGGCACGACGGTCTGAGCGTGGAGCACCTGTAACATGCGGGGCCACACCTACCAAGGAATTTGGCAATATGTTTTTCACTCTTTGCATTAGGCACTCTTACCTGCCAGATGACTTAACAAAAACAATTGTTGTGCCTCTTGTGAAGAATAAACCCGAGATTTAGCGGATAGTTCCAGTCAGTTGACGTCACCATAACTATTTAATTTGTACATCAACGCGTTGATTGTTGAGCTCAGCAGTGCCAAAATCGGGTGTTCGATTGACGGAATATAATAATAATAAGGATATATGCCGTCACATCCCTTTTGGCGTAGGGATGTGACGGCCCCATCGCCCACCAGATTTCTGGTGCAATCAGTCAACGTAAGGCAGCTTGTGGCGGGCTGTTAGGGAGTAGCGACCCTACGTACCTGAGTGCTCCTGGGGGTGTCCTGTGGTCAGGCTGAGCCGATCGGGTGGTTGGTTGGACAGGCCCTCCGCCTCTGGCTTGCCTTTATTGGCCGTCCAGAGTGGAGTCGCAAGAGCTGTTGCTCGAGGGTAGATGTGGACACCTAAGTAGCGAGTTGGCTATATGTTTAAAGTCCAGTGCCACCTCTCTACCCCCCAGCTCTCTGACCGGTGTTGCCCTTAGGCCATTTTTTAATGTCGCTATTAATAGGGGCCCATCTAGCAGTTAGCGAGTCACCGTCTGCCAGAGATAAAGATTGAAACAGTTTTATTAGGCAGGCGTCCGATGTTTCACCCAATAGCCCAGCCACTAGTCCATCATTTCAACCCAATAACCCGTTTTATTTAGATTCCATCAACCATCAATAGTCCCTATACACCCCAGCGGGTGCTGTCTCTGTGTGCGTCCCATGACACGGGTAGGGACAGCATCCGCTCGGTGTACTCCTTGCATTTCATTAAATTGTCAAAAGGGCCTCTACGTGTTGGCTCAGTTGGTACTTTGTAGGTACCTAGCTCCACGCACGCCTCCCAAAGGTCCGGGACATCATTGTCCCGTGAAGACATACATAATAATAATAAAAATCTTTATTGTTCAAAAGTACATTTGTTACAATACAATTAGAGCCCTGGAGACTGCGTTAGTTTTCACTGTGTTGCAGCCCCCAGTGGTTGCCCGTAAACATAAACATTGAGTTGTTAAGAACAACAGATTTACAAAAAAAAACTTTTAAAAATGAAAAGTAAAGGAAAAGTAGTATTAACAGTACAGTTAAGTTACAGCTACTGTTAAGTTAGATTATAGTTAATTACATTAAAATATTATGTTAGGTATAAGAACTGAAACTTTTAAGTGTGTGTGTGTGTGTGTGTGTGCGTGTGCGTGTGCGTGTGCGTATGCGTGTGCGTGTGCGTGTGCGTGTGCGTGTGCGTGTGCGTGTGCGTGTGCGTGTGCGAGTGCGAGTGCGAGTGCGAGTGCGAGTGCGTGTGCGTGTGCGTGTGCGTGTGCGTGTGCGTGTGCGTGTGCGTGTGCGTGTGCGTGTGCGTGTGCGTGTGCGTGTGCGTGTGCGTGTGCGTCTGCGTGTGCGTGTGCGTGTGCGAGTGTGTGTGTATTAGCATTAGTTACGCTGACGATATGGTACTGCTGAGTCCATCGATCGATGCGCTCCGGAAGCTAGCCGGCATGTGTGAGAAGTACGCGGAGTCTCATGGGCTCAGGTACAACTCAAAAAAGAGCGAAGTTTTAGTGTTTAACCCGCGCGGCAGCCGGTTCGATACCGCGTGCCGCCCGTTACTCTTGGCGGAACGCACCTAACTCGAGTACCGAAGTTTAAGTACTTGGGCCATTGGGTCACCGAGAGCTTGTCAGATGACGTCGACGAGGAAAGGGAACGTAGGTCGTTGGCGGTCCGTTCCAACATGTTGGCGCGCAGGTTTGCACGATGTACTGCAGAAGTTAAGATTACTTTGTTTAAAGCCTTCTGCCAATCGCTAATACACGTGCAACCTGTGGTTCAACTGTACGCAGCGGACCCTCGACACCCTACGTGTACAATATAACAATGCGTTCAAGATGCTGCTGGGGCTGCCGCGCTACTGCAGTGCGTCGGGCATGTTTGCGGAGGCGCGTGCGGATGGCTTCCACGCCATAGTGCGTAAGCGCGTCGCCTCTCTGGCGAGCAGGGCGCGGGCCAGCGCGAACAGCATCCTTAACGCATTGGCGAATAGGTTAGACTGTCCACTTTCAACATTGCTGATTAAACTTCATGTGAGACCCCACAGCCAACAAAATGAAATTAAATAATTGGACATCTTTAAATTTTAAAATTCATGTACCTATTTTTGTAATTAGTAAGATTTTATTATATTTTTGACATTTTTGGATTAAATTAAATTATGTGCATTTTATTATTTATTCAAATTATATTTTATTTTATTCATCTTTCTGACATGTTTATAACGAATTATTAATTTTGAATGAATTGTATTGTTTGTGACTTGAATTTTAAAATATGAATGATGTAAACTTGTTTTTGATAAATAATTGATAACTAACGTTATATTATAAGATATTATCTGTGTCTGTACTAACCAACATGGACCTGGTTCCGAAATAAACGATTTCATTCATTTCATTCATTCATAAATAACAAAATACATATTTCAGGATATATAATAAATGGAAGTTTGTATGGGTTTCCCTTACACTTCTTTAGAAATTACCTTACTTAGGTAAATTGGGGTTTCTTTGCCTACTCCGTAACGAGCCCAGCCGCATGGTTTTTAAAATCTCCAATTTAATTGCATTACGACTGATTATAAAAAACAAACCCGCAAACCGTAACAAGGCTACTTGAAACCCGAAAATGACCCGAAAATAGAATCGGATTTGGACCCAGGGCCGTCACCTTCCCAGGCCCTTCTTATGACCCTCAGTACCTACCAGGGTAATCCGGTCGTCAATAGTACATTGTGATACAAGTGTGGTATGTTGATAATTACATCATAGGCGGAATTATCATGCGAACTGCATGTGAGCGTGATAAGAAAGCCGAGGATGTAATTATCAAAGCTCACGCGTTATATACGACGTTTTTCATTTCAACACGTTGTGCGAGGAAAAAATCCTTTTCATAACATGATAATATTGATAATTTTATAGACCTGCATGCCAAGTTATTTCCTTTACTTAATGATGACAACAGGTTTTTACTCACATATTGCACATCGCCAAGAATTTCCAGCGGCGTCCATTCTATTTAAATCTTTTTTAGTCACCACTAGTCAACATTTTTGATAATAACCAAACACGCATTAATAATCTTAATAAATATTTGTGAAATAAACTATAATGGCGCGCATCAGTTTTTTTTCGTGAAGTTTGCGCAGTGCGCGCGCATGTGTTTGGCCAGACTTGGATGAAATCTCTAAACAGCCAATACAAAATAAAAAAAATATTTTCGTTTTAAAATGTTATCTTTATTAATTCATGTAAAATGTTATCAAAAGTGAATAGCTAGGCTAAATGAAACGCTTCTGTATCATATCCAAAAAGAAATAGTCAACAAATTAACAAAAAGGATTTCATTTGATTAGTCGAGTAAGCATCCATTTGCCGAGATTTAAAACAAAAAGCTGTACATTCAGTACAACCCGGTTAATTTAAGAATGCACCGTGTTATAAATCTTGCTGTAAGGTGCCAACGTGACTTAATCGGGACATAACCAAAACACGCAAGTATCGTAATGTTATAAAACACGTGTGTTTAATATCCAGGATTATGAGCCTAGTTTTCCTACAGTTAAACCATAACTCATCATTCATTTTTACTCGTAAGTCTGTCGGGTTATAGATATATACTTATAGATGGGTACCTCAGACCAAAAAAAAAGACAGACGGAGCGTTACGAACAGTCAAGTGAAGCCAAACCACATACAAACAAAATCAAGCTACTTCAAGTTTAGCACACGCTCACGCACACATATACAAACAAAATCAAATACAAAGATCATTTATTTCGAGTTTTGTGCGATTTAATTTGTTTAGCGTGTGCTAAACTTATTGGGCTTGGTTGAAAACTGGTTGGCTTCACAAGACTGTTCGTAACGCTCCGTTTGTATATTTTTTTGGTCTGAGATGGGTCAGATGGGTACATACTCTTATGCTTAAACTTGAAAGGGCGCATTGCCGATCTTTCGAGTCAGGTATAGCTCATAGCAAATAGAGTTTAAATAAAGTAGGTAACTAGGAAACTAGTTATTAATTTCAGTTACAACGCTGTAGCGAATTTTTGATAAATCAGTTCTTAAGATAAGCTAACAGGGGTTAAATCTGTTTGTCGTGAATGTCGTGATAGCTCGTCAAATGAGACCGCTCGCTAGACTATTAGTCGCGCCGTAGTCGCGCCTTAGCGTGTGCGGGAACGTTACATTTTGTTCGGTTCGCGCTGCCGGGCGGTCGTCTCTCCTTGTTTTTGTTTAGTGTTCGGTCAACCACGTCAACTGCGAACATAGTGGACATTTAACAAGGTATTCGTTAACATAAAGCCTTATAATATATTCTATAACTAAGTACAGGTATGCTTTTTTAAGACGCTTTTTCATCGTAGGATGCGTAGATAATGTTTGTATGACGTCAAAATTTCAGCACCTTGTACTGCAATGAACTGTTTACATATCTACATTTAGTTTATGAATATGGTCAAATAATTACGTGTTTTAAATTCTATGAGTGCGAATACATATCTAGTATCTACATATGTTTTCGCTGTTCTATTTACTTAAGAGTTCATGATAGGTACCTATTGAAGCCGGACTTCGTTTAAACCCGATTTATACTACTTACTAAGTACGTACCTATGCAATACGAGTATGCAATTCAGAAATGACTCAACTCGGCCGTAATTACCAACGGAAAAAGTACTTAGTGATTAAAATTAAGCCGCTTTTTTAACTCATTCGTTGCCGCGGAACAAATATTCTATATAGTTTTTATATATTATTATTCGCGAACAAAAAAACACAAAGTTATTATTTCGAAAGATTCGCCAAACGGCAAAGAAGTTTGTTGGCGATGCGCTCACTTAATTAAAGAAAAATTATAACTTGTAAACCGAAAACACTAAAATACAGCCCCAGACAAAAGGCCGCCACAGAATTCGTATGGAGTTACGACCTGTTGGTGGCACGGAAGTGCAGTATCTTCTTCAATTTTATTGTAAACGGTTTTTTATACATTTTTATTTTAGCTACAAGGGTTAACATGCGAACTGTTTAAGAATGGCAGAGGATAAGTTAGTTAAATTGGATAGACAGTGGTTACTAGAAGGGATTTATGGAAATTTTGTAGAATATTATACACAGTACTATATACATAGTACTATTATCTATTCTGTACTATTACCTACACGAGTCCCGAGGCGACGATGGGGAAATAAGGTTTTTTTAGGAACACGTTCATATAGTATTTTATGCAACTGTTGTATAAGTAGGGTCTTAAAACGCGAGTGTTGTGAGTTGCGATGCGAGCCTTGGCGAGCATCGCAATTAAAGACGGCACGAGCGTTTTAAGACCAAGTTATACAACGTTGCAAACAATACTTTTTCTACGACTAATTTAATAAATAGCTTTTGACTTTTCAGCAGTAAGTTTTCCGATAGTTCTATTACTACTCACGCAATTTCTTCAGCGGTGCAGTTATTTTCTTCTTCGTCCATTTTAAAAGGAACGTACACATTTTTCTTCACTTCAAAACACGAATCTAATTTAAGAAGTTATTAATAACGAATAGTAATCATATTTCGTCTTTTAATTTTGAATTGGATCTTTGGTGGGAAATTCGAAATATGACACATTGACACCTCTTGTTTATGGTCTGTTTTGTTTTTAATATGCACTTGCCATCCGTCCGAACCAAACTGAATCCGGATCCCAACCGAATCGGATCGGTTTATATTTATAAATAATACCAATAATTGGTAAAATATGTATATTGACACACAATCCATTTATTTTTATCTTAGTAAATAATTTATGTTTTACAAATATTTGACAGTAAATAAAAACTCTTTATTTTGAAAAATTTGCTTGTGAAGTTGGTACCACTGCAATATAGTGGCTGATTAAAAAAAAGTTTTATGATTTGACATCGTTGTAAACATCAGTGCTTTTATGGAAAATGTATGTCCCATAAAAGTACACTTAAGAGTCCATAGACTTTTTCTACGACTTATTATAGGTGTCATTGTATTTGAGCTAAAGCCTATATAAATGACAGATAATGGTACAGGAGTAGAAAAAAGAAATTACGTCACACCTAGCCATAATGCGAGTTTTACTGCACGCTGCGCGTACGGGAAAACTCGCATTGTGGCCAGGTGAAGACGTAAAATTTTGTACGCAACACGGGCGGTAATTCGTAAAGCCCCAGAGCGCATATTTATGGCCCTCACCTTCGGTTCGGGCCACAAACACCTGCGATCAGTACGCTTACCATGAGTTTGACAATGACGGGTTACGCTAACGAGTATCGAGTTTTCTATCTGTGCATCTCTATTGCACTTTGACAGTACGAGCGGGATGCACAGATAGTAAACTCGATACTCGTTAGCGTAAGCCGTAATTGTCAAACTCATGGTAAGCGTACTGTACGCATTTACGAATTCACCGCCCTAGTTACGTAATGTACTATAATGTGTCTATGATGTAACTGCGTTAAGTATTATCCCATAATATCCATCTATCATAAATTGTTATGGGGAGGTGGATTTTTTGGTTTTTCCTTGGTTTTTCACATGGGGGCGAGAGGGGTAGATACCTAGTTCTTACGTAAGATCAAATCATTTCGGTCACGGCCTCAACGGGCGTCCGTATCCGCGAGTCCAGTTTAGTATTAATTTGTTGTTATACTGTACCTATACTTACTTACCTATTGACGTTTAATTCGACTTACCGTTTTTAATGTACTCAATGTGCTCGCGCACGCGCACCCGATGCGACGCGGCGCCAGGCGACCCGGCCCGGGCCCGTTCGGTGGGAATCGTACATAAAAAATATCAAACACATTACACGGAGACTGTAATTTTACCTACAAACATTGTTGACGTCCTTTCGGCAAAGAAATATGTCTCTACAGTTTTAAAATTATATAGTGGTGCGGAACCCTCGGCGCACGATTCTAAACTATCACTTTGTTGACTTTACTTGTAGGTATTAACATAATATGGCATAATAGAAAACAAAAAAAAAACCTAAGTACTTACTTAAATAAACTAAATTAATTAAATATGACAGCCGGTTAGCCTAGTGGGTAGTGACGCTTCCTACGAAGCTGAAGGTCCTGGGTTCGAATCCCGGTAAGGGCGAATATTTGTGTCAACATCGATCCCGAGCGATCAGATACGGCGGGCCGCATAATCGCGTTGTTTTTGCGTCCACACTAGCGATCTGAAATCTTGATACGCGTCAATACAAATGTGTACCCAGCTTTATCGGTGGTCAGGAAGAGTGCGCGAAACACAGCTCATAAAACATGATACCAATTTATCAAGGCAAATATACCTCCAGCTAAACAACTTGGTTTGATGACCTAAGTTCTGTTCAATACAATAGGTACTCAGCGTCATACTTATAAGATATTCAATACATAATCCGGTCACGAAATGTAACAGTCATTGTGACTAGCGTATAACTAATACGATTATAAACGTAAAAAAAAATTGAGCACTTTTTTGGTACCTATCTACAAATAAATAAAACCAGTTATGTAGATAGGTACCATAGGGTAGGCAGGTACAATTTGACCATTTTCATTGCTTTAATACTGATTGGTTACACCATAGATACTTCTTCAGCATCACTATACATATAAGTAGGTATATAGGTACTTACTTATATGTATATTATAGCTAGCTGTAAAATATCTAGACTACCAACGCGTTCAAAAATATTATTATATTGACACGAACTACTTATATCCCCTTTTCCACATAAGATTAGAAAAATCTTGCGTTAATCGTTGTTTCAGGGAAAACCATTATCAATGTCAAACGCAATAAGATTCAAATTGTTATGTTTGAAAAGTTAACTAAATGATCGAAATAACCAAAACTTTACTAAAACCCTTTTGACATCCTAGATAAATAAAACGAAGAAACTTAGGCGATTTTTTCCGTAAAAAATCTAATATTACTCATATCATCATATGGAATGAGGTCTACGTTTATCTGAAGCACAATGGACGGTTTTTTTTAAATAAAATAACAACTTGTGTGGTACCGAATGTTAACATGTCCTTCATGCTTTAAAAATTATTGCCTTCATTTTGTTCATAACTGTACCTACGTTTTAAAATTTAATGAAATCGATTCTTTATTCCAGTACAATGGATTCGTATATTTTTACATAAATATGTAATGGTTGGTTCGTCATCACTAATGCCGATTGCAATGAATTGGTTTGGTCACAACTCTCATCTGTTATTTTGTGTAAAGTCACTGTGGGCAAGACTGTCTACAAGGCAAGTCCGTCAACACGTTATAACTTTTGAATTTGAAGGCGTTTCCCGCTTTAGCGTCCAGTCGATAAAGCAGTTTGTCGCGCTAGTTCCCTCACTCTAAAACAGATGGCGCAGTGACAACGAACTTCAGAGCAATCCGCCTAAACAAGTCATTACGTGTATGGAACTCGAAGTGATAGTGCGACGGTCTCTGCTAATAAAATGGTTTGTGACAAGATTTTGCACCAAAAAATAACTACGTAAGTAATAGAAGAACCGGCTATCTTTATTCTGTGTTTAAATTATCATAAATTGGCTAAGTTTTTTAATTATACGTGCCATCATTTATCACATACAATTTTCTTTAAGTTGGAAAGTCCGTCTACTATGTACAAGGTAAGTCCGTCATATGCCGTAACTGTTCGAACGACTTCAATATTATTACGATTTCATAAGGTTACTACAGATAAATCCTTTCGACATTGCACATGATGTTTGTGTTTATTAACAATTTGAATATAGAAACTAGTAAGAAAATGTGCCTTAGCACTATGTTACCGAAAAAAACCGTATTCAATAAATTAATAATTAAATAAATACTAGCCCCAAACTAAGCGAAGCTTGTACTAGGTAACGACATATACGAGTACAAACTATACATATTCCAGAACCAGAACCGCTGCTCGGCAGGTTAAAACGTCTTAGCAGTAAAGTTATGGAGTTTGATTTGCCAATCAGTATTTGATTTAAACTTAAACGTTGTACGTAGTTTAAAATTGCTACTACTATAAGTTTATTTAATTAACTTTCTTTGATCTCAATAAATAAAAAAAATGATTAAAATATATTTAAAATTACTACTTAGCTTTTATTTGGGAAACCGAAAAAATAAGTAAGTACGTATAATATATGCCAAATAAGGTTTACCACCCCATTTACATAATATACGCCGCCGGACTTGCCTTTGAAACTTCATTTCGAATCTAAACCTTATATTAACAAGTTTAAAGTACACTTTTCATTGTCTTGTTTCATTATTTTTAAGAATTTCAATACGAACATATAAGCACCCATAGTATGGCTGATATCATTACTAGACGGACTTACCTTAAGTCACGGGAAGCCCGTCTACACGCCGTATTTATAAAAAATACTATTGTACAAAATACAAAATAGTTTATTTCATCAAAAACAAATATTACATTAAATCGAGGCTGTCCGTCAGTGACCAAACTAGGCTGAGCCTGTATCTTGGCCTACTGCGAGTGCGGTTAACAGATCGTTCTTCAATTACACTATGAAAAGGATTTTAAATGAACAAAATAATAGTATAAGCATAATGAGTATTAATTAAGTACCTACATCTAGCGTATCTACAATTAACATGATGTACCTAATCTAGGGAAAAGGATAACACTACATATTTAGATAAAGATTTGTGTGTGTGTGTGTGTGTTGCTGGCTGGTGTTTTATGTCACATTTATTGCAGACATAGTTATATATGCAGCAATAGGAGTATGAAGGTGATCTCCTAGCTAGGGCGGACCTGTACGGTGGGGTTGGCACTTTGTACGTACGTTTCCGCAACATTTCCTCGTGGCGATCAGAGTTGAAGATGCTGCTATGAGTACGTATGGTCGCTTTCATAATAAAGAGCTGTCTCACTCTAAACAGTCTCGTTTCCTGGTACAGCAAGTTAGTTGGGTAACGAAACGGCTTCCTGAGCATAACTTTGATAACCGCTCGCTGCGCACGCTCCAACAGGATCATGTGGCTCTTGGCAGCGCAGCCCCAGACTGCCACTCCGTACTGTAGGATCGATTGTCCCAAAGCGTGATAGACGAGGCGCAGCACATCCGGGGTAGCACAGTCTCGGAGTCTCTTCACTACATAGATCAGTTTTCGGACTCTAGCAGCAAGGGTGACAATGTGCTGTGCAAATGTGAGGTGTTGGTCAAATAGCAGACCCAGGTATTTAACGGTGGTCTGCCGCCTGACCATCTGGCAGGAGCGCATTGTGTTTGCTTAATTTGTGATTGAAATGATCTGTTACTAAACTATTATTTATTAAAATCTTCATCGTATGCGATTACAAGCGGTAACGTAGGTGAATAATTAACGCAGCTAGATCACTCCAAAGTAAAAAAAAAGTATGCCGCCGGTCTAGCCCGCAGTCACATTACACCACTTCATTTCATGATTTTAATTATTTTCCGCTTTGCGCCGTTTAGAGGTATTATATGTATCTTTAAATCTTTCTTTTCATTTTGAACTGATGATGTTGCCATTTTATCACTGATTCTTATCGCTGTGGATAGTGTGGATAAGACACCCGTCACGTTCTGACAAGTAGGTAAAGTATGCGAGTGCGAGAGTGACGGATGTATCCACAACGATAAGTGGCATGGCAACCATACTACGCGCGCAGATATCTTAAATAAATCGCACTACACCTTATACATACATATTTATATATATGTATATATAATTGTTTCTTAAAACTATAATAGTACGTCACAGATTCTGATATTCGATTCCGTTGAGATATCAAGGGTGAGATCCTTGAGGAATCGACGGAACTGCGATTTGTTTAGTTTCAGTAATAATCAACGCATTTGCTCTCGGAAATCAGTTCATGTGGTAAAGTGGACAAGAGATGTGTAATTTTTCATGTTGGCTGGGCGGAGTATTCAAATTGAAATCGGTTAAAACTTTGTTTTTAAAGTAAATTATTGAAGTTACACGTAGACTGCGAAACAGCGTAATAGGCGTCACAACAAGCGAGTTTGGGAATTATTGAATGTATTCATTCCGAAGGTCCTACTAACTACTGAAAAAAAAATCTGAAAATCGGATGAGTAGTTCCAAAGATTACCTCCTACTTACAAACTTACCAGACATATCCTACATATACCTACTATTAAACGAGCAATATTTGTAATCACGTTCTCGGAACCGGCTCTAACGATTTCAATGAAAAATCGATCTAGCCGAGTCTCATGTCTGGGAAAATCAATTTCTCTGTATTTTCACCCGAGCAGAGTTCGAGCAGAGCTCGGTCGCCCAGGGACTAAAATGTTATGAGCGAACACTTATCTTACTCGTAGAAAATTCCTAAAAAGGACTTATACGTATTCCTTAGTAGGCATTCGGAAATTGAATTAATTGGCATGATTTTTTAGCGGATGTGGCATGCGCAGGTTCGGATTAAGGTAATGAGGAAAATTGCGTGTTCACGTACAGTTTTTTTATGAGCACTTATCTTATCTACATCACAAAGTTCTCGTAATTAAAATTGAGTCGTTATCATAATTGAAATATTAACATTCACAACGCAGGACTCGACTCCCGATTTTTAGGGTTCCGTATTTTATAACATGTCCCTCACGCCGGCTAGTCGGGACCCGTGTTCAATACTATAATGGCTAATTAATATTAGATTACCTACATGAGCGCATATAGACACCTGAATCCCAAATTCTTCTCGGCAGGTAAGTAACATAAGGACCAAAGGTTTACTTTGGAAGAGTTGATGAACTCTGTAGCAGAGTCCCCTACTACTGGCGTCAATTATTGCGCTGGCGGCTCTTATATTTCACTATAGATATTACTTAGCTGTGGTCTGTTTCTTGAAACTATCAGTTTTAAAAGTCTAAACGGACAACACAGCGACGGGGAACTACTTAAATCTGCACGGCTATTACAGCACGGCTATCATGAGACAGCCCGCGAGCTCACACGATTTTTCTCGCACTATCCCTCTCTCTCTTATTAGAACACTTAGAACAAGAGGTATAGTGTGAGAAAAATCGAGAGTATATTGCGGCCGTCTCATGATAGACGTGCAGGACAATCCGCGAGCTGTGTCGCGGTGACATAGATTATTCGTCTCTTTCAAAGCGTTCTGATTTACAACCTCTGCTCAGCATCGAGACAATCATCAGTTTCATCTCCTACAATAGCTTACATGATGAGTGAGCCCTATCATGTGATTTCTGTTCCTAGTTGTCTTTGTGCAGGATGCTTAGGAGGGGTTGTCCACTTAATCTCTCTATGGTTCTTAGGCCAAACAACCAATCGTTAATGCCTAATTGACATTCTTTCTAAATGACCAACAGTATTCGAAATGGTCTTCGGGGCTTGATTTCTCCGATGAAATTGGATTACACACCATCACACTCATCATCATTTAGTTTTTTTTTATACCACGTCAGTGTCAAACAATCTTACGACTCACCTGATGGTCAGTGGTTACCGTAGCCTATGGACACTTGCAACTCCAGGGGTGTTAAGTACATGCACGTTGCCGACCCTTTAAGGACTTATACACTCCTTTTTTGAAGAACCCCATGCTGTAGTCCCTGTAACAGTTTTCCTGATTGGTTGTTCGCAAGATGTTGTGCCTATAATATTTGACGATCTCTGTCATTTCCTCCAAAACCAATCAAGTCTAAGGTTCAAATTCCGATATATATAACGACAGAAACCTGATGGATTACAAAAGATTACTAAAAGAGAACTGTTTTAAAATTTTAAATAAAATTGACAGTAATTATTGTACCAGAGAAACAAGTGAAACCAAAACAATACTAGACCATGTTAATACAAACCTCAAAGAAAATGAGTTCCACCTATCTATAATTGACTCAGCACTATCAGACCACAAACAAATACTAACACATACTGTACAAGGCAATGGCAGACTCAGGCAGTAACAACGAACACTCCGAATATACAATATTAGAAGACAAATTACTAGCATGCATCTGTAAAAGTAAAACCACCAGATGAAGACGCTAAACTTACCAAAACAAGACTGGGTAAACAAAGAAATCATAAAGGAAATAGACGCACGAAATGTAATATGGCAAAAACTTAAACTAAACCCCAATAACAAAGAAACAGAAGAGCTATTTACGAGAAAAAGAAATGAAGTCGTAACTAAAATACAAAAAACAAAGAAGGAGTACTACTACAAGAAGTTTCTGAACTGTAAAAACAACCCTGCCAAAATGTGGACCCTCATTAATAGTTTGAACATTAATAAAATAAAAGACAAAACATCACCTACTAAATTGATAACCGAAGATCAAACTATTACGGAATTAAGCGAGATATGTGAATGCTTCAATGAGTTTTCCTCAACAATTGGATCCAAGCTAGCCGAAGAAATTCCAATCACTGGCCCTACTTCAGAAACAGAAACCTCAAATATCACTGGATCAACGAGCTGCAGTCTTTTTAGTTTGACTCCAACAACAAGTGATGAAGTAATTGGTTTAATAAACGACCTAAAACTTAACTCCAGCTCTGGTCTAGATGGGATAAATACTAAATGTCTTACATGTGTAAAGGATCTGATAGTTGATGAACTTGTACGATGTATCAACAAATGCTTTGAATTAGGAGTATTTCCGGACAGACTAAAAATAGCTAAAGTTACTCCGATATATAAATCAGGAAATAAGAGCGATCCAGGCAACTATAGACCTATTTCAGTATTACCGGTAATCTCCAAAATCTTCGAAAAAATACTTTATCGTCGCCTAATAAATTACTTAAATTCTATTAACTATTTGTACGAAAAACAATATGGTTTCAGAAAAAAATCAAATACATTGTCTGCGACAATAGATCTGGTCACGAAAATAAAAATACATGTAGATCAAAAGAAAATAGTGCTCGGAGTCTTTATAGACTTAAAAAAGGCTTTCGATACGGTCAGTCATGCTATGATTTTACATAAACTTAGTAGTTCAGGAATTAACGGGCCTGCATATGATATCCTTAAATCGTATCTATCAAACCGTTGCCAAATAGTCAAAATAGAAGACTGTACAAGTAGTTCCAAACCAATTACTTATGGTATGCCCCAAGGATCAATTTTAGGTCCCCTACTATTCCTTGTCTACATAAATGGCATTAAGGACATTGGTCTTACAGGAGACATAACACTATACGCAGACGATACTGCCTTATTTTATTTTGGAAACAATATAGATACCATAATAGCCGAAGCGCAAAGAGATCTTGATTTGCTCAATGCATGGTTCCAAAGCAACCTACTTACTATAAATACTACAAAAACCAACTATATAATATTCCTAGCGAAAAATAAAAAAAATACGGAATTTGCCCCATTACAGATCAATAACCAACCCATTACAGAAGTAGAAAAAGAAAAATACCTCGGCTTAATTCTAGACAAAAGTCTAAGCTGGAAACCACACATTGAAAAAATAAAAGCTAAAATAGTGTCTTTGACGGGGGCCATACGGGGCATTGCTCGATGTCTTCCAAAGCAAACACGCTACACAATATACAACTCACTCGTAAAACCACATGTCGACTACTTAATTGAAGTCTGGGGCACGGCTGCCAAAACTAACATAAAGTTGCTACAAATCGCCCAAAATAAATTAATAAAAGCATTATTCCATTACGACTTCTTAACACCTACGAACAAAATATATAGAGAAACCCAGATAATTAATATTTTCCAGACATATACGTACAATACAATGCATCTTAGTTCGGAAAATATTGAACAAAGACATACGGACACAAATAGATTTTTCAAAAAAGAAAACTGTACAGAAAATGAAACTTAGAAATGCCAATGATTTGATACTAAGACAAAGTAGAACAAAATTTGGAAAAAAATGTATACTATACGAAGGTGCGCAGATATACAATAAACTTCCTAAAAGTATTAAACAAACTACTTCCTTATATAGTTTCAAAAAACAGCTTAAAACGCATATACAAATAGTCTTGCCTTAATTAACAATAAGATTAAATATCTCACTTAATAATAAGTAAAAATGAATAAAGCTAAGCATTCCTGCACGATTCGTGATTAAAACACGAATAATACTGTAATTATTAGATATGTGTTTATAAACATAACAAGAAAAAAAAAATATATATATGTAAAAAAAAAAAAAAAACTTAAATAATACATGTAAAAAGAATAACATAAGATAAGATCGAATAAATATATCAGATACAACTAATCTATTTTCCTTATATATATATATATATATATATATATATATATATATATTTTACCTATATTATTATTTTTGTGTGTAGGTACGTTAAGCCGATTTGATCAATCTTATACTATTATTATCACATTTTCCAGTAACCATAAACATGCATAGTTAGCAAGTTAAACGATGCTGAAGAATACTAATAAACAAAACAATTAAATACAAACCTTTACTATAAACTGTACAATCTACGCTCACAAAATATGCGATGCCACATCCAGAAATCATAAGCTATCGAATTAGTTGAGTTGCATTACAAAACAAAATAGCTTACCTTTAAGCATCGACCCTAAGCAAAGCGAATAAGAATCATAGTCGAATACTAAACCAGTTTTATATATTATTCACCATGTATACCAAACACTGCTGCTGGCATACCAGTATAAAGATTATCTCGCATTACGCATAGGACTGCGTGCTTGGGGATCATGTTACATTAGTCAATAGCTCATAGTCGTATACAAATTGATTTGTAAATAAAAACCAAGCAAGCCAGGGCATTACATCTCGACTTATTTTGTTGTTAAGAATATCGGCCGAACCGACTTGTTTTTATGCCGCATATTGAAATACCCTCATTGTATTCCGATTATTTCACATACTATTATGTAATAGTTTATTTAAGTTCTCGTGTAAGTGAATTGTAAAATTCTTAATGAGAATAAAGAATCTTAAACCTAAACCTGAATTGTGTTCACAAATAAATAATCATAAAACCAGAAATAAATGTTGCTTTCCATTGTTTCAGATTACGATGCGGCTAGATAGATTTTTACTAGTGTGCGCTATTCACATAGCGTTTGTGATATACAGGTAAGTTTTACAGTCATCCCCTATAAAAAATCCTAAAGGCCCATAATGCGGCATGCAAGTATGCGTTATAAGGAGAAATACCTACTTTCATCTCATCCCACCGTATAACTGTGGGCTTAGCACGGTTGCCAATTTATCACTTATCGCTGTGGATAAGACATCCATCACGTTCTGACAAGTATGCGAGTGCGAGAGTGATGGATGTCTTATCCACAACGATAAGTGATAAAATGGCAACCGTGCTACGCCTTCTGCACGGCTATCGCTGCACGTCTATCATGCGACGGCCGCGACATACTCTAAATTTTTCTCGCACTGTATCTCTTGTTCTAAGTGGTCTAATAAGAAAGAGACGGACAGTGCGAGAAAACTCGAGAGAGCTCGCGCGCCGTTGCATGATAGCCGTGCTGCATCTACAATTTCATTCAGTGTGGCCAGTTAACAGTAAGAAAGCGAAAATTGCCGCATTCAAACGGTCCTGCGAAGCGGACTGCAAGATTGTTATTAACCGATGAGATAAGGCGAGACAGCACGTCTATCATGCGACGGCCGCGACATACACTCGCTTTTTCTCGCACTATTTCTCTTGTTCTAAGTGTTCTAATAAGAATGAGACGGATAGTGCGAGAAAAATCGAGAGAGCTCGCGCGCCGTCGCATGATAGCCGTGCTGGACGGCTCGCGAGCTGCTTCGCGGCGAGATAGACTACCCGTCTCTTTATAATTAGATCACTTAGAAAGAGACGGGACAGTCCATGTCGCCGTTGTTATAGCCGTGCTGGGGCCTGTACCACAGAAAAGATAATAGTACAATTACAGAATGGACACTCCTTTGATCTTTGCAAAAGGCGCGTTTTTCTCAGCCAAAACATTAAGATTTATGGCCCTCTGACGTCGTCGACGACGACGTCGATTTTCATCGCTACAAATACATGCCGGTTCCCCAACGTTGGGGCATTTCCCCCCAACGTCGCACAAACGATGAACGTAAATCGTGTCCTGCGCCTGCCTGTACTGCGGCCATGATGGCCCATTGTTGTAATATAGGAAGATAGATAGACATTGTGATAGATAAAACTATAAATATATAATAATAATAGGTACGTTGCTTCCTCTGTTAACTATGTGGCTGACTTTAGGTATTTCGCCCTAATGATTAATGCCTAATTGATTGGACAGTTTTGTATGACGTCACGGAGGATGCGGACTTGATGACTATGGGTAGGTATATTACTACGCTAACAGCGTGTCCTGAGCGATTAGTGTATTGTGATTGTGCTTATAGTTACGATAAAGAACCTACCGCTATTGATTGATCACTATTAGACGACGACGCACGTAACCATTTATCCTAATAAATGCGAAAGTTTGAATGGATGGATGAGTAGGTACGTATAATCAAAAAAACGATTGGACGAATTTTTATGAAACTTTCCAATGATGTACCTTATATATCAGAATCGGACGTAGGCTATAATTTATGTGAAATTTCATCTCTTGTAGGGACGAAAAAGGGGATGAAACTTTGTATGGAGGCCAACAAACAGCGTGAAATGTAATACATATATCTATTAGTCACTAGATGGCGCTAGATGTACTTCCTAATTCGTTCTTTATACGTTTTGCCTCCAATTATTTCAATTGATTTACCACGTTCACTGCATTACGGGCTCTAGCGAAGTAAGGGTAAATATAATACAATCAGAAATCCAGCAATGCAAACGTAACGTACCTACGTATTGTTTTTTATTATATTTGAAGGGTCCACGGAAAAAAAAAATGTCTAGTACTTTTTTCAAAAATGAGATTTTACCTAATCTCAAAATGTAGAGCTCTCAACGAACTATTACCTACACCTTCTGCTATAATTGTAAACATTAATATAAAACCACTTTTTTGCACTTGAAAAGCATCTAATCGTGATGATAGTATATGTATATGGTTAGTTGAATCATTCTAAACTTAAAAACCGCAATATCTCGAAATATTGTCAAAGTGACTACAGTGTACGAGGTTTGGGACTGGTCTTTGGACAGTTCCAATATGATGTAAACTGTAAAGAGTGATGTGGCTAGAGTAAATCGATTGTCATAATATCCGATTACGATTGATGATGGCTATTGGCTAATAAAAGGTATCGATTGATTACTGTGTAATAATTATTTTTTCAACACAATTACTCGTAACGTACCTCTTATTGTGTCGCTTTTAGGCTCATAATCCTGGATATTAAAAACGCGTGTTTTATAACTTTACAACACTTGTGTGTTATGGTTATATCCCGATTAAGTCACGTTGGCACCTTGCAGCAAGATATATGCATGAACACGGTGCATTCTTAAATTAACCAGGTTGTACAGAATGTACAGCTTTTTTATTAATTTTCGGCAAATGGATTCTTACTCGACTAAACAAATTAAATACTTTTTGTTAATTAATTGACTATTTCTTTTTGTATATGATATGGAAACGTTTAATTTAGTAAAACTATTCACTTTTCATAACATTCTACATGAATTAAATACAGATAACATATTAAAATGAAAATATAATTTTATTTTGTATTGGCTGTTTAGAGATTTGTGTGCGCAAACTTCACGAAAAAAAAACTGTTGGGTGCCAATATAGGTTATTTATGAATTGGAAATAACTGAAGACATATTTATTGGACTAGAGACTTCTGATTTGAAACTACTGAAGACGTTATTACTGGATTCGATCAAATGAAATTATACTTACTGAAGACTAGGCAGTATGGCCCATGGTCTTAGCCTGTCCGAATGGACGAATTAAAGAAAAAAAAAACAATATAGGTTATATTTTGATAGGTTATTTATTTCACAAATATTTGTAAAATTTGTATAAACGTGTTTGGTTATTATCAAAAATGTTGACTCGTGGTGACTAGAAAAGTGATAAATAGAATGGACGCCACTGGAAATTCTTGGCGATGTGCAATTGTGAGTAAAAACCTGTTGTCATCGTAATGATTTGCTTAATGTAAAGTAAATAATTTGGCAGGCCTATAACATTTTCATCTTATGAAAAAGATTTTTTCCTCGCAAAATGTATTGAAAAACGTCGTATGATACGCGTGAGCTTTGATAATTACATCCTCGGCTTCCTTATCACGCTCACCTGCGGTTCGCGTGAACAATTTCGTCTCTGATGTAATTATCAACCTACCTCACTTGTATCACAATGTACTATTAGAAAATCAAATAGAGAGCCTGTACACTATCGTCTGCTTACACAAGTGACCTGTAAGTAAAGAGAGAGACTGATAGTGCGAGAAAAATTGAGAGAGCTCGCGCGCCGTGCAGAAATCAATGCCATATTTTCAAACGCAACATTTTGCACAATCAAATATGTCGGTTTCGATTGATGTGATTTTATTTCGTATTATCGTAACAGTAATTAAATAATTCATTGTTATTTTCCTATTCACAATTATTTGATTCATATCGATGTATTTCTAAATTGACAGACTCCAAACTAATAAAGCAGTATATCACTAAATTTAAAAATAAAAAGTCGTAGGACGTAATGGTTTGCATACCGAGTTTTCAATGCTAATTTCTATACAAATAAGCCGTAAAAAAATATGACAATAATTTTATAAGTGCTACAAAGAGCGTGCATGGAGATTGAACTTTGTATTGTAACTCGGAAGCGATTGAAACTTTTTTATTATTTCGATGAGCAGTGCCAATTTACGTTATATGGGTGTCGCGATGTGTCAAAAGACCAGTTCCAAATCTCGAACACTGTACTTTAGTATCAAAAAGTTCTACAACTCAACTAGCAATAACAAGCAACCAACCCGAATAGTGACCCGGGAACCGAGTTTGATATTAATGAGAACGGAAATCCGTTCTGAAATGAAATGACCTAGCTATTTATGCGATAGTATCAAATGAAGGGTGACCTGCAATTTAACCTTGTTATTGGTGTTGCACTTTATGAACTTTCTCTGTCTGTCAATCTGCGTTTGGGGTATCCTTACTTTACTATCCATAATATTTCTAACGCCAAAGTAAGGAAAACCTTTAAAAATACGTTTTACTTTAAGAAAAACTCATAAAGGATAATGCTGCTTGGCAGGTTCTACGTGATTTACTTCGTTTTATTCTACCGACAAATAATTAATAATGCATGTTTCGTAGATTTTTCATTTCATAGTTTTTTCGTAAACAGTATCTAAGTACTTATTAGGATTATAATAATTAAAACAAACCTAACCTTATATTATAAACGTTCTGTTTTTTTTCTATGTAATGATAATCCTGCGATGTATTCTTATACATTCGACGAAATTGTGTCTTGACTTATAATGCGGAACCAAATCAGCTAGATGGTCTCTAACTTTCCAAGACTGGGATTCGATTTACAAAATGTGGTCGGTATCAAAGGCACATCTCTTGTTTTAATTTGACAAAATAAAGATACCTACATGTAACACCATACTGGGGTCACGTCACATTAGTACCTAAGTCGAATCAGCCCAGTTTGAGCACTGCGGCATTTCGCTCGTTTGACATTAGCGTGTTTGCAGCGTCGCAGCTGACGACGATTACAAATGGGTGTGCGACAACGGCAAATGCCTCAAGACACGCCATGACCCCAAAAGCAAGGAACCCGCCCTATGCTTGGAGGCCTGCAAGATGTTCTGCAACGAATATGGTAACATGTCTTGATTTAATGGTACATTACTACAGAGGCCGGGAAGTATGAGGTTGCCGGCCGAGTACCTAAATATTTTCTCAAACTTGCAATGAAATAAATAAATAAAACTTCAAGAAATCATACTTTAATTTTCATGACGGAACGCCGGAATGAATAAAATTAAAAAAAAAATACTTTCAAGCCTTCAATTTTGTAAGAAATTCCTTTCTCTCGAGTTTTACTTTACTTTAACCCGAGAAATTCTGGGTTCAAATTTAAACCTTGGTCTCGCTACTCAGAGAAAAATCATCATGCTTACACTAAAACAGAAATAAAAGGTGATAATTTGATGTCAAAATTTACAAATTGCTCATGTCCTATTTAATTATCACATGTCCGAAGTTTATGGCTGGCTAGGGGCGATAATTATTAGTACCTAACTTAATTTGTGAAATTAGTATGAAATGCTATATTCAGGTGTAGTAGAGTCGGATATAATGAATATTTCAGGAAACTGAGTATTTTTGGTAGCTATACATATACATACCTAATTAAATAATACAGGAATTTCATGTTTTGGAAGCAAGGAACTTACCTATATTAGTATTTTCGTGACCGAAGTGAGTTCCAAAATAGTCATCTAAATTATTTGTCGATCTCGCTCGTTGCGCACAAGATTCAAGTATTTATCCACTCGCGTCGGTCGTGGTTCAATTTTAGAGTTCCTCCCTTGCTCGACTTCCAAGTTCCAACATGAGTAGTTGGCGGTAACCATCAACTTTGCAGCCTTGTTTAACAAGTAACTATTTTAGGTCTCCTGTGGCCAAGACCCACGGGGGAAACGGATCTTGGCAACTTCCTCTCCAAGATCAATTTGAACAGTATTGAAATGAAGATTGAGCGGCATGGCGATACTGATCGACTCCTGCAAGCAGCTTTTCAGGTACATATAGAGAAAGTACAATACGTTAGAATATAACTATATGTTTGAATTAATCGTTCATTAATCAGTCGTATTGTAGTGGAGTTCATAAATATATAAAGATTTAAAGAATATCTAAGCATCTTAAAAGCATAGTCGTGTTCTCGTATTTTTGATCACTTTTCTCTGTGTATATGTTTTCAAAACTATAATGTACGTAACGTTTCGTAGTTTGGGATTTTTTACCTATCTTTTAAAAGTAAATTTGACCATAAGACCTTTGTTTTATAGTTTCGATTAGGTAAAAAACGTTCAATTTGTTGCCCATTCTCATTGATTGACGACTCTACTTTAAAGTAAAGTTAGTTTAGATTTATGTGGCTTTTCTCGTACTCACGCGCCTTTTGGTGTGAGAATGTTAAATTAACAATAGTTAACTTATGTTCTTTTTTCAGAGATTTTTGAGTATTGTTGCGAATACCATACCTAAAGATGCGACGCCGAAAACCAAAGGAAAGGCGCTAGATGTCCATCTTATCAACCAGGATCCTGAAAATGGCGGTACGTATATCCTAAATAGGAAGAATAGAGCATCTCTGATTTTATATTCATACAACATTTAGACTTGGTTTCCCTGTGAAGTGAAGGGCTGTTGGTGACTACCAGGTGCTAAAAACCTTAAGTAATAAATTTTTTGACACGTTGATATATAACAATAATGAGTAATCGGAAGACATACGTGGCATGAAACCAGTTGGTATCAACTGGTTTGATGCCCTTGGTAGACGTCAAATTATAAGAGGAAGGAAGGATATAAATATATTGTTAGCATATAGTTATAAGCTATTTTAAGAAATTTGTCAAATACAAACATTCGATTCCTCGACCAGAGAATTTGGACTGGATTTTTTTGCGAATTTCTACATTCAGTGGAAATCAAAATTATACTTGGGCAAAATTCCAAGGCGAAAATCCCCCAAGGCTCCCAAGTCGTGGTCGGTTGTGGTATATTAGCATAGCTAGTTCTGTGTGCAGTCAACTGCAAATATGTAATTAAGTAGGTACCCTATTAATAGCCAGCAGAACAGAAACCAGAAACTCCCGCGGTAGTACACAGAACACAGTCACAGTCAGATATCAAGCTACCGTTGTCTCAACTCAATCCTACCTAACAAAAAAACTTGTATTTCGTTTAAGGATCAGTGCAATCTTGTCCAAGTCGTATAATGCTTATGTAGTATCGAATTAGAATACCTATCACTGAGCGATCTTAAAACTTATGCGTCCGACCGGTTCTGAAGTCACGACCCAGGATGTTGAACTCCGAGAAATGTGTTATTTTCAACTTTGCGTATACCTAAACTTAGCGATAAAATATTTGACATAAAACTGGAAATGTTTTTAATTTTTATATCTGTCCTTAAATTTAACGACTAAAAGGTTCCTCAAGTGTAACCTACAACACTCAAGTACTTACAGGTAGGATTTACTAAGGTCTTTATGAGTTTTATGACACATGCATTAGATATTGCTGATAAGAAATTTTAATAGCCTTAGGTACTTAAGTAAATTAACTTCAATGTAACTGAGAGCTGGCGCGCGTATTGCAATTCAGGGGAGGAAATGCCGCCAGCATCCATGGTACCTACAATGCATCGAGTCGAGGGTCTTTTCAGATTTTAATTTATAATTAAGTCAATGTTAATTATCTTCTTGTATATACTTCAGAAAATGAATGCATTCGAATCAAAAAGTAACGATGTAATCGAATCTTGCAAGTAGATTTTCACCCACATCCATTAGTGATATCGTTTTGAAGCTTTGAATGTTCGCTTGATACTTTTTACCTAACTAAGGACGCTCGCGACGTGCATTTTATTATGGCATAGCCAGTGTCTGCCCTAAACTCACTAATGACTTTACTTATGTTATATTTATTTTCTTGTTCTAGAATTTTCCCTGGACATGCATGAAAACTACACGCTCAAAATATCAGGCAACAACGATAAAGTCGATGCCTATATCACGGGAGGTTCGTTTTTCGGAGTCCGCCATGGGCTAGAAACACTCTCTCAGCTCATTGTTTACGATGATATCAGAGATCATCTTTTGGTGAGTGGTCTTTCAGGTCGATGGCTGATAACGGTCCAAATTTTATCTGACTAAATATAGAGCACGTACGCATTACTGCATACGTATTCAGACAGATTCTGTACACTTCAGATTTTTTATCGGTAGAGTCGGTAGATGTAAACTACCTATGTATGTTGATACCATATACTCATCGATCATTCGTATGTGATTGTGCGTGTTCGTTGTGAAAGGAACGTGGGCCGCATACTTGAATAATCTATTTATACTTTATTATCCATCTCCCTTCAATTTGATGTTTTAAAATATACGGCGATGGGATCTACTACCAATAATATATTATTGTGGTTTACATGTCTGAATATAAGTTTATGACAAACATTTTATAGGTGGGTTTAGTTACTCCAAGTCTACCGAATACTAAATATTCCACCTGCCCAATTTAATTCCATTTAAAAACCTCCTTAATAACGATAAGTCAAAGAAAGACAGCGTGGACTTTTAATACGAAGGTTTTTCGAATTCTGCATTAATTAAACAACAATGTTGAATTTGTTTAGTTTTTGCGGTAGGTTACCTAAATATGTGATTGACTTAAGTTAAACAATACATACCTAATAACAGTTTTGTTTTGTAATCAAGCAATGAAGTCCGAAATAAGCTTCTCAACAGTATTTCGCTGTCACGAACACTGAATATTGATCTCCTTCGGCTTAAGAGTCCGCAGTAAGCTCGATTCTCCATACAAACGTAGTTACGCTCTCATTTTTAAACTACGTGTTGGATTGTAACGAAACTTTGCATGTTACGTACTGTATGGTATCGTGTCCTATAATTTTTTTTAATGCATTTCCGATATTTTTTTGTAAATAAAATGAAATACTTGTTCATTCCTTTTGTAAAATTTCCTATTTTTCCCTCCGTGCAACCAAGTTACGTATTTATATTTTTGTATAGGGATCATGCAACAGTGCAACACTCTTGTGTCTTACTGGTTATTATTTCTTACAGATTGTTCGAGATGTTAACATTGCAGACAGCCCGGTGTACCCCTACCGGGGAATACTCCTGGACACAGCGAGGAACTATCACACCGTTGACTCTATTAAAAAAACTATCGGTAAATGATTACTAAATAACATAGTGTACGAAATAAAAGGAAGACCATGTATCGACGCGTGTCTGCATTAGTGCGTCACATCGGAATTTCTATTACTGTGTATTATATACTCGTACCTACTAAAACTATGAGCCGCACTCAATATTACTTCCTTACGTTGAATGACATAATTTTCGATTAACATTACGGCAGAAACTTTATCAGTTTATCATGCTCTTAAATTATAAAAGGGAAATGATGCGAAGTACTTCTCAAGTGGGTACTGATTAATTAGTAATAGGTACTTTAAAATGATGATGTCAGTTGTATGTTGTAAAAAATCTATTATTGCAGTTAAAATTCTTTTTAAATTAAAATGATACAATATTCAAGGTTCTTTCCCTCCATGTCGGCATAGGCTTGGGACACCCTGTATATACAGAATGTATCAAAAATGGGGTGTGCACCAATCAAGGGCATGTTCGGTAGCGTATTGCATAGACGTAGGTTCGTGGACGTAGTACCGTCAGCACCAGAAGTAGCTAAGCAAAATAACACGCTCGAAATGACCTACACAGATCCTTATTCCCTAGACATTATAGTTCGTGTGTAGTGCTTTTTCAGCACTAGAACTGCATAGCAACTTCTGCAGCTGACTGTACGTAACAGTCATCATTACACACATCGCAACAACCGAGGTTCTTACCTCAATGCTACCTTATCAACAAGCCGTTAAGGGGCTCCCATCAAACATCAACGAAATTTAGTAGTTTTCATTTCGACACTCGTCCCCGGTTTATTGAAGCTAGATTTCCATGTGCAGATATGGGAAAGTTTGATTCCTGTTTAACATTTTTGATATTGAATAACTTGAAAAATGTTAATACAGAATGAATTATCCATTTTTAAAGAAAGGTCTGTAAAAACACAAAACCCGACACCTCATCCCCATTAAAACTTTTATACACCTGAAACTCATACCTACTGAACTTAACTATAATTTTCATATGCGTTTTTATAATCTTAGTTATTT
Source organism: Epinotia demarniana (assembly GCA_945867215.1). Lineage (NCBI taxonomy): Eukaryota > Metazoa > Arthropoda > Insecta > Lepidoptera > Tortricidae > Epinotia > Epinotia demarniana. The sequence continues at coordinate 13,979,019 of OX244260.1, read as the reverse complement.
ACACAAAAGTTATGGCCAGAAAACCAGTTTTTTGGCCTAAAATTGTTCGCCTTTGATGCCAAATATCTCGAAAACAATGAACTTGGAAGTAGATATGGGATACTATATTGCTTAAAGCCGTTGTTGTTAATATAATAAGCTACAAAAACATTAGAAAACTGAGGGACTCAGATCGAAGGTCATTGGCGTAAGCCCCTTAATAAAGCGTTTCCAAATATTTAGACACGCTTGCATTCTATTTTCAAAAATTATTCCTCGTGGCAGACGCCATGGCTGCCGTGAAGCTGAACACGTTCCACTGGCACATCACCGACAGCCAGAGCTTCCCATTCGTCTCCGAGAAGAGGCCAGAGCTCTCTAAATACGGCGCTTATTCTCCTGCCAAGGTACACATCAAGAAATTGGATTCTAAATACATTGTTGTAGGCAGAAAATAAGCAGTAGATGAACGACTGAGTCAGGATGCATAGTACATTGTTGTAAAGGCTAGAAAGTAGGCAATAGATGGACGAGTGGGTTCGAGGTCTGAGCCGCTAGGTGAGGACCTCGAAGGAGACGAGTCCATCTATTGCACTTTTGGCCGAGACATTACATAGCGCTTTTCACGCCTACTGCGTGGAAATTGCAAATAATTATAATTATAAGTAAGTATTAAGTACCTAATTAAAGATCATAATATGAAACACTTAAGCATGACCGCTTGCGTGTCGGGGGGCCCTGAGATTGAGTGAATTGCTGTTCAAGCTGTACAACAATATCACTGTTGGACAGTTTTAACTCATAGTTGGCCTGTTCGTGCGATGTCCAACTAACCCCAGCTTTGAAGCCTGAATTCTGACCATCTTTTGCCAAATTTCCGAGCAGTGGCGTGAAAAATACATTGCTGAAAGTAAGCAGTAGTTGAACGACTGAGTAAGGATGCAAGTCTATTAGAGCCTTAGAGCTTAACAGCTCTAATGAGCCGCCTCACATTGGGGACTTCCTCCACTGGTAGCTTTAATGTGCGGGTGTTCTCATACGCACCAAACCTCAATGAAATGATTAACCTTGATGTATTCTAGGTATACAGCGTGTCTGCGATGCGTGAGGTTGTGGAGTACGGGCGCGTGCGCGGCGTGCGCGTGCTGCCCGAGTTCGACGCTCCTGCGCACGTCGGCGAGGGCTGGCAGGAAACCGACCTCACAGTCTGCTTCAAGGTACTATCACCATTTACTTGACAAATTAATATAACACTGGCGCACAATGTACCTAGTTTTAGTAATGCACTTATTGTGTGAATGTCATGCCCTTGCCAGACAAAGAATGAATTACTTTGGTAACGGCTAACCGCAACCAAAGGAATTCAAGGTGCTTCCGCTGAGCTGCATCATCCGCTATGTGGAAATGATGGAGCGAACTTGGGAATAGGCATAAAGGAGAGGGCAAATGCACAAAAGATCCCACTGGACTGGGTCGAAGTGTATCCGAAAGGGCCCTCATCTAGTTAAGATAATATAAGACCTAGTAATGCCGAGGTTGTGTCTCGATTGGTTCTTAAAGTGAAAATGTCTGCAAAAAGCGCATCAAAATATGTGTATCTCTAGCAAGGGTTTAACATTCACACCTTTTTGATATGTGTGACAAATTTATCGGACAATCTTTGTTGCCATTGACACGGTTAACCATTGACGCCGATAAATGGGCACTTCGAATTGAAACCCAGCTTAACCTTTGCCGGCATATTTGAAGTCGATAGGGACCCTATAAATAAAGGCTATCCTGCTGAGATCAGCGCAGGGAATCTGGTCTCTGATATGGTTTTGTTTACAGGCGGAACCCTGGGCATCGTTCTGCGTGGAGCCGCCGTGTGGCCAACTGAACCCCACTAGAGATGAGCTATACGATGTGCTTGAAGATATTTACACGGATATGGCTGGTAAAATGTTTAACTTTTTATATAAACCAGAGAGTTATCATCATCATCATATCAGCCGAAAGTGCACTGCTAGACACTGGCCTCCCCTAAAGAGTGCCACAGTGACGAGTGTTGCGCCAACCGCCTCCAGAAAGTAAATTATTTAAACTTGACATTCATAGATTTTGAGATCAGTTTAGAGATTTTTAGTGTAAGAGATACAGTGTAGGTCTCACCAATTTTCACGCCTCAAAGCTAAGACGAAGTTTAATCAAGTTCAATATATAGGTATTTTTCCATGTTCCATCAACAGAGGTGTTCCAGCCGGACATGTTCCACATGGGAGGAGATGAAGTGAGCGAGCGCTGCTGGAATGTGTCCGAGGAGATCCAGCAGTTCATGGTCCAGCACCGCTGGGACCTGAACAAGGCCGGCTTCCTCAACCTGTGGGACTACTTCCAGACGAAGGCACAAGAGAAGGCCTACAGGGTAACAATTTAGGCTGTTGTCCACTAGAATCCCCTAGCCTGATCTCCCAGGGGAAATAACGGTTAGGTTGTTAGGTGAACTGCGACCCTACAGCGCGCGAGCCGAGCGAGCGAAGCGAGCGTTACGCGGTAGCCTCCGGCGAAGCGCCATAGCCCATAACCGAACATTATCATTTTTTCCTAGTTGAATATAAAATAATTGCCGCTAGGTTCCCCTGAGTGATCGGGGTCAGGTGATTAACGTGGATGACGTGCAATTTAGGGCCGATATTGTTTTAAACGCGTTTCTGATTCTAATCATTCTTGTTGCACAAAACGAGTGCATTGGCGGCGAATATTGCTGCCTAATAAAAAGATTAGAGATCGAGTGGATGTTACGGCTGTCTACATCTAAACCAAAAACAAGCGGCCAAGACTTTGAAAGAGAGGTTTATTCTAATGTCACATTATAACAGATAGCTACCGTCCTATCGGTGAAATTATTGCGAAAACTGCTGCCTATTTCGATTGGCAATCAATAGCTGTTTTACATTACGACTAGGTAATTGAGCCATTGTTCTTGCAGGCGTTCGGCAAAAAACTTCCCTTGATCTTATGGACCAGCACGCTGACGGACTACAGCTATGTTGACAAATATCTCAACAAAGATGATTACATCATACAAGTGAGTCGCCGCTATTCAAATCAGAATTAGCTTATTATATAAACTTCATTATCTAATAACATACTATGACACTATCATACAATGTTCAATTGTCTGCTTGAATACAAAATATACAATCATATAATAACGGTTATTGTTTGAACTGTTATGTGTAAATATTTTGTTATGTCATAAAAATCTTTATTTTTTTTATTCCTTAAAAAAGTTTCTTAAGTAAGCACATATCTTCGTTGAATTATACCTTTTCGTCTCTATCTTTGCTTTCCGCGACTTCACATTCTTCATTTAACTTGATAATGAAAATATACTGGTTTCTTAGACAAATAAATTTTGTTTATCATTTGGATAGCTATTATTTTAACCAGTTATTATTTTATTTAAATTTAAGGTATGGACGACCGGGGTAGACCCTCAAATCCAAGGGTTACTATCGAAGGGATACCGCCTCATCATGTCGAACTATGATGCTTTGTACCTGGACTGTGGTTTTGGTGCCTGGGTTGGAGCAGGTACAAGATATTTACTGATTACTCTACTTTATATTAACACTTTCACTGTGCCCGCCTAGCGGGCGCCTACGCCGTAGTCGCTTTCCGCTACATACGAGGAAAACCACGGGATCGGCTACGGCGCGATTCTTGGTAGTGAATGTGAATCAAGTATTTTAAATCCCGTGTTATTTAAGTATTTACAAAGCGCATCAATAACTTTCTTGACGACTACTTAGTCGTGAAATTATTTTGAAGAGTTGTATAATAATGATAGTCGATTGTAGATATTCTACTTCATCATTCATCATCATTTTCAACCCGTAATCGCTCACTGCTGAGCATAGTAGGCCTCTCTTCGAGTACGCCTGCCGTCCCTAGCCTAAGCTAATCTTCCTAATATCGTCCACCCATCGAACTGGTGGATGGCCGACGCCCCTTTTACCTATAAGTGGCCAGATATTCTACTTATCTGCTAATATTTGTCATTTACAGGAAACAACTGGTGCTCCCCCTACATCGGCTGGCAGAAGGTTTACGACAACAGTATATCACTCATGGCTTCCGAAAACAGGCATCTGGTTCTAGGTAACGCCTTGTTTGGATTGATTCGGACTTTAAAAATATCCTAGTGATTGTCATTGTCTCTTTTCTTGCAAATAAGTAATAGGTAGGTATTTAATGGTTTTGGCTAATTTCAAACAATGCATAATGTCCGCACCTAATAATTTGCGAAGTTTCGGTGAAGGAAAGAAGGAAAACATCGTCAGGAGACCGGTCTAATTTGGAAGGTCTAGTTTTCCGTCCCCATCATATCAACCCAACGACGTCCACAGCTGGACATAGGCCTCCCCCAAAGAGTGCCAAAGTGACCAGCGGACTCCCGCAACCTTTACCAGGTCATCAGTCCACCAACATCCACCCACGCCGCGCCTTCCGATACGTGTTTACGTGTTTCCGTCCTAGTACCTATTCCTAAAATATTGCGTCCAAAGCGGACCCCAGGCTTTCTCAGGGTACACTTGGAATAAGTGCTAGGAGAATGATAAGGTCTGGATATAATTGTGGTTGTCTGGCAGGAGGCGAGGCGGCCCTGTGGTCCGAGCAGTCTGATAGTGCGACGCTGGACGCGCGCCTGTGGCCGCGCGCGGCCGCGCTCGCCGAGCGGCTGTGGACGGAGCCCGCCACCGCGTGGCTGGACGCCGAGCACCGCATGCTCCACATGCGGTCAGTATAATATATCTAGATCTAGCCCCCAGGTGCCCCACTTACCGCGCCTGTGAGACTGGACTCCGCCTGCAAACTAACCAACCAGTGGCACTAGTCCCGCCGCGAGCGAGTAAGCGATGAGCCATCGGCTATAAAAACGTACAAAAGATATGCACTCCCGGGCAAATAAAAGAGACACTGCGATATTGATAGTTCACCGCCGGGCGAGTAACTATAAACATCGCCTTGTCTCTTTTATTTACACGGGAGTGCTTATCTTTTGTACGTTTTTATAGCCGGTAGCTCATCGCTTACTCGCTCGCGGCGGGACTAGTGCCTAATGTGGAAGTGACTCGGAGTGAGCGGCTGCCGAAGCAATGCAACGGTTCGGTCTGGGGACCGATTTTTGACTTTCGAGCGCTCGAAAATCGAATAAAAGTACTTAAATACGTTTGTATTGTCAAAATGGCAGGCACTTACTTTCTACCAATAGAATTGAATACGAGTGGCCAATACCACTCGTTTTAGGGTTCCGTACCAAAAATGGTAACAAAGGAACCCTTATGGTGCGACTCCGTCCGTCTGTCTGTCTGTCACAAAGTGAAATATCTCACGAACTACTCAAGCTATCAACTTGAAATTTGGAATGGTTATAAATGAGAGTTATCCGCGTGCATGGAAAATGAAAAATTTAAATATACATTTAATTTTTCTGTAAAAACTTACGAATATAAGGGGGCAAAAAAAAAATTCAACTATAGGGTCAAGTGGGCTATCATTCGAAAGGGCTTGAGTTGCACTTTTTGAAGCAGTTTTTCTTTTTTTTTCTACACTCGGAAAATTTTAATCTATGAAGGAAAATGTAAAAAAAATACCATCTCCCCCCCCTTATCTCCGAAGTAATTCAAGCGAAAAATTTGAAATAATTACTTGCGATTAAGATAAACATATTTATTACGGGAAAAGTTAATTTTTTTCTGCGTCTAGCATATTTTTTGTTTTATTTTCAAAAATCATTTCCTAATTAGACTTGCAATTTAATCAACTTTATAACTTTTTTTTTGTTTTGAAATTAGTATAAAACTATAAATAGAAGTACTCTTTATCAAATAAAACAATAATAATCGAGATCAGTTCACGTGATAAACAATAATCGCTAAAAGACCAACATACATACTAAGCAGATTGCCCTTGCACGTTAGTACCAAATGGGGCCGATAGATGGCGCTGACCCCATTCGCGCTGTTAAGATTTTTCTAGAATTAATGGGATTGGGATTGGGACGCGTATATTTATTTTCAATAGCAGGTTAAAAAAAGATCGCGATTCAATTGTCTTGGTGTAAAAGTTACTCGTTGTTTGAAATTGAATTATATTGTGTTGGGTTAAAATAAGTAATTTAACAAATATATTGGGACTTTTACTTTACCTTGAGTTAATTGTTAGTTTGCACGGAACCCTCGGTGCGCGAGTCAGACTCGCACTTGACTGGTTTTTTTAATTTATTTAAATTTACTATCGCTATTTCAAAATTGAATTTCATAATTTTTGTCAGTTTTCGAGTGAAAGAGTCGAGCGCTCGAAAGTCAAAAATCGGTCCCCAATTGTGATCCAGAAGAATTGGAGTGATTTGAGGATATACCTCTAAATTCTTATCATCTCAAGCATCTAATCAGCTATTTGTTAACAACATTTTATTAAAACATGTGTATTCTGTGCCTTGACGAAGTTTAAAAAATAAATAACATAATGAACTTTTAAAATTACCTCATACAGAGTGTATCAAAATGGGGTGTGCACCGATCAAGGGCATAACAGGTATCATGATCTGATAAGAAAAAACGATTTTTTACGCTTTTTTTTACATTTGTTTTGTTACATCCTGTATAACGAGGTCGAGATTCTGTAGAGTCTAGTACATATTTTATCTTTAAAAACCGATTACCTATTGAAGCTGTCAGAATAAACCAATAAGTAGGTACCATGTAATGGTAGGTACCTTTATCAGATTTTACCAGAGTATCGAACAACAATTATTAATCTATAGTTTTTCCCACAGAGAGCGTCTCGTCCGTATGGGAATCCAAGCCGAGTCCATCCAACCAGAATGGTGCTACCAAAACGAGGGGTACTGCTACAGATAAGCACCTCCGTCCAAGAAATACCTACGACATTTATAGGTTAAAAACTTAAGTTAAGCTTGTTTTCCACCGGAGGGGCGAGACGAGACGAGACGAGGCGAGAATTGAAATCGTTAAGACTACCTAATTCCACCGCGCGCGCGCGCACGAAACCACCAAACCAGCCAAAAACTACCAACCAGCTTGGCTCTTTCACGTAGTTCTGACCAATTCGAATGGACGTTACACAGGTCTTAAAGTTTCGTAACACAACGAACGAACTAGATGCAAGACTTCCTTAATTAACATATTCACTTGTATCGAAATATTTCCAACGTTAAAGATATATTCCACCGGCGACGCGAGAACAGAAGAGGCGCGCTTACTATAGGCGATTAAATAGTCATTTGTTTTGTAGCCGTCGTATGGAATATACTATTATGTATGTTATTTGAGAGCATTAGAAAAACAGTAAGTATTAAAAACCTTTCCTAAATACATAAAGATTAAAAATTGGCCGCTGTTAAAGCACAGAAAATTGTGGCATCACTAGTCTGTAGGTATTTTCCAACAAACTGACGTTTCATGAAAAGTTGCTGTTTTGAGTATTTGTCAAATACCGTATCATATTAGGTACTCCCAACGCCGCGTCTCGCCTCGCTGCCGCTGGTGGAAAACGTGCTAATGATAAGGATAAAGTTGCTGTTTTGAGTATTTGTCAAATACCGTATCATATTAGGTACTCCCAACGCCGCGTCTCGCCTCGCTGCCGCTGGTGGAAAACGTGCTAATGATAAGTAGATATTTAAGTTGCGTGATTGATTATTCACAAATCACTTATGATTCGAGATTGAATAGAAATTAATTGTAGTTCTTTAAGCATCGTATACCCTATCCTGCGTTCAGTGACCTGTGAATTTACTGTGGACTTACAATAGCTATTTCACCTACCTACACCTTTAAATTTAATAACGGTGTCTACTTACGATCACGCAGGCCATACGCATGTTTGCTACCGTCTTGGTGTAAAAAAACTACACACCCTTATTCGACACCCAAATTAGATTACACGTCCTACCTACCCGTATTACAATGTGATCCCTAGATCTAAGGGGAAAATACCGGCCAAGTGCGTGTCGGGCCACGCGTAGGGTTCCGTAGTTGCCTGTCTGTCTTAGTTATATCGACGTGCGGTTGCGTCGGCCGAATTGTACGAAAATTGGCCTTTCCAAGTACACATTAAGTTGGTCGACTATTACTCGGTAAATACTTATCCGTGATAGTTTTCCTTTTTAATTCATTATATGTACTACTGCCACGATTTTTCCACATCCCCAGTGGTAGCACCCTAGGGGGTCGGGGACACATGACTCGAACAAAAAATAAGGCTTTCAAGCCGAATATCTCGCAAAAACGAATCACTGAGTTGAAAATGGTTTTGAAAAACCCATAATATTTTAAACAAGCTATCCAACTATACCCCATCACACAATGGGTATACCTAAAGAGAAAAAACTACATCCCCACTTTAGTTGTAGGGGAGGTACCTATTCTACTGTTTTGTTGGCGTGATTGATTTATACCCACCGAATTACGGAACGAAGACGGACGGACGTGGCGAAACTATAAGGGCAATATCTCACCGGGCCACCATGGCGGCGCAACCAGTCGCCCGCCACCAACAAATTGTATGCAGCTCTATGGGCAATATCTCACCGGAACACCATGGCGGCGCAACCAACTGCGTACAATTTTTTGGTGGCGGCGACTGGTTGCGCCGCCATGGTGGCCCGGTGAGATATTGCCCTAAGGGTTCCTTGTTGACTACGGAACCCTAAACAGCGGTGAAAATTTGACCCCGATTGCTAACATCCCCCGTCCCCGTAAGTAATGGTACCTATAGGCCGTGCCAGTTAAGATATCTATACCTAATCTAAAATAGCAACTTGTACTATGAATGACGTGTGTGAGTTATAGTAGCAGTATATACAGTAGCGCTTTGGTGTGAGCAAGATGGCGCGACAGTGGGCGGATTTTATTCTTTATTGGCGCGGCTTATATTGTCTACACATGACATGCGCATACTATATTTTAATAAACAATTCTGAGATTCACAGGAAACGTGTGTGATTATAGAATACAAGTTGTGCACGCTGTGCAAACTATTAGTGATTCTACTGCCTTGGCATAATTATGAAGTAATAATTATGTAGGTACAAGAAACTTCGTCTAACTATTTTTTGGCACGTACTATAGAAACGTGGTTTCTATCAACACATTATGTGATATAATACAGTAGAACAATTACCTAATACACTAATTATATTATTGCACGTATTGTTTTTTAATTACCTATTGAACTTATTTCAATATAAAATATATTTTAAACAAAATGTGTTTTTTATTTACTCGAAGTATGTATGGATCTGTATGCGTAAACGGCGAAAAATTCAACACTTACTAGGTAGGTACCTAATGGCCCTTCGAGCAGGAGTTTGGAGTGGCGGTACACTGTTCAGTGTTCTTCTCATCGGACCAAAGTGAGTGATGACCATGACGGGCGACCTACGAGGGGCGGCTGATAAGTCCTAAGCCTATGGTAGAAAAAAAACAATATATAAAAAATAACTTATGTTTATTTTTCAATATTCAATCCTCTAATTCAATGCATTTTTTACATTTTTGATACAATGCTTTTAGGCCGTTAAAAAAATATTCTTTAGATTGGCCTTCAAAATGCCCCTGTACAGCCGCCTTCATCTTTTCATCACTGCCAAATCTCTTTCCCCGTAACTCTCTCTTTAAATTACTGAACAGAAAATAATTGCTAGGGGCTAGGTCTGGACTGTAGAGGGGGTGGTCGATTTCATCGAAGCCAATTTCCTTCAGAGCCTGCCTCGCAACCCGGGCGGTGTGAACGGGTGCATTGTCTTGCAAAAACAAAATGCCTTTCCTTAATTTGCCCCTCCTTTTCTCAACTACCGCTTCTCGCACCTGTCTCAATAGATTAGCATAATAAAGTGCATTTATTGTAAAACCTTTGGCCAAATAATCTATTAAGAGAATGCCATCACAGTTCCAAAACACAGTGGCCATTAACTTAGATGCCGATTTGTGCACTTTAAACTTCTTCGGTGGTCTTTCACCCTTTTCAATCCACTGCATGGATTCAGACTTACACTCCGGATCATACTGCCTGATCCATGTTTCATCAACAGTTACTAGTCGGGAGCAAACTTCATCTATACCATCTCCGCACAGATCTAAAAACGCCTGGGAAGTTTCAACACGACGTTCTTTATCGAACGCCGTCAGCATTTTCGGTACCCAGCGAGCCCTGACCTTAGTCATGTTCAAATGTTCATGTAAAATCTCCCCAACCCGTTCTTTACTAATGCCTACAGTATCAGCTATTAGCCAAACCTTAACTATCCGGTCTTCTAATACTAATTTTCTGACTTTTCTTACATTTTCTTCAGTCACCACCGATATTGGCCTCCCTGAACGGGGATCGTCTTCTATCGACTCCCTACCCAGTTTAAATAAGCGACTCCACTTTTTGACCGTAGCATAAGAAGGTCCAGAGGCACCATAAATACTAGCCATTTCTTCAAAAATACATTGCGGTGATTTAGCATTTTTTGTAAGGAACTTAATTACAGCACGGTGCTCAATTTTCGTAATATTTGTTGATAATACAGACATGGTAGACTTTTCCGTTGAATATCTCAAGAAAAATTCAAACAAATATGACATGATTTTGTTTTTAATAATTTGTTTTTAAATGGCCTTTCTAGTGGCCAGTACCATAAACGCATATACGACCTCGAAATACCATAGGCTTAGGACTTATCAGCCGCCCCTCGTATATACATATTATATCCATGGAAGGACAAAAACAATAAAAACACAACCGAAGTGAGTTCCTCCTGTTTTTTTGAACTGGGCCAAAAAGGGACAACGTGACGAACACATGATAGAAATCTAAATAAAGAGGGAGCTAGGGCGCGCGGAATGGCATCTCGCTCATATTCTGCGGCACCATATAATTACCGTGGGGTAATTATTTTTCATATCTCATGCTCTGAAAGTGGGTCGTTGTGGTTCTAAAAAGTGTGCTGAAAGTGATACGTTTCTGCTCTAGTGCAGAAAAGTAGTTAGTGTATTCCAGTTAGTCCTCGCCTTATAAACATCATCCGGGAACAAATTCTAATAAATATCAATACTTACGCCGCCACTGACAAAGGGAAATACTAATTCATAGAATTTATTTTACTTACTTTAAAATAAGTTTATGCTGTAAATTCATTACTTTTATTTTAGCTAAAATATCCACCAGGGCCTATGAGGTGGTGACGAACGGAATACACCCATAATGCTTTTTTCAACTCAAAGTTGTGCATGTGAGCTAAGGCCGGAACGCATACAGCCACTCTTCAACTAATAATAAATACAAATAGTATGAAAATATTTGACAAGGCTATTTTTGTCTATCACAATTAAATTATGAAAGTATAAAATAAAGCAACTACCTAAATTATAAAACGTGAGCAATATTTTTATTTTCAAAATTAAAATCGTAGTTGTATTATCTGTATGTCACGTGACCGAGTTACACCATATAATCATAGGCACGAGCGAGACAGATATTGGCCTCTTTCTTTAGGACAGGTGAGATGGGACTATTCTTTCGGCTCGGATGACGTCACGATAATGGCGGCTGCCGTTTTTGAATTGTATACTTTGAATAAACATATTGTTTTATTTTCCGTCTGTGTTTTTTTCACTTTCCTCGTACTCGATATGAAAAGTAGAGTGTTTAACTCGGGTGAATGTCACCCATTTCTGACTCGAACCATTGGCGCTCTCACTTCGTTCGAGCGCCAAAATATCTCGTCAGAAATGGGTGCCTTTCAGCCCTTGGTTAACAATCTACTATTCCCGTTCAGAGTAATGAAGTAGTGGTACTTCATTACTCTGTGTATGTATGCGGTGTTGTGTTCCGAGCTGTGAGTACTCACCGTCACCGTCAAAGCTCCGATGATGCGCTTTGTTAAGAGTCGATACAGCGTACCCTCAAATCAGTAAATTACCCTGGACTGTTATTCTGAACGCGCTCATATTCGCCTCACCTCACCCGTAAACTTCTAACGAACTAGTGTAAACTAGACCTCGCATTACGCTTAGTTACTATGAATCGTAGCGTCAAGATTAAGTACTATTAAGCTTGACGGGGTGCGATGTGTTTAAAACAAGTTACAGAATAGTATAGCTGGAGTCTCCAGCGTCTATAGGCTAGGTACCTACGATGTCTGCTTTCCATCAGGTATGCTAGTTTGCAACCGTAGTGGCCAAGCAATTATTTTTATCGGCACTCTGTATCAGTTTATCTCAGATCTTTGTTTGCCCGCTCGTTATCAGGATACGTTTAGTAATGTGTTATTAAATAATGTAATAAACGGTTTAGATATGCGATAATGTTCAATTACCTTACATCACGTCGTTAATAAATAGTTATTAATGAACTAGGCCTAAAAAGTACTGAAAGACCTTAAGTATTTATTACGAATTAGGTTCTAACACGATATTTGAGTATAGCGTTGAGTATATTATGAAGCATCGAAAAAGCTATATTACAAAGTTTGCAGATTGTGGGGAAGTGCAGCCTAACTGGTGACGTCGCAATGTTATAAGGTCAAGGTCAGAGGGCCTACCGCGAACCGAAAACGAACTTCGTTGGTGTATCTCTGTCTCTGTCGCTCGAACTAGCAAGTGCAATTTTCAAAAGTTTTGTTTATTGGTAGGTAGATAATGTAAACATAATTTATTTTACTGTTGCCAAATACAAATATCGTATTCCTCACGGCGATTAGCTTAGGAAAGGATTGCGGCGCAGTAAATTTTATTACAAGACAGTGGGGATTTCTTAAAATTTAGAGCCTCCTGTCTTACTTATAACCATTTATAACGTATCGTACGTATCTTATTCGTATTAAGTACTTAGTTAAAATTAGCTTCAACACTGAGGTGAACCCGAACTAGTCATGGCAGTAATAGTAGGTAGGTTATGGGGCAAATACTATAAGTCTGGGCCAGAGTAATTTATTTACAGCTTAGACAATGTAAAAAGCAGAATATTGCATCAATTGCAAGTCATTGTCAAACACATGATGTGTCTTGATAAGACCACAAGGCCTTGTTTATGGACCACGAAGCCTGTGGACGTCAGCTGCGGCTCCGTTGGTGGTTTGACCAACAGCAGCCACCCAAACACGTAAAAAAATTGTTTTAAATTTATTCATTTTATAGTTAATCCAATATTATTATGGCCTTGGGTCTTGGGTTAAATTCCCTTGGTATTTCACTTGCAAAATTTCTTTGACGGAGTAAGTACGTACTGATGGACTCATTAAATTTCTTTAATACATAATAACAATTCATGGAAGCTCTTGCATGTAGTCGATCACAGCTACGTACAAAAACGGTCTTACTTAAGTTTTTTGCCTGTAGGTTGCCTAGATACAGCTCGCCTTAGAATGTCCATCTCTATTCTATTGTATACCCACGCGCTGACCTAAGCAGTTAGGTATGAGGTATGTAGGTGTATTTATGTGTCTTATCATGTTCAATTTTGTCACGTACGATGGTATGCTATTGCACCTGGACAAAAACTATGGCCTAAACGTTTCTCGGTATGATTACGTATCTTAACATAACATGCGCTAATAGGCGACATACGCAATGCATTGTTGAGCAATAATTTTCAATAAAAAGGAAAATTATAATATTTTTGTGTCAGTTTAACTTAACTCTTATTAGTAAGCTGCCCCGTGTGATCGATATAATCATGAATGCCAAGGGAATTATTATCCTTTGTGCGCAATTGGTTCTTCTGCATGTGAGTAATTAAATTTAGATCCATAAATATTACAATAAATTGACAGGAATTAATTATTAAATGGACATTTAATGTCTGCATGCACTTATATAGCAACCTGAACTTTGAAATGTATTACGTAGGTACCTTGAGTATATACTACAAGCAAATATAGGTCAGCGATAATACCTATTCTGTTGCATTGATAACGCAGAGTGAGATAACGTAACACTTTTTTCCTTTAATTGACCATATTAGCTTTCTTTCTATGAATTAAGATTTAAGATGCCAACTATTGGGGCAGTACTGAAACATCTAGCTTACCTATTGATTATATATTCGTTCGATTATACCTACATATTTACATATTCTATCAACCCGCATTATGTACGAATCTCACCGAACGGGCCGGGCCGAGTCGTTTGGCACCGCGTCGCTACGGGCGCGCAAGCGTTTTAATAGAGTGCAGCCCTGTTATTCGCTACGCGCTAATGCGGCTCGTCACGAAGCTAGACCTCTACCTACGCTTAGTTATTACGCATCGCGGTGTCAAGACATATTTGCGGGAGAGCGTTGAGGTGAGCGAAAAACAAGTTACAGAATAGGGGGGCCGTATATAAGCAAAAGCCGGACGAAGCCGGTCACATGCGATGACAGCAGTCCACGTCCGCGAGGAGCCGACCGGCCGCAAGTATATCCAAATATGAAATTTAAAGTCTATATTAAAGCTTCAAATCCCTTTGGCAACTTGCAAAAAACGCGCAGGCGCGCTCCGGCCCGGCCCGGCCTGTAAGAATCGTACATTAGGTAACAAAGCCGCACTCAACGGCCATTATAATTTTTGTTACAGGAAGTACTCGCTGAACCCATAACACTACAATCTCTCAGTCAAGGATGCAGTTCATTCACAGTACAGAGTAGCACTGGTATCAGACCAAAAGGCATCTCCGTTAGCACCGATGGGGTGGCCTTGCAAATGCCAGACAATTGTCCTGTTCCGGCCAATATTGGCCAAAAATTCTCTTCTCGCTTCGGGAACTAGCGAGCGCCGCAAATATTCTTCGAGATTACTCATTTTGTATTGTAGTGTAGGTAATAGTAATGATAAATATTTATTCTATAAAAATTGGAGAATGTTGATTATACATTTTGAATAAAAACAATTCTTAATACCACGTATATAAATAATTATATTTTTCCTTTCCAGCGTAAAATAAATCACTTGTATTGTTGTAGGTTTTTCAGATTTTCTTCTTTCGTCTTTTATTACAGCCAACTGGAGAAAAAGTTAACCTAGAAGCAGACAAAACATATGTACCTATCTATATAAACGCCGTTATGTTAATAGTGATAATAGAGCATTCCTATTACTACTCGTACGTATAGGTATAGACTGACCACCTAGAACATCTTTCTTAGGCGGATGTCACACTGCGCCGCATCTCCGGACGGAGGTGCGGAGCTGCATACAAATTTCGCCGGACGGAGGTGCGGTGCAGTGTGTCGTCTCATACGGAATGTATATACAAACTGAGGTAATTGCATGCAACGAGCTCCGCACCTCCGTCCGGAGATGCGCCGCAGTGTGACATCCGCCTTAACGACTTTCACAGACTGGCGCCCCCTAGCCGCGGTGGTCAAATTCGTCATTAAATGTCAAATTTACTATTGACCGCCACCGCAACGTCTTCCATCAGGCCGCCACCTCGGAGTCCCCATATTCCGTTTGTAGGTGAACATTACCAGATCGGTCTTCCTTGGGTTGACTGTTAGTTCGTTGTCGTTGCACCAGCGTTCCACTATGGCGAGTGCGGAACGGGTGACGTCGCACACTGTAACGCTGGTGCAGCCCGATGGTGCAATGGTACATCACGCAAACGGACCACTGAATTGAAAAATGGTTTGTGAAAACAAGCTATCCAACGATATCCTACTCTATAGGTTAATTTAAGGGGGTGTGTAATGAATGTTATAACAACTTTTGACATATTTTCACTGCATATAACAACATTTAATATAATTACATTGGATATAATCACTCAAGGGACATAATAAACTTTTGGTATAACAACAATCAGTATAATTTCATGGCGTATAATGTTCAAATAGTATAATACATTTTTGATCTAACGTTTAATGGATATAATGTATATTGGATATAAGTATTAGTGGTATAATGTTTTGTGAGATATAATTTTATTTTTCACACACACGTTAATTTTTTTAACCTAACCTAAACCTAACCTAATCGCCAGAATGTCGACGTCACCCTGCTTCGCGGGGTGCCTATTTCCGCTCTAAGGGACACAAGCTAACCCTAACCTAACCTACAATGGTACAATTAATACCATTGTTACAAGTATCAGTGGCTATTATATGTCTGTTGTGTGTCAGTGGTTACTCGTCGCCGCAGCTACACCAACCTGCCTTAGAGTAAAATAGGTAAGAAATAAAAGTAGTAAGTATTCCAGATTATGCCAATAGTACATTATATCAACTGAGTTTTATATCGAACAAAGTTATGTCCCATGTATGTTATACGTTATGACTGTTAGATTACTAGTTGTTATGTTATATTACAAGTTCATTATATCTGTTGATAATTATATTACATGAGAATATATCAAATGTTGTCATATCAAAAGTGCATCCTTTAATCGTTATATCCAGTGAAAATATATCAAAAGTTTTTATATCGACCGTTACGCACCCTATTTAAGGTGAAAAAAGCGGCCTAGTGCGTGTCCGACCACGCACAACGAAGGGTTCCGTGCCTATTAAAAGGTCATATCGTTACTGAAATTTTATGGCACTGACGTCCTTTTCTTTAAGGAAGGTAGTTTTTTAGAAATATCTTGAAAATCCTTGAACCGATCTTGTTGCAAATAATTTTCCCTGAAAGAATTTAGGTGTTTCATATTTTTAAAATACATTAAAGGGGTTAAAAATGAGAGGGGTCGGGGGGGGGGGGGGGAGGGGAACCTAGAAAGAACCTAGAAACCTTATATACATATTTATTTTGATTGATGTGCCACACGTGGGCTTACAATGAAACTTTATTTTACTTTTAGTTTTATGTATGGAGTGCACCCCTAAAAAATGTTGTTTTAGTAATTTCATTACAAAACTATGTAGCGGCTAACAAAATACATCTATCCTCAAAATTTTATTCATATACATCTTATAGTTTTCGAGTATAATGCCTGTTACATACGGACGGACAGACAGACAGACATGATAAGGGTTCCGTTTTTTGCCATTTGGCTACGGAACCCTAAAAAAAAATACCTATACATCCCTTTAGGGGAATACCATAATTTTTTTTCATGATTCTATTCTACCTTTTTGTCAACGTGATTGATGTTGTGAAGTTGTGATTGTTGTAACTCAGCATAGGTATATAAATATCTATGCTGAATTACAGCTTTCTAGCTAGTAGTAAAGCATGCTGCACACTAAAGCAGATAATGGTAAGATTTTATCTGCTTATGCGTATGCGCGAGTGCGCGAGAGCGGAGACGAGCGAGTCTATAGAGTGAATAAATTCTTACATACGAGTACCACAATACAATAGGCATGATGACACATTTTGAAAAACTGTTCTATAATGTTTAGAGACATTTATTATGTACAACGAATAAGATTTTTCAAGAGAATATAACAGTTAAGTAGGAAAAAATGCATTTTACTTTTTATATTTCAAATTGGCGCTAAAACGCTTGTCAGTGTCATGGCGTCCCGAGTGACGTCCCGTTTGTATTAACAGAACGCAAACCTTTTTGCTACCTAGATGATCCAAGTCTTGCGCGGCCGTGCGAGCGAGAAAGCGGAGACAATGACATATGAAGACCTGTCAGATAACATGGTTCTATCCCTGTCTTACTATTCGTTCAGTACGTAAGTTTTCTCTGTAATCTGTGGTAATGGCCGTTATGGGTATTTGTCTATACAAGTGTGACGTCATGCGCTCTGATTGGCGGGCGTCCGTATTTTTCAACAATAATCTCTTACTTAATAAAAAAATATGAGCATTTTTCGAATTCTATGATTAAAATTTCACTAAGAAAATACCATATTTTAGTGATTTTCAATTACTGTCATTATGCCTATTCAAAATAAACGTCTAACGCGGCAGGAAGTCGTACCAACCAACACATAATGACGGTCGATAGGGATGTAGTTCTAAAATGTTATCGCTATCGATAAATTACGGCCAGGCACATCGTGGTTCCACTGCACGAAGAAAAATATTTCACTTGAACTGAACATGTCGTGATTCAAACCTCAGTTATTAACATTCGGGGTTTGAATCAGCTCTTCATCACCTAATTCGACTGGTTATGCCGCGTTCACATGCTCGCGTTCAAAGCGACATTCACGTGTGAACAGCCTGAATTTGCACGCGCCCGTGCCCGTGCTCGTGAATGCTGCCGATCCGGACGACTGTCGGTTTTATGACAAAGATGAAAGGGTGAATGTGCTCGTGCATGTGTAGGTACCTGTTTACACTCTCGCGTGCTGCTTGGCCCGCAGAAGTGCACCGGCTGCTTGCCGATCAGCATGCCAAGCAGCTTGCCAGGCTACACGCCGTGCATGTGAATGCACCATAAACGTGGTAAGTATTCATAGAATCTTGTACGAACCTACGGGAGCCAAGGCAAACAATCCATTCACACGCAAGCATTTGTGAATATTTGCAAAGTACGCCTATCCTTGGCCATAAGACTGGCTGCATGTTAACTCAGCATATTTTAACACGAGTTGACCCTGTGTACTTATTCTGGTACACAGGGTTCAAAGCGAATATAACCACTACGCGGTTCTAATTGTATGGTCTGTAGAGCCCATGACAAGTGGTCAAAAGGTAGTATTTTTACTATTTTAGTAGCTTTATTATTTGCATCTAGCAACATTTGATTGCAAACGTCATTCTTTAATTTCGCTTGTGAGGTGAAGTTTAGATTTGTCATTTTTATTTACATTTACTGTTCTCCAATATCCTTTATTTATCCAAATTAATACGGAAAACAAATAACTAAACATGAGCTGCTTCGAGAACGTGACTATGCCAAGTTGCGTGTGGTTTGAAGGCGGAGAAAGGCGCAATATATTTGCGTCCATGGCTGCAGGTTTTCTGGTAAGCGTTTTGCAATTCTCTCCATGAATCATCGGAAAGATTTAGTTTTCTCAAATTGACTATTAAACCAGTGTATAGTAAAATCTTTGTAATTTATTGCATGATTAACATATTATCGAAAGCATACCGATTACCTTTGAGTTATAAGATGCTAACAAGGTGTTCCCAGTCTTATTATGAAAGGTTTTGTTTTGTTGTTGTCCCAATTCGATTTCTTATCTTACTCGATTGATGATTTTAATATTGAATATTGTGGGTGTCCCTACAGCTTATAATGTTGTGTACAGTTCTTTACAGGATGGTGGTTTTTGATTGATGGTGCTTCAAAGTACCCTAATGATCTCCCAAATGCAGCACATGTCTGTGGGGTGATGGCCACTGTATCTTTGGTGATGATCAACTCTGTATCAAATGCACAGGTTAGTTTTAGTAGTGTTCATTGTGTACAAGTGAGTTATTAATATTTTAATTGCTTCTTTGTAAGTAAATTGCTAGAATTCGAAATCTAAAAGCTTCTGCTGCCTTAAAAGTTTGCCAATCCTCTGGGGCATAGCCACTGGCAGATTTACCCTAATGTCCAATGGGCCCGAGAGAAAACTGCAAATCTTACACTGGGCCTAGCACACCATGCTGTTAAGTCAGGTCACACATGTGCTCATGTGCACTGTGCAAATAAGAGGATGACTGTTTTTCTCATAGTGGAGTAGCAGCTACCGCAAATTTACCTAAAAAACCCTGCTGCTGCTTGGGTAAAGGGTTTTTTCATTGAATAATCTTAGTGGATAATTTTACTAAAATTGACCTAGTCCCAAACTAAGCAAAGCATGTAAGTATTATGGGTACTAGGCTATGATAAACATACTTATATAGACAAATAAATACACAGAAACATCCATGACCCGGGACCAAATATTTGTGTTCATCACACAAATAAAAGGGATTACCAGGATTCAAACCCGGGACCACCTGCTTTGCAGGCAGGGCCTCTACAAACTAGGCTAGCATGGTCATCAATTTCAAATGAAAGACACCTATTTGAAGTGTATTTTTTGTGTAAAATAATAAATATACAGCTCTATGTTGCACTTGTTGAGTTAATGTTGGATAACCAATTGCAGGTGAGAGGCGAGACATACACGGGCGGCTGCATGGGTCCCCGCGGCGCGCGGCTCTGGCTCTTCCTTGGCTTCGTTGTTGGCTTTGCGTCTCTCATCGCTGCTTGCTGGATACTGTTTGCCAATTATGTCAGCTCTGGTAAACCAACAGGTGTTACATTGCACTTTTTGTTTTTATTTATTCATTTATTTATTTGTCCAAAATCTTTGTCCAATGTACATTGCGTCACACTCACTCTTTAGGCAAAATGTGCGACACAAATACACATTGGACAAAAATCTTGGACAAATGGAATACCACACTAACACAGAAACATACTAATGACGAACAATATATATAGATAGTACAACATGAATTTAAGACGTTTGGCTATGCATATCCCGCTGAGAACATAGGTGGTATTAAAATAAAAAGCCAACCCCATGCAAACATTTAACAAAATTTTAGTTTGATGTTTCTCTTAATAAGGGTGTTCGATTTCGAGAACATAAGTTTCACTGGCTCCTGGAGTATGATGATGAGGTTGATGATGAGTATACTTTCAGTGTTATTATGTGGATTGGGGTTTATAACTTGCAAAATTTATTACTGGTTTGTAACGTACCAGAGGTTTTACAGTAAACATTATTTTTTATCATGTCACAAGAATGATTGACCGCTCTATCAGACAGCTCGGTGATGACATCCGATGATCTGATGCATGTGTTTTCAGAAAACCCTTATAAGTTTATATTGGGTTAATGGTATTTTATTGAAATCTAAATATCTTTTTCGTTAGATTAGTCAAAAAAATAATAAGAATTTTATTTCCATGAAAATAATATTCGTTTCTGGTTCATATTTCATACTTTGTTTTCATTTTATCAACTAGTTATGTTGTAAGTAAGTGTACTCAGACCAAGAAAAAAGAGAGACAGAGCATTACGAACAACCTAGTAAAACCGGTTTTCAACCAAGCCAAATAAATTTAGGCCACATGCACACCCAAACCCATACAAACAAACTTGCACAAAAGTCTTCAGCACGTGTGGCAATGTTGTCAAGATTTGCTGCCCTGGTTATTGTCAAGGTTGAAAACCGGCTTCACTAGGTTGTTCATGATGCTAAGTAGCCATGTTTTATGAAAATCCGTTCAGCCGTTTTTGAGATATTGGACTTTGAAATGAAAATGTCGGGGGTTTTTCAACTTTTCTAAGTTGTAGTTATTCTTGGTTTGAGGTGTACCCTTGCGTGCATGAAAGTGGCATAATGAGGTTTTGTGTACAACAATAACAACTAGGTTAAAATCACCGCACCTACTGCTACTGTTTTACGTTACTACTGTTACTGTTTCTCGTCATATTCTGTTGTACAGTCAGCTTGTAAATATCCTGACACTGACAGCGGTGATGTATGGAGATTATAACGCACACTGCTGATCACATCTCAGTAAGGGGTGCGTCAAAACACAGCTTCCTGCTTACCACAGCAGACATCGATCATCAGACAAATTTATCATTGCAATTAAGTTTATAAATAGCTATTAATGCGAAAATACATGTTTTCAAGGTTGTACCTTGGTTTACCAACAAATGTTTCATCGAAAGTGTGTCACAGATTTGTTTTTCAGTAACAGTAAACAGAGGATTTTTAGAAAACAAACCTAACCTAGAGGGTTAAACACAACGACCTAAAAAGTTAGCGTTTTTTTTTCTATGGAATGAAAGTTCTGCGCATCGATGCATTTGACGAAACGTTTGTCGATGTAATAAGGTTACACCAGTTTTCAAAATGGATGCTTAGAACGTTGCCCTCTTTGTTATAGATTCCGTGAAGCACACCTGGGCGGGCGTTAGTCTGTTCTTGCAGAACGCTTTCATCTTCGCCGGTTCTCTGGTCTTCAAGTTCGGCCGCGCCGAGGACCTCTGGGGATAGACCCACCCGGTACTTGATTACTCACTATATAAGCCCGCATGTTATATGTGCCTTTAGATACATCTATACAAGCTAAGTTAAGGCGCAGTAGGTTCAGCGAAGTTAAGCGAACAGAGTTTTTGAAACAATATAATGCCTCTGTTTATAATAACATGGTTCCAAAAAAATACGAATACTAATCCTGAGGCTTGTCTGCAGGGAAATCAGTGTTTAGAAACGTGATTAAGCAATTTTCGCTCGATAGAAAAAATCACGAACGTAGGTCTGAAAGGGTATAAAATACACTTAAAATATTTGTTACAAATTATGCACAAAAGATAAAAATATTAAAATGGCTTCTAAAAATCGGCAATATCATATTTAAGAGAACTCAGTGTTTACTTTTTTGTTTATTTAAACGGCCAAAAAATTAAAATTAAAAAACATGATTTCCGCGCTTCCGAGCACGCACTTACGCTTATGCTCAGTGAGAGGGAGAGAAGACCATAAACCTACGGCGCCTTAAGTAATATTGGCTTTCAAATTGCAGTTATATGTAGGTGGTTAACTAAAGGCATACTACAAGTTTCATTTATGCGCCCATTGTGTAAGAACTGTACTTTTAAGACCAATGGCTCGTTTGGATCAAAGTTGCAGGTTTAAACTTGTGAAATATTAACTATGGGATACACATATTTATTTCCATTAACAAGAGTTAATTATCGGCAAGTGAATTCCAAGTACAAGTCGACACACGTAAAAAGAGCTCTGCGCGTCATATTAAATGTATGGCCGCCAGAGCTCTTTACGTGTGTCGGCCTGTAGCCTGCAATTTGCTATGATATATTATTAAAATAAATCAGATGCAGGTTTTAACGATGACCGTTTGACTACAATCTCTTGCATTAGCTGCCATTATTATTAAACTGAAAACAGTCACAAAATATGTAAATATTTTAATTTTTATTCATCCATGGGTCATTCGTATTTAAAATAAATATTATGATTAGAAAAAGGAGACACTGTTCACAATTATTGACAAAGTCCGGTATACTAGTGGTGAGTAAGTGTTGATAGAATTTCGTTACCAATGGAGGAAAAAAATCACCAAATGTTTCTTGACGCTCCCCATGTTCGAGATAGCCTGCAAATGGCCAGATTTGGAATTATATAATACAAACTTATGTCTAAATAGCTTTTTTAACGAATGCATTATTTGATACGATGATAATACATAAGGTAATTTTAGTGAACGTTTTTATTATATATATAGTTAATTTGTCTTTTTGATTTTAACACAACTGTGTATGTTGAATTTTCAGCGTTCATGTAGGTAATACATAGTAATAGGATACCACTGAAGATGTTTCTGTTTTGTGTTGATTGGACGCTGAATCAAAATTTAAAGCGGTCCTGAAAACGCAACATTGAACTTTATGTGATTGCACGTACGTCGACAATCCTCTACCCGCGCTGGAATGTAACGCCACGGATGTCCGGGTCTCGGGACAAAACTTACCGAATGCATCACGACTGTCGAAACAGCAATAGTCCAACGTTTAATTATGCAAATTATTACTGATCTCGGGGTCAAGCTTTCAGACGAGTGCAAAACGTTGTATGATTTTAGATAGGCGAGTTCTACTTTCTATAGCTTTCCGTTTAGCGGACTAATTACCAGCAACTTAAAAATTGAGACTGTATTGGGTTCTGTTAATATTTTAATATTTTATATAAAATATAATTAGATGTAAGATCTTACCTGCGAGTAAACCTATTTTATTATTTCATTAATAAAAGAATCACTGTAACTGATATTGCTTGTATTTCTTCACTTGAGTGTTTTCTGTGTATCCTGGATGTAACAACTTACTTTATGCCACAATGTTTCGTTTGACGTAATCCCTATTTAAGGTGGTTCGATCGCCATACAAAACGTCTTTTGACATTCGCAGGCTAACGGCGTGATATTTTAAGAAACTTAGGTGACAATCATTCATAAATTGGCTTCCCATTTGCGCGAAATTCCCCATTTCTTAGAATAAACTTGTATAAACCAGAATAATTTGAGAATAATCATTTTCGCAAAGTATCACGTGACAAACTAATTTCTCAAATTATTCTAGTTTATACAATTTTATTATAGGAGAGGGGGAATTTCGCGACTACAAACTGAAGAAGTGAACAAAGTTCCGTTGCATAGAATTGTATGGTTAATTTTCGTGTCACAACGGAAAACTTTCATAGAAAATTTAATTGAGTGAGTTAAGCTGGCCAAGAACTTGGTCCTTATGTTTTAACTTTCGCACCGTACTGCTTCGTAATAAAGCGAAAAATGTATATCTTCGACGTCGACTGTACAGGGCCTTTGAAAATAAAATTCGAATCATGGCATCCCGCTCGTGCTCTCTTTAGTATGGCACGTGCTCTTTCGTTCCAAGCGCTATAGGGTGTAACCCAGGGATCGGAAACCGGTATTTTTTTGTATGTGAACGAATACGTTATTTTTTCGTTCTTTGTTAATTATTTCTTTTCTCACTGGGCAAACTAATAATACGCAGTCGTTACCTGAAAACACAACTGAATCCTACATATGAAGTATAAAATAGTTCGAGATATATGGTTATTTCGAGGTTTTTGCAAAACATCGGTGTGCGGGATCAGTTACCAATTAGCTAAATTGAATTCGTACTCATTTAGTAATTTTAATTTATTCTGAGACTGGAGTCAAAGGGAGTCAAAAAACACGATTATTCCACACTTTATTTAATAAATGCCCACCAACGTAGATGGAGTTACCGGTGCTTTACAAAATGTTTCTTAAATCTAATTGATTATAGGAAAGCTGCTATTCAATTATTGCGTAACATTATTTGTGCATGTATTCGCTAGTACACCTAATGTTGTATTGTGGACTGTGGTAAATGAAAAAACAGGTACTGTACCTATACATTTACATAAACTATAAAAAACACTGTTTGACAACAGATAAATAATTCACGGACCATTTTGTTTCTGACCTGTGTGTGTTTTGTTATGTGACTGAACTGGTACAGGTCCGTGAACTGGATAATTGTTCCAAATTGGAGATCTAAATGCATTGGACCCCTGAGACGTTGACAACTTTGGCATCAAGCGTCTTCACCACCGATTATCTGTAGTTAACTTGTAGATCCAAGAACAAACTATTTATGAGTAACTTGGTTTTAAAAACGTAATAATTGAATGGCAAACATGCAAACCAGCCATGAAGATGGAATTGACAGAATATTATGTATATTGAGTATTCTTTGTAACCTATAATAAATAGTTCTAGTTTACAACAGTAGTATATTGGAAGGTCAATAAGTAAAGGTTTACGGTAAAAACATCAATTTGATTACAAAACCACGGCTACAAAACTGACGCCTCGATAGATATAGGTACAGTCAGAGACAACTGCATTGTAACACTATCATGCTGTCTCTTGTTCAAGTCATAAGGCAAATTATGGAGTTTTTTCACCGGCGACGCGGGCAGACAGGTAAATCATCGCCTCGCCGGTGGAAAAGTAGCTTTATGGTCACGTAAAAAACGTGACAATGACGGGGTTATTCCCATCTGTTACTACTGGTAATAACTGCATTATCCCTATCTGTTACCTGTGGTAAGCGCTGGGATAAAACAAATCCCTGCCGACCACCACCAAATAAAACCACCTGCAGTGGTAACAATTGGGATTTTTTATAGCAATGTTAGAACTGGTAACCAACAAGTGGTAACAGGTGGGAATAACCCACAATGACGAGATAAAACATCCTCCTCTTAATGTTTTATGATGTCCTTATCGCACGCTAAGGGCGACCCCGGGTATATTCTAAAAGAACACTGAGTTACTTCTAGTACCCGAACGCCTGTTCGCCCGGCACGCACGTCCGCCCGCCGCGGCCGTCCGGCAGACATAGCTGGTCCGGCTCGCAGTTCCCGTTCCTGTACTCGCACACGTTGGTGGCACCCGGACACTCGCTTGGCGCCACCGCCACGCCGTATAGTCTATTGGCGGCTGTGGCGATTGACAACTGCCCCTTTCTCTGAGCCAGTGTGTCGATGTTTTCGATTTTGAGGCTGAATAAAAAAAAAGTTTGTTAGATAAAGTGTAGGTCTATCTGATAGATGACGCTATTTCGGTGTAATATTTTCCGCCCGCGCTACAAAGACATTATGGTTTAGTTCGGAAAACAAGTCAGGTTGATCATGTATGACTTCCGGTGATAGTCTCCTGTATTTTAAGTAATTATCAATCAGTATAAAATGACAACATTCGATTTCAAAAAAGGACAATTATGTTTCCTACACTATTTGATTCTTTCACTGTTTTTTGTTAGGCTTGTGAGGTGGACCTTAGACCTGACAACACTCACGTTTTCCAATCCGTCCAGTAGAATGTTTCTCGGTTTATCGCTAGTCCGAAAGGATGCAAGCAGTTTGTAACTATGGTTTCAGTCTCCAGGGTGTCTAGGGATACACATTTGATGAGGAACAGTCCAGCGTCAGTGTAGCACACGCGATCCTTCAACCAGTCAATGGCTAGAGAGTTTGGAAGCTTCACGTTCGAGCTGTCAACGAAAACCCCTCGCTGAGATCCGTCCATGTTGGCCCATTCGATTTTAGGGTTTGCCCGGTTCCAATCCGACCAGAACACTTTGCTGTAATGTTAAAGGCAATTTAGATTTCACATCTGCACGGCAATCACGCGACGGCGCGCGAGCTCTCTCGATTCTTCTCTCTTATTAGAACACTTAGAACTTGTTCTATATCTCTTGAGGTATAGTGCGAGAAAAATCGAGTGAGCTCGCGCACCGTCGCGTGATAGCCGCGCTGGCGCATTTCACGTGAAGCGGGAAGCTAAAATTATGTCAGATTATAGTTTGTAAATTTTTGGAATAGTTATACTTCTTTTAATGTAGATAGGTACCTACATATAAAAGTACTTACATATTTTAGAAGTGACGAAATTACAGAAGTGCACTTTTCGTAAGCTGTTGCTTTTTTGGGAACATATGTTCTTGGTAAATTTTAATACTTTGCAGTTCAGTTTTTGTAGTAAAAACTATTAAATAAATTATTTTTTAATTTAAACGCTACATGGGTAGATAAAAAGTTTCTGTCAAAAAAAATCTGTTTTGATACAAGCTTTTATTGCCGACTGTACTTTTCTAACGAGCCTAAACTCAACGGGCCGCCTACGTTGGTTAAGTACCTACTGAATTCCCATGGCCACCTTCTGTCACCATCATCAGATCAGGTTTTTTCGCCACAGCTGAAGGGATAAGTACATTGCAACTTAAATAAAAGTTTGTAAAAATACCATATGATATAGGTATCTTATCACATTACTTCAGATCATAAAAATACAGGGTGATTTCGGGGTCGTGATCCCAACCATTTTTTTCTGACTCAGTAAATGATTGCGATGCTACCTGTATTTATTTTAATTGAAACAAAGATGATTCGTTATTTACGTATTTTTATTTAAAAATTATTATTGACTCAAAATGCGTTGTCACCCTACTTTTAATATTACACCTTTTTAGAAAACAAACTCTCTGATAGAAGTCCATGCACTTGACATAAGTTTTCTTGGGAAATAGTAGGGTGACCATGATCTCGAATTATCGCAGTTTTTTTTTGCTGACTAAAATAAGTCACTGGTGTACTGTTCTGGCCATCTAGTAAATTATAGTTTCCCTTCACTGTGTTCAGGTTGAAATGTTAACTTACCCTCTTCGCGGATGCACTGCAATTCCCCTGGGATTTTTGATATCTCTGGCAAACAAAACTTTTCTAACTTTAGTATCAAGGTTAGCTACCTCGATGGTCAACTTCTTCGAGTCGGTCCAGAAAATATTGCGAGACGCCCAGTCGATGGCCACTCCTTCCGGAGATTTAATACCTAAAAGAAAAATATGAACATCCAAAGTTGTAGAAATGTTTTGTATGAACATGGACAAAAATAAGTCGCGAAAGTTATATACGACTTCAAATAGAATCACGACATTATCTATGTTTGGAAAAACTTACCACTCGTTAAAAATTGTTCAAAATTGGATCCATCGTAGCTGGCCCGCTTTATAGAGTTACTGGTCACGTCGCCCCAATATACTTTCCCTGCCTGACAGTCTGTGTCTATGCCGACGGCGATCTGGTCGATCGCGCTGTTGATCGGAGTGGCATATTCTCGAGCCGAGGTCTGGAAGGGCACTCGGTATACAAAGACGCCATCGCTAGCTACTAAGAAATTGCCAGCTTGTTTAGGGTTTAGTTCGCACCGACTTTCATTGCCATAAGATACTTCTGAATAACCTGAATTGCACTCGCAAACGTATTCTTGGTTACGCAACATACAAGAGGCATGCTCGTCGCACATGTAAGGATCGTTCCGACAGTTGGGTTCCGGTCCGCAGTCGTAACCATTCCCTATAAAACCGTCTCTACACACACAAAGATATGTTTGCTCAAACTGTACGCATTGAGCATTTTCACTGCAATCGTGTGTAACATCGCACGTTCTGATCGCGTTATCATATTGATTCTGTTTGGGTACACATTCGTTGACTCCATCGCCCTCGTAACCTGCATCACATCCACAATAGCTTATTTCGAGCGCTGCATCAAATAAGCAAGAAGAGTGTTCAGCACACTCTGCTCCATTGCAAAGTTGGCGATCAGGGATGCAGGCTTCATTTTCGTCTTTGATGTATCCTTCTACGCACTGGCAGAAATACTCGTTGCTATTGGCGTCAGGCCGGCACTCTGCGTGTGATTCACACTCGGAGCTGTTTGTGCAGATGAGTTTGGGCCGGCAGGTGTATCCGTCGCCGTGGTAGCTCGCGTCGCATATACATGCGGGCCCATTGATGGTTTGGTAGCAGTGGGCATTGGGCCCACAATTGCAGTCGTCGCTGCGTTGTTCAACGCACTCGTAAGAGTTGCTTTCGTACCCCTCGGGACAAACGCAGCGTGAAACATATTGACCGTCCACATCCAACATAAATCTACATTCTGCTTTTGGTGGACAGTTGGCATCGGTCGTACATGTAACTGAAAAAGTAAGAAATTAATAGAATTAAAAGTAATGTCCAGGGGCTTATTCACGAAGCTTTAAGTTAGGTACAATTTTGCAAGTCTAAATTAGCAACTCTGGCGAATATCTAATGACGACTGGGCATTAACTTGTAGCTTCGTGATATGGTTCAAAAGAGTTCAAAAGTCCCCAATATGTCACCAGAGATGTGGTGGATATTCACCATTAGCCTTCAGATAAGAGAGATAGTGGTATGAAGAAAATATAAGGGGACAATCTTACACAAATCGAACTAACCTCATAGTAAGCTCATTAAGACATGGGTACCTACTAGACGACGATATATTAATAGATATAAATAGTTAAATACATAGAAAAAATCCAAGACTCAGAAACATGTATTCATGTTCATCATACAAATATTTGCCCTTACCGGGGTTCGAATCCAGGACCTTCAGCTTCGTAGGCAGCGTTACTTACCCACTATGCTAACCGGTCGTCACGGACGTCAGTTTATAGCTATACTCTGTTTTATTATTCAACGTAGTAAAATGACAGGTAGAAATGTCAAACGCAACAAATAGTGATACCAGCTTCTTACAAACAGTGGTGCTATAATTACAATGTCAGATTATTTTTCAAAATTTTCTATAAAAGGGGATTTTCGCGAGAAGAGATTCATCGTTAGTGACGTCACCGAGTATAAGTTAAAAATGTTTCATTTTGTAACCAAAATTAACCATACAATTTGTATCACAAATAAAAGTTACAAAATGGAACACTTTTAACTTATACTCGGTGACGTCACTAACGATGCATCTCTTCTCGCGAAAATGTCCAACATCGGATGCTAACGCCATATATTTTGTTTTTATTTTGTATTCGATGCTTATTTCTAATTTCACCCGCGTCGGAAAATAACGCAACGCAACAGGGTTAAGAAGAAACTTTTTTGTTTCTTTACATCTGTGTATAATTTGTACTTGTTTGCCACGAATAAGTTCATCGTGGTAGGTACAAGAATATACCGACAACGGAATAAATAAAATAATGCGTATCTCCTTTAAACTTTATGAGGACTTGTCTTAACATACGAGTGAGTAGGATACCCCTAAAAGTTTTCGGTAATTATTGGTTGTAGCACATCACTATTTAAGAGATGTAAAAATCTGACAACTCATGAAACGTCATTTTACTCCGTTGATTAAAAAACAGACCTGAAGTCATCATTTCCTTGCCCTTATCCCATTTGCTTGGGGTCGGTGCACCATGTCTTTTTCCTTCATTCTTCTCTGTCAGCTGTTATCGCACTCACGTCTTTTCTCTTCATATCTACTCTCACACAGTCCATCCGCCTTTTCCATGGCCTACAATCAAAGTTATGTCATCAAAAGAGTATTAGGTACCTATTAACCTAATACTAAGAGAAATTTGAGTTGTGTGATTGAGAGTGTTTGTTGTAAGAGTATTAGGTTAATAGGTACCTAATACTCTTAGTGCGATAACAGCTGACAGAGAAGAATGCTCAATGAGAATACTCTTTTGATGACATAACTTTCATCCCTCCACTTTACGTGCCCATACCATGCAAGTCGATTGGCCCTCAATTTATCCGCTATATATGTACTTTCAGGCTTCCATACATGCAATGGGTACACACATTTCTTATTCGGTCCAGCCTGGTCACACCACACATTCATCTTAACATTCTTATTTCCATAACATGCAATCTCTTTTCATTCGGCACCTTTAAGATCCAAAATTCCGATCCATACATGACGACAGGTCTTATAGATTTTTCCCTTGAGCCTAAAAGAGTCAATCTGCCATCGCATATTGTCGCCATTTGATCCACCCAGCGCTAATTCGGCTTTTCACGTCGCAGTCATCACACTGTACAAGCAAGCTGAGGTACTTACCTAAAATCGGGTCAACTAAGCATTACCTATTTAAATTAATTTGAATGTAACAAAAGTCTTACTTGAAGTATCGTTATTCTTTTGTAATAAATGTGGGTCGGCATATCCATCTAAGCGACACAACTCGTTGTTTTTTTCATCGTAAAAGCTCGAGTACCCTTCGGGGCACGAGCAGGTTAGGCCAAACAAGCCGCCACAATTCGGCAAAACGAATGGTTCGGCGTTTCCGAATTCACCGTTGTTCGGCTCTGGGGTTGGAGTCTCGTTGGTTATATATTCATCAGGGTTATTAGTGGTTGGTTCAGGAGTTGAGGTGATCGCTGGGATGGTGCCGGGATGTGTTTGAGTATATGGGGAACAGTCATAGCCATTACCGACGTAACCGTAATTACACTGGCACATGTGACTGTTGCTTACTTCAGAGAAAACGCAAGATCCGTAAGGGGAGCAGTTACGTAAAACGTCGCAAGTGTAAGCGTTGATCAACCAACACCTTTGTCCATCTCCAGTATATCCAGCATTACACAGGCACATCGGTTCTCCTCCGTAGCCTTCTGTACAAGAAGCATACTGATTGCAAGACCGTTCCGTGCATCGTGATTGGCGGTTGCATCTTACACCGTTCCCTTCGAAGCCATCGCGACAACGGCACTGAAATCCTCCATCATGATTATAACAGTCGGCGTTCGTGTCACAGTTGTGGGTGCTTGCGGCACATTCATCTATGTCTATACACACCAGAGCATCGTCTAGTATCACGTTTGAAAAGCCAGATTCGCACACACACGCGAATGAGCTACCTTGCACTACACAAGAGCTGTGAGGGCCGCAGGTACTTCGACCGAAAATGCAAGGATCTTCTTGGCCTAACGGCACGATTTTATTGCTCATTCCGTATCGTACAATGTTGTTGTCAGGTTCATAACCTAAATAAGTCTTAGAAACTTTCAATGTTGATGAAACCGTGCCACCTGCTGGGGCAAAATGGCAAGGGTTGTATCTGATCGTTTGTTGTATTCTTTGTTCGTAAATTACTCCTGTAATTTTGTCCGTAATGATTCGAGTGGCTTCCGATCTTATTAGCCCAGCTTCTATTACCGTGTATTGTTCCTCGTATTCTGACATTTGAAGCTTTGCCCTGGCGTCTACTTTTGGCAGAGATCCCCTAATATCACAATCCAGAGATATTTGATCGAAAACGTCGAGTCCTATAAATTCTTGAGTGACGGTTACGCGATTTTGTGTAGCCGGAAAGAATATGTCTACTGTGTGATTGAAAACACCTCCCGTAAGTTGGTAACCATTGCTGGCGTCACCCAAAGGCTTGGCAAAGAGCCATCCAATAACTCCGCCAAGGACATGTACCAATTGAAGGCTGTTTCCAAGTTCGGCCGGCCCTCGCGCGAGAGCGGTGTAGCCCCTGCCATCCGCCACTACTACGTACGCTTGAAGATCCACGTCGTTTAATGATGCATCATTTACAATGCCGTTCACTTTGCCATGCACTCGTATAGGGGCGTCATCTTTAACACAAGATTTCCCGTTTCCGTAATATCCTTCGTTGCATTGGCAGCAGATCCCAGCTTGGTAGTCGACGCATCGTGCCTTGATGTGGCACACACTCGGTCCGCTTTGGGCACATGTTCTAGATTCTTCTTCGATTTCCTCTTCAGTCTGATCGTACAAATCAGGGACTACGACATTGCCTTCCAGCATCACGTTTCCTACACGGTACGCGTACTTGCCAGGTTCATGCGTGTTTGACCAACTAAAACAAGATGTGAGATGTTATTACAAACTTAAACTAAAATTGTTGATAGTACCTAAGTATAGGTACTATCAACAATTTTGATTCACATAAACACTTTTGATTTTACTTACGAAACGATATTTCTTATTTGATGGCTGCCCGAACCTCTGAGTAGCAACATCTGTCCCTCTTCAGAGACGAAGCCGGCTTGTGCCTTTGCTTCTAGCACGCTGTCAGGAGAGAGTTCTCTTTGAATCCATTGGATGCCGCCATCAGGGTATAGAAGTTCCACGAAACTCTCGTTACTGTTACTAATAATGGCGGCTTGGTAAGTGTTCTTTTGGAAGCCTTGTGCGCCGATGTAAGATACGTCTTCCCACGTGACGATGAATACACTTCTGGGTTGAAAGTCATCGTATTCGTGAAAGTTATATTGAACACTCTCTACAGCCTTTGCAAGGACACGAGGTTCGTCAGTTTCCCTGTAGTATACGGCGCCTGATACCGTGGTGTCTACGTTTGTATAGAATGCTGCTATCGCAGGATAAGGCAACGGAAACTCTGCATTCATAAACGATGATATGTCTGCTCTGAAGGAAAGTATGCCATGGTTATTGACCTGAGGACAAAATAATGATAATTAAAACCCTAATACTAATATAATAAAGAGGAAAAGTCTGTGAGACCCTTATAAGTTTGTATCGAATGGACATCTAGGCTATAACTATTTTATCGGGATTGTTTGGGATCGCCGTAACATACGGGCGGGGCCGCGCTGGCAGCGAGTGTTACGTTTAAACCGAGTTAGAGAGTTAGTAGCGTTTTATATGTTAATGTTCGTTTCTTAATCTGATTTCGTTTTTTATACATCAGATAATATATTTAGATTACATTATACTTTGAGTTTAGGTCTTCGAGCGGTGACGGACGGTCTGATAGCCACGCGCGTTTCCGTCCGCTGCGCGCTAGCCCCGAATGTAGGTACCTACAATCTCCGTTATCGTGTTGCAAATGACGCCCTTATCCGAAATATTTCGAGCCAATCATTTATGTGCTAAACTGGGGTTTCCCCAAACATCCAAATTTCCACTCTCTCTGCTACCCGTATTGTTGCACTGCTAGGGAATTTACACGATTATACGTTTCAATGACTTAGCAATGTAGACTTAGCAATAAAATTGTAGGGACACACACTAAGAACGGTAATAAAGCAAGGCTCATATTGCAAAATAAATATAATAATAACGCGTGTGTATGTCCGATTCAACGCACCGTTTCTGAAAAACTTATTGAACGAGTAAAGTCACAATTGACACCCATACCTAACTAGGTATATGTCGCACAATGATACTGTATACCTATACTCGTTATTATGAACGTTATGATTAAATTGTATGAATTACTAATTAGTAATAGTACTGCTACCTTACATCCTAACAATTTTGTTTGTTTACTTGACTTGATATCTCTCATCTCTCACTTATAATAAATGTCTAAATTAAAATAAAAAAACAGCCAGTATCAAAATAAGCATTTTTGGGTCACGAATGATCTCAGCCCCATGGACGGAAAAACATGTATCTTTTTTTATAAGTACATTATTACTCTAGCTTCCGTTTAGGACAGTTTTTATCCGTCTGCGACGATTAATATTCGGAAACATTTGACCTTATTAAATTATTCATTTCTTCTGCATGAAATCGTAGCCGCCATATCTGTCAACTGTCAGTGACGTCAAAATGGCGGGGTTGCCATGACTCCAACAGTAATAATTTCGATTCGGTGTTGTGATAGACCTTAACAAAACGCATATTAAATTCTAAAGCATAAAAAAATAATTCGTATTGAGGCGTAATTTCAATAAATGTATCAACAAATTTCAACAAAATAACGTCAAACGTCAAAAGTCTGACTCTTTTTTTTTAACGGCAGTTGCGTTGTCTCGCTTTCAGCCACTAAGTCTATATGACTGATAGTGGGATCATAAATATTGCAATATGAAAAAAATAAACATGTTAGTTTATAGTATTTTACGTCACACCTGACCATAATGCGAGTTTTATTGCACGCTGCGCGTACGGGAAAACTCGCATTGTGGCCAGATGAAGACGTAAAATTTTGTACTCAACA
The DNA here is from genome assembly GCA_945867215.1 of Epinotia demarniana. Taxonomy (NCBI): domain Eukaryota; kingdom Metazoa; phylum Arthropoda; class Insecta; order Lepidoptera; family Tortricidae; genus Epinotia; species Epinotia demarniana. Next base: position 13,944,271 of record OX244260.1, on the reverse strand, counting down.
CGGGCGGTAATTCGTAAAGCCCCAGATCGCAGGTGTTTGTGGCCCGAACCGAAGGTGAGGTGGCATTTTAGCTAAAATAGGTTTGTTCAACGTTTTACTTGATAGGTTAAATTAGATCTCCAAAATAAGAAATTCGTTAACTCCCACCACATTACCATGCAAACGAAGTCGCAGGTACAGCTAGTTGATACATAAATCAACAAGTTAAATTTGCCTAAAGTGATAGGTAATTAACTAATACTTGTATCTATTCACGAGGAAGTATTTATGCAGTTCATTTAGAAGCAAATATTTAATTGGATTTTTCTATTGTATTCAATGGTATGAATATTTATTTTATCGTCATTAAGGAAAGTGCTACAAAATTGTTTGTTATTTTGGCATTTTAAATTACCTACTTGAAATTTATTCACGATGACCCTGCCGGCGATTTAACAAATAAGTGGTAGATATTAGGAAGTTTAGATACCTAGTTACTAGTAACTTTGCATTCGCGTTAAACACTGTACTGTTTTCGTTGTAACTATATAAATACCTTTTATAAAGTTTTGATTTAGGAAAAGATATGAAAATGAAACTTTTGAAATGTTTTCACATTATTCTTTCACGGGATTATAATCTTTAGCTATCGATGTCAAAACCTTATATAGTTCATACTGGGCCTAGACGATCAATAGCTGGTATTTCCATCTATGATATTTGACGTGATATCGGACATCCCCCCCCCGCTTTCCTACCTCTGAGTTTCAAAATCGGAATGGCAGAGACATCGTTCATCAAACTGAGAATATGTTTCCTTCTGTCAAATAGTCACGCCGTCGCATCGTTGTTTTCTTGTCTGTTTCTATGTTTTCATACATAATAAATAACTTCTTGTATGAAAACATAAAAAAAAAACCATATTTCGACCTATGTTCATATAACATTTTTTACTCCATACGACCTTAGGAATACGCTGGCCAAATTATTCGGGTTCTTCACGAGCACCCTGTATATATTTTTTAATCGCATTGTGATCGCATTACAAACTCCCACCACCATTTTACCCCTTTAGCGCATCATTTTTGAAGAATAAAAAAATTACAAAGTATCCCATTGCTTTTTCCGGGAGTTCAACTATTTTCATACCAAAAGGACCCGCGATCCAGTCCTCGTGGTTTAAATCCTATCTATGTATTTTTGTACACAGGATACCTCCACCGATATATACTAAAGTCCATCTGACTCCCATCCTTTATTTGTAAAACCTTCGGACTTGCCCACCGAGGGTTCCGAACACAATTACAAATGTATAGTTCGATTTTTCCCTGTACTGTAGTATAAGACTACTTGCCAAATTTCATAGTACCTAGGTCAACGAAAAGTAGGTACCTTATAAATTTTGATTCCCTTGAGAGTTTCGAAATATACGTTTTATTAGGCATAAATCGTTCATATCTACGTTTTACGCTAACTTAGAAGTTTAATCTTTTTACAGATCAAGGGACTGTAAACCTGAGTATATGGTTTTAGTTCATAAAGTGATCCTATAAGGGTTCCGTTTTTTACCTTTTGAGGCACGGAACCCTAAAACGTATAAATAGACAGAATTACTTTCGCAGTTGTAATATAAAATAATATAAGAAGTACCTAGATTTCGGTAGATACAATCAGCTGCGAAAAGCCTTCATCACGAACACGGTCATACTCGTAAATCTACACAGACATTTTAGTATATATATAGTATATAGGTACTATGTACACTGACTGTACATAGTACCTATTTTAAAAAGTAGCAGCTCTGCGCGTTATATTCTTGCATTAGAAAAATTAGTAGGCCGCGAATGAGGACGTAACTGTTGACTGAAGATAAATTGTGGTGATCTATCTAGTGGCCTAGTTGTGTAGTTAGTCGGTTAAGGATACAATGTTCCAGGCAAGATTCTAAAAATCGAATAACAGAAAATTTTGACATCCTGCTTAGCTAGTAATTTACGTTATATTTATGTTACGCTGTAGACCGTGTTGGTCGTCTAAGAGCTTGGCTTTTCTGTATTCTGCTAAAACAATCTGACGCAAGTCGCAACACATGCGTCAAGTTTTCATGTGTGACTTGTGAAACCAGCCTTGACCATTGATTGAAATTAATGACTTACAAATTTCGTGTCATATCGAGCAAAATGAATATAGCCAAAAGAGCTCAGCTCTATTGCAGACACAACCATTTTTCTAAAACCTATATTCACCCTCAAAAAACGTTTATACCCAAGTTAAATTATATTGAAATCGCAAACCGCTCGCGATTGCGGCGCGAACGCGGATCGAGCGCGGGCGCGCGCGAGTTTTAAAGCATTGGAACTATACGTAGGTACACTTTAACTTTAAACGTACTTACATCGATGCTACCGCACCGCCGAACTTAAAATTTGTCATTTCCAAACCATTGTTCAGCTACTTGCCGGTATTCGACACTAAAAAAAGTTACAGAATAGCGGAGCTGGGGTTGCTTTGGTTTACTTCTGCCTTCCTTCTGTGGTACCATAATATTGCATTGTTAAAATATGTACACAAGTAAACGAAATTTAAGCGTCACCTCACCGTTCACCCACAAATATATCGTGACACCGCGATTCGTAGTAACTAGAAGCGTAGGTCTTTCGTTAGGCGTGACGAATGAGGTGCGGTGTATTAACGCGTTCCGAATAACAGCACTGAACTACTCGTATACAACATAAACCGGTGTCGTGTCGTGTATGGGCTCATTGGAGCCCTCTCAACGGGTCGTTGATGACTGTGCAAAACAGTAGAGTCGGCAATGAAAGCTATGAACGATCGATGTCGAAGTTGCGACTTATTACAATGGAATAAGGTGAAAAAGTGTAAACATCTCTATCTTTGTCGTTGACTGTATGTTTAACCAGAATGATTTTATCTATCACTTAGAAGTCTGAGGCTAGGGAAACTTAGCTCAAGATTTAGATATCACTTATTAAAATGTAAAGTAACCAGGAAAATCATTCCAAATTTAGTGTCAGTGTTTGCCTACTTATCATAAAAACAAGCAGACAAGCAATACCACAACGGCTGCTCGCTTCTCGAACGCGGACGGTAGTTCGTTGACAGGACCAGACGGCAAACAAAAACAAAAGACTTACAAAAACTGAATCGTATGTCTCCCCGTAGAACACCACGGGCACTCTGAGGCGCACTTCAGGGCTTGGGACCTCCGAGCCCTTTTCGAGGACCTGATCGAGCCCCAGTCCGTGGGGGTAGAGTTGCTCTCGCGTGATGGCGCACGCGCACGCTGCTAGCAGCACCACTCCTAACACAACTCCACACGTCCGCATCTCTGGGCGCCGTATGCGATACTAATAGGGAATGACCCATTAAACTTTCCAACTAAGTGAGGAGCGGGCGGCGATTTTTCGTTCGTTAAGAAGCTTGCATTAATATACGCGATTTGCACTGTTAAATACTCGTTATACTAATTTACATTTGGTCGCCATGTTATTTAAAGTAGAAAACTTGAACATCAAACGGGAGTTGAACTTTACACGAAACGAAGTAGCTTGCTGTTTCAGACTATCAGAGGTGGCTGAATGGTTAACTAAATTGCCTCATTGTAGAAGGTCTCATGTATAGCTTCGTCGAGCTCCATGGCATTTTAACTGCTTGTAAATCAAATGAATAGATTTTATTATCAGGTAAGTGAATACGTGAATATGAAGAATACTGTAATATAGGAAAAGTGCCTCAAATCATCACCCCCAAATCGCTCCCGCTCCGCTACTGTAGCGAGTGTTCAGAGGACATCCCAGTACGCAATAAAGACAACTAAAATAAACAGATGAATGTGGAAAGCGTACGCAAGTTGCTGCAACGCCCTGGAATGTAAACTCCGGCGAAGGAACTCTCATGGATTTTAACGGCATAAACTACTTTGCTTAAATAGCTTCGTGTTAATTAAATATTTAGCTACACAATGATTTATAAAGTTGTTCAGAGGTTTATAGTTATAATTAACTCTTTTTTTCGGATTTCATACACAGTATTTTTTTTCCTGTTAAGTATCTTAAAGAGAATCTTAGAATATTCTTGAAATGTAGTATAAGCTGTATTTTTACAGTAATAAACGTGTGGTTAAATTAAACTAAAATACTTTCTAATGGTTTATCTGGAATGACTACGCGAATGTTATCTGCCTGCTATCCACGCACAAGGCCCTAACTCTCCGAGTAATTTCACCAACTTAGTACCTTTTCATGTGAGCTGAGTAGAGAGTGCGTTTATTTGTTTGTCCCCATTAGCGCGACAAAGCGATGGCTCTTGTCTGTGCATTCATTCCTTATCACTACGGGCAGATCATTAGAAACGGTCTTATTCTTACTTTGACACTTTCGCACCATTTGCAATATGCTTCTATAATGTTAACGTTACTAGGTATGTTACAGGTTATTAATTAATTAAAACTTGATAAACCACCGAATGGTGTTTTGGAGCTTACTATGTATAATGAATAATGATCTGCTGTCTTAAGATTACATATGCTGAGAGTTACGCTCTCTTACTCCAAATCCTTAATAGGTACAAAACTTCACGAATCGCCATATTTACGCCTAAACTTGGCTGACAGTGAAGTATTTCGGGATTAACACATTAAGTAGGTACCATTATATTATTACTAGCTTTTGCCCGCGACTTCGTTCGCGTGGGAGTATTTTTTGTAAGACTGAATTAGTCTTATTTAGTAGCTAATCTAAAATAAAAAAATTAAGGGTTCGGTGTCCCTAGCTAAAGTGCTGATAAGTTTACTAACTTACTACGTCTGAACCGATTTAGATTAAATAGTTATGTCTAAGAAGGTAACCATCGCTTTCTAATCTTGATTCAAACCTTGCACTTTTTATTAACCCCCTTCGTCCGCGTAGAACTTGTATGTATCTTAGAAAAATGATTGATATTAAATTATTGTAGGCGGAACTTTAATTATCGCCGACCCAAACAAAGTTCTACCATCTTAAGGGATGATTTCAGAGATAAAAACTATCCTATATCCTTCAAAGGGTGTCAAATTCAGCGTACGGAAAATTTCATCTAAATCCGTTCAGGGATTAAGCGTAAAAGGTAACAGTGAAATGAGTTCATTAGTTAAAAATGCTAAATTTAAATTGAAAACTCCATTTTTAGAAATATAAATATCTTAAGAATCATCAACAGACATTTCTGCTAAAATTGTATATTTTTTGAAATGAAATGAAATTGAAATGAAATGAAATTATTTATTTTGCTTTAAACATGGTATACAATAGGTGGCATGTTATAGTTTTGTAGCGAATACATGTTTAACCATATGTGGCATGCAAAAATTATTGAACACATTAGAAAATAATAAATTAATTACCAATACATTAATTAAGAAGTAAATGTCAAAAGAATAAATAAAAAAAAAATGTTTATCTAAAAGTCAAAAGCTAAAAAAGTTTTTATAATGTATTAAAGAAAGCTAGATTACTGGAAATGTTAGCCTAAATCCGCTCAGTAGTTCACGTTAGTCCGAGCTACCTGTATAGTTGTGAAGACCTATCTAATGCTAAAAGACGTAGACCTTTCCATCTCCATCTGCTGTCCCCATTTAACGGTGTTGTTAGAGCATACATGATTTTGATTATCCAAAATAAACTTTAAATTATCTTGCCCCCATAGGGGACGAATTTCAAAAAAATCAGTTCTGTGGTCTTTTAACATAAAGGCTAAGACCGAAGTTACAAATCTCTTACTATAATATTTTCTTGGTCTCCATCCCTTGAATGCCGTTTTAAACCCTTTAGGGGAGGATTTTTTCCAACACGCTGAAAGATCTTTTTTATTCTGATAATAATTGTTTATACAACGTTTTAAGTCTCCAGCTCAATAAAGAGTTTTGCTAATCCAAACCTTGCACCCCCCTTAGGGATAGAATATTTTAAAACGCTGGAAGTACTTTTTTATTTGATAAGTAATCTTTCTACAACGTTTCAAGTATCTTACAAAAAAAAGCGTTTCCCATACAACCCTTGCACCCCCTTTTAACCCCCTTTGGGGTGGAATAGTCTAAAACGCAAAAAGTCCTTTTTTTATCTAATAAGTAATATTTCTACAAAGTTTTAACTCTCTAGCTCAAAAACTAAGTTTCCCCCATATTCACTCTAAACCCCAATGTCACTCCCTTAGGGGTGGAGTTTTCTAAGTCACTGAAACGACTTTTTCCATATTTTAATAAGTAATTTTTCTACAAAATTTTTACTCTACCTAAAAACAAAGTTTCCCCCATACAAGCATGTCACCCTTTTTAAAACCCCTTAGGGGTGGATTTTTCCAAAACGCCTAAATTCTTTTTTTGTATACTAATAAGCAATCTGTCTACAAAGTTTTAAGTTTCTCTTTCAAAAGGGAAAGTTTCCCTCATACAAACTTTGCACCCTTATTTAACCCCCTTACGGGTGGAATTTTCTTAAACGCAGAAATTACTTTTACTGTATTTTAATGAGTAATCTTTCTACAAAGTTTCAAGTTCATAGTTCAAAAATTAATGTTTTCCCCATACAAACATTGCACCCCTATTTAACCCCCTTAGGGGTGAAATTTTCTTAAATGCTGAAATTACTTTTTTTGTATCTTAATAAGTAATCTTGCTACAACGTTTCAAGTCTCTAGTTCAAAAAACAGTGTTTCTCCCATACAAACATTGCACCCCTATTTAACCCCCTTAGGGGTAGAATTTTCTAAAACGCTGAAAGTACTTTTTTGTATTTTAATAAGTACCTAATCTGTCTACAAAGTTTCAAGTTTCTCTTTCAAAAGGGAAAGTTTCCCTCATACAAACTTTGCACCCTTATTTAACCCCCTTAGGGGTGGAATTTTTTTAAACGCAGAAATTACTTTTACTGTATTTTAATGAGTAATCTTTCTACAAAGTTTCAAGTTCATAGTTCCAAAATTAATGTATCCCCCATACAAACATTGCACCCCTATTTAACCCCATTAGGGGTGGAATTTTCTTAAACGCTGAAATTACTTTTTTTGTATCTTAATAAGTAATCTTTCTACAAAGTTTTAAGTCTCTAGTTCATAATATAAAGTTTCCCCCATACAAATTTTGCACCCGCATTTTGATGGAATTTCCAAAAATCCCGTCTTATCGGTTGCCTACGTCATAAAAGAAAGTCCTGGTGTAAAGTTCAAGTTTCTAGTCCCAGTAGTTTCGGCTGTGCGTTGATGAGTGAGTCAGTCAGGACAAAGGCATTTATATATATAGATTATTAAACAAAAGAAAGCGCATGTTTTCGCCGGTCATTCGCCCCTATCTAATAAAAATACAATTTCCACGAAGTGTGCTCCGCAACTATTTCGGATATAATTGCAGATTGTTGACCCGCTTGCCAACGAAATGCATGAAAACGCCATCACAATAAAAGTACAACTACCAGTATGTTGAATATTTGACTAAGTAGGTTTGAGAATTGAATTTGAGTCAAAGTGTCGCGGCATAATTAGTTATAGTTTAATATACACAATAAAGTCTACTTTCTCATCTACTTTCCGCCTCGCACCAAAATGTCACAGCTAATAATCTCAGAGGTCGCCAAGTCTCGCCACCGCAGATTGATAGGAAACGACGACAGCTTAGTTGAGGCTGCAAACCGATGATAACACATTGGTAGTGAGCACTAAGTCATAGCTCAGCGATGCAAATGTAAACATAACAACCATTTCACGATACATTAAACCACATATTCTGAGGTCATTAGGAGTAAATAAAGTTACGGGAATCTAATTAAAAATCGCCTATAACTTTTTCAAAATTAGATACTTAGACTAACAGCCAACTGTTATATACTAATATGTAACAGCCAACTGTATACTAATGTTAACGTATGCATGATTATAATATACTGAATATCATAAATGTGTTGTGTTGCCGCTTGGCAGCTTGCCCTGAAGTGAAGATAACAACATTAAATCTAACTCTTTATTATAATGTCGCTGCAGTTCTTATAGCAGCGGAAACCTCACTTCTACTAACAATTTGGCAAATTTTCTTGAAGAAAAGTTTAAAGAGTGAAAAGTAAATTAGGTCAGTAACACACGCGAAAGGTTAGTATGGTGATATGGTATAGCCTTTTGCGATTCTGTGTATGATAACTAAGTAATTAATATTTTGCCATTTTATATTGATTAAGGGTACATTTATTTTCACTTTGCACCAGATGCTTAATTCCATAATGCGCGTTTTTAGGTACCTTGGTATTTCGTGAAAGGCCTGCCTGAAATATGATAAGCAGACTGTTTCCCGCGTCCATCATGCGCTAATATTAGGTGAAGGCAAATCACAAAAAGTTGTACTTATTTTTCTGCACGGCTGTCAATGGACACCCCGCCAGCTGTGATAGAAGTGCTCATAGAACAACATTATGTGAGGTAAAACACCTTATGTCTAATAGTTGACACTCTATTGTCTCTATTGTTATGAAATAAGATTGAAAATATCTAATATTGAGCAAGTGTCAAACTCTGAGACGTTTAAAATTTACGTTTACGTTAAAAAATATACCACCCGTCTGTCGATTCATGCTAAACCGTAGTTCTGATATTACAAACTTAAAAAAAAATATGACAATGTTCTGTTTCACTTTCCCAAAAAAACTACCAAACGGATTTAGAGACTTATCAAGAGTAGGTAATAGTTGTCAGTAATTAACCTTATACCTACGGCAAAATAACTACAGAAGCTAGTAATTAAAATTATACGACACAGATACTAACTAATAAACTATTAAGCGAAATATATCGTTCGCAACGCAGACGTTGAAAAAACTAACCCGCTTATTGCTGAGTAATGATGAAAAATGTGCAACTTCTGCACCGCCCCTACCAACGTGCTTAGCGGGCGAGTGATTTTTAAGATTCTATTTATATTTAGGTATATGATGTAAATCCAGAATATAGTAATTCTACCTTCCGTCTCTATGGATGCGTTTGTAAATTGACTGTCAAGATTCGAACTAAACACAGAATTCTGACGCCTAAAGTTAAATAAAATCTTGTAGGTAGTAATAAATATGCAATTATAGTATATTATTAGCAAATTGAAGTCGGTAAAATAAGCCTTGACTTTTCTATTACAATAATCTCGTCTTTAATTATTTGATCGGTTTTGTACTATTACAAAACAATGTTAATGACTATTTATTAACATTGATTTTTATTTGTTATTTGTTGTCATCAATACTGTATCGTAAAATAAAATAATATTCTTATAGAAAATTCAAATCTTAGCATCGAAATAAATTAGACAGAGAACTTCTGCTCATAGATATTTTCTTCATCACATCAACACGTCAACAAGAGTAATGGATACACGACACCCTTACACGGTGAGATTTCATCTATTCTTATTCTTATTAAGCGCATCGCTCTAATATTAGCAGGCAGGGAATGCACCGGAATGGAGTTTTTGCTTTCTGGCGTGTAATCTTTCATTCTTATTATTTATCCTACTCCTACTATGTATCCTACTTCCTACTAATATTGTAAATGCGAAAGTTTGGATGCAATGTTTGTTACTCAAACCGCTCAACCGATTTGGATGATAATTTGCACGTAGATAGTTTATAGCCGGGTTAAAATATACTACCTATAGTTTGTCGAACGAAGTCGCGGTCGTAAGCTAGAAATCCAACTAATATTATAAATGCGAAAGTTTGGATGTTTAGATGTTCAGATGTTTGTTACTCAATCACGCTTAAACCGTTGAATCGATTTGGATGAAATTTTGCACGAAGATAGTTTATAGCCTAGATCTAGATATGGGATAGTTTTTATCCCGGATTTAGATCAATAGTAAACCATAAAACAATTTTTGTACTCGTCGATTAAAATCTGTGTATTATGATTTCATAGAGAATACTGCAACGTCACTCTTTTCATCATTTAATAGTCATGTTACTTCCGAAATAACCGAAATAGCTGTTTCGATACGCTCTAGACAACCGAAAAAAAATTGAAAACAGAACTTTGTTTTTCAATAATAATATATGTGTCCTTGTTTAACGAGACTCGATCCCATACAAAATTGTCAATCTATGGCGTTTCGGAACGTAGCAGCGTCGCGTCATCTGTCAAAAATCTACTTAAACTTGCTGCTGTATCCAGGGCTTAAAAAATTAAAAAACTACGCTTTGTGATTGGCTAGTATTTAGCCAATTAATCACAGCACAGTACTGCAACATTACGGACGCCAGTGGTGTGATTATTTTTTGTACTCGTCGATTAAAATCTGTGTATTAGGATTTCATAGAGAATACTGCAACGTCACTCTTTTCGTCATTGAATAGTCTATGTTAGTTCCGAAACAACCGAAATAACTTTTTCGATACGCTCTAGACAATCGAAAAGAATTTGAAAATAGAACTTCGTATTTCAATAATATGTGTCCTTGATCCGATACAAAATTGCCAATCTATGGCGTTTCGGTACGATGCAGCGTCGCGTCGTCTGTCAAAAATCTACTTAAACTGGCTGCTGTATCCAGGGCATGAAAACAATAAAAATAAACTACGCCTTGTGATTGGCCAATCACAGCACAGTACTGCAACATTACGGACGCCGGTGGTGTGATTATCTATGGATTATCTTGTGTAAAAGAAGTCGGATATTAGAACTAGACAATATAGTACTTACGAAGCGATATTTAGTTTTCGGATTAATGACTTAAATTATTAATTTTAATGAACTCGTACAAAAAGTATTGTTCACAATACTGTCATAATCAAGCTTTTTAATCTCGTACCTTACTTAGGCCACTCAGCAAGCTTCGTGGCCTAAACACGGTACTTGACTAAAAAGCTCTCCATTATAACACGATTGTGAAAAATACTATTGTTTAAAAGATGTCGGATAGTAGAATTTGACAATATAGTACTTACGATATTTAGTTTTCTTATATACTCGTATTAATGACTTAAATTATTAATCTAATGAACTCGTACAAAAGGCTTTTTAATCTCGTACCTTACTTAGGCCACTCAGCAAGCTTCGTGGCCTAAATGTGGTACTCGACTAAAAAGCTCGCTATTATAACACGATTGTGAAAAATGCTTGGCACGGTTAGTTTTCCGTTTTCCCGTAGGAATGAAGCATTTTCCCTAGCATTTTTCAAATCGGTCCAGTAGTTTTGGAACGTATTCAATACAAACAAACAATAAAATATTTCCTCTTTATAATATTAGTGTAGATTAGTGCTGATATCGCAATTTCCGATATTTACTTAGATGTGTACTTTTTATCCAAAAGTAAATCAGTGCTCTGTGAGCTGTAAAAATCGCGCGTGAATATTTTTTTAGTTTTTTTAATGTATACACTTCAATAACTGAATCGAGAAAAGAAATCTATATAATTAACAAGCTTGCTAAATAATCGCGACGATCGGTTGAGAAATGCGAGCTTTCGGAGAACAGCATGATAGCCGGCCATCGGAACATACGAAAGAATATACAAGCTGAAACAAAGACTTCGTCCGCTTCAATTAAAAGGTACCAATTATGATACCTATAAACAAATAAGTTTCTGTACAAAATTTCATTTTTGGTACAAGCTTTCATTGCCGACTGTACTTTTCTGTATACCATCACCAACTACTCATTGAGACGATTCTAACGAACCCAAACTCAACGGGGTCACGTCGGTTAAGTACTGAATTCCCATGGCCACCTTCTGTCGTCATCATCAGATCAGCTCGATAGTACCATAATATTGAATTTTCATCCAAACTATACTTAAAAATACCCAAAATTTCAGCTCAATCGGTCACCGGAAAGTGCGTCAAATTGAAGTCACATGATTTGTCCCATAACAGGGAAAGTTAAATAAAAGCTTATAAAACAGTTTTAAACCTAGTATTTCACGACCGAAGCAGCAATTTACTTGTTTTTTCATATAGCTTTTTGTATGGGTTGAATTCAGTAGAAGGTCCTATACGAAACTTTCAGCCTCTCTATCAACTAAATCGACTCAGCATCGTGAAAAATAAGGAAACTAGCCAATTTCACATCCGGAGGTCATTGAGACCGTAGTTGGATCCGTAAAGAACGACCAGACGCATTATAGTGACAAAATATAAGCTTTCCTTTAGTTTAACATTTAGGACCCCTAGAAACTTTTTTGTGATAGGTTGATATAACATTTCAACGACCGATAAAGATGTGCTCTTAATTGTTCGGCTTCTGCCTTTTAACGCCGTCGAGTTCCTACACCTGCGGTAGTGGTTGCTGTGGAATAATTGAATGCCGCGGCGTGACGCAAGCAACATCCGGACGAGATCTAAGGTTGACGGCGAGCGAGCGCACTTCCGGAAAAGCCTCTGGGGCTTCATTTCGGAACATACTTCTGTATTAAGTTCGTATTCAATACCAATCCAATTTTATCACAATTTCTCAGTAGCAGTTACCGGATATCACTAGCTGAATGCGCAGCCACATACCATGTGAAAGTACTTGTCCTGGATACAGAAATGTACCTTTGAATGTACATTAAATAAAAAACAAACCAACAGGCATTTATTAGGTACTCTGTAATAACTTTCCCTATTATATATTTTTAAATGGTCTACGATAAATAATGCTATTAATAAAACTTACTTCGCATACACCTACCTATTTACCCCTGCTATACCTATCACCTACCAATGGGTATGTATAAATAATACCTACTCGTGTATATAAAAGACGAAACAAACTCGAATAGGGAGAAATAAGAACAATACGAACGGAATCCATTTAATGAATATTTGAGTAAGGGTGTCACCTTGTAGTTTTGACCTTATTTGTTATGTTACCTACTTGGGAAAATACTGTATCGTTAACAGCAGTGTGTGGTTGAGTTACATATGTGCAGATTAAAAGGTATAAATTATAGATGTACGCCTTCTTGGTTCATAGACATCATGCTATCTAAACACTTTGTGATTTCGGGGTCATGATCCGGAATGATTAAAAGCGAATAAGATGATAATACTGAATAACTTCCCATGGGACGAACCACGAAAACAAAGAAAAAATAAGAGCCTATAAATCTTAATTGGCCACCCAGTATTATGATAGCATTAATTGTATTTATATTTAATTAAACTTTCCGCGACGCGAATTATAGTTAATCCAATCCTTTCTATCTTGCCAAAAAAAACTACTGGAATTTAAATTACGATTACGGTCTGAAACTATTCGTGCTATTCATCGTTTCAGTTTTCGTTGTGATCTCCTTTACACCCTGTATGTCATTTCTTCCCAAGTGAAAATTCGTAAGCAGATTGGTAGTTCTTTGTTAAAATGATTCTGTAAGAAACTAAAAACATCAGCTTACAATATCATCATCCTCCTAGCGTTATGCCCTAAAGGAGCCCGCGGGGTCCGCTTTGACATCTAATCCCAAGATTTGGCATAGGCACTAGTTTTACGAAAGCGACTGCCATCTGACCTTCCAACCCAGAGGCAAAACTAGACCTTACTGGGATTATTAGACTAGTTTCCTCACGATGTTTTCCTTCACCGAAAAGCTAATGGTAAATATTCTGTACGTAAGTTCCAAGAAACTCATCGGTACGAGCCGGGATTCGACCCACGACCGCCGCTTGATCGCCGCATGCCTTAACCACTAGGCTACCGTAGCCTCCACTAGGCTACCGTCGCGTCATCATCAGCTTACAATATGCCGAGGGACAACACAACACACACACACACAACACAAACACACACAGCTGATGGATTTAAATACCCGACGTCCACGGGGTTGCTCATGAAAGTGAAACCCCGTGCACGTCATCGCAAAGTTGTATCATGAAACTTAAAGTTGTATTCTGATTTCTGAAGTTTTTCACTGTTGTTGTCCTGTGCTCGTATCATGGTCAGCCTTGTCACGCGATAAGTGACAAGAAAAGAGCATCGTCTCGTTCTATCGAACGGTGACAGCCAGTGACGGACGCTCTATCATGTCACTTATCCTGCGATAAGGCCGACCATGATACGGGGTCTGGACTTACGAACAGGCTGAAGAAGCCCTGAAGTATCTATTTGCATCCTTCCCTTCCTACATTAACGCTACACACACTCTCCTACATTCATTCACTCTATGTTCACACTACACGAGTGTTCGGCGATCTGACTACCACAATACAGGCTGTGCCTAGTGTGGAATCACTTTATCTAAAGAAAATTGTTATTTTAAGTTATGGTCAGTACCTACATTGTTCTTATTCTAGTTACTTGCTATAAATACTTATTAGCAAGATGTTTACCAATATTTTAAAGAAATTATAGGATGGTATAGTGTAGGTAAATGGAATACATTTGCATTCAATAGCAAATAATTAATTTCAATGTCGCTTGAATTTATCGTCAAGTTAGTCAGTACGGAAAGGTTCTCGAGTGGCGACCACGTACCGGAAGGCGCAGCGTGGGTAGGCCCCCGACAAGGTGGACTGATGACCTGGTAAAGGTTACGGGAGTCCGCTGGATGCGGGTGGCGCGGGATCGGTCACTTTGACACTCTTTGGGGGATGCCTATGTCCAGCAGTGGACGTCTTTCGGCTGATATGATGATGATGAGTCAGTACGTAATCATTAACTGTTAATAAGAAGTTGTACCAACTAAATACATTCGGTAATGATGTTATACGCATGCTTACAGGCTAAATTGTTTACCAACCTATCACAACCTCGAAAAGTTATAGATGAGGTATCCTAAATACACATTTCAAGATTTTATTTTGTCAGTTTTTCGGCTTTATCTGTATTGTAAATGACTGCTTTCTATTAAAAGTAAGGTTCACCGAGCAAAGCCACGGACAGACATACGGACATAGCCGTAACTCCTAAGGATCCTTGTTGACGACGGAACCCTAAAAAACTAAATTTCAGTTTATCCTGCGGACAGTATTGTATCACATAGACTTATTTAGTCCTCAGTTTTGGTAGTGCCTCCGAGAAGGTTCATAAAATGTTCAATAATCTTGTTGTGTAACATAAATAAATGATTATGTGTTTTATCAGGCAATATTGGCTTAGAAGGCCTGGATCTAGTTTCTGGAGTCTATTCGGAAAACTTTCAAAGTTCGAAGCGTAACTCAATGCATTTTAAACTAGCATTACGAGTTTAAAATAGCTAACTAATTAGTTTCGCTGCAGTTCTAAGCGCAGTCTAAAGTTAGAACTGGAATTCACTAAGCAACACAAAAACAGACACATTCTATTCGAAGCAGCTGCATATCTAGTCAGGTTGGTACCAGTATGATACATGGAGTCCATGTATCATTTTTCGAACAATACATGACGCATCATTATTGTTCGAAAAATGTAATTAGGTAGATTTACTACTTGGGCAATGTCCGTGTTAATGTATATTAGTAGGAAAATGTGAAATATATAAAAAAACAGAGTAAGGTCAATGTGGTGAAGACCGGATACTTTATTTTTTTTACTTTGGAGTGATCTCTAGCTGCGTGAATTATTCACCTACGTTACCGCTTGTAATCGCATACGATAAAGAATTTCACAAATAATAGTTAAGCTATAGTGACAAATCATTTTAATCACATATTAAGCAAAAAAAATAAATAGTATTTTTAAAATTGCGCGAGTAGACGGACATCCCGTGTAGTTTAAGGTAAGTCCGTCTAGTAGTGATATCAGCCATACTATGGGTGCTTTTATGTTCGTATTCGAATCCTTAAAAATAATGAAACATGAGGATGAAAAGTGTACTTTAAACTTGTTAATACTCGTATAAGGTTTAGATTCGGAATAAACTCAATTTTCCTTATTCAAAGGCAAGTCATATAATGGCAATATATTTCGTAAATGGGGTGGTAAATCTTTTTTGCCCGACTGCCGAACGAGAGGAGGGTTATGTTTTTCGAGCGTATGCATCACAGAGCATAAAATACTATAGAGCGGACAAGCCGTCCGCGGCTGTGTCGCACATTTCAGCTCATTGGGCATACTCCGCCATACATTTACCGTCCGTTGGCCACCGAGAAAGTTCCGGTTTATGCCAAAATGCCGAGTTGTGCAATAATTACTTGCAAACATCGCAGTGATTTGATTAATTTGCACACCAATGGATCACTTTTCACTAGTAAATACTATTTATTTCAAATAATACTACTAATTTAAGAACTTACGACAGGCATATTCAATACAAATCGCGTGGCATGTCCGATCTCCTTATTTCCTATATCTGTGGTATGAATATATGTATGCATGTATGTATGCATGTATGAATGTATGTATGTGACTATGTCTTATTCTTTGGCACGCCCTGCAGCCTAAACCGTTTGACGGATTTCGACATACAAGAAGTCGTTGGATACCTCTTAATCGTAGGAGTGACATAGGCTATAATATTTGTAAAAAAGCAGTCAGGTTTTCACGAAAAATCTTTTGATTTCACTTGTTGGCAAATAATTATATTATACGTACTCACTAGTTTTTGGGTTTTCTAAATAAAATATAATCGGTAAGGGGATTTGTTTCTGTGATCTACACATATTTATTCCTGAGTCATGGGGCTCATGGGTGATTTCTATGTATATATCTATATAAGTTTATATATGTCGTCACCTAGCACTGATAGTACAAGTTTTGCTTAGTTTGGGGCTAATATTTATTTAATAATTTACTTATTTAATAGGTATTTTTTTATTTATATTTTCGGTGGCATAGTGCTGAGGGTGAGGAACACATTTCCGTACTAGTATCGAGTTTAAAATTGTTAATAAACACAAAAATCATGTGCAACGTCGAAAGCATTTATCTATAGTAACCTTATGAAATCGTAATAATATTGAAGTCGTAACAGTTGGTAACCTCTGATTCAAGGGAAGCCCGCGGCATATGACGGACTTGCCTTGTACATAGTAGACGGACTTTCAAACTTAACGACATTTTAATGTGATAAATGACGGAACGTATAATTCCAAAACTAAGCCAATTTCTGATAATTTAAACACAAAATAAAGATAGCCGGTTAATATATTACTTACGTAGTTACTTTCTCGTACAATATCTTGTCATTTACTATTTTTACCAATTTTACTACCAGACACCGTCACACTCGCACTTCGAGTTCCATACACGTAATGACTTGTTTAGGCGGATTGCTCTGAAGTTAGTTGTCACAGCGCCATCTTTTTTAGAGTGAGGAAACAAGCGCGAAAAACTGCTTTAGCGACTGGACGCTAAAGCGGGAAACGTCTTCAAATTCAAAAGTTATGACGTGTCGACGGACTTGCCTTGTAGACGGGCTTACCCACAATTTGAGTTGAATTGACGGTGTTGCATAACCTCGTCATAGAGTGGTTGTTATATCCAGTTTAATTAACCAGTTGATGTGTCCAATCGATTTGAAAGTACCGTCATTACAGGGTATATACACAGTTAAATCTCACAAAGTACGCCATAAATACCTATTGCATAAATCAATATAAACTTGCCTATGTTAAATAAAACACCATTGGCCGATAGTGGTGAAATGTGTTGAATCTCACTATTTGCTTTATAATATATGTAGAAATAATGATTAGTCAGAATGACAAAGGAAGAAAGATAATATGTTTGTTTTTAATAATGCATTCGCTGTCTATTACTATATGTAGTATGGAAAACCCCCCCGTTCCCCGTTACATAAGAGGTAATATTTTGTTTACCTGCATAAATATAAACAGAAGATATTTCAAGTATTTTCCTCTTCCACTTTACACCTTTTGGGACAATGTTGCCCTCTAAAAAAACGTTTCAGTCGTGTAAAACGCATCGCTACTATCTCGCCGAGCGTTTTCAGAGCGTTTAAAACGACTTAAATGCATTGGCGTTTCTATTGTACGTACGGCGTTTTCCATTGACAGAGGAGTGCTAACGAAGCCCGAGGCAATTTTAGAATAATGACGAATAAAATAAATGCATGATTTTAATCTCGGCCGCTGGAGGCGAGTCGTAAAGCGTTTACGAGCGCGCGGCCACTTACGACGAGGCGTGAGGGATGGGAGACGGCGGGTTTGGTCTTATATTTCGGAAGGTTAAAGGAGCGACCACACCGCTGATAGCGATAGGGTCCGCTTTGACACCTAATCCCAGGATTTGGCATAGGCACTAGTTTTACGAAAGCGACTGCCATCTGACCTTCCAACCCAGAGGGAAAACTAGACCTTATGGGGATTAGACCAGTTTCCTCACGATGTTTTCCTTCACCGAAAAGCTAACGGTAAATATTCCGTACTTAAGTTCCGAAAAACTCATTGGTACGAGCCGGGATTCGAACCCACGACGGCCGCTTGACAGCCGCATGCCTGAACCACTAGGCTACCGTAGCTCTCACACGCCGTATACGCAGCAAAATGTATGAAGAATACGTGACGCATACGACACGTCAACGCGTATACGCAGCGTAACGCACCTGTGTGGTCGCTACTTTATATGATAGAGATAACAAATACTTTGCTTAAGAAATATGAGCACCAACACGTAGAAAGGTAGTAAGTATACCTACTATATTTATTTATTTGAGTCAGGAAACAAGGCTTATATTTACAAATAAATACAAATACAAATAATTTACAAACAAAATACATCTACAAACTTATTACATAACATATATACGAGTATGTATAGCTGGGGAGTTTCATTTTAAATGGTAGGTTAAGGATGATAAAGTTGATGATGTTGAAATAAAGTCTAACCTGTCGATTTTGTTACAATCCGTTTAAGGGACATTCATTGTTGAATATGCTCATCTACAGTATATATACAGTGTGTGGCCTGTAGGTAATAGGGGCAAATATTTAAAAGGACGCTATCTTAGAGCATCTGTAGTAACCCCTTGTGTCCGATATTTTTTTAAATTTTTAATTCAGAGTAATGCCGATCTAAAGTGGTGCCGTGGTGCGTGGTGCCAAGATACATTACTTGAAGGTCATAACCTTCAAGTAATGTATCTTGGCACCACGAGATCATAGCACAGCAGTCAATGCAGAATTTGAGGTAATTTCATGAACTGAGGCATAATAGTTCTAGAATTTTTGTTTTTAAATGATATTTAAATGTTATTTTTTAATATTCTTTTTATCTTTTTTATATAAAAAAACACTTACTTTAAAGAAAAAAAAGGAATAACCTTTTTTTTTCAATTAAAATTACCTGGAAATAAGTGCTCACACGCCCAATAGTCTACCGTTTAATTTTTTGCCCCTGTTTCAGGCCCACCCTGTATATATAAATATATATAGCTAGGTAGTTTACACTAAATAACTAAAGTTACTTAAATCTAAGAAAACAAGTGAAATCGTCATCTTTTCTTAAAAAATATGACAGAGTTAAATTGCTCTAATATTGCCAATGCTTCACCTTCACCAGCGCTGTCCTTATTGAAATAAAAAATACATGACTTTACTATGGTTTAGTTTAGCATTACAAAATACTAGCGACCCGCCCCGGCTTCGCACGGGTACTATACTCTACATATAAACCTTCCTCTTGAAGCACACTACCTATTGAAAAAAACTGCATCAAAATCTGTTGCTTAGCTTTAAAGATCTAAGCATACATAGGGACAGACTGCGGGAAGCGACTTTGTTTTATACTATGTAGTGATGTAATTGTTAGGGTTTACTGCTAAATAAATACATAAGAAGAGTTTTTACTTTACTTTACTAGAGTTTTTCCTGTTATTGTTTTTTATTGGTAAACTGGTTCGCCTAATTTGGCGTCACCTAAGTATCAGGAATACTCCCGCTTTCCGGCCATTTATTAGACCACGACGGTGACAATGCCACTGCTCGCGTCAACTTTAGTTGCCCAACCCTTTGCTAATGCGATTTGTGTTTTATGAGTTACGTAATGTGGCGGCCCAAGTGTCAGGGAATGTAGTTGGTTGATTACGAGACCTCCGTAGCACACAGTTTACAAATACCCCGATTCCTTCTTGGAGTACTCGCAGAAATAATATTGACACCTGAACGTAACTGGAACATAGAGATCTACCAATACTTATCATCATTTAGGTACTGCTGCACTCGCTAAAGTGTGTCATTATTTGTATTGGTTGGAAATCGCCAATAACTGGCCACCTCATACTAAAAAATGAACTCTATTCACCTATAGTCGCATACATTTTTAGCATAAGGTGTTAATTACTGGCCACGTTATACTTCTGATTGTAAGGAACAGAGTTCATTTTTAGTATGAGGGGGTAAGTTATTGAAGGGTGGCCAGTTATTGGCGATTTTGGCGATACTAATAGAAGCCGGTGGAAGCAAAGCAAGTCGTTCTGTCAAAAAAACATCGTGTCCTAATAATGTCGTATTTTCTCGAAAAAGGATTAAAAATGTAATCAAATGAAAAAATAAGCAACGGAAGAGGTTAAATAATCACGAAGTTATAAGTGTCCAAACTTTTAAGAAGGCCTTTTCGCGAAACGCAATGAAGATCATGTCAAATGCCCATCTATTACCAACTCCTATTACAATCGGACACTTTACGTTCGAAGTTGTAGACGATTATGTATACCTAGGACAGACTATCCAGTTAGGTAGGCCCACCTTGGAGAAAGAGGTCAATCGTCGAATCCGACTCGGCTGGGCAGCGTTAGGGAAGCTACGGCACATCCTTTCGTCCAATATTTCGCATTGTCTCAAGGCGAGAGTCTTCGACCAGTGTGTGTTGCCAGTGATGACATATGGCAATAAAACGTGGTCGCTTACTATGGGCCTCATAAGAAGGCTCAAAGTCACCTAAAGCGTAGAACTATTATATAATCTGTGCCCAAAGGGCAATGAAGAGGGCCGTGTTGGGAGTTTCTCTGCGTGATCGCATCAGAAATGAGGCTATCCGCAGCAGAACCAAGGTAACCGATATAGCCCTCCGAATCGCTAAACTTAAGTGGCAGTGGGCGGGGCACATAGCACGTAGAACCGATGGCCGTTGGGGCAGAAAGGTTCTCGAGTGGCGTACCGTAATGCGCGGCGTGGGTAGGTAGGCAAGGCGGACTGATGGTAAAGGTTGCGGGAGCCGCTGGATGCGGTTGGCGCAGGACCGGTCACTTTGGCACTCTTTGGGGGAGGCCTATGTCCAGCAGTGGACGTCTTTCCGCTGATACGATGATGATGATGATGATGAACTTCATACGATGACTCTTGTTGTTAATGACGCCACTAATAGACGGCAACGTGCGGTGCCCATCGTGTTCGGCGCTGCCATCGACGCGGTCTGCCGAGAGCGCGGCTGGCTCTGCGGCAGCCTCGCAGTTTGTGCGCTGTTTGCGTTTTCTCCGAATGGGATTTTCGTCACTAGGCATATTTTTTGCCTTCTTTATTTTGGACTTTGGAGTAATAATAATTTTAAAGTGTAAACCTACCCGTATTGTTAAAATAAGGAACCTATATACCGATGTATGTCATATATATATAGTAAAAGGTAAACGTTAAACATGGTAAAGGTTGCGGGAGTCCACTGAATGCGGGTGGCGCGGGATCGGTCACTTTGGCACTCTTTGGGGGAGGCAGTGGACGTCTTTCGGCTGATATGATGATGATGATGATTTATATAGTTTAGGGGACACGCTATAAAACTGCTTATTTTCCTACACAGTATTGTGTTCCTGTTTCCAGCGGGAACACTGCGACTGCTTCAGAATAGGTTGTCATGCTCTCAGGGAATCATTTTATCGTCAGTTTGCTTAGAAGTTTTTATAGCTACGAGTACATTACAAGTTCCACTTGCCAGTACTGCTCTTTATTATGATGTATTTCGTTCTCTTAATTCAAAGAAGCTTAAAACCTCTGTGTTAACTCACTCACTGCCAAGCATCGCTACGCGCTACGCTCGGAGCCGATGCCGTGGGTTTCCCCGTATGTAGCGGAAATCGCCTTGTGCGTAGGCGCCCGCTAGCCGGCTTCCTGGCAGTGAAAGTGTGCAGTGATGTTAACTAGAGAAAAAAAGACCGGGTTGCACTCCGGGAGTGCCGGCAGAAGTGAAAATTCAATGACATTGTAACAGTTTTTCGATCAGGTCACGTGTCCGTCTTAAGAATCTTCAATCTGTCGAATCTTACGGTCACGTGACCTTTGCGAGTTTAACATTTTTACCCCATCACAAAAGTGCACAGCGCCGCTTGAGAAGTTTCCACTTCAACAACTTACAACCGCAAAAGAGATATTAACAAAAATAATAGAAAATAAATTTCTGTATTATTTTAATTTCAAATTCCCTCTTCTTAGTTGATTCTTATGACTGAAGTTCGTGAACAAATGCATTGTTATTTTTGTCTCATGGACAACCTGTTAAAAACTGCTTTTGGAAGCACTTGAATGCAATTGAAAGCAGCTTTGATGGTAGGTCTTCAGTGTACTAATAGAATCCTTCATCTAGCACGTTTGTCCTCCTTAGTCCTCCGTTAGTCCTCCATTCTAATGCAATCCTTTATTAGGGTAAACAACACATGTACGGTAAACAACGGTGGTGGACAAAATAGACCCCCAGGTGGTGACCTGGGGGTCTATTTTGTCCGCTACTAGTCGTACTACTTAGTAGTTGTTTGTACTAGTGAGTAACAAATAAAATAAGTATTATCGTACCGAACTTTTCCAACAAAAGTTTCACGCTTACGCTGCCTTGGTCCCTTTATTAAAACATATCAATTTCTGATTAATAAATACGGCGGAACAGCTACGTGACACGGGTATCTAGTAACATATTTATACCCGTACGCAGCCGCGCTGGTACTCGCAACGTTTACCATCAGCTCGCTTGAACCAGTGTAAATCTGACCTTCTTTACACGTATTTCTTACTATTCTCAGGATAAATATATAGTAGGGGCGAGTGGTGAGTCGAGACTGGTTGTGAATAGCAAGGCAGTACGAGTATTTTGCGGGTTTATATTAATTAGGTGCGAGGCGAGGCGAGGTCACGTACGACGCAAACTAGATTATCTGTGTTCACCCGGGAACTGTTCATTGTTGCTCCAAATACTTATTTACTCTGCCACTTTATAGTTATGTATCGCACATGTCAGCCATTTATGTTATCTATGATCCAACCTCAGACCAAGAAAATATACAGACGGAGCGTTACGAACAGTCTAGTGAAGCCAACCGGTTTTCAACCAAGCCCCATAAGTTTAGCACACGCTAAACAAATTAAGTCTATGTGTAACGTAGAAACTTAAACATAGAATCTAAACCTATAGAAACTTACATATAGAAAGATAAATATAGAAACACAAATATAGGAACTTAAATATAGAAACTTAAATATAGAATGATAAATATAGAAACATAAATATAGAAACTTAAATATAGAAACTTAAATATAGAAACTTAAAATATAGAAATAAGGCTTAGAATATTAAACTACGTATCATTGCATGTTAGATAAAATAAATTATTTCTTGTAATAGATCTTACTTATTTCATGTCCCGTTAGTCTTCCCCAAGTACGTAGAACTTAGGTGTGATAATTAAGGTGACAGTTGGCGCCCATACGTGTTTTTATAGTAGATTTTGGGTCTTCTTTATGCGGGGGGGTTGGTGAGTTTCCTTTGATCAGCATTCTTGGTGTTGGTGTGTGCATGTCGCAGATTTAGTATACAATTAGCTATTAGCTCCATCCATATATCTCATAAGTTGTCACTTTCTGTATCTAGACTTATTTTTATGTACCTAGCTCATTAAAAGCTGTCAACCGGATTTCTGCACCACTTACCTGAACACAAGTCGTATTTCTTTTAATATTTACGTTTTTAATAATCACAGTCAATTAACTCTATTTTTGTCTTAAACACTGAAAAATGTCTCACCCAATTAAATACTTGCAATTGACGAAAGCGGAATTGGCTTACGAGGTTAAAATACGTGCCGAGGACCCGAAAGATAAGGTGGACGAGTTAAGGCAACAAATATCTAAGCTTGCACTTAGGTTCCCATCAGAGGAAATACTTGATTCCTGCTACGAGTTTGATGAGGACATAGTCGGCATAAAGCACACCCTAGCTAAGGCAGCAATAAATATTGCTTGCCTAAAGCAGGACCCTCAACAAAGGAGTTTACTCGAACGCACACAAACCTATCTTAATCATATATATCATAGGCTTAACAGAATAAGTGTACCTGACGCTCCTTCCGAAGAGTCTGCCCTGCTAGCGGAGACTAAGCAATTTTATAAGGAACAATGCTCAGCCCTTCAGGTACTTTTGCCATCAACAGATGGCCAACCTACATCTTTAAAGTGTCATAAAACACAACAGTCTCCACCCACAGTTTCAGCTCCAGTCGTCGATCCTAATGAACCTCCTCATAACACAGAACGCTTAGATAGTACATACAATATCAAGGTGACATGTGACCGGGGTCTTAGTTCCGACATAACTAAACTAAAATACGATGGCAAAACTTGCGTTCGCGCTTTCATTGCACGCGCCAAAGAGTTCCGTTTAGCTAAAGACGTTCCTGATGGCAAAATGTTATCATTGGCCACTGAAATATTCTCCGGAGATGCTTTGCACTGGTACCGCAGTGTTCAAGATTCGATGCATTCATGGAGTGACTTGCTGGACATGCTCAAGACAGATTTCGATGTTGTCGACTTTGACTACCGCATGCTAGGAGAAATTAGGAATCGTAGCCAGGGCCCTACAGAATCTATTACAATCTACCTAGCAATCATGCACGGAATGTTTAGCAGGTTGGATAGGAAGCTAAATGAATTGGAACAGCTCGAAATTATACTTCATAATATACGCCCTTGTTACTCAAGCGTCCTCGCTACTTGTCCCAACTTAAACTCGATCTCAAGCTTACGTACCCTTTGTAAGAATTACGAACAGATTAAAGCCCGATCAGATGACTTTAGGGAACCACCTTCGGCAACATCAACCACCCTGGCACCAGAATATTCTTATCAACCTAGGAAGGAAACAACAAAAGGCAGCTTTAAGAGTGGCCCCGCAAATTATCAGGCGCAGGCAGCTGCGAACCACTCGCATAACACGTCCCTGGCTAAACCTATCTTCAACAGACCCTATAACGTTTCGGCAATCCAGGCTGATAATAAGTATTGCTTCCGTTGTCGTGTTGATACCCACACGATGAGAGACTGTACTGCTGAGCGTACTCTTTTTTGCTTCAAGTGTGGCTTGAAAGGGTACCGTTTCCCTGACTGCCCACAGTGTAATTCATCTAAAAGTCGCGAGACTTGTGCTTCTGTTGAAGGTCCTGTTGATTCCGTTCCAAAAAACTAGCAAGGGAAAATTGTTGTACACCCCGACACGCCAACTCTGACTGGAAGAGTTGGCTCGCGACTATACGACATTTTTTCAACTCGTACAAGGTTGCAACAATTTTCAATTCAAAACCCTCGAACGATCCTCGACCATTTGTCAACATTAAAATCGCTAATGATTTTGAAATGTTTGGGCTTTTAGACTCTGGGTCAGCCATAACTATTATTAATAATGACACTTATACTCGACTTTCTAAACTGAACCTGCAATTAATGATGGACGATAAGATCACTGTCACTGCAGCCGGCGGTCAAAAACTGTATTCTCTGGGCTACATATCACTGCCAATTACATTTGAAAACAGCACCCATGTTTTAAAAGCCTACGTTATGCCTCAAATTGAAACACCCCTTATTCTCGGTATCGACTTTTGGAAACGATTTCAGATTTGTCCCAAATTCCTTGACAATATTGATTATTTTTGCTCCCTTGAACCTAGTTTGTCTGAAATCACTTCCATCAGTCAGGACATTCACCTATATTCCTATAGCAACCTCCAATACTCACAAAAGCTTGTTGCGGATGACGTCATTGCCCTCTTTAATGACATTTCCTTCGAGAATAAGGGATTAGGAAGAACTTCGCTCATAACCCATCGCATCGATACTGGAACAGCGGACCCCATTAAGCAAAGGTACTACCGTTTATCGCCTGAAAAGAAACGCATTATTACGGAGCAGGTGGACGAAATGCTGTCACTAGGTGTGATATCGCCCTGTGAAAGTCCTTGGTCTTCTCCAGTTCTAGTTGTGGGTAAGAAAGATGGAAAACCTCGGTTTTGTCTGGATAGCCGAAAATTAAATGCGGTAACAAAGAAGGATGCGTACAGTCTTCCATATGTCTCTGAGATATTGGACAATTTGAAAGATGCTAAGTTCCTATCCAGTATAGATCTTTCTAAGGCATTCTGGCAGATACCAATCCATGAACAGGACAAGGAAAAAACCGCGTTTTACGTAGGAGGGCGCGGGACCTTTATGTTTAATGTAACCGCCTTTGGTCTTACTAATGCCCCGGCTACCCAACAAAGACTTGTCGATTCGCTTTTTATGCCAGATTTCGAATTAAAAGTGTTTTGTTACCTAGACGACATAATTATTATTAGCGAGACCTTTGAAGAGCATGTCTCAATTCTCAAACGCGTCCTTGACAAACTAAAAAAGGCCAATCTAACTATTAACTTCGAGAAGTGTAATTTTTTTAGGGAATCTCTCAAATACCTCGGATACGTCATCGACAAACATGGTTTACGGACGGATCCGGATAAAGTCTTAGCCATAGTTAACTACCCAGTCCCCACGAATAGGAAGGAAGTCAAACGTTTTCTGGGAACAGCTTCCTGGTACCGACGTTTTATTCCCAATTTTAGCACCATTGCGGGGCCTTTGAATAAACTTACTTCTACCAAAAAATCATCGCCGCCTTGGGAATGGACGCCGGATGCAGCCACGGCTTTTGATACCCTAAAAAATTGCCTTGTCCAGGCACCAGTCCTTGCTTGTCCTGATTTCAACCTTCCGTTTGAAGTACACACCGACGCAAGCAACTACGGCGTCGGGGCGATGCTTTCGCAGATTGTTGATGGGATAGAACACCCAGTTGCTTTCATGAGTAGATCCCTCACTGGTCCTGAAAAGAATTTTAGTGTCACTGAGCGCGAAGCCCTTGCAGTTATAACGGCACTTGAACACTGGCGGTGTTACCTCGAGAACGGCCGTCCCTTTACGGTGTACACCGATCACTCGGCCCTTAAGTGGTTCATTTCCTTAACTAATCCTACTGGGCGTCTGGCTAGATGGGGGATCAGGCTCTCGGCTTTCGATCTGGTTATTAAACATAGGAAGGGCAAGGACAATGTGGTGCCCGATACTTTATCTAGATGCGTCCCGGTAACTGCTATATCTACCACTGCTATCGCCCCACCTAAGACGGGTGATAATTGGTATTTGAGAGTCTTTAACGGTTGTTTAGACTCACCAGCTAGTTATCCCAACTACATTGTCGAAGGTAATAAGCTGTTCAGGCATATGAAAAATAAGAATATGCTCAGCACCGAATTCAATTGGAAGGAGGTAATTTTTTCAGAACAACGATCGGAGATTTTATCAAAGTGTCACAGTGAACCCAGTGCTGGTCATTTCGGCGTATTCAAGACCCATAAGCGAGTAAGTCTCTCTTATTACTGGCCTAAAATGTACAGCAATGTAGTTAGCTACGTGGCAAACTGCGAAATCTGTCTCGCTCACAAGGACCCTACCCATGGAACCCTTGGTAAGATGGGAAGGCCTAAAGACTGCTCCAGGCCTTGGCAGGTCATTTCGGTCGACCTTGTTGGTCCCTTGCCTATAAGTAGAAAGCAACATAGCTACATCTTCGTAATTACGTGTTGTTTCTCTAAATATTGTTTGATTTTTCCGTTACGTCGTGCTACTGCGGCTGTAACCTCTAGGATCCTCGAGGAAAATGTATTTCTAGTCCATGGCGTCCCCCAAACTATCATCTTGGATAATGGATGTCAGTTTGCTAGCAGAGAAATGAATCACTTATTCGAAAAGTATCAAGTACCAAGTGTTCACTTCACCCCTAAGTACAGTCCCCAAATTAATACGGTGGAGAGATATAATAAGACAATTGTCACGTCGCTGTCGACTTTCGTAGGAGAAGATCAGAGAACTTGGGACGTGAACCTTCCTAAAATCCAGTTTGCGATTAATAGCTCCATAAATGAAGTAACTGGGTATACTCCTGCATTTCTAGTGTATGGCCGTGAACTAGTCACGTGCGGGTCTCATTACATTGAAAATGATATCCCAAACGAGTTAGTTTTTCAACCCCGGGAAGCCTACGCAGAGAACCTTGGTCATTTATCAGGAATATTTGATCATGTCCAGTCCACTTTATGGCAAAGTCACCAAAAGAATGCTGCGCGTTACAATACCAGACGTAAGGACGTTCAATTCGAAGTCGGCGATATAGTCTGGAAACGCTGTTATTTCCAAAGTGACAAAAGTGCGTACTTCACTAAGAAACTTGCGCCTAAGTACCTAAAATGCCGTGTCAAAGCTAAGCGCTCACCATTAGTTTATATAGTGGAGGACATGTCTGGGCACGATCTAGGGGCCTGGCATATAAAAGATTTTAAATTGTCAAATAAGGCCTACGTTACTTAATTTTTTTTTTCTAGCCTATATCCTTATAGAATCAGGTGTGGATTGAGTTTCCTTTAGCAATTTGTCACCCTTGTTAATAGTTGATTTGAGGGGCTTCAGCGCTATAGCATAGTTACGTAAAAGGCATTCTGCCCCTTGAAGGAATGCCTTACAACGAGGCAAGTGTCGACATCAAACAGAATTACTGCTGTATAGATGTATAAAAGTGGACCATTTACCTCACTGTCACTTTTACAGTCGTCAAGTCTTCTAGACGGATTTTTATTAGGAAAAATCCTTTCCTAGGAGAAGGGGTACTGTCACGTTTACCGTGAATGTCCGAACCCTAGACTAATGGCAACTATAGTGAGTTATTTGTTGCCCTAATTTTACCTCATATCTATACAAATTACGTCACATAACTAGGTTCCTTTCCCTAAACTTGTTATAATGTAAGTCTACTAATATTTCTTCACCTAACGTTAACAAAATGTATTATTACTTCCATGAACAAACAGACGTGCGTAACGCGCAGATAATATTTTACTATACGGATTGCCGATCGGTCTCATGCGCTGACGACTAGTTCCGCGCCCCGCGATCCCGCACCGCTACCCGCCGAGCGCCGACTGCGCCGCCACGACATTGAGCCGAGAGCATTTCAACGCACAGCCCGTGCCGCTCAATTGCCAATTTTGCCCTTGATGCGCCCGCTGCCGAGCGGACGTAATTATACTTTTATCCCTAGTTTTTAAAATCAGTGTCTGGGTCCCGAATCGGGTAAGTGTTGCATTAATCAGGTATTTGTAGATGTAGTGCACGTAGTATTACCTTGTAGATCTAGAAATTAAAGTATACAGTTAGCCGCCTACCAGGCAAAATGTTTCTTATCCATTTTGGGTGTGGCCGGTGGATAGTTATAGGTCACCTGAGTATTTAATTAGAATTTACCTGTAGGTGAATAGTAGTAATAACTAATTACTTATTATATAAATTTCTACTGTTAGTGTTACAGTCGTGTTTACAATTATTTTAATATAGGTAATAAGGGTCTCTTTTAAAATAATGTTGTCTTTCGTTCTCATGGTTCTTTGCAAATTGATTTTACCTGATTCAAGCTGCATCAATCTTTGCTTATAAATAAATAGATTATATTATTATTTAAGCTACCTGTACTTAATTATGTCATACATTGTAATGCCATTTATAAGGAAAGGTTTCACGAAATACAACGCATTATAACCACGCTTATCATTGTACAGCTAGTTTTAAGTAATGACGAGAGAATCCCATGTCGTTACGCGCTATACTAGTATTGTCAACGGATTTGCTTGCGCAATTTAATGAATGCGTTAAATTGTCATTTGTATACGCTTGGCATTTGATTCTCATCTCAACGCTTTCCGCTTCTCATGTACCTACCTGGACTGCCCATCACACCCGATTGCTTTATTGTAAATACCCATCCCCTAGTGCGAGTGCGTGATGATGATAGTCCAGGCTGCACTTTGAGCCCCCGCCTAATCAGTAATATTGGATGCGTTCCAGGAACACCCTCCGGGCCTACAGTATAGGTCATGGACTAGGAAGAGTCCTCGATGACCTTGGCCGCTACCCCGGTGCCACCGTGAGCGCGGCCGCCTTGACGCTCCAAGGCCCTACAGGACCACTGCTGCCCTTGCATATTCCGGCGTACCAAGTCTGCGTCCCGCTTAAGCACAGCCGAGGGACGTTGGGTATAAGAGGAAGATCGGCCAATTCTCCTGCATTCAGACTGACCCAAATCTAGGCTTCGGACCCATTTGCCCTACTTAACGTAGAAACTTAAACATAGAATCTAAACCTATAGAAACTTACATATAGAAAGATAAATATAGAAACACAAATATAGGAACTTAAATATAGAAACTTAAATATAGAATGATAAATATAGAAACATAAATATAGAAACTTAAATATAGAAACTTAAATATAGAAACTTAAAATATAGAAATAAGGCTTAGAATATTAAACTACGTATCATTGCATGTTAGATAAAATAAATTATTTCTTGTAATAGATCTTACTTATTTCATGTCCCGTTAGTCTTCCCCAAGTACGTAGAACTTAGGTGTGATAATTAAGGTGACAGTGTGCGTGAGCGAGTGCTAAACTTGAAGTAGCTTGGTTTTGTTTATATGCGGTTTGGCTTCACTTGACTGTTCGTAACGAACCGTCTGTCTTTTTTTCTTGGTCTGAGGATGCAACTCAGCATTTTGTTTTTAACAGATGATAATAATCCCGCGCGGCTCAGCTCGCGTATTACACAGAAAGCAACCGAAGCCGTTACCCTGGCAAAGAATTATTAATTCATTATTAAGTCGTATAGATTATAGCAGAAAAAATAACAGGCACCTAGTTTGCGTAACCATTTCAGCATACGAGATGCAAATCTACGGAAGGGTCTCGCTACTCAGGGAAAAACGACGCCACGTGCTACGGCGTAGCAGACGTAGCGGTGCTTACTAAATGATTTAATCTATTTTTAAATCATTATATTACAATTGCTAAGAATAATAATGGAAGGAAGACTTAAAGCTCAAAAAATCATAAATCATATAGTTACACTAATGAAAAGCATCGCTCCATACGAAAATCAAGCGGCAGTTTTAAAAGTCCGCAAGCATTTATTGCTTTCTGTAGACGCAATAAATAAGGGTCTGTGTACAAAGGTACATCACAAAGCGTATCGTTAAACGTTAGTCCGTGGAAAACAGGAAGCGGCAAATCATTCGCAGGCCCAGACCGGAAGGGCCCGGAGACGCTGCGTGCCGCCGAAAAACTACCCGCGATTCAATTCATTACAACAAAATGGTTGAAAAAACGGTCAAGTGCGAACCGAGTTGCTGAGAGTTCCGTAGCTTTTAACACTGTCACTGCCAAGAATCGCGAATCGCGCTACGCGCTACGTCCGTTGCCGATCCCGTGGTTTTCCTCGTATGTAGAGGAAAGCGACTACGTCCTGCAAGGCGGGTTCCTGGCAGTTAAAGTGTCATCGAGGGTTACCTGGGAATGAGTCAGGGCTATAAGTAGCTTTTTAATATTTCAATATTGTATTTAGGAAAAACAATACGTCGGCTAGGTTAAATACAAAATCAAACTAAGCAAAGAAACGAGATAACTTTTATTTTAATTGCGTGTAGGTACGCATTTGAGCACTATCTGCCCTGATGGTAAATGATGATGAGGTCGAGGGTGTTGCATGCATACCTAGATAGTGCCTATTCACTCTCGTGTTGAAAAGAACCAAGTTATGTGTAACTGAGAAAAGGTTTGCCGGGAGCGAGTTCCACTCTTTGGCTGTCCTCGCCAGGAAACTGGAAGCAAAGCGCGTGTCGTTTCTTCGTCGTGTCTTCTAATTTGAATACAGATTCTTTTTTTTTAGAAGAAAAGTATAAAATATGATTAGGAGGCAACTGTCTTTTTAATTTTTGGTTGAATATCCTGTTCATGCTGTGCCTATTAAGATTTTTAATTAATTAAGATACTTAACGCCCCGTGTTGTGTCGGGTTAGAATTTCACCACCCCCTTTCTTCCCGTGGGTGTCGTAAAAGTCGACTAAGGGACCGGGGTTGAAGTGTGTTGTGGGCGATGGGCTAGCAACCTATCACTACAATATCACATTTGTCGATCTTTTATACCCCAGAGCATAAAATACTATAGAGCGGTCAAGTCGCCGGCGGCTGTGTCGCACATGTCAGCTCATTGGGCAGGGTGCGTAACGATGCCTATAATTTTTTTTGAAATAATATTAGTAGCAATAACACTCTTTTCATATAATTCTTGAGTCATATAACAACACTTAATATATTTAAATATGATATAATAATCATTTTATATAACGGTCGTTTGATATAATAACATTTAAAATAACATACTTTAAATATAATGCATATTTCCTATAGTAAACAAATGATATAATGCTAATTTCTTCTAATGCACAATTAGCATAATATTTTTTGGTAGATTGTAAGGCAAGTCGGTGTAGGTGCGACGTCGAGCGAAGCGAGGAGGAGTGGTAGGTTGAACTGCGACCCTAATGCCCTTCTTTTTTTTGTTTTTTTCGTCCCTCTTGCCGGAGAGTCCACGGGATGCTGGTGCTCCGAGGGGAAAACTTTCCTTAGGGAAGTGGGGCGCCGCCTTGTTATTGCAAAGGTTGTCCATCGCAATCCAACGCGGCAATGCGGCGAGCGTGGTGGGCACCTTTGCACCGGGGGGGGTTTGTTTGAGTAGCTTTAATTGTATTATATACGATGAGTGATTATATACCTTGAAAATATCCCTCCGGCCACGTGGTCCTACCGCTTCGTCCTACTGATCGGACCACATGAACTTTTTTTTCCTCTTGGTCCTACTGAGTAATCGGACTACGCGGACTATTTATTTTTAAGGCCACATGGTCCCACTGATCGGACGACGATATCAAATTTTGTTATAGCGAATGAAATTATATTATTTATTTTTATACCCATCATTATCATTACACACCCCATTGGGCATACTCCGCCATACATTTACCGTCCGCTGTCTACCGAGAAAATTCAGTTTTTTGCCAAAATGCCGAGTTGTGCAATAATTACTTGCAAACATCGCAGTGATTTGATTAATTTCCACAACAATGGATCACTTTTTCACTATAAATACTATTTATTTCAAATAAAACCACGAATTCAAGAAGTTGCGACAGGCTTATTCAATACAAATCGCGCGGCATGTCCGATCTCCTTATTATATCTGTGTTTTATACCTACATTTATGCTAAAAAAGGCGCTGGAACATACGTTTCATGTGCTCTGCCTATCCCTTTTGGGAATAAAGGCGTGAATGTATGTATGTATGTAAAATACTTAACTTGAAATTATTGTACAATTGTAAAAAGAGGAGTTCTTAATCCTTTCATTCGCAAAAAACAGCGAAGGTCCTTAGCTCAAGTCTCGGTAAAAAGACGGTCAACGATTATGTTACGCCGGAAGGACATTGTCAATTAAAGGGTTTGTATAATATAATATATAGCAGGTAGGGTTTCAACTACATGCATAACTAATATGATAAATATTTGCTAAAAGAACACGGTTTGTCTGTTCGTTTGCTACTTTTAAGCGCCGAATTATTGTGGTTTCGTTCAACCAAAAATGACAATTCCTGATCCCTAAAGTCCCGGTGGAAATGAATCCTTTTCGTCGAGATTCGGAGATTGAAGATTTTTCCATTGGATATTTTTGGAAATAATGAGACGGCGCGACGTCGCTTTGTCTTAATTCATTCAATGAAATTTGACAGTTTATTAAAGTAGGTATATGTCGTCTGCGTGAAATTTCGGTTTCATTTAGTATATCATTTAGGAGATTACTTTTATGCAGTTATAGACACATTCACTGCCAAGAATCGCTACGTGCTACGCTCGTAGGCGATCCCGTGGTCTTCCTCGTATGTAGTAGTAGTAAGTATTTAAATTCATCACCTTCCTCTGCCGTTACATTGTTGAAAGAAAACGCCCCAGAATGTAATACAAACCTCCATTTTGAACACGTTCGTTTCTCAGATGTAGTAAAGGCGTTTAAATCGATTAATGTCAAAAAAACTAGTGACCTCTGGGGAGTTTCTGTTCATGCACTCAAATGCATTATAGAAATCATAGCGCCTGATTTGGCAGTTATATTTAACAACAGTGTCGATTGCGGCGAGTTTCCTGATCTAATGAAACATAGTAAAATCACTCCGTTATTCAAATCGGGTAGCACTACTGACCCCACTAACTTCAGACCAATATCTGTGCTCCCAACATTTAGCAAAATTTTTGAGAAATTAGTTTTGTCGCAATTAATAAAGCATTTTAATATAAACAATTTGATGCATAACATGCAATTTGGATTTACCCGGGGTCGCCCGACAACCGACGCTGGTGTCGAGCTGATTAAACACATTTTCGATGCCTGGGAGGAATCACAAGATGCTTTAGGTATCTTCTGTGATTTATCCAAGGCCTTCGACTGCGTTTGTCATGAAACATTGATCAGGAAACTCGACTACTATGGAGTCAGAAGATCAGCACTGAATTTACTAAAGTCATACTTACATGGTAGAATACAAAGGGTCGAAGTGAATGGACAGCGATCACCGGGGTCATTGGTCTCGATGGGTGTACCGCAGGGATCAATATTGGGACCTTTCCTGTTCCTTATCTACATAAATGACTTGCCATATCTCGTAAAGACCCACCATGATATAGTATTATTTGCTGATGACACCTCACTTATTTTCAAACTTATAAGACAGCAAAAAGCTTGCAATGACGTAAACAATGCTATTTCTAAAGTAGTAAATTGGTTTAATATTAATAATTTATTGTTAAATGAGAAGAAGACTAAATGTATTAAATTTGTCACGAATCACGTTGAACACGAGCAAGGGAGTGTCTTTGTGAAAGATGAGGAATTGGAACTAGTTGATAGCACAGTTTTTCTTGGTTTAACGTTAGATTCTAAGCTTCAATGGGGTCCCCATATTGCTAATCTCTCGAATAGACTGAGTTCTGCAGCATTTGCAGTGAGTAAGATCCGTCAATTAACAGACGTGAAAACAGCTCGATTAGTATATTTTAGCTACTTCCATAGCATTATGTCATATGGTATTTTATTGTGGGGCAGTGCCTCGGACATTCATTCGATTTTTGTTCTGCAGAAACGGGCTATTCGGGCGATATATAGATTGAAACAGAGAGACTCACTTAGGGATAAGTTTAAAAATATTAATATCATGACATTGCATTGTCAATATATCTATGAAAATATTGTGTATGTACATAAAAACATTGTCAATTTTAGGAGAAACTGTGACATACATAATATTAATACTAGAAATAAGCATAAGCTCGCGGTGCCCACCACTCGGCTCCAAAAAATAAAAAAATCATTCATGGGTAATTGTGTAAGGTTTTATAACAAACTTCCTGGAAACGTAACTGAGTTATCTATTAATAAATTCAAAAACTATGTGAAACGTAAACTTATTTCTAAAGCTTATTATAGCGCACAAGACTACATGAATGATAAAACTTCTTGGGACTAATTTTGACTGGATTTATAATTTATTTATTCCGTTTGGAAAAATTTGACATTGTGTTTTTAATTAATTATTCTCGTTTTATTTATTTTTTGACATTAGATTGTCTTTCTAGAAACATTCTAGACTAGTATTTTTTTATATAAAATTTTAAATATTTCATTTAAATGTTACTTTTTATGTTTAATAAATTACTCGAAGTAATTACCTTAAGATTATGTTTCTACCTGACGATTTGAAAGTGCTTGTTACTGGGCCTACTTGAATAAATATAATTTTGAGTTTGAGTTTGAGTAGCGGAAAGCGACTACGGCGTAGGCGCCCGCTAGGCGGGTTCCTGGCAGTGAAAGTGTTGGCTCCACTTCCATTATTTTCATGTTTGCAACATTTGGGCTGATTTGAAAGCCGTCACTAATACTAGCAATACCTAACTATGGACAAAGTTAGGAGTACCTATAGGGATACATGCATATTATATTATAAATGTAAGTACAGTAGTAATGTGGTCCTAACAAAGTAAAACAGTATGATTGCCATAAAGCTGATTCACCAAACACAATTAATGAAAATATTTCAAACAATCGAAAACACTTGATCTCGCTATTTGCCGTGTAAGTAGTTTAACACGCTATTGTGGGTCAGGTAAACTTTGTCCGTTTCGTGTTGCCTGTGTTGTATATGTCGCAGTGAAATGGTCAAAACAGAGATTTGAACAAATCCCTAAGGGATATGGTCAAATCACGCAGGATTTTAAAATGGAGAAGCCATTTTATCATTTACCTGATACAAATCAGTCATTTGATCAAATCTCTGAATCTGTTTAGTGAAATGACGAAATCGGACAAAAAAGGCAACTCGTTTTTTCATTTCACTAGATTTGTTTAGTGATTTGATAAATCCCTGAAACGCGTCAGTGAATTGACGAAACTAACTCGCAGATATTGGCTCCTAAATCATAAAGTCATTTAAACGGTTCTGGGACTTAGAGTCGGATGGCGGATAGGTTAGAAGATGGTGGCGGGAGCTCTGCTCCCGCCACCGTCTTCGTGGTTATTTTTTTTATAAAAGAGCGGAAAAATCTTTATCGCGTTAGGTTCGTCAACTCACTGACGCGTTTCAGGGATTTTATCAAATCACTAAACAAGTCTAGTGAAATGAAAAAACAAGTTGCCTTTTTTGTCCGATTTCGTCATTTCACTAAAGAGATTCAGAGATTTGATCAAATTACTGATTTGTATTAGGTAAATGATAAAATGAATTGGCCATTTTAACATCCTGCGTGATTTGATCATATCCCTTAGAGATTTGATCAAATCTCTGTTTTGACCATTTCCCTGCAACATATATATATGCATGGAAATAATGTAATGTAGGTCTGTTGTTTCCAGTTTTTCCTCTCAAAGGCTTGTACCTGTTTGTTTAGGACGGAACTTCATCAATTTTATCAGCTCGCTCTTCAGGGTAGGTAGGTATTGGGTACAGGCGGCTTTGGAATTGTCTCAATTGATTATCTTATAATTTTTGTTACTTTGAGTGTATAGTAGTAGCTAGTTCTAATATGACCTTTGATAGTTTGTTTTGTACTACTTAATTAGAATCAACTAGTCTAGAAATAAACAAACTGCGGAAAAATAATAATTTCATCACTTGGGAGTTAAGGCATCGGAATTTAGAGCAGCATTCGAGTGAACTACCTCCTAGCAGAAGACCGCAGCGACCATTATACCACCACGACTTGCTGTGTAAGTGTGCGCTATTGTGTTCTGATGGTAAGGTAAAAAGGTAAAAATACTAATCCATAATTATATGGATTAGTTACTAACTGTACTTTTAACCCCGGACGCAAAAATACAACAAAACAAACCGCCTTAATATCGGCCCATTATTTTAGGAGACGATGCCACAGCAGACACAGAGATACAGAGACACGTCAAATTTATAACACACCACACGTTTGACGCGTGTCTGTGTATCTGTGTCTGTCTGGGGCATGGTAGCTCCTAAAATAATAGGCCGATTTTAATGCGGTTTGTTTTGTCCGAATGCTGATGTAATCGAGACGGTTCTTAGTTACGTTTCAATAAAAATCGGTTTTTCAACTTTTATATGTATAGAATGTTTTCAACTGTAAAATCCGACCGACTGTATCATGAAAAATGGACGAGTTCACCCGAGTTTTATTCGTTTTCGGCGATTCTCGCCGCTCCAGTTCATTAGAGCCGGTTTAAAGGCCCAATCCGTTTGTATCTCCACGGCTTTGCAAGTAAACATAATTATGTGAAACAACATTTTATTTAGGTCAGACAATTTTGAACTTTTTAAACAGACGAAAAAGTTAAATAAACCTTTTTCTATAGGAACTTTAGGTAAGATAAACAAAGTTAAAGAACCTTGATGTAAATTGAAAGTGTAATCTAATGTAAGTAATTGAAGCTTAGTAGAACAATTTAAAAATGACAGAAAAACCCGACTATCTGGAGAACTAACACTGTTGCGAGAAAGATTTAAAAATAAAATATTTTTTATATGCACTTATGTAATTGAAACACTCAATAGAATAATATATATATATATCTTAGGCACTATTTAGCGAACAAGAATTATTTGCTGTGCAAAGTGACTTCTGATTTGACTTTAATAATAGCACCCCTTTCCCACGAATCCATGCGTGAAAGGGAAGCTATATCGCACTGTTATTGCTGGCAATACCGCACCGGCACCACTGTTTGCCAGGGGTTCTTGGCTTGATGCGCTCCTAATGCACCCTGGGCTAAGATGTAGCTAATTGAAAACGCACCAAGGTGACATTAAGTTTCATGGCGGTCAGACCATGTCGACCCGCATGAGGACTGTGGGCTCAGACGGACTAATGGTAATGCCTATGGTCTCGTTATAGCCAAGTTTATTTTCACTATTAATTATTTAGAAGTACCGAGGGGGTTACGCGCGAATAGTTGGATGTACTCTACTGTTTGGATGACGAAGATGCTTTGTTGCTCTATTAGTTTTATCTTTGGAACTCAGTATCAGAGACATCTTCTGTATTCCGTTTTCTGATAAAAGAGTTCAACCTATCTTTTAGAAACTTGCATGAAACGTTAGGTCGGATGAAAGTTACAGTTGGAATTCAACTTATTGTCCAAGCTACTCTACAATACTACTTAAAACTGCTCTCCAGTTTAACAAGTTCTTCAAGCACGTGAAGGGTAAAAATAAAAAGGCGGTAAATCTGAATGGGATTCATAAAACTAAGCGTAGGAACATGATACCTCTCGGGGTTACTTTTATGATAAGATTGATGGCCCTCAAAGTGTATTACACACTTGTGTAAAAAACGCCCCTTGCTCTCGTAAACCTTTAGCAATCAAAGCCAATTTATTACGGACGCATCCCATCAATGACTTTAACATCTCTTTTTTTATTAGTGCTGGTTAAAAATATGCGTGAACCTTTCTGCTATGTGACATAGCAGCATCTCAGCGAGTTAGATTAATGAAACATTTTGTAAAATACGGTCGGCCGCCCGCGTCTTCAACAACTTTACTTTTCGTTCATTCAGTCTAAACGCCATTCCAACCATTAGAATGTCCCTCAAACATTGCTTTTGACCCTGCATCCAGGATGGTCACGTGATGTGACGGTCACCCTACCAGTGCGACACATTGAAATAAGAACAAAGCGGTGAACCTTTTCAAACGTCAACTATACGTAATTGAACTGTGGAGGGTAGGTTTGCAGAGATTATTCACTATATTCCAAATTTTCTTACCAGTGGCACTGGCTGGATTTGAATAGACAATATAAATTCCAATTACCGCAGAAAATGGCGCTAAGCTAGTGAAATACCGCGACGATCTCCATTTGAAAACGAAACCTCGGCGCCACTCAATGCAAAGGTATTTTCCAATTACTCCACAATCCTTTCATTTTCCCTTGGCGGAAGATTTTATGAACTCGGTCTCTTTTCATCTAATTGTATGCGATGTGCGAGAAACAGGGAGAGGAGACCAGATAGGTTTCGCGTCATCTCATGAGGCTGGCTTAATTTCTTTTCGCCTGAAGCACGTGTCGCCGTTGCCATTCATTGGGAAATTGGAAAGATATTTGAGTGTTTTTCTTTTAATATTTGGTTTGGAGTAGGTATGGAAATTTATTCATTCACCGATCAATTGTAATTTTGTTCAAGTCTGTTCTATCGTTATAGAAATCAACTCATTGAAGCTCACATTTTAAATCTATAATTTGTGACAGGTAGTAATTTTAATTAAAAAATACAGAGAGACTTAAATTCTGTTCACTAAAATGTCAAGCCTACAATCAAAACATATCATACATTAATAAATAAGCGAGTTTTGCTGTTCGTATCGCATAAGAACACACTCCCTCAAATACCTAAGTTCCGCCACATGAAGCACTACGAGTTTACTTTGACATCAAAATACCCCATTTGAAGGGCACTCGAGACTAGTGCCCCTTTTGCCGAATCCGGCGCCCGTGTCACAAATTGATCGAAACCTAATCTGTGACTTAACGTATTGAATCAGAATCGGTTTCGTATTTTTCATATACTCGTTTCCATCTTTCCACGCGTGACAACGTTTCAGAATGAACGAGTTTGATACCTAAATACCTACGATACCGACCTATTCGAATTGAATGCTTTCTATTATTAAGACATCTTTATATCAATCAGTTCGTAGTGCAAATGTTGGTATTATCTTTTCCTTCCAATGTCAGTCCGTTATTTAGCGCATGTGGGAATACACCCATTGTTTATTTCTAGTGAGCAGCGTACGCACTCTTACGTATTCGATTACGCGTGAGCGCGAGCTAGAATACTAGAATACTTTTCCACATCCATACACACGTTTACCCCTCATATCATTATTTCCGGGATAAAAACACTATCCTATGTCCCCTTCAATCCCTTTAACTATCTTCTCTTAAAAAAAAACGCCAATTCGTCGCTCCGTTTTGCCGTGCAAGACGGACGGACAAACAAACACACACACACATACACTTTCCCATTTATATTATTGGTATGGATAAACGATTATTAGTACATCACTGCAGAGGCCGGGAGTATAGGGAATGCCGGCCAAGTAAGGACAGAGAAACGAGGCTGGGAACCCCTTTTCATGCCGAGGTACAGTGCTTTTCTCAAACACGCAATGGAATAATGTAAAATAATCTCCAACCTTTTTCATGGCTGAACGCCATGACGTAGTGTATAAATTGATAATAATACAAAAAAGGTATCTTTGCAGGCGTACACCTCCAATTATGTATTTTGTACAAGCTTCTGCCCGCGACTCTGCCCGCGTGGAACTCGTTTATATCGCATCTCCATACAAACTTTCACCCCCCCATTTCTCCCCCTTGGGGGATGATTTCGGGATAAAAACTATCCTATGTCACTCTCCATCCCTTCAACTATCTCCACTTAAAAAATCACGTCAATTCATCGCTCCGTTTTGCCGTGAAAGGCGGACAAACAAACACATACACTTTCCCATTTATCGATCATATTAGTATGAATTTACATTACGGATCTTTCGTCTCGCCGCGCCTGAAACGTGATAAAGAACACAACGTGTATATTTCATTGCATGTGTCAGAAAAAAATATATTGTTATATCAAGCTATACGGGATCGGCACGTAAATAAATCATCAAATAATCCAACATCCAAGTTTTTTGCTTAATATTTTTCAACACAATTGCTCGTAACGTACCTCTTATTGTGTCGCTTTTAGGCTCATAATCCTGGATATTAAAAACGCGTGTTTTATAACTTTACAACACTTGTGTGTTATGGTTATATCCCGATTAAGTCACGTTGGCACCTTGCAGCAAGATATATGCATGAACACGGTGCATTCTTAAATTAACCAGGTTGTATAAAATGTACAGCTTTTTTTTTAATTTTCGGCAAATGGATTCTTACTCGACTAAACAAATTAAATCCTTTTTGTTAATTAATTGACTATTTCTTTTTGTATATGATATGGAAACGTTTAATTTAGGAAAACTATTCACTTTTCATAACATTTTACATGAATTAAATACAGATAACATATTAAAATGAAAATATAATTTTATTTTGTATTGGCTGTTTAGAGATTTCTGTGCCCACACTGCGCAAACTTCACGAAAAAAAAACTGTTGGGTGCCATTATAGGTTATATTTTGAAAGGTTATTTATTTCACAAATATTTGTAAAATTTGTTTTGTTTATGCGTGTTTATTATCAAACTCGTGGTGACTAGAAAAGTGAAATATAGAATGGACGCCACTGGAAATTCTTGGCGATGTGCAATTGTGAGTAAAAACCTGTTGTCATCTTAATGATTTGCTTAATGTAAAGTAAATAATTTGGCAGGCCAATAACATTTTCATCTTATGAAAATGATTTTTTCCTCGCAAAATGTGTTGAAAAACGTCGTATGATACGCGTGAGCTTTGATAATTACATCCTCGGCTTCCTTATCACGCTCACCTGCGGTTCGCGTGAACAATTTCGCCTCTGATGTAATTATCAACCTACCTCACTTGTATCACAATGTACTATTAATTTTCGCTACAAATGATTTCGACCCTTGCCCAAGACGAAGCCTGCCTTCCTACTCTTACTTTATCCCTAAACTCCTTGAAATATATTCAAACAAAACATCTCAATAGATCCTTTTATTGCTAACTATCAATTGTGAGGCCTTTTGTCTGAATTATTTAGCAAGTTCGTCCGTCCGGTTCCCCAGGGCGCGGCTGAAGCACGCAGAATGCTAACCGCAGCGGTCAACGGTTCGGTACTTTTCTCACAGCTAGGCGCTATTTACAGACGGGTTTATTGATTTTTATTGCATTTTTGCCCTTTTGGATGTAACTACATCAATATTATAGTGCCTGCAATCGTGTAGGTAAGTATGTCTAGTTTGAACAGGGTGGCGGCAAAGATTTTAATTAATGAATCAGTAAATACAGAGGAAATAACATCTGGCGTGCCGTTTCTTTAAAACTTTAATATTCGAACACATAACAATTTTTTTATGTAGCCTGATTATTATGTCGGTAGATTAATCTTAACT
The DNA here is from genome assembly GCA_945867215.1 of Epinotia demarniana. Lineage (NCBI taxonomy): Eukaryota > Metazoa > Arthropoda > Insecta > Lepidoptera > Tortricidae > Epinotia > Epinotia demarniana. The sequence continues at coordinate 13,901,599 of OX244260.1, read as the reverse complement.
CTGGGTGTGTACGTATTACCTAATAAGTACCTAGTTACTGCGTCTCTACCTACCGGTACCTACTATCCCTACTAGTATTCAAATAAATAATCAGTTTTCTTCCCTTAATATATATGTACCTATATTATAATTACGTAGTATAAGTCGGTACCTATACCGTAAAACTATTATATAATCCGTGCCTATACTACGTAATTTTATTTTGACGATATTGAAATCAATTCAGATGTTTCATTATTAGAATGCGAACGGAATAATGTTTTTATACACTTTCACTGCCAGGAACCCGCCTAGCGGGCGCTCTGTTGGTGGGAGCTTTCCTCCACCTAGCGCGAAAGCCACGGCGTCGACTACGAGCGTAGCGCTACAAAAGTGTCGCCAGTGAAAGTGTTAAATGAGAGTAGAGATTACAGATACTACTATAACCTAAAAACAAAACTTAGCAAAAAATATGTGGCAGTTGGGTAGTTACCTGTTCTGAGCAAGCCCATCAATGTCATCAGGTGAAATTAATAATTTTAGAACGATTTTTTTTTTCATTTTACATGTGCGCACATGCTTTTTTGCATGATTTTCTTTTGACTTTGTAATTCGAATATAACTGCCTATCAATAGATAGTCTCAAATGATCAGAACAACAACATTGCTGTAGCATTTACGGTAGGCTCGGAAAAGTTAGTCGTAGTAGTACCTATCTATAGAAATCATATTCTGGACAGGTAATTACCCAAACAAATGAAGAAACACACAATTCACATTCGTGAACACAAAATAATTCCCCGTGAAATGATCCCTCAATCCTAAAGCGACCCGCATTCGGTACCACGCAACCCAGATACACAGCAAATTAAAATCGCTACAAAGCCCATAAGGGTCCGGCAAAGTTCGCGGATGCAAATAGAAAGGTTTGGGTAAGTGCCAAGGTGGGCTTACGGTTATGCCCTTAGGGTCCATTGATAATTATTACACGGCGCGTCTTGGCTGAGGGCCCCTTGGGGACCGAGGATTTTGCCCCGTATTAATTAGTGCTACGAGTTTCTTTGACGTGACTTACATTTATTTTATTTCGTTAGCTACTTTTGTACTTTGGGTTTTCCGTAGACCTTCCTAATGATACTGATCATAATTAAACATGGCGACTCATAATAAAATTGATGTTGCATACGAATACCTACCTCCCATCTATACTCCAATGAGTACCTTTCGAATTACAATTCCATAGATAGGTCGGTAGTAATGTTTATTTAAATCATAACTAGGTTCGTTTACAAGAGCAATACCTACTAGCATACTATCAATCAGTAATAAAATATATAATTAATTATGAACCATATTTACATCATTTGAATTGTAAGTAGGTATTAAAATGAATTCCAAGCAATCACAAAACTCATATAAATTAACAAGTGCAAATATTCTAATTCCTTTGTTCCAAACAGAAACTTCGAAACCGAGTACGTAAGGAAGATATTAATAATTTCCTTTTACATTGGTCAGATCGGTTTTCGAGCGAAATGAAAACGACGGTCTATCTGATTCCCTCGGGCTTTTCCTATTCATAAGAGGTGAAATCTCATTACCCATTTTTAAGGATCGCTTAAGGTAGGTTGACCCGAATTGTATCTCTTGGAAGACCGCAGTTTCTTGGAGATATTGAGATGAGCTTTTTCAACCAGTGGCAATAATAATTTGAGAATAGCCTTGGGAAACGTGAAAAAGAGTCGAATTTGCAAAACGGCATTTTTAAGAAGCCGGACAGAAGGGGACAATCTTACATAAATTGACCCATCCCGTCACATGTCCCAAACCAAGCAATACTTACCTTGTAAGGATATAGCCCGGCTAGCTGGCAGCTAAGAAATTAAACTAAGTTAAGCACATAGTTAAATAAAATAAAATGATCCAACAAATATGTGCACAACTTGCGTTCGAAACCCATTCTGATTTGATAGGCCCGTGAAGGCTAAATGAGAATAATAGCTATTATCAAGTTAATTCCAAGTCAGCGTCACGTACATCTGTACTCTTCACGGTGTTAAAAAATATCTGAACATGAACACTATGGCTTTGACTATATTTTGATTGATAAAGTGATGATTTGATAAAGTCGTGTTCAGATGTATGTGATGGCGACTGTACCTAGTTTTCAAATAGATAAAATCAATTTGCAAAGCAACATCACAATTGGAAGATGCTATGTAAGCATGAGAAAACAAAACACAAGCATGGAAATGCACACTTTTTCTTAATAACCGGCCAGTGTGATAGTAGTCGTACTACTTGTACTAATACTTATTCTGTGGCACTACAAACTACAAAGTTTTTGCCGTGTTAAAAAAAAAATGAAAAAATATCGAATGACATTTGAAAGTAATTGCAATCAATGATGTTTATGACTAATTGTCATAGTGATACGGCGAGTGTCGTGAGTAGGCAGGTATTTTTTTTGCCAAATTGCCTAGTAAGCCAAGGGCCTCGCTCACCGTCACTCCCTTACACCAGTACCTTCTCAAGAACACGTCATTAACTTAGTGACCCGGGACCTAACTGCGGTATCAAACTGTTTTATTGCCCAGCATGATTTAATGAAATCTTTAATACAGAAGATAAGGCTCCGCATTGCTCTCATAAATTGCCCGCGGCAATATTCTCGTCTTAATGTTTGAAATAATACGACCCTCGACTTTCTTCGTCTTATATGAAATGCTTTGTTATTAGATTTTTTTTAAGGACTTTTTGCGAGTTTCATTTCGGTTATAAAGGGTAGCCCATGTAATAATTTATGTACATACAACACGCATTTAGAAAAGTAAAGCAACGATATTACAACTTACGTAACTACGTTATACTTACGTACATACTTAATTAAGTAAATAGGTATAATGTTGCTCAAGATAAACGTATTTTGAAGTGATGAAATTAAAGCGTTAATGAGTCGTGTTTACGATTAGTGCTGATGAACTCCCGAAGGGTTCGAAACATGTGGCCCGTATAGTTACAGTTAATAGATACATGAGTTTAACCGTAATTAGCTATTACTATAATACCTACTGTAAAGGTACGGAAAAAAGGTATAAAACTACCTTATAGATAATTAACATTGAAATGCTACTGATTGTTTCCCGTCCATCTGTCTACGTGCGAGAAAATAGGATGACGTGCATTATGTTCTCGGAGTTAAAAGTTTACATTACCGAGGACTTCAAATGACTGTGTCTACTCCCTAGGGCACAGCTTTCGCATTCATCACCCGCCCCACCAACACGCATATACTGTACTACGTGACGTATCCCGGAATCCCTTGGCATCAATAGCTACTAATTATGAATCGAGTCGAGTTACATTTATGACGGATCGCAATCGTAGTTTCGTCGACGGTCGTAAAGTGCGTGAACTGGAGACCGGGTTTGGGAATCTCGGTGGTGGAGTTGACTGGGGTAAGGCACTTGTCCCACCGTAGGCGAGTAGCGAGTAAAAGCGAAGAATTACTATGAGAGTGTGCTGCATGCATGCTGGTAGAATTTTGACTTGTTAAAGTGCCATTACGGCCTACTTGCAGTATAAAATTAATTTGTTTCATTCATTGATTGAATCATAAAGTCAAGAATCCAGTCCTTATTGTTTCCTAACCTAGTCAGAACGGCGTTTCATAGAACGCGATATTTTCCGTTTTAAATTAGGTCTAAATTCACGCTATTGACTTGAGTGACAGCGGGACGCACGAAAAAACTACAGTTGTCTAGTGGTTCAGGAATGCGGCTGTCAGCGGCGGTCGTGGGATCGAATCCCGGCTCGTACCAATGAGTTTGACGGTCAAAAACTTTTCGGTGAAGGAAAACATCGTGAGGAAAACGGTCTAATCCCAATAAGGTCCAGTTTTCCCTCTGGGTTGGAAGGTCAGTTGTCAGTCGTTTTCGTAAGAGCGAATCTTGCACATGCCAAATCTTGGGCTTAGGAGTCTAAGCAGACCCCTTTGGCAGCTTTAGCTCCGTTAGCTCCGGTCCAGCAACACTGGATTCTACACCATGTGAATGGGAAGCGGGCAATCTAGTAGTTTTTTGTAGTCCTAAGTTAATATTTAGTTTGGATAGAACTTATAATTATAATATTACGTAATTGTGTCCGCTAACATTAGTTAATTAAGTGTTTTTATCGTTGCTAACCAAAAGTATGGATTTACACGTCTGAAATAAATATTTTGTATTTGATTTGAATTTAGGGCACAACCGGGAATAACGCTATAGAAAAATGATGACGACACAGACTCAATTCGACTTTTTGTTACAGAATGCACTTCGGCTGTCACTTGTACCACCTCGCGACATTTACATAGCGTACATACTGCAAACCCACCCTCGCTTGGGTTGAACCTCAGCCAAATGTCACCGTACCTGGATTCAAAATATAGTACCACATTAGCTAGATCTACGGAACCCCAGCGAAACTACGCATTAAATCGACCCTTGTACGCCATTTCGTGGGTTCAAGTGTCAAGTTACATTGGCGGTGTTATAGCAAATAATAATCTTGGGATTTGAGATGGCTGCGGCCGGTCGTTTCTATGTCAGCGTTTGTGAGTCAAATGGAAATATAAACATTTATATGTAGGTAAACGTTGTAATGGATAATTTAAAAGCGGATGTTGTCGTTTTGCTATCTATAGATCGAATGAAAAATGGTGTTTGAAAGGTTGAAAAGTTGGTATATTAGTATTTATTTAATCTTTATTCCGCAATAAAATTTTGTACGTTGGTAGTATTTTTCTACTTGCATTTCTTTAACAATCACAACGAATTAACTAACCATGAGGAGGAAGAATTACGTGACTAAGACCGGACTTTATCAAAATGTAATAAGGACTTAATCTGAGGTTAACACTTTCAGTCTCACTTCCGGTTCCAGTAAACCTTTTCCCAGTTACGTATACTTTGGATCTTTTCAAGACGAGAGTAATTAGGCACTATTTTAGTATGCATGTAACACCCTCGACCTCATCAGCACTTACCATCAGGTGAAAAAGTGGTCAAATGCGTAACTATACATAATAAAAAAATGTGCCATGCCTGATCGCAGGCGCTTCACTACATACAATGTTGGCATGTTTTTCGCTACGAGGTTGGCATTACGAAATCGTTGGCAGCGAATGTGTTTTAAAACCTCAAAGTTTAGGCAAAACTTAGTATAAACTCTATTCTGATATTGTCGAATTTAAATGTTACAGTCCTTATTTAATTCGACAGACCAAAGTTTATTTCCATATAATTGATTTTAGCCTACGATTAGTTTTATTAACCTATATTGTTTAATTATATTTATTTGAACGTTTCACTTACACTCGCGCTATGCTAAGCCTATCATCACCTATTGTGGCCGTGTAATAAAGAGTGCACGTTGGAAATGTATATCAGACTGATTCGTGGAGTCAGAGAGACCTCGCTAGCGGGGCAGCAAGCTCTATAGCACGTGCGTGGCTGCACTGGGCGACATCGATCCGGCTATTCTCGGTGCGAGCTATTTTTATCAGCCCGGCACTACCATTATTGCAAATTTGTCATCTCACCAGCAATTTCACAGTGTATTTATGTATAATTTAACCGGACTTCCTAAAACTCGTAACTGTCGAGCTGCTCAATTAACAATTTTTAATTTATTGTCAGTCTGAACTGTTGTATTGTATTATTATAACATAGGTCCCGCTTACTATGAACGTCTACCCGCCGAAGTACGAATGGAAACATCACAAACAATAGTCAAGCGTCGATTAAGAAACTTACTTACTAGTATTCTATAAGTGTTTTTTTACATAACCGCATAACTTTTATTTTATTGTTTTTGATATTAGTAAAATGGAAGCAATTGGAGGATACAGTTAACTTATATATTAAGAATTAAGTACATATTATATTATAATGTTAAAGGAAAATAAAGCTTACTATACTATACTATACTATATACGAAGGATATATCGAGATGGCTATCGCAACGGTCATGCAGCTCCTAAGCCGTACGGTATTCATTTGGGAAAACACGAATGAAGCTGAGAGCAAGATAAACCTGCCTAAATGCTAAACCTCAAAGGGACACTGCACTACAACCTAGATGCACCTAATTGATGATCGGATTCAGTTATGTGCTGTATTGTTACGAAAACGGAAAATTATTGGATGGTGATTGTGACAAGCGAGTTGTGAAAGATTAGGTTAGAAACGATTTACTTGTATAGGTAGGTACCTGTTACAATGTTGGACGTGGTACAATGTTGACAATGTTCACAGTAGGCAGTAGGTGCATATACAGGGTGTAATCGTTAAGTGTAGGCAGGCGATTGTTTCCTAAATATGAGAGATTAACTTATATCGAAAGTACGTTACCCCATGAGCAAAGTCACATCAATAACTTTTTATAAATAAAATTAGCGCCTACATAATTTAATAGCAAGATTTTTTTTCTTAAGTTCTTCGCGGTTGAATTCGCAGGCAACAGGTAGTTTATAATAAAAATGTAAATCTGTAATTTTTCCGTCCGGAACGTGACATCCGCCTTGACTCTGCCACCGATTGTTTGAGCGTTAATGTTTGATACAGTTTGTGGACTTAGCCCTGCATTGTCATGGACTTGCTCAATAATTCTGCCGAGTTACGGAATTGTTACAAATGGAACGCGGAATGGATTTAGGGAGTGCATTATATATGAGCACCGAATACGTCCGTAATATGGGTTAGGTAGAACGGGCTGATAGAGAATGTTATGGATATATTATACTATTGCACAATTTTTAGGTGTCTGACAGGAGAATTACCTACTCTTGGCTAATGCCAGCTAAGTGGTCTTTGAGAAAACTTCCTGAGACAGACATAGAACCCAAAGTAATCGCACAAATGTTTCGTTAAAGGAATTTTGGAACCGACTACACTAAAAACATGACTTTACTTACCGATATGAAATATCCCCGATCCAAAAACCTTAGAAGTACATATGAAGTATAAGTAAGCAGTACACGAAAAGATAATATATATATAGACATTCAGCATTTAACTTCATGAAACTAGCTGCCATAACGCGCCAAGCAGCCGAACACCGACAGATCTAAAAATCACGTGCAACAGAAATCGTTCTCAGAAAGTCCTCGACCATTTTATCCAAACCGTACGTACGTGTTTGTGGCACAAAAAACTCCTCTCGCAAGCTCGAATGGGGCTTCAAATACCCTCTATCAAAAAGTTGGACATAACGATGGACGTACAAATTAGATTTGTTAGTGGGGAGCACCACGTATGGAAATGTCTGAGTTATTTGAGCACTTTGTTTCAAACGTGGTAAAAAGAAAAATCTGCCAGGTTGTTGCTGGGTTCTGCTTGTCTGCCCATGTGCACATTGCACAATAGTATTTCATTACATTGGTATACATAAACATAATTGTCAGTAATATTTAAGGCGAAGGCAACCCTCGAAAACGCTAAAGATAGGTCGGTATGCTATGCTCTTTGGTCGGACCAACTTGCGAATTTAAAACACGCTCACGTTAAAATCTTGAAATATATAGAATACTTTTTTAGTTATATATAACTAAAGAAGTATTCTATATATTTCAAGATTTTTACCCGGTCTTTTAAGCACAAAACCAACGTTTTGCATATCATATTGCCTTGATCAAAGAGTGCTAGGGATTTGTAATTATTCTTCTACATCGTTTTCAGAGACGGGTATGATGACTCAAGCACACCTCATAGAAACACTTTTTTTATGGCAGTTAAATTGATTCGGCGAATGTTCTGTAAAATTGAACACCTAATTAATATCTACATACTTCACGAGATTCAGCCTTCATAACGCCTGCAACACACTGGCGCGGCCTGCGGTGGCGGACTATAGAAAATTTGACACCGGCGGACAAGTTTACCTACTATTGTCCGCCGCGGCCAGGCCGCGCCAGTCTGTGAGAGGCCTAAGGCCTGAAACAAACTCACGCGGCCTGCGGTGGCGGACAATAATACATTTAACAGCTAATGACAAGTTTAATATTGACGCCGCGCCAGTCCGTGAGAGGCCTAAATTGCCAGTTGCCAGTTGACAGATAGCTGGGCATAGAATAGGGACCCGATTACAATCCTTGGGTACGGTACCCTAAAATGCCTCGATACAGAACCATGAACCCATTTACCGCCACGTTCACAGGCCAAAAAACTACGTACAGTAATTTTATTCGACTATTGTTACGGCACAGGAACAGTCTACATGGACTGAAATCGTATTTCTTTTTATTCGGTTTTTTTTCCTCCTGGGTGTTATTTTGACCAAACAATGTCTCGTTACTCCCAGATATACGATTTTGATTTTGACGTTAACCTCAGTAATTCCTTATTCGTATTTGGTTGAACCCGGTTTTAGTGACGTAGACAGTATTCTTATTTCGTACATTAAATCCCAGTCGATAAGAGTGAACTTAAGACAAACACTAAATAAACGAAAATATGCTGTAACTCTGTGGATTTATTACTTGACGTTACGTTAACGTTACGTTACGTTTTAACACAAATGGAGATCAATTAGGTACTTAAGTGCTATGATTTTGCAGTTACCATCGTAGGCGTCATCATTAGTCATGACATTGACTAGTATGTTGCGAGTGGTGACTGCTTCATCGTTCATCGTTCGTCCACATCTAGTTAATACTGATAAGCATGCACGAGACCGATAACAATAGAATGCATTAGACCGGAAACTGACGTAACATCGCCATCACGAACTAGTTCAAACAGGACATTGTCTTCAATTTGCAATTCTGTTAGATGGCTTTACCGTGCTATTGTGGTGTGGTAGTTATGTTATAGATGTGACTATGATTAGATAAGGAATATTATGCATGTATAATTGTGATTTGGGGTACGAAATCCTTATTTATGAAAAATAGTAGCCATATTATAAACATTATTAAGTGTCATATTATTATATTACAAAGTATAGATTAATATAAATCATAAAAGTGGGTTGTACGTGTGTATATGTACTCTTATACTTAAATGGTAAAAAGTCCACCGAGTTCGCTTCGGTTTTACTTACTCGTATTAAAACAATGTTTTATGGGTTTTGTTTTTTTAAGCAGTAACGCTGCTAACGAAAATTACTAATTTTAAATCAAAGCAGCCTTACTGCTAAAAAAACAACATTAATTTAGTATGGGGTGGCGCATCGTTACTGACGATTTCTCAACATAATTTGAGACGTTGGTGCCGTTAAGAAGCCTAAGTCTTCTGGTAGATGTCGCTACACACGCCTCCCGAAGGCGTTATGTGAAGGAACTGGGGATCGATTTTTGAATCTCACCAAGTGACTAATTGTCACCGATGTGATTGATTTCCGAAAGTTCGTATTTTTGAAACTCATCGGTGACTTACATTTGTCATACCTATGATATCGATTTACGAGTGCCCCTACCCACTCGTAATTGAAATCGTAACGCGATTGTTTTTGACAGTTACCGTATGTGACATCTGCCAAGAATTTTTCAAAACTCTAATTTTCGGTTACATGACACTGACAGATACGCTACGTTTTACGTTTGAATCTGTTTTAAGTTATAGTATGAGAAAATAAAAACCGATATCAAGGACAAAAACTGCGAAAAAAGGATCGTAACGGGAAGATTGTCTCTGACTGACATTGTAAAATCTGCATGTTGGTAAACAGCGTGTGACTTTCAAAAATACGGCTTTTGGAAAATGGTGACATTAAAGTCATCGGTGATAATTTTAATCACCGGTGACTTTGATATCACCAGTGAGATTCAAAAATCGCACTCCTGATTGAAGGATTTCGTGCCCGAACCGGATTGTTCCGATAGCTCAGTTGATTAGTAGTGACGGGCCATGAATGCCTGTGGTCACCGGTTCGAATCCGGCTCGGAACATTAAATTTTTAATTTTTTTCCTTTGATTTAAAATTTGTAATGTTTTATGGCATCCAGTAGTGTACTTATTCTACAGAACCGAAAGGGATGTATAATAATACAACTGATGAACAGAGTACGTAGTTGCGCCCCGCGGTAATTAGCGGAGGTAATTATCACAGTATAGAATTATAGCGACAGTGCAACCAGTGCGTTTTTAACCAATCGATGAACTATAATAAACCCTTTACGGATTTATTGAGCCCAGCAAAGGAGTCATCACTACTGATCACGTAACTTTTAGAACGCTCGTTAGGACAACACAACTGTTATTTTTCCATACAAATAGTGTCATTTAGATCAACCTGACGCGCGTACAATGCGTTACGTGATCGACCTGCTGGTCGATTTCGTAACGCTTTGAACGTACGTCAGGTTGATCTAAATGTCTTTTTCTGTATGGACTGGACAGTCTACCTGCTGTAACTTACTGAAATGTGTTTTTATACAATTTTAAAACATTTTTCATTACATCGCGCTTAAGCTTTCCCAGATAATATTTCAGTTTTTAATCAAGCATCAGAAGCAAAGTTTAATATGCTCGCGGCTGAGCGCTGTCTTTGGCTGCACCTAGATGGCTGAGTTTCATTAAACAGCTTAAAGCTTAAGTAACGTGCACATGGTGTGGAAATTTATGGAGTACTACCTTAAAAAATCGTGTTTAGATAAACGAAAATAACGACGAACGTATCTTTTATAACGCTGCAAAAGACAGTAAAGTTTTCTGAAGCGAATGATATTATGATACTGTCCTGTAACCGTATTTGGGTCGCGAGACATTTTCAAAATGGGTGTAGGTCGGTTTCGTCTCAAATGACGCAATGTTATTTTTAAAACAACCCACGACATAAGGAAGTCGCTTACTGTCCTCTAGAACGATTCATGTAGAATCGCCTTTAGAAGTGATCTCGTTTTACGGGCAAACTTGCTTAGGATTAATAGTTAGTCGATGAACTCAGGTGCCTCGGGTTTCAAAGGAAAACTTCCATAAAATGCTAATCTGTGTCCAACTTGCTCTTCTTTTCATGCGGTTTAATTTCATCTTAAAGTTACTAAACTGAATTTTACAGGGTAGGTTTGAATTTATTTACCATTTTCGTTGGTAAATCTTATTTTTATTTTCAAACTGAATCTATGTAGATAAACGGATTAATGCTTTACATGGGTACGGACGTTATTTCTTGTACCTGATTAAGCAGTTAAAAATGTCCACAAGGGATGTTGAACTACAAATGCTCTGTAAACGTAAACAAAAACCTTTTCAACCTTTTTATACCTTTTTTGACACGTGATTTACCACCTAGGTACTCTATGAATGAAGACTATCTCACATCAGACCTGTCACACACTGGCGCGGCCTGCGGTGCCGGACAATAGTAAGCTTGTCTTTAGCTGTCAAATTTACTATTGCCGCTGGCCGCGGACAATAGTAAATTTGACAGCTAGGGACGACATGGACATGGAGCGCGAAAGAAGGGTGCTGGCAGTACGAGGGAACATGGTTGCCCGAAGGTTTGCCAGGTGTAGCAGGCAGGTCAAGTGTACGTTATTCAACGCATACTGTCTATCAACTGTGGGTAAGACACAGCAGGAAAGCGTGCAGCTCCATCAGGGTTCAGTATAATAATAAACATATATTATTTAAGGCTCTGATGGGGCTACCGCGTTCGTGCAGTGCCTCCTCCATGTTCCTTCTCTCCTCCGCCTCCCATGCGGCAATGCGGCAACGCATACTGCCCAACGCAGCCGTACTTCCCATTATTGGCTAGATCATTTTAAACTGAAGAATAGAATCGCCATTTTATTTCATTAGCCAATAACAGTACATATAATACTCAATTTATCAGGACATATTAGTACCCACAATGGTTTGACGACGGCATTATTTCGTCATGTCACACCTTCGTCGTAGGCCCTTTTGGGGTATTTTAAAGGTAGCCCTGGCCCACCGTACCTTTTATCTATATCTAGACTATAGGCACAAAAATACATTCTAGACTGTAAAGGCAGACTTACTTCGTTTTCACATTTTTGAAAATATGACCATTCGGTGTAAATATTTAGTAAATGGCAATAGAGGGAAAGGGTAAACGTATTCAAGCGTTGCATTTTTCTCCAAACAGTTTGAGTGACGTTTTAATGTAGTCGAACGGATTTATTCACAGGCTTCCGTGCGCTGCTGACAGATAACGGATGCAGAACTATGGAGGAATAGACTGGCCTGTGCATACCTAGCACATATTTTGTAAATGATTATTTGTCTGTAAGGATGTGAGTAACGTTTTATGGATGTAAAGGTAGAAAATTTGATACGAGTACAGTCAGCGTCCACATCCAAACCGCCAAATAGTTCTTAACACATCTTGATGTCTATGGGAATAACGATGTGTGACGAAGTATTCGGGCTTCGGATGCTACAAACTATTATAATGCTAAAACTGTGTTCTCAACACTGGTTTTAAAGGTTTTGATATAAATATTTATGTGGCCCAAGTATTGATCTGAAACATAAGAAACACAATTTTGTATTTGATTTCACAATTTAATTTGTAGAATGCTTCTGAAAACTTCAATAAGAAAATACAATCATTTATAATATTAAATAAAAAAACACAATATTAAAAACAATTAATTGGTATTATTTAAGGAATAGAAGAAAATGACTATCGTAATAATTTAAATTTGATAAATTTATGTTATATTATGTTAATTCATTAGAAGTAAACGCTAATGTACTATATAATGGTTTAAGAGACTATTACTTGCTTTCAGTCATCTAATGAAGAATAATTATTAATTCATTTAATACTATACATTTTTTATTTTTTTCAATTACAATAAACAACCCATAACGTTGGTAACTTATTTCAGTTCTTTGTCCGCTGGTGGCGTAAACTTCAATAGATGCAGGTTATTAGCAGTCGCTGTCGCGGGCGTCGTTTTTGTAGCTAACTGTACGGGTAGAACTGGGCTATGGTAGTTTTATTGTTGTTTTTATTTTTTTATAAACACGCCCAAACCTGCAGTCTCCAAGCATGTCTCTGTCATAAAAAGACATAAGTTTCCGCAAGACTGCGCCGATAAAACCGGGTCCACACTTGAGTAGGGTCAGCGCATCAAAGGGATAGACAAGTCACTCGCTTTGATAATTCAAGCCATTGTTATTAAAATATAGGGTTAACTTGTTAGTTCGGAATACTGATATGGTTGCAAAATGTTGGGATGGAAAAGTGTTAAGTAGGCTATGCAGTTCTGGCAGCAGATCCTACTTCACAGATAATCGTACCAGCCAATGAAATTTGCCAAGTTATGGAGTGTAGTGAAGGTATTTATTTAATGTAATAAAACATGTAAGTTTGTATGTTGCAGCTTTATTCTGAGATCCGAAGTAATACAATACAACCTTCTTTCAGCGAATTGGCTAGTGCGTCACCCACTAAAAATGATTATTCATCCGAGAGGTATTAAAACCATTATTAAATACAAACTAGTGTTGGTTTTTCTTCGGTAATGGGTATATTTTTACCACCATGTCGCAATAATAAACGACAAGCTCATACCATTCTCTAAAGCAGGTGGATAACGCCACGTGACGAAACAACGTAATGCCGCGAACGCACACAATACCTACTTTACAATCTAACATTCGTTCCTCTAAATAAGCCGCTACGAAGTCTGCTGAACTTGTTTTATTTTTATTTCCAGCTAGTACTTTAAAATGCAAAGGTTCGATCGCAGATTCAATTCCACACATTGGCTCGAGCGTGCTGACTCGCAACCGAAGCACAAAGGGCTGAGGGCATGTCTGTAGAACTGGAGCTGGCGTCGGGAGTCAGCGTAGCGATTCCAAACATTATGACCGCGTTTAATATATGATTTTCCGGTTTTGTGTACCATTTATGGGTCTTATAGGTTCTTAGGTTGATCATAAAATAGATCAAGCCATATAAGTGTAAGTAGGTCTATTGCAGTAATGTTTGGGATAGTGCAACAAAATTTCTAACTTGTAAACCATTGCGCTTGCTAGACCTGTACATGTGGCAACACTTTGCTGTTCACTTTGTCTCTTTCTTACAAGTTATTCAGCACGTATCATGAGACGGCCGCGACATACTCTAAGTGGTAAGGGTTCTAAGTGTTCTAATAAGAAAGAGACGGATAGTGCGAGAAAAATCTAGAGAGCTCGCGCGCCGTCGCGTGATAGCCGTGCAGTTATGAGAAAAACAGACCAGCTGGACCATTGCAGGCTATAACAATTTTCTGAAACGGTTACCTCTCGGTTGTTACGGTTAAATCTCTTCCTATTTTCAAAAATCTGTTGAAACAATATTACCTGTCTCTCCCTTAAGTTGCCTTTTATGTATTGTATGTATGTATGTATGGTTGTATACATGTCTGTGTATTTATTAATTTATTAGGTATGTATTTTTTTTAAGTATCCTGTTTAGAAATATTTGAAAGATTGATGTGTTAGTTTACTCTTCATGATGAATTCCTGCACTGCCTGTTAAAAATTCTAGTTTTAATTTTTCCTGCTGTAGAAAGGTCGTCTGGAAGAGATCGCTTTAAAGCGATAAGACCGCCTGTTGTTACCATTATTTATTAAGCAAATTTTTTGTAACATGTTTGTCTCTTGTTGTGGTGCAATAAAGAGTATTTATTATTATTATTATTATTACCTGCTGTCTATGAAACCATTGCCTTTACCAATACGTGCCCTTACTAGGTCGTTATCTAAATCAAGAGTCCGCTGGCGCTCTCAGTTTTTAAAGGTTTTGCGCTAAATGGAAAGAAGGGTCAAGTTATTGGGTCCCCCATTTTAATGCGGGCTTAAGGCGACTTTAGCCAGTTGAAGGCACTTACATTTTTCATTACAGCTTTAAATAATGGTTACGAAAAAGGCAAGAATATGGCTCCAGTTTGAATAAAAGATTTGCAGATATGGACAGTCTCAATGAAATACGATTGGTTTGTTCAGGGTGAGAGAGGACTGCATCTATATCTATATCTGCATCGTTCCCGCAGTTCAGAAGGAGAAAGCACGTCACAAAGCAGATTTTGTGCATGTCGAATAAGCTACTAAATTGGTGATGTATCGAACCCTGTATGTAATTACAGCAAGTAGGATGGTTATGTGTGTGTATCTGAGTGTACATGTGTGAGTGAATAGTGTAGACAACCGCTTGGCGGGAGATTTCCACGACCACATAATGCACTCGTCCGGGATAACCGCCGTAATGTGAATGGAGACTTGTTGCAATAGACATTAAGAACAGTAAGAAGTCAAACAAGTCAGAAGTAAGTATTTTTCTTGAATGCGAGTATCGTGGAAATATTTCGTATTGGGATTTATAATACCATGGGTGTCAAATTATTTATACAAAAACGCTTCTTTAATATTATTAAATTATATAACTTCTTCATTTTAAAAATGTCGAGCTCATGTAGGTATTTAGTTTAAATTACTTATTAGTTGAAATAACTATCAGCCAAGTGCATCCTGCGACAGAAAGTTATCTGTACTAATTATAATGCCTCTTTTATATGCCTCTTTCATATGCCTGCCTTTTTATATCTGGGGGCACGGCACCGGCAGTGCCCCCGCCAAGTCGAGCGCGAAGCAAACACTGCCGTACCATCTTTTACTGGAACCATTTCGCCGCATTTTCAGGCCCCTATTTGAGAACCTCTGGATAAGACCAGAATGCAGAAATGTTCGTCATCCAGTAAGCTATAATCACATACTTAAAATCCAAAATTTCAAGTCGTAGGTCATTTAGTTCCGAAGTTAAGGCGCCGTAGGTTCATGGTCTTCTCTCCCTCTCATTGAGCATAAGCGTGAGCGAGATGGAAGTGCGTGCTCGGAAGCGCGGAAATCATGTTTTTTAATTTTAATTTTTTGGCCGTTTAAATAAATAAAAAAGTAAACACTGATTTCTCTCAAACATGAAATTGCCGATTTTTAGAAGCTATTTTAATATTTTTAGCTTTTTTTCGTAACTCGTAACAAATATTTTAAGTGTATTTTAGACCCTTTTAGACCTATGTTCGTGATTTTTTTCTATCGAGCGAAAAATGCTTAATCATGTTTCTAAACACTGATTTCCCTGCAGAAAAAGCCTCAAGATTACTATTCATATTTTTTTTAAACCATATTATTATAAACAGATGCATTATATTGTTTCAAAAACACTGTCCGCTTAACTTCGCTGAACCTACGGCGCCTTAAGCGAAAGCAAAGTTTTTATGACACTCACTCACTCATGATCATAAAAATGGAACTAGTACTTCCCATAAACTCAGAGAGCTGAAATTTGGTACAGAGTTAGGGTTTTATGGCCACATAAAGAGAAAACTATAAAAACTAGGATAATCGAACATCTGGAGTACCTGGTGACCCTGATTAGAAACCACAAGAGCCCAACCAAACTTCTTAATAAAGAATAATAAGAATGCCTGAGACTTGGCACTACAAAATATCTCACAGATTTCATTACTTTTTAGAGATAAACAAGCAGCTCCATCGAGACTTGGCTAGTTTTTTTACAGAATGTTTTTGATGGGATAATTATTACGCTATCGTCGAGGATCTGTTATTAGCTCACTGTCACTACTTTTTTAAGCTACTGTGTGTAGATGATATATAGATGATCTTACTATATAAATAAATAAATAAATATTATATTCATGTTACTGAATAATCCAAGACTGAAAATAAATAACAATAATAGTTATAAAAAAATGACTATTCTATTTTCCTATATGTTTTTAAAGCTAGAGTTGCGCGAGTTGATCACATGTTCTACACCTATGCATACATTAGGCCCTTTTTTCCCCGTTATTTTTTAACTGAAGAAGGTTAGAGATCTTAGTCAGTACTGTTTACTCCTAAAACATTTATATCTTACGCTACTGTAGCACTGTGCGCTATGTGTTTATCGCACACCGTTCACCCGATACATCGCACTTGCGTCACGTGTGCGATCGCCCTAACTTAGGCTGGCTTTCAGCGGGCGTTACGTGCTTTAAGAGCCTATTTTAGAGATACTTCTTACTTTTTGTTTTATTTAGAAGGGCTGCCAAACCACTTTGTGGCTTAAATAAACTCAAATAACTTTGGATGCTCGGGGTTCGAAGATGTGGGTTTCTTCGCGTTTTACGATAATATCCGCTTTTCATCTTGAAAAATTTCAGTCTTTAATAAAAGTATAAAAACAATAGTAGATTGTGTTAGAACCTGCATATAAACTATATGTATACTGGCTGTATAGAAGCTAATACAAGATATGTTGTCGTTGTATTGGCTTATATGACGGTTGCTAGGCTCTAAACAGAGCAGCTGTACTCACGATACGTATTCACGGATTAAACTCAACTTTTACTCTACTAAAGTGGTTTTCCTCTAACATGGTAGCATTCGCTTAGGTAAAGTGAGTAGCGAAGCTATGTGTGCTGTGTAAATTCTTTTTATCGAGATATAAATCGTGTGCACGAACTTATCTCAAATGGCGACGTCCAGCACAGGGGCGGCTATTGTTACTACCATGGAAAAATTGAACGGCATGGGTAACTACGGATCGTGGAAATTTCTAATGAAAATGGTCCTAATCCAGGAGGATTTGTGGGAGTGCGTTGAGAGCAAGGACGGCGTGAAGCCTGATTGCGATGATAAAAAGAAGCAGCAGAAGGCTCTGGCTCGCATTTGTTTGAGCATAAACCCTGTGGCTATCACCCACGTGCGGAATACCACTACCGCATGGGAAGCGTGGAAAAGTCTTCAGACTGCGTATGAAGACAGAGGTCTTAGTCGAAGACTTGGGTTAATGCGGCAGCTGTTCGGAATGAAACTCCAGGAGTATTCCGGTATGGAACCCTACCTTACGAAGATAAATGATATCTCACAACAATTGACGGATATCGAAGCTCCCTTGATGGACGAATTTTTAGCTGTAATAACGCTAAGTGGGCTCACACCCGACTATGACCCACTGATAATGGCGTTAGAGAATTGCAACATAAAAATGTCGAGCGAGCTAGTGAAACAAAAGTTGTTACAAGAACAACAACGTCGGACCAACGGAACGTACACGAGCAGTGATTCCGTGATGGTGATGAAACGGCATGATAAACCTGTCAAATGTTATCGCTGCAAGAAGCTGGGCCACATTTCCAAGTACTGTCCAGAGAATAAGAAGTCGAAGGATCCCGTCGCTAAAGAATAGGCAAATATGATGAGCGCGCTGTCGGTGGACGTGCAGGAGGATTCCTGGTACATCGATAGCGGGGCATCGCGCCATTTTTGCAACAGGAAGGACATACTCGACGACTTCGTGGTGGATACAACCTTGGAAGTCACGGTGGCGAACGGTGAAAAACTTGTCAGTGCAGGTTACGGCAGTACCGAACTGCATGTTAAAGATGGTATAAAAACTTTAAGCAGTGTAGTGTTTATTCCTAACTTGTCATGTAATTTGATATCTGTCAAAGTTTTGACGTCAAAAGGTTTTCGAGTTGTATTTTGTTCTGATTTTTGTAACATTTATTCTGAAAATGTTTTGTTTGCTAATGCTAAACGTGAAAATGGGCTTTACAAATTAGAAACGCTTTCGACGCGTAGTAAACCGAAATCGTCTGAGTTTGTGTCCGCTGACTATGTCGCGGCGAACGTGGGGACTGGGCGTGTTGTGTCTCAAGATGTATGGCATCAGCGATTGGGACATTTGAACTGTAGGAGCATGAATCTACTGAAAACAGGTATGGCGAATGGCATTGACTTTAATAACTCTGAGTATAAACAGTGTATTTCGTGCATAGAAGGGAAAACAACAAAATTACCTTTTCCAAGCTAATTACTAGGGCGACTGAAGTCTTGGGACTCATACACAGTGACGTGTGCGGTCCTATGCCGCAAACTTCGTTTGGTGGATCTCGCTACATGCTACTGTTTATAGATGATTTTTCGAGGAAAACTTTTTGTTATTTTATTAAAACAAAGAATGAAGTTTTTGATAAATTCAAGCAATTCAAATCTCTCGTCGAGAATCAAACCAATAAAACAATTAAGGCTTTGAGGACTGATGGGGGAGGGGAATTTGTTAATAAACAATTTGACGTTTTTTTGAACCAGCATGGTATTGTACACCAGAGGACTGTTCCTCACTCTTCATCTCAGAATGGCGTAGTGGAACGAGGCAACCGCACGATTGTTGAGGCTGCACGGTGTATGTTACAGGGTGCTGGCTTGGAACAAAAATACTGGGCAGAGGCGATGCACACTGCGGTTTACTTGAAAAATAGATCGCCAACCAAGGCTGTGTTGGGTGCTACTCCTGAGGAGAAGTGGTCGGGATCTAAGGTAAACTTGAACCATTTACGAATTTTTGGCTGTGTAGCATATTCTGTGGTAGAGGGACGAAAGAAGTTAGACCCGAAATGTAAGAAGTATATCTTCATTGGTTACTGCGAAAATACGAAGGGATATCGACTTGTAGACCCCGCATATCCGACTAAATGTATAACTTCGCGCAATGTTGTGTTTGTAGAGGACAAATACTTCAAGGATACAGTTGAGCAACCTGTGGTCAACAAGCCGACTCCATATGTGATCATTAGTAATGAATCTGAAAATATAGAAGAGCAAACGGCAGAACCAGTTGACAGCACAGAAGAGCCTCACGAGGACCTGATCCATGACACAGATGATACCGATAATGAAGAATCCAGCACTTCAGATGTCGACTACGTTCCTGGTTTGTCATCTTGGGATTCTGAGGAATCGAGAGGACGGAGCGAGTTTGAGGATTCTTACTTGTCGGCACTCACGACCGACGCGAGTAGCGACACGGAAACACCATCTACCGTTCGCGAGGCACTCGACGGTCCGGAGTCTGCGCAGTGGAAGGCAGCGATGCGGGATGAATATCAGTCTTTCTTGGATAATAAATGTCTCGAACTTGTGGACTTACCGAAGGGCAAGAAACCTGTTAAGTGCAAGTGGATTTTCAAGAAGAAGAGAGGACTGAACGGAGAGCTCTTACAATACAAAGCTCGACTGGTTGCAAAGGGTTTTACGCAAAAATATGGAGTAGATTATTTTGAAACGTTCTCACCTGTCGTGAGATACTCTACAATAAGATTACTTTTGGCACTGGCGGCTGAATATGACATGGAAGTGGATCATATGGACGTCAAGACAGCATTTCTAAATGGTGACTTGAAGGAAGTCGTTTATATGGAAATTCCTGAAGGCTTTAACGTGGAAAACAGCAAAGGAAAGGCATATCGTTTGCTTAAAGCTGTATACGGATTAAAACAAGCCAGCAGATCATGGAATGAGAAGATAAACGACGCGCTTGTCAAGAAGCTGAAATTTGAACGACTAGCGTCCGAGCCGTGTGTTTACGTCAGATCTAGCAAAAACGGACTTGTTATCCTCGGTCTTTATGTTGATGACATTTTGTTACTTAGCAACAGTCAAACTGAGAAAAGGGCGGTAAAAGAGGAGATAATGAAGCAATTTGTTATGAAGGATCTTGGGCCTGCAAAAAGTATACTTGGTATACACATCCATCGTGAAGATGGAAAGATCATTCTTGATCAGTCTGCTTATATTAGCAAAGTTTTAGAGAGGTTCAAAATGACTGAATGCAAACCGGCTAAAACACCGATGGAAGTTGGACTGAAACTTACAAAATCTGAGAAGAATGGAGACTATGAATACAGAAACCTGATTGGTTGCCTACAGTATATCGCAATCTGTTCGCGTCCTGATATTGCGCATGCTGTGAGTATGTTAAGCCAGTTTAACGATTGCTACTCGGAAGCTCATTGGAAAGCGGCAAAGCGCGTGCTTCGATACCTTAAGGGTACAATGGACTACGGCATCACCTATGAGAAGGGCGGGTTAGACGTGACTGGGTCAGCGGACGCAGACTGGGCGGCTAGTGTAGTCGATCGTCGGTCTTACACTGGTTACATATTTAAATTGGGCAATTCTCTAGTTTCGTGGGAGAGTCGTAAACAGCGTACGGTGGCTCTTTCCAGCACGGAAGCAGAATATATGGCGTTATCCGATGCGTGCAAAGAGGCATTGTTCATAAAATCATTCATGAAAGAGTGTTTGGGGTTGGATGTCAAAATAGTAGTTTGGAATGACAACCAATCTGCAATAAAATTGTCTGAAAACCATATGTATCATGCAAGAACTAAGCATATTGATGTCAGACATCATTTTATCCGCGAAATAGTTGAAAATAGTGTATTGGTAGTGAAATATATGTGTACCAACGATTTGCTGGCGGATGCTTTGACAAAGCCTTTGAGTACTGAAAAGTATCAACGTTTTGTAAAAGACTTTTTCATGCTTAGGTAGTGCATTAGTTAGTACATGTAGTATGAACATACAGTTTAAGGGGTGGTGTTAGAACCTGCATATAAACTATATGTATACTGGCTGTATAGAAGCTAATACAAGATGTGTTGTCGTTGTATTGGCTTATATGACGGTTGCTAGGCTCTTAACAGAGCAGCTGTACTCACGATACGTATTCACGGATTAAACTCAAGTTTTACTCTACTAAAGTGGTTTTCCTCTAACAGATTGCATGACAAGGGTATAAAGCAAGCCATAATACCACGAGATGGATATTTTCCCGAACGAAGTGAGGAGAAATAGTTCGAGGGGTAATATGGCTTTTAGACCAGAGTTATACACTCTACTTTTCACTTCGACTGCGAGAAAATAGTAAAAACAACGATTATCTATCCACCATCAACAATTATCCAAGGCGAAAAAATTGTGCAATTTGGCGCCATTCTTTTTAATAAACTGCTTTGACACAGATACAAAATATTCACATCATGAATAAACGCCTCTGACCATCTAATAGCCGCGCCTACACGACCGAGCGCGGGAACAGCATACGCGGGCAAGCGGGCATACGATAAAGCGAGATAGACTCTATCCCGCTCAATCTTCATAGCTTATATGTCATCTACGCAGCCAACAACGCTTGAGCGTTTGGGCACGGCTATAGTCGGTTAGAGGCGTTTATTTTTTTTCACCTCACCGGCTCGAAAAGGCTTGCTTTATCGCTCAAAATCTGCGCCCAAAAGTCCATTTTATCCGCTAGCGTGGAAAGAGTTTTTGAATTAGGAACGTGACGGTCGATCGCGAGACCCAACTTTTTTCTATACAGAATGAGAGGTGCGTTCAGAAACTGATGGTGTTATGCCAATAATGAATTGTTATTATTTTAATAAAATTAAATTAATAATACTTATTCTCTCTTAATTAAGTAGGTACATACGAAATATTAACATTTAGACTGACTTATAAGGATAAAATACGAATAAATAATTTTAAAATGTCGTTTTATATTTCTTAAAATTTACCTTTTTTTTTTTGGAACGCACCGTTTGAAAAGTTAATTTAAGAAAAAACTCATATACATTAAATTTTGTTTTGTTCTAAAGCTACAGACAGTAAAACCAAAATAATGGTGGGTATTTATAGATTAAAGTGCAGAATATATACATATATGAATTTTGATGCCTGCTAAGTTAGCAGAAAAAGTGAAATAAGCGTATTTGAGTCTTAGTTTAAACCGTGAGTACCCTACAATACTTTGACTTTTTGAATGTAGGTAAGCGTGAGGTTATTTAAAGATGCAAAAATATGTATGTTACATTTGATAATTATAAAATGCTAGATCTTGATGAGATGTAAACAATCCTTTATTGAAAATGAGTATAAGGTCCAAATTACTTCCATTACATTTACTTACCTACAATTTTCCTCGCGGTGGTGAGGTGAAAAATTGTGTGTTTCGCTCGGCAGCAAAATTGTTTGGCGTCTCGTGCCTTGAAAGCCTCGCTATGCTCAGGATTGTACTTTTGAACCATTCGCTTCGCTCATGGTTCAATTTTACAATCCTTCGCTAGCTCGGCTTTCAATACTAAGCACTTGCGCCAAACAACAACTTTGCAGCCTTGCATAACAAATAACTATTAAAAGATTGTGAGGTCGGGAATATAAAACGCCTAATATTTGAAATTGATTCTGTTTCCTGATTGGTTGATTCTAATATATAGCTGTATTCTGATTTGTTGATAGCAAATACAAATGCTTTTTTAAATAGTTGTGATTGGTGGATTAAATCGATGAAGTGTTTTGATTGGTCAAATTGGAATGTTTTGAAATCATTAATATGTTTACATATTTTCCCTAAGGGCTAACTGTACTACTTTAGCCCCGCTGTCTAAGCCTAATATGACACACTTTTCGAGCATGAGAAGTGAAAAATAATGTATGCAACGGGGTATATACATATGTGCGTTGGAGGAAGCTTGTGTGAGCACACTGAGCACGTCCCGAAATGGGGTTGAAATGACATCAAGTTGAAATGCGTTTTTTTGCAAAATGGTGGTCGGAGCGATGTTGGAAGGACTTTATTGTTTTTAGTCCGAGTATGACCCAAGGATAGATCGAGTTCACATACAACTAATAAAACAGGAAAAGGGAAAGGTTAATGTAGATAAAATATAAGGCAAGGGGTCGTGGCACAGCTGCCGCCTCGCACGGCGGGCTATTTGGATTGTCCCGGTAAAACAAGAAAACTATAAATACACTTAAATTCATATGTATCGTCCTAACGCATTAAGAAATAACCGGTTTTATTTACTCAGAAAATATGTAATAACGCTACATGTCGATAGGACTAAAGAGGGGACTATAGGTCGACCGCGATAAAAACGTATCAAGCTATATATAATGAATGGACTTGATACGAGTATTTAGTATCACTTTAAAATTTTAATTAAAGGTGCCTGCATTCATCAACAATCATAGTAAGTTTTATGCAAATGCCTACGCGAGAAGAGAACGCAGCAATGATTCCTTACCATCGCGCTACTGACGTATAATTGCGATATGATTAGGATATTATTTGTTGGTGTACCTTCACTTTCACATACCCGTAAGGTACACATGCGCAGTAGCACGAAAGCATGCTTGTTTCGAGCAAATAGCATGTGTAAATGTAAAGTTGCTAGTAAGTAGCATGCCATTTGCATATATAATAATTGAGCATGGTCAAACAAGCATGCTACTAAACAGCATGTGTACCAGTACCTTTAGATATGCTCTGTATACTAGGCTACATAAAAGCGTTTCGTCCTATTTGATATTCTTCACAAACGGAATTCCTCAGAAGCCTCTGCAATTCACCACATTCGTTATGATTCAGTTATACCAAATTCTCATACAAGGCCATTTTTGAACGAGAAGTACTGTCCAATCCATACTAATATTGTAAATGCTAAAGCGTGTCTACCTCGTCACGCTTAAACCACTGAGTCGATTGAAATGAAATTTGGTTAGTTATTCGTTTGAACCCCGGAGAATGACATAGGGTAGTTTTACCCTGGAAATAATCCCCTAACATGTTGAAGGGGGGGGGGGGGGGGGGGGGGGGGCGAAAATTTGCACGGAACTGCGATATAAAGCGGGCAGTCGGTACGATATCAAGGGAGTCGCGGGCAGATACTAGTAGATAATGGGTGAAAATATTTTTTTTTTACATATTTAAGGCCTTAAATATAAGAAATAAATAAATAAATATAAGGGGACAATCTTACACAAATCGACCTAGTCCCATAGTAAGCTCAGTAAGGCTTGTGTTATGGGTATTAGACGACGATATATATAATAGATATAAATACTTGAATACATAGAAAATATCCATCCATGACTCAGAAACAAATATTCGTGCTCATCACACAAATTTTTGCCCTTACCGGGATTCGAACCCAGGACCTCTTGCTTCGTAGGCAGGGTCACTACCAACTAGGCTAAAGCGGTCGTCGATAGTAGAGTCGATAGGCCTTAATCTAAATAATCTACGTTTTAACTGTCTCATTTTCGTAACGACAATTACCCATACATTTTATATGGGTAATTGGGTGTAATTGTTGTTACAAAAACGAGAAAGTTAAAGCGTAGATGAGATTAAGGCCTTACATTACTATGTACATTTATTTTTATTTTCTCCCTAATATTAAGTCTTGTACTGAAAACTTACGGGTGCACTCACTAGCATCAATATCTTTGACAACATAGCATATTAGAGCACATAAATCTGACACGATTCTATTACTAAAACCGTTGTGACGTGTCAGATTTTTTTAACCCGCTTTGTAGCAGATATTAATGTGGCATCGTAGTCGTAGCGGAGTAGCGGACATTTAAGAGGCATTTGCTTATTCCTTTCTACTTGTCATACAAGTCGAATACAAATTAGGGCGCCATGAGAGCTCCACGGCATGTGACATCGAGGAAGATAGGACGAGATCGCGGATAGGACGGATGCCGACGGGAACTTTTACTGGGTGACCATCCTAGGGTAAGGATTCCTATAGTAAAGCTATACGCGTTCTATGCTGTTAAATTGAGAACTTGTTTTAAAATGGTTGACGGCTTCCCATAAACAACCTTCACAATTCAGGTGGCTAATGGTTTGTTTGCGACAACCTCATATTAACCCGATGGTGCCAAACATTATTGAGTTTGTCTGAGGCTGAGGTCGCGCATTCTGAACCATTGTATAATGAACACATTCACCGCTAACCTTTCCGCACCGCTACGCGCGTAGTCGATACCGTGATTTTCCACCTTGTTGTGAAACTCTTAATAAATGTTCGGTTGAAACTCACTGAAAAATCCACGAGCCGCAGGCATAACATTCAACCTGCTGATGGATTCCCAATCAGTACAAAACATGCCGCCTAAAGTGACTAAAAACGTGAGTGTTAACTGTATATACGTAGTTTACTTAAGTAGTACATATAACAATGGTTATCTACCGTCTCTTTGCCTCAAGTTTTTCTACCATCTGTCCTAGCCTATTTGCCACATTTTTTGTAAAGTCTCCGTAACGTTCAGAAAGCTGGTTACTGTAGCCTCGAGGTGGCCGCTTTTCTTTCCCATTTGACGAGGGGCACCTCCGAACCTTTTTTAAAGATATAGACCCACTCAAGGGCTCCTTCATTTTGTTACATTGAGATTTATCAACTTCACTGCACAATACAAACCATTCAACCCTTATTTGGCTTTTGGATCAACTGACCTACAAATTGTAAGTTGTCAGCAAACTACGCATTGGGTCTTTAATGTCATGATTTATTTACTTCAAATATTAAATTATATTAAGTGAGTGATACCAACTGATATCTACTTACAAAAAATTAAGGCTTAGGATAAGTTAGTGTTTTGCTAAAACATTTATTAAATAAATAGGTCCAGGTTGGTGGTAGGTAGGCTTCAATCCAGGTTTTATATAACAAATAAGTAATTAAATTTCATATTACAATGGCTTACATAGTAGTAACGTAATATTGTAATTACTTAGATAAGTAGGTTGTACATGCCAATATTGAAATGCTGAACAGGACTATGTGAGAATTTGGAAATTCAACTAGGAACCAACCTTTCCTAGCCAATGATTAGTGTTCGTGTACACTAAAATGCACAAATGTACCTACACGCAGATAAAACTATGATGTCCACTAAGCGTCCTACTAAGCAAGTCATCGATATATCCCCCGTGCACCATAATAGAGTTCGCCAGATGATTTGTCGGATCGATCCCTATTTTAGGAAATTGGATTTGTAGATCGCAGGCGATAAGTCGGGATGGGATAGAGGGGGGAACGGGAAATAAACGGTAAAAAGTTTCCTGAGACCCGCCTGTTATCACTGATTTGCGTATATCGATTTTGTGTACGGGACGGGGATTTATTTCTTCTTTTAATGGGATAAGAGAGGATCTCGGTAGTGTCAAGTGAACGTTTTACTGCAACAGGATATCAATGAATCGTTTTTTGCAATTGACTGCTAAAGTTATGGTGCTGAAAATTCGCAAATTCTTTAGGTTTCCTTCTGCAACTACTTTTAGATGTTTTTAATATCTCATCCTCTGAAAGTGGGTCGTTGTTGTTCTAAAAAGTGTGCTGAAAGTGATACGTTTCTGCTCTAGTGCAAAAAAGTAGTGTATTCCAGTTAGTCCTCGTCTTATAAACATTATCCGGGAACAAATTGTAATAAATATCAATACTTACGCCGCCACTGACAAAGGGAAATACTTTTATACTTAGGTACTAATTCATAGAATTTATAAATATATTTAATTCATAGAATTTATTTTACTTAATTTAAAATAAGTTTATGTTGTAAATTCATTACTTTTATTTTAGCTAAAATATCCACTAAGGTCTATGAGGTGGTGACAAACGGAATACACCCATAATGCTTTTTTTAACTCAAAGTTGTGCATGTGAGCTAAGGCAGAAACGCATAGAGCCACTCTTCAACTAATACTAATAATAAATACAAATAGTATGAAAATATTTGAATAGGCTATTTTCGTCTATCACAATTAAATTATGAAAGTATGTTATTCATATTGTTTTGACTTAGGAAATACGAATATAATATAAAATTATATATACTATTTGTTTATAAAAACGTGAGCAATATTTTTATTTTCAAAATTAAAATCGTAGTTGTATTATCTGTATCTCACGTGACCGAGTTACACCATATAACCATAAGTGCGAGCGAGACAGATATTTGCCTCTTTCTTTAGGACAGGTGATATGGGACTATTCTTTCGACTCGGATGACGTCACGATAATGGCGGCTGCCGTTTTTGAATTGTATACTTTGAATAAACATGTTGTTTTATTTTCCGTCTGTGTTTTTTTCATTTTCCTCGTATTCGATATGAAAAGTAGAGTGTTTAACTCGGGTGAGTGTCACCCATTTCTGACTCGAACCATTGGCGCTCTCACGTGGTTCGAGCGCCAAAATATCTCGTCAGAAATGGGTGCTTTTCAGCCCTTGGTTAACAATCTACTATTAATAAATTGGCTATAATCGATCAAATAGTATCGGGAAAAAAATTATTTTTATTTGGTTGTTTTATCAAAATCGCTCTATACAATGATTAATTGGGAATGAAAATTGACGTAACACTCTTAAATACCGTTTGAGTGCCTAAGTTTTATAGTTTTGAACATTTTTTTAGGCAAATAAATGATTATGATTACGATTATAAATAACAGATATTTAAACTCAAAATAATATCCCTTGAATTATGGAAACTGCATATTGTCTCACATCGTGGATATAAACATTTAGAGAGGCATATTAAAAGAGATACTTACCGACCTCGTTTTGTAAAGTGTAAATAAACACGACCTGTGTTAACCAACATACACGACACTACAATTATCGAGTGATTTGGCAGATGCCCGAAAGGGGTGTATTCACATTATCTAAAGTGCTCGACATTGGCCATTATGGTGCGACATAACGAATCGCATGCCTCCGGCAATCGATTTATATTCATGCGAGGCTTGTTTACTAATTTTGCAACGTAATTTCGGGTAGTATGCATATGGATGTTGTTAAAATTTGGAGCTTGTTCTAATTAAAACTTTGGCTATGCGTATTAAGGTACTTTTTGAAACTGTATAGTCCGTTTTTTTAGGATTAGAAACGGTAAACAAAGAAGCAGTCATTGTCAACCTTTTCTGCTTGAGACAAATATTAGATGTTCTCACTTCGTTCGGGAAAATATCCATCTCGTGGTAATATGGCCTACTTTAGACCCTTGTCATACAATCTACATACTACAGTATAATTTCTTCACTCGCATCGGCTCCGCCCGCGTGGTATTCGGTCTGTCAATTCCCTTTCCTCGGGGGTAGGTTTCCCAACATACACAGGCAGAGTTACATTCGCATTAAATCCCTCGTAAGTTTCACAAACACCTACTAACCTGCCCCCCTATTCTGTAACTTGTTTTAAGCTCGCCTCATCGCTCACCCACAAATATATATTGACACCGTGATGCGTAGTAACTAAGCGTAGGTAGAGGTCTAGTTTCGTGACGGGTGACCGGCGGGGTGAGCCCCATTAGCGCGTAGCGAATATCAGCCCTGAAATCTGTTGAAAACGCATCGACTGGAGTGGCGATATACTTCACTGCAGCGCGCCAGGGAGCCAGATTCCTCTCACGGAAAGTTACGGCGAGATGGCGCGTCTATGACCGAGAAATGTCGCTGAGCGCAGTATGACCCGCAACAGCTGTAAGTACAATTCACAACCTGTTTCTAGTACCTTATCATTTCCTTGACAGTATGAAATTATCCCGAGATTAGTATAAACTGTGCGTATTCGATGATCATCACTGTCGATATGACATAAAAATATATCTGTAAAATGTTGAGTTTTACTACCGGTCCGTTTCATTTTCAGACCCCGTATCAGCCTTATCACACGATAAGTGACAAGATAGAGCGTCCGTCACTGGCTGACACCGTTCGATTGAACGAGACGACGCTCCTATCTTGTCACTTATCGCGTGACAAGGCCATGATTCGGGGTCAGACGTAGATATAGTTATGTCTACGTCTGATGAACTCATTTGAGTATTTATTCGTGCTAACTTTTAAACTCTCGCATCAACGACTCTTGTCATTTTAGCCTAGCTGTCCACGGCGCCATCGACCATGCATCAATTCAACATTCATTTACAATTTCAAAGTGATTAGGTCTTTACATGAGCTAAGATTCACCTTAAGTTACTTCCTTCAGGAGCGCTCGAGAATGCCCCCATTTGTTGGCATATTCAAACTTAATTCATAGCAACAAAGATGTATGTTTTATATCATTCATACCTACTACTTTAATGACCTATTAGGCTGGTTTTAGTGTCACGCGGATCGCACGCGGACCGTCCGCGCGGATCACGTACGATGTATGAAGCTTAAGGAAGCGTTTTAGAGTAATACGGACGGGTCCGCGCTGACGCGCCATACATATTCGTCGTGCGGAGCTGTCCGCGCGGACGGTCCGCGTGACACTAAAACCAGCCATACTTATAGGTTTTATTGTTCTAGTTATACTTCAGTTATTTATTACATTAACGTTATTTACATGGACTAAACTTGTTCTTAGCTCAAATGACCCGCGCGAATCAAGAAATGATGACTGTCAACGCCAAATTTTGCATTAGAAAACAAAAAAAAAAAAATTTAGTTGATACCATTGGGAAGTTTACCTCAAAAGGTATTCCCCTTCCGCGTCGGGTACCTATACGAAAAATAAAATGCTGCTCAATGAAGGCAATAATGATAAGATAATATCCGTTCACAGTATTGAACTCACTGAATAGTTCCAACAATTTATCGACGTGTACTGGTCTCAAGGTGACTAACAGCGAGGCGGCGTGTCTGCGGCCGAGATGGTCGTCGCGCTAACGGCTCGCAATAGGCCATTATCCGGCCGAGCACCGCCACTACCGTGGTTAACTCGCTGACTGATGATGCGTATCGCTGGGTCTTGGGTGCATTTGGATTTGGCGCATGTAAGTGAACTATAGCTTATACTAAATCGCCTACCGCCACGGGATGGTAGATTCACCTCTCAGGTTTTTGTAGTTTCTTCCCAGACGTTATTGTTGTATTTGAAAGATATCGCCACAGACAAATTAGATAATTCGTCATTTCTCTATTAATATTCTAAGTAAGCTACGGTAGCCCAGTGGTTCAGGCATGCGGCTGTCAAACGGCGGTCGTGGGTTCGAATCCCGGCTCGTACCAATGAGTTTTTCGGAACTTATGTACGGAATATGATTTCATATTTACCGTTAGCTTTTCGGTGAAGGAAAAACATCGTGAGGAAACCTGCATACATCTGCGAAGAAATTCAAAATGCTTCAAAACTGCGAAAAAAAAAAATTATGTTTATTATACCACTTTTTAAAGCCGAAATCTTTTGAATTAGTCACATTCCAGTTTCCTTATCCTACAAAAACATCGAGTAAGTTGGCAAAACTTTCCCCGTCGCGACGTATTGGGTCCCAATCCAATATTTCCAAAACATTGCAGTCCAAGAAAAACCATTAAGCTATAACTGACGGTTAGGTTTCTAGTCACGTACGTAAGTAATTTAAAGGATATAGGGGCCGCCACGGATTTCAAGTCTATTACAATATAATTCGGTTGAGAAACAGATGCTATCATTTACCAAGATTTTACGTGCAATTGAAGCATATGATTTGGCTTGAAGCATTTGAAAAGGGGTGCCTGGGATGACTCAGCTCACCGCATCTAAATCGTTTATTAAGGGTAGGTTCAGTTCAGATTATCCTTATAAGTGATTATTATTACCGTCTGATGCTGAGTATCTGGTAATTATATGTGGCTTGACAATCGCCCACATTGGTTCCTGTTAAACGAGGCCGAGGCTTTTTATTGTACAGATAAGTTTCAGCTGTGACACTTTTAAAACTGGTCCAACAACAAACCTACATTTAACTTTAAAGAGAGCATAGTCAACTCCTTAGGGTCACGTAAAGTTGACTTTTGTTTCGTATTAATTGCACCCCGGCGGAGGGGAAAGTTAAAAAGTTAATTAGCTTTAATTTTAACTGCCGAGGGCGAAATGTTTGAATCTAGATGGACCATAACGGGCTGACGTTTTACTTTTTTTTGGGTAAAACGCTGAGCCATTTTGGGTTGCGCCTGTTGGGAGAACCCTTGGTGCTGGCTTGTACTGGCTAATTTGTTTTCATGTGTTGAAAGGGAGTTGGAAACTGGAGCGGGCATCAAAATAATGACGAGAGAGATGTTTATGACGTGTTCGTCAACGCGGTGGCACCGCGTGCGATATTCACATAGTGAACAGGTAGGCAGGTGGATGCTTGATATGATTAAGTTAACGCCTGGAATAGTGGGTGGTTAAAATAGTTTTTTTATTATTATTACTAAACAATCGGATTGAAAACTTAATCTCTTACATTTCCGTGCAAAACTGTTTTAATAGATTGTCTGTAATTAGGTACGAGTCTCTAAGTGTAAAACTATTTATCGATCACAATATTGAACACTTTACACTATGATTTTAACTATGTATTAATATTGCGTAATTAATTTCCGCACATAGAGTGTCGTGCTAGAAACATTTGGGTGGTAAATATTTGCTTGTAAGCAATTGTCACTCAAGTGTTTGGAGCAAGTATTTTTTCAAACCTTTTTGTAAATTTAAGTGTCGAATGTTTCACTCTCTTTTGTGGCATGGCACGACTATGTAAGTAGTCGTATTTTCTCGTTGGTAGTTAGACATAATCGTCAAAGTGATTAGCCGGCCTTACACAGGTACCTAGTCTTTCTCAAGCCTATTTATTTGCTTATAAATATTCGTAGTACAACTCCAGCACATTTTTACCCACTTGCTTTATTGCTTGTACTATAAAACGGAATTCGGGCAGAATATTTGCATAAAAATGCTCTGTTTTTCATTTCACTTTTAATCTTTTTTGCGCGCAGTTTTCAATTAATATGCAAAAGTGTATTCGAATGTTGTCTTATCTTTGCAGTGCGCAGCAGGAGTTCTCTGTTAATTTGAATTTGACTTTCAAACCGAGAACTTTTCGTTTTTATAAATATTAAATGTACCTACAGCTCTCGGTTAAAGAAGTACTGTGGCATTCAAGTTAAAATGAATTGAAATAAGTGGGTGTAAGCCAGAAATTGCAGCATTTTTGCAGTTACACTGGCACGGTTCTGAAGATTCCCGCATGGAGGTGGCTGGAGCGGGAATGCACCAAATGTGCTTTGGCTACGCCGTGCCGTCAGCATTGTGTCGACTACGTTACTTTTACGTCTAATACATGATGCGAATGCAACTAAAGAACTGTTTTATAAACAACTGGAGCTCATTCTTGACTTCCGAGCGTTCGAAAACTATATAAGAGTAATACATATATTGTTTAACAGCAGCTATTTGCAAGTAAATAAATTAGTAGTATCAAAATTGTAGGCAATTGCTTTCTACCGGTATAATTGAATACGAGTGGTAAATACTATTCGTTTTTCAAATTTCTATCGCTACTTTTCATTTTTGATTTAGACCGTTTTCGAGTCAAAGAGTCGAGCGATCGAAAGTAAAAATTGCCTTCTTTGACCAAAATGTAGAGCATAGTAGGTATTGAAATAGAAAGTCGCACTCTAAATCTGTCTACAGGATAACACGTATATCCTTTGAGAAATAAAAGACAAAGCACTTGCAAAGTAAATATATCTACACCAAATCTTTTGATGTTTTAATGTCACGATAATCGTGCTCATAGCCCTGTAGGTACCTAATATCAATAAGTTATACCTACTTATTGATACCTATTAGGTACGTAATCAGTTAAACAGGCAGTCTCGATAATGTCGATGATATTATGGGTGAGGACCAAATTCTTTGCCAGTAGTGAGCGTCGTTAATTGGTAGTAGTTACAAAATTTCCGTTGTGACACGAAAATTAACCATAGAAAATGTATGGCTAATTTTCGTGTCACAACGGAACTTTTTAACTACTATCAATTAATTAGGCTAACTACTGGCCAAGAATTTGGTCCTTACCCTTATAAGATTACAATATCTCACGTGAATTAAGGAGGTCTTCATGTACCTAAGTGCGAGTTATTTCATGTAGGTAACAATAACATTTTCATTATTTTCCTCTCCCATGAGAGCGTTTTACTGTTCCGATGAAAAAAATGACTCTCTGCACCCCTTAGGACGGTAATTCTTTGCATAGATAAGTAAACTTCCATGTACACAATGAAATTGTGAAGGTTTTATTCTTCTGAATATTGAGTAGGTACCCAGAAACAGCTTGCGCTCGTCTTTCCAATGGCAGTGCAAATTGTAAGCAGTAGCGGGTTTTATCGGCAGCTAGCGTTATCTACACGGCTCACACTGACATTAAACTGATTGTACTCGTATTGTTATAACATTTTTGGATTCTCAAGTAAAACGAGACGAGTAAGGTATTGATTGTGTCTTCATTATTCTAATAGCTGCCCGCAAAGGTGACATGCGATGATGACATGTGGCATTAATTTATGATTTGGGTATTGTTAATAACGACGTAAGCTACCGTACCCACTTATTTTTTTCACTGAGAACGATGCATATATCTGCATGCGGGCGGTAAAATGGTTGCCATTTTTATCACTTATCCTCGTCGATAAGATATCCGTCACTCTCGCGCTCGCATACTGGTCGGACAAATGTCTTATCCACAGCGATAAGTGATAAAATCGCAACCTTGCTACGCCGAAGTCACTTTCTAAGATTAATCTTGCGACAACAAAATATGTCTGAAGGAGACTCAAGTTATTGTAGCTAGACTATTCTATGTGCTGACCATGTATTTTTAATTTGGTCAGAACCTTATTTATGTTTGACTGTAATTTTGAACTTATAAGCGTTTTATGTTTAGCCTTACGGTTGAGTGGTAGAGACTGCCTTAATAAGAATCCGCCTGGTAGGCATTCGTAATGTTTGCTCAGATGCCGGCTCAGCCCGCTAGGCGGGCAGTAGTATGAACCTAACATGCCTAGCGAGTTATGTCGGCTTCTGGTGTATTGTTTCTTTTTTAGTCCGGTTGCGAAAGTGTTAAAACTTAAGTCCGCCACTTGTCATTAATTTGTAAGTTTAAATGAATAAAACCGCAGTCGCTTGTACTTTAAGTCATAGTTCCAGAGGGTGGCACCAGATGTCGCGCGAGTGACGATAAATTTTATCGCTGCTCAGTGCGTATTCTCAACTACAACCTTGCTCCGATCTCCAACCGTATATTTTATTTAAATTGTCCTTATTTACGATACTATTATATAGGTTTCCGTATCCCATTTCAGATTCGGAGACGTTGTGGTGGTCTGGCGGTAAATAAGTGACTTTTGTAAATGCGGTGTATAGGAGAGAAAAATATTGACTTCTACATTGTATGTAAATACAATGGAAAGTATGATCCGATCTACCAAACATTACATTTACAGCTGAGTTAATACGCTAATTAACGGTACCGGCATAAAACATTTGTCTTTCTCTTGGCGGTCGGTGAGCGCCAGCAGCATGGATGAAACGATGTGCTGATTAAGCTACCTTATAAACACAACCTGTTTTGTTGTTATGTTCCTCATTAATATTTATTGACATACCTTCCAACTGATTACAGCTACGGTATTACGGTAATCTTTTTTACAGCAAAAATGCCTACATTAAACTTTATAGGCTATCTTCTAGACTTTTTATTGGGGACAATAAGGGAGGGGTAATAAAAGTGGAATGATGAGCTTCGGCGAAATAACGAGGTCTATCCGAATACCACCCGTAAATTTTATGCACGCCCAAGTCGACTGTTTTAACCAGCCTCCTGTAATTTACTTGAATTGGAGCTCTGCTTTTAAACGGGAATGAACCTTCCACTTGTGCAGATTTGGCTATAAACAAATTTACTGTTATAAGAGATTCAATTTGATTAAAAAGTATAGTGTGTACAAAATTACGCAGAGTAATCGAGAACCAACTGAAAAACATGAACCGCCTTCACTTTATCTGCAAGATATTATGAATACTAAGTGTGAGTTGGACCAACTTACGATAAGGGATCGATCCACGTTAAAGAAACATAGAAACTTTTCAAACTTTCCTCAAATTCAGGTTTTTTACGAACACCGCTTATGATTACAGGCGGTTTGGTGCTTGCAATCCCCCCATAATAAGCTTGATTTTGGCCTATAATTAACTAAAATTTGCATACCACTTGGCAGACACATATTTACCTGGTACTTAAAGGATAACTAATAATGATATTATACCAGTTAGCACAAAGAACATGTATACATTATGTCGAATGAGACAATTATTATTATTATTATTATCACAATAGCTTAACCACCTACCAACACTTAAAATTAAACCTACTAACACTAAAATTAAGTACCTACTTAAGCACACATGAAATAGTTTGTCAAAGGTGTAACATAAATAACATAATCTAGGCTACATAAATTTAATAAGTCAAATTAAACTTTGTTACCTCTGTCGATATATTTATTACTAGCGGCTAGCGGCTACTCCATCCGCGTCATAACAAAGATGGCGGGCGGTCCCGCGGGTTTTTGATTTTGATTTATTAGCCTCGCACATGTCTTTTAAATACAAACTCAGTCACAAAATTATAAATTATATCTCTTCATAAAATTGGTTCAGATTGTAGATGTCCATGCCCATAGCTCGTCCCGCGCCGGCATATATTTTACGCAATCGATGGAGCCTACGTCGTGACCAGTAGTGCTGCGGTCCCTCGATAAACGTCACTGCACTCAAATAATGGCTGAAATACATTAGTCTACGAGTATACCGGAAAAATCGTTCAGTTTCTAATAGTTTATATTCTAACTAAATACATTGAAACATTGGGTATACCTTTATCGGAATCAAGCTTTTCTCGCAAATTAATTATGACCTCAAAGTACCTTCGTGTTTTGATGAATAAGCGGTATATGTTTTAGTTGGTTTTAACTTAATAAGTTATAACAGGATGCAAAACAATTGCAACAGAAGCACCATTGGTCATTTAACAATTTTTATTTGGTACGATAGCTCGATAGTGATCATGTTGTTCGCTTCAGAATCTAATAAATAGTCCTTTGCTAATGTTCAATAAGTACCTCCAATCATAATAAGGCTTACACACTATGGTATTTTATGCAACTGTTGTATAAGTAGGGTCTTAAAACGCGAGTTGCGATATGAGCCTTGGCGAGCATCGCAATTAAAGACGCCAAGAGCGTCTTAAGACCAAGTTATACACCGTTGCATACAATACCTTTTCTACGAGTAATTTTAAATAAATAGCATTTGTCTTTTCAGGCAGTAAGTTTTCCGTTAGTTATATTACTACTCACGCAATTTCTGCAGCGGTGCAGTTATTTCCGTGTTTGTGAAGTTCACTTCACAAACACGAATCAAATCTTAAGTAAGTTATTTTGTTATTAATAACGAATAGTTATCACATTTCGTCTTTTAATTTTGAACTGGAACTTTGGCGGGAAATTAAAATTACACATTGACACCTCTTGTTTATGGTCTATTTTGTTTTTAATTTCCTTGCACTTGCCATCCGAACCAAACTGAATCCGGATCCGAACCGAATCGGATCGGTTTATACTTATAAATAATACCAATAATTGGTAAAATATGTATATTAACAGACAATACATGATGATTTATTTTTATTTTAGTAAATATTTTATGTTTTACAAATATTTGATGGTAATTAAAACTTCTTTATTTCGAAAATTTTGCTTATGAAGTTGGCACCACTGCAATAATAGTAGCTGATTAAAAAAAAGTTAGATGATTTGACATCGTGGTAAACAGTGCTTTTATGGAAAATGTATGAACCAAAAAAGTATATATACGATCTATTATCGGTGTCATTGTATTTGATCTAAAGTCTATATAAATGACAGATAACGGTAAGGGAGTAGAAAATAAAGTTTTATGATTTGACATCGTGGTAAACAGTGCTTTTATGGAAAATGTATGTCCCATAAAAGTAGACTAAAGTGTGCGTTTATGGGCCATAGAGCATAGAGTTTTTCGACGACTTATTATCGATGTCATTGTATTTGAGCTAAGGACTATATAAATGACAGTTAACGGAAAAGGAGTAGAAAAATACTATTTTATGAGCTTTTAGCCAACATTATCGCTAATAGCATCGAGAAGCGAATAGTATCCGATGGGCCGATTATAATAATAGAATACTAGATTATATCCTATTAAAGTACACACAAGCACAATTGGTCATTTAACAATCTTTATTTTAGTACGATAGCTCGATATAGTGATCATGTTGTTCGCTTTAGAATCTAATAAGTAATCCTTTGCTAATATTCAATACCTCCAATCATAATAAGGCTTACACAGTAATACTATATTATGAGCTTTTAGCCGACTTTATCGCTAATAGCATGGAGAAGCGAATAGTATCCGATGGGCCGATTATAATAATAAAATACTAGATATCCTAATAAAGTACGGATAGCAATAAAAGTGTTGCTAATACTAACAAAGTGCAGCTTCTGTAGGTAACTATATTCCCGCAAGGGAATATATTCAGCTGGTTTTCGCCCGAGGTTGTCGATAACATTTTATAGATTAGAAGATTATTGATTAGATTACTCGAATATAATAAAATATAATGGATACAGCGCAGTTCTCAATTTGCAAAAGTGATTCTTGGGATGTATCGATGTCTAATCGAGAAATCATAACTAAGTGACTGTGAGTGAGCAGGTACCTAAGTGACATATTTAGTTGTCCAATTACTAGGTACTTATATTTCTAAATTTTCGGACGACCTGATAAATTATGCTAAACATTTGGGTCATTGTAGATTCACGTCTCTTATGTGGACATTGCCAAAGTTCAGGGCTATAAATCCTAATTTTTGGTTGAACTTTGAATCCGCATAAACGAAGTCTCCTCTTCTATAATTGTAGGTATGCTTTAAGAACATATTATATATGAAACATAAGCCCTTAACTATTGACCACTGAAAAAAAAAACTACTTTTAGTTTTTTGACTATCAATGACCCATTTAGGTACCTGCTAGCCCTGTATTAGATACAGGCATTGATTGGTTATCTTGTATTGATGTGGTTGTAATGTCATAGTCAGACAGAATAAGCCTATCAAAAATTTTGCGGTTTAAAATAAAAGTTTACATAAAAGTGAGATTCTATAATGAGCCGAGTTTAGTTCGAGTGTCTATAGTACCGCGGTAGGTTAATTCTTATCAACGGCGCGCGTGCGTCATTATGCGCGAGCCGCTGATCCGTACAGATTGCACGTCGCCCACGCTTCGAGCTCATCGGAAAATACTTAGATATTGCTCAGCTGCCTTTGAGGTTAACGCAATTTATAAAAAAGTGGTTTCGAAGAAAACCATCCTCTTTTTTCATTTTATATCCACCATGCATGTGAAGTAAGAGTCTAAAATTAAAGTATAGTACTAAAGTCGGCTAAACCCTCATAAGTAGTGCTCATTGCTCTTAGGCCAGTCATATCAAACATTAGAATCGCAAGCTAGTTGGGACCATGGTCCCAACTACCAGTACCGTAGGTATATACAAGCACTCGAAGACGACTGACCACGAAGTTCTCGTACTTTTTTCGTATAGTCATTATATGTCCTAAACTATTGCAGTAATAGCAGTCCTAACAACATATTAAAATAACTACCAGCCGTTAGCTTGCGATTTTAGCGATTTCACTGGTCAAATATGACTGGTCTGTGTGTAAACCTTGTCAAGCTTGAATATCTGACACCTGAGTAGAGATTTTGGAGACGCAATTAGGCCGGTACTCCATCCGCAAAATTTGTCAGAAGGGTTACATGTCCTCACTTTGTTATCAATGTCATTCTGATTTTAAAAGACTCAGACGTGATAGTGGAGACATGCAAGTCTTGTGGATAGAATATTTTGTAATATCTCCGTTATGTTACCAACGATCTGTCGTACTTTTGTAATTGAAGTAAAATAGTAAAATCTTTACATGTAAGAACCAAGTGGAATTTCAACAGGGTCTTCGATGAAGTTGAATGTCCGCCGGTATGAGCATATCAAACGAGCTGCGATTTATTTACCAATCAGTGACTCCCACGTTCTCTATTAATCAGCTTGTCTTGTTTTCAGAAAACTTGTAACCGCAGGGAACGTATCTATAGTATCGTCACATAACCCCTCCAAGCCGCGAGGCAAGCGCGCCCGCTTACAGTTTGAGTGCGCGCTAAATCCTGAGAAATCGCAGCTCCTGTCGCCTTTCGACACTTGCCGAGTGGCGCGAGTCACGAGAGATGATATTGGTTCTGTACAGTTAATATGTCTAGTAAAGTAAGATATATCCACCTAGTGAGCGAAGCAAAGCTTGTACTGTGGATACAACAATATGCAAATAACTATATACTTATCTAGATAACGTAATAAATAAATAGTTGAATTCATAGAAAACATCCATCACCGAGGAGAAAAGTATTGGTGTGATGAATACATTAAAAAAACCTTTACCGGATTCATACACAGGACCCAGGGAGAGTCACTACCAACTCGAAATAGTCGACAATAGATTTTGACTGTATGTAGCTAATATACATTAAAGGAAATTAAAACTTTATATTTAGATATGGTGTTAAAATCGGCACATCCACGCTACAATCTAATATTTTATCAGTCAGATAATATTATTTATTTAATCGTATGGCGATCTGTAGAATATGCGAATATCCATGTGATATATTCATAAAGGAGCGCCTATTTCTACGAAAGTGTTGTCGCTCATTTATTAAGTACCACCGGAGACACGTGCAGGGTTATCCAGCGTACGCGCGAGCAACAGATTGTCCTCCAGTCAGATAATAATAACTTGTAGTTTAGCGACTAATTTGACCCACTGTGAACGGATGTCTATTTGCCTAAACACTGTTTGTATAGAAATTGGAGTATGCCACGCCACAGGTGCTCAATTCTACGCTCTTTGATATTTATACCATTGTCATCAAAACATTCTTAATTTATAGGCATCCAAATCTGCGTAATATTTCAAAATGTTTTCTATTCTTTGTTAGAAAGGAGACTTTGATGTAAGGTTAAAGGCCAGTTTTCTGTGCCTTGTTCCATTTTTTGAACGGATAATGCAGATTGATTCGGCTCAGGCCTAAGAAATTCGATTTGCGGCTGATGTCGCCGAGCGCGCGGATTTGACAAAATATGTCGCACCTCGTGGCGCTGTCGAGTTTGAAATGCGGCCACGATCGTTCGCTGAATGTGACAACGCCGATTCTTGGAAAAACCCCGTCAAAGAGACTTTTAATTTCACAGGACAAGAATCAGTTTAACTATTGTACAGTCAGCGGTATAAATATATGTAAATAAGGACAAAAATATCTGTACAAGCCTGACATTGACAATAGAGCCCTTTACAGATATTTATGTCCTAGATTACTTAAATACAAACTTAGAAAGCTACAAACTTTTCATTTTTCTTCGCAAACTATGCAACGCTTCATTACAATCCACGTCAACATAATACAAAATGGTGAAATAAAAACAGTTGAAATGTTGAGCGAGTTGGAAAAACAAACAAAATTAGGTTACAGGATAAAAAAGTGAATGACTGCCACTCTCAGTCGCTCACACTCGGATATATGTAAAGACTTGTATGTGTATGTTTAAATAGTACAATACTGCAGAGACCAGTAAGTAAGCCATCCAGAGGGTATTTATTTATTTATCTAATCTTTATTGCACAAAAGAATATCTTATGGTA
Organism: Epinotia demarniana; assembly: GCA_945867215.1. Lineage (NCBI taxonomy): Eukaryota > Metazoa > Arthropoda > Insecta > Lepidoptera > Tortricidae > Epinotia > Epinotia demarniana. Next base: position 13,860,409 of record OX244260.1, on the reverse strand, counting down.
CAAAAGGCGGACTAAATGCTATAAAGCATTCTCTACCAGTCAACCTTAAGGCAAAGCAGATAAAATGTGGGCAGTGCAACTTAATTTAAAACAAAAACTCTTTAACATGTTTAAAGATGTGATAAATAATATAGTAGAATACGATACAATATAATGTAACTATATGATATGATATAACAATTAAACCTATTTATACATACATACACATACACATGAATATAGATGAAACTTACAAATCAGACAGATTATTTTTTAGTACTGCCAGCAAATAAATTTTGTAAGGACTTTTTGAAGACACGCCTGTTTGGAGATTGCCGAATTTTGACAGGGAGACTGTTCCATAGGCGAGCTACTTGGACGGAGAAGGAATTGGACATAAAACCAGTGCGATGAGGCGGAATAGATAAGGAAAAGTTGCCAGAGGAGCGAAGTTGACGGACTCGAGAGACACAGTAATACTGAAAGAGAGTTTTGAGGTATATATTCGGGAGATTTAGGATCGTTTAGAATAGAGAAGAGGGTGCAGAGCAAACGTATTTTGCGACGTAGGCGGATGGGCAGGGTAATGACGTAACGTTAAGTTCTATTCATTTGTAAATAATGTACGCGACACGAGTATGGTGTCTGAATATAAACCCATTAGCAATTTAGAAAAAAAATAATCATTAGGCGCGCCAAACCGCCATCCATTTTAATTTTCAATTGCTTTCAAAATATATACATATATGAGGATCCCGTGGGACTGACTGATTAAGATCTGACTGAAAATGAAAATGGTCTCAGTTTAGTTATTTTGGTTTTGCCATTAATATCGATATCAGAAGTATTGTCATGGACGCATTTAAATAGGGCTTTGTCATAAAATCTGACACAAATTGAAGATATATAATATATAAGATGAAGATGGATATAATTAAAGATATCCAGTACTAGCTGCCCGGCCCGGCTTCGCACGAATTTCCCGTAGGAAATTTTTTTTTTCCCCGCGGTAAAAAGTAGCTTATGTCACTTAGGCTGAATGTAGCTTTCCAATGGTGAAATAATTTTTGGTATCGGCACAGTGGTTTTTGAGTTTATTCATTACAAACATACACACACACAAAATATACAAATCTTTTCTCTTTATAATAGTAGTATAGATAAAAAAATTACAAATAGCAATTGTCGGTGATTAAATCATTAAGCAATTTTTTTATATGAGTGTATTAACTCGCACTATGGCGTTTACTGAATCCGAACTCAGAAAATTATAGCATCTACTGCACGTTCACATACTCTTTGATTTTACAAGATGACGGCCTGATTGGAAGACGTCAAGAAAAATGTTCTGGATTGCCAGTGTATACCTACGTAGTAACAGTAAGTCAATGGTTAGGACAGTCCAACCTGTCCAACTGTCAGATTTACATATAAAAATTGACATTTAGATCTATTTAACGTTCGTACAATGCGTTACGTGATCGACCTGCTGGACGAGGACGATTTAGCCGGCCGAGCCGAACGTGAGGTCTGGCTATAATACGGGCCAGGATGGCACTTCTGGTTACTTTCTTAAAAATAAATTAATTTTGAGAATATATGTATTCTTGAAACAATCCAATACGTTTTAACCTAGTAGTACCAACCTAATAATGTGATGGTTGCAGATAACTAGTTAAGCTACCGTTAGTTTTTGAAATGGCTATATCAAAATGAATGAAACCCACCTATTTCAAGTTTTAAGTTCCCATCCATAAAACCTAACCAGCCAATTTATCCTGACTGGAGGCGTATCGGTTACAACAGGAGCTATAGAGGTGCGACTAAATTGAACATATATTTATTTATTTAACCTTTATTCCACAAACATAAAAATATAAAGTACAATTGGCGGACTTAATGCCTTAAGGCATTCTCTTAGTACCAAAGCTAGACCAGTTGGAGATACAGTCCAGATCATTATTAATTTTACATAATAATATAGCTAAATTAAGACTATCGGAGCTAGCTTGTGTAAATTTGAAGATCATCAGCATATAAATAGATGGTGAGAGCATGTAAGTAATTCTAGACGTAATGAGATTAATAAAACAGAAATAACTACAACTTAGAAAAGTTGAAAAACCCCCGATATTTTCATTTCAGTCCAATATCTCAAAAACGGCTGAACAGATTTTGATGAAACAAAGCCAAGAACACTCGGGATAAAATGATCTATGACACGAAAAAAACCGCATTCAAATCGGTCCATCCGTTTGGGAGCTACTATACGGACACGTTAAACTTATAACACCCCTCTTTTTTAGTCGGGGGTTATAAAGAAGATGGGAGAGAATGCCGCCCTGTGGAACGCCAGAGGTCACTGAAGGCAGAGACTAAAAGTATCTCCGATTAGCGAGTTCACAATAGGGGCATAATTATTCCTCTTACGATACAGGAGGTCTACTTAACTAAATCATAATTATAATCATATAAAAAAATCTGAAGCTCTATTTTTCCGTGTGGTATCAATGCCGAAACCCGATAATAGAGAGCAGTAGCACAACTCTATCGCGACAACCCTTGAGTATTCGCGCCACGTGCGACGTCGCCTTAATGTTTCCCGGATGGCCTTTTTAAAGAACAAAACTCGAACAATACAACTTGGCCCACTCCACCACGCTGTCTAATGTATTTTCTATTACGAGGTTAGTTTACTTTATAGCTGGGCAATGAAATTTACGAAGAAATTACATGTTCGCTGCATTTTCAAAAACACACAACCTACCCGATATCGTACGAGTACGTATAATCGACGCCAAAAATATGTAAGTATGGTGTTTCAGCCGTGTTATTAAATTGATGATATCGTGTACTTTCTCAGATAGAACAACTGCCATACATCTCAATGTACGTAAATATTTTACATTAATTATTACTTTTAAAAAATAACTAATATTATTTTATTAACATGAAAAGGGGTTCCCTTTATCTGGCATAATATCGATTGTCCGAAATACACTCCGCATAACAGTTATCGCAGAAACATTTTTAGCCGAATGATACTTTAGCATAATTATATACTTAGCATAACTATCATGTCGCATAACACTCATTTGGCAGAATTTTGAATTACAGAATAGTAAGTAATATGGCCGAATTTACTTCGCTGAAGTTTACGTAGCAGAACGTATATTTCGCCGAATTTCTTGAAGCATACAACTAATATCGCCAACTTTATTTTTGCATAATTTTATGTGCCAGAATATACGTTTCGCCGAAGCCGTACAAATATTGAACCGTGCTGCTCTAGGTGACAACTAGCGCGGAAAGCGTTCTAAGGCAGGTCGGTGTAGGTACGACGAGCGAAGCGACGACCCTAAAACACACGAGCCAAGCGAGAAATTGTACAATACCTATTACTACGGAAGTTCACGAATCACGTAGACAGTAGGGAACAGGGACTTAGTGGCAAAACCGACTTGGATCGCGGATAGGTTAGAAGACGAAAGCGGGAGCTATGCTCCCGCTTCCGTCTTCGAGGTTGTTTTTTTTTATAAAAGAGCAGAAAACTTGTTTTAATATCAATAATGGGAATAGATTAAATAAGAATTATTTTTGGTTTAACTTTTAAATATTTTCACGAATCACGTAGGCAGTAGGGAACAGGGACTTAGTGGCAAAACCGTCTCGGATCGCATCCGCGATCAAAGCGCGAGCAAAGCTCCCGCTTTCGTCTTCGAGGTTATTTTTTTTATAAAAGAGCAGAAAACTATGACTATTATTCTTAACAACATTATGCCATTGTACGATTCTGCCAAAGAACGTTGTGCCAAATTACAGTATGCCAGCTAAATATTATGCGATACAAATTTCGGTGACACGATTATTCGATCATAGGACTATTATTATATACGATCGTCATTATGCAAATGTGCTATTCTGCTAAAGGAAGTTATGCGAAATGACTGTATGCAACGAAATTAATGCGAAAAGTAGTTCTGCGAAATGATGATTCTGCCAAGGGCTGTTGCAAAATAAAATTATGACAATCAATTTTATGCAACACATTAGTAACCCCATGAAAAGAAGCATTTATTCGATTTTTAAGTACAGATCACAAAAGATACAGATGTAGCATCCATAAGTGTGGTAACTCCCGCGAATAAGAAGAAATAGCCTTTCGTTAATGCTTCAATTTTCGCCTAGCCATAATACAGAAAGCAATGAAATAATGCATTCTTATTATTTATTTGTACTTTTCTATACTCAGGTCGTACTATAGTTTCAGACTGCTGTTATATTTAGCGCACATCTTTAATTGAACTCTATTATGTGTGACTATAAGTTACATTTTCGCTTACCGTTTAAGAGTTTCCATAATTGACAGAAAACGTTTAATAATATACTTTACAACGGAACAGATAAGGTTCGTTTTCCATCGTCGTTGGTTAGTATCGGTATTCGATATGTCGCGTCTGGTGGCTTGGCGTGCTCGTCACGTAGTAGTGGGCTGGGTCCCAGTGGTGCCTGGTCTGTTGGTGGTATTATTTGTCTGCATGTTTTTGGGTGTTATGTTACGAGGGATATAGCGGCGAAGTTAAACGTCAAGCTATAGTGTTTAATTTATTAAACAATGTTTTTGCAGGATACCTAAAAAGGTATAAAAAAGCGGGGAAGTGAAGGGGCGATCATCGAGCAGAGGGCCTACCACGAAACAAAGCCGAACTTCGTTTTGTGTATCTCCGTCTCTGTCGCACTTGCTAGTTCGAGCGATAGAGAGGGAGATACACGAACGAAGTTCGTTTGCGTTTCGCAGTAGCCCCTCAGACATGGTCAACATTCAAATGCGGACTTAAGGCATGTCTGATTCGATCGCAGCAGCTTACGAATTTAAGTAACCTGCGGCCAAACGCTTTGTATAAACTAATCTGGAAATATGTGTCTGTTCGTGTGATTATCGAATCAAACCTGAGAGGTTAGTGCATAGCATACGTCGAGATGCAATGTGTTACGGACATGATGTCCGCATTTATCCCTTACTAGCGATCCGCCCCGGCTTCGCACGGGTACTATATTGTACATATAAACCTTCCTCTTGATTCACACTACCCGTTGCATAGTTTTAAGATCTAAGCATACATAGGGACAGACAGCGGAAAGCCACTTTGTTTTATACTACGTAGAGATATAATACAATGTTGTCCCGGCTACCAAGTGTAACAGTCTATTCTAGTTATGTTAAAAAGTGTAAGGTAAACGCGGTAACACCTTATGTAAAAGAAATATGAGTTAGATTCGAACAGAGATGACTTTTCTGCATTCGAATTTAAGCCACTGTCACTTTGTCATAAAGTGCCCATCCCGTATATCAGTCCAAAAAAAAACAACCAACCAACAAAACAACTTGAGGACTAAGACCTTACTTTGACGATTACTGGCATTACTGCAGAGGGTCTGGTCAAATACTTTGTAAGACCGCTATGACAAGCATCATGCGAATTTCCTCTGATTGCCCAAGCTTTTGTACAAATTTCACAGACGGCATACAACATTTTATGCAATTTAATTGACTGGGCCTTTGTAGGTTAAACGAATAATTTAACTTTGAAAAACTACATAAGTAATATATTTATTGAGTACTAGCTTCTGCTCGCGACTCCGTCCGCGTGGAACTCGTTTATATCGCAGCTCCATACTAAACTGTTACCCCCCCATTTTACCCCCTTAGGGGATGTTTTCGGGGATAAAAACTATCTTATGGCACTTTCCATCCCTTCAACTATCTCCACATAAAAAATCACGTCAATTCGTCGCTCCGTTTTGCCGTGAAAGACGGACAAACAAACAAACACACACATACACTTTCCCATTTATAATATTAGTATAGATATTTAAACAATACCTACTACGTTGCTCGAGGTACATAGACCCTCACTTTCGCATGTGTGCTTGCCTTGAAGGCAGGCCTAGCTGTAGTGCTTGAAATAAAAACATCGGACTAGTATTTGTGAAATAATTTCGACATTCGTGCGTAGCAAGCATACTTATAGCATCTTCGATGTTACTTGCCGCGCACAGTAAAGGGGTTTGGGTAAAAATGTCGTAATTTTTTAAGATGAGCGGACATTCGTTAAAGTTGTAGAATAAGATAGATCTACTCAAAACTAACATATTTTGTTATAGAAATACACTGAAATGCATCGGAGCCGACATGTTTGCAATATACATATATTTATTCGCAGGTCATATTGAAAAGTTAGGTCCTGATTATTAAAAAACATTCTTGGTCGCTGCAAAAAAATAAAAACAACATTTATTCTCATACAAAGTTACCCAATGCAATGAAATGTAGGTACTAGGTACTTGTCGTTCATTCAGCACGTTTAGATGGTTCTTACCAAAACGGAGGTAGTGAAAATTATGTGCATGTAAAATATTTAATTGTCATACCTCTAGTCTAAACAAACAAAGAGATAAATACCTCCTCTAATCTCTGTCCTTTTAGCATTTGATCTCTCTGTCTGACCTTCATATATCATGCACTCCCCTCGCGGTTAGCCTGCGGTTTCACCTACATCTGCGTGAACAGCTCTTGTTAGTGTAACTTAAATAGCAGCATTGTAAATTAAACCTAAAAGACTGGAGACGAGGGTGCATTTTTATCGGGTAGTCTATAAATACCTTATCAAAATCACCAGTGTACTGACGAATAAATAAACCTAAAGTTTTACACAATGAAAATTAAAATGCAATGACAATTGTCGCAATAGTTTTGTTTACAATAAAGAATGACAATCCATGTCAATAAGAAGTCATTTGAATTTAAACAATAGAATACAATTTCTTATTATGATATACCTTTAGTGCTTCATAACTTCATACGTCTTTGACGACAATAAATGGCAAAATTCACTGCCGCTTTTAAAATTCTACATTGAAAGTATCAGATGACCTTTCGTTTTAAATATAAGGCTCGGAAGCGGTCATATTCATATCACATTTAATATTATCGTTACTCGTATATCAATAAAATGACGGATATGATGTACTAGTACATAGGTACTAACTCTAACCGATTGAATGAACTTCGTACCGCGCGCCAAACTGGATTTTTCAAACTTAATTACTTACCTTTTATAACAAAAACTGAACGTAACTATTACTTACTATTACTCAACAAATTTTTTTCACGTTTGATTAGTACGTTTTGGACTTTAAGTGGGCTTCGGCTCTAAGACGGTTAAAAAAACACGTTGTATCAATGATCATACTCTTCCTTCTAAATGATCTCAGATGAAGCAAAGACGTAATTGCGTTTCTGTTAAAAGCGATATAGATATAATTATATTATGCGAAAACAAATAATTCACTCACCTGTAAAAAAAACAACAATTAAGACCTTTAATTCCAGGTCTTAATGAAATCACACGTAACTAATGAAATAATATACCTGTCTTCCATATAATGTCACAGTCGCAGCTGGCAGACGTCAGCTATTAGCTTAAAAATAAATGAAGTAAAGAGGTTACACTAGTAAACGAGTTTATACTTTTGTATATATAATGATCTTTCCATCATCATCATGAAGTGAGGGGTGAAAGTTTGTAAGGAGCTACGGTATATAAGTTCCACGCATGCGACGTCTGGGCCAAGGGTTAGTGTATAATATGTACCTACGCAGAATGCGTTTAGTGTAACTAGAGCTATAAATTGCCTCAAAATGTTCGTAAATTACTTTTGGCCACAAATTGCCTTTCTGAGTAATATTTCTCTTCCCATTCCAATTTCCTAAAGATTACCTTCTAAAACATAAAAAGGGAAATCTTTTTAGCGCCCGATAAGCGTTATGGGCTAAGCAGCTGCCACTTTAACAAATTATTGGGAGATTTCCAAAAAAAAGTTGTCACCCCTAAAAGAGGGTAAACGTCTTATTTGATAGCATGATTTTGTCGGGGCGCACAGAGAATGTTAAATTACTGGCGAAATGAAAGATAATAGCGCCCCCTTACGGTGGGGGAAACTTGTTCCACTTTCGGGGAAAAGTTTGTTCCCCAAAAGATTTTGAAATGCAACCCCTGGGGTGATGGGAAGTTTTGAGTTTCATGTTATTTATTCATAGGTTTGCTATAAGTACTTATTGCATTAAGAGATTATGGGAGACCTGCTGGTGGGCTGTTCTCTCTATCTATTTAGCTGCTGGAGAAACGTGGAGTACCCTAACTTTGATTGGTGCTTGTCAAGGATTTATGTTTAGGGATTGGCAAATAAACCATATTTTTCACTTGAAATTGAACAATTTATTGTGAACTAATACGAACGCATAGTAAAATTTAGGATAAATATTTGTAATATTAATGTAATATATATCGTACATAACAAAACATTGACGATATAAGCGATAACTAAGTTCACCAACATTCGATAAAGCCACAGTAATTAGAATCAAGTGTAATCAAGTCTTATTTACACACGGACATGCCGACAGTGAACATTAATAATTACATTATCAAAAAATATTAAAGCTATACAAAACATGGCAAAAGACAACAGTCTTAGCACTAGAACATCATCATCTCTGTTGTGCGTCATAATCCAGATTCACACAATTTCTTATAAAATGTTTCAAATGCTGTGATTATTCGGTTTTTACTGCCAACCGATTCACAAAGGATCCTAAGTAGAATTTACTGTATGAGGTTAGTGCACATGAAGGAAGAGAGAATACGCCATTATGACTCTCGATATGGTTGTCTAGGAGGAAGACGGAGGAAGACTTGATCTTGCTTCAATTTAACAATCGAGTTAGTACAAAAGCTACATTTAACAATCTCAAACGAAAGAGTCACTTATACATCAAGTGTAAGTTTTGATAGTATAAAAGTACAAAATGAGTTGAAGTATAACAACATCATCAAGAATTTGGGTGGGTTGCACCGAACAATTTGTAACCGTAAGCGGCGTTCGTTAAAATCTGAAAGTTTGTCAAGTTTCTATGGAATGACAGCTACCGGCGCCATATATTACGTTGATCGGTCTGCAATCGTAGTCTGGTGCAACTCGCCCTTAATCAAAGTGGAATTATTTTGTAATACGTCTGTATTCACAAAGTGTTACAACGTCCATTTTATAGCATCTGAGCACATAAGAAGCAACGTTTAGAAAAATACAACGGTAACCTCATTGGATTAGTGCAAAAGCCTTAACTATATAAAAACGAGTATATCTAGAGTACAAAAGCAGTCTCCAGATTAAATTCGGTAACGTTAAAGGTAAGTAAATGCTATTTAGAAATTTAACACTATTTGTTCGATCGGTCCATTCAATCCTCACATTAAAAGTCACTAATTTCGGGGTCTGTATCGGCATACTTGCATGCGAAGGGGTTCCGGAGCCAGGAACAGAAGGAACGGTCACTATGTTGTTTGTATTTGGCCGTCGTATGTTTCTTCGCGTGTGCTCGGGCTACGGCCGCTCGTCGCGTCGGATAAGAGTCCAAAGACGATGCATCTGAATCTCTTGGAACAGAGTCGTAGCCAGACTCAGCTCGTCTCGAAGTAGCTGCGGGACTGTGTTTTCCCGTCCTCGGCGTAGACTCGTGACCACTGTCGTAACCATCTGGTTTAGAACTGCCAACAAGTCTAGCTACACTTTTATCACCTTTCTCATTTTTGTCTGAACGAGGCTCAGTTGTTACTACAGGAGGCGTAACTTCAAGGTGGAGATTTGATTTTAACTCTCGAAAGTTGTTCGATGGAGCACCATTACCCGGTATTCGCTTTTCTTCCCGGAGATTTGGGTCAGACGCTCCATCAGGATGCCTTAACGACGCTATTCTAGCGTCCGTTATATCGTTTCCCCTGTATCTCTCAAAAGGGCCATAGGCTTCGTTCTGTGCACAGTCTTGAAAAACACCACACTCTCCCACCGCACTACCCGGTCTAGACATAGTTCTCTTGCAACTATCACATATTTTATCACTAGGTCGATATGCAGGTTCACTGTAAACTGAGCCGTCACCGTGAAATTCTTCCGTGTCTCGGACATTACATAGGGACAATGACTGGAACTGCGGAGCGATTCGTGTGTTGGGTAAATCGTCGTTGTCTAATATTTTCCGAGAACCGTACAGTTCTGCTAGCCCTAGCATATCGTCTATTCTTGAACGAGATGATGGTAAACTTTCGTGAGGATTTATATCACCACTTAGGGCATATTCGTAACAAAAATTCTCTGTATAAAACCCAAGAGTCCGTCTAAGATATGCTTCATTTCTAATTTGTCGTTCGACTTCACTATATAAAGATAAGGTATCTGTAAATGTTGATGCTACAGTTAAATTTTCTTGACTAAGAATCCTAAGAGGATGATCTTCCGCATCTTCTTGATCGGCATCCAAGAGATGATTATCCGTGTAACCCATACATAGTGCGATGTCTTCTTCGGTTACTTGTAGGCAACTATCTTGCATTGGAACTGCTTCTAACAGTTCCTCTATTTCTATTATTTCTAAGATTTCATCATCTTCTTCTGCGAGCCTGCTTAATCCATGAGCATCTATATCTCTGCTGTGGTTAGAAATTAATTCATCATCCATTCTCATACGTTCCTTGTATTTACTATCTAAGCTTTCCATAGATACTTCTCTACTACTTAGACTACTAGGTTGTATTAGAGGCAGGGCGGGAGGAATTTCTGCTAGTTCCTCACTATCATCGTCATCATCAATATCATTCTTTGCTTGAAGTTTGCTAGCAGGTTTCTTAGGAGTCTGTGTTTCATTGACTGGTGGACCTATATTTTCCTCTTCTATTGAATTACCCTTCGAAGCAGCTTTCAGACCAGTTCTTACTGTCGACTCCTCAACGTGTATGCGTTTGGTACAATCTTTTAAAGGTTCCATTTTGTGAGTCGCTTCCGGTTCTTCTGGAACTTTTTGCGTTTGATTCTTGTGACTGGGTTGACTCTTATGACTAGGGGAATTGTGACGAGATTTGTGAATTTGTGATGTTTGGTTTTCAACCCATTTTCTAATCATATTCTTTTTATGATTGTCCATGTATCCGTATCCAATATTTTCATTACCATGTGCACCAAGAATACCGATCTGCAACGGTAATTGGTTTGGTTGTATTGGTACTGATTCAAATTGTAAAGGCAATTTTGTTTCTTGCATTGGTCCGTCAATCCATGTTTCACGTTGTTTTTCTTGAGTTTCTTTTATTATGTGCCTTACTTCAACCAATTTCGATTTTGATATTCGAGGTCCATCTATCCATTGTTCATCACTCGTACTTTTACCATCTTCTGTATGTTTTGAACATGCTTTTTTAACAGGCGTCAGTTTAGAGGAAGCGGAATGAACTGGTGAAGCTTTTGGAGTATGACTTGAAGATTGTAAGGCAGTCTTCATAGGAGAAGCTTTAGGAGAGGAGTGCAATTTATGGACAGGGCTTTTTTCTTCAATAACTTTTGATAACGAAGATTTATGTTTATGTTCTAACGCTGAACCTCTCAGCGCTTTACTTATAACCCCTCTGTTATCACCCGAGTTCATGTGAGGTATATATACTGGGGGATGTTCTCCATCAGTTGCATCATCTAACGGACCGACATAAATGACAGTGTCAGCAGACAAGTCACTGCTTGAAGGGTCGGGCTCACTGCTGCTGGGTTTTGATGCATCTTCTCCAGAACTGCCTCCAGATCCTGCGTTATTATTAGCCGAGTATTTAATTTTTCGTCTTCTGAGCCTGTGTATTCGCGATGCTAATTGTAATGTGGTCAATGTATCTGAGTAGTTTTGTATAGTTGGTGAAACGTGAACTATCATAGCCGTATGACATGTCAGCGATCCAAGGCATTCCTTTAATACGTGTGTGAGATTGTGATCTCTGTACGGTAAATGTCTTTGCCCATTAAATATTGCCAGTAATATATTTCCTAGACCAGAAAGCGGGATTCCTCCGCTAGCTTTTCCTCGTTCTGAGTTTCCTAAGTCAATTAAATGCAGGCGACTCCGACCTCCGGCGACTGTGAACAAGAAACTTTCATTAGTTTACTCATTTAATCAGCCTTAACTTTGATCTGTAGTGATTCTCGTAAGAGCTAGTTCTATTTTCCTAGTTTAATTAAAAATCTTCGAACGCGAAATATACATCTATACTCGAAAACCTAATTCAAGACCAACGTGGGTTGCCACTAAAATTAAATATGTTTACGGTGGTATATTTTCACTTTTTAAAAGGCCGCATCAAGAAATTTTATTTATTGGTAGTTTTAAACCTACGATTTATAAATATACAAGTTAATTCTTACTTATTACAAACTTATTTACAAAAATACAAGATGCCCTGTTAAATATTTAACCATAGAAGATTTTTGGTAGAAAAACTGTTATTGCACTTGTAATACTTCAGGTATTCATAACATTTGGTACGATTTATAAACAATGGTCGTGAACAACGTTAGATGTAATTTAAATATTATGCCATGCGTTTAGCTATTCGATGCACATGTGGTTGGATTGTTACATCTATACGACACACCCAATTATGACTTCGACATGTTGTACTGACAAACTGTGGTGAAATCGTATAATCTGTAGACCCCACCAGCCATGACCCCATAGATTAGTAATTGTCAATCTGTCATTTTATATCTAAATAGATTTATGAAATGTTTAATAAGTAATTTTTGTTTTGCGATATTGTTATTGTTTTTGAACGATATAAGGTAGAAAAAACAACTACTTTTTAATAATGCGTATTGTTGAATGTAACTTAGAATATTGAAAATGTTGGCCATATCCACGAATATTTACTATGAATTGATGATCAATGCAAAAAGGTTGGCTACATCTGACATTTTCGATTGACAATGACATAAGTGGCTTTGACACTTAATGACAGTGACATATCTGTCGTAGTTTTTTTGGTCTTGAATTAGGTTTCCGAGTAGACCTTATTATATTATTTATATTCCACATATTGGTCTTTGTTTTAACACATTTACTGCCATAAATCGCTACTCGGTACGCTCGTAGCCGATCATGTGGATTTCTCCGTATGTAGCGGAAAGCGCCTTCGGCGTAGGCGTACGCTGGGCGGATTCGTGGCAGTGAAAGCGTTAAGACTGTAAAGTGGTCGCCGGGTGGTTTAGGAGGCCATTGATCTTTAAGACATCAGTCAAAAATAAAACCTACTGCTATTTGGCAACTAACCGGGCACTTTCAATAAAATAATATACAAATAGCATTTCAAATAACCTACCTGCGCCTTTTCCACCAACACTGTATTGGTACACATGTAGCGTGTATAAGAGATGGCTATCCTTGCCCTCCTCCCTCGCCCCTCGCGTCGCCATCGCTGCGTCCAGGTAGAACGCTGCTTTCTCGGCGCTGTGCACGCGCAACTCAGACTGGTTTTGTAGATGCGTGCCGAAGAGAGGGTCGTCTCGGAGGTAGACGCCAGGCGATTGTTCCGTGTCTGTTGAATATGCGAGAACGTTTTTTAAGGAAATTAAGTAAAATTGCTGGCTTGCACGATTTAACACCAACAGTTGCAGGTGAAAATGTTTGCTAGTCAAATTCGAATCGGTGGCATCTGAGAGTTACTTTCATGAACCGCGACTCAAAAGACATTGTAGAGTCGTGCGCCCACGATCTCAACAAGTGACATACAAAATTAGAACATTGTTTTCACTCACGAAACTACCCATCATTTATTCATCCCAGATATTATCTGCAGTTAACTCACCATTTTGATACGGCGTCAGTAGGTCTCTGATTTGATTGGTATTAGTACAGAGCTCGACTGCGGACACTCGGATGGAGAACCTAGTCCCGCACTTGTGGCGTTGCTCGGCGATGCCCCGGAACAGCCAGGCGATGGCGCAGGGGATGGCACCCAGCGCCGCCGCCGAGTCCGGTCGCCCCAACATTGTGTACGATTTACCTGGAGGTTGAAAGAATCATCGTATAATCGAAGAGGTTTTATTGACCTGTTCGTGGTTCCCAATAATGCTGTCAAATTGATATTTATCCTTTGTTCGTACATGATATTACAATCATCAAGAATACATTTCATAAGTGCCAAATAATCTGACTGCAAACATAGATAATTGAAGAAAATCATTCAGGTTGCGTTCCATATATTTAGTGCTAAGTATCAATGCCATCATACAATATTGACTTCGTCATTCAACTTTAATTCAAGTCTATTTATACCGCACTCCGTTCAATCAATTCCCAGATTTCCATTTCCGAAAAAGTTTTAGTATTCAAAGCTGGTGACGACAAAGCGGACCGCAAGTTATTTTACTACTTATCAAGTGAACTATAAAGTGCGGCGCGAAGTTTCGCCCGCCTCGCCTCGTCGCCTCCGAATTTGCATCGAAATGGGAAAGAGTCTGAGTCTTAATTGAAAGTTTGATAAACGCACAAGGTGAGAAAGTGGCTTCTTCGTAAATAACCAAAACTTCTATTACCTACTCTGAATGAAGTTCCAAATCAAAGAGATTGAAATGGGACGAAGAGGCTACTACCTACCTACGCCAGTCCAACGAGACGAGTGTCAAGCATTCTTGGCGTTGCCTTGTGTAGGCGATGCTATATTATACTCTGAAGTGAATGACTGAACCATCATTCATGTCTTAAATAGGAATGCTCTTAATAGTTACTGCCACGTGCGAAATAAAAAGTAGTGATTTTCTGCCGCAGCAAATGAATCAGAGCATGCATAATTATGATTTTGAACTGATTGTTACCTCAAGTACCATCAGTGACTTCACGAAACTGTATAATTTTTCTGTGAAATGATGAATGAATAAAGAGTTTGCCTGCATTTTACTTTCGATCTTCAGCAAAAAATTAAAAAGAAATTGTGCATTGCACAGAGATTTCATCGAGCGAATTAGGTCACGATTTTAATGCTCTGCAAATCGCCTTTGCGATTCGGAGTAATCCCGCCCATGATAATAATCCGTAGGAACAATAAGGAGGCTTATATTTTCATTATGGCGATAATTCAGATCGAGGTAAAGTAACAAGCCTCTTCTTACCCCTACCTCGAGGATTATGGTTTTAAATGCAAATTGAATGAAAGCTCGCCAAATGAAACTTCTCCGGGAGCCAGATCCCACTAAAACCGAGCTTAGAGAACATGCCGCTTATTTTGGGGATTCCCAAACTGAGTGAATAATTTCCTATCTTGTTTTAATTACCGCCACGTATTTGAGTGTGCACATACTGATCGAGTTTGAATTAACGCTGTAAAGCTCTGCGATAATAACTTGCAGTCAGTCAAGTACGTAAATAAAATACACGCCGCGATCCATAGTAGAAGATTTGCCCTTATTGGACATATTTGACGAGTGTCACCTGACATTGACAATTCAGTCTAGGTACACTGCTAGGTCGGCAAATAGGTAGGTTAGGTAGTTTCCAGCGTATATATAGTTAATTCATTGTGCTGAAGTAGGCGATAGGAACATCAATTTGAATTTGGTTAAGTACATGGTTACTGTAAAGACAAATGAACTGTAGAAACCATTATTCTTAGAGTCAGATTTCGGCTGATGTCAGATTTACTGTGGAAAACGTGGTTAGGCACTATTGCAGCGCGTTTCTAATGGTGTATTATAATAGGTAGACTATTAAAGGTAGGTATATTTTACCTAGTCCTGCGTGTCCGAAGCAGAAGAGGCAACCGTCAGTCCCATTGATCACCGCGTGGATGACGTCCGTGAGAGCGCTCGAGCATATCTCCGTCTGGAACAAAAAACAAATCCCTTTTAGTACATACCCTCCCATACTCATCTTTGTCTGACCTGATCCTGTATCATGGCCGGCCTTATCACGCGATAAGTGACAAGATAGGAGCGTCGCCTCGTTCTATCGAACGGTGTCAGCCAGTAACGGGCGCTAAGGCCCGACCATGATAAGGGGTCTGGTATTTCTAACCATGACATAGGCTATGTTATCCATGGTATTCGAGAGACATACTCGTATTGCATGGACATGTTTTCATTATTTTCTCTATATTTCAATGTTTGAATGACATTTATTTTACAATATTAAATAATCACTATTCTACAATTGTTAGCAGAAAATATGATGACTGTTGTAATGTGTCTCTTTATACAAAATAGTCATCTATTTTTAAATTAATTTATATTAGTCGTACTTAAAATAAACAATAGAAAACTATTCAAAGTACCTGCCTAAGTCTACTGTGTTTACGTTGACCTTGTTTTAAATGGAACGTTGAAATCCTCGCCACGCTATCGCCAGGGTGAAACGTAATGCATTGAATAATTTAAGCAAATCTGCCACTTACATAATGTTTACGTTGCAAAGCCGGGCTGAGCCGCGGCATACCTCGGGATCCATCGGTAGACCTCGCCGGCCTTCGCTACACCTCCGGAAAACTCGTGTTTTCTTTCGACTCGAGATAATTAAAAAGGCTTAAGGCGAGCGCCGAGATTACATGGCTTGCCATATTGTTGTTTCGAAGTTGCCTCTTTATAATATTGCCATACCTTGTTCGCTTACAACGTTACTATGCTGCAATATCTAGTTATTAGGTGACACGATTGGTTAATTTTGTTTTACTCTATAAGGTTCCATAGGTACGTATTCTTAAAAAATTGTGAAGTTTCAAATGTAAGTAGGTACTGGTAGATTCATCAGGTATGCAATGGTCAGGTATTAGATGCCGTAAATTGTTTATGACGGATATAATCGGTCTTTAGAGTCTAGTTAGTAAGGGCGGGCGTTGACTTGGCAGGTACAGCGGTTTATTATGTTTACTGAATAATAAGTAGGATTAAATCCTCTTCTTAAAATTAACATCTTGTTTGTAAACAAAAAGATAGGAGCGTACAGCGGGCAGATATATCTTTATGTAGCGCTTTTACTTATATGTATTATTGTAACTAGGTGTTTTTTAACTATCTTTTAAATTAGCCACAATTCACGAGATTAAATCAAACGTGGTTGAATAATATTAATAGACGTAATGCGTAAATCTTTGTCAACATCAAACTACATATATTTAAAAGATAATTACTCAGTCCCATTGTCTATATTCCTTATTGAAAAATATCAAATTTAAACGCGATTCAGTTACTTAATAAAACTATATTACGCATTAATTATTTAAATTCCTTCTTAGCAACCCCACTCGAACAATTCATTTGGCGAGAATATTGAAATTGTTTTGAATGAAAATTTTAATGGCCCCTCGTCGCTAATTGAAAGCGTTTAGATCCGGCGTAAGAGGGCAAGTTAATTATTTAAAAAATACAGCAATTTGTATGAGAGGTGTTTTATTCAGTTAACAAATTGAGAGAGTTATGAATATAAATTTTCGCCTTTACGTACCTTTACATAGCCGTACGTAATACTTCATAAGTATTTATGAACGCATCAAATGAACTAAAATTAAAATGGAATAAATGGTTAGTTGATCACAGAATCTCGTGTGGATTTGATAACTCTAGATTGAATAAGAATTTTATTATATTATATATTTCTAAGAAGAACCATTTAGATTGAAGATTAGGTTCTCAATTCGGCTGTATTTTTTAACCGACTTCAAAAAAAAGGAGGAGGTTCTCAATTCGGCTGTATTTTTTTAATTATTATTATTTTCAATGTTTGTTACCTTAGAACTCCGTCATTGATGAGCCGATTCGAAAAAACTTTTTTTTGTTCGTATGTATATTGGTTACGCTCGACTGGTGTCGAAGACGTAAATTTAAAATAATATAAGTTGAAGGACCTTGCGCATCTACACTAGGTAGATGAGTGAATCGTGAGGTTGCAATATCTAAACCTTTGTATTTTTACGGCAATTTTATTTTACAGCAATACGCGATTATCACCTACGCACACAATTATAGGAATACAGGATAAAATAAGGAGTTTCGCATGATAATTGAAAAATACCTTCAGTTAATTTCTTCACTTTCATGGGTGTGCGCACAGAACAGCGACCAGCTTCTTCGGAGTACCCTGGCCAGGGTTATGAGTCACAGCTTCTTCAATCACGTTGGCTATATTTTAGTATGTCACAAGGTGTCCCAAAATGCACTGATGAAAGATGCTAGTTCATCAAATATTAAAATTCACAAAAAAGGACGAGAGTGCGCGCGCGCGTGCGCTACATCTCGACGCGGAAGGACGCGAAGTGAGTGCTTTTTCAACAGTCCCGTGCTTTACTATAAGCTCATTTCGTTAATAAGAGCATGTTCTAGTTGTACTATTTTGACACACGCAGCGCGTCATGCGAGGGAAAGGAACGGATTCATAGGTATAATATGTGCGTAGATAATAAAATACGATCAACACGGGTCGCAAGATGTCGCTGCAGTATAGATTAGAAAAAAATGAAGTAATCCGCGCGAACATTCCCGCCAGCATGAAGGGAAGCCTTCATAGAAAAATGTGAGTAAAACAATTAAGACCAAAAAATATATACTTCTAACTATAACTATTACTATTAGGTTTCCCAAAATTCATCTTATATTTGATTGGACAAGGTGCAATGCGGGCCTATTGGGCATAAGTAAAACCCAGACGATGTTTTGACTTTAGCAACTCTCATGATCCCATCATTACTGGGGTAAATCTCTTCGACTACACCAAAAGGCCAATAAAGCGGAGGTACGTTTGCGGTTTGAACTATAACGATTGTCCCTATCACTATTGGAACCGCAGGAGTATTCCATTTAATTCGTGTATGTGACGTGCTTAGATGCTCACGATGCCAACGTGTCCAAAATGACTGTTCCATATTACCCACGGAGGGAGGCACGATACAACAACATGAGACTGAAGAGAAGTTATTAACGGTGGCAGGAGCGTTGCCCATAATAACATACCCAAGTACAGTGCTTATAGCGCATGGTGATCCATAAATACCTTGTATGCTATTGCCAAGCAATAAATGAGGAAACAACGAAGCGCCTATCAACATATCAATTTCCCCTGGGACAGCATATGTGTCATCGGCAAGTCGTAGGGAGTCAAAATATGTTAGCATCGATCTATCTACTTCTACGTTAGGCAAACGATCAGTGACTTTGTCGACTACCAGAGTGTCGAGCTCGTAGCTAATTCTTCGATCGAATCGAGAAAAGAATTTTACATTCACTTGCGAATTTAGGACTTTACTTGACCCGGCTATTCCTCTTATCATAATATTTTTCTGGCGGGCATTTAAACCTAACCGATCACAACATTGACGCGTAATGAAATTAGATTGCGACGCACTATCTAACAAACATCTAACTAAACGCTCCTGACTAGAGATGCAACGGATATCCGGTTGCTATCCGGTATCCGGCCTATCCGGCCATTATTTAACTATCCGGCCGAATACCGGATAGCTGCGCACTATCCGGCCGGATACCGAATAGTGATTCTGTTTGGTATTTAACTTTGAAAAATGGTTAGTAATACTAAAAACTTATCTATTCAGCAAAATAGGTGGGCGCACGTGTACTGCATACGAAATAGTTCCGTACACTGACTTAATAAAACTCGTTTCTTGCCTAGAAAACGGTCCGCGCGAACCTACAATACGTAACAGGTTGAAACCTGCACGACGCGCCCGCCGCCAAACTAAAATGTAGGTATCGTTTCGCCGGCCGAATATTCGGCGGCCGGATACCGGATATTCGGCCGATGATCAGGCCGAATATCCGGTATCCGGTATCCGGCCAAACAACTATCCGTTGCATCTCTACCTGACCATTCGAGTCTTGAATTATCACGCGCGCTGTTGCTAACAACTCGGTAGTCGAAACGTTGCAAGGCTCTACATAACTGCACTTATTAACCGAATACTGCATGTGAGCGGTAACCCTATCGGTTGCACTAGAGCGCGGCCCTGGCGGCGGCGCTTGATTCGATGACGCGGGAGGACGAGACACATCTGCGCGCACGCCGGTAGTAGACATCGGCTGCGACGGCGGCGAGGGTGCGAAAGAAATATTTGAATGCGAGGTTGGCAAAATCTGCGCGGGTTGGACAATAGCGAGAGCGAAGCAGGAAGTCCTTAATTCCTTTGACCGATTAGAGTGCGGCAATTGACCATGGAAGGTTTCAGTAGACAACGCGGGAACAGAAACACTGTTATCGAAATGTAACATCGAGTGATGTTTGTTGTGGCAATTGCGGCACGAACTTGCGGAATTGCAATTATTTATTCTATGTTTGTAACTTAGACAGTTCAGACAATAGTTAAATGTTTTAACAAAACTATATCTCTCATGAGGCGTCAGGTTTTGAAAGCCCGCGCACTTATATAGTTGTTCATGAGGTGCGGGTGCGTCGCACAGCGAGCAAGTTTCCGATTTAATATTGTTATTGTTACCGAGCGGCCGCGGAGGCGAGAGAGGCCTCGATGTAGAAGGCACATCTTCATGCGCAGCATTAAAATATGAATGTGTATTCTTTGTACACTTCGGAGGGTCGAAGTATTTGGGAACTTGAGAATTTTTAGCACTACTAGAGGTTCGTTGCAAGATTTTTACCTGATCCCGTAAGAAGGTAATCAAATCGTCAAAAGTAGGTATTTCTGTACCTCGGCTATCCATTTCAAATGCGCGAATCATATCAGCGTCTACCTTTTTCGATGCAATATGAAGCAAAATAAAATCACATAAATCGGGCAATTTTAACCCTTTAAGCGCGGCGACTGATGACGACAGTTTGTCAACGAAATTGTCCAAATTTTCAGAACTGACCGTACTCAACGGCTTCAAATTTAACACTTGATCTAAGTATGCAGTGCTTTGCATGCGTTTGTCGTCATATTTGCTAACTAAATTGTTAAAAATTATAGAATAATTTTCAGCGCAAGGCGTCAAACCGGCGCAAACTGATTGTGCTCTACCAGTTAATTTACCTATTAAGTAGTATAGTTTTTCTGCGTCACTAAGGCTATGATTTTCGTGAACCGTTGTTTTAAAACTAGCGTAAAACAAAGGCCAACCACGTGGGTCACCGCTGAATTCGGGAATTTCTATCGGAGGAAGTTTGGGACCCACTGGTTTGACATCTAACGAGTGCATAAGTGAACCAAGATCTGGTTTTACGAAGCGCGGGGAGGTCAGCTTAGAATGCTGCCTTTTTATTCGACAGTACATATCTTCGAATTGCGACCAAGAACTGTAGTCCGGTTGCACATTGGGAGTAACTGTCATTTGTAATTCGTTTATTCGTTCAAGCGTTTGCAAGTAATTCTCTCTAATCGAGTCCAATGTTTCGATACTACAGAGAAAATCTTCAATATTTATGTCGTCATCCAATTTTTGAGACAAAGCTAAAATTGACTGTGCTCGCGTGAAATACACGGCACGTCTCGATTCTAGGTTTCGTAATTTCTGTTCAGCCATTTTGGATCGAGAACGTGTTGTAATTGCGGGCGAAATTATTGCGACTTTACCTTAACGTCGTACTAGTAAAATTACTGCACGCATAGAGGTATAACTTATACTATTCAACACGACGCGTAAATAAACTTAAAGCAACCACGAATGCTTATTGTTTATAACTAGAATATGAGAGCGACGAAACTAAATACGAGTACTTAATACTTAACAATAACAGAGCGGCACCAGCCCAAAGAGGCGCCGGCGCAATCAAAGTAACTCAAACCTAAGCGCGTAGCGGAGACACCAAACAAATAGGTGCCGTACGTGTGAACAACTATGTTATCTAAGAATCGAAGCGTAAGCGCGTATTATCTATTCTATTCTAAGTTATTCTATCCGTGGTGAGGATGCCAAAATAACTTTTGTTTCGCAATAATAACGACGTAATACCCTCTAAAATGCGAGCAAAACAAACTAACCAAAGCGACGACGTTATTCCTACCAAAACTGAGCGATCAAACTAAACAAAGCGACAACGTCTAAGATGAGCGAAACTATCTAAACAAAACCACGACGTTATTCTAAAATGCGAGCGAATTAACTAAACAAAGCGACAAAGTTATTATATCTACTAAAATGCGAGCGAAACTATCTAAACAAAGCGACAAAGTTATGCGAGCGAAACAAACTATGATATATTAACCTAGGAGCGATTTTCAACGAAATAAAATACCTACCTAACTAACTAATGATTTAGGTACTTGGGTAGGCGCGGCGCGAGATTTTCTATTAAAAAAGCACAAAGCGACGAAATATCACGAAAAAAGAGAGCGGCTATGATAGCGAACAAAACAAAGCGAAATAGAATATCTACCTTAACTATTTTATAGGTAGATAAGCGCGGGGATTACTACTATACTATGAAACTAACAACTAACATTGCCTAAGCGCGGTTCATATCCGGTTCGATCCGGACAAAAAAAATGGTTACGCTCGACTGGTGTCGAAGACGTAAATTTAAAATAATATAAGTTGAAGGACCTTGCGCATCTACACTAGGTAGATGAGTGAATCGTGAGGTTGCAATATCTAAACCTTTGTATTTTTACGGCAATTTTATTTTACAGCAATACGCGATTATCACCTACGCACACAATTATAGGAATACAGGATAAAATAAGGAGTTTCGCATGATAATTGAAAAGTACCTTCAGTTAATTTCTTCACTTTCATGGGTGTGCGCACAGAACAGCGACCAGCTTCTTCGGAGTACCCTGGCCAGGGTTATGAGTCACAGCTTCTTCAATCACGTTGGCTATATTTTAGTATGTCACAAGGTGTCCCAAAATGCACTGATGAAAGATGCTAGTTCATCAAATATTAAAATTCACAAAAAAGGACGAGAGTGCGCGCGCGCGTGCGCTACATCTCGACGCGGAAGGACGCGAAGTGAGTGCTTTTTCAACAGTCCCGTGCTTTACTATAAGCTCATTTCGTTAATGAGAGCATGTTCTAGTTGTACTATTTTGACACACGCAGCGCGTCATGCGAGGGAAAGGAACGGATTCATAGGTATAATATGTGCGTAGATAATAAAATACGATCAACACGGGTCGCAAGATGTCGCTGCAGTATAGATTAGAAAAAAATGAAGTAATCCGCGCGAACATATATGTATACTTCCAGGTGGGTCCCATTTTTACCCGACTGCGCGACGCAAAGGAGGGTAATGTGTTTATCAGCCTATATATGTATGTATGTATGTATGTATGTATGTATGTTTGTTCCTATGTGGCACTCCAGAGACCAAACGCGTGAACCGATTTTGATAATTCTTACGTCAATCGAACCGTCTTACTCTTGCGTGTGTCACTAAAGACATGACAGTAATCAAAATTCAATATGACGACAATCAGACGCCAAAATTGAAAAAAAAATACAAAAACAAGTGAACGAAATATGTCGAGTGGGGTATCACTGAATAGGTATTTAAAAATCAGTTATAGGTTTCTTTTACAGTTTTTCATTTAGAGTGACCATTTAAATTCTATAACGTTATAAAGTTATAGTAATTCTGTTCAGTATTAATACTGCTCTGCGCGACGCAAAGGAGGGCCAATGTGACTATGTGACTAATTCAATTTGATTAGAATAGGTACCTAAGAAAAATTTTATAAGCTTCGTGAAGTAATATAAGAATTAAATAAGAAAAAGTAAACGCGGTACTTGGTTGAAAAAGCTATCATTATTTATATCACGGTTGTATAAAATTCTATTGACAAACCCAGAGTGCTTCTGCTTCAAATAGTTTTAACGACCTAAAGCGTCACTGACAGCTTACGGTGAGATATTACTTCATTTGGAATAAATAAATAAATAAGAGATAAACACATTACCTACCCTCCTTTGCGTCCCGCAGTCTGGTAATTAATACCTACTTATTTTACTTTCAACGTTTCCGAACACATCATCATATCAGCCGAAAGACGTCCACTGCTGGACATAGGCCCCCCCCAAAGAGTGCCAAAGTGACCGATCCAGCGCCACCCGCATCCAGCGGACTCCCGCAACCTTTACCAGGGCATCAGTCCACCTTGTCGGGGGCCTACCCACGCTGCGCCTTCCGGTACGTGGTCGCCACTCGAGAACCTTTCCGCCCCAACGGCCATCGGTTCTACGTGCTATGTGCCCCGCCCACTGCCACTTAAGTTTAGCGATCCGGAGGGCTATATCGGTTACCTTGGTTCTGCTGCGGATAGTCTCATTTCTGATGCGATCACGCAGAGAAACTCCCAACATGGCCCTCTCCATTGCCCTTTGGGTGACTTTGAGCCTTCTTATGAGGCCCATAGTAAGCGACCACGTTTCAGTGCCATATGTCATCACTGGCAACACACACTGGTCAAAGACTTTCGTCTTGAGACACTGCGGAATATTGGACGAAAAGATTTGCCGTAGCTTCCCGAACGCTGCCCAGCCGAGTCGGATTCAACGATTGACCTCTTTCTCGAAGTTGGACCTACCTAACTGGATCGTCTGTCCTAGGTATACATAATCGTCTACAACTTCGAGCGTAAAGTGTCCGATTGTAATGGGAGTTGGTACTACATGGGCATTTGACATGATCTTCGTCTTATCCATGTTCATTCTTAGACCAACTCGCTCGGATGCTTTACTGAGGTCATCGAACATCGTACTTAAGTCCTCCATGGTCTCAGCCAAGACTACTATATCGTCAGCAAACCGAAGGTGAGTGATGTACTCGCCGTTGATGCTGATGCCTAGCCTTCTCCAGTCCAGAGTCTTGAAAACGTCCTCTAGTGCAGCGGTGAACAGTTTTGGAGAAATAACATCTCCTTGCCTGACTCCCCGCTGCAGCGGGATAGGTTTCGAGTTCTGGTCCTGGAGTCGGACTGACATAGTGGTGCTCTCGTACAAACACTTCAGCACTTCGATATAGCGATAGTCAACTTGGCACCGCTGGAGAGACTGTAGTACAGCCCAGGTTTCGATCGAATCGAAGGCTTTTTCGTAGTCCACGAACGCTAAGCAGAGAGGCAGGTTATACTCCTCGGTCTTCTGTATAACCTGACGAAGCGTGGGGATGTGGTCTACGGTACTAAAGCCTCTTCGGACGACGGCTTGTTCGGGAGGCTGGAAGTCATCTAGCCTGCATGCGAGACGATTTGTAATGACCCTCGAAAACAGCTTATAGACATGGCTCAGAAGTGAGATGGGTCTGTAGTTCTTCAGCAGAGTGTTGTCACCCTTTTTGAAGAACAGCACCACCACCCCTCTGTTCCATGCCTATGGAGTTCTCCCATCCAGTAAGACGGAATCGAACAACTTCTGAAGGGCCTTAAGGACCGGTTTTCCACCCGCCTTCAGAAGTTCGGCTGTTATTCCGTCTTCACCGGGTGCGTTGTTTTTCTTGAGCTGTTTAAGAGCCATTACAATCTCGTACCGGCTGATGTCCGGGATGTCGTCGGTAAAGTGTCGGGTTAGTCTAGCTCTACGGTCTTCCGCCTGACTAACTTCGGGTCTGCGCGTTGATGTGTATAGCTGTCCGTAAAAGCGCTCTATCTCACCCAGAATCTCAGGTTTAGAGGAAATGATTCTACCATCTTCAGTTTTTAACTTCGCGAGCTGGCTCTGCTCTATAGACAGATCTCTCGAGAATACTTTAGAGCCCTTATTGCGCTGGATGGCCTCTTTTATACGATTTGTATTGAGTTGGCGCAGATCGCGGGTAAGGGACTTGGAGATCTGTTTATTGAGCTGCCGGTATAATTTGTGCTATTAATTTGGGGGGTATGTGCCATAATCGCCACGCTTGGCATGCGGGTTGGCGATCGCAGTATTTCCACCGCACTCCAGGGATGCTGCTGCCCATCCTCCGGTGGTCTTGGTCGTAGTTTTAGGACATACTCGGGTCCGTTTCCGAACACATATAAATACCTTACACATATAATTCAACGTTTCCGAACACATAAATACCTTACCTGCCTACCCTACCTGCTTGCGAAGCACGTGGAGCCGGAGAGTGTTGAGGGGCCGAGCCGGGGAGTGGGGGCGGGCTTCTTTATACAGCGAGCGACCCAAACGGGCAGACACGTGAGGGCAGACGACGTTGTTGGTTGTGTCGATTCTTTGAATTTTTCGGACTAATATATATGTCGCAGTGAAATGGTCAAAACAGAGATTTGAACAAATCCCTAAGGGATATGATCAAATCACGCAGGATGTTAAAATGGAGAATCCATTTTATCATTTACCTGATACAAATCAGTCATTTGATCAAATCTCTGAATCTGTTTAGTGAAATGACGAAATCTGACAAAAAAGGCAACTCGTTTTTTTCATTTCACTAGATTTGTTTAGTGATTTGATAAATCCCTGAAACGCGTCAGTGAATTGACGAAACTAACTCGCAGATATTGGCTCCTAAATCATTAGTCATTTAAACGGTTCTGGGACTTAGGCTCGGATGGCGGATAGGTTAGAAGATGGTGGCGGGAGCTCTGCTCCCGCCACCCTCTTCGTGGTTATTTTTTTTATAAAAGAGCGGAAAAATCTTTATCGCGTTAGTTTCGTCAACTCACTGACGCGTTTCAGGGATTTTATCAAATCACTAAACAAATGAAAAAACGAGTTGCCTTTTTTGTCCGATTTCGTCATTTCACTAAACAGATTCAGAGATTTGATCAAATTACTGATTTGTATTAGGTAAATGATAAAATGAATTGGACATTTTAACATCCTGCGTGATTTGATCATATCCCTTAGAGATTTGATCAAATCTCTGTTTTGACCATTTCCCTGCAACATATAGATACTAATGCTTAAGCTCGGATCAGAATTGTGAATTAACGATTCGTTTTATTGTTTTGTTCATACTTACTTAAACAGTTTATGTATTCTAAGTTGGTATTAGCTACTAAGAGATTTTTTTTGGGTTTACTATTAATAATAAAAGTTGTTTGGTAATAAGTAGGTACCTAGCTTGTTAGGTAATTATAATTATACCTACCTACATACGTAGAAATTTAACTACGTATAGGTAATACTAATTGAAGTAGGAACCTGTAATATCAGTTAGGGACTATTACCTTCCGTCTATTTTTTTATTTGCTATTGTAAAACACATACCTTTACCTATTGCAGATAGGTATAAGTAGATAGGTAGAAGTAGAAGCTACGGTAGCCCAGTGGTTCAGGCATGCGGCTGTCAAACGGCGGTCGTGGGTTCGAATCCCGGCTCGTACCAATGAGTTTTTCGGAACTTATGTACGGAATATGATTTCATATTTACCGTTAGCTTTTCGGTGAAGGAAAAACATCGTGAAGAAACCTGCATACATCTGCGAAGAAATTCAAAGGTGTATGTGAAGTCCCCAATCCGCACTGGGCCAGCGTGGGGACTACTGCCCGTTCCCTCTCATACATGAGAGGAGGCCTGTGCCCAGCAGTGGGACGTATATAGGCTGATGATGTGTGATGTGATAAGTAGATCAGTTAGGTAGGTACACTAGGTACAAGTTATTAAACACTGCGTCGACGGATAATTTAATGTAGGTAAGTACTTACCTGATATCTAGTTGGCGAGATAGGTAGTTAGTAGGTATATTTCTAATAAGTATTGTTTTGTTTTCGTTCATCTGCTTTGATACTTTCACATCACACCATCACATCATCAGCCTATATACGTCCCACTGCTGGGCACAGGCCTCCTCTCACGTATGAGAGGGAACGGGCAGTAGTCCCCACGCTGGCCCAGTGCGGATTGGGGACTTCACATACACCTTTGAATTTCTTCGCAGATGTATGCAGGTTTCCTCACGATGTTTTTCCTTCACCGAAAAGCTAACGGTAAATATGAAATCATATTCCGTACATAAGTTCCGAAAAACTCATTGGTACGAGCCGGGCTTCGAACCCACGACCGCCATTTGACCCCCGCATGCCTGAACCACTGGGCTACCGTAGCTTTGATACTTTATGTTTAGGAATTTAGGTAAAGTTTGT
Organism: Epinotia demarniana; assembly: GCA_945867215.1. NCBI lineage: Eukaryota > Metazoa > Arthropoda > Insecta > Lepidoptera > Tortricidae > Epinotia > Epinotia demarniana. The sequence continues at coordinate 13,832,542 of OX244260.1, read as the reverse complement.
GTTCGTACCTCTTTGTTGTAAGTAGGTAGAATTGTATAAAGTTACTTGGCGTATAGTTTGGTACATTCGATTCGTAGAAAGTAGCAACTTAATAATTAGGTACTTAACTTACTTAAGTAGGTAGGTAGCTATATCGGTTAGTTAGTGACTGATAAGTAGGTATTTACCATCCATCTTCTTTGTTTGGTATTGTAAAAGAGATAGTTAATTAAGTACAGATACATACCAATAATATATTTGATTTAGTAGCTACTAATAAATAGGTACCTCGGCGGTTTTTTTAATGTAATATTTGGCGAGGTTACTTATAAATACTTACCTAATACCATATGATTATTAATAGGTAAGTATTGAAATCCTGCATCTACTTTGCTAGTGGGTGTTTGAATACCTACATAGTTATCTAGGTGCGGTGTGAGTTTGTATTTATTGGTTGTAAGAACTTATATAATAATACTAACTAAAAAGTGTTAAATAAAAAAAATATAATTTAGAAAATAAAAAACCCGACTGCAAAAAAGCTATCTTTAGAAAAAAAAACTGAAAAGAAAAAAGCAAGTTCAGTAGTCGAGAACATTGAATCAGTTTCATGATTAACATTTCGTATTTATTTAAAGTCTAGGCTACGGCACTAATGGGTCCCGACTGTTGAAGTTGCTGTTTCGAATAAGAATGGTATAGTTTGTTTTATCTGTGTCATAACGATTCGTATGCCTCGTTCCGGATCCGTCACAAGCGATTTCGACATTATTTTTAAACTCTAAGGTCCAAATTGACATACGAAATGTTAATCATGAAACTGATTCAATGTTCTCGACTACTGAACTTGTTTTTTTCTTTTCAGTTTTTTTTTTCAAAATTCAGTTAGATGATGGGATCCATGAGGAATTGAGGGGACTCCTCAATTTTATTAGGCACGCGTGTAGTGATTTTGGTATTTTCTGTTATAACTCGTGTATTAACATCCGGAATCATAAATTTGGTGGCGAGGAATTGATAATGAAGGCCACAGATGACTTATCGAATTCCTCAATTATGTACTTAAAAGTGCAAAAGTACGTCACAGGTTCTGATAAGATTCCGTTGAAATAGGAACAAATGAAGTGCCATTGGTGATGATCTTGGGGAATCGATGGAAGTCCCCAAATATTATCGGCCCACATACAGCGATTCGGTTTTTTTCTATAGCAATCAACGCATTTGCTATCGGAAATCAGTTCATGTGGTAAATTGTAAAAAAAATAGGAAATGTTCTCGTGGCTTGGCGGAGTACTAAATTGAAGTCGGTTAAAACTTTGTTTTTAAACTAAATTATTAGACATACGTTTCATTATATTGATATTTGTACATGGGTGACAGGTGAATTCTAGTTTGTAAGGTCTACAGTTTTTCGTAGCAGATCTACGTCGTAGCGGACTCTCGTAGCTACATCAATATAGCAAAAAAAAAATGAATATATTCAAATAAAAAATCTTAGTTATAACATATCATAGATAATCGAATGCTCGTCTATTCTAATGCACTCACATTGTATTTTATTTGATGTAAATTAAATGTATTGGGAGTTAACGCATTTCTTCTCTTGGACACATGCAGTTCTAATTTTAGCTAAAATGTCGTTAAAATTCGTTTGTATCTTATCTGTCACTTTGATATTTAAATTAGTAAGAAAGGGACAAAACACGTTTCATTTAACAGAGGTAAGAAAGTATTTTAAGTTTTATGAATAAGGGGGTAAAAGTTTAGTTTATCTATGAGTCGTGTGTTACTCGAAATAAATGATTTCTATTCTTCTATTCTTCTTAGTAGATGTTTGTGGCAATAGCGGATCTATTGGGATTATATACAGGTAGGAAACAGGCTGCAGCATTAAATGTTTATTGATCTTCTTCTCTACATATTATGAACACTGTTTTTAACCCCATGACAATGTTGGCCAATTTCTGTGTGTTTATATTGGCTGAATGTCAACTTGAAGGCGCGAAGTACGAAGTCATAATTTATATATACCTATAGATGTAGATAATATAAATAATAGAAATAGAAGAGAGTAGAGACTGCTCGATCCCACAGTCAAACTGTGCAAACAGTTTTGCGGGACTCTGTACATGTCATGTTGTATTATAAGTCATAAATAAATAAATAAATATAATACCGCCTTAATTAATACTGACGCCAATGATATCGAAAGTAAAGATACGCCTGTCCGAACAATATTCGCTTGACATACTGTGACACACTGTGACAGCTGAAGACTAAGGCACGGTGGTCCGCAATTGCTAGTGTCGGGCCACCGCATTGGACGAATTACTCGTGCGCGTTGGGCCTATCTATACGAATCTCTGACTGACGCGCTTGATAATGAATGTTTATAAAAGGCCTGTTCTATACTGATTTAATACATACTGTTTATTGCTGATAAATATAAATACTAACAAACCAGCGCGGCTATCACAATTTTTCTCCAACTATCCGTCTCTCTCTTATTAGACAACTTAGAAAGAGACGTATAGTGCGAGAAAAATCGAGAGAGCTCGCGCGCCGTCTTGTGATAGCTGTGCAGTATCGTGACAATTAAATACTCAGCGTGTAATCAATCTTGCAGAAACTCAAATAAGACTTTATGGCTGAACGTGAGAACAGCGCTATGCTATGCCATTAAAAAAAGGAAGGGAGTCAGACTTTTGACGTTTGACGTTATTTTGTTGAAATTTGTTGATATATTTATTGAAATTACGCCTCAATACGAATTTATCGCATATAAGTTTCCATATCAGAATCGATATTTTTTTACGCTTTAGAATTTATATTGAAAAGAAATAAAGAAAGAAATATTTATTCGTGGACAAAACAATGCTATTGCGTTAATTTTAATATGCGTTTTGTGAAGGTCTATCACAACACCGGATCGAAATTATTAATATTGGATAGTTATGGCAAGCCCGCCATTTTGACGTCACTGACAGTTGACAGATATGGCGGCTACGACTTCAAGCAGAAGCAATGAATAATTTAATGAGGTCAAATGTTTCCGAAAATTAATTAATCGTCGCAGTCGGATAAAAACTATCCTAAACGGAAGCTAGAGTAATAATGTGCTTACAAAAAAAGTTACATGTTTTTCCGTTCATGGGAAGCTGAGATCATTCGTGACACAAAAATGGTTAGATTGATACTGGCTGATTCTTTTTTTAATTTAGAGATTTATCATAAGTGAGAGATTATGAGGTATATCTCAATGGTATACGTACTTTGTATATTATTTTTCACTTCTCATGCTCAAAAAGTGCATCATATTAGACTTGGCAAGCGGGGCTAAAGTAGTACATTTAGCCCCTAGGGAAAATATGTATACATATTTATGATTTATAAAACATTTTAATTTGACCACTCACAACAGTTCAATATTACATCCACCAATCACAACTCTTTAAAAATACATTAGTATTTGCTATCTACGAACCAGAATACAGCTAGACATTAAAATCGACCAATCAGGAAACAGAATTCAATTCAAACATTGGGTGTTTTTCAAGCGTGGTTAACTGCATACATGAGTCATGTATGCAGTTAACCACGCTTGAACGTTTGGATGGAGCTATAGTCGGTCAGAAGCGTTTATTTTTGTAATTATTGTAAATTAGGGAATGAAAAAGTCCTAATGTTTGAATTGAATTCTGTTTCCTGATTGGTCGATTTTTATGTCTAACTGTATTCTGGTTAGTAGACAGCAAATACTAATGTTATTTTAAAGAGTTGTGATTGGTGGATGTAATTACATGACATAAGCTATGAAGATTGAGCGGGATAGACTACGCCGCTATTAGACGGTCAGAGGCGTTTATTCGTCTTGTGAATATTTTGTATCTGTGTCGAAACAGTTTATTAAAAAGAATGGCGCCAAATTGAACAATCTTTTCGCCTTGGTAGAATTGTTGATTGTGGATGGATAATCTTTGTTTTTACTATTTTCTCGCAGTCGAAGTGAAAAGTAGAGTGTATAACTCTGGTCTAAAAGCCATATTACCCCTCGGACTATTTCCCCTCACTTCGTTCGGGAAAATATCCATCTCGTGGTAGTATGGCTTACTTTAGACCCTTGTCATACAATCTACTATTTCAAACTGAGTCAATTCAAACGGTTATTATATATACACGGTGGACGTGAATAACCCGAAAGATTTTAACCACGCATTCCTGAGGTCATTAGGAGTAAGAAATATTATATGAAACCCAACAAAAATTCAGCAAAAAAAATATTTAATTTTGCTTGTTTTGTCGGTTTTTGTAAATAATACTTGGATAACTATGAATCGCTTTTCTATGGACATTATCCCTTTTAATAAAACGGTAACGATTATTTTTTCAAAAAAGGTTAAATTTAGTGAGTGGTAGCTTGATATCTGGCACTTTGATATCTGTCAATAGCGACGCAAAACTGGCCAACATCGGTAGCAACGTCGCAATCAAAAGAGCTAAATGCACGTTAGTAATCAAAATAAAAAGTTTACATGAAAATTGATAATATCTTCAAAACTAAGCCGGCAGTGACTGGGGTTCACTTAACATTTTTTGCTCCTAATGACCTAAGGAATGCGTGGTTAAAATCTTTCGGGTTATTCACGTCCACGGTGTATATCTTTTTAGGGTTCATACTCATACTCATACTCATAATCTTTATTGCATATCACATTGTATCTTAACCTATACTTAGCATAGAATTGTGTACAACATGACACCCTGAAGGGCACAGCAAACAGTTACCGTACCCAAAGGGTAAAAACGGGACACTATTACTAAGACTTCGCTATCCGTTCGTCCGTATGTCTGTCACCAGGCTGTATCTCAAGAACCGTAATAGCTAGACAGTTGAAATTTTCACATATGATGTATTTCTGTTGCCGTTATAACAGCAAATACTAAAACAAAACAAAATGAATATTTAAGGGGGGCTCCCATACAACAAACTTTTTTTTTCAGGCTGTATCTCAAGAACCGCGATAGCTGGACAGTAGAAATGTTCACAAATTATGTATATCTGTTGCCGCTATAACAACAAATACTAAATAAATATAGTAAATTATACGGAACCTTTCGTGCGCGAGTCCGACTCGGTTTTTTTAAATTGCATGTCAAGTCTGAGACATGCACACTTTCAAGGAATTCAACTTATTCGAACTATACATACATAATACATTGTTAGTTTTACATGTTGACCTGTAGAACGAGTATACGTATATTTCTGACCTGTGCTGTGCCTAAATGGTCTCTATGTAAATCTATTATAATACAAAGTGACCGTCCGCTAAGCCGGGCCGGAGCCTGTAAGCCGCTGTCAGCCCACTGTCGGGCTGTCAGCTGAATTATTGCACGCCACAGTACCTGCTCCGAGCGGGAGTCAAACTAAAATAATGTCTTATGGAATTAAATACACATATTATCTATTAACTGTGTGTCAAAAGTGTATAAGCCAGCATGGAGGGCTAAAACGCATTCCCTCTCGTTCCTGGGGAATAGTTTGATCTTTGATCAGAGCAATATACTTACCTATTCATACATTTACGGCTTCAGCCCCTTCTGTATTCAAAATCCAGACAACCTATTCACTCTAGTCCCAAGCTCGGTATATATAGATAAATCTAATAATGTTGTCCACAGTCAGTGTGAATGATTGGTTAATTGTTAGGCCTTTACTAAGGTATTATATTTGCCATTCGTTCATTGAAATTGAATTTTATTGTTTAAATAAATAAACAAGCGCATAAACGAACAAAATAAACAAACATTACATAGCAATGGCGTCGCACCACATAAATATGACTTACGTCCGGAGCCATAATAATTTCATTAATGTTCGGTTAATACCCAATCGTTAACTGCCGTATTTTCGTGTAAATGTACTATTAGGGAACTCATACGAATGTAATTCCGATGCGCATTTAAGCCAGTGCCTAACGCGCTAGATAAAGGGGATTACACACTATTAATGACTGCGGGATGCGGAGTTACGGCGAAATTTATGAGGAAATAGCGGAATAGTCTAATTAAGCTCAGGTGAGGTGTGATTTTCATAGCGTTTTTGGGAAGGCAAGCTAATATTGACGGTGTTTGGCCTTCATTTCATACGTTTCAAAACTCTTCTTTTTAATTAAACTTCGAGTAAACTAGCCCTCAACTAATTTCTTGCAACTTAATTGGATTAATAATCAATGCCTTGTTTCATCGCTCAAACCTTGTCGACACTATATTTATAATGAAAGTAATTAATACAAACAGATAGCTCCACTACAGCTTGCTCCGTCTGCCACGTTAAATTGCATTAAAACCAGTTTAATATTCTTGCACATTCAGTATACTCCCGGAATGTTATAAGAATGCAAAACTTGCTTAAAATACTCAAACGATGCACGCTTAAAAATTTTGTTCCCCGAGCTCTCGTAGAATACATTTTTGACGGAGCGATGCACGATGCAGCAAAGTGAGGGTTTAAAATTAAGAGCTAATGGAATTTCGTTATTATAAAACGCGTCTACTTTTCGCGCACATTGATACAACGTAGTTGATTTACGCCCTTAAAATGTCGATTGCCGTAAACACCATCGTCTTGGCGGGGGCACTCCCGTGCCTCCAGATACTCTAGGGAACCTACAAAACAGTCACTTTATTTTCAACCGATATTGTTATTGGAAACTTGGAAGATCAGACGGCAGGTCACAATAAAACTAGTCCCTACACCAATATTTGGGGTTGGGTGGGATTCAACCAAGATAACGTTTAGATGAGGAGAACTTTTTTTTCAACCAGTATCATACTATGGCACAATATATGTTTGATTTGGTGAATTGAAAAAACACTGTTCATGTATTTAGTTAGATTTCTGCTGCTAACATTCCGACTGAACAAATTAAAATTGCAGGAACTAAGTAGGTACTTTGAGTACGCAGTAAAGTAAGAAGCTGCAGAATATACTTCATAGTACACGACATTTACTTCGTACTCCGGCTACAAAATAGCTAACGTAATTTCATTTTATCTCCAAATAGCTGAAAAGATACTTACCTCATAAAGCCGTCGCCAGGCGCGAAACGTCGCGTCGAGAGGTACATTTTTGAAAAGGTCGTGAAATGAAATGTCGACTTACCTGCAGTAATTTGGTTTGTAGTCACTAAACTACCGCTTTTTCATGGGATCAATAGCCAATTTTCAGTTAAATTGGGGAGCTTAGTGTGTTATGAGAAGAGGAAAACCTTTTAAATTGGCATTCTATAAAATCTAACCGTTTCACGTAATTCGTTTTTATATGATTTTCTAGGTGTCAGTAAGTTTGTCACAAATACGTGTTAGCGATTCGGCGTTATCGAGAGAGATATCGGAGTGTTTGCGTGGGTGGCCGATGGGGCCTAAAGGTTCTCGAGTGGCAACCACGTACCAGAAGGCGAAGCGTGGCAAGGTGAGAAGGATTTAGTGATAACGCCTATTGAATACGATAATGGGTAGCAACTGTGCGTGTGGGTACTTTTTTGGCCACAGAGAGTGTGGTGACAGATGATATAAAAATTCTGACATAATATATTGATATTAGTGTTTCTTTTTTGGGATAAAGACATTAGTTTGGGTTTGGTTAGAAAATGGCCGGCGGCGCTGATGGCGTTCTCGCAGAGGCTGACTTGTTTCAAGATGTGCATAATATGAATAATTATTACCTGTGAGACATCTTCAAAGATTCAAAGATTTATTTTTTGCTCGGAACATGGTTTTTAAAATTACAATAATATAATATCATAGTCCAGTGCATTCAGCCTGCGTGCAGGCGTACAAAACATTTTTTGAGGAGCGTTATATTCCATAATAATAATCATAAAAAATTGCATTAACAAGTCAAAATTATAATAATAACAAATGCAAACAAGAATAATAATGTCAAATAATAATGAAATAAATAATGTCAGTCAGGTACAATAATGGAGAAGCGAAGAGAAAATTAAAATAATATATAAAAACATCATATCAATCAACATGTCAAACATAATCCAAAAATATTTTTACACTATAAAAGCATTTGTCCGGAAGCCAGTTTGTCAATTTGTTCTTAAAGCTATTTTGTCGTAACAATTTTAGGTCCTCAGGTAGTTTATTATAAATTACTATGCACATGTTATAAACATTCTTATTATAAATCATTTTGTGAGCACGCGGTTTGTATATGAGATTCATAATGTTTCGACGGGTCTGTCTCTGCATTATTTCTCCTCGTTTTTTAAAAAGGTTTGATGGGTATTTACGAAAACACATGTATCTCTTATGTATAGGCAGGGTAAGGGAAGAATGTGCAATTTTTTAAATAACGGTACACAAGAATCGTCCTGCCAGGCATTACAAAGAACACGAACACATTTTTTTTGAATCTTAAAGACTCGCTCTACGTCGACAGAGTTACCCCACAGAATCAGGCCATAACGAAGAACTGAGGACACACATACCCATGATAAGCCGTCAGTGCGGTTTCCACAGAGACTGTGTCTCTCAGTCTTCGGAGGGCAAAGACAAATCGATTGGGAGAAGATAGCGTCAAACGCGAACATCTTTGGCGCGGCCACGCCAACTTTCCTGTCTTCGGGGGGTGCTGTAGCGCCGGTGGCGTTCTCGCAGAGGCTGACTTGTTTCAAGATTGTGCATAATATGAATAATTATTACCTGTGAGTCATCTTGGGAGAAGATAGCGTCAAACGCGAACATCTTTGGCGCGGCCACGCCAACTTTCCTGTCCTCGGGGGGTGCTGAAGCGCCGGTGGCGTTCTCGCAGAGGCTCACTTGTTTCTTGCGTTTGTCCAGGGAGAACGTTTGGGTGCCGCTCGTGAAGGGCCCTTCACCCGAAGCGCCGACTCGCAGCATCACTTTGACCTGAAACAACGTAAACATATATCAGTATGGTATGTTGAAGACTATGAAAGGAGCGGCCTGTATTATATATTGTCATTGTGATCCTATTGTAAAGTACTCCATTCAGTCAGATAATTAATGTACATTTTAATTAAGTATACATTTATTTTATTAAGTGTTCACTTGAGACCCTTTTTTATTTTTATCATACCTTTTTGAATACTACCCGTCAAAACTGGCAAAATTCCGAATAGGGATATACAATAACTAGCTTTTGCCCGCGGCTTCGCCCGCGTAGTAAAAGTAATTTTCCAATAATTGTTGAATTGCTACGCCGCCTACTAACCTACTACTACTAACTTCCCCTACGAATAACCCTTCGTCATAACCCATTATGGTAAATTAATTTTTATTTACTATTATTTTTATGCCCGTGTGGTGGCGGGTTAGAATTTCACCACCCTCTTTCTTCCCGTGTGTGTCGTAAAAGTCGATTAAGAGAGCAGGGTTGAAGTGTGTTAAGGGTAATGGGCTAACAACCTAAGCAATATCACTTTTTGTCGATCTTTTATACCCAATTTATGCTAAAAGTGGCGCTGGAACATAAAGTTCATATGCTCTGCCTGCCCCTTTTGGGAATAAAGGCGTGAATGTATGTATGTATGTACGTATTTCTGTTATTAAATTAACAGTCATGATTAATGAGAATCTGTCCTCTGGAATAAAAGCTACTTTATGTTCATGATAATGTTGAAATACCAAAATATCTCCACGAATGTCAAGTCAAATTTGTGGCCTGGACATTGCTATAGGCTAGTTTCCTAAGATTTTTTTCCATGCTTTTCGAACCAGTATTTAACATAAATACCCAAAAATTTGTTTTAATTTAACGGCGGCCAAAATGCTTAACTTATAAAAAGTAAGCAGATCTTCGTGCAGCACCTTGAATGTACTTATTACGGATGCGGGCACTTTCCCAATGTCTCCTACCCTCCCGTCCCGCCGCGCCGCCCGCACTCGCCTAGGTACCGATTGCTGACGATCGAGATGGCACCAAATACAAACTTTAAAACCTATAACCCTATATAACGCGGGTCTCGTTCCATACTTCAAAAGCAAAAATAGAACCCTTATTTATAGGATCACGTGTGGCTGTCTGTCAGTCCGTCTGTTACAACTGATTTGCTACGAAAAAAACTGGACCGATTGAATTGCAATTTGGCACAAATATTTTCATGAATTTTCAAGTCCACAACATTACATTTCAAAATCTATGTGATTTTCGTTATTAACGTCACAAAAAACCGTAATAACAACGTCCATTTTGATATTTAGACGCCACGTTGGAATGTAAAATCGTTGTTGTTTTCCTAATCAGCGACCCGATAAACCATAGAAACAATAGATGCCGATGTTGATTTTCAGATTTTGTCACCACATGTCTCCTTTTAGGGGTTGAATTCTCAAAAAACCAGAAACACTTGTTTACTCATTTATCGTTAGGAATTATCCTGTGAATTCTCGAATAAAATTGTCTAACTAATCTTTTTTCTCCATACAAACTTTGGACCTCCTTTTTAACCCCTGTATGTGTAATTATTTCCAAAACGCTGAAAGCACTTTATTTGTAAATGAATAAGTAATCTGTCCACAAAGTTTTAAGTACGTAGTAGCTAAAAATAAGTTTTCCTTATACAAAATTTGGACCCAAATTTAACCCCCTTAGGGGTGGAATTTTAAAAACGCTGGAATGACTTTTTTTGTATCCTAATAAGTTATCTTCCTACAAAGTCTCAAGTCTCTAGTTCAATAAATAATGTTTCCCCCCCACAAACATTGCATACCTATTTAACCCCCTTAGGGGAAGAATTTTATAAAACGCTGAAAGCACTTTTTTGTATCTTAATAATAATATTCCTACAAAGTTTCAAGTCTCTAGTACAAAAAAATATGTTTCTCCCATACAAACTTTGCACCCCTACTTAACTCCCTTAGGGATAGAATTTCCAAAAATCCCGTCGTATCCCTTGCCTACGTCATAAAATGAAGTTCTGGTGTAAATTTCAAGTTTCTAGTCCCAGTAGCTTTGAATACGAACTTTACACCCCTATTTTACCCCCTTAGGGGTGGAATTTTATATAACGCTGAAAATACTTTTTTTGTATCCTAATAAGTAAAATTCCTACCAAGTTTCAAGTCTCTAGTTCAATAAATAATGTTTCCCTTATACAAACATTGCACCCCTAATTAATCCCCTTAGGGGTAGAATTTTCTAAAACGCTGAAAGAACTTTTTTGTATCTTTATAAGTAATATCCCTACAAAGGTTCAAGTCTCTAGTACAAAAAATCATATTTCTCCCATAAAAACTATGCACCCCTTTTTAACCCCCTTTGGGATAGGATTTCCAAAAGTCCGGTCTTATCCCTTGCCTACGTCATAAAAGGACGTTCTGGTGTAAATTTCAAGTTTGTAGTCCCAGTAGTTTTGAATACAAACTTTGCACCCCTATTTAATCTCCTTAGGGGTGGAATTTTAAAAACGATTAGGATATTTTTATTTGTATCCTAATAAGTAATCTTCCTACAAAGTTTCAAGTCTCTAGTTCAATAAATAATGTTTCCCCCCCACAAACATTGCATACCTATTTGACCCCCTTAGGGGAAGAATTTTATAAAACGCTGAAAGTGCTTTTTTGTATCTTAATAATAATATTCCTACAAAGTTTCAAGTCTCTAGTACAAAAAAATATGTTTCTCCCATAAAAACTTTGCACCCCTACTTAACTCCCTTAGGGATAGAATTTCCAAAAATCCCGTCTTATCCCTTGCCTACGTCATAAAATGAAGTTCTGGTGTAAATTTCAAGTTTTTAGTCCCAGTAGCTTTGAAAACGAACTTTGCACCCCTATTTTACCCCCTTAGGGGTGGAATTTTATATAACGCTAAGAAATACTTTTTTTTGTATCCTAATAAGTAAAATTCCTACCAAGTTTCAAGTCTCTAGTTCAATAAATAATGTTTCCCTTATACAAACATTGCACTTCTAAGTAACCCCCTTAGGGGTAGAATTTTCTAAAACGCTGAAAAACTTTTTTTGTATCTTTATATGTAATATCTCTACAAAGTTTCAAGTCTCTAGTACAAAAAATCATATTTCTCCCATACAAACTATGCACCCCTTTTTAACCCCTTTTGGGATAGGATTTCCAAAAGTCCGGTCTTATCCCTTGCCTACGTCATAAAAGGACGTTCTGGTGTAAATTTCAAGTTTGTAGTCCCAGTAGTTTTGAATACAAACTTTGCACCCCTGTTTAATCTCCTTAGGGGTGGAATTTCAAAAACGCTAAGGATAATTTTTATTTGTATCCTAATAAGTAATCTTCCTACAAAGTTTCAAGTCTCTAGTTCAATAAATAATGTTTACCTCATACAAACATTGCACCCCTATTTGACCCCCTTAGGGGTAGAATTTTATAAAACGCCGAAAGTACTTTTTTGGTATCAAGAAGTAATCTTCCTACAAAGTTTTAAGTCTCCAGTTCAATAAATAATGTTCCCCCATACAAACTTTGGACCCCCATTTCACCCCCTTAGGGATAGCATTTCAAAAAATCCTGTTCTATCCCCTCCCTACGTCATAAAAAGAAGTTCTGGTGTAATTTTCGAGTTCCTAGTCCCAGTAGTCTTGAATAAAAAATTTGCACCCCTATTTGACCCCCTTTAGGGGTGGAATTTTCTAAAACGCTGAAAGAACTTTTTTGTATCTTAATAAGTAATATCCCTACAAAGTTTCAAGTCTCTAGTACAAAAAATAATGTTTCACCCATGCAAACTTTGCACCCCTATTTAACACCCTTAGGGACAGAGTTTCCAAAAATCCCGTCTTATCCCTTTCCTACGTCATAAAAGGAAGGTCTGGTGTGAATTTCAAGTTTGTAGTCCCTGTAGTTTTGAATACAAACTTTGCACCCCTATTTAACCCCCTTAGGGGTGGAATTTTGTGAAACGCTGAAAGTGCTTTTTTGTATCTTAATAAGTAATCCTCCTACAAAGTTTTAAGTCTCTAGTTCAAAAAATAATGCTTCCCCCATACAAACTTTGGACCCCCGTTTTACCCCCTTAGGGGGTGAGTTTTCAAAAATCCTTTCTTAGCGGATGCCTACATCATAGTGGCTATCAGCATGCCAAATTTCAGCCCGATCGGTCCAGTAGTTTGGGCTGTGCGTTGATAGATCAGTCAGTCACCTTTGCGTTTTATATATATAGATAGTAAATGGAAAGCCTTCACAATTAACCCACAAATATATTTGTGAAAATTGTAAATCTTATACATTTCATCATCATCTTTGTAAATCTTGTAAACTAATATATAAATTTCAAAGTTTGGACGTTTAGATGTTTCGATGTTTGTTACTCAGTCACGCTTAAACGATGCCACCGATTTGGATGAAATTTTGCACGAATATAGTGTAGGTATAACCTGAACTGTAATAAAATATAGTTATTATTCCGGGTCAATGCAGACGAAATCGTGTGCGGAAGCTAGTATTAAATAAATTGTCACGATTTGTCAAAGGGAACTTTGGTTATGAATGATGGCTGTACAGTATCTGTATTTCATTTTATAACCTGTACAAAAGTATGCTATAAAAGCATTTGATATCGTATTGTAAACTAATAAATAGGGTCCTGTGACCCACATAGGGCTGACAAGCGTGCGTGAGCCCCACGGAACCAATATTTGAACGCGTGGGCAAATATTTCCCTAAGGTCTGCGTGCCTTTGCACCCTCCGTCTTATAACAAAGAATTATCATTCCTTATTATTTCACACAGAGTTATACCCACTGCTGGCTTTGTGTCTTTCCGGTGTGTATTAGAGGATGGTGCTGATGCTGTGGATGCATGCCTTTCTCATTTGTGCCGGTCTCATGTTTTGTGATTCGTGTCCAGATTTCCCAGGCAATGTGTAAATAAAATGGCATAAATGCCGTCGTTAGTCACGATAAACTAGTTCATATCAGCTAGTTACGTTTACAAAGAATAATATCAGATCGACTGAGGTGTCAATTGGAACCGCAGCTTTGCTTCAAAGCAGTCTCAGTATTTGAATACAGTTCGTTACTCAGACTTAAAGAGCCATCGAAACGCTTGGGAAAGTTGAAAATGCAGATAATAAAGATTTCTTGAAGTTTAGATAAGTAACGAGAAGCGTTTGTTTTTATACCCTGATAATATGCATTAAAATGATTAAGGAACTCATAACATGAAGGCATCAGATATTGCCGTTATGATCCATTTCAAACAAAATGCAAGTAAAGTTTCGTTTTTTCAGCTTTTGATAATTGTTATATCGCTTCTTTCTCTGTAATTATCTCTTGTTCTAGATTTAGCGTAATATGACTGACGCTAAGTTGACTAGGTAAGGCAAACAGTTTTTTTCGCTATACTAACAAACCTCGTATTTCACTCAAGTTCTAGTGCAAAGTTACGAGGTAAGCTAATCAAGAGGACCATGGATTGGATTTACGAGCCTTTCTGTGCTGCGGCTGTTATTGTATCTGGAGTTACGCCAGCATGATATCGAACCGCAAATCCACTAACTCACTTAGCGATTCAAGTCGGAATCGCGTCGTAATTAATTTGATAGTAATTACGCGACGCGTGATTTGAGACGGCTCGCGCCTCGCTACTGTGCTAACTGACATTTAACTAATAACTTGAGCTGAATTAGTTGAACAAGTTGACAGCATATGCGGTACCCGTCGAGGATAATTGGTGCACATAGCTATAACTAGTTAAATATTTTATGTATAGGTACTTTCCTTAGAGTACTACTGTAAATTACTGAATATGCCGTAACGTGTAAAAAACTTTACACAATCCGTCCCCATGAATATAAAAATAAAATATAACATAATAGGCATTTATTCATAACCACAACATAAAGTGAATCGAAGTCAGCAAAATATATACATACTTTGTATTTGCCGATAATTTATCGAGTCGAGAGACGAAACTAGCAACAGATCACCGACTGTGAACTGTGGATATCACTTTGATGTGTAATGTAAGCCAATGCTAAGTAAAATCGCGTCCAATAATGGCGCGGGAGCTGTCATTGTACAGCTGCAGCCACACGCGCGCCGAAGGCTTAGAGGCGCGCTCCCGGCCGGCCGGCGGCAAATCAAACGCTCCATTGAATTTAAATCCATTTGCTAATTGAGAGCGAATTTTTTGACGGCTCAGAATTGTTTTATTGGAGTAAGTTTTCTTTGTTTATTACCACGAATTTTAAATTTGGATTTCATGTCTTTCAGCTCCAGTCTTGAATTTTAGGTCATCACCCGTATTGGATTGTGGCATATGATATAAACGGAGTTAAAAACTAAACAACGAGGGTCCTTTCATGTAAGTACTATGCTTAAAACAAAACAAAATGAAATTAAACAAATGGTCAGTGAGTATGACTTTGTCACACAGACCGTTATTACTTCTTTAGATTAATTATTAGCACAGTGATTTTCTACAAACCAAGCAGTTAAGGTCAAATATTACTTAGGAAATTGAAATACAGAAATGAACCTTCGATTGAAATACAATAACAATAACGCAAAAATAATATGGCCGCGACGGACATTATACCATTCAGACGGATTAGACTGAAACAAATTAAAAATACTCATTGGCACATTAAAATCGCTGTTCAACCGTCTGGCCATGTATCAGCCGTTGATGAGTAAATCCGTAAATCCTGACTGACGCACGGTCGTCTGCCGTCGATATCGCTTGGTCGCACGCGCTGCTGCTATGCCATTAAGAACCCGTCTGTACTCATCTCACCACTCGTCCTCAGTAAAACCTTATGCCGAGGTGCTTTATAACTATGCGAAATGGGAGGTCAGTGTTATACTAGTTTATCTGAAACGACTTGTCGGAGAGCGTTGTGAATACCAGACCCGATGTGAAACTGCTTTATGAACAAGCGATACTCCACTCTAATACATCATGTTAGAAACTAATACTGACTAACAGAGCGTACACCAGACGGTGTTAATATAATACCGGCCTTGAAATGTCGGGGTAAGGTTTATTATAGCTCTAATAAGACATATTTTAGTTCCCGTAAATATCTTTACGAAGCGACTTCCAGTAAAGCACTGATGTTACCTTTGATTTAACCTCAGTTCATTTTTATAGCTGCAGTGATTTATTTTTACAGGCGAATTGTGCGACGTGGGGTTCAGCAGTAGATATCGGAAGTGAATGACATTTAGTATCAGCGCAAATGACAGTTTAGCCGAAATGAATACGTATCAAGGCTGCTAATTCTGTTTTCCGTTTTACTCGCCTTCGTATACCTAGGTACTATTTTCTGCCTGCGACTTCGTATGCGTATATACTGTGTGTTACCGGCATGAAGGCATTTATTAAAACTGATAATAATATGCTCCATTAGCAATTGTTTGCATGTATTAAATAACTTACAAATATACAAACCTTCATTGGACTATGACGCCGGACTAATCAAAGTATGAAGAGTGTCAGCTTACACTTACTTGTCAATTTACTTTGCTGTACATTGCTGGCAATTTAAATTTTGTTAGAAAATTTATGAAGTCGGAATTATAGTTAATTATCTGTATTAAGGTCATGATTAAGTTAAAGAACTCCGTTAATTTACCCTATTTAAAAAAAACCCGCCTACTGGTAACGCACTGTATAGCTTACATATGTTACTTTTATGTATAAGCTATACAACTCGAAAAATAGTAAATAACGGTATATAATTTCCATCGTGTGTCCGTGTTCGTATAACGGGTTCGAATCCACGTCAAATCAAATCACCCTCACAAACGTCGTCATCAGTAATCATCATCATCCTAGCGTTATTCCCGGTTGTGCCCTAAACGAGCCCGGGGTCCGCTTTGACACCTAATCCCAAGATTTGACATAGGTACTAGTTTTACCAAAGCGACTGCCAGCTGACCTTCCAACCCAACAACCAAGACCTTATTGGGATTAGACCGGTTTCCTCACGATGTTTCCCTTAACCGAAACGCTAACGGTAAATCACCGGTAAATATTGCGTAGGTACATAAGTTCCGAAAAACTCAGTGGTACGAGCGGGGGTTCGAACCCACGACCGCCGCTTGACAGCTACATGCCTGAACTGCAGTAGGCTACCGTATCTATTTTTTATTTAATTTAATTTAATTTAAGTATTTAATCTTTATTGTCAGTGAAGGAGCTACTTATAGTAGTCTAAAAAGCGAACTTAATGCCACCAAGCATTATCCGTCGGTCAACTGTAAGATGATACTTGGTAAGAAGTAGGTAAGGAATCTACTAAAGTTACTTCTATAGCATTTTCTTGAAATTTGTTAGATAACAAGAGCATTGCGTCCATAAAGCTTTAGTTGTGTATTTTCTCCCATGCATTTGCAGAAATAAGTCTGTAAGGTAAAGTAGACTAGAAATGCATGTACATGTGGCACACCAATGTATTGAATTGATGTCGTTTTTAACCGACTTCAAAAAGGAGGAGGATCTCAATTCGGTTATAATATGTTTTTAATGTGGGTTATCTCAGAACTCCGTCATTTTATATTCACTGACAAGAAAAACCAATATTTCTGTTATCAATTCTAAGAGCCCTCAATTGATTTGTTTACTAATAATATCTTCAATGTACAGATTTTCGACTATCTATTCTCTGTATCTACTGTATTATATGTATATAGATAGATAGATATCATACACTTTGAACAAAGGAACCTGAAATCACTAGCTTGGATATATACATATTAAACGAAGATAGTGTTCACAGATTAAAGGTAATATATTATTTATTATTCTCAATTTATTTATATAAAATACATAATAAATTTCGAGCCACGGTACAATTACGAGGTTACCTTTCAAATAATAACACAGGTAAATTCTATTATAACATGCTATATATGTTAAAATATTCTATAAGCAGTTGACAAACTGCCAAGGGATTTGAGGAAAAACAAAGAAAAAAAAACGAAGCTCGCTGTCAACAAGTTAAATGGGTCGTCAAGCGGATATGTTCTTATTTCAACAAGAAGATTTAAATAATATAATATGGTTGTTGACAATGGAAGTTGGACTACACGACTAGTCATCTTACTCGTATCTGCAAAATTATAAGAAATTAAGTGTGGGAGAAAGTGATACAGAGACGAATGAGAGATGAGAGTGAAATAAAACAAAACCAATTCGGATTTATGCCGGGCAGGGGTACAACAGACGCCATATTCGCTCTTCGGCAACTATGCGAGAAATACAGACATGCGCAAAAAAACCTACATATGGTGTTTGTTGACCTTGAGAAGGCTTATGACCGAGTTCCTCGTGAGGTTTTGTGGTGGGCCTTGAAAGAGAAATGTGTGCCAGGGAAGTATGTAAGGCTGATTCGGTCTATGTATGACAGGTGTTGTACTCGCGTCCGGTCGGCGGCTGGCATCACCGACAGGTTCAGCGTCGCGGTGGGCTTACACCAGGGCTCGGCTTTAAGCCCTTACCTCTTCCTGCTTATAATGGACGCTCTGTCTTCGGGCATCCAGGAGGAGGCGCCCTGGTGTATGCTCTTCGCTGATGATATTGTCCTCGTTGGTGAAGATGGACTCGGGGTTGAGAGCAGACTAGAGCAGTGGCGGCAAAAATTGGAGAATGTGGGCTTGAAAATCAGCAGATCAAAAACTGAACACATGTTTTGCGATTTCGGCGGTCTCTCCAATTTTACGCCCATAGAGCTCAATGGCGTAACGCTGCCGGCCTGCACCGATTTTCGATACCTCGGGTCACTTATACAATGTAATGGCGATATTGACCGTGACGTTAGAAACCGAATCAGCGCAGGATGGATGAAATGGCGACAGGTTACGGGAACAATCTGTGACGACCGAATGCCCCTTCGACTGAAGGGCAAAATATACAAGACCATTATAAGACCTGTCGTCATGTATGGAGCGGAATGTTGGGCCGCAAAGATGACGGATGAAACGAGATTGCATGTTGCGGAGATGAGAATGTTGAGATGGATGTGTGGCGTGACGAGATTGGATCGTGTAAGGAATGAGTATATAAGAGGAAGCCTGAAAGTAGCACTGATAACTGAAAAGCTGAGAGCAAATCGTTTACGGTGGTATGGACATGTAATGCGGAGGGATGATAGTCATGTTACTAGAAGGGCATTAAGTATGAATGTGGAGGGATGTAAGAGAAGAGGTAGACCAAGGAAAAGGTGGATGGACTGCGTGAGAGACGATATGAACAGGAAAGATGTGTGTGATGAGTTGACGGGCGACAGAGAGGTATGGAAGAAAAAAACATGCTGCGCCGACCCCAAGTAAATGGGATAAGGACAAGCGAATGATGACTAGGGATGAAGTAATTTTAAACTGTTAATGAGTTTTGACTTTCGTAATACATAAGTAATATAATTGGTTGGTTGGGAATGTCAATGTTATGCAATTTTATTTCAATATCAAAACATGGCGTGCCAACATATGACTGTCTCTAACAAAAACAAAACAAACAAGAGTATCTGTCACTCTTCACATTCCCATTTATATCTTCACCCCTATAATAATTCCGGTTACCACAGATGATCTTTTGCACCATACCTATGATTTGGAATTACAATAACCAGACTTCCAAACGTAGGGGGAGTTTGCACCCTTGCTCGGTTATGCTCGAATCTGCCGAAGCGTGGCGGGGGCAAAATTTAAATTTCCGTAAAATTGGGCCAAAGCCGAAGGTGCAGCGAAGATGCGCGGGCGACCAAGTGGAAAATTAAACAAGATAATGAACCGTTCGGCGCCTCGAATGTGCTAAACTGAGAAATTTATATAATAAACTTGGGGTGTAAATGATAGGGATTATGAAGCGGTTGTTTTAATACTTGTTGAAACTAGATTTTTTCAGTTGTTTCTAATTCTCGCAAAGTGCTTTTCCCATATTAACATCGTTAATTATCGGCCTTGATTTATGTCTACAATTGTTTTGATCAAAGTAAAGTAAAAGTAATGAACGTAGGTGTTTTATTTATATAAATTTAATATTACATCATCCCGGGCTTGTTTGTCAGGTTATCCGTCAAAATATCGAGAACGTGCGCTTCCTTCTGGGGTTCCCATAAAATATTCCTTTTTTATGATAGATTCAAGACGAGTTTGTTGATGAAATGACAGTTTTCGGCATGAAGTTTATCGGCCGAACGCAGTTGCGTCGATTTACCGACAGCCCCGAGATATTTACCTTTACGTAAACCTTACGGTCTTCGTTTTGTGAAAAGGCTTTCAAGAGCTGTTTATGCGCTGTTTTACGGCTTGTGCTTTTTACATCGTAAAATCAGTCGTTGGGAGTCCATTTAAGTATTGTGTTTTTAGCACGTCCGCATAAAATCGTCGGCTGATGGGAAAAGTTATTAAGGTTAAGTAAAGCTGACTAGCTTATGTACAATGTAATACAATATAAAAGGCCTGAACACAATAGAGCACAACAAATACTCGTACGTAACGTACCAGTGTTTTATGAAGTTAGTAAATTCAAAGGCTTTTGTCTATTGGCCCTTAAAAACAGAATACAACACTAGTAAACACAAAATGAAACTTTCATTACGTTCACGTGCAAAACGAAAAAATCTACGACGATGTTACGAAATCTCAGTATTACGCCAGTTTAGGAGTATAGGGGCAGTAAAGGAGTGTCACCTGCGGACACGAGGGTACTGGAATGAGCCGCAAAATATCGCCGGCACGGCCTATACAGCACCGTTTATGAGTTTTGCCAAATTTACGATGTACACAGCACGGGAGTTGGTTTTATTATTTCTTAACTGTTTTGATTTTCTAATCGCGTTTCTAGTTAGAGACGAGTTATTTTAAAATTGTTAAAACTGTAAAATTGTTTATAGAATTAAAAAAAAGTACAAAATGGAAACATCAAGTTTAAAAATGTATAGTTTATTCAGGAGAGCTGATTTTTGGTATTTCGCTATAGGGTGAATATTCAGCGTTATAGAGGCGTTTTTCGTCATTATCATCTCAAGAAGTGATCATCATACTTTTTTTTTAAACGTGTAGCTATACTGGTACCATTTTTTCCTTCTTCAAAGTCATCGCAGGTTGAATTTTGGGGAGACAAATGTGAAATCATTTTAGAAATGAGTGTTTCAAACCGCCGGAGATTCACCCAGTAACACTTCCTATTTGAAACGGTCGATTTTTATGGTCCTCCAAATTAACCACCGCTTCATACAAACGAGTGACTTACGTTCTTCCATCCCGCGAGAGGGGACCAGATTATCCTAGTATGAATAATGTATGCTTTGTCACTGCGTCATTGTTATGTGTGACGCCACTGGAAGATATTGCAACGCATAATTTGGTACTTCTTGCAAGTTGCCTCATGTGATTTTTGTAATATGGTTTGTATTTTTATGGGTTCCCATTGGAGCATCCTGGGCGAGGACACAATTTTATGGCTATGTATCTCTGAAACAGTTAGGACTGGCTAATTTTCTCGACGTATATATGTTAAAGGGTGTTTATACGAAAAACACTTCAAAGTCACTCTGTGGTGTGTGCGCACAATTATTAAAAGAAGGTACCTACACAATGATATATACTTGAAATTATCAATGTCAATAAGCTTTTCAAACTATTTCGCAGTAGTATTCATATTTGAAATAGGTGCACACTATTAATCTATCAAAAGTTGTAATTACCAAAATTAATCGCGTTCAACATGAAAGTTTCCCTTCTTAGACGACCAATTGAGGTTAGATATTAAATCAGAGCATACGTTTAATGGAGGGCAGGATGAATTATGTAAATCGCCGTAAGCGGTTAACATCGTAATATTGTAAACGACACTTCTCCCCTGTATAGGGGAGCACGATTTGAAAATACTGGAAGGAATAGCGCATTTTAAATTAGATTTAAATAGCAAGCTGAAAATATAGAGTACCTACTGTTTCCTACATTAATCTATGACTTTTATATTTTATAGTGCCGATATTGTATATTCGAGTCGATGTCTAAGATATGTATATTTCGCCCTAATACAACGGAGCACGTGCTAAAGTGTAAACATTATTGAGGTACATACTCTGGAAGACAGTAAAACACGGGTTTAATAATTGTAAAATGTACTCTCAACAAAACAGTGTTTTAAGGGGAAATAATTATAAAAAATAGGAAAAGCTTAGTTTATTTAGTACTGCTTCACTACTTCTACCTGCGTAAGCTATAAAGGATCTATTTAAGGTTCCGTGTTCAAGACACAATATGCTTTGTTTGCTTCACCTACATATTATGTTTTACAATGTTCTCATAGGCATAAATGTATATGCTCTAGAACCGTGCCTTGGAAATGCGGGCGTTACCTTTATTACAAATGTACAACTTTTACAGGCTGTTGCCATTCATGGATACACTGGTAGAATAGTATTGAAATTTACGGCTGTTCTAGCAACTTAGCTCCTTTAAATCAAACCCCGAATTCTTCCGGCAGAGATGCTATCTCAGCCGGTATAAATTCGTGAGGGGGCAGGTGAAAATTATCAAAGGGGAGGCAGACTCAAACCAAACAGAAGTTCTGGCTGTCTCGGTGCGAACATTTATCTCGACGAATACAGGTATCGAAATAAAAGATGTATATGTATATCCCGACAAATAGTTTTATGCTTTGAATTTCGGAACAAAAATATGATGATAAACACTAAATTATAGTAAATATATGAAACAAACAAGTAAAGATATTATAGGTTTTAAAAATGTGTTGGAAATTTAAGAAAATAGACGTAAGTTAAGGTACTTACTTAGTCCAATTAAAAGCTACTATATTTAAAAAAAGTCAACAATTCAATAAACACGTGCAATCAAAAGATTTTACAAAAAACTCAAATGCTTGTTTTATCATCTACATCATCATATCAGCAAAAAGACGTCCACTGCTGGACATATGCCTCCCCTAAAGAGTGCCAATGTGACCGGTCTTGCGCCACCCGCATCCAGCGTACTCCCGCGACCTTTATCAGGTCATCAGTGGAGGGTCTACCCACGCCGCGCCTTCCGGTACGTGGTCGCCACTCGAGAACCTTTTCGCCCCAACGGCCATCTATGCGACGTGTAATGTGCCCCGCCCACTGCTACTTAAGTTTTGTGTTTACCCCGATTAGGAGAAATTCAACGACACCTCATATGTCAAAATCCATCAAGCCGTTTGAACGGTAGCCCGTGAAATATACTTTACTTTTCCACATACATACATATACACATACCTACCTACATAGGCTCGAAAAACATATCCCTCCTTCTGAGGCCGTCGGGTAAAAACTAAGCAAAGTGTAACAGTATTGATATCAAGTAGGCGTGCTTCTAGTACCTATACTTACTATACATCTTAAGCCTCAAAGATGAGCTACGAGGTTTCCTAAAGCAAATTATCCGGTGTCATAGACACTCCTACATCTCGGGTTCAAACACGCTTGAAAAGTGAAGCCGATTACACAACGAATGAGCTTCGCCCGACACTGTGAACACGGTAACAGCCTGTGAGATTCCTGTTGCTACAATTCACAATTTACATACCTATAAGCACTGTACGCTTACCATGAGTTTGACAATGTCGGCTTACGCTAACGAGTATCGAGTTTTCTATATGTGCATCCCGCTCGTACTGTCAAAGTGCAATAGAGATGCACAGATAGAAAACTCGATACTCGTTAGCGTAAGCCGTCATTGTCAAACTCATGGTAAGCGTACTGTACAAACTTAGTAGAACATGCCAAACAGTAACAAACGGATATGTCCCAGGGTGTGTCTGTAATTCGACACAACAAAATGAGTGAATAAATAATTCGTTAGAATTATACTGGCATTTTTCTATGAGGCTTCATATTATAAAGTGAAATCGGTGATTAAATATAAAAACTAATTTTAAAATCCTACTAGTTCTGAAATTTGGATGTTTGTTACTCAATCACGCTTAAGGGCCGAACCAATTTGCATGAAATTTTGCACTAGGATAGTTTTCATGCCGGATCCACGCAGATGGAGTCGAGGGCAGAAGCTAGTTACTCTATGAATTCTACTAATCCTACTAATACATATTATGTGAAATTTTGGATGTTTGTTACTAAATTACGCAAAACGGGCAGAACGGATTAACATGATTTTTTTGTATACAAATAGAGTATAGCCTGGATTACCACCAATAATACTATCTGTCTCAGTAAAAGTAAAACAAAAGAAAGCCAACGTGAAAATGCGGGCAAATGCTAGAAATCTATAAAAGTGAGTTTGAAATAGATACAGCGCAAAATTTATATCTTAGCAAAAATGCGTCCAACTTAATTATATCCTCTACTCGGAAGGGGTAAAATTCAATTAAAATTTTATTCAGCCGCTGACTCAAACTGTAAAGCAATTGTAGAAAATTAAGTCTAATAGGACACTGTGAAATGTCGGCTGTTTAGCCGTGCTGCGGAATTGATATTGGCGGTAAATCCGGGGAGGAATCGCCGCAAACGATCTCATAAACTGCGAAATAAAAACGACTCTCGACTGAATTGTTGCTAGGTGAGACGTATCGCTGCCGTATGCGCTGTGCTGGTGCCTATTTCAGGTATAAAGCAGCGACCTTTCACAATAATTTTCTATATTCATCATACAATTTAGACATGCTATCAGTCTATAATTTATCAATGTGTGTGTGACAAGTGTTGGTGTTGATCATTAGTTCTAATTAGCTACAAACATTTTATGATGCATATCATGATACATGCTTTTTATCCTGACAGTTTCAACTTGAGCTACGTCGTTAGAGTACCTGGGGTACCAGGAATAACTTTATTTCTTTGATTAGATATACTTGTCCGTTTAAGTTTAAAACTGGGTCAGCGTTAAAGTTTTGTTAGAGTAAAGGCGACATTTTCCACGTTATCGTATTTGGACAGACGCAGTGCTTCTAGCGAGCGAGCTGAAAAGAAAATATCCAGTTTGTTTGCGTACACTTCAGAACCTAGGCTCGCATGCAGCTGCGCGCAGTTTGCGCCTTGTCAAACTAGCCCGCCACAGTAATCCAATTTGCAGTAAGTTCCCGAACTTCCCCAACTCGCTAGACTTAGTGATTTAAATTTACAACTTACTCCATATCTCCTACACTTGCGATTTTAATGATCGTGCCAACTTTAAAACGGATTTTGCTTTTAAATCTTTATAGTCAGGCGGCATTTGAAGTTTCTTCGCGACGTGAGATTTATTAGTGTAGTTTGGAGGTGAGAAGTTACTTTCATTTAAAAAGTATATATTTTACGTTCAAGTGAAAATGAGTGAAAGTTATCAGAGTTAAAAACTTTGTCCAATTAGTAAATGGTCTTAAGACGCACATTTACAGAGCTCAAGTAAATTATACCGCACACTATAGTTCGTAATCATTCGAGACAAATTACTTTCTTCCGTTCATCTGTTTTTGTCACTTTGATTATCCTAAATCAGCCAACAATGTGAAACAAAACACTCGAAACGTTAGACAAAACAACGTTTAACTAATAATTAACTTTTGCAACTCGACAGTGAGTTGAAATTCAAAACTTGTTTAATTTGTGGCGTCGAAGAAGCCCTGCTTAGTCACGTAATCGCTCTTAAACTTACTGTGTGACAGTTAGGGGCCTTCCGGCCTCCTGCGTGATCCTACACTTTTACAAATGTTTTGCCAATGTTACGAATACATCGCATGCACAATTTATTGCACTTTTTGTGTGACTTATTGAGTTTGCTTGTATAATGAAACTTGTGACTATAACGGTAAATCTTTATAACGGAAGCGAAAAACTAAACCATAATTAAATATGCGTTGTCACGGTTGCCTAAAATTTCAATATTATTTAATTTTAATAATGGCAAAAATGCCTTGCAGGGCATTTAGTAGACTGATGAATCTAGCTCGTTAGGTCTCTTATTTGGGGAAAGGATTATTTTCCATACGAGTTCATTTACGTCCCGCCGTAAAAGTAGGTACTCGTATAGAAAATCTCAAAAGTCAATTTATTTGATACTTGTTTCACAATGTTTCAGTAAAAACACTTGTAATTAAAAAGCTAAATGTTACCTAAAAAAGTGTTTTCATTTCGGGTTCAATGTTTCCGTCAGTTTAGTCGTTCCCTTAATGATCCGCCGTTGTCTAGTCGGCTTTGCTAACTTTTTGCCGAACGCCCTTCGAGCACCATCGAGCCATAATGAGGCACTTTACTCCCCTGCCCGCTCAAATGTTTTGCCTTTTTCACTTTTAAATTTATCTCGAACCGTGGTGCTTTATTTGCGACGTGGACGTAAGTAGGACTTAGTTTTAAAACGGATGTAATGTTTTCTTCACCAGTACGTAAATGATGTCAGTCAGTGAATGTGTGAATATGAATGCGAATAGAATATCGGCCGGTATTCAATTGGCGATATTTGCGGATGGAATACTGGCCCTGGTATCTTTCAACACTCTAGTAACATTAAATAGGTCTAGTAAGTTTTCCAAAAAAACTTTCAACTAGCTTCTGCCCGCGACTCCGTTCGCGTGGAACTCGTTTATATCCTAGCTCCATACAAATTTTCACCCCCCATTTATGATTTCATCATGAAGTGGTACAAGTAAATATTATACCTATACCTATATATATTATTACTTTTATATCTTCAACATTCAATCTTAAATTTCTTCAGAATAGACCGTGTACAAGCCTTTAATATTTCAAGTGTGAAGGGTACTTATTTATAAATGTATATAACTTTATTTAGCAGCAAACCAGTCTCAGGACCACTGGCTAGTGTAAACATGTAAAGATGTCTGGTATCTAGTTTAACTATAAAGTACGAGTAGTTGGGAGCTCAGGAAGATTCGCAAGACAAATTAGTTCCAGGAACTAGTGTATCGCTTGCATACCTGATGCTACAGAACTAACCACTGAAAGCTTTAAGGAAGTTCATGCCGCTCAGCATACCGGGTGTTATTTAGAAAATTTGTACAACCACGTAATACATACTTGAATGGGTCTCACACTAAGTTTAATATTAAAATACCTACACAAATATTTGGGGACAGTCCTACACACATCGGTTTAGTCCCACTGTTATCTCAATAAGTGTTGCTATGGGTTCTAGACGACGATATACATATTTATGGAAATAATTACAGACTTACGAGTAGGTATATAAGTACATAGACTATATAACTCCGTACTCTGAAACAAATACTGGCGCTCACCGACTCATTTGTACAGTCACCAGCATCAATATCGCCCATAACAAAGCGGGTAAAAATATCTGACAATAAAATAGGGTCGTGTCAGATATTTATGCATGCTTTGTTGTAGCAGGTATTAACACTGGTGACTTAACCTAACAACAAAAAGGTTTATTTTCATAATTTTTTACGATACGTACAAATCTGTTCAAGCTACCTTTATGGCGCTTCTTCTCACCAAGATATTTCTTTTTGCGAAGCACATAGCAAATGTGAAAGAGGTTTACTTACATTATATATGTGGTTTGAAAATCTAGGAATCATCAGATTTCAAAGTTTCACATATCAATTTTGTGAGACGTTTATCGTAGACAAATATTACTGTATTGAGGCTAATAATATCACGTGTAAACAATGAAATATCCGACACAAAGTGAACATGTCGTCAAGTTTTTCTTTTGCAAGAATTATTTCACCCTAACTTGCTACTTTGCCAACTTCGGTGCACACGTTGAGAAAAATACGTGACGCGAGTCGGGAAGGACCTGAACTTCGGCAAAGGGCCTAATTTGCCGAGATGTACCGAAGGTAGGGAAGAAAGTTATTGTTAGGGAATTCATCACGTCAAAGGGAGTTTAGAAAATAAGTTGTCTTTTGTTTTTAACAAAGTTCTATGATGTGGATATCCGGGGTTACAGTAGCTAAAGGAGATATCAAGTTCACTCGAATTAATGAGAACCGTAAATATCATAATTGCAAAGACCTATAGGTAGGTACATATAAAGCCGCGTGATGTGTTTCACCGCTACTAACATGATGACGCATGATGTGGGCATTATGACTCATGTTCAAATTGATACCATCAAATTATCGTAATAAAAGTATACATTATAAAATATAATTAAAATCGTAACTACAAAGATATGAACCTTGAAAGTTTAGAAAAAATATGCATTTTTTTATTGTCCAAGAGTAAATTTAAAGGTATCAATAGAATCCTTACGCTTTTATAGAAACAAAATTGTATGACAACTATGTACTTAAACGCAGTATTTCGCGACCGAAACAACAATTTACCTGATTTTCCATACGACGATACATGCTCTTACTTTGTACTAACAAATGTTGTGACATCATGCCTGCATGCCTGTCTGTCTTTCGATGTCTGCCGCCAGCGACTCCAGCGAGGTCTATCTTTGTATTAAAAGTTTTTGGTATTTATGTTCTTTAATTGTAGTTGCTCCCAAACAAATATTTGTTCTGGTCCAAAAACTGGTTCGAATGACATCAGATTTTTTTTTTAGTCATCATCCCTATTATACTCGATTTTAAGACAAGCATTTCAACCACGTATAAAAGGTCGTCGTGGCTTTAAATTCTGGTGCAAGCCTGGGTTCGTGCATATTCGCGTAGAGAATTCCTGACAACATCAACAGTTTTACGCGTAAACTTTTGCAGAAGGGTGACATATGTCAATTACCGCGCATCCCTAAACACTGCCCGTGGTCTGAGCGGGGACAAACACCCGGTTAGTACATAAAACATTCACGTTTGTTAATTCTGTACAGTCGCGCTCGTAATTGTTACTCAAACGTGTGATTTACGTAAATTTTCGGAGTTATCCAAAAGTTGTAATTCATTTTTTTATGATTATTTCAAACCGACTAGTCACAGGCGACACAAAAAATAAATTATAAGGGGAGGCAAAAAATGTTTTTGTTTGTGTAAATTATATACCACCTGAGTACCTACCTAACATAAAACTTCTCAACTATAGTCCAGAAGAACTATTATGGCCAAGGTTTTTTTCTTCTCATTTTTATATTTCTCATTTTGTAGTTCATCAACTCTATGATAAGTAATATGATTATCATAGAGTCATAAACACTATGATAAGCAATGTGATTATTATCATAGAGTTTAACCATCCACAATAATAGTCACATCGAAACATTCGAGTTCATTTGGACTATTGTTGGGAGGTCTTACGGTAATTAAATTGCAAAAGAACACTCATTTACCATTTTTTTTCGACGCATCACATTACGAGTTACGCACTTCCTGGTGATGGTTAAATTTTATCACCTTCTCATTCTCCTCGTTTGCATCGTTAATAATAAAGATCCTTCTTCTTCTAATGAGTTATCGACATTTTACATTTATATCACTGGTACTCGTATAGCCGTAAAACATAACGTCTACGTTAGTAGTATTTTTCTACAGTCTCGTTTAACATACATGTGGCCGGAATGATCAAACTAAAGGCGCTTGTTAACTTGTGCCTGCAAGCATACCTCCAAGCTCGTTACGCGACAGGCGCGTCAACGCATCGCGCGACGATATACGGCCCAACTTAATAACGGGCCAAGTTTTTAGCGTAAATCTTCCGCACGTGTGTACACCGCCGCCGTCGTGTGCGAACCGCTTAATGATTGTTCTAGTTTTCGATTGCTTTTATTTGTAAATAGGCTTTGTGGATATTAAAGGCGAGATGGGATTAGTTTAAGGTTAGTATAAGCTTTAATAATAAATTGTTGCGCAACTCGCAACAAATATGGGAGTTACTTGTAATATCGTGGGCTAAACATAATGGAAATGCGCTGATGTCGTCTACTTGTAATGTTTTCGTCTGTCTCCGTTGTAATGAAACCTTCTAGAACTGTTAAGGGTCTATATACTTGTATACCATGAAATTAGTCTATGGTTGTACGTGGCGTTCGCCTGTGTTAATTTTATTTATATTTCACCTTTGTACTTTGATTTTTTGTGACGTGTCTATTTTAACCTGTTATTGTGTACAATACTTAAAGAACATGTACTTACTTACTACGTACCTACATAAATATTATTAAGTGAAGATGCTCAGATAAAAAAACGGCTTCACAAGGAACCGTCTCACGATACGCATTAATATTTTAAGTCTCTAAGGCATACTTGGCCGCTACCAAGTAATTGCCTTACATTTCAAATCGCGATCCAATTTCAAATTGCGCTTGATATTTTACCGTTTTGGATTTTTCTGCATTCAGATAAGACTCTCATGGAATATTAATAAACGGTGTTAAAAACAAATACGAAAGATATGTGAAAAATTAACTTTATTGAGCTAATTTAGAATATCGCCATAGCACGACAGGACAAAATGTAACGGGAAAAAATCATAGACAATATTTATCTAGGTTTTAAATCTAAAGTGTTGCAAGCAACAAATATTTATCTATGCTTTATATAAACATAAAGCTATGTTCAGACTTGTCTCGAACATAGTTGGGCCGGGCGAGATGGGTGTATTTTACTTAAGGTGAAAACTAAAAAACTTATGCTAAACAAACAACCTCTTAGTCAAGAGGTAAAGGACACAGTTTGGTTACCGGTCTGACATACAACTTATCGCCAATTTTCACCTCGGCCACTCTTACTCTACCATCCTTACCAGGAAATATCTTAATTATACGGGCCATGGGCCAACACAATGGGGCAGTGTTTAAATTCTTTACAAGAACTAAGTCACCTACATTTATATTAGGTGAGCCATGTTTCCACTTGGGACGACTTTGTAGCTGACATAGATAGTCTTTGGACCACGACGTCCAGAAATCCTGTTTTAATTTAGTTACTACATTCCAAAATTTCCTTAACCGAGTTACTGGGACATCTGTCAGATCAATATCGGGATAACTACATATAGCCGTTCCAACAAGGAAATGGCCTGGTGACAAATACTTGCCCTCGTTGGGATCAAGAGAAAGCAAAGGCCTAGAGTTCAAAACACCCTCAATTTGGACCACCACAGTGTATAGCTCTTCAAATGTCAAGCAGTGGTTGCCAACTACTCTTTTCAAGTGGTATTTGACGCTCTTGACCCCAGCCTCCCATAAACCTCCAAATTGGGGGGCATAGCTAGGTATAAACTTAAATGATATATATTTCTTAGTACTATATCTATACACAGAATCTCTATGTTCCTTGGAACATTGTAAATCGTACAACTCTTTGAGCTGATTTGCAGCTCCCTTAAATGTTTTAGCATTGTCGCAATAAATTGCAGTGGGCATGCCACGCCTGGATATGAAACGATCGAGGCTCGCTAGAAAGCTTTCAGTTGTAAGGTTTGACACCAACTCTACATGTATAGCTTTTGTTGCAAAACAAACGAAAAGTGCAATATAGCATTTTGTAATCAGAGGCTTCCTCACTCTAGCAACCTTTGTCTTAAAATGACCACAGAAATCAATTCCGACATACTGAAAGGCCCTACTGGCAGTTATTCTTTCAGCAGGCAATGAACCCATCAACTGCTTAGCAGCTTCAGCCTTTAAACGTGAACAGGTAACACATTTATTCACTACCTTCTTCACCTCTCGAATTCCATTGATTATCCAGAATTTTTGAGCCAAGGAGCTCAATACTGCTCTGGCACCTAAATGTAAGAGACGCAAATGCTCTCTCTCTATCAGTAACGCCGTAATATATGACTTTTTTGGAAGAATAGGAGGGTGTTTTCTATCTTGCGAAATATCTGCATTTTGCAGCCTGCCGCCCACGCGGAGGATACCTAAATCATCCACGAAAGGGTGTAAAGCCGATATCCCCGACTTTATAACTTTACCTGAGAGCAGCATCTCTATTTCCTTACTAAAATGTTGCCTTTGTACATATCTAATTATGACAAACAGCGCGTCGTGTAACTCCTTTGGAGTTAAAACAGTAGTATCGAAACGACTACCTAATTTTGAAGCGTTATTATAAAACCTGTAAATATACGCCACGATCTTTTGAAGTCTATTGAGACTTGAATATTTTTCAAAGAGAATCGCTTGTAATGACTGGTCTGATAGATTAAAATTGCAAGCGGCATTTTCGTCATTATCATAAAATTCATCTAATAACGAATTACTGAGGCTCGTGTGATCAAATTTGGGATGTTGGTAACTACTGTCACACAAATAATCAGGGCCACACCACCATAACTTTTTATTTTGCAAGCTCTGGGGCTCTACACCCCGAGAAACCAGGTCCGCGGGGTTGTCACAAGACCTCACATATGACCACTGGTCACGATTTGTGAGTTCAAGAATTGTCTTTACTCTGTTGTTAACATAAGCATTGACCTTTGTCTTTTCAGACTTAATCCAGCATAAAACTATCTGGGAATCACTGTATAAAAAGGTGGTGTGAGCAAATCTCTGCTTAAGCTTCTCACTAACCCTAGACACAAGTTGCGCCAATAGTAGAGCACTGTTAAGCTCCAGAGACGGTATTGTTAGGCACTTTGATAATGGCGCTACCTTAGACTTTGCGCAAAGCAACCTTGTCTCTACATTTCCATCAGACCTAAATGCTCTTACATAAATACAGCAGCCGAAGGCCTTGAATGACGCATCGGCGTACCCGATTAACTCTACTGACTGACAAACCCGGTGGTACACTAGCCTAGGTATAATAACTCTACCCATCAATTTTAAATTAGACAGGAACCGTTTCCATGTATCTAGTTGATCACTGGGCAATACTGTGTCCCAACCTAAATGGGTGCTTTTCCAAAGCCCTTGCATAAAAATCTTAGCTGATACTATGATTGGTGCTATTAAGCCTAAGGGATCAAAACATTTCCCAATAAATGAGAGCACAGTTCGCTTTGTATGGACACTGTCCTCATTATAGAGAGGACTTTCAAATGTCATATCATCTGTAGTAATATCGTACTTCAGACCTAAAGTTTTGATAATATTGCTTGAATCAAGATTTACTTGCTCAAAATATTTTACATTTTCTGGCAAATTTTCCAAGACAGGTGTGTAATTAGAGCACCATTTATGCAAGTTAAAACTGCCTAATTGAAGCAATTCTATCAACTCATTTTTAAGCCGGTGAAGGTCATCCACATTATCAGCTCCAGCTATAATGTCATCGACATATGTGTTATTCTTAATAGCCTGGGAAGCTAATGGATAATCATCGCCATATAAATTTACTAGCTCTATCAAACATCTTGTAGCAAGATAGCTACTGGGCTTAAGGCCATACGTAATGGTCTGAAGCTGCAGGCAGCGGATGGGCTGCATTGGATTATCCCGCCAGAGAATATTTTGAAGACATCTATGGTCAGGGTTAATTAAAATACATCGGAACATCTTTTGAATATCACATATCAAAGTGAATACATAAGTCCGAAATGTAATAAGAATATCAAAAAGCTCACCCTGCACAACAGGACCGTTCAGCATGACATCATTGACAGAAAGCTTATTTTTGGATTTCATACCACCATCCATCACCACGCGGAGCCTTGTGGTTTTACTTGCCTCGTTGTAAACCGGGTGATGTGCTAAAAAGCTTACTGGTCCCTTAAACAGATCATAAGACTTGATATCAATCTCTCTAGCATGCCCCATCTCTACATATTCATCAATAAATTTTTTATACTGCTCTAGCAACTCTACATTTTTCTTAAATTTTCTTTCCAGAGAAAAAAACCTTTGCAAGGCAGCTGAGAAGGAGTCCCCAAGACCCAAATCCTTTAATGGACGTTTTAATGGCATGTCAACTTGAAATCTATTATTTTTCAGGCACACAGAATCCTGAAAGATTTTTTCAGCTGTATTAAACTCATCTGAAGCCTTTTGTTTCGTATCTGGAACCTTCTCAGCTAACCAGAATTGATTCATAACATCATCTAATTTTACATGGTCAGATATCGCAAAATTGGATACTAGAGCAGTTTTTGATACACTAGCAGGTTGGCTAACCTTTCCTGCAACAACATAGCCAAATAATGTGCTTTGCAAGACCGGTCCATCAGGAAGTCTGATGCAATCATTGAGCAATGCATTAAAATAAACGTCAGCTCCCAAAAGCATTGAAATGTCTGAAGGCACATTGAAATTATCATCAGACAGCCTTATATGACTTGGAATGTTCAGCTTTGAACATTCAAAATACTGCTGGGGCAGATGTGTAGTTATTGTTTCTACAACATGACAATCTACTTTAAAGTTAACATCTTGGTATAGACAAGATTCAATAGGTATAGTCACAGACTTATTTATTTGAGTAGCCTTATTTGTGATTCCAATAATGTTTTGAGTTTGGGCCACGGTTGAAAAGCCTAGCCTTTCTACAAGAGAATTTGTGGCAAAGGAGGCACTCGAACCACTGTCACATAAAGCCCGACAATATACATAGCGGCCATACCTATCAAGAATTTTTACCTTAACAGTAGGCAGCAGCACCTTATAGGTTGTGTCATTGAAACATGACAAAGCAGTTGAAGCAACTACTGGCTGCTTGACAGTGACGGAATCCTCTGTATGAAGAAGTGTGTTGTGCGGACCCCTACATAATTTACACTTAAATTTGTACTTACAGGGTTTTTGTGCATGTGCATTAATACAGACCGCACACATCTTCTGCTCCTGTACAAAGGCTAGGCGAGCCTCGACCGAGGCTTCCTGAAATTTTATACAGTTATATATAGCATGATCAGACTTTGTGCAAAATTTACATACAGGCGAGGATGCTAATACTACATTTGCTACCTTAGGGTCAGACTTATATTTCAGAGGGCCCCCATAATTATCCATTGGGGTACCCTTATGAGGCAAACTATCTTCCAGCGCCATGGCACGCCTTTCTAGAAATGTTATAAACTCTGACATTGTTGGCAGACATTGTGGGTCCCTCTCCAAATGGAAGGCCCTGCTAGTGTATAGATCTAGCTTTCTAGATAAAATTGAAATAACCAGCATGTCCCACTTATCAACTGGCTCATTTAAGTTTTTAAGTGCATGCAACTGCTGCTGCACCTGCGAAACAAAAGACCTTATAGAGGCCGCAGTACCCTTATTCATGCATGGAATGTCTAAGAGAACATTAATATGAGTCATTATAAGTCTAGACCTATTATCGTATCGTTTTGTTAACAGTTGTAAGGCCTCAGGGTATGAGGCATTAACTAAGGGCAGGTTCACGATTATTGACAATGCTTCATCGGATAAGTATTTCCGTAAGTAAAACAATTTTTGCACATTTGACAATGTCTTGTTATTATCAATAACCGCAATGAACATGTCATAAAACGGCTTAAATAGTGTAAAGTCCTTACCACTGTAAGTAGGCATTTCCACACAAGGTAACTTGGATGTGGATATATTATTGGCCTGGGCAGCCTCACTTCCCTTTAAGGTCCTTATACCCTCATTCAGCTTGGCAAGCGTGTTGAAAAATCTATCTTCAAATGCTCCGACATCCTCATTGTCAGAATCATCTCCGTTCAATATGTCCAGCTGAATTCCCTCATATTCTTTGAGGGAGGAGATTAGCTTCTCCTTGCGCGCCTCTAAAGTGTCCACGGTTGCAGAAGTGAAGCTTATAGGGTCATTTACAAAGCCCTCGATGCGAGTTACCGTTGCCTTCACTTGGCCGCGCTTATTGCGCAGTTTCTTCGTGTTTTCAGACATAACGCTTGAGGTACAAAACAACCGATAACGCACACCACTTTTGCTCAGTATTTAATAGTAAAATTCCTTAAACAACGTAATATGCCGGTCATAAACACAATAACTGCACCACAAACCACAGATATGATGACAGGTGACAACTGCAGAAAACGTCGAACTCGGCGCCAAATCCGATAAGGCGGTCACACACGCCGTGAGTAGGAACACCAACCTTGATTTCTGAACGAACGTAACTTGACAACTTGTCAAGCCGTTTTCGCAGTACCGCTCAAAATAATCTGTCGGTACTTGCAAAACATTTCCTTTGTTCCCAGAAACTGGAACTTTTCCTGGAACTCGTAGCTCGGCGTAAACTTATTTCGGGCTCAATCACACCGAAATCACGACGATGATACTCAACCAAACTATAGGTTAGGTGAGGTTGCGGCGGGCGCGCAACAAGATATAGCAAGTTACGACAGCCCAGCCAGCAAGCAAAACCCTGAAAAGCACTGATTCTACTTGTTATTTACTTTCGAAGGACCAAGCTTTCGCATGTTAAAAACAAATACGAAAGATATGTGAAAAATTAACTTTATTGAGCTAATTTAGAATATCGCCATAGCACGACAGGACAAAATGTAACGGGAAAAAATCATAGACAATATTTATCTAGGTTTTAAATCTAAAGTGTTGCAAGCAACAAATATTTATCTATGCTTTATATAAACATAAAGCTATGTTCAGACTTGTCTCGAACAAACGGCTCCGGGGATTATGGCAGCAGTCATTGTTTTATAATTATCACGGGGCTGACAAACCAGCATTCGACCCGCCAGATAGCAAGCAGAACGGTGGCAGCTACAGAGGGGTCACCATCACTTTGGCTTTATTTATTTAGGAGACAAATTAAGGTACTACCAACACAGCGCGACCTTGAGGAGTTTAAGAATCGATATTATACGTAATTAATAAATATTATATATTGAGATTTCTTTTTGGAGCTTTAAAGATAACCTATGCTTATACATTGTGAAACATGGATTAAAAATATCGAGTGTCAACAGTATGAATTCTTTGGAATGAAACACATTACTCCTTAAGATACATTGAGCAAATATCACCCTTTTACACCACATGCCACGAAAACGGGAAACAAAAAGAGAAACGCGCTTGCCGTTCCGAGTCGCGCATTATTAGTTTCACTCGTGAACTCCGCCGCAAAGTTCACGGGCCCTGGAGAGCGGCTATATTAAAGTGCAGAACAATAAATTTAAATAAAGCATAGTTATGGCGTTTACGTGTCCGCCACTGTTTTAATGTAACTAATAGCGAGCGTGTAATTCGGTGCTCGGGCGCTGTTTTCGTGTCTCACCTGCAGTGAGGTTTTGGTTAATTTCAAGGTATATAAGCAAGATTTACCAACTGCTAGTTAGGAGAGGTGAAAACTGGACGGAGTTTATAAATCAGTGCAGTCTTAGACTTTTAATGTAATGTTGGCAGTTATAATGATAATGCAATTTTACTGTTGTGTGTTATGCTGTGTAGCTTCAATTCTGACAAATATTTTGTATCATAATTACATTGGTTATTATATAAAAGATTTAGGTGCAGTTACTAGCATTAGTATCTGCCATAACAGAGGCAGCGAAAATATCTGACTCGTCCTAACGGCCCGAGAAATAGAGTTGTGTCAGATATAATGCAGCTGACTGTAGGTAGGTACTTATCCATTTTTCGAATCCTATTTTATCATAATGCAACATAAGCCTGTTTCCTTTTTTCAACCAAAGCATCTCACGGCCTACATCCACCCGTTATTTGCATTGTAAATTAAAACAACAATGTAAGTGAATCATTTCCCAGTTTGTACAATAGAGCTCGGCTCCACTTCCACAGTCTGTAAGAGAATAGATCTGTCCTGAAAAGAGGTCAGCTTTTGAAAATCAGTTTCCTCGCATTGTTGTAAAACTCCACGATTTGCGTTTATTTTTATCGGGTCAAACGATAGAAATAATGACTAAATATACTTGAGTAAAAGTTTACGCTTAATTTCATAATGTTAACTTAGAGGCGATTTCTAAATAAACAATAGAACACAAAAGTTAAAATAGGACTACTTATAAAATCGGAAGCCCACTGCGGCGTACGTTACGCACATTTTGCAAACCACATGGGTGTACAGACGAAAATTGTGCAAATATTGCGTATTGTAGCGAGTGTCATAGTAAGTCACGGTCTTCATTTTAATAGGAAGCCAATTACCGTTTTTAATTTTGAGATCGACATAATTAACCAAGCAATTAAACAGTGTTTGAACCTGACATGTACGTAACTACGTCAGTGCCATGTTTGTTCATTTCATTGTTACTGAAAGTACAAATAATTATTGAAATAATTATATACGTTTAATTCCACAATCAAGTTCACAGATCGTCCAGGAATTCCGTTCATCGACTGCAAACCGCTAACGGCGTTTTCGCGTTCAGAACTATTGTATATCAGCTACTATACGGTTATTGTAATGCTTATTAGGTACTTGCGGTGACTGAAGGTATTTATAGCGTTAATTGGACAAACGTCTCACAGTCACGGCATCGCCACACCCGCACCAATGGGTTGTAAATATGGTCCTTAATGGGTCACGGGGTACGATCCTGTCTTTGGTTGGGGTAATTATCGGATCAGGGAAACATAATTCCACAATTTGTTTTGTTTAAAACGAAGTTTTTGCAAGCTACCCTACTGATAGAATAATAGACAAACTTTGTATGACTAGACTATGTGTGATAAATTGAATGTCCGTTCCTACTCAATCACTCAAGCGCAGCAGCGACTTAGTGATTAGTTTCGGTAACTTGAATTAATGAAAAACAAATTTTATCTCATTAATCGTTATCTAAAGTAAATGGGGTAAACTTGTGGGGAAGTTGGTATATGTGAGAGTTCAAGTGTCCAAATTCGCGGAATATCATCAGATCAGCATACACATAAAGAGCTGCAATCCTAACAGTAGTTCCCATACAAAAATAACTACCAATTTCAATAGTTAAAGTAGGGACACTTGTTTGTTGAATGCAATGTATGTTTAAATAGTGGTGACCTATAATATTAATGACACTTATGCGCCCCGTACTTTAGTATTTAAGCCCGGAAAACCAGCCAAGTGCGTGTCGGGCCACACGCAGTGTAAGGGTTCCGTAGTTGCTTGTCTGTTTTTGTACATCGACGTGCGTTGCGGTTGCGTCGGCCGAATTTGTACGAAAATTGGCCTTTCCAAGTACATATTAAGTTCGACTCGGTAGATACCGACGTGATATTTTTTCACATCAACACACAGGACTTGAATAAAGATGTGAGCTTTAAAGTCCAATATCTCCCGCAAACGAATCACTGAGTTGAATACTGGTTTGGAGAAACCAATATTTAACGATACAAGACACCATGGGTTTGCTAGAAAAAAAATTACATCCCCACTTTAGGTGTAGGGAAGGTATCCAAAAAAAAATTTCTTTTAAGATTTAATTCTACTGTTTTGTCAGCGTGATTGACTTATATACCCATGCCGAATTACAGTTGTAAGGGTTACTGAGCTAAGCCGAAGACGGACAAGACATGGCGTAACTACAAGTGTTCCTTGTTGACTACAGAACCCTAAAAAGTCGACTTTTCCGTGAAACATAATTAAAAAAAAATATTTTCAGATTCCTTAGATCCATAGTTTGTTAGTTGGTTAGTTACAAAAACACTTATAAAAACTACATTAGTAAACTAATATTAATATTAAATGCACCTTAAACTACTTATTTTTTAGGTCGTAAGACATGAAGGTCGGTGTATCGGCGGAGAATATCCGAATCCCACCTCTCTGCTATCATTCTCAGGATGCTATTTGAGCTCCCCCTTGTCTGCATCACCACAGATGCCGTCTTCTTCCGTACTATGGTACAAAAG
Source organism: Epinotia demarniana (assembly GCA_945867215.1). NCBI lineage: Eukaryota > Metazoa > Arthropoda > Insecta > Lepidoptera > Tortricidae > Epinotia > Epinotia demarniana. The sequence goes on along the minus strand of OX244260.1, from coordinate 13,793,000 downwards.
TCCTCTACGGTAGCATCGGCAAACATCCCAGAGGCACTGCAGAATCGGGGAAGCCCAAACAGCCTCCTGAAAATGTTATTATATTGGATACGCAGGGTATTATATGACTTCAGGCTGAAACTAGCCCACAGGCCACACGTGTAACATAATAACGATGTATTTACTTTAATAATGTTTCCTGACATAGTTGCCATGCCATACTGCTATTACATTCCGTTTATGATTATGAGCTTGCATAATAATATAAAAACGCATATTACTGTTACTGTATACTTAATAAGTACGTCCATTGCACTGGATCACCTAGCTTATGCCCGCGACTTGGTCCAGGTATACTTCCATTCTAATGATAATACCTGCTTTCCCCGTTTTAAGGAATGATTTCCTAAATAAAAAAAGAATAATTATTGAATCCAGGTTTAGAGACTATGTGCTAAATTTCGTTTCAATCTGTTCAGTAATTGACGTGTGTTTTTACTAATATCCAATAACCAACATCAAAACTTTACATTTCTAAAATTCGTCGGATATCGTACACTCCATCACATGTTGCATGTGATTACGCAGTAACTTCTTTTCAATTTTCTTCCTCGTTAGTCTTTCTTTCTTGTTGCATTCCTCTTTTTTCATTTCGTCCTCTTCTTGATCTTTGCTGTAGGCCAAACTTAAAAAATAAGTATCTAGTATCAAAGTTTAATTCCGTGTAAAGCTTCATTCACATTAGCACCCGTCGTGAAAAGATACTGCTATCGGAGCAGTAAATAAAGATGTGGCCACACTGCCGCGCCATTAGCAAGAGCTTATCTTCTTTATTATGTGCATATGTGAACGCTGTTGGAATAGTTCGAGAACTGATTTTATAGAAAGTTTGCAACAACTAGCTACCTCAATGTTTTCTCTTATGAGGTAAACGGTTAATGAACTGGCAACTGTCATCCTCGTCATTATTTGTACTAAGCTTGTTGTAATTTTCTTTGAATAGAAATGGATCTCCCATTCTCGGAGACAGGTGGGGCGGAGACAGGTGGGGATAACCTAAGGATGTCATGTCTGTCACAGTCTAATCGCACCCCGGGATTATTTCGAGAATACTTTGACATAATATAAGATAGGTATTGTTAGATATGTATATAACATCCTTCAACTACACCTATACAAAAAACAAAAGAAAATGACTATGAAATATAATATACAGGTTAACATATCCTCAGACTAGAACCCAAGCCAACAGCCAGGACAGTCCCCACCGTGCCGCAAATTGGCCACATTACCCCTCAAAATTAGCTTCCGTGTGGCCCGCCGATAACCCCTGGACAAAGCGCCTTTTTATCAACAACACATTGATTTAAAAGCCAAATAGCTGCGGCTCACAAATTTTGCCTGCAACCATTATGAGTTCATATCTTATACTTATAATATGACTATTTTCTAATAATTATTACAACTTCGGGCCTGTACATTTTGATGACTAATGAGTAGCAATCAGATGAACTTGCAGAAATTTGTAATTTAGTGCTCTTATAGTGCCTGTCATAACGTAAAAACGGTGAAATTTTAATAGTAGGCGTCCGATTAGTGACGGGCTGACTATATTTGATAGGTACCTACAAAAATATTGTATCGATTCTATGGAAATTAGTTAAATTATTTTCATGACCGGTGTCCAATAACAGTTGTTCATAATGTTCGTAACAAAATGTATCGTCTCTCACCGACGCCACATCAGCAGCCAAATGAACCATTTGGCTCGACTAATTAACTTTGTGGACGCTTGCGGTGGTCATAACAGTCATAAGCTTATCAAACGGGCATTTGAACAACACCGGGGTCGGTACCGCAGGTTCTCGCCTTGATTATACTTTCATGATTCATAAATCAAAATTACCACCAATATCTACTAGTGTTAATATTAATTTTATGAAAAAACTTTTTGCATATCAGTTTAACATCTTTAACCTTTCATTTAAGGTATCTCTGAGTAAGGTCTCATGTAAGGTGATGACCAGTTTCAGTTGCATTTGAATCGAAACCGCCACTGAAAACCATCAGTCTTCTATCGTGGTTAGCCGGCCTAAGTATCGTGGCCGTTGTTCATCTATTGCAGAAGCCAATTTGATGGTTTCAGAGCACAGCTTAGCACTACCTTGCCAGGGGCATACAATTTGATGGTTTCAGAGCACAGCTTAGCACTACCTTGCCAGGGGCATACAATTTGATGGTTTCAGAGCACAGCTTAGCACTACCTTGCCAGGGGCATACAATTTGATGGTTTCAGAGCACAGCTTAGCACTACCTTGCCAGGGGCATACAATTTATTATTACCATTGCTTGACGATGAAACAAATTTTACTGGAGCAAAAATCCTTTAGTACGTTGTACTTGCCTATTTCCAAGTTCATGTTAGTTTGATGACGATATTGACGATGGAGCTTATAACGTTATTAAGTGAAGGATTTTATTGAGAATATATCAAAAAACTGGCAGTATTTTTCCATGCAATTGAATTCATGGAGCAATATCAAAAAGCGAGAAGCCGTCTCGGCGAAGTGGCGGTGACAATCAGGAATGGAAAAGCGGAATCAATCAAGCTGAAACCGGCATAAAAATAAAAACGTTTTGTGTTTGAGGGCCGTGATTTGGAAAAGTGGGGGCATGAAAAGAGCGTTACGTATACTTGTGACATCGTTCGCAATGTTGTTCTTGGAGTGTATGTGACGATAAAGGTTGCCACAATATTGTATTTATTGCGCCCTGAGTATGACGCGGATTTTGTGTTTGTTGATATTATTCTCATCTATGCCTGGAACACAATCGTCTGTGCGAGTACTGCGAGCAATAAAAAACGATGGAAAAATAAACGTAATATTCGAAGACGTGCAGCGAGCAATTGTTTACTTTGATTCTAACATAATATTATTGGAACTATTACAGGGCTCATTTAAGTGTCCCTACTGATAAACACGACACGATCATTAAATCAATAAAGTGCCGGCAACGCGCGATTGTCTTTCTGGATGCCTGGATGAAGTAAGTGCTCAACTTTCATAAGCGTCCATAGAGCCGTGTGTGCTTACTATCAAGCCATCCATTTCCATTTCCACTATCATGTTATCTATCTAAATATATAAAAGAAGAAGCTGACTGACTGACTGACTGACTGACTGACTGACTGACTGACTGACTGACTGACATATCAACGCACAGCCCAAACCGCTGGGTCTACGGATTCCAAATTTGGCACGTAGGTTCCTTATAAGGTGTAGGGGAGCACTAAGAAAGGATTTTTCAAAACTCACCCCCTAAGGGGGTAAAACGGGGGTCCAAAGTTTGTATGGGGGAAGCATTATTTTTTGAACTACAGACTTAAAACTTTGTAGGAAGATTACTTATTAAGATACAAAAAAAGCACTTTCAGCGTTTTACAAAATTCCACCCGTAAGGGGGTTAAATAGGGGTGCAAAGTTTGTATTCAAAACTACTGGGACTACAAACTTGAAATTTACACCAGACCTTCCTTTTATGACGTAGGCAAGAGATAAGACGGGATTTTTGGAAATTCTATCCCTAAGGGTGTTAAATAGGGGTGCAAAGTTTGTATGGGTGAAACATTTTTTTCTTACTAGAGACTTGAAACTTTGTAGGGATATTACTTATTAAGATACAAAAAAATTCTTTCAGCGTTTTAGAAAATTCCACCCCTAAGAGGATTAAATAGGAGTGCAAATTTTGTATTCAAAACTACTGGGACTAGGAACTTGAAATTTACACCAGACCTTTCTTTTATGACGTAGGCAAGGGATAAGACGGGATTTTTGGAAATTCTATCCCTAAGGGTGTTAAATAGGGGTGCAAAGTTTGTATGGGTGAAACATTATTTTTTGTACTAGAGACTTGAAACTTTGTAGGGATATTACTTATTAAGACACAAAAAAAGTTCTTTCAGCGTTTTAGAAAATTCCACCCCTAAGGGGATTAAATAGGGGTGCAGATTTTGTATTCAAAACTACTGGGACTAGGAACTTGAAAATTACACCAGAACTTCTTTTTATGACGTAGGCAGGGGATAAAACAGGATTTTTGGAAAATCTATCCCTAAGGGGGTGAAATGGGGCTCCCAAGGTTGTATGGGGGAACATTATTTATTGAACTGGAGACATAAAACTTTGTAGGAGGATTACTTATTGATACCAAAAAGGTGCTTTCGGCGTTTTATAAAATTCTACCCCTAAGGGGGTTAAATAGGGGTGCAAAGTTTGAATTAAAAACTACTGTGTCTAGAAACTTGAAATTTACACCAGATTTACCCTTTTATGACATAGGCAAGGGCTAAGACGAGTTTCCAAAAATCCTTTTGGAAACTCTGTCCCTAAGGGTGTTAAATAGGGGTGCAAAGTTTGTATGGGAGAAACATTATTTTTTGTACTAGAGACTTGAAACTTTGTAGGGATATTACTTATTAAGATACAAGAAAAGTTCTTTCAGCGTTTTAGAAAATTCTACCCCTAAGGTGGTCAAATAGGGGTGCAATGTTTGTATGAGGTAAACATTATTTATTGAACTAGAGACTTGAAACTTTGTAGGAAGATTACTTATTAGGATACAAATAAAAATATCCTTAGTGTTTTTAAAATTCCACCCCTAAGGAGATTAAATAGGGGTGCAAAGTTTGTATTCAAAACTACTGGGACTACAAACTTGAAATTTACACCAGAACTTCCTTTTATGACGTAGGCAAGGGATAAGACGGGACTTTTGGAAATCCTATCCCAAAGGGGGTTAAAAAGGGGTGCAAAGTTTGTATGGGAGAAATATGATTTTTTGTACTAGAGACTTGAAACTTTGTAGGGATATTACTTATAAAGATACAAAAAGAGTTGTTTTAGCGTTTTAGAAAATTCTACCCCTAAGGGGGTCTATTAGGGGTGCAATGTTTGTATAAGGGAAACATTATTTATTGAACTAGAGACTTGAAACTTGGTAGGTATTTTACTTATTAGGATACAAAAAAAAGTATTTTCAGCGTTATATAAAATTCCACCCCTAAGGGGGTAAAATAGGGGTGCAAAGTTCATATTCAAAGCTACTGTGACTAGAAACTTGAAATTTACACCAGAACTTCATTTTATGACGTAGGCAAGGGATAAGACGGGATTTTTGGAAATTCTATCCCTAAGGGAATTAAGTAGGGGTGCAAAGTTTGTATGGGAGAAACATATTTTTTTGTACTAGAGACTTGAAACTTTGTAGGAATATTATTATTAAGATACAAAAAAGTACTTTCAGCGTTTTATAAAATTCTTCCCCGAAGGGGGTTAAATAGGGATGCAATGTTTGTGGAGGGGAAACATTATTTATTGAACTAGAGACTTGAGACTTTGTAGGAAGATAACTTATTAGGACACAAAAAAAGTAATTTTAGCGTTTTATAAAATTCCACTGCTAAGAGGGTTAAATGAGGGTCCAAATTTTGTATAAGGGAAACTTATTTTTAGCTACTACGTACTTAAAACTTTGTGGACAGATTACTTATTCATTTACAAATAAAGTGCTTTCAGCGTTTTTGAAATAATAACACCTAAAGGGGTTAAAAAGGAGGTCCAAAGTTTGTATGGAAAAAAATGATTAGTTAGACAATTTTATTCGAGAATTCACAGGATAATTCCTAACGATAAATGAGTAAACAAGTGTTTCTGGTTTTTTGAGAATTCAACCCCTAAAAGGAGACATGTGGTGACAAAATCTGAAAATCAACATCGGCATCTATTGTTTCTATGGTTTATCGGGTCGCTGATTAGGAAAACAACAACGATTTTACATTCCAACGTGGCGTCTAAATATCAAAATGGACGTTGTTATTACGGTTTTTTGTGACGTTAATAACGAAAATCACATAGATTTTGAAATGTAATGTTGTGGACTTGAAAATTCATGAAAATATTTGTGCCAAATTGCAATTCAATCGGTCCAGTTTTTTTCGTAGCAAATCAGTTGTAACAGACGGACTGACAGACAGCCACACGTGATCCTATAAATAAGGGTTCTATTTTTGCTTTTGAGGTATGGAACGAGACCCGCATTATATAGGGTTAGTGATCAAATGAACTTACCTGTACGTGAAGTTCGATCATAATTATATGATCAGCTTCATTCGACGCGATTTGTTTACATGATGTAGTTGAGCCCCACGCTACAGCCTTGCACGGATATTTAAAGTAGGGAGATTTTAAAATACCCACTGGCAACAATCCCCGTCATATCCCTCCACCGTACCTCTGAGTATATCTTCATTTTGTCTAAAGTTTTTTTTTTTTTTATGTGTTTGGGAGGGTTACGTTGGGAGGGTTATTATTAATCGCTCCGAATGAAGCTGATCATATAATTATGATCGAACTTCACGTACAGGTAAGTTCGTTTGATCATTAATTATATGCCATCTCTTTTTACTAAATTGTCAGCTAGAGCGGCTTTCACCTCGGGATTCAATAACGGCGGGACGAGTAGGTTACAGTTCTCAGGAATTAGATAAGCGTCGATCAATTTTTCTTTCGTATCTTTAACTAAACCTTTCTCTAGAATCTCTTGCCATCTCGATGCTAAATCTTTATGTGTTGGTTTTCCCAGCTTCATTTCAGATTTCGGCGCGTCACCCAGCGCCTCCAAGATCTCATCATCAAGCTCTGGAACTGTAACTTCGTCGTTACCCGACGACAGCTTAGTATTGAGAAGCGTTTGTCCGAACGCCGGAGACTGAATGTCATTCGGTGGCGACACTGGCGATGAGAAATCACGTGTGACATTTTGATTGTATGACTCCGAAACATCGCTATCGGATCCTAAAACAATTGCATATGTTTTACATATTGGCAGTGTTTCGTATATTTTGTGAAACATGTGCTGATGTCTCGCAATACACAGGCATACTATAACTATGATGAAAATATCGTATCCAAATATAATCACGGAGGTGACATTGTTTACGATATTTAAAGGTGTAACACGAATAAAATGCGTGAAAGAGATAACCCAGTTGGCGTCTCGCATCACAAGGCAATATTTCGAGTTGAAATGCTGAATAGCCAGCATAATGCGTGAAAGAGATAACCCAGTTGGCGTCTCGCATCACAAGGCAATATTTCGAGTTGGAATGCTGAATAGCCATCATAATGCGTGAAAGAGATAACCCAGTTGGCGTCTCGCATCACAAGGCAATATTTCGAGTTGGAATACTGAATAGCCAGCATAATGCGTGAAAGAGATAGCCCAGTTGGCGTCTCGCATCACAAGGCATTTCGAGTTGAAATGCTAAGTGCCCAGGAGAAGGTGTGAAAGAGATAGCCCAGTTGGCGTCTCGCATCACAAGACAGTATATCGTCGAATTGCTAACATAACACGCGAAAGGGATAGCCCAGTTGGCGTCCCGCATCACATTGGATTATACATTAGGTATATACGTGTATTATTAAAATACAATACCTAGTAATACGTGACAGAGATAGCCCAGTTGGCGTCTCGCATAAACAGAACGTTACAATACTCAGTACACTTGGAATGTGTAGGTTACAAGCCACAAATAAAATAAAAATATTTTTTGAGGGTAGGTTAACATTATGTAGCTTTGCAGCTTAAAACGACTAAAATATGAGATCGCTTGTAAATTAATATAATCTATGATAGGTTTTGGAACATAAAGAATTTAAGTATATATGGGATAGATTTGAAAATAACTCACCTTCATTTTCACTATCCGAATACATTATTAAGCGATTGTATCGCCTGGTGTTTTGCTGTAACTGTAATTCCAGCTTTCTAATTTTCTTCTTAATACTTGCACTGCTTTCAATTTTTCGTTTCGGCATGGCTCTTAACGGTTATTTACGAAATTTGTGACGTGCGAAGGCTATGAGCACGGAAGCACAGAATGAAGATATACTCAGAGGTACGGTGGAGGGATATGACGGGGAGTGTTGCCAGTGGGTATTTTAAAATCTCCCTACTTTAAATATCCGTGCAAGGCTGTAGCGTGGGGCTCAACTACATCATGTAAACAAATCGCTAAGAATGAAGCTGAGAAATATAATTATAGGTTTTAAAGTTTGTATTTGGTGCCATCTCGATCGTCAGCAATCGGTACCTAGGCGAGTGCGGGCGGTGCGGCGGGACGGGAGGGTAGGAGACATTGGGAAAGTGCCTGCATCCGTAATAAGTACATTCAAGGTGCTGCACGAAGATCTGCTAACTTTTAATAAGTTAAGCATTTTGGCCGCCGTTAAATTAAAACAAATTTTTGGGTATTTATGTTAAATACTGGTTCGAAAAGCATGGAAAAAAAATCTTAGGAAACAAGCCTATAGCAATGTCCAGGCCACAAATTTGACTTAACATTCGTGGATATATTTTGGTATTTCAATATTAATGTTCATGAACCTAAAGTAGCTTTTATTCCAGAGGACAGATTCTCATTAATCATGATTGTAAATTTAATAACAGAAATACGTACATACATACATACATTGACGCCTTTATTCCCAAAAGGGGCAGGCAGAGCACATGAACTTTATGTTCCAGCGCCACTTTTAGCATAAATGTGGGTATAAAAGATCGACAAAAAGTTATATTGCTTAGGTTGTTAGCCCATCACCCACAACACACTTCAACCCTGCTCTCTTAATCGACTTTTACGACACACACGGGAAGAAAGAGGGTGGTGAAATTCTAACCCGCCACCACACGGGCATAAATATAATAGTAAATAAAAATTAATTTACCATAATGGGTTATGACGAAGGGTTATTGGTAGGGGCAGTTAGTAGTAGTAGGTTAGTAGGCGGCGTAGCAATTCAACAATTATTGGAATATTACTTTTACTACGCGGGCGAAGCCGCGGGCAAAAGCTAGTAAACAATAAAAACATGTCATAAGTAAATAACTTCGGAGGATGACCCCCACGATCAGTCGAGTACAAATAATCTCCAGATGGCAATCTAAAGAACCGGTATAATACGGTAAAAAATTGAAGAGTTATTAATAACAACATTTTCAGCTAATTTAATGGCCCGATCTTGAAAGGGAAGTGGGCGTTAATTCGCGTGAAAACAACCGAGTAATTGATTAACGAGCGGCGCCAGCGATCGCCGCGCACTCGTCCGCGACCGATCAACTCGACTGTTCCACCCTCTCGCGCTGTGACAATGTGCCAAATATGGCCCAATGCTTGGCTTTGCATTAGACACTAATTTCAATATTGAATAGTAACGTAAGGGGTTGTGCAAATGGCGGAAAGGAGGGGAAGCCTTAACCCTGCCGTGGAACAAAGTATAGTTAGGCTACCTAATATAAAAGCCTATTCAGAAACCACGTGATATTTTACATTTTTGGGTCACCTTTGACCCAATTCTCTGGTCATTGTGATGGTTTAGGTTACGCCTCCCCAATCCCCCATTTACTAGGGTTCCGTAGTCAACAAGGAACCCTTATGGTTTCGCCATGTCCGTATGTCCGTCCGTCTTCGGCTTAGCTCAGTATTCATATTTACTAGAAAACTATAATTCGGTATGGGTCATCAATCACGCCGACAAAACAGTACAATAAAATGTTCAAAAAAATTTTTTTTTCAGGTTACCTCACCTACATCTAAAGCGGGGATGTAATTTTTTTCTCGTTAAACCCGTGGTGTGGGGTATCGATGGATAGCTTGTTCAAATATAATCTGGGTTTCATAAATGCATTTTTAAAATGATTTATTCGTTTGTGAGATATCGGGCTTTAAAGCCAAAAACTATCACGGATTGGTGGGCATAAGTACCTGGTTACCGAGTAATAGTCGACCAACTTAATATGTACTTGGAAAGGCCAATTTTTGTACAAATTCGGCCGACGCAACCGCACCGCACGTCGATGTAACTAAGACAGACAGGCATTCTACGGAACCCTACACTGCGCGTGGCCCAACACGCCATTGGCCGGTTTTTTAACACATGTCGATGGCAAACTAGTCTGCTTCCCGTCTGATGCTGAGCGGACACCGTAGACTTTGGATGCTTTCAATTCTAGGGTTCGCATATGGATTGCCGACACTATATTATCAAGTAGGAAACTTGATTTTTTTACTGGAAACTTATTTTCACCAAAAGTATCGCAGTCTAGTTTTATAAGACATTACTCAACATCAACTAGATATAAAAGTTAGTATATTAACACGTTCTACGCCACGCAGTCCCCGTGTGTTAGGTAACATACAAACCTTACCACCAGTTAAATAATAGCTTGTAATAATATAACCTTCATGATTTTTTAGTAAACCAACCCTCTCTAATTAATCTAATACGGGTGTGGGTGTAGACTCGAAAATTATTATTACTCCAAAAGAAAGAAGGCACAACAGTATGCCTAGTGACGAAAATCCGAGTAAAATATATCAAAGAATTACGAAGTGACGTCACATACCAACAAGCGTCATCGTTTCGTATGAAGCTCTTCTTAAAACTTTGGACACTTATAACTTCGTGATTTTTAATCCTTTTTCGAGAAAATATGACATTATTGATTATGTTATTTACTGTCTACACCCCTATTATACAAAACCTAATAGAAACTACGGTATCCACGTGCAAAACAGTACATAAAGTAGCGAAGTATTTATTAGCTTTAGGTACAGAATTCCACATCTCATATCGAATAGTTTTAAAAATTTCAATAATTGATAGTCACGGTTATTTTGTTTTGAAGTATTTGCATTAAACACGGTTTTGTGGGAAACTCTTTATTCAGGAATGTTCATTCATGTAATGAATGGAATCAATTAAGAATGTAAACCATAAAACGAACTCATCGTTAAGTTCTCAATGTTTAAGTTTGTCAAGCGTAACGAGTAGCAGTATAGGTCAATAAGACGAACGTACAAAATCAAAATCAAACATTTAATCTCCAAATAGGCCACAAGCACACTTTCCGTGTCAAACAAATATTTACAATAAATATTTAAAAAAAAATCTTACAACAATAATCATTTGGAAGTTGCAACTACTAACTAAATGTCTTAATTAATTAATTAAGTACCTAAATGATTAGGTACTTAATTAATTAATTGAAGATTACGCACCGCCTGCGAAAGACATTATATTGTTCTTGGAAACCGAATTGAACCGGATTGTTCCGATAGCTCAGTTGGTTACTAGCGACGGGCCATGAATGCCTGTGGTCACCGGTTCGAATCCGGCTCGGAGCATTAAAATTTTTCAAATTTTCCTTTGATTTGAAATTCGTTAGCAGCGCTACTGCTTAAAAAACAAAATTGACCTTGGAGGTGTATACAGTCTCTAAGCGTCAAAACACAAAAATAGGTACATTAGTAATATTGTCAGAGATGTATAGGGTCAATAATAATCAAGAACAATATAATGTCTCTCGCAGGCGGTGCGTAACCTTCAATCAATTAATTAAGTACCTAATCATTCCGGATTTACAGACTTGATAATATAATATTCTTTTAAAAAGAAGCACAACGACAAAGTTGTAATAACAGCCAGTAAGCCCGCTGTATTGCGTCGTGCAGCCATTGTTTACATTTAGCCGTAGCTAAAACCGAGTGAAACAAGCGGTGTAATAGCTTACATTAGTTCGCTGTGAACTAGACTGTACTGTCGCGGACGCAACTGCTTTACGGTTTAATTAAACTCTAACAAGAGGTTATTATTACTGCAAGGGTATTTAAGTTAAATATTTAAGTGGGTGCTACGAAATACATATGGAAGTTTAATTTTAAATTGTCAAAATACACTAAATGTCATTACGAGATGCATGGAAATAGATAAATACAACGAACTAAATGCAACATTTTGAATAAGCAATCCGTGTGTAGATACTGAATGAAAACCACTGGTACTAATTTAGCTTTTTCATTTTTTTCAGTAACTTATTAAAAAGTAAATAAATGGTAAATTTTTAGTCAAAATGATTATTCGAGTAAGATTCAAGCTGTCTCCATCAGATATAATCAAAGGTTGCGTTACAAATCATTGATTGCCGATGTTACCAAAGTCACATTCCTGAAAATACACTTCAACATTGTATGAATAGATTTTGGTTTGAAGTAGAGTACCTTTTTGACAAACAGACTCTAACAACATCCATCGTGTTAAAAAAATCGCATGTGCATTCCTTTTAGAACTATAATAAGTAAGTGCTCACGATGCTCGTTAAATGGTATAATCTACTCGGTCAAACCTACCCAGGTGCTTATAAAGATTACGTGCGCGACTGTATTCGCTGGCCGACCGCCAAGCGCGAATAATTTGATAAAATACCCGCCGGCCGCTTATTGCCGGATTTTATGCATTCTTCATTAGCTTTTTTGTGTACACAGGGGGCGTAATGTCTGATGTGTGACGTGACAGATGATCATTGTGTAACTCTGTTATTTAAAGTGTTGCAGCGCTGTTTGCGCGTATTAAAGTATAATAATAATTTATTGACCCATAAAGTTGTGCAACATGATATGACAGTCTTAACCAAAACGTTACAGCGACTCATTCCTACTTAACCCAAATGACTAAGCTAAGTACTAGCCAAAAACTTCTCTCTAATACAATTTCATATTCAGTCATGAGTCGTGCCATCCCTGTCAAACACATCATGCTGCGAGCACGGAGTCGAGGAGAGTAGTCGCGCGAGGTATGGGCGAGTTTCGGTACAGGTTCGGCCGCGAGGTCGCAATCACCAAAAGGGAATTTAATGTATGTCTGCGCATGTGTTGTACTTAATGTATTATCTCATTATGATTCGATAGGTACTAAAATTTAGAGATAATCTAATGAAAATTTAGTTTGTTTTTGTTTTTCGTAGGTATAGGTAAACCAATGCCATAATCGAGCCTACTCTCGGTATAATCTATATTTCTCGGTCCTGTATGGACGCACTGAGTACCCTCAGGGCATTCAATGACGAGCCGGAGGGGAGGGGGCAGGGAGTGGTGGCGGTGTCCCTCGACATCGCCAATGCGTTTGGCTCCCTCCCGTACACAGTAATAGGGGAGGCTCTCCGATATCACAGGGTGCCTCCCTACTTAAGGCGTATAGTAGAGCACTACCTCACACAGCGGGTAGTGCTCTACGAGGAAAGATGAGGATTAAGGAGGGCGTGGCCTATGGCCTGCGGCGTGCCCCAGGGGTCTGTTCTTGGACCCCTTCTATGGAACCTAGGGTACGACTGGGCCATCAGGGGTGACCTCCTTCCCCGGATGGCAGTCATCTGCTACGCAGATGACACGATGGTGGCTGTCCGGGGGGAGGAGATGAGGGAGACTCTGCGGCAAGCGGAAGTGGCTGCGGAGCTAACTATCACCCGCATACGGCTGCTGGGGTTGAAGGTCTCCCTTCCCAAGACAGACGCAATAATCTGCAAGGGGAGGGGATGGCGGCCGCCTGCGGGTGCCGCGCTGCGAGTGAGCGGAGAGATAGTCCAGGTGAGGCCCCACATTAAATATCTGGGCCTCATCCTTGACAAGCGTTGGAACTTCGGGGAACATTTTCGCCAGCTTGCTCCCCGGATAATGGCCGCGGCCTCGGCGTTGGGGCGGCTGCTGCCGAACGTGGGGGGGGCCGTCCGTCGCGTGCCGCCGTCTATATGACGGTGTCGCCCGGAGTATGGCCCTCTACGGGGCCCCGATTTGGGCAGACCGGCTAAGCAGGGCAAATAAGACCCTGCTGCGTAGGCCACTGCGTAGGCCGTGGGAGCTCGACGCGGAGGTGCTAGCTGAGGCGCACAGGGAGCGGTTGCGGTGGAGAGCGACCGGGGAGTATCCCGCTCCTGAGGAGGTGAGGGTGGAAAAGCGACCTAGAGGACTCCCCCTACGGAATCCGCACTCTAGGGGCACTCCTCGGGTCGCTGGACGAATGGCTGGACAGGGTCCATGGTAAGTTGGACTTCCGATTAACGCAGGTGGTAACCGGACACGGATGTTTCGGTCATTACCTGCACAAAATCAAAAGGGAGGGAAGCCCCGCCTGCCATGAGTGCGGCGCCGAGGATGATACGGCTCAGCACACCCTGGAGTGGTGTAGTCGCTGGAACGATGAGCGCCGCACAATGGTGATGGCCCTGGGAGTGAGTGATCTCTCGCTGCGCAGCGTCGTGGCGGCCATGTTGCGTAGCGAGAGATCTTGGGAGGCGATGGCCTCCTTCTGCGAAGTCGTCATATCGCAGAAGGAGGCCGCGGAGCGGGTGCGCGAAGACAGTGCGGACGCGCTCCCGCTCCGGCGCAGACGGAGGGGTCGAAGACGTGCGCGGTATGCAGCCGCAGGGCGCGTCCTCTCCTAGTAGGGCCAGTGGGTCGGGGACCCACATTGCACATGGCCCTGCACGTCTGGGGGTAAAGTCAAGCGTCTCTGACTTACCCCTCTCTTGGCGCGGGTGTCCTGGCGTAGATAGCCAGGACCGCCGGGGGGCGTCGTGGTTAGAAATGTCCATCCCATGACGCCCTCTTAACGGCAGAGCGGGTGACGCCGCTGGGGTTTTAGTGGGTAGGCTCCTCCCCTCCCTCCGACCTCTGCGGAGGGCGACGGGAGGAGAGATCCCCACATAACCCCCCACTATGGCCTTCCCCGGGCCGGGGGGTATGTGCCCCCTTGGACTCGATTCGTTGAGTCCGAGGGGGATAAACACATTTCCCCAGCGTCAAAAAAAAAAAAAAGTTAGAACTGCGATGCTCCCAGAACCGAAAAGAAGGTAATGTTTCATTTAACCTGCGGATTATTTTGTTTATATAAAAAGTTTATTTTGGATAATCAAAATCAGATAATTAGAGACCCTTGGAAGTATATAGGATAGATTTAATCTCGGAAATCATCCCTTAAGTTAACTTTTATGTTACTACATATGTTTGGTTTGGCGATAATGAAGGGTCCGCGTACACTAATTTAATAGCAATTTTTTTAAAACGGTAATAAGCTCTACGTGGACAAAGTCACTGGCAACAGCTAGTAAGGTTCATACAAGGGATATTCATTACTGAAAATTTGCATCGTGTTTTCAAAGGTTAACATTTTCCCCACAGCGCAACGTTAATAGAATGCCGCGTGAAATTGCGTTTCGCTGCCGTCCGACTTGTTGGCGGATAATTGAATTTTGTTAACAACTCAAACTACTGGTTTGCGAAAAAAAATAAGCAACATTTTATAGTTATTTTCACAATACCCAAGTATAAGTAAAAAGCAATAACCCCCAGGTCACAACTACATATTGTATACAATATGTAGTTGTGACCTTTTCGAATACACAATAGTTATTTATGATACAGCGCGAAAAGTAGGAAGATCGACACGAATTACCTATCCGCACGTGTACCATACAACATTTTACAATGCATCACGCGAGGAAATTGAAAATTATACAAAAAAGGTGAATTGTCATGAAATCTCATTCTCGCATGCGTGTGGGAATATTGGCCCGAAATCCATTCCTGCACGGCTAAATGGAGGGCTTCCCGTGTTCATGCTAACCAATGTAAAGGCGCACTTCCAGAGCAAGTGCATTGTAATAGATATTTAAAATTTGTAACACAAAACAAAAACAAGCCTGAACTAACAGTTTACATTTGTAGGTCTAAGTCTACGTTAAGGAAAAATCTATTAAGGCAGCATCTATTCGACAATACACGAATAGAGTTTATTCCAAGATTAGACAAGACGATTTAAAATCTCCGAGCTAGAAAGTCCTCATCCGGTTTGGTCAAATCTAGCTTTAGATTATCAACCCTGGTTCAAAAGGCTAGGAGCAGATTGAAAAGTACAGTTTTCCGTATGTCTTATACCTACTCAATATAATGTACCTATGATAGAAACCTCACTGTAATCTATTTTATGTCTCCCTCCTATCAGTGGACATCAAAGGAAGTAGGTCTGTAGTATCAATAACGCGTACTGTATAAATCATTGTATATACGCGAATTGAGGGATGTGTGGTTGCTTGTCGTAAGTGCGCAATCGGATGACACAAGTGGTAGCGATGAGCAGAATTAAGGGGATGCCTTGATTTGAATCGTACACGCCCCTTAGAAAGAGACACGCTGATGACTTCGGCCCACGTGAAAAAGAGATGTGAGATGACGGGAATCGCTGTTTTGGACGAATTTCGATAAATACCCAACTTAGTGAAGTTTTATTAGAATTTCATAAAGTGAGATTTTAGATGAGATACCATACTATAGTATTAACTTGATTGTGTCGTAAAATAATGTACCGTTTTAGTAGGTTGAATAAAAAAAGGAAAATACAGACCCAACTTTGGATTTTTTTTGTATCGAGGAAATTTTAAGCAATCATGTATCGATAAAATCAGATGAACAATCATATAGTCAAGTATCATATATCTGAAAATCAGACCTTATTATTTCTTAATCTAGTCAGAACGCGAACGGCGTTTCAAAGCACGCGATAATTTCCTATGCACAGCCTTATGGCCTCTTCGCGATTAAGCTGCACGGAATCTGTATGGGGTATTTTCTACGTTACCGAGAGCTTATTAATGTTAAACACATTTCCTTACTTGTCCGTATCCTGTCAGTATAATTTTGGCGCAGTAAAATTTGAGTGCGCGGACACGAGGCGGTACGCACGCAGCACTGACTGAGTGTCCTGAGACACATTATCAAATTGGAATTAGTTCACGCAGACAGCACAGACGAATTGCTAAATAATATATGTTCCTTATTTTTATTCAACGCAAATGCACTATAAAAATCAATTAAAAGCTTTAGTTAATTCGTTGTGTACGATGTAATTATTTTTTTCATAAGTAGAGAGAATTTACTGTAGCTAAATGTGTTCTTCTCTAACGTGTTTGTTATTTGTATAACGATAGTGAGTCGCTGGAAGCATGTCACTTAAGGCTCGTACAATAAAAAAGGGTCCAATAATCAATAAGGAGTTTAATCCCGTGGGCAGCGGCTGGCCGTCCCATTGGACGTAACAAATTGACGCAGGAATAGTAAGGAAGAATACACTTAGTATTTTTTTCTACAGTACATGTACCTATTTCTGTATTTCTGAATTATTGGTTTTTATAAATCTCTCGTTGATGGAACCAATTAGGTATATCGCATTCAACAGTACATTTTTATTGTACTGACCATTATCAACCAACACGTGCATGTTTGTGTTGAAATACGAGGATAATTGGCCATTTTGGATTTTTTAACGTAAAAAATACGAATAAATGTTTTAATAAAGCTTCAATAACACCCACTCGTTTTGAGGAAATATAAGGCAATAAGTATAAAAAGAAAGAGATTATTTGGTTCTTAAACCCCAGCGATACGTAATCCATACTAGTATTATAAACGCAAAAGTGTGTCGCAAAACGCAAAATTTAGATGAAATTTCGTATATAAATAGTTTGAGTCCCGGGGAAGGAAAAAGGATAGTTATTATCCCGAAAATCATCCCCTAAGTGGGTGAAAAAATGGATGGATCGACGACATAAACGAGTTCCACGCGGACGGAACCGCGAGCAGAAGCTAGTTAATAATAAATACCTAGTCGTACTTACAATGATTAGCTTGTTGCTACTATGTAATATTATATTCACAGTAAAGCCCAGACCATTATATCTGTAGCTAACTCCACTCCAGTGGACTCCCCGGAGACGCTGCCAATAGTATTAGATCCTAATAACACAGGAGATTGTTTTGACACACACAAGTGGCCAAAGCGTTTATATTTGCCAAAGCCTTTGTGTGTTTCTCAACGGTTTTCCTGTTGATCGCCTTTCTGAAATGTTTCATTTCATTTTCGTTCCGATTTCGTTTTTCGTCGATATTAATCAGTCGATCGGAAATGTTCGGACTTAAAAGACAGTAGGATGTTCTTATCTTTTTCGTATTGTTCACGACCGGTTAGTGGGTAGTGATACTGTACGAAGGTGACGGTCCGGGGTTTGAATAAGGGCAAATATTTGTGTGATGAGTACGAATATTTGGCTCCGAGTCTAGGATGCTTTTTGTGTATTTGTAAGCATAACACAAGCTGTGTTGAGCTTACTATACAGGGCTAGTTTGGTTTGTATAAGATTGTCTCTGATTTAGAGCGGTTACAACTTATTGCATTGATCCAAACGCGCTTTACACGACTGTATGAATAAATGAAATGAAATAAATCTACTGAATCGCGATTGTAAAAGTAGCCCTTTAAAACTACTCTTAGAAACATTGTATTATAAACTAGTTCAATTATTTATTTTATCATCAACAGTATCCTTCACAGTATCTTAAAATGTACACTGAATTGCAAGGTTGTCTTAGACAACCGCCGCCGAGACTTTTTGTCGCGAGTGCTCTGTACTATCTAGCCTCTTGAATTGCAAATGCCTTGTGCCACGAGGAGTTAATTTTTTATTCTGAATGGTTCAGGATGTTGTACAATGGCTGTATAGGGAGAACTGTGCTGTGGAAAAATGTGTGGAATTACATTCTTTACACATGGTTTTTTAAATAACGTCATCAACTTTTAAACATGGAGCACTTTCGTTCGACTTGGTTGTTTCATGCAAGTATTCCCAAAAGCGGTAAGCAGATCACATGAAATTTAGATTTCTTGCAATGAATCTACATCTAAAAGTGGATAAAATATGTTAATCTAGTGATAGATTATCAGACCACCGCCCACAGACTATTCAACCCTATTACTATATATTGGGTTTTTACGCCATAGGAAGAAAAGGAATGGTTCTATTCTAACTTAACATATTTCAGGTTTTATAAGTTACTGATATTTTGAAATATTTTTAATATGGAAAAGGATTCCATACTAATATTATAAATACGAAAGTCTGTCTGTCTGTTTGTTTAAATACCTCTTCGCGCTTAAACCGCTGAACCGATTTAGATTAAATTTGGTATAGGGATAATTTGACTCCCGATGAAGGACATTACGAGTAGGTATATAATAGTTTTTATCCTGGAAATCATCCCCTAAGGGTGTTTAATTGGGGGTAAAAGTTTGTATGGAGCTACGATATCAAAAAGTTCGACGCGGACGGAGTCGCGGGCACAAGCTAGTACTTTTTATAAATATGGGCAGTTCTCAAGTATGCATTTTAGATTGCACACCGAGTTTAACAGGATATTGCAACCCTCTCGCTGCCTCGCTTTATCACATTAGGGGCGATATAATTTTATCCCCCTACAAGCGTGAAAATCTTTTTAAATCTCTACTTGTAAAAAATCTTAGCCACGTTGCACCTGGAGCTTGTTAGCGCGTCACTTATCACATTAACCCTGCCACTGCCGTAATTGCTGGTGTAACCGAGCAGGGGAAGAGTAAATATTAACGTGTTACTATTTCCGTGTTGTAAATTATCACGCAAATAAAATTTTGACTACCAGTTAGCCCAGTGGGTAATAGTGACGCTGCCTACGAAGCTGAAGGTCCTGCGTTCGAATCCTGGTAAGGACAAATATTTGTGTGTAATATTTGATGAGCATGAACAGTTGTTTCCGAGTCTTGGATGTTTTCTATGTATTTAAGTATTTCTAACTATTAAATATATGTTATCTAGTAGCCATAACACAAGCTACATTGAGCTTACTATGTGACTAGGTCGATTTGCGTAAGATTGTCCCCTAATATTTATAATTAAAAAATATTAATGGTCCTCTCTTCCTTGAGTTCGTAAATCAAGTAATAAAAAATGGCACTCAATTAATCGTTCATAGTGACACAGTGTACATTTTAATTGACTCACGGAAAAGTCAAAGCCTAAAACAATACTAAATTATAGAAAACTCGGGGCTGATTCATCTTTTGCCAACAAGCGCATCTCCCTTCTCATCTCTTAAAAGTTATTTAAAAAAGCGATCATATCTTCAAGGAATTAAAGTCTGAATGTCTGCCGTGCGCATTACCGGTAATAGCGTTTATGAATATTAGTTGTTCTATGTAGCCAGTAAAATAGAGAAGAGATATCTTTGCATCGGTCATCTCTTTGAGAGCAGAGCTTGGCAAGACTTAAGATCGCTTAAAGAAGCCTATTGTCTGACCTCTGTCCAGCAATAAGTAAAAAAATAACAACCAGACAGACGTATTTCCGTCGTAGCTGTGCGCCTAGAGAAAACCGGGGCGGTAAAACAATCAGACCGTTACTTTCTTTGAATTTACTTAATGCTGAAGTAGTTAGTTTGCAGGCTGCACTTACACATAATATGTGTGTAAGTATATGTGTTTAGTAGTTCTTTAAGTACTTTCACAGTTAACAACATTCATAATTATAAATTCTACAGTATTAGGTTTCTCTAGTAAGCCTAGCCTTTGTTAGGCGTTAATTTGGGCGCATAATAGGTGTCACGGCTAACGAAACTAGACCTCTGATTACGTTTAGTTACTACGAATCGCGGTGTCAAAAATTATATTTGCGGGTGGACGGAAAGTAGAGGTTAAAACAAGTACAATTGATCTTACAAAGATATATTCGCTATCAAATATATCGGAATATGAACCATCAGGTACTTATAAGTATGATAGGTGTTTTTACACATGACTTGTACAGTCAGCATCAAAAGTAACTACGCAATCGAAGACGCCAAAACTTGTATTCCCATATAATAAAGACTCTTGACGTCTTCGTTTGCTTCTGATGCTGACTGTATGACAAACATCAATAAATCAAGATTATTAATAATATTAAAGAGAGAGAAGAGTCTTGAAAACTTTAATCACATTTGAAGTGTACGTTTGTTGTGCATCCTCGTACACATGCACAGTTACAATGTGAAAGTTATTGAGAGAAACAAATGTTTTCATCCTCGTTAATTGTTCAGAAATGAATGTGGATCGATATTCGATATCTGTTCAACCTTGGCGTTCTATCAAAATACAGTAAAAAGTTGTCTCAAGTCAATGATGGGATGAACGAAATTAAATAAGTCTTCGTCACTTATTTAATTTCGTTCATCCCGAATTCCGTTCACGTCTCGTCATTGGCAGCTTAGCTCAGACTTAGTACAGCTCTAATCCAGTTACCTAACTGGCCGGAGCGCTGGGAACCGGCGTACTCCTGCCAATACCCGGTGAAGAGAGTAATGGGCCGTAATAATTGGACAACTCCAATAGAATCGTTGTTATAAACTTGGAATTATGAAACTTAATCTTAAAAACATAATGATCATAGGGTCTTGAAAATTTCAATTAAGTTAATGCTGAGTTTACGTTGTAATGCGTTACGCGTCATCAATTTAACGCAATCAACATTGTTTTTACTGTAATAAGTAATTAAAATTTTGTAAAATTTAGATTATACATATATAAATACATACTTACCCATATTGTAATGTAATTGCAAGCTCGTCTTTTCATCCTTTTTTTTTGTTTTGTGTATTTACACATGTCAATTTTATACTAATTACCTAACATTCATATACAATATAAGTTATGACTGAATAAATTAAAGAATGAAATGAATGAATGAATCAAGTCAATTGCTGTTTCGGTCGCGAAATACTGCGTTTAGGTCCTTAGTTGTCGTACAAATGTTGTTTCCATAAAAGCGTACCCACTCTTGGACACTAAAAAAAATTATATCCAATTAGTAACATTACGATACCCATTTTAACATGAATGTGGATGTGGCAAGTATATTTTCAATACGCAGGTTTTTCTGATACGATAAAATTGTAACGCAATAGACGGGTTACTGTATGTATGTATATATCAACATTTGTCTCAGTATACTAGATTAACTTGCTGAATTTATAAAACGTGTTTTGTCAAAGTGGAAATGACCAGATTCTGGTTTTTTATATTTTACAAAACACTTCTTATGATCAAATGTACCATTATGAAGAATAGTACCACTTCCTTTAATCTTCGCGTAATTCGTTTTTTTCTGTATTCCCTATACTGCGAAATGGCACTGGTTTCCATAACGGACGCGAGTCACGCTTCCCAATGATTTAAGGGGCCGGCTTCCGGCCACGCTAATTGGTTCCCTCTAATGAGACAACTGATGATCTTGCGCTAATGAACTGCTCCTTAACTCGGGAGATATCAATCGGGTTATTAGCGATTTCTGGGGTTAATTGCTTGCGGCTTAAAGAGGTTTTCTTAAAAACGTCTGTTGAACGGGTCAGAAAAAGATTAATGGTCTTTTGACTAATATCGCCTTTGAAATGAGCACTTACATTGTAACAATACATAATTCTTTTTATGATCGATCAAGTCACTTAATAGTTTCTTACTTACTTACTTACTTGTACGCCAGGTTTTTGTGGAAACATTGTTCTAGTAAGTTAGTACCTACGACATTCGTTTGTTAATATGCATATATTTTATCTTAAAATCAAATGTTATCATTTCAAATGCAGAATTTACGTAGGAACGTGTAAGTACATTTTGATGCAGTGAAGGTAAATTGCATGTTCATTATGCGGTCGTTGATTTACATGTTCACTGAATTGTTCTGTTGTATCTAAAGCAAAGTGGTTTCACCTATGTAATTTACCATCTCATTTACTTTGTACTATTCATACACTAAGTTATGTGCCGGCCGAATAAATAAATAGTACATATACTTGCATTATTCAGTTTCCCTTGTGATAAAATATATTTACGAGTACTCATCATTATAAAACGGCTAACATGGTAGCGTATAAATGTGTGGATGACATCTGAAGATGTCGTAAACTAGGAGAATAAGTTTTATTTCACCTTCGAACCTAAGCTCTAACTCAAGGGGCAACTCTATGTACCTACCTACTGTTCTTTACGAACCTGAAATCGAACTTTAATGTCTCAGTATTTACTTAGAAGTTATACAGGGTGACATTTTAATCAGTGTCCTAATTTAAGTATAAGAATTCTTCAGCAAAATTATAAAATACGTTGTTTTTTCGTTTCATATCATTCAGTACAAATAAATTGAGTAATTGCTGCTTAAAGTTATCCCAAAAAACCTTACCGCGCGGGCACCTCAGCGGGTAGTAAGGTTTGCGCAAGGCACGCCTCCCCTCCCTCGACCCGCCCCGCTCCGGACGGTACTGAATGTCCAGTAACCACGCTGTACGGATAATTATTTTGGGATAGACAATTTATAATTAAAAAAATACCTACCAGTTTTTTTTTCAAAAATGTAGTCTATTAGTGATACCAAATACCTACAAAAAATTTGGACACTGATTAAAATGTCACCCTGTATTGCACTGAGACGGCAGTTACCATACGCATTTCTTAAGCTACCACTAAAATATAACACCTAACTGTTCGTATATAATTGTAAAATATGTAATCAATACTGAATTGGGGGTCGAAGTTGCACCACGTCCGTAGGAATTACCCATTGCTACCGTACACGTGACCCAGGGGTGGTGCTAAAAGTGCAACAACCTGGCAACCGTACTGTCTTTTCCAAGATCTCACGGTTCTAAATACTGATTTACCATACGACAAATAAATAATATTGAATCACCTAAACACCGCTCAGAAGTGCCCTTGAAGCTTGGTCATATAAGAAAGAACTCGCAGTATAGAACTCACTAGTCTCTTTACGTGACCGAAGTCTGAGGATAGTTAACAAAAACTACAAATATGAACGGTAAAACGGGAACATTTTGTATTGAATTTCCATACAATTTATTTATCTCTTGAGTGTAAAGTACCTACCTACTTCCCGTAAAAAAGTTGTATGTAGGTACTAACTAACGATTAAAACATGTTTAAAATGTTTTGAAACCATCCTCTCTGATCAAATTATACGCTACTAATGTTAAAAAACTAACTTCTCATAATAGTGGGACAGAGTGCTTGAACAAATTGTCGTAAATGTGGACACGCTGGACAAAAGCACCAATTTTTTTTCAGGCACTTTTAG
Organism: Epinotia demarniana; assembly: GCA_945867215.1. NCBI lineage: Eukaryota > Metazoa > Arthropoda > Insecta > Lepidoptera > Tortricidae > Epinotia > Epinotia demarniana. Next base: position 13,769,150 of record OX244260.1, on the reverse strand, counting down.
GTCCATAGCTTTAAGTTTTTGATAGGATCCAACTCCTCCGTCGGCCATTTTTTTTTTTTTGACTTTATCACCTGAAACTGCCCTACTATTAAGTTGGGAATGAAGCGAATCCTTCACTTTTATGGTCAGCAACCGTTTTAAGAGTTTAACTTTTACACCGACCTGCTGCTGGTCTATTGCGTATAGTTAGGTTAATCTAAATGTAATTTTTGGCCTGGGATGGGATTTTTGGAATTGACTGCTGATTTAGCCTAACGCTCGTTCAAAATGTTACGCAATTACCACTCTGTAGACGGAACCATTAGTGTCTCCCCCCACCTATTGACGCGGAATCGGCGTTAGCCGATCAAAAAACTCTTTAAGTCCACGCAATAAGAGCGAAAAAGACGTCGATGGGCTCGGCCGACGCGTAGCGACGTCCATCGACGGGATAACGAACAAAACACGAAGAATGTGGTGCAAAACACTCGGCAAAAGTCGATTCCGCGTCGATAGATGGGGGGAGACCCTTAGGCGGGCTGATCGCTATTTGTACGTAGTGGGTGGCGCAGGGCCGGTATTTGTTTATATCCAACAGTGGACTTCTTTCGGCTGATATGATGATGATTATGATAGTGGGGAGCTTACCTTGCCGACGCCAGTGGGTTCCTTGACGCCGAGCCGGCGCAGCAGCGCGGGCGGCGGCGCCGGCGGCGTGCGGTGCAGCGCCGCGCTGAACCCGACGGCGCCCGCGTCCTCCTCGCGCCGCCGCCGGTGCGGCGAGCCGCTGCATTTTGTTGTTGATGTCCTGGGAACAGACATCACTTTTTAGGATCAATTTTTCTACTTAAATTAAGCTACTATGTATATATACCCCGAACCGAAACCCGTGTGGTGTCGGGTTAGAATAACACCACCCCCTTTCTTCCCGTGGGTGTCGTGAAAGTAGACTAAGGGAATAGGGTTGAAGTGTGTTGTGGGGATGGGCTAGCAACCTATCACTGCGATATCACATGTTGTATATATTTTATACCCACATTTATGCTGGGCACTGGACACATCAAGTTTCATGCACTCTGCCGCAGGGATGAAGGCTCTATTACTGAAATAAGGATCAAATACAATAAAAACATTTTGATATACCTTTTTTAAAAAATGCATAATTTTCATTTAAGTATCGGGAGTGATTTGTTTCAAAACTGAAATACTTTTCCTGCGAACCCCCAAATAGCCAATACCTAACACAATAAATGAGCGAAACGTGCCGTCTTGCAGAGACCTTTTTACATTTTTCAAAAATTCGTTTCGCGTCGATACCCCGCATAAAGGGGACTGCAAACTTGATGGATGGCGCTTACGTGATGTCAGCTACGCCGGGTTTTATTTTAATAGTAGAACGCCTCGAGAGACACTCAAAATTGAAAATTCTTAACGTACGGAACGCGGTACATGAGGTGTTTATGAATTAACTGAAATGACAGATCATTGTTTTTATGACAAAGTGTAAGGTATACACTCAAATGAAAACGACAAAACATATCGTATTTCCACGCACGGGTATACGTATATGCCATACAAGGATTTTTGGATACAAGGATTTTTTATTTTAACTTATTGTATGTGTCAAGCAGCTTAGTCATGTTTGTCAGTCATTTTCGCAAAGATATCTTGAATTGTTTTTTGGCCAAGTGATTATAAATATTGTAATTTTAACAGTTTCAGTTTCAGTTTTTTTTAATTCATAAACAATTGTGTGATCGGCAAAACTGCCAACTGCCAACGACAATGTCGAAGGTGATTAACTTTAGTAACTATTTTTACAAAGTGTTCATACTTAAAAATACTCAACTTTTTCTGACATACTTGGAGTACCTACACCCCAAGACGGGTACGTATTAGAAGATCGAAAATTGAAATATCGACAGTGAAAACATCGAAGTACAAAATATCGAAAATCAAAATATCGAACGATCGAAATATCTAATGTTATTATATCGACGTCTAATTGGTCTAAAATACAAATGCCGAGCGGTTAAAATATCGAAAGTACAAAATATCAACAACTATGCAGGCGATATATTAAAATTTCGAATGACAAGATATCGACCATTGAAATGGCGACGCCCAAATAATCGAAAAGTAAAACGTCGAACCATCAAAATAACTAACATCATATGGTCTACTTGCATACCACTGGTAAAATTATTTTAGCGGATTTCGGGAGCGTGTTCCACCTTGCTTATTAGTAGGTATTTTTAGCAGGAAAGAAATTGGAGTAATTCTTTATTACTACCTTATGTTATACCATACCAACTGTAATATATTATTCATCAGTGATGTTATTGTGACACCTATTTTTCTTGATGTTATCGTAGAGAATACGCTAAGATAACCATGTTTTGTAGGAAAAACTTTTCTCTAAAACTAAAAATGGCCGAGATATTTGACCTCAAAGTAGGAATTTGGAACCCAAAAATAATCCAAAACCGAATCGCAGCACCCCACCATCCACGTGGTCTTGTCTGCCCTACCCCTAGAGTGTTTATAAAAGAGAACGGAGGCGCGGAGGGACAGCAGCCCTCGCCCGCCGTGACGGAGCGCGGTAACGAGTGAGGCGAGCGGCTGAGGACGGTCGCCGAAGGCGACCAGTACGCCGAAGGCGACCAGTACGCCGAAGCTGCGGAGCCGAGCGAAGTGACCGTGCTTTGTCACGCAAGGGCGAAAGGGCTGCTGTTCCCGCAGCGCCGGAGCTACGACAAGTCACAATTGTCACTAAATTTAGATCAATAGTGATTCCTCGTAGCTCCAGCGCTGCGGGAACAGCAGCCCTTTCGCCCTTGCGTGACAAAGCACGGTCACTTCGCTCGGCTCCGCAGCTTCGGCGTACTGGTCGCCTTCGGCGACCAGCCTCAGCCGCTCGCCTCACTCGTTCCCGCGCTCCGTCACGGCGGGCGAGGGCTGCTGTCCCTCCGCGCCTCCGTTCTCTTTTATAAACACTCTAGGGGTAGGGCAGACAAGACCACGTGGATGGTGGGGTGCTGCGATTCGGTTTTGGATTATTTTTGGGTTCCAAATTCCTACTTTGAGGTCAAATATCTCGGCCATTTTTAGTTTTAGAGAAAAGTTTTTCCTACAAAACATGCTTATTTTAGCGTAATTTCTACGATTACACAATAAAAAAATGGGAGTTATAATGACACAATATCCATCGAGTCCTAGAATCCCTCGCTTCGTTCGTTGTTGTACCTAACGGAAACCTGCCTTAGGGTAGAATATATAGGTAGGCTACACAGCCCGCAGCGCCGGAGCTAACGCATTGAGTAAATTCCGTTTAGAACATTATAATGGGACACGTAATACATCATATTATAGGATATTTAAGAGATTGTGCAGTCGACATTCTTGTTGACTTTCGATGTTTCTTATGTCGATAATAATATTTTCGACAATTAGGCAGTTGATCTTAAATCATTCGGTAACTAATACTTTCGACGTTTTAAACTATGGCATTATGAACTTTCGATGTTTTAAATTCGATATTCTCATTTTCGATATATTTATTTCGATATTTTAATCGGTCGGTAAAATAAACTTTCGATATTTTGAATTTAGACCATTCAATCGTTCGATATTTTGAATTTCGATATTTTGTACTTCGATGTTTTCATTTTCGATGTATCAATTTTCGATCTTCTAATACGTACCCGATTAACTTTAGTAACTATATTTACAAAGTGTTCATACTTAAAAATACTCAACTTTTTCTGACATACTTGGAGTACCTACCTACTAAGACCGATTTGAAATTTCTCCTTAGCGGGCGTCGCGTGCAAAGCTGACGTGAGGTGCTCCATACTTCATACTGATTACAACTATTAACATTCCTCAGCGGGAATTCTCAGATAACTTCAGTGCATTGGCTTTTGGCTCGGGCTTGTGTTGGATAAAACTTTTAGTTGACGGTGAAACTTGTACACGTCCTCTAGCACCTTGTAGCTTCCGACAAGGTGCTCCATTCTAGGTCACGCTACTGACGTCGTAATATTAAACTTAAAGCGTGTTAGTTGGTGCCCTCTCTCTCATTCGTTTTATATGATTTTTAAATCTTTCTTGCCCAATTCTAACACGTACAAAGGTTGAAGTTGATGCCACGAGGAATTCTCTACCACTCAATCATTGGACCAAACAGTAACTTAACTTATATCGTATAACGCAGACGAAAGCGCACGAAACAATAAAATTCCAATCTTATCTGATTATTAATCGAATCAGACGGAAATGAGAATTAATAATGTGAACCAATTTGTTTTAATATGATTTACCAAAATGTATCCGTCTGATACAAAACAGAATCACATGAGTCGCCGATTACAAGAATTGAGACTGTCTCATTCCAAAGGACATCTTTCACGTAGATGAGACAGACATAACTCGTTCGATAGGTTTATCTACATAATTTTGAGATTGCATTTAGGATGGAAATTGTTGTGAAAAAAAAATCGAGTTTATTTTATTCACGGTAACCGGTTCTGCCCTACGAACCTACGATATCATTGTAATTTTTAGGTTAAGAGGAAACATAAAGGTCGAGATAATTGAGAAATAGGTACTGCCATTATCCAGGGAGAAAACAGAGAGGCTACCGCGAAGTGAAAACGAATTTCGTTCGAATATCTCCCTCTCTGTCGCTCGAACTTGCAAAAGCAACAGAGACGGAGATACTCGAACGAAATTTCGTTTTCGTTTCGCGGTAGGGCCTCAGGGGACTACGTTTCTATGGAAAAACGGCCGTTGTGTTTCCTCTTAATTATTTTGGTAATATTTTAGTATCTTGAATTTAGAAACATATGTTTCAAGCAGCTACAGCCTGATGGCACGAGGCACTCGCTCTAACCAAGGGAGAATTATGGACATTAAATTTAAAAACACTGCTTGTAACCGAAACATTTTTTTTAGTCAATAAATTAATGTTTTCGCTGAACAAACGTCAGCAAGACTATATTCGTCTCATCCCTGCTTGTCGGAGTCCGTTGATTTCACGGGCCGCTGGTCGCGATGAAAACAATCCGGAAAGGTCTCCGCTTGACATTTGATAGAATACGCCTTCGGGCATGAGAGCCGCTTGTATCGAGGATCAGATTTATTTTATTAAAATATCCGCTGGCTTTTATGTACCTATTGATTTTGTTTGCGCAAGGCAGAATACAATACGATAGTATACGGTAAAGAAAGAGAACAATCACAATGCGTTTTATGAAAATGCGTTAGACCAAATGTCAGAACAAATTTTAGTAACATAGTTTTTCCGACAAGGTCTGGCCGATCTTTATAAAACCGGATGTAAATATTTTAGTTGTTGACGGTAAGTAATTTCAAAGAATGCAAACCTACCGAGTTATTATTATTTTATCTGATATAATCTGCAAAGGACCAATGTTATCATTATCAATTAATCTAGTAAATGGAAATATAAAAGAAATCTGGTGAGTGCATTCATCTGTAATTTATATAATTATCTAACTAATATCCTTGAACAAAGCAGAAAAATAAAACGCATATCAACTAGAACTAAAACTATACCCTCATTACCTACCGCTAACCCATGCGTGCGTGAACCTATTGTGTCCCAATTACACGTAACAATTAATACTCGTAAAACATTCACTCACTCATTCACTCGTTCATTTGAAATGAACTTTTTTAATTCATTGCTTTTTTACGGCGTTTAATGGCGGTATAAACGGTTTATTTATTTGTGATTTGAATTTTATTACAAGGCTCGCAGGCAAGGCAAGGCTCACGTCACATTATTTTAATGGATTATAAACTCAAAAATAGTGAAGTGGGTGGACTTGCTAGTAAACACTTTATTAAAGCCTGACCTGAATTATGTGAGGGTCGGCGGCCATATTGCAGAATTTAATCGAAACTACTTAATTAATAAATTTATTTAAGTTAAAGTTTATTGCACAAAAGAAAACTTATCGTACAAATGGCGGACTTAATGCATATGACATTCTCTACCAGTCAAACCTTAAGGCAAAGCGGAAAAGATTGTGGGCAGTGCCAATAACAACAAAAAAAACTTTACGGTATTCCTATATACCTACAACATATATACCCAAATACATATGTATATATAAATAAAATAAATACACACGCAAATAAATATATACATAAATATACACTACATGCATACTCACCAGCTAAATTTTCAAACCTGTAACCTTAAAGACTACTCATATCTGCCAGCAAAAAAATACGCACAGATTTCTTAAAAACCTTATGTAAGTAAGTACACGAAATCTCATGACCTCTTGTTTTTGTGCGTGTGTGCGTATAGCCTAAATATCCCTTTTTTGGGGTTGTCCCCGTGACAAGTAAATATAAAACGGCTGAGAGTTAAGGCGGGAACGTTACATATTTCAGACGCGATAACGCGGCGATTTAAGGGGATGCGTGACTGTAAGCTACTTTTTTTAGAAGTTTCGTTAAAGTACCTCTTCTATTCTAACGATGTGTTCAGCTGGCTTACTTCGAAAAGGTTTAGATTTTCTTAATGAAAGCACATTTTACTGGTCGATAAATGAAGGAAATGTGGGGGAAAGTACGATACCTAGCTCGAACAAAAAGAGATGAGATGACAGGTAGGAATGTAAAGAAAACAAAAGCCATGAAATGTTCTAAGGATAATTGAACGATAACATTTTATAGGCGACTACATTCGAAACTCAAATCGAAGTAGGAACAAGTTATTGTTTGTTCCATTCCCTTGCTACGTTGACAATACATTTTCTGTTTCGTTCATGTCAAAAAAGGTATTCAAATGAAAGTTAGGACACGCTAGCAAAGTTCTAAATTCAAAATAGAGTAACACTTTTTATTTTTCGTAGACGAATTTTAGCTAGTTCTATGGCAACCGGCCAGTAAAATGCATAACAAGCATAACTTTTACAACATTCCATCCGTTTTATTTGCTTGCATTTCCAACTCTATTTATAGAGGAAAACAGTTGTGTTTACTTAATCGGTGGAAATACGAACCTGTGACGTTCAGGCCTCGATCAATGCTATTCAGTGTGCAAAATATACGGATGTATGTCAACTTTATTCTTCTATTCTGTTGTGTGCTGACAAATTGATGTCTCTAAAAGGGGATAGGAATGGTGAACATTTAAAAATACTTCTACGTTGATTTTGATTTACCTATAATCTACTAGCTGCCCGGGGCCCGGCTTCGCACGTTTAGTTTTCCGTTTTCCCGTAAGAATAAAGCAATTTCTTGCGGTAAAAAGTAGCCTATGTTCATCAGGGATAATGTCGGGTTCTAATGGTAAAATATTTTTCAACACAATTGCTCGTAACGTACCTCTTATTGCCTCTTACCGGGTTGTACAGAATATATGGCTTTTTTTATTCCCGGCAAATGGATTCTTACTCGACTAAACAAATTAAATCCTTTTTGTTAATTTATTGACTATTTCTTTTTGCATATGATATAATAACATAAACGTTTAATTTAGTAAAACTATTCGCTTTTAGTAACATTTTACATGAACTAATACAGATAACATTTTGAAACCAAAATATTATTTTATTTTGTATTGGCTGTTTAGAGATTTCTGTGCCCGTACTGCGCAAACTTCACGAAAAAATAAACTGTTGCGGCCATTACAGGTTATTTCACAAATATTTGTAATTTGTTTATGCGTGTTTGGTTATTATCAACAATGTTGATCGTGGTGACTAGAAAAGTGATAAATAGAATGGACGCCATTGGAAATTCTTGGCAATGTGCAATTGTGAGTAAAAAACTTAATGATTTACTTAATGTAAAGAGAATAATTTGGTAGGCCTTTAACATTTTCATCTTATGAAAATGATTTTTTCCTCGCAAAATGTGTTGAAAAACGTCGTATGATACGCGTGAGCTTTGATAATTACATCCTCGGCTTCCTTATCACGCTCACCTGCGGTTCGCGTGAACAATTTCGCCTCTGATGTAATTATCAACATACCTCACTTGTATCACAATGTACTATTTTCAAATCAGTTGAGTAGTTTCGGAGCCTATTCAATACAAACAAACAAACAATCAAATCTTTCCACTTTATAATATTAGTGTGGATATTACTATGGACGTTTTAATTTATAGTATGTACCTACTGTAAATATTCGTTGTGTTTTTGAAGTCTACTTATGAAAATTTCGTCACTATAAAATATTGGGTAAGTATAGGTGACAATGGAATGGATTGAAGGAAAGTGACAAGTTGTGAATTTAGATTGATCTGTTAAAAAGCAATCAGCCTGCTGAGGGGTAGTCACGTAACTTTTCGAACGCGTGTTACATTTTTTCTCTATAAAAAAATACCCATCTTGAAATTGCCAGTAAAGCGTGCAAATTGCTTTTATCAGTAGAATATGCATGTACCTACATTCGCGTATTTTGTTCACGCGCTTACAGCATCCGTCGTATGAATATTTGATGTGAAAAACTGCTATCCTCTGAGTACTGCAAAGCACATTATATTTTGAAACTACCGTGTGTTTTAGTAAATATGAATAGTGCGAAAAATTGCTTTGTTTCTTTTTACGCGCAAAATATACTCACAGTATGATTGGTACGTTAACTGCAAAACCGAAGAGTGTTTAACTGGAGGCGTATTGTGGTCATGTTTATCATGTGATCAATGTCTTGCAATGAAGGTCATCACATCACAAACCTTCTAAAATTACAGACAGTATAAATACAATTAAAATCACCTTACATCAAGGAATGACGACTAGGTATACTGTATGTAAAATTGTCAATACAATTAATTTTTGAAAACAAAACTGAACGGCGATACTAAGGTTTCTAAACTTAGTTAATTTGAAAAGCTTGATATCAAAATCAAAAGTTGCACACGACATTAATAAAGAGTTGTCCGACCCTCTGTGTACAAAACTCTTCATTAGACATCGTGGGGTAGTTGCGCGCTGAAGTTGCGGCTTTATGCAGGGGACTAATCGGAAAGACGTCGCGAGAACATTAACGGTTTTTTGATGCGTTTATTGCTGGTCTTAATTATATCCTAAACAATATTAATATTTTTTATTGTTTTTATACAACGACGGACACCGCAGCCTATAGTCGTATGCAACTCCAAGGGAGTAACATAGACGTTGCCGTCCCTTGATATGTTTGAGGATTCGCCGTGTTAACAGCTGAAGGAACAAATTCCTTCGCTCTCAACACAATGCATCCTCGGGAGCGCTGGAGTTCCGGAATATATGTTTAGAGGGCGGGCTTAATTTGAAACATATGGTATGCATTTCCATATTGTTTCACGTGTTTGTGCCATAGGTAAGTGCACGATTAACACCAAAATGAAATGCAAAAATAGAACCGTAGTTCTCCAAGCAGATTAGATTAACCTTCGCTGCAATCAGATAAAAATTTAGGGTGGGTTGCAACAAACCGTCTGTAATCGTAAGTGGTGTTCGTTACAATGTATGGACAGTTTGACAAGTTTCTATGGTATGACAGCTGCTGACGCCATATTTTACGTCGATCGCAAGTGCAGTGCAACCCGCCCTTATCTAATAAAATATATAGTAAAATTCCCAACTAGATAAAAGATGTACCAACTGACACATCCTTCGTACACAGTCCAAAATCTAAACTTATAGATAAATGTTAGTATTCCATAGCTGAATTTATGGAAGATACAAGTTTATAATGTGCTTGCCGTATTTTTTTAAAAAATATCAATAGGTACGTACCTATCGATATTAGTTAGATAAAAATTATGTACATAGTATAAGTTACCTGATTGTTGCTACACCCTTCCAGGGTCCACGTATCTTAGTTTTAAGTACTTGGTTGCAAATAAATCTTATCTTATCTTATTTTATCTTATCTTAACTTATCAGGCCTTTGATGAACCGTTCCAGTAAGTGAGTAACGGTATTACTATTAACCATTTATTTTTTCAACACAACCTTTATATGTTGCACATAAACAAGACCAACAACAGGTAGAATGAAGTACAATAAACGAATTACCTGTATGAATACTATGAATCTACATCAGAGACTTTCGCTCAGTAAACACAATTTAAGTACAATACTACAGTACTAGTTGTACTTTGCTTTTGCTATTTATTAAACTAATTATATGGCGTGGTACGTATCAATCGCAACGTGTACCTCTACTTCGACAGATTATTTATTGTCATCCTATATTTTTTTTAGCAATCAATAGTGTTGAAAGAAAGGACAAAAACATAGATTAAGGTAATTAGAGATGACTAAACCTCGTATTGCATGTAACGAAGCTGTTGTCGGATCCTTCCGTTCGTAACTTGCTCCGTCTCGCGATGCTCCCCCAAACGTGTGGCATTGTTATCCGATGGCGAACTTCGGCAAAGGGTGCATTGTGCGTGCGGGCCTATTAGTCCGCACAAAGGAATGGCAAGATGATCGCTACTCGTCTTTTTGTGTAATTGTTGCGTTATTGTTTTTGGGATGTTATGTTTAAACAATTCCTTGAACATCGTGAGGAAAGGTTGGAAGGTCAGATGGCAGTCGCTTTCATAAAACTAGTGTCTATGCCAAATCTTGGGATTCGGTGTCAAAGCGGACCTTGTGGTAGGATTAGGGAACAACCGAGAATGACGCTAGGTGGATAATGATGTTTAAACAAGTCAATTTCGTTAGCGGACGTTTCTACATAGAAAACAATTACAGTTTAATCATAATGTTTAAAAAAAATTGGTTGGTTGAAATACGTTCCATTTTACATTCACGCTTGTGTTTCCAAAAGGGGCCAAAGTCAAAGTCAAAGTCAAAAGTTTATTTGTGCAAAAAGTAGGTAATGTTAACAACAGGTGTTATGTTGACAATTAAGAGGATCTCCACTTTTTACCGATAAAACGGCATACAAATTTTAATTCAGGCGATTTCATCACCTTACGTACCAAACCAACCTAGTTACAAATTATTTAATTAACATTATTACATTATTACAATTTCCTAAGTCAAGCCATTAAATATAAGTAAATAAATTTCAATCATAAAATACAGTCATTTAAATATTCTTGTATGTCATAATAACATTTATCTTTCAGTATTTTACCTATTCTATTTCTAAATTTATTAGTTGGTAGCGCTTTCAGAGATTCCGGCAACTTATTGAACAGTTTGACTGACATGTAGAAAACGTTTTTTCTGAATAGTGCACAGTGTGCTCGTGGAATTTTGTACTTATCTCTCAGTCGAAAATTACGTTCAGGGTTGATTGGATTTTTCTGAAAACGGTCGTCATATTTCCTTATGAAAGTTAGGCATTCCATTATATATAAACAGGGAACAGTTAATATTCCCAGTTCCTTAAAATAGGGCTTACAGCTTACCCTAATACTTATTCCAGCTATAGCACGCACACATCTTTTTTGCATTAGAAATACATTATGCCAATTTGTTGAATTCCCCCAAAACAATATGCCATAGATAATGGTTGAATGTACATGTCCATTGTAGGCAGTGATTGCAGTTTCCTGATTAACTAATTTCCGTAATTGCCTAAGAGGATAGGTAAAGCTATCTATTTTCGAGCATATTCTCTCAATGTTATATTTCCAATTAAAATTTTGGTCAAGAGCTATTCCCAGAAATATACATTTATCCACTGATTCAATCGGTACACTGTTAATATTAATTTCTATTTTTGGCAGTTTAGACTGAGGCTGGTGAAATTGCAGGATTTTAGTTTTAGCAATATTTAAGATAAGATTGTTGTTTTCTAGCCATTGCGCCACGCTAGTTATGGCAGATTTTATTTCTGTTTTTAACATATTTATTTCTGTGCATTTTACTATGATCGTACAGTCATCTGCAAATAGGACAGTTGGGTGAGAAATATGTTCTGGTAAATCATTGATGTAGGTTAGAAATAGTAAGGGCCCAAGGGTACTTCCTTGAGGTACCCCAAATTTAATAGTTTTTACTTGAGATTGGTGCTTAACTAAAGTTTTTGTCCTAGAGCATATAGCAGTTATCTCACATACTTGCTTGCGGTCCTCAAAGTACGATTTAAAGAGGTTGTACGCATTGCCAGCTACGAAATACGCTTCGAGTAAGAATATTACTAATTTAGGAATCAGTGTTTTAATTGATTTAACGTTAATTTTAAATGGTTACCTACGCGTCTAATGAATTGTCACCGAAATTATTCAATTAATTTATTTAAGAAACAAACAGTCGCTTACAAAAAAGGGTTATAAGATATTTCTTACAATTAAGACCTGAAGTTTCCTTAGTTTTATAGTTTTACAGTCTGTACTAAATTTGATTTATAGTAATTTATCTGCAAGTTAGTAAACAATATAAACATCCATCCATCCATCCATTTGGACGACCGCTTTAGCCTAGTTGGCCCGGTAAGGGCAAACGTTTATGTGATGAGCATGAATATTTGTTTCTGAGTCATGGATATTTTGTATGTATTTAAGTATTTATATCTATTATATATATCATCGTCTAGTACCCATAACACAAGCCTTACTGAGCTTACTATGGGACTAGGTCGATTTGTGTAAGATTGTCCCCTTATATTTATTTATTTATTTATTTATTTATCCATACTAATATTATAAATGGGAAAGTGTATGTGTTTGTTTGTTTGTCCGTCTTTCACGGCAAAACGGAGCGACGAATTGACGTGATTTATTAAAAGGAGATAGCTGAAGGGATGGAGAGTGACATAGGATAGTTTTTATCCCTGAAATTTAGGGAATGATAGGGGGTGAAATGGGGGGTGGAAGTTTGTATGGAGCTACGTTATCACCGAGTTCCACGCGGACGGAGTCGCGGGCAGAAGCTAGTAATATATAGTAATAAAAATTACATACAAATTATTAGTATAACTAGTTTTAGTAACAACTTGATTAAGATAATCAAACTACATATAAAGGGCACAGCCGGCCGTACCGATACCGTAATTTAAAGTGTAGTTAGGTTATGATGAACTTCGGTTGAACATATGAGTATGCAGATTCTTCCGTGGCACGGTTAAAGGTAGTTAAGATCAGCGTAAGTTGCTAAAACGGATATTTTAAAATATTGTTATTATATTTATTACCTCTATAGTCGATAGAGTGATGTTTCCTGCTAGGTAAAACGAATAGTAAGGCTCTTGAAACTTCCGAATTCGATAAAACAATAAATCTCCATTGCGAGCTCAGCTTTAAAATGTGCCTTTGGCTCCCCTCGCCGAAAAGGGGTGATAACTACCCAGCAATCTTTTCTCTCAAGTTTCGAGCTTTACTTTTATAAAATACGAATAGTAATCTACATTCTACACCTCATATATGGCCGGAGAATAAAATAGAGTTAAGTCGAGATTACAATACAGGAATGTTAATAAAATAAATATATTATCTGTTCATCCAGAAATATTCCTTTGAGTAAAACTATTTTTAAAAAGCCGTGTTGTGTGCTATGAAGTTACAAATTGAAAATACAATTGATCAATACCTACATAAAGAATTGATATCTCATTTTATCTTATAAAATATAATCGTCATTGATCTAAAAATTGTGACTATGTATTGTGACACTGTTTATAAGTGATAAATAAATATTAGGGGTCAATTTTACACAAATCGAAATAGCCACATAGTAAGCTCTATAAGTTTTGTGGAATAGGTACAAGACGAAGATACATTCAATAAATATAAATCCGTAAATACATAGAAAACACCTAAGACTGAGAAACAATTCATGCTCATCGCTGAAATATTTGCCCCTACCGGGATTCGAACCCTGGACCGTCAGTTTCGTAGGTACTCACTAGGCTAAGCCGGTTGTCAAAGTTAGAAGTGAGCAATATTGTAGATTTTAAAAATAATTAGTTTTTGTCATCACTACAGAAGGAGCAAATCCTGCAGTCATTACAGGTAAGTGAGCCTATTTATATGTACGAGTATACGCACCGAGTACAATAAAGCAGAATTCCTCGTGTTGCCGGCTTAGCTCAGAGTTACGGTGTTTTTTCCGCGCCTTTTTTATGTAGGCCAGATTTAGTAGGCGACACGTGTTGCCAGATTTACACACGCGTTTTAGGAAAATACGTGCGTCAGGTATGGCGGGGCAACCGTTTACCGTTTAAGTTTTTTGCTAACCTAAAACGTAAAAGCTACTGAGAATAAATTGATGAAAAATACGACGGTATAGCTTTGATTGTTAATATTGGGACGAATACTATTGTTTAGAATCATTAAAATACTGAGTCTGTTAAGTCTGTGATTTCCTAAGCTATAATATAAAACTAAGTATGTAGAATATGAAATGAAGTATAGAATCTATCATTTAACCCCTCCATCAAGCTTCAATATTGGTTAAGTATTATGTCTAGAACAGCAAATGACATTTTCATCCAGCTTGCAAAGAGATAATCGACAAAAACAAACCGCGCATCATAACACGTTGACAAAGGCTCGGAAACACGGCACAGCCCTGACGGATACGACGGATAGAAACGTCGCGAAAAAATATGGCGTTACAGGAAACGAATACAAATACGAATAAAAATAAATGTACAAGCATTCCGGCGGGGGAAATGAGAAAAACCATATTCGAGTACCCGTGCGTGGCGATAGGGTTGGCACTAGCAAGATTTCGTGCGTCCTGACGCACAGAGAAATTCCGAGTCAAGTGGAAACAGAATAAGTTGGTGTGCGAGTGAAAAGTTTGAGAAGACTGCCATGCGTTAGCTAGAACTTTTGCAACGTGGTTCTGTCAATTTAGAGTTAAAAAGTAAATGTAGGTATACCGGTCCTCTGTCTTGTCCGAATTTTTCGCAGAGTTAGTTATATCCAATCTAACAATTAACCACTAAGACATCTCCTTCTCAAGTCTTCTACCTACTTGACTCTAAGGCTCCTCATGGCGGTCCGAAGTCGTTGCGTCAGTAGTATTAGTAAGCTGTACGGATTCAGTACAGATTCTTTACTACGCGCCTACATTTAAATGAGAGCGTCCTAGTGGGGCGTGATGAGCGGAAGCGGGCAGTACAATGCAGTACTGCATGCATACCTCTTTAGGTGTGACAATCTGCGTTCACTCTATAGATACACAATTAATACACTAGCTGTATACTTTACTGAGATTGGAATACCTGTGAAATACTGTGAATTTATATAAACCTCGACATGACTATGACTAAACTGTTACCTTTAATTCCATTCTAATTCCGGTTATATTTATAATATCAATAAGTCAAAAAATCAACGGCCCCAGTCATTACGAAAATGTATAAATTTCATTAATTATTAATTATACTACTACTGTTTGTCTTGTGAAACCGAATAAAACTGTTAAAACCAGCCTGTTTCATCATAATCTCTGTTTCACATAATGTTCGAGTTAAACAAAATAATGGTGGCAGACGTATGTTTCTCACAAATCCGGCGGTCCCTCGCCCGCCGACCTTTGGTTCTGGTCTCTGTCAGACGCGGTCGACTGTACTCGGATTAACTCAAGACTTGGCGTTATTACGTTTGTAGACAACCGGTACAGACATGGAAAATATAGAATCGGCACAGAACTACATTTTGGATCCTTTTTATTGATTCATAATAGTGTGTTATCAAAAGTTACTTGCTTTAAACAGACTTTAAACAGCAAGCCATAGGTTTAAAATGAGTTTTTTCTACCACGGATTTAATATTGGAAAAAAATGTTTTTTTGTGTGTGCAGCATGTTTAGTAGGTAGAAGTACTTCACGGCTTACAACTGTATGTCATACTCAAAATAGTCCAGCTACTACTACTAGAACTTCTAATCTGTACCCAGTATTCTTCTAATATGTTTTTTCTACTAAAAGTTGTTTAAGTTTCAAATTATTTCAGATTAGACTTAATTGGTAGCCGGCGAATAAAACATGGTTACAGATCAGAGTACTGAGATGCACGAAAACTAGAATTATCTAGGAAATATATTAAAAGAAACACGATAGCCAGTTAAAATAATATTATATAGGAACGCTATCAGAATATAAAATATAACTGCACAATTTCTATACCTTTGAATATTTACTCCACTAAAATCGCAGAACAATGTTATACAACGCGTTCAAGCAATGTACAGTATAATTCTCGCAGACGTTCATTTTAGCGATTTACACGATAGTATTCGTGTTTATTAGTTGTTCCGGAACTAAAGCTGTCTTCCCGTCATATTTGAGCTGGGCTAACAGGATAACGGAGATTCTAGAATGTTGGGGATTATTTTAGATCGTTTCGAGAATTTCAGATTTTTCGTACCGTAACTGAGGAAGAACGACGGCAGAATATATCAAATACTATCCGGTATTTTTGTATACGGAATAAATTTATTTTACCTTTGTTTATATATCTTTTTAATATGTCCAATAATGTGCATTTTTTGTAACAATTTTGACCACCATCATCTAAGTCCTTTGCCTTAGTCATAGTGAAGTTGCTTTAGTGAAGCTCAGGAATATCGTGCTTATCTCACAAATTAAGTAAGCTTGTTTACAACCGACGAGGTATTATAACAAAATCTAGGCTAAAGTGGTCGCCGTTTATCAAATGACATATCCCTACCAAATAATACAAGACACTGAAACTTTTTACGAACTTTCGTGGGATGGATATCGACTGAGGAAACGGTTTGAGTGGAAAGGTGAATTTTTAGAAGCTATTTCTGTTTATTAAAAAAATACAGTATACAGTATTAGCCTCAAGTTTCATAAATTTTACACGTGACAACCCTAAAACGTACCCAAAATAGCGCTCAGAAAAATGGCTACCGGTTGCAATGCAGCGGAGGCGTTTTATTTCTATGTAAATTTGCATAATGATATTTTTGTCGCACGACTTGCGGTAGATTTACGAACATCCCGCGGGAAACCCTACTACCAAGTTACTGGTCGGTACGGGGTTACGTGCTAAAAAGGCATACGTTCATCTACGTAGAAGTACGGTCGACGTCAAAGATATTAGTAAAAGTGTAAACTTTTGCACTTTATTCCTTTGTAATAAGGTGAAAAATGTATGCACAGCATTGACGTCGACTGTACATGTTTAATGAAACAGGAGTCAGTCTAGCTTTGCCAGTGACGTTAGCCGCATAGGGACTGATCTAGCGCTGTAAAATTTGCTGTAAGTATCACTATCCTACATAACTAATACTAGAAAATGTTATTTAATATATATCAATTTAAAATATATCTATGCTAACTAGACCATTAAATATTAAGTTGATAAGCATCAAATCTAAGAATTTATCTTATTTTAATTTAAAGATATCCGTCACGGCTTCTCATATTTTTCACGCCATAACCCGTACTTGTCGACGTGGAGCGTAAATCACATCTGGTGCATTCCCCTATCGTGAGTTATCGTCGACAGCGCTGGTTTATGTCGATGCGTTATCTACCTATTGTTTACAGCCGGTGTGTTGTTGGTGTACGCGAGTATATGAACAAGAGCTGTCTATGGCCACGATTCGAAAAATATAGCTATGGGAAGCTTCCTTCGTAAAGCGTAAGACATAGCTAGAATACCAATAATTCTTGCTATGTCTGTATACAGATTTATTGAGTATAATTATAATACAAATATATACAACATATATTGTAGAATTTTTATCGGGTCGTCGATATGCTGACCTGACTGGTAGTTCAACTTTAGGTTGAACCAATCTAAATGCTACGCCGTAGCACGACGTAGCCGTATATTACAATCGTAAGTAGCGAAAAAATTGTCATAGCAGCTCGACGCGCATAAGTAGCACGAGTCATGCATAAGCATCCTGTAACAATGAATGGATTTAAAACGTCATACAAATATTTTTTAATTTTTAATGAAGCTCCAAATGTAAAACGGAAAATTAACGAGCACGGGAACGAAACAATCATAAATTATTGTAACAAAATGGAAATGAAAAATTCCAACTTTCATACATCCATGCGAGCGACAAAACGGTCAGACGGCCCGAATGCTACCCTGTATTTACGGAGCTACGCACGCCGTCATATGGCATAAAGCAATAAGTTTTTAAACCGACTGTGAAAACTGTTTTTTACGCGGCAGTGATTAAAAAGAGAAAAGAGGCCCAGAGTGTGATGACGCGCAAATACACTCGGGGACAAAATAATGGTTTCGCGAAACATGTCGAAAAGTGTGCAGCAATATGACGTGCTTTGTGTCCTCGGCAAATGAGGTAGGCTAGGTTGTGTTTTTTTACCTGAATAATATTTTATTTGACTTGCAAATTATTGTGAATCAAAAATATAATTTCCTGCAAAACATTTATTGCACATGCAAATGTGTGACGGTTGAAATTTACACAAAGTAACTGCAATTGGGGGGCAAGTTTCGTAGACGCAAAGAATAATTAATTTAGAACAAAGTAAGGATATGAATCTTTTGCTAAAAAATATCACGGTTGGGTACATAAAATCTCTCTCTCAATTTCGTACAAGGTATAGCAACAATGCTTATTATATAATATTAATTAAATAATACAGCGCGTATTTCTAGTACATTATAACCTGAAACAAAAATCAACGAATATATTTTCAAACCGTTCTGTGTCTATTTACTTCCCGCGCATCGAACATCTGGGAACATTAGGCTTGGCTGGAATTAGGTATTTATTTGATATATGACATCCGTATAATTTTCGTGTAATTTGCTCTATTCAGCGTAAAGTTACTGAAGAGAAAGAGCACAAACATAAGGCAGTAATAGTCTGCGCGCAGCGCATTAATACATTTAGCCTCGGTTTAGAGCGCGCGTTTATCTTGATTAACTCTGAAGATAATCTCGACAAATCGGCCGACTCTGTTTGTTTGTATCTTGTTTTGTTAAATAGGTAAAACACTATATGTAGCTCTTTATGTAAATGTAATATTTAAACAGAACAACAACAAAGCACATTACAGTCGAGAGCATTAAGATCTGAGCAGAATCCGAGTTAAAGAACAAAGGCCCGCATTTGTGAACAATTTTTGGCTATAACTCTGTACAGTTGGAAATGTTCTTGACTGTACCAGAAATTGCCGGGGATGAAAATAAATGGAATTTCCGGGAAATACATTATTCCCGGTTTTCATTCAAGCGCGATCTCCCTGATACTAATATAATATAATATTAGCACTGTTCGCTATTATGTATATTTACCTCAAAAACTATAGCGAATTGCTCATTTTATCTGTGATGATTCATATATTTATTGCACGAAAATGTCACGCCGAGCAAGAGCTTGTAACATATAGATTTTCCCCGGAAGTTCTAATTCTAATGCGCAATTAAAAGGATAAATCAACAAATCTTTGCTAGTTATAACTACTTATTACGTTAGTTTGGTTAACTCTATCAAATGCAGTCATGCACAAGTACTCGTATAGAAAATCTGCGTTTCTGAGAGAAAAATGACAAAAATGTCAATTGATGTCATATCGGGTTTTCCAGCAAAAGAAAAGATATTCTGTTCACGCAAAAACAAAGCTGCCAGTTAAAATATTGATATAGTTCTGAACTTTACGTTTACTGGTATAAAATGAAACGTTGTTGCTGTATCCACGCTGTATATTGCGATCCCACGGGATATCTAGCGGAGCGTGACTGAAAATATTAACTGTGACCAAATAAAATGGCATTGCCTTTTATTCTATGTAAATTTAAATATTCGTCTGCGACGTGAATATTATGATTGAGTTGCCTTCTGATTTAATTAACAATTTTAGGCTTTAGGGCTCAAGAGCAAGACGCATGATTGTCCAGCTAGTGCCCAATCCATAACACTAGCCACATTGAGCTCACTTTGGAGATAGTCCGATGTGTGAAATAGTTTCCCTTAATATTGATTTATTTAAAAACAAATACATTATATAGTGTTTGAAGTGCTTATTAGTCATTTGGTTTTAGTTTGTGTCTGATTCATGCAGGTATTTAGGTGCTACTACCAGTATGTTCTTGATACGATAGTTTAAAGAATTGAGATCATCATATACACATAATTACTCGTAATCATAATTATAATTAATCGTAATTAACTCGCTGACGCTCGTTTCAAAAAACCACGCTTGTATTTTAAGGCCTCTCATTATGGATCAGTTGCATAAACTACTATTCTCAAATATGCAATGCAATATCGACATTGTGTTCTTCATAATGGGCTTCGAACTTCGAAGTGTCACGTTTCGGCCGCAGCGAGACGAGAGATTCGTAATGGCATTTCATACAAAATAGGAGGCCTGCAAGATGGTATTTTTGAATTTCCATTCTACATTTATTTGCGGCACAGCATCACGGCGTTCAGCCATGAAAAAAACTATAAGCAATATTTTGCTTTTATATTATTTTACGTCACACCTGGCCATAAGGCGAGTTTTACTGCACGCTGTGCGTACGGGAAAACTCGCATTGTGGCCAGATGAAGACGTAAAATTTTGTACTCAACACGGGCGGTAATTCGTAAAGCCCCAGAGCGCATATTTATGGCCCTCACCTTCGGTTCGGGCCACAAACACCTGCGATCTGGGGCATTCACGAATTCACCGCCCTAGTTACGTAATGTACTATTATTGCATGTTTGCGAAAAGCACTATACATACCTCGGCGTGAAAAGGGGTTGCCTTGTTAGCCTCATAAGCATAACTATCCGTCTACATGTACTTGGCCTCTGTAGTTAGCACGATTACACAGTCATATACAAAGATATAGTCTCGTCATTTTTCATAAACGATTATTTTTTTGTACTAAAACTCTTGCTTCTATAGGTACACCCACTAGTCGGGACCGCTTCGAGACGAAAAACATCATGCTATTAGCTAAACTCGTACCGCAACGAAAAGGATGTTAGTAGTAAATGTGTCGTATCTACTTACGATTAGTAAAACAGATTGTCTCATACTAAACACCTACGCCCACAAAACAATGGCAACTATTCCGTTCAACGCTATCTAAATAGTTGGGGAGCTGCGTGAACGCACAGACAAATGCATTTGCATCCCATTAGTGTGTTTGCCGCACCACAGTAAACAAACACATACTATGCACATATTCGTGTTTAATGCAGTCTACCATGTCCATGATCGATATATTGATTTAAACTTTCACGATTGTCACACATAATGCTTACTAAACGGAACTTAATCGCGTATAATTAATTAATTAATGTACCTCACCGAGGTCTCCCGACTTTTCGAATGTGTCGCAACATACATGTTCACTGTTTTTGCGGACTATGTCTCATCATCTGTTCCGGTACTTAGCAGCGTGGAGTGTTTCATGCAAGTAGGTATCCAGTGTCAAGCGTATTTGATCGGCCCATCTATTTGGACTCCTCCCTCTTGGTCGTTTGCCATCCACCTTGCCGGTAACCATCAGCAGAGGCTCTAGTATAAATTGACCGAAACAAAACTTTACGATCGCGTTTGCGTTTATCCCTCAATTTGTATGGGATTTGACAGCTAAACGCGGACGCGGTCGTAACGTTTTGTTTCAGTAAAACTTATACTGGAGCATCTGGTTATTTCAATCCTTTCGGGAGATGTGACCAAACAATTCCGGGATTCTTCGCACACAGGCAGTGAAAAGCTTGGTCTTTACATTGAGTTCACAAAGGATCAAATCATTGATGCGGAATTCCATCAGCCAGCACCACATCTCAAAGGCGTCAATGCGGACAAGATCGGCCTTTTATATCGTCCATGTTTCCGAGCCATAACTGAAGATGGAAAAAACCAATGAGTTTACCAGTGAGGTCTGCGTCTTCCGCGATATGTTCCGAACTTTCCATATCCTTCCTTTCGAGCTGTGACATCCCACTTATGGCCATGCCGATGCGCCTCCTGATCTCTTTTTCGCTTGATACAGTGTTGCTGATGTTAGAGCCGAGCTAAATGAAATCATTCACTGTCTCGAGAGATTGGGCATCAGTCATGTGGAGTGTACTGGCGCGATCTACTACCATGAATTTAATTCTAGAGTGGCATTACTATAGTTACCGAGTAATAGACGACCAATATAAAATGTACTAAGAAAGGCTAATTTTCTTACAAATGCGGCCGACGCAACCGCACCATTAAAGGCCTCCACCCAACGGACGCGTGTCGTGCGCGGCGCGTGTGCTGCGCGGCACACGCGTAAGTTGTAAAGCATTGAAACTACACTTCAAACACACATCGAACGCGTTTTGAAGGCGGGCCCGCGCGGGCCCGCGGCGCTAAAGTTACAACTCGGCAGCGCGGCCGCGTGGTAGCGGCGCAACTGCAGCGCAGCAGCCGCGCGGCACACGCGCAGCACACGCGCAGCTCACGCGTGGCACACGCGCAGCACCCGCGCGGCCCACGCGCAGCAGCCGCGCAGCACACGCGCGGCACACGCGCGGCACACGCGCATCACCCGCGCAGATGCAGCGCAGCACCCGCGCAGCATCCGCGCAACACCCGCGCGGCACACGCGCTGCACCCGCGCAGCAGCCACGCAGCACACGCGCGGCACACGCGCAGCACCCGCGCAGCTGAGTATGATAGAGATAGATACATATTAAATGTGTTGGTAGTGAGAGAGATATGACGCGCGGGCCCGCGCGGTAGCGGCGCAGCTGCAGCGCAGCAGCCACGCGGCACACGCGCAGCTCACGCGTGGCACACGCGCAGCACCTGCGCGGCACACGCGCAGCAGCCGCGCAGCACCCACGCGGCACACGCGCAGCACCCGCGCAGCTGCAGCGCAGCACCCGCGCAGCACCCGCACGGCACACGTGCAGCACCTGCGCAGCTGCATCGCAGCACCCGCGTGGCACACGCGTTGCTACACGCCGCCCCCTTCCGGTGTGAATATACCGCTTCAAACGCGCCCGACACGCGCAGCACACGCGCAGCACACGCGCAGCACACGCGCAGCACACGAGCGGCACACGCGTCCGGTGGGTGGAGGCCTGTTGAAGCGCGCGTGTCGACGTAACTAAGACAAACAAGCAACTGCGGAACCCTACACTGCGCGTGGCCCGACTCGCACTTGGCCGAATTATTATTATTGTTATTCATCCTATATTTTTATTATGAATATAAGTAAGCCTCACTATTTCGTATTTTTATTAAATATGATTTTTTGCGAACCTTTTCATGTATTTGCACGATTCGCTGCCAAAAACCTGTTAGGTGGGTTGCCGGATTGTAGCCAGATTTCACTACCTACAAGGAAAAATACAATTCGTGTCGTCTACTTGCGTAGGGCGACGAAAAGGTTGGCAGTGAATATGTCACAGACAGTTTGTTAGTAATTTTTTGCATACTTAGAACAACATTGGTTTACTTCGTTTATCGGACCAGTGATCCCAATTCAGCACTAAACATTTAGCAGCTAAACTCAAGCCGTACCCGCACTATCGACAAACAACAGCCGCAATAAGCAGCATTTGCATTCCCATTAGAGCGGTGTTGTTTACGGTAATGTTATGTTCAAGTAAACTTAGCGATAAGAGCTCGTGTAAAATTAGCTTCTATACCATAAACGTGAAAATTTCCTTCAACGCATTTAGAAATCAGAACATGTTAATGAAAACTAACCAACGCTGAAGCTTATAACTTATAAGTAGAAGTAGTTAAAGATGATAGAAGGTAAGGATGAATAATACAATATTTTTTTTACTGAAAACCAATTGACCTTGACTACCACTTGTTAACGTAATAATACGTTATAAGTACCTATATCAACATTTTATAGACCAAATTGACAAGCCAAATAAAATAAATTTTCTCCCCGTATGTCACTTTCAGTATTTTTGCATGAGAACGCATTAGTAACGGTGGATTGGAAGTAATTGGGTGTGGGTGTATTTGACGCGCGTATTGTGTGGGCGTATTGGCAGCCGGCGCCGCGGGCAGTAATATGAATAACAATAATACTGAAAATTAATCCCACATTCTATCGCGGCTAGTATATATACGGTATTTTTTTAACCGTCTTAGAGCCGAACCCCAGTTAATATACATTACAAAGAACTTAAAAAAAGTTTTTTTTTTTAGTTTTTTTTTTTTTAAAGATTTTTTTCAATTGCATAATTTATTGTTTTTTTTTGTATTAATATTAATTTTAATCATCCAGCTGAGTGGCCGCAGTGACCGCTAGCCGCCATCTTATGTAGATAGGTACGAACTCTAACCGGGTGAATGAACTTCGCTCCGTGCGCCATAGAGAATTTTTCAAACTAAATTACGTTAGTACCAAAAACTAAACTAAAAATTTTTTTTTTTCACGAATGATGAAGTTTTGATACTTTCAGTGGGCTTTGGCTCTAAGATAGTTAAAAAAATACGTTGTAAATATATATGTTTCAATAAAACTTGCGTTATCTTTGCTCCCCTTCTTAAAGACGGACCCATCTCTTTTTGTATTTTAGTGGACTAGGAATAGTTACGAGACCTCGTTGAATAATGATTGTCATCAGTGCCCCACTGATGGGCAAAAAAAAGACCTAGTGAATGCATGAACTAGTAGGAATGAACGGAAGTATTATTATTTTACCTATACTAATTGAAAAAAAAAAACAAGTACACACAATATATTTAATAAATCCTAGTCTCTGAGGCTAAAAAAACAGTAAAAGTAGAAAAACTAGTTTTATATTCCTATACGAATTTTAACGTTCAATTTAAGAGAAATTATTTAACAATCAAGAAACTTAACTTGATGTAGAAACTTTTCAAAATTACGATTCAAGCTCCCATAAGTATTTCGCTGTGACCGCAAACTTGCAAGGGGTATCCAGCGAGATTGGGTTAGCAGACGCCCGCGGCTGCGTCTGCAAGGGGAGCTCATTTAGAAATCTTGCCAGACGGGACATTTAATGTATATTTATGCACGTTTTAGGATATAGCACGATGGATGATTGCTAGGGTGATTAAGGTTTTGAGACATGATTTGATCTTTGAAAATAGGCCTTGTAGTAAAAAGTACTTGGACATGACCGTATTTGAAACAGAATTTCCACTACATAAAAAAATATGAAGAGGTTTGGCTTCGTTTATTAAAAGCTTAAAGCTTATAAGTTCTACGAATCCCGGTGTTTGCTAGCTAATTAATATTAGTAATCAGCTGTTGGTTGTGTTATTATTAGTATGTAGTGTTTGGACAAAAATAGTACAGAAGTTAAAAAGACCTTACCGGTTTTGAATTTGTATCGTAGGCATCTCACAAAAATGCATGAGCATGTTGAAACGTACCTAGAACAAACAATAACAAATATAAAACTAAGTAAAGTAGGTACCTACATAATATACATTTATATACATAACACAGTTTACACAGAACAATAGATGTGCCAGCAAATACTTAGTTTCTAAAATTGTCTTAATGTCTCATTGGAAAGATCCTAAAATAATTTGTTAAAACGGGAATCTCCTTAAATTATTGTGGCAAATATTCTTTAAAAAACCGAGTCGTTTTTCATATCTTTGTAAACGTTCCACAACTTAAACATCTGTACACAGTACTATATAGATTAGGTGGGATCTTAATGTTAAGTGTTCATTGGGTATTATTATAAGGTAGACTTAATTTAAAAGTTCTTCACAACTTACCACTCATCATTAAGAAAGTTAAAAGATACAAAATGAATGCGTATAAAACTTCATTTTATGTGATATTCGTTACGATATAAGGGTGCTTGCTCACTATCTACACAGTGTATGGAATATGGTTTACTGCTGTTGGTGCAAAATATTTTTCGCTTAATTTTACTTTCCAAAAAACTTATTGCAGTAGTTTCATTTCCCAAGCGAATATTTAGCACATTTTCATATCGCATTTTATTCATTTGGTCAAATTATTATTTGGCATGATTTTACTTATATAAATAAATATAAGGGGACATTCTTACACAAATCGACCTTGTCTCATAGTAAGCTCAGTAAGGCTTGTGTTACTTAGCCAAGTTTTATTAAGATACTCGTTCATTAAGCAAACGTGTTCCTTAGGCTAATATAATATTGAAAAAAATATTTTTTTTCAAAAAATCACTTCACCCACTTAATTTATAGCATAATCTACCTTAAGGAAGACCTCAATTCGGTACGACGACAAGCGAAGCGAGGAGGAGTGTTAGGTAGATCTGCGAACATACAACGCGCGAGTCGAGCGAGCGAAGCGAGCGTGCCGCTTTAGCGGCCGGCGAAGCGCCAGAACCAAACATTATTTATTAATACCTACATTACATAATAGTTATATAAGTACTAAGCAAAGTGCAGAGGAAAGTCTAGTAAGACAAGGAAGCGAAATAAATTACGCTACTTAATCAGTCAGGTAGTTAGGTTTAATGTCTTTTATAGGTTTGATTTTTGTATTAACGATTCATTATAGAATGAGATCGTTCAAGTTGATGTTCTACTCGTATCTACAGAGCATTATTAATATACGATGATGTTAGGAAGAGAATGGTATGCCAAACGATACATTTGCCTAAATGATACAAAACAAGAACTAGTAATTATTTGTAAAAACAATTTGCAAAAAAAAGATTCGACTGTAAAATTGTGATAAGTTGTTTAGACTAATAGTTTTTGAATTTTTTGCCGAATGATAATTTGAGAAAAATAGTTCGGGATGTGTAACTTCGGGAAACATTTTTTGACTATACATTAGTAATCCATGGAATACTCTTATGCATAAAAATAAGTAGGATTCGGAATAAGTTGTGTTTTATCTTATGACCCATTCTCATTTATGTTGGTCGCTCACTAACCTAATTAATTGCAAAAAAATGTAAGCCGTTGTTGGTTCGTTAAGATAGGGTTGAATCAAACGCCACCTGACAAATGCAATTAACGGCAATCGAAATCAACCTATCACACATAGCGCAAGTTACCTAGTTTACAATCACTAAACTCTCTTTTAACTTTACACAAGGAGCGGAAACGCTTAGTTCTCCGACGCCAATATCGAAACTATAACATAATTAAATAAAGCTTCAACAGACAGCACGCTATGGCTACTTGTAAGTCTATAACAGTTTACGTAGATTGGTTAAATAACAACTATGAAGCTTTCCGTTTCGTTAGCGGTGGATACGGGCCCTTACACCAGCTTGCACGCTACATTACCAGCACATTGGAAGTCAGGGAGGCATTAAGATGGACGTCGTGGGGCATTTCTTCAGCACTCGGTGTCTCGCTGGGCGTATTTTTAGGTTACCAGTGGGAATAAATCTAAGCAGTCGGAAACGAAGCTAAAACAGTTATCAGTTAATCTTTGGCAGTTGTGTATGTCACTCGTCTGTGACGTATCTCCTTACTTACGTAAAAAAATAACCTAATGAGTTGAATCAGCACAGAATCTTGAAACGCAGAGTAATCCTCTAAGTAATTCGCTTTATTAGGATTATAACTAAGGGAGTCGCAGCAGACACGCAGCATACGAATATATTGCCCCAGAATTCGTTAGTTCTACACCTGGGCCCCGCCGCCACATGTCTTATCAAGCCTAATCGCCTTCATCCGATTACGGTAACTTGCCCCAATTTCCTAATCCTCCCCCTATTTTCGTAATATCGTGTTATGGGGTAATTAATTTGGAGCCAGACAATATTTTAATTCAATACGACGTTTGTGGGATTCAAGTTTGCTCGGAAAGTTGGAAAGTCAGTACGTTGGAGAATTTATTTCGGCGGTTCTCGTGTCGCGCGGTAACTTATAACGTTGGGTTTAGAAGTGGCTTAGTAAATTAAACAAAGCAAGTTTACTGCTTACCTGTAGAACATGCAAATAGGAAGTTCTTTTTCAGTCGTTGTCAGAAGTCTAACGTTAGCTTTACCCGTCATGATTGTAATATGAATGATATAAAACATTTACTTCATGTGTGTTCACGTGTTACATTTGCACAACAGTAAAAGCGAGTGATAGTTGCCACGTCAGTGTCAGGGAGCTGTCAAGTTCCGCATCGGCAACAGATGATATAGATGTTTGCAAATCTTGATATTTTTACTCAAAGAATTTTGACACTATTCCGAGTAAAACAATGTAGATTATTCTTAAGAATTGCACCGCATGGATACATGGCCGCTACGACGTCCGCTCAGACAAAAACTGGTAAGTGTAAGTGCGACTCCTACAACGACCATACTGAGGGGTAATTGCGTACCTAGCTTTTCAATAAGTACTCTTTTGTAATTTACCCATACAAAATATGACACAATCCACTTAACGTACATACGCAACGTTCGTTACGCATAGTTCCACATGGTATTCTGTATATCCGATTATCTGATCCAAAATTAAATAAAAGCGGCTAA
Organism: Epinotia demarniana; assembly: GCA_945867215.1. Taxonomy (NCBI): domain Eukaryota; kingdom Metazoa; phylum Arthropoda; class Insecta; order Lepidoptera; family Tortricidae; genus Epinotia; species Epinotia demarniana. Next base: position 13,740,862 of record OX244260.1, on the reverse strand, counting down.
AATGTGTTAATTTCATATTCGATACGAATTTTATTGCATGGCTATATTTCACAGGGACGCTGTTGAATCGACTGTTGAAACTGTTCAACAAATAATAATTTACCGATCATTCTCTGAAGTCTACACGCAAATTTTCCGCCCGCCTGGGGCCAATATTCGGTTATAAATGGTATATTAGTAGTTTCTAATTAGCATTATTAGAACATGCAATGTTATGTTAACTTGTGCTAATAAATAACTTGGATCTAGTTAGCGTGGCGGGTGGAACGTGCAAATACTCGTAACCAACTACGATGGTGGATTTTGAATTTAAATTTACCCGGAATGTAACATGTATTACTGCATTCATACGTGTTAATGATGGGATTTCATTATCTTGTTACTGTTAACTATCTATTATTTGAATTTAATGTGTATTTTTTAATAATTCAAACTGTCTTACATAAAAAAACTCGTATTTTTTAAAGACTTTTATGGCTCTTAATTTTTTTCATTAAAAACTCCATCACGTAAAACGTCGTAAACATCTGAATAAAACAGAAAAATTGCGTCCATTGGAGTTTTTAAAATTAATAACAAGAGAGCGCTAAGACGGAGACATTAAAACCTTTCTACTGGAGTACCCACGCCCGAAGACAAAATGAGTAAGACTTCGGTGTGGCCAGGAGAGTGCGCCCATCAGTACCTAAGTTTTATATTAGTAGAAAATAAAACGCTAAGCTTAAACCGATAGGGGTTCGTTTTTTATAGAATAAAGCTGCACGAGGATATTTGTACGGCTTTGGCAAAATAATAAATTTTTAGGAAGTGTCTGAGCTTCGTAGAAAATCCGTCATGTCGTAATTTCGCTGTTAAAATTAATTGCTCTTAATCATAATAAAATATGTACCTTTAAATAGCCTGACCTATTGTCAAAATAATAAAAACCTAGTTAACTGCTGAGACGCATGGTTGATAACATTAATGCACATACTAAGTAACGACAGCAAAAAAATAACTGCAAAACAGGCTGCCAGCTAAGAAAGATGCGTAGCGTCCAATTAAGCTTATAGGTACCCACTCGCCGGCTTCATAGCCCCGCGACCAAACGGCAGTAATTTAAAAATGTTCGGAATTCTTCAAAAGGCTGCAAGGAGGGGCACCTGGATAACTTTCTTTCATCCCATGAATACAAAAAGGCTGGTTCGCGGTAGACTCGGGAGTTACAACCTACTTTATTACGGCTCAGTTTTCTTACTGTTTGCATGGACATTTACTGGGTTTGCAATTGTAATAGTTTTTGACTGACATTTATAAATTGAAGAAAAAAATACTTTTAAATACTCACTTGCCACAAAGAAATAACTCTTTGTAGGCAAGGGTTCCGTACCAAAAAGGAGAAAAACTGGCCAAGTGTGAGTCAGACTCGCGCACGGGGGGACCCGTATAATTATCTATAATAACGGCAAAAAAAACGCGTTTGTGGCATGGGAGCCCCCCTTAAATATTAATTTTATTTTGTTTTTGTAGTATTTGTTGTTATAGCGGCAACAGAAATACATCATCTGTGAAAATTTCAATTGTCTAGGTATCGCGGTTCTTGAGATACACCCTGGTAACAGGCAGACGGACGGACAGACGGAAAGACAGCGAAGTCTTAGTAATAGGGTCCCGTTTTTACCCTTTGGGTACGGAACTCTAAAAAAGGAACACTTATGGTGCGACTTCGCGCGTCGGTCACAACGTTAAATATCTCAAGAACTACTTATTTATGCTATTAATTTAAAACAGTTAAAAACAAGCCTAACGTACGTGATTGATAAATTAAAACAATAATACATTAAAACAACATATACTTATTTATATTTCCTATGAAAAATTTTACTCTAAGTAGTTGGGTCGAGTGGGGTGTTAAATAAAAGAGCTCTAAATGCACATTCTATAAACTTTTTTTTACAGGCAAAAAATTTCGATTTATGGATCAAAATTGTAAAAAAACCCATCCCCCCTTTTGCCGAAGTTTACCGATCGACAGTTTTGAAATGATTGGATTATTATAAATATTACAGGTAAAATATAACAGCATCTCTACTTCGTGTGTTTTTAAAACCAACAAAAACATTACCTGGGCTAAGTTTGTAACATAATCACCTTTGTATGTATTGTTTTCCCTTAAAATTCCTAATACAATATCCTGAGAGCACCTTTTTTCAAATGAAATAAAAATATAGAAATCTGTTCACGTGATAAAAAAATATCGCAGAAAAACCAACCTAAGATACCAAGTTCTTTGGTCCTGCAAGTTACTAACAAAATGCACCTTCAAAATTTAAAATAGAGTTGTTATCTTATGGATATTTTAGAAGAAACAAGTATTTAGAGCAATAACCAATGCATGTGGACATGTTCGTTAAAAACGTCATTTCACTAGTGGATTGTTACAATAACTGAAATAACATTTTACAACTAGTGTGAAAAGAATGTCTTTTTACCACTAGTACCGAGGTATCTTGCCACGAGCTGAAAGCGAGTGGTAAGACTCGGTACGAGTGGTAAAAGACATTTCACACGTGTTGTAAACGACGTTTTTTAATACAATTGCGAAAAATAATAAATGAATATATCATTGCGATAAAATATGCTTGCTTCGAAGTTATTTTTGAACGAACCCATACTTTACAAATGACACTGACAGTGACAACATACTATTGGAATCAGCGCCATCGGGTAAAAAATCTAATATAGAATTACTGCGTTTCGAAAGTATAGTTTGGAACTAAAAAGTAAAAAGCACTAGTTCGAGAAATTGAGCTTCTCGTACGCTACGCAGCCACAAAAAGTACCACTTTTTGAGCAACTGTATTAAAAATAATATTTCATAAGGGTGTGATCGCAGTGAAATATTTTCACTTCATGCGCATCTGCTTCCACACAGTTAATATCGAAATATCATGACACCGGAATTTTTGTCGCGTATATTTAGATTTTTATTCTAATAGAGAGAAGAAGATTTTTTATACCACTGTATAGAAAATAGTGTTTAGGATGGTACACAATTGATTTGTAATAATTATGTGTTTACGAGTGCACTGGAAAAACTATTTAAAGACCGAATGACATCACAACACAAGAACGCAATAATATTATTCTAATTAAAATAATAATCAAAGAGAAACACAAAAGACTACTAATAACTCGACATCATCATCATCATCCCCATATCAGCCGAAAGACTCGACATCAGAGATAAGAAAAAAATGGGACGAAGAAAAAAGAACATTTCAGCTTCAAACAGATGTCCAATGAAAAAGCGTAATCCGACGAAAAAATCCGGAAAACAAAAGAACGTTAAATTTTCTCAAGCATTTGCCAATAATAAGCCATAAGTCAGTCAAAGGAATAGCATTCCGGTCGTCGGAGTTTTTAACGAAATTAAAATGCCATGATTTTCCTGTGTAACAAGTTCGGAGGAATCATCGGCTCTCGTGCCTGATTACATTATGTAAATTACTATCGCACCCTTGTCATTTATACGGGTGCACGGACGTAGGGAGGCTAGATGATGTCAATTATTACTGTTTTTAGGTAAACAACAGACGTGAAATGGAGTTGTTTATTTATTTAAATATGTGTTAGTAATTTCAAAGCAAACACCTTCGTGCACTTAACATTTTACTCACTGTCTGGGTTCGGTTTTCCTTATCTGCCCTTCATGGTTCTCTATTCTGTATTTATTTACCGTTGATAGGTAATTTTAACCCCCGACGCAAATAGAGGGGTGTTATAAGTTTAACGTGTATGTCTGTGTATCTGTCTCTGGCATCGTAGCTCCCAAACGGATGAACCGATTTTCGTTTTTTTTTTTGGATAGATAATTTTGTCCAGAAGGCGTAGCACGATTGCCATTTTATCACTTATCGCTGTGGATAAGACATCCGTCACGTTCTGACTAGTATGCGAGTGCTAGAGTGACGGATGTCTTATCCACAACGATAAGTGATAAAATGGCAATCGTGCTACGCGTGCTGAGTTTTCTTAGCCATGCTTCATGAAAATCTGTTCAGCCTTTTTGAGATATCGGACTTTGAAATGAAAATGTAAGAGGTTTTACAACTTTACTAAGTTGAAGTCATTAAATAACAATTGCACAAACTATTGAGAACCTAGCAACATGAAACGGAGTGCGGAGTGTGAGTGAAGTACTCTTTCCTAAATCGTTAGTGTGAGTACTTACGGTATTTAAATGAGCATGTGCCTCTTCTAGCATTGTAAATCTCGATCAAACTTCGTCAAGCTCTGCGAAAGACATCTCATCAAGTATTGGGGACAGCAGGATTACCGTAAAGCATGTTTCTATTTAAAATCTTTTCTCCCGGAATGGATTCCAGCCGCAGCTGGTTGTGACATTTTATAAGAGCTTGCGACCGATCGATCCCCATTCATCGAACTAGTCATCTGGGATTAAATGATAGCTTCCGTTTTTGTATTTCATGTTTCCATGTCAGTTGAAGGTACTTTCAAATAAGTGGATTTATTTGTCGAGGCCCTATTAGAAACAATTTTGTCTTTTGCAAGCTTGAACCGGTAATTCTCTTAAAAAATACGCAACACCTCGGTCAATTAATTTTGTATTAATCAGTAACGCTGCTAACGAAATTATAAATAACCAAATCCGGCTTGAAGCAGTATTTTTTCATTAATTAACATTTATGACACTTCGCTCGTTCAATTTTCAAGCTTCCTCAAGACTGTAAAGTCTTAAAAACAGTGTTACCAATCCGACACATTTCATACAAACTACTTCAACCACAGATAAAGATATACATATATATCTATATCTGTTACCTCAACTCTTATCGATCTTATCCGCACAGATGTCCCGGTCGCAAGTTTAGACGTGAAGCACATAGAAGAGCTTGGTGGTCATGCAATTGTCACGGCTGAGTTTAATATAAAAAAAACACCTAAGTCTACTCATACGCTCCTCCTATATAGGCCGCTAATAGCTAAATAAGGCGTTAACGAATATAATTAAATAAAATTTCACACACGCGCACGGAATAATCACAGCGAACAAGGCCAAAATATTTAATTAATGATTTTCAGACTTTGTTGGGTGACTAAGAACTTGACTTAATCTCTGATCTCATTTCACCACAGAGTCACAATATGCATTTTCAGCACTCCTAGTTGCAGAAAAACCTCACCTTTCTTCTGCCGACTTCGTCGAATCGGGAAATAGGCAGAGCCTGTGCCTGGGGCGCATTTTAACGATTACACTCTGGTACAGTCGATCGCATCATAGTACCACTTATATTTTAATAGCTTAATAATATTCGCATTGTCAATTCGGTTGATAGGATAGGGTAGGCAGTCGTTTTGATGATGCAAATAAGTGTCGTAAATGCAGTTTTTAAAAGGTTACTTAGATTTAAATTATTGTTTTTCGCGGATCTAAAGCGATATTTTTATGCGGAATAAGTACTTTAAAATACTTTACATCAATACTTTTTTAGCGCACTATTATGTGTTTGTACATAGCGCGAATTTAAAGTGTTATAAGGTTACTTATGACTGGTCGTATCGACATGTGATGAACTTGTATCGTAATAAGACCATATAATTGAATACTTGAATAGTTAATGTACTATTCATTAGGGCTCCAAACATTTTCTATATTTTAACTCTTTACTAAAGATTGAAATTCCATAGAACATTGTGCGAAACTTCTTTAGGAGTTTTCAAGGCAAATTTAGCAGTGTTGAGTTAAAAAGTCTGCTTACTGTAGATAATAACACGTAGGTACGCAGTGATTTCTACGCTACGGCTAAACCGCTATCCTACGCATAGCGCTACAGTGCGCGCTGTCTGTTCGGTACACTTTTAACATTGAGCCGACTGTACTTGCTAATGTTGGAAGCCATGAATGTTAATGTTCGGCGGAAAACTTGCTAGCTCCAACGCAAGATTTCACTGCCGTCATTTTTTCTCCAAGGTTCGTAACGTATTAAGGGTTACCCCCTTGTTTTTAAAACTAATTAGCCTCTGTTGGCTTAAATACCTATACCATGCCTTTTTTAGACACAAAAACGTCATGATGTCATAGAGATGAATTTGAATGCCATTTTAACTGAAATGGATGTTTATGAACAAGGGTAGAATCCTGAAGAAAGGTCAGGTGAAGACCAAGAGTACGCTAAGCCTACGAGCATGTGTGAAGAATGAAATGACAGTACTTAAATGAAGCAAGAAAGGTATTTCAAGATCATAGCAAGTGAAAATCCGTAATTTCTGCCTACCCCTCCGGGAAATAGGCGTGACGTTAGAATATCTATGTAATAGGTAACTTACAATGTTATTTCGTATATGTATATTGAATAATATTTTGATATGTTTGTGATACTAAAATGTTTAGGGAAAAACGTGAATGGATCGTATGCAGACGTAGGAACAACTGCAGCCTAACGAGGTTCCCTTTCTATAAAATAATTTGAAACATTCCCAAAACGCCTAACGCAAATGCATCACTAGAAACAGATCCATCACAATTACCATTGCCAGACAACGTGGCGCCCCTAAAACACCTGGAAACCCCAGTCAAGAAGCATAAATCATTTCAGTTGGAAAAGAGACTGTCAAAACAGAGACGTAAAAAATTGTATCTGTTACAGACGTAAAAAATTGTATCCGTCCAGAGCGCGCGTCATATCAATCACGGAAGAGATTGGATCACGTCTGATCCCAACGTGTAATCCCTTTCGAAACTGAAGGTAGTAAAAGTTTGAACGATTAGTGTTTTTTTCAAAAGGTATAGTAGTAGCAGTAGTATTATTGTAATAGATAGTATATAATTGAACTAGGACGGTATTACGAACACTGTCTCAGGTGACTGGTATTCAAACAAATTCGTAATCGGAGACTTTGTTTATTACCGCCCATGGTGATACAAAATTTTACGTATCCCCAGGAAGGAAGTGGGATTTTCTGATAGCGTCGCGCTCTCTATTGGGGCCATTTTTTAACATCTTTGTTTACGATGGTACATAAAATATTCAACGCTGTTATTCCCTAGCAATCTCAGTAATAGAAAATGAACAGTATACCAAAAAAATCCATATCGAAAACAAAAACAAAGCAACCCCAAATAAGCCGAACTAATGGTGTTACCTAAACGCAGGTGTTCTGCCTCGCCGATACGTTGAAACGAATGGTCGTACGTGACCGGAATCGAACCAGCGACCTCGAGTAAAGACGCGTGCGTTCACAATTTTAAAAGTCTTCTAGTTGCAGAAATGAGCTTAAGGCAGAAGAATACTTAGAATTTATGGGCAAGCGTCAGGTTTATTCATAAAATGTATGAAGATTTAATTTGGTTCAATTAGAGATCAGCAACTGTTAGGTCTCGTATGTGTCAAGCACGTTTGAATTATGAAGAAAAATAAAGGTTTGATGTGACAGAACTTTGTATTACTTATATTCTAGTGGACCTGCGGCCCGAATAGCTTCTCTTGCGTTACCTTATTAAGTTTAAACGCACAGAAACTAACCAGAGAGAAAATAAAGTATCAAATAAGAGAACAATCCTTTGTGAAACGCCAGTGGCTCAGAATCCAAGCTTTTGTTTTTAATTCATTATCTTGCGGTTTTCATTTGTACTCTCGATAGACACAGGTAGAAATAGGGGCCAATTCAAAAACCTTTGTGATGACAGACCTATTTGTGGTCACAAACATCGATTCATATTTTTGTCATTCAAACTGTGTTTTATTTTGTATGTACAATTAAGTGTGCATACTGTGACACAAGTGTCAATATGGGTGCATACAACTTACTCATATGTTCCATCGCTCTTATGTCAGCGGATTATGCTTTCGGTACTTGCATATTTATGAGAGGATTAAATCGATACTGATCGTCACTGGCTAAGGGTATCAATTTCGCGGTACATTTTTGACGTATTATTATCGCATACTAATTGGTCTTAGTTCGCAAGCTCCCTGATGCGTAATACATAGCCTAGTGTGTATAAATAGCAACGCAAATATATTTTTAGTTGCCAAATAGCCCCCTGTATCAATAATTCGATCTTAAAGGTTCCTTGGCGCGGAAAAGCGGCCCGTTCGAATGCGGATACGGCGGGCGCGGCCCAGTGAACCAGGCGCGCCGGCTTAACGAAACCCTAACGCGGCCATCAGACGGTATAACAATATAACAATCGTTTGATAATCGACATCGTCTTGTACGACAAGACCGTGATTCCATCTGCTAATACTGACACAAGGAGACATAACCCTTGCCATGTCTGTCATTTTCTTCACATCAAGTTCACATCAAGCTGGAGATATCTCTATGTCTCTCTGATGCGGGTGGCGCGGGAACGCTCATTGTGACACTCTTTGGGGGAGGCCTATGTTCAGCAGTGGACGTCTTTTGGCTGATATGATGATGATGATACTCGTAACTCTGTCAAAGACTTGGCTTTCATATCAATTGGACGGAGTGATTTCGGTGATTGGTGAAGTAAACAGTTCACGTGACAGCCAGTATTAGTGTGAACTTTCCCAAACATTTCAAAATAACGACCCATCACAAAAAGTTATGGAGAAAGCTAACAGTACATTTAATTATTTATTTTTATTACTATATTGTGACGTTGACAACCATGCGTTTTGGCACGATAAGCTAATGGCTATAAAGGCCATGCGCGACGCCGACCTTTAAGGCGCCGTAGGTTCAGCGAAGTTAAGCGAACAGGGTTTTTAAAACAATATAATGCGTCTGTTTATAATGATATGGTTGCAAAAAAATACTAACGGGCTTTTTTGCAGCCAGATCAGTAATTCGAAACATGATTACGCAATTTTCGCTCGATAAAAAAAATGACGAACATAGGTATAATAGGGTCTAAAATAGACTCAAAATATTCGTAACAAATTATGCACAAAAGCTAAAAATATTAAAATGGCTTCTAAAAATCGACAATATCATGTTTTAGAGAACTCAGTGATTACTTTTTTATTTATTTAAACGGCCAATAAATTAAAATGAAAAAACATGATATCCACGCTTCCGAGCACGCACTTCCATCTCGTTCACGCTTATGCTCAGTGAGAGGGAGCGAAGACTATGAACCTACGGCGCCTTAAGTGACGATCTACTACGTTATAGTGTAAACAAGTAGTGTTATTATTTCTGCGTCCTTAGTAAGCCGGTAAGGGTACAGTCAACTGCATCGTTATCTGACTAGACAAAGGATGCAAAAACATCAGACACGCCCTTATTGCTATATAAATACAGTTAAAGTTAGACATTTTTGAGTGCCTTGTCCAATAATATAAAATGTATGTAGGTAGGAAAAAATATTTACAATATCCAAGTTTGTGTACCTATTTAAGTTCGAAGGGGACTTAACAACTAATTTTATCGTAAACTAAAAATAGGTCTGTGATTTATACTCTAAAACACGAGCTATTTTTGTCACATTTTACGCATAAGCGACAACACATTATACCACATTAACCACATGTGCACAGTTAATTAATAAACTATGCTGTTTGCTGTAACGACAAATTTAAATTATTTAAACAAGCGAAGTAATTGAGAATGGGGACAAATTGTGGGTCCGCGGTAAACCTCTATGGTTTACAATTAAATTTACCGGTAAAAAGGATCAATAGGGAATCGTTGGGACGCGCTCGATGTTCGATGGCGATTCATTATGGTTTACTAATGACGGTTACCATTTATAGAAAGCCAAGGTTTATCTGATTATGGAATAAACCGCTATGAAGTTTGCTGCCTAGTAAATTGGACATCGCGTAAATTACTTAACGGTTAATATACATATTTTTTAAAATTTTATGTTTTCGTGCTAAACCGGCAAAACGAAACCTTTTTCGAATTACCTATTTTGTTTTTTGAATCACAATCTCTGCAGTATAAAGTACAATAAATAGGTGCAATCAATATACTTAAATATTACAATAGGTATTTACTTCTTCGATATGCACTGATTTCAATATCTTCAATATTGTGGGTTAACTTTTTTCGACAACGCGCATGCGAGTCCCCTGGGCTCGCACGTGTCCATGGGCTATGGTAACCGGTTACAAACAAGCGGGCCGTACGTATCCAGCGTCAAACAATTTATCCTCGAAATTGTTTTACTCTCGCGACTTGAAAGGTTGATTTCTAAATACAAAAACATCAGGCCAAAATCCCGCTAGTAACTCACGATTACAAGACTTCCCATACCATAAATTTATTTAAAAATCGCAGGGGCATTATCCTACTTTTAATATTTGCCGAGGTGCATTTCAGCCATAAGTTATGGGGCGATTATCGGTGGGGGTGAAATATGGGGTGCTAGCTGAAAGGGGGTTAGGTCTCAGATGAGGAAAATGTATTGTGTTTGACATGGAGCTCATAGATTCAAAATTAGGCTAGTTTCTAAGAAGTCAAAATAGTTTCAAGTTTAGTCAGGTTTCAGAAAACGGACTGAAAAAAGACCAGTCGGTATCTAAAGACGGACATATATTAGATTTATGAGAAATCCTGTGTCAAGCTAAACTTTATCCAAATGGTTATGCAAATGGTGACAACGAGATAACGCACAGTCCCGTTAGGTAACTATTTGAGTACCTGCTTGTTTACGACAGTTTTAGCTACATGTCGGAAAATGCACCTCCTCTAAAATATTGGCGCTGAATGTGTACATACCAAATCCATTCCTCGTAACAATATTAATATTCCGCAACGCGTCGCAATGTAACCCAAAAATGTGACGCTAATCTAAACAGACCGACAAAGGCACCACACCTATGCAAATGTCTCTTTCCCGGGAAAAACCTTTAAAATTGTATATTTCACCCGTCCCGGAAGACAGGCTGTGGAAGGAATTGCAATGAGTTTCCGCAATTTGGATCGGGTTCCGGGATCAACTGTGCCTCTATTAACACCCGCCCTTTTTACGGCATGTATTATTGACTACGTAACGTTAACGTTATATGATTGTTAAGGACGACCCAGATATTTGGAAAGGCATCAGTCGTGCGTGGAGAATTTAATTTTCATGCAGAAAGTAATTATTTACGAGTATCATAAAACACTCGTATGCAATGACTTTTGGCGAAACTTTGCATATTTAACGTCTGTGTACCTTGAATTAGAGATGGTGGAGAAAGACACCGTATTTAACATTTAACAAAGTTTCGTGGACAGAGTAAATAGCCGTTTGCCATGCATGTATAAATATGAGACAATTCTAAATGATCACACTTCATTCCAAATCCTCGTACAGTCTCTTGAGGCATTCTAAAGTTTAGATACCGAAGTCCTAGACAACGTGCACTGACACGCTTAAACTAAGCAGCGAGAATACGTCGCGAGACGTTCCTCCGGGACTCGATACACGTAATAAGGTTACACTTTGCCGTGACAACCAAGCTATGCACTTTTAAAACACCATCTTACTTTCTTAAGGCTACTTCACATTGTAAGGGGCCCACAACCCTTACAATGTGTTTTAAGTTATATGTTATATGTGTTTAAAATTAATAACTCCTACGTATAATGTAGGTTTTTAGTGTTCAGTGCCAAAATTGGTAAAAACTAAACAAGTATGTTGTCACTTCGTGGCTATGGCAGTCGTTTTTCTCAGAGACTGTTTGATATAGAACGCTGAAAGTTATGAAAGTTACTGAAATAAGTTACTAATTCGAAAACGACAAAAAAAGAAATTAAATTATTAGTAATTGAAACCTGAGTATACATTTTAGTTTAATGAGTAGATTGTGTTACGTTTCATAATAATACTGGCATTTCATAATAAAAAGAAATAAAATTAGATTAGATGCGAAACAGAAAAGCCGCAATGCGAGGAATTCCTTAATTTCGCCTAACATTAGCCGCTTGGGAATGCTAATATTGAGCCATGTCGGTCCGTAATTAATACTTATATTAAAATGAATAATATCCATCTGGAAGTTGGTCAATCTAAGCTTTTCAAACAAGTGTGACACAAACTGTGTCTATTGAAGCTTTATACAATAACCTACCGTCCTTTTATATTTTCAACAGCGTTACCTTATATTGATAAGCATAGTTTGTGAGTCATAACGACGGCGTTATCAACTAAAGATCGGAGTTCATCTGTCTTATTATACCTCTTCTAAAGTAGGCAGGCATAAATAATTAGACACACTCTCTAAAATGCCATATTGAAATAGATACTGATGGCACTACAAATAAAGATTCAAAGAAGAACAGACCGATGCACGACGTGGTAAAGCTACACTTCAGCAATACCAGTATGAAACCAAAGCAACATTTCCACATGCTAGAAGAACATAACAACTGACTACTTTGTAGTCATACAAAGGATATAATAACTTTTCGTAAAACAACAAACGGAACAGCGTGATAAGTAAACGAGTTGCTGCGTAAATAAACATTTTTAAACGTAACGGGTAAAAACAAGCGCGTACGATCTCTTCACAGTCATCGTATTGATTTTACATCCGGCTGCGGACCAAAATGGATCACCCCTACCACTGGTTAGACGAACACTGCCTACAGCTTAGACGAACTCGAATGAAAATCAAGTGGGACATCAAGTCTAAAAAGTGAATGTCATTATTGCCCATCGTCGTTAAACTAAGCTTAGAAAAGCATGGCTCGGACTAATACAAATGTCCAACCAGAATCCTTGAGATATAATGTTTCCTGAAGCGCTTACTGGTTTGAGGGCTTTATGATTACGTATAATCCTTTTAGGTTTTTGACCTCTCCTCTGTGCTTGATCTGAAACGAACTATGAATGTACAATGCTATAAAGTTAGCCTGATAGTTGCCAGGTAAATGCTTTTTTATTGTAATTAAAAGTAAAGTTGAAATAACGCGGTATAGAATTTTTTTAGAAGTTCGACGAATGCTGTATTTTCAAATAGTTAGCCTCCCCTGATAAGTTAAATGTATTTGATAACACACTCCACAATTTGTTTGTCTCTTTTGAATGTATCATAGTAAGATATTCAAATTGTTCAAACATTCAATGTCCGATACGCGCCCGATTGCTTCATACACTGACGTCGATAAAAGAGGTTTTGTTGCAGTTGCCATAAACGCTTTCCGCGTTCAACAACTTGCCGCTATTGTGAGCTTCCGTTTAGCCCTGCGCCGGTCGGTTTAAAAATCATCGGGATTTTCAAGTTGAATAAAGCCTGTGGGATTCATTGGAGCGCTAATGACTCTTCTGGTGTAGGTCTTATGACAAAAGACTGCACATTTAACTCATGCTTCAAATATTTAAAGATGTCACCTTAGATTATGACCACATAATCGCTATGAAAGTTACTACAAAACAACTATAACGTTAGGCATTTTAAATTTTACCAAAGATTTATTGATTGTTGCGAAACAGAGGAATATTCGTCCATAACTTTCATACAGAGCGGAACTAACCCAGGAGCACCGTATGCGGACAAAAACTCTCGAGTGTAAAAAAATTCAGAACAGGACGAACGTCCGACCCGACTTTTATCACTGAGGTTGATTGACACAGAACAAATAACTTGATAAGTGTTTATTATTCGGCCTCTGAGGGTTCTGTACACCAAAAAATATCAACAACACAACATTAACATTTACGACTTTTAACAAACTAATCAAAATTCCTATACAAGGTGCCTGAGAGGAATCAGAAAGATGTTAACCACGCATTCCTTCGGTCATTAGGAGTAAAAAAAAATATACATAGAAACCTAAGTCAAATTCAGCAAAAGAAAGATTATTTTTCCAAAAAAGGCTGAATATAGTGAGTGGTAGCTGTCAACAGCGACGCAAAACTTGACAACATAGGTGGCAACGTCGCGATCAAAAGATTTTAATGCAGTTAAAAGGGTATAGCAGTATTTTTTTCATAAAAATCATCTTCATAAGACATAGATATATATATATTACTTCGTAAAGATAGGCCCAACGCCCACGAGTAATTCGTCCAATGCGGTGGCCCGCCACGGGCAATTACGGGCCATCGTGCCTTTAGGTATCAACTGTCACAGTATGTCACAGTATGTCAAGCGAATATTGCTCGGACAGGCGTATCTTTACTTTCGATATCATTGTCATAAGACAATTTCGTAGCAAATTAACGATTAACTAATTTTTTTTTATTGTTATTATTCATTACAACTAATCCTTTCCCAACACGACTTAGGATTCATTACTACCTGATCGATCGATAGCAATGAATATTAAATATTAAGTTATGAATGACAATAATTTGTCACATTCCATTCAAGTGATTAGTGCGTGAAAGTCTGGCATTTGTCCAACAGATAAAAGTGATTTGGACGTATCGCAGTGATGATAACAGATTAATTTACAATTGCGTGAGATATTCATTTCGTGGTGCAATAAAATACAATGTTGAATTGTTTTCGAAATCAAATGTAACAATATAGTTAAGTGCAACTTCAGGATTGTTATTTATTTGGTCATTGCCCCACCCTTTTAACCGCTTTGCTATAGAGTTTGCCTTCAATCTCTCCTTGTAACTACGTTCTGATTATGAAAACCCACCAGCTACTTAGTGTTGCTCCCTTTCCGGCTAGCCTGCAACATACCAGGGGTTCACAGTCGGCGGCTTTTTATAACGTAGCCCAAAACGTGGACGACGTTGATTCCAGGTTGCAACTTTATGGCTAAGTAATGGCGGTCGCCATGCTGAGGACCTAGGCCTCCCGGATCGCTTGTCGAACAACCACCGGCTGCCCACGGCGCTCCCCGTGATACAGTTCACGCCCCTGGACCAGCTCGACCATCTCGCAGCCTCGTAGGGGAGTACCGTATAATACCAGTGGAACCAGACGGGCAATTTTCCCTTGATCGGACCTTGGCCACGACCTTTTTAATTTAATAAACTGTTTATTTTTGTTGACCGGTTGTCTTTTCCTTACTCTCTAAATTCCAACCGTTCCACCATTCAGCGCTAAACGAGTCACAAGCGTAATCGCTACGGGTGATTTTCGACCTAAGGATATTAAGCTGCTACGGACTACGGCGTAGCGCTTCGAGTGAAGGACGGCCGTGAATGAGTTACCTGTGGATACGAATAAAAAATGTGGCGAGAATATTATAATAACTTGATCTTACCTTGGCAATTCCTTGGCAGGACTGGACTGTGTTTCCTGATGACTGAAGGATGCCATCTTAAGACTTCACAGTATCAACGCTCATTGTAATTGAAAAGTTACATTCACATTTCACTGTCACTAGGGTTCGTAAATTTTACTATTTTATGGCTGGAATATTAAAAAACGATTTTTTTTACAGGTGTTCGAATAAACATATGCATATTACGTATTGTAGGTATAACATCGTAGGACATAAATACTTCATTGTTGTATTTTAACAAATAACGTGGTGATAAGAAATGGTTTAATATCTAAATTGTCAATAGACAATATTTTTTGGGTAAGATGTACGTACACAATGTTTTGTAACACGCTCCATAAAGACAAAGAAATAATGAATTTAGGATTTTTTCGTGTCCAAGTAGACGTCAAATAAGTACATCTTATAGTTGGTCGAGTACATTGAACCCACGATAAAGACAGAGTAAAACAAATAAAAGCAAATGAATCAAACTATTTGTTGAGAATAATTATTGCATAGCATCGAAGAAAACCATCATTATATAAAATGCAGCTGATTTGACTCTTTGTTTGTTTCTTGTGGCCCCGTTTAAAGGTCGCATTCACGAGGTTAGAATTATATAGGTATTTTACACTAATTGAGTATGCATTTTATGAGATCTATGGTGAATATATTTCTCAAATTTATGCCTGAAACACATGGTGTAAAGCCTTGCTCTTTACGACATACCTACTCCGCTATTGTTTGACTTAGTAATTGTAAACTTTAATTGAAGATCGTTAAACAGTGAAGTAGTAAAACAATAGGTGCATAAATCCCTTTGAAATTTGCTTTAATTAACAAATTTCAGGCCGTTCCTTGGTTTATGCGTTTAAAATCATTGTTTTAGGAGGTAACGGTGCCCATTATTCTCACCGTACCTAATGCTTTATTTATTATAGAAGCGTTATATATACTTTTAACATTTTAGAACGAAATTTATAATTTAGAACCGTTATAGAACCAACAAGAAAAGATGGCGTAGGTTTTATTTGATTACGTGTCCAATTTTTCTAACATACTCTTAAATCTCATCATGATCGGAGGAAGAGAGACGTTGTTACGTAGGTACAGTCCGGGAGCTGTTAGAATAGGACTCGGGTTTATATTTCTCTCTTGCTTGCTCTTACACGTTCTTATGCCAAAATAAATGATTTTAGCCGGACAAGAAGGGCCGGGAAAGAAGCAGTTTTTTGACGATACTCGAAATAATCCTAAAGAAGTGACGTTACTAGCTAGGCAGGTATAGCCACATATTATTCTTTAGTACCTACATACTCTTAGTAATCTGTTGGTTCTTTTCTATTAACAACTTAAAATTAATAATCTTTCATAGTGTTCAAAACTTTCCTTTTACACAACCCGTCCCTCGAGTGTCTCATAAAGAAATAAATGAAACTCCCGTTTTGCGAAGACGTTAAAAATTTATGACCTGCCTTTTATTGTTGCCGTAATTAAACATGTTCGCTAAGCAGTGAATAAATTTAAAACTTTTACAGTTAAAAATTAATATGGTTGCAGAAGCTGCTGTTTGTGTATTCATTTACTCTTTTCCTACCGCACACAAACACGAAACAAAAATATGTAATTAAATAAGTTGTTTCGTTAAGAAGTATCTTTTCCTTCCCTTTATTTTCTAAAATAAATATTTGCATTGTAAATAAGTCATGGCATATTTTGAATTATACATAACGTAGTATCGATTTAGAAATATTTTTAAACTTCAGGCGTCATTTCAGATGCTCAGGCTACTTACTGTTCATGATTAGAGAATTAAACTATTTCTCATTTGATTATAAGTAATTTGGCACAACCGAGAATAACGCTAGGAGGATGATGACGTTTGAGAAAGTGAGAATAAAGTAAGTATTTTTTTTATTTCATGCATTGGTTCGGCGTTCTAAATTGTCGGGAACTGTACGCAGACCCCGTAGTAATATTGATTAAGAACGGGCACTCTAAAATTTCCTGAATCCCTTCGGTGAGTTTACGCAGATTATCATCTGAGTTACGTAGACAAATCTGGAGTGACCCACTCGTTAGCCCCCCACTCACCGTAGAAAACATGTTAAAAGCAGTACGAAAAGAATACGTCCAAGAATTCATAATTATTATTATCAAAAACATCATAATTATAATCGTTACTTTAATTTTAAGCATGCTACTTTTGTGGTTAACGTATGGATGAGGTCAGGTTGAAGGGTTTCGCGTAATTTACAATGGATTGTACTACCTCTATGGTCTGGTTGGTAATGACCCTGCTTACGAAGCCGGTGCGGAGGTCCTGGGTTCGAATACAGGGAAGGGTATAATTATTTGTGTAATGAGCATGGAAATTTGTTTCTAAGCCTTGGTCATTTTCTTTGTCTTGAAGTATTTATATCGTCATCTAGTACCCATAGCCTTTGCTATACAAGTTGTTACTAGTTTAATATGTGTAAGGTTGTCCCCGATTATCTTTATATTTATAATTTGACAATTTTTGTTAGCAAGCTACGTGACTTGTACCAATGTTAAAACCTACTTCAAGTGTTGTAAAGATTCCATTATTCTTTATCGTAATCAGAAATCCACTTGACATAAGAAGCATTACGAAGGCTTTAGCAGTACAACTAGGATGTATTAATTTAGTATTTCGTACTGTTTTTAACCTGTGCGCTGGGTGGCGGGTCAGACGAGTCAATGGGGTGAATCCTAATGAACCCTGCTTATCATTCGCAATGACAACCAACTTTGTCTCCAGAAGCCCGGGCAACTTTAATTAATTTATGAATTAACGGAAGTCGCCTATCAAAATTTGAGTCCGACCAATTTGTGAGAGACGCTTCTTTATAAAATTCAGTTGTTGAAGTCCATTGAATTAGTTGCCTAACTTCATTTCATTATATTCATTTAATAGAAGACTTAAAAAGGAAAACAGTTCACGAAACACGTAACTATGAAAAGTATAATTAAAGTTCTGCTATCTGTCTATCATGAAAGTTAGGTTATTCATATGACAACCCTATTGCAATTTTATTAAAGTGAAATTTATTCATTAAAAAACATGAAACACCTGAACATTTTACAAGCCCCAAAATCGTATCTTTATGGCCGACCAATTCACGGAATGAAAAGCATCTGTAGCGGGGGACAGACTCGTGCGGTTTTATGATTATTGCACTTTATAAAACAACCACGAGGGTTTACGGGGTATACATTTCATTAGCGTATGTTGGCACGATTGCTTTGCTATTGTTGTACTGACGTGTATTACGTGAAAGAGTTGATGAATTTTATATGAATTTATTCTTATGTAGAGCCTATATTCAACGAGAACATTTGTTTTTCAGTCGTTGCAATGTAATTATTCTTACAGTTGCCATTATTAGTATTTTTGTTTTCTTTTTCTTCTGCATGTATCGGTAAGGTTATATAATCTATTAAAATAAATGTTGGACTTTTTAGAATGTATTTTAAATATGTACCTCAGTATCAACCAAAACTATAACCATGACTTGTAATATTTTGTAATATCATGAGTATAAAGTTGTACGTACTTTGAAAATATTCCTGAATGTGTGCTTAGTTAAAAACGAGCTTTAGCTGTCTAAACGACGCGTCGAACAACAACTACATAAGTGCACTTAATTGTGTCTATTGAAATAAAATAAAACGAGGCATATCAAATATACGCTTTTTATAAAACAAATACTTAATTGTTGGTACTAGGCTGTTATTAAGCATTAAAAGTCGATACCCATTACCGTACAATTACCTAAAGAATGTGAATATTAAACGCTCCGATAGCATTGCTTAGCACGAATTCACTAAATAGGTAACTGGAAATATGCTCGCTAAAAAGAGCCTGTCAAAAAAGAAAAATAATCAGCCAGGTACTAGACGTCAATTTTTTTAATGAAGTAAAATAGAGAAAGACACAATTTTATGTATGTTAGTGATTTGCCGTGGAAAAGAGTTGTTTTCGGTGGTAGGTGACTGTTGGAAGGGGATGAGATTTGTCAATATATAATGTATGTAGGTATATATGAGTAAAATGCAGACTTGACTGCCATTTGTGTGAAAATAAATCATGAAATAATTAAGTATTTTAATTCCTTAAATTAACTTAAATGTTGAAAATTATGTATTTTTATTCAACTTCAGTATGTACTAATATCGAAGCTTAATATAGTAATTACACTTCATTGCTAAGTTGACGTTTCGACAGCCTTGAGCTGGAAGTACAATGCCAAGTTAAAAGTAAGACCAAACGTAGCATAGCTTGGTAATAGGCAAGTTACCGAATTTATTTAAAACTTTACCTTTAAAGAATAAAAACTAACAAGAAAAAGAAAACCACCGATTCCATTTAGCATTTATTTCCCTCCAGTACAATGTTTACTGGAATACAACGGTATTTCGAGAAACTTCTGCACTTAACGTAATTGTGGTACGAAATGTGGGGAAAAAATACTTTTACGGTTAAAATTGGCTCATAAAATCGAACAGCGTTTGGGTTAGGTTGTACTTATTTCAAGATAAATCTGGTTAATTTGTTCTTGTTTATTAAGTAAAGTTTAAGTTATTTATCGATACTTGAATTGAAAAGGGTGGATTTGTTGTGAGGTTTGTTGTAGGGTACTTAATAACTTTGTGTAATACAGAATTATAGTTTACTGGATGACGAAAATTTCTGCGTTCTGGTCTTATCCAGAGGTTCTTAAATAGGGGCCTGAAAATGCGGCGAAATGGTTCCAGTAAAGGATGGTACGGCAGTGTTTTGCTTCGCGCTCGACTTGGCGAGGGGGCACTGCCGTGCCCCCAGATTCTGTTACATTCACTGAACGAAATATAATTTTAGATACTAAGTATGTAAGTAGGTAATTCCTCAATTTCGAATACTCACGTACATTTTACAATGTTGATTATTATATTATGATGTTTTGGTTTATATTTTACGTTCCACTTTCAGACAAGGTATATCACCGTTATAAGTGCATGATATTCCAATTTTGAATTCTAATACAGACAGATGTTAACTAACAGTATGTTACTATTTTGTTAATTAATGTTGATACAATGCAATGTTTAATGTAGTACATAGTAGACTTACTAAGTGAATTATAGAAACTACGATTGTCTTATTATTCACTTAATAGTAAAACTATCTGGGACCGTTAAAGATATGCAGAAAAATAATTGAAATTCATGAAAAACTTCACAAAAAAATCATAACCTGTACCCTCACCAAACTCCAACAAATCATTCACAATAATATACCAGCCACTACAACAGTACACGCTATAGGATGCTCACGCTACGCGGCGCGAGGCCTGCGTCCTTCACCGTCCGCGGTCGGCGTGCCACTGAATTCTGAACTTCAGTTTATCTGGCGCATCCCCCATCGGCACAGCTTCACTCGCGCTGGGGGCAGCTAGTCGACAATTGGACAAGCGATCTTAAGCAGCTTAGAGCTAAATTGCAGTTACATAGGTATTCACTAAAAAGAACTATAAATTTGGCATAACATTACGAGTACAGTGTATGGTTTACAAGACCTTGATGCATTTTCATATAGCTGATTAAAGAGTTTGTTATCTGATTGATGTAGGGACCTATCAACATTTATACCTACCTTGGAAGAATAAAAATAAATATGAGACAAAATTAATGAATATGAATCCTATGAAGTCTAGGAACGTAAGTACCTATGCCAAATTCTGGGATTAGGTGTCAAAGCGGACCCCGGGCCCAGGGCACAACCGGGAATACCGCTAGGAGGATGAGGATGATGATGAAGTCTAGGAACGCCTAGATACGAAAAACAGAATGTGTAAAGGGATGCTTACGTATTGTCCTTCTTATTTACGTAACACTAACTACCGCGGGATAAAATATGAACTAAAACCACCTTGAAGGGCTACTCGATACATACACTGATAACATAATTTTAACGGATAGTACATTAGATTTCCCCCTACATACCACTTTACAAAGCTAAATTCTCACATAATTTTCCTCTTTATCATATTAGCATATGTAGTACGAGTATGTAGATAAAGCGGAAAAAGCAAAAAAACAGGAAAGGGATTTATTAGCATCTCGTGAAGTGTATGTAATGACCTGGATTATGAATCGTTTGGAGGATCATTATCATTGAGTTAATTCTTTTCGCCATTTTCGTCGTCGTTACGGTAATAAATTCAAAAAAATAAATGTGTATTTTATGATTTAATTTTTAATATAATGTGACTAAATAAATAATCCTTTATGTTTATTAATCATCTGCGTTTCTAATAAGCTAATAAATAGATTTAATAATTACAACAAAGAGTGAAATACACTAATCTATATACATTTTATAAAAGCAGAGATTTAAAACTTCAATCTTGGTGTTTAAGTTTGGAGAGGACTCGATTAAGTTGTTCCCTGCGCGGTTGGATCTCAAATACTAAAGAGCCAAAGGGGCAAAAAGAGCCTCTATTTTTCTTCGGTAAATATGTAAAGCGGTTCTTTCTAAAATCATTTAAGAGATTACACTCCTGAGTCTTTAGAACAAGTACCTGCCTAAATATTGATGAATATTTATTACTGGCCTGGATTTATGTTACGTAAGATATACTTTTTGGTACTTGTAGATTTTGCCAGCAGGAATATCCCAAATATCATTTCTCTGTCTTTCAAACACAGATCAGATACATAAAACACCAGGTACCTGAGTCTGATATCCTAAGAATGTCACCTTCTGTCAACAAAGATAAATAGAATCGCAACGCAAAATTTTAAGCAATAATATGGGCGGGTGTATTTCCATAACTTATTTAATTAGAATCGGTTTTGTATTCCACTCGCTTTCAAGCTCACCAAGCCTCGAGTCAGAACAAGTCCGCCCTACAAATACGAAACTAATTTATAAATATTCAATAATAATTTTCTGTGGCGCGACCGGAAACGGAAGTCGGAGGACGGACTGAAAACACCTGGAGGAGAAACATCCCATGAAGGGTGATCTCCCAATTACACTTAAGCGGATACTACCGAATGTCACCAGCCCCCTATTCTGTAACTTGTTTTAAGCTCACCTCAACGCTCACCCACAAATATTTCTTGACACCGCGACGCATAGTAACTAAACGTAGCTCGTAGGTAGAGGTCTAGTTTCGTGAAGGGTGACCGGCGGGGTGAGCCGCATAAGCGCGTAGCGAATGCCCAGACAAGAGAATGCACAGACTTGGTCTTGGATGTTATCTCAGAAATCCAAACTCCGGGTTAGCCGGCGGGCCATGGAGCGCAGCATATTAGGTGTAAAATTAATGGACGACATACGGAACACCACGCTGCGTTCCAAGACCCAAATTATCGACGTAGTTCGGACAATAAGATTGAGAGTGAAAGTTGAACTGGGACTGGGCTGCTGATGACTGCCCCATGCCGAGTGAGCTGTGGGCCAAGATCTCCACTAAACGGCAGCCCGACAGCTCAAAACGGAGACGTGGCAGACCTAGTCGGCGATGGCGGGACGAGCTAGACTCCTTTTAAAGGGTTGGCCAGAGGCTGCTCGGGAGAAAAGGATGGGGGAGGCCTTTAGTAACTAATCCAGCTGAAAAACTGATTTAACTTGCACGACTGTCCAGTACCTATCCAATTATTTGCTTACTGGGTTTCCAATTTAAATCTTTGTGATAGTGTTAGGTCAGCTTATTTTCAAGTTACATAGTAAAATTTGCTGGCCGCGCGGTTCTGACCAAGTATAAAAGCCCAGGCAAGGTGCCGGAATAAATAGTAGATTAGAATAGTTATTTATCGATACTTGAATTGAAAAGGGTGGATTTGTTGTGAGGTTTGTTGTGGGGTAGTTAATAACTTTGTGTAATACAGAATTATAGTTTACTGGATGACGAAAATTTCTTCGGTCTGGTCTTATCCAGAGGTTCTTAAATAGGGGCCTGAAAATGCGGCGAAATGGTTCCAGTAAAGGATGGTACGGCAGTGTTTTGCTTCGCGCTCGACTTGGCGGGTTGAAAGTGACCCATTGCACCCGAGATATTTCTGGCGCTCGAACGAAGTGAGAGCGCCAATAGTTCGAGGGTCTAATGGGTAATTTCACCTGAGTTAAACACTCTACTTTTCATTTCGACTGTGAATAATTAAAATAATTGTACTATCCAATATCCAACTTCTTTGCACTGGCTACATTATGCCACGGCCTACTAGACTACACGACTTAAATTGTAATCGAGTAGGCCGCGACGCGACTAATCTAGAGGGCCATGGCGAAACGTAAAAAAAGAAAGAGTTACATGGCATTATGGCGGGCAGTCGAATAGAGGAATGATTTTGAATATAGATTTTCTGTAATTGCGAATAAAAATAAACCAACTGAAAAACGATTTTAATATCAACCTATAGGTCGTAATAAACACGTCGTTTAATGTAGGTACCTATAGCTGACTGTCGATTTGTGAAAAGCTTTTATTTTAATACTGTATTATATTCGACTCCGTGGCTAAGATCAGCCAATTAAAAAAAAATACTTTCCACCCTAGGGGAGAACACGCAATTTTCCACCCGGTTATATACCCATGAAAACTCAACTTTCAGAACAGGAGAGATGAAAATATACTAGTGAAAGAAATGTTTAATCAGTTGTATAGGAGATTACTTAGTACATATGCAAATGCAGATAAACCCTGACCAAATTCATATTAGCCCTACGTAGAACCTTGCCGTAACAAGCCGACGTATTTACGTCACTATATGATCGAATTCATATGTCATTATGACAAGGTTCTACGTAGGGCTAATATAAAATTGATTAGGGTTTACCTCTTTGTTATTAGTATAGAAGCAAAAATCACTAATGGCGAATATACCCAGAGGCATTCAACAGAAACAATTAGTTGGTTGCAAGATCGTAACGTAAACGCACAAGTCAAAGTTATACATTCATAATTTATTTATGAATTACCTAATTTCACTTAGCCTACGAGGAATTAAGTTATACAAATAATTAACTCTAAAATTATCACAATCATACTGAATTTTTAAAGTTTTTTTTACTTAGTCTTTGGAATAAGCTGCCATGCACAGGCTAGGCTGCGCAGCATTGTGATATTTCAAATTGGGAATCGTAAAAGTATAAACCCGAAGTACATATAGTCTTTGTTGTTATGTTGATATAAGCGATCGCCCTCAAGCCAGAGCCTTGGTTTTAGAACGAATTCTTTTAGATGCTACTTGGACATTTTTGACAGCAAAGTACAGTCGCCGACCTAAATATGTATACATTTTTCGCCTTATTGCAATGAAGCCAGAAGCAAGTGTACAAACCTATTTTTAACGTCGCCTGTATCGAACTCAATCGATAACTAAAGAGAAATCGGATACCTGTCCGTTGCGGAAGGCTCGTATGCAAATCTTTACCGCATTATCTTAAAATTTTCTGTATAAAGTGCGCCTATGATGTCAAGAAGTATTAATAGATAGCAAAAAAAAAGTTTAGGTATTAAGTAAAGATTCGTCATTGAATCAGTAATCACATGTGAAGTTAAGGATCAATTTAGTTAGACTGTGAGAGTTGTTACCTACGAGTTCTTATCTAATGTTATGACGTTGGTATTATTGAGAGGAAACAAAATAAAGTACCTGTTGGTTTTTCTGTTGTGTGCTTGAAAATACTTCTCTTTTCAGATTGACTTACACAACCACGTCAAAGCAACTAACTCAACGCGGTAATATTAACTACTGAGTATTCGGCTCGGAGCTTCATTCCGTATAGGATAGAATGACAAAGTAATCTAAAACCTGTTTGAACGGACAAAAAAAGCAGTTTTCATTATACATGTGACATTAGTTTCTACATATGTTTTAGCTACCTACTTATGTAATGTTGCCATTACTTACTATACGCGCAACTTATACTATCATGACATCTCACCACATAACTTCCGCATTCCAGATATGAATGCTTCCACTATTAATTATGGTATACATACTTAATAATTATAAATGCGAGTGTGTGTCTGTCTGTCTGTTACCTCTTTACGCTTAAACCTTTTAACCGATTTAGATTAAATTTGGTAAAGCGATAGTTTGAGTCCCGGGGAAGGATAAAGGATAGTTTTTATCCCAGAAATCATCCCTAAAGGGGATGACAGTTTGTATGGAGCTATACTATAAACGAGTTCCAAGCGGACGGAGTTGCGCGCAGAAGCTAGTTAATAATAGTTTTAGTCTGTGCTGATTGCCATTTAATCATTTATCGCTGTCGATAAGGATTCCATCAATAGATCACTCACATACTTGTTGAAACGAAAAATGGCGATCACCATACTTGGCACTACACTACATTTTCAACAATAAAATTTATTTTAATTACGATTTGGTATCAAATCAATCGCGACGATACGTTGCCAGGACGATCCCTAAATAAAGCCATTACCCACCCCTCGTTTTAGTTTTTATCGCTCGAATAAACAACTTCATTATGCTTTGTTATCATCTCTCGGGCCTCATTTTATGGATGACTTTATTACTTCCTACTAACTACTTCTACAATTCATTGTGTATCAAAAATACATAAATTAAAACAAAGGCAATGGCTGCTAGGAATTAGCCTCCAGTGTGAAGAAAGGTTTTAGGAGTACATATTTATGATGACCACAAAGCCCGCGTATGCCGACATTTTGGAGCGAGTAAGAGTACAATAAATAATAACTACCATTTTTTTTCAATCTCTACTAAAAGAGGCGACTGTATTTAAACATATATAAATATAAATATAATGTTAATCAAAAAACAGCTAATTCAACCAGTGCACGTCTAAATTTAATATCATAACGAATTACCCTGCTACCCCCCGGGAAAAATATAAATATCAGTGGTGCATTAAAGTGAGTTAAACTTGTTTGCGTTTCAATATTTACCTGCCCACTGACCCGTTTAATTCTAGCCGTCGCTGCCCTTTTTACGCAAAATGCCAGGATTTATACGAAAAATCGTGTCACTTAAGTCTTTCTGGCTACGGAGAGAAGTATAGCCCAGAGGGGCTCGTGACCCCCGTAATGCAAACGTCATTCCAAACACTCTTGTAACAGATTTTTATATCTACCAACTTTGTATATACTACTATACAAAACTGGCCCACACTAAACACATTGAGATAAGGTTTAAGTTTGTCTATCAATGCGAAAGGTAAAATTTGTTTATTTTGAGAGGGTGAGCATGCCTAGAATGCGTCTGTTCTAGCAATTGATACTATTTAAGTCGTGGGAATTTTAATATATTTGTATGGAACTTCTTATCGTATTCTCAAGTGCCGGGTTACGAATTACTTACGGTTACGGCTATTTAGTGTTACATCATTGATACCATACCAAAGTTAACAAATTTACATGCTTTGGATGCTTGCCTATGGTCGGAGATAAATGTACAGTTTTGATGTGGGTAATGAAATGTCAATCTGTTTGAATACTTCAACGTACAATATTTAGTTCCTATGATACTGTTTTCTAGAACCGGTACAACGATATCTATAGGAACACACACCAAATCAAAGGACACTGAGTATATACTCCTAAATTGAAGCACACACGCATTTAGTAGAGCTCCCAATCCGATTTCCTTCATACCTCATTATTCTCATAAAACTATATAGGTAGTGAAAAGGAAGATTATTTATTACTATGTAGGCAAGGGACATTTTTGCCTGACCTACCTCTTACTAAGTTGGCCATGTCCGCTGTCAACTCCCATCATATCGAGCCGTCCCTTGTTACTTCGGTATACCCGCCGTGTAAGGCCAGTAATCTGTTTTAGTATGAACCCAATGGCTTCATATGGAGCCAACGGCATTATAAGGTTAATTGACTGCCCCGTTTTAGGGATCGTATGAGATTACTTTAACGTCGTAGCGATAGGACACTTTTCAGATGTTTCGCGCTCGGAGCAGTTATAATCATTTCATTCATTCATTATATTTAAGATTCAAAATCTTGTCGGTGGAGCAATTTCCATTCCTCTCTGTTCTCAGCTATTGTTTTGACCTCTTGATACGACGCGCCGTTTACTTTTTCTTTTATTTGGTCCATAAAAGATCTTCTTGGTCTCCCTCTCTTCCTCTTTCCCTCTATCTTCCCTTCTACTATGGTTTTCATAAAATCATCGTGTCGTAACAAGTGGCCCAACATCCTGCCTCTCCTGTTCTCAATGGTCTTCAACAACGTTCTTTTCTCTTTCACTCTCTCAAGCACCTCCTCATTCGTCTTCTTATCCTTCCAACTAATCCTCTCCATTCGCCTCCAGCACCACATTTCGAAGGCCTCCAATCGTTCTCTGTCACGCTGTGTCATTGTCCACGTTTCGCTTCCATACAACGCTATGCTCCAGATGTACACTTTTATAAGCCTCTTCCGAATATGGCCTGCTATTCTGGCTTTGAGCAGGCTCTTCTTGGCATTGAAAGCCTGCTTCGCCATGGCTATCCTCGCGATAATGTCTGGTGCACATCTGGAGTTATTAGTGATTATGCTTCCCAGATATTTAAATTTGTCGACTTGCTCTATTGTCCTGTTATTTAAAGTGATTGGTCTATAATTTGAGTGCCTTTTTGAGGTTACTAGCATTTTTGTTTTATTAATGTTTATTTTAAGTCCAAAATCTTCAAAAATTGCATTCATATCTGTAACTAATTCTTCTAACTGATTTGATGACTCTGCAAAAGCCGCAATGTCATCAGCAAAACGAATAAATTGAATTTTTTTCCCATTGAAATGAACCCCCCCTTTTCTGGACTCTATTAATTTTCTAATGGCACACTCTATGAACACATTAAAGATAAGAGGCGAAAGTGGACAACCCTGCCGAACTCCTTGCCGTATCTTCGCCTTTCTAGCTTCTTCTCCTATTTCAATTAAAGTTCTTTGATTTCTGTAGAGTTCAAAAATAATTCTTCGGTCTCTATAATCTAATCCAGCTTCCTTCAAGATTGACATCATATTTTTCCAATTAATTTTGTCAAATGCTTTTTCTAAGTCTATAAATGCTATGTGTGTGTCCTGGTCTAAATCCATTCTTCTGTCAGTAATCATTCTTAAGGCTAATATTGCTTCTCTCGTCCCTTTGTTTTGTCTGAATCCATATTGGTCAGGTCCTAGATAGTTTTCAGTTAGCGGTCTAATTCTATTCTGTATAATTTTGAGTAATATTTTACTGGCTTGTGATATTAAACTTAGTGTTCTGTGTTCTTCACATTTTAAAGTGTTCGCCTTTTTAGGTAAAGTAACTATTTTAGAAGTGTAAAAATCAGTAGGGACGTGACCGATATTATACATTTTAGTAACTAATTCATAAACTTCATCTTTAAGTATATCACAGTTTGCGTATTTTATGAACTCTACGTAAATCTTGTCATTACCAGCAGCTTTTCCAGTTTGTAAACTAGAAAGGGCTTTTTCAAATTCACTTCTGATTATTTCTGGACCAGCATCATCTACTTCCACTAATTCTTCCTTTTCTATGTCGTTGCTAGCTAAGCCTTCACCGTCATATAACTTCTCCAAATATCTTTGCCACCGATCTGCAACATCCTTGCTATCTAGCAAAATGTTACCCTGTTCATCTAGGATAGCAGCACTTTTTGTCTGACTCTTTTTTCCTAATTGACGGATGATATGGTAAGCTTGATTCATATTCCCCTTCTTAATTAAGGATTCTATGCTATCGCATGTTTTAACTATTTCTTCTTCCCTGGCTTCTCTACACAATGTGGTTATTCTATTTGTCAACTGCTTATACTTATTCACACTTTCGATACTATTTTTATGTTTAAATTCTCGTCTTTCTATCATCAAGTCTATTATATCAGAACTAATCCATGCCTTTCGAGGTACTATCTTTTTCTTTCCTAGGCATTGTTCTGCAGTATCTATCATTACATCACGTATATTATTCCACCTTATTTCTAAGCTATGTTCATCAATAACGTCAATTTTATTATTCTTATATTGCACTAATTTATCACCTAATTTGTTACTATATTGCACTTTACCGTTACTATTTATATCCTTAAGCTTAGTGAGATCTATGGACTTTGGCTTGTTCTTTCTTTTATTTCTTCTCATTCCAAAACTGTGTGAGCTGCATAGTAAATTATGGTCCGTATTCAAGTCTGCTCCAGGCAATGTTTTGCAATTCTGAATAAGAGTTCTATGTTTATTTTTACATATAATGTAATCTATTTGATATCTACCAATATCGCCAGGCATTTTCCAGGTGTATAATCTCCGTTTTGGCTGTTGAAACATTGTGTTGCTAATGAATAGATTGTTTTCTTTACAGAACTGCACTAGTCGATCACCTCTTTTATTTCTTTTTCCCAATCCGAAATTCCCTACAATATTTTCCTCTCTTCCTTCTCCTACCACAGCATTGAAATCACCCATCACTATCAAATTATCCTTGTCCTGTACTGCATCTAAGACTGTGTCCAAGTTGTTGTACATATCTTCAATTTCATCATCAGAGTAGCTACCAGTAGGCATATAGACTTGTACAATAATGATATCGTTGGGCTGGGATTTAATTTTTACAACTGTTATCCGGTCGTTGAAATGAATTGTATTTTCCACTAAATTGCCCCATTTCTTGTTTAAAACTATCGCCGTCCCGTTGATACCCCGTTGTTCTCCTGTATGTATTATTCGATAGTCATCCGACCAATAGTCTCCACTACTTTCCCATCTCGTCTCACATAAACCCAATATGTCTATTCCTAGTCTTCCCATCTCTATTTTGACTTCTTCTAATTTCCCCGAAGGTAACATCGTTCTCACATTCCACGTCCCAATTTTACAAGGATTTCGCAGGATGACGACCGAGTCAGCCTTGCTCCTGACCCTGCCGGACTCGGACCGCCACGGCATGCTACATCGTGGAAGCCCGTTGTCAAGAACCATATTTTCGTTGTTGTACATCTCCATAAATTGCTCCATAATAGGGAGGAATAGTGTGATGGTTTCCCCCTTGCCTTTCACACCGCAGTTCAGGAACCGAAGGGTATTCGCCTCCTAATATCTAGTCAAGGGCCCATCCAGACATCCCATCTTCGGCCCCCTGCCAGTACTGGTGCCACTGCTGCCTAACACCAAGGGAATGCTTATTTAATGGCGGCATTTACTCGCCATATCACAGAACCGTCTTTAGATATTGTAACTTTTTGATGAGATAACCGCCCCACCGGTTATCCCGCTACATCCTGTTGGTTCCGCCGCTGAGTTAGTAGTATATAATCATTTATATACTACTAACTGCCTTGAATACAGAACACATGTCGATTCCATAAAACTTTAGAATATTATCATACACTCGATTTACAATGTTAGAAATAAATTCAACTGAATACTAGTAGTACCTACAGGTACTATGTGTATCTTGGGTCTTAACTACACTAAATTACAGAATTAATCCGGGGAGACTTTATGAAATGTATGCACGTATTTGTGATAAAAACCAGTGTGTGGGCTTCAACCTGAAATATTGTGTGACAATCAACAAATTGTAACATCTAGGACAGCTGGTTTATAGATACCATCAATTTGACAATCTCGGTTTAACACAGTTTTGGAGCTAAGGTATACTTCAACAATGTGTACAAAACAGTAGGAGTACAGTAGATTTAACAATGTCCTAAAAGGTGGCAATACATTGACATTTTCTTATTTCGAAACCAGTGCAATAAATATGAAAGATAATTTATGTCTGGATGCACTCCAAATCCTGCAGTGTGTCATTTGCTTCATAAATCAGGATAACGCAATAATTATTTTTACCAACGCTCGAAGCGGTAATAAAAACGTCGAAGCAAAGTAAATACTTTCGTTGCACAGTGAAACATGTTTCAGTAAAGATTGAAGCGATGATATAGTATACTCACGTCCACGGCGTTGAGGAAAAGTACTCGGTAAATGTGCGGGATGAATAAGTAGACCTGAGCGCGTATGCGGCAGTGGCACTAAAGGTATATGAATCGACGTATTGGTTTCATATCATTCATAAACTTCATAAACTCGTTGCTTGAATCAGCACCAAACTGTGATTTAATTTGCTAGCCTATGTAGATCTGTGTGATGAATGTTTGACGTTCTGCAAGAAGATGGATGCACGACCGTCATCTGTGTAATAATAATAATAATTTGTTTCTTCTATTTCTTTTGTTTCACAGTGCTTTGGTACTATTGTAATTCTGTGAAATTGTATGGAATAAATAAATAAATATCAAAGTGAAATTTTTAGGCTGCACTTGTTTTGACACATCAAAGCAATACCTAAGTCAAAATATACATTGTTGTCTAGCTGTAGTAACTGGATTTGTTTGAAATTATGATCGAAATAACCTATACCTAACATAGTTTTGAATAATAAACTACACAACTATTTCCATAAAATTAATTTTCCAGAGGTAGTTCTGGTAATTGTAGTCTTACAGACGGAGAAAATCTTACACGGGATGATATTGCAGTCATAGCTGGCGAGCCAATCGCACACAACACACTAAAACCTATTAATATCACCGATTCTTACGACAATCTCGGGCAGAAATGAGAAGGTGCTATTCTAACTGAACACCACACAATAAACTTAAGCTGGAATTCGACATGCGACATAAAAAAATCCACGTTTAAACAACTATTTGAAAAAGAAAAACACAAGTTCTTAACAACCTTGCTGAAATTCTTCCCACTGTGGCTGAAGCAAGAACAAGTGGAGGGTTGGGCCAAGTGAACCGAGCGTAATTTGAAATTACCCCGCAATATGGCAAATGTTCGCGGCATTTTTGGCACTCACTTTAATACGAAATTGCTATTGTGAACACGGGAAAGGAATTGTTAAGACTATGTAGGTAACGGGAGATGTGATCTCGTTCTACAAGAAAATTATAGCTTTTAATTTTACTCTTTTGACAGTTTCATGAGACTTGACAAATTTATTTTACATGTTGTGAATGATAAGGAAGTAAAAACTGAAGCCAAGTCATAAAGTTACGTTTCCGTTTTTGAGATGCAAAAAGTTTCCCATTATAATTTCGACTTTTGGTTCTCAAATTGTTCCCATAGCCTATAATGCTAATTTTGTTAGTGTATTCGTATCTATCTCCGTACGAACTTTACGTGTAAGTACTATGTAGTAACGTGTTTGGTAATGATAAAAAATATTCAGGTAATATTTGGTCGATTGGTGAGATAGCTGCAAGTAAATATTACCGAGTGACCGACCGATATAATAACCAACCACCATTCTGAGATCTTCTTCCTAATTTCCATCGCTCTTCCAACGCGAAATAAGCTCCGTTGAAGTGGCGGACATTTTGAAATTAAAACGCCAGGCTATTTGCACTCGAGGCGAGGACAAAAGACAGCCTAGTGCGTGGCCCCCGGCCTTTACACCTCGAGCTATTCAGAGAAACGTGCTAGATATCGGCAGTCATACAATTGTAAATAAATAAAAACATAACTTCCTAAAACGTGAGCTTGTGAAGCAATTTGAAATATAATTCAGTCTATAAACACGCGACATGGGTAAAAAACATCAGAAGATGATAAGCTACGAGTACCTACACTACATGTAGATAAATCTGGGGTGACCCTACGGAAAACTTGGATACTCTTCAGTCATTCACTCTTGGCACTCTGCACTTTTAGTTTGTTAATATTTATTTTGTAAAGATGATATAAGTTAGTAAATCTAGATACTACATCTAAAGATAGTTAACTTCTGTTCTTATCAAGGCGTCCAACTCAAAATGTATCTAATTAAAATATTACATAGAAGTCGTAAGAGGATTTTCTCTAGGAAAGATGAAAGCCTTTGGCCGTCAGAGTAATGAAAAAGAACATTGATGATTTAATTACAAATATGTGTTTTTTGTAATTGATTTTTTTATTTAACGTTAGGTACGTAAGAGTCCATTGCGAGATCTACATTGTCATAATCTTACTTTCAAAAAAAAGACGACATTTTTATTTATGTAAAAAAGGATAAAATTTAAAACAACAGAACAAAATTGTGTGAAGCAGCGAAGGTGAAACGATGCACTTTCACGCTGCTGCCTTCGTTGGCGGCCCTATAAATACTAGCGATTTAAGAGACGGAGATTGCCAGGGTTGAAGGCTATTTAATGGCATCCAGCAATTGGAAACATTTCAAAATATGTAATGATGCCAAATCCAAGTCGACTCCCGTTTTTTCTCATTCGCATTCAATGAAATATGTAAAATGAAATCCAATAGTGCTACGCAGGTACCGTAATCAGGTCGTCTGTAGTAATTCGCTGCTTTCAAATTTTATATGAATGCAATTTGGGAAGAAAAAAACGTGTACCTCAAATTTCAATGTTCTATAAAACTAAATCAAATTGGCTCATTTGGCTCGGCACACAGACTGGATGTAAACTCATTTTTAAGTTATAAAAAATAGGATTGACGCACATTTTCCTGACGACTCAGTTTATTCAGTAATTAGAATATTAAGTTTAAATTATTCTTCATGTGTCAAGTTCCAGGTTCAATAAACCGCATAAATACATAAAGAGAGATTCTTTATCTCTGGTTTTCATACCCTGATTAAGTAGGTTCCACTTTGTAAAGAGACACAGCTGCTCAACTAAATAGGTTTATTAAACACAGAACCTTTGTTCCACAAGTAGGTTAAGCAGTTTAACTGTTAGCACGGAAACTAGTTTAGTTCGTAATTCGATTGATCCCATCGAACCTTATTAAGTTAGTATGGATCCTAGTCGCATTTTCGAAGATGCTCGCTTCTTCGCCGTTAATGAAGTCATTTGTATTTTATATATTTGACGTCGTAATTATGAAGTTGCAGCTCTTAAGTTGCTGCTCAATTATAGAACTAGGGACCCAGAGACCTAGGGATATAGGACCTAGTTCTATTCGGTATAAGTACCTACATTGAGGTCTATGAAGTTTCATAGCCGTTAATTATCCGTGTATGTTTTATAGCTTTGATATTGTCCTTTGGTCACAAATGTGACGGGATTACTGAGTCCAGATAGAAGTAACAAGAAGTATATTTAATTCACAACACAATTAAACCCCTATCTACCTAACCTGTAACTGTTGGCCTTATACAGTATGGAAAAAATATAGTAAATCCTTTTGAATTGTTCACGGAATCGATGACCCTACAGCGAAACACGAGCATCCAACTCCACACCTTGGCGACAATTTCCCTAAAGTACCAATTAATTGGGCAGGCAAAAACTTCATCCCAGCATTCATGAATCATTCCCGGAATTTATGCCTCTGATGTTGCCGAGGCATTGCCCCTGTTAATTTTGCAAGGGTGTCATCATTCCTACTAATTAAATTCAAAAACAACTTTATGGCGTGCGTGATAGAGTTGTGATTCAAAATATTGTGCCATGCAGATACGAGGTTGAAAAGGAATATCCTGTATAGGCTCCAGTTTTTGCCCGGGGCGCCTCGATAATCCCGGGGTCGGTTACAAATGTCCCGGGATTTGCGGCACAACGGGGGCGAGATAAACTGAGATCTGACTTGCACGATCAGTCGCACGTTCAATTTGATGTCAAATATATGTTTTGAATGACCCCCGGACATTGCTAATAGGCTACGGGCTTTGGGTCTCCATAATTTGGAACCTACACTTTGATATCCAATAGGAAAAAGCCTACTGATGATCTTATCATAATTTAGGCAATCCTCGGAGATATTTTTACTATTTGAGACTTACTTATAGTTCAATTAGCGCACTTAAAATTCAAGTATTATCGTCTAGTCGAGATAGCGCAACTATAAGTAAATAATAGAATATTAATAAGTAACACCTTTTGATTTAATCATTTATTAGCAAATAACTTTTATAAGACAGACAACAAACAAGCTAAACTGAATCAAAAGCCTCGCAACAACGCAAAACGAAAATCACCTGATAGAAACGAAACCCAGTATAGCTTAAAAGGACACAAAATTTATATCCCGATTAACGCTAGCAATAATCAGAATAAGAGTACAAAAAGCAATCCTGTTAATAGAAGAGGCCGTTTGTTACCGTGCCACGGCCGGCAAATGGACAAATCAGATTATTTCACCCACTATGAGTCTGTAGATAACAGGACGTATGGGTGCAAACAATAAGTAACAGCGGGAGTTGAATAATTTACTAAACAAAGTTTTAACCGACTTCAATTGAGTAGGTACTCCGCTAAGCCACGAGAACATTTCCACATTTTTTTACAATTTATCGCATAAACTGATTTCCGAGAGCAAATGCGTATTTGAGAACTTCTGTCGATTCCCCAAGATCATCAGCAACGGCACTTCATTAGTTCCAATTTCAACGGAATCTTATCAGAACCTGTGACGTACTTTTGTACTTTTAAGTACATAATTGAGGAATTTGATAAGTCATCTGTGGTTTTCATCATCAATTACTCGCCACCAAAATTACTACACGCGTGCCTAATTAAATAACCGAACACTAGCGGAAGAGACCGGGGATATAACCCGACAGAAAAATGCAGCGTTTTAAATCAATACTTAGGTTTAATTTTAACACTAATACGAGTCTTACACTAGATAATAGGTATAATTTGAGTATTACTAGTATTAGTATCTCTTTATAGCGTTGGAAAGATAATTTTTATCCCCTGCTTTTACAAATCGCGCTCTCTTATGCGTTGCGCTGCAGCTTAATGCAAGGCTATAAATTAAGAGATTCCTGCTAAGTCCCCATCAGTTGACGCGCCCCGCGGCGTTACTCACTGCCCTTAAGCGAAGACATCGGCTACCTTACCTACTTCACTGGAAATTATCAGGGTGAAGTTCTGCTAAGTCACATTTTATTTTCAGTCATTTAGTTTTGTGCCAATAAACATTACTTTTCTAAACATATTTCCTTACATAGAAACAAAACCAGGGCAAGAATAATTATTCTATACAAACTGCTTACAACAAATAAATAGGTACTTTACCAAAGTAAAATACACTCCCAAAGTAAAATACACCCTCAAAATACAGTCTCAAAGAACTGAATCAAAATGAACTTGCAAACATCAGGCACTCCCAGTTAAATTACCTACCTCGATTAAGTGCGAATATCTAAACGGTTTAGCTCTATTCACAGGAGGTATTTCCCTTCAGCCGTGGGCATGTACAAAAATACACCTACAACAGGGCATGAAACCTATTTAGACCATTACAATAGGGATATCTTCATTGTCTGAAGGCTCTCGGGGCTGTTCGCGTCGCCAACGGTGATACGGGGCGCAAGTAAGGAGCTTCGGCACATATTGAAAACTTCATTGCTAATAATAGTAAGTCTAATAACAGACAGGTAACTCTTAATATAGATACATATATTTGTCCGCTTAATTAAGCCGTCGCCTACGACCGAGATAGGGGTTTGGGGGTATGACGATGGGCAGGAGGCGCCAGTCGCTTGGCACCCCGCGCCCCTCTAGGTGACACAATTTGTTACATTCAACTTACGATAAATATTGAGATTATTTTAGAACTTAAAAAAACTTCGCAACAATGGTTTCCTTCTTAACAAGGAATAATTTACTCTAAAAACAAAGTTTAAACCGACTTCAATTTAGTACTCCGCCAAGCCACGAGAACATTTCCACATTTTTTTACAATTTACCACATGAACTGATTTCCGATACCAAATGCGTTGACTACTATAGAAAAAAACCTAATCGTTATATGTGGGCCGATAATATTTCAGGACTTCCGTCGATTCCCCAAGATCATGACCAATGGCACTTCATTAGTTCCTATTTCAACGGAATCTTATCAGAACCTGTGACGTAGTTTTGCAATTTTAAGTACATAATTGAGGAATTTGATAAGTCATCTGTGGTCTTCATCATCAATTCCTCGCCACCAAATTTATGATTTCCGGATGTAAATGCACGAGTTATAATAGAAAATACCAAAATTACTACACGCGTGCCTAATAAAATCGAGGAGTTCCCTCAATTCCTCATGGATCCCATCATCTAACTGAACTTTGAAAAAAATGGGACCCACCTGGAACCATATACATACAAACAAAAAAAATCGAATCGGCTCATCAATGTCGGAGTTTTGAGGTAACAAACATTGAAAAAGAAACAACCGAATTGAGAACCTCCTCCTTTTTTTCAAGTCGGTTAAAAATACTCATTAGTTCATAAAGTTGCCTCTAGATTATTGTAAAAACTGGGCGTTACTTTGTGCAATACGTTCAGAACCGTAAATTAGCGGCGTAGTAAAGTTTTTCTAGTAACTATGCCAGTATTAGTATTTTTGGTGTACTTGGGAGCTTTCGAAGTCGGGTAAGGAAACCACAAGTTAACAATAAAACTTCAAGTATAGATCAGTAATCTGATTATGTACAGATCATCACATTGGGTCAGCGTCGACCTCTCTTCACTTGAACTACTACGTTAGGCGTTATCGAGGTTTAAATTGCAAATTTAATACAGCTATTTGCATCTGAAAGACGCTATGTAGAGTCGTCGTTTTTGTCAGCAGTGATTTGTACAGTTTATCTAAAACTCTTATCTAAATTAGATGTGTGCTGGAGCTCTATTTTATTTAAATCTAACGATATTCTTTTGTCTTTTGGCAATGTTAATGGGCGCGGTCATCGTTTGGCATTTAGCCACAGCGGTAATTCAAATAAAATAACATTGGTAGAGATACCTATAGGTCGACCGCTGAAGGGGATGCCTTCATTCGAATCGACCACGCCCCCTTGACAGAGACACGCTTGTGCCTTCCGCGCACGAGAAAAATGAATGCAACACTCTTCGGGAATGGCTTTTTTGGACAAATTTCCATGAATACCTGAAGAGTTACATTTCAATAAGTTAGATTTTAGACGAGATAAAATACTATAGGACCTATATTAAGTTGATTCTGCCGTAAAATAATTAGTTGTAAGGCTGAGTTAAAAAAAACGAAAATAAAGACCTATGTTTTTTCTATAGAGAAAAAATTAGGGAACATAATAATATCGATTAAATCAGATAAACAATCATATAGTCAAGAATTATATACCTGAAAATCAGACCTTATTGTTTCTTAATCTAGTCAGAACGGCGTTTCAAAGCACGCGATAATTTCCAATTCACCTCCTTAACTACAAAAGGAGGAATATCGAAGAAGAATCTATATATGTATTTATGAGTAGACCGTTTACCTGAGTGTTCGCCTAAGCGGCGCGCGGGTGCTGGGGTACGACGATAACGAGGCGCGTGCGGCGTGCACCCGCGCGCAGCGCAAGCGAGAACTGAGTTAAACGGTCTACTCATAAATACATATATAGGTTCTTCTTCGATCTTCCTCCTTTTGTACAAAACTCTTAAAATCGTTTTATAGGTATAAGACCAATATTTATGAATATGAAAATGTCTAAGTAAAAGTGTATACCATAGAATTAAATTATTACGCTATCATGATCGGGAAAATCGCTTTCCTACATAATAACCAAGACATACTATCTTTCAGTATCATTAACCAAAGAGATCATTAGCCATACGAAAGCATCGTGTGCGATGTACGCTGGCCAGCTATTTATCTTCAGCTTACACAGCTGATTATATTTTTTCCAACACATGGTCAGTGACGCGGCACACAAATTAATATGTGCACTTCCTCCGGACGCCACGGCGTCAGACAAAGCATTAAAATAATCAACTGTACACAGCTGATTACACAGCATCATTTATTCTGTCACAACACAAAACAAGAGGGCATGTGACGCCACCGGGACGTGTATCACATTTTACCCTATTCATATAAGAACAATGTTTATGATAGGCGAAACACCCGACAGGACTAGGGCTTTCTAATAGCCACATTCATCGACCAGTCATGTATGACTGACATTCTAATTCAAATCGGTTTACCCTTATTTTAAACTAGCTTTTGCCCGCGGCTTCGCCCCCATAGTAAATGTAATTTTCCAATAATTGTTGAATTGCTAGGCCGGCAACGGCCTACTACTACTAACTTCTCCTATGAATAACCCTTCATCACAACCCATTATGGTAAATTATTTTTTATTAACTATTATTTTTATGCCCGTGTGGTGTCGGGTTAGAATTCCACCACCCCCTTTCTTCCCATGGGTGTCGTAAAAGTCGACTAAGGGAGCAGGGTTGAAGTGTGTTGTGGGTGATGGGCTAACAACCTATGCAATATCATATTTTGTCGATCTTTTGTAACCACATTTATGCTAAAGTGGCGCTGGAACATAAAGTTCATGTCCTCTGCCTACCCCTTTTAGGAATAAAGGCGTGAATTTGTCTATGTATTTTTGTTATTAAATTTACAATCATGATTAATGAGAATCTGTCCTCTGGAATAAAAGCTAGTTTATGTTCATGATGATATTGAAATACCAATATATCTCCACAAATTTCAAGTCAAATTTGCTATATAGGCTTGTTTCCTAAGTTTTTTTTCGATGCCATTCGAACCAGTATTTGGAGGGGAACAACAATTTGTATGGGAGCAACTACAATTAAAGAACATAAATACCCAAAATTTTGATTAAATTTTGCGGCAGCCAAAATGCGTAACTTATAAAAAGTAAGCAGATCTTCGTGCAGCACCTTGAATGTACTTATTACGGATGCAGGCAGAATTATTTCCAAAACGCTGATAGTATTTTATTTGTAAATGAATAAGTAATCTGTCCACAAAGTTTTAAGTACGTAGCTAAAAAAAAGTTTCCCTCATACAAACTTTGGACCCTCACTTAACCCCCTTAGGGGTGGAATTTTATAAAACGCTGAAACTACTTTTTTTGTATCCTAATAAGTAAGCTTCCTACAAAGTTACAAGTCTCTAGTTCAATAAATAATGTTTCCAACATACAAACATTGCATCCCTATTTAACCCCCTTAGGGATCGTAGAATTTTATAAAACGCTAAATATACTTTTTTGTATTTTATTAAGTAATATTCCTACAAAGTTTCAAGTCTCTGGTACAAAAAAATATGTTTCTCCCATATAGTTTATATATTGCACCCCTATTTAACCCCCTTGTGGATAGAATAAAAATCCCGTCTTAGCCCTTGCCTACGTCATAAAAGGAAAATCTGGTGTAAATTTCAAGTTACTAGACCCAGCTGTTTTAAATACAAACTTTGCACCCCTATTTAACCCCCCTTAGTGGTAGAATTTTATAAAACGCTGAAAGTACTTTATTGTATCAATAAGTAATCTTTCTACAAAGTTTCAAGTCTCTAGTTCAATAAATAATGTTTTCCCCATACAAACTTTAGACCCCCATTTCACCTTCTTAGGGAAAGCATTTCCAAAAATCCTGTTCTATCCTCTGCCTACGTCATAAAAGGAAGTTCTGGTGTAAATTTCAAGTTTCTAGTCCCAGTAGTTTTGAACACTAAATTTGCACCCCTATTTAATTCCCTTAGGGGTGGAATTTTATAAAACGCTGAAGACGTTTTTTTTGTATCCTAATAAGTAATCTTCCTACAACGTTTCAAGTGTATAGTTCAATAAATAATGTTTCCCCCATACGAATATTGCACCCCTATTTGACACCCTTAGGGGTAGAATTTTCTAAAACGCCGAAATAACTTTTTTTGTATCTTAATAAGTAATCTTCCTACAAAGTTTCAAGTCTCTAGTTCGTAAGTTTTCCCCATACAAACTTTAGACCCCCATTTCACCCCCTTTAGGGAAAGCATTTCCAAAAATCCTGTTCTATCCTCTGCCTACATCATAAAAGGAAGTTCTGGTGTAAATTTCAAGTTTCTAGTCCCAGTAGTTTTGAATACTAAATTTGCACCCCTATTTAATCCCCTTAGGGGTGGAATTTTATAAAACGCTGAAGATTTTTTTTGTATCTTAATAAGTAATCTTCCTACAAAGTTTCAAGTGTCTAGTTCAATAAATAATGTTTCCCCCATACGAACATTGCACCCCTATTTGACCCCCTTAGGGGTGGAATTTTGTAAAACGCTGAAAGTGCTTTTTTGTATCTTAACCTTTCGTCTGTGGTGGGTTAACAAAATAGTGGGTTCAAGCCTCGGTCGCGCCGCATTAGAAATAATAAATTATGTATAAAAATAATGCAAAAAGGTGACCAAAAATTTGGGTAGGATCCTGATCAAAACCAGATGAAGGGTTAATAAGTAATCTTCCTACAAAGTTTCAAGTCTCTAGTTCAAAAAATAATGCTTCCCCCATACAAACTTTGGACCCCCATTATACCCCCTTAGGGGGTGAGTTTTGAAAAATCCTTTCTTAGTGCTCCTCTACACCTTATAAGAAACATACGTGCCAAATTTGGAATCTCTAGACCCAGCAGTTTGGGCTGTGCGTTGATATGTCAGTCAGTCAGTCAGTCAGTCAGTCAGTCAGTTTCTTGTTTTATATAATTTAGATAAGGGAAGGCACATTATTGTGTTTGTTATAGTACCTAGTATCAATTACGTTTTCGTAATGTGAAACACATCATTAATTACGTATGCAGTGCATTATTAAGTTAGTGTTCAATGTTTTGGAAAACAGTGTACACTGAAAGTTTTCAGTTCGTCGTTTAAAATGCATGTGTTGTCTGATTTGGAATAATGGTAATATAGTATAAAAATCAACAATTAAAAGAGTAATGAAATATAGTCAGATGCAGCA
This sequence comes from Epinotia demarniana, assembly GCA_945867215.1. NCBI lineage: Eukaryota > Metazoa > Arthropoda > Insecta > Lepidoptera > Tortricidae > Epinotia > Epinotia demarniana. The sequence continues at coordinate 13,699,015 of OX244260.1, read as the reverse complement.
GTAGCTAGCACATAAAACTGCGTATTTTCAAGTAATTAAGTCAAATGGGAAAATTAAACTTGGGGTTGTAGTAATGTAGTAGTAGTATATAACGCTATTATTTCTCATGGTAGTCTGCGAAAACTACAAAGCGCACATGTATGGGAACTTTTAAAATATATATTATACCCATAGAATGGTATACCGAATTGAGTCATGTTTTGTTCCTTTTTGTCTGTCTTTTACTTCCAATAACCCGTAATAAGCTTCAAAATATGGAAATAAATCGTCCCATGGTGTCTGAAGGCAATGCGCCGTGACGGTCTCGGTGTGTGCCCACACGCCCCTGCTCGAACTTTCATATTACAAATGAACTTTACTCTATAATGACTAGTTATACGTGTATCTTGCAGGAATACGGGTTGATATGTAAGACGAGGTACATACAAGTATGCTCATGGAGGATATTTATTAGTAGTTACATAATGCTATTATTTCTTATAGTAGACGTAATTCGGTAGGTATACCATTCTATTGGTATGATATATATTTTAAAAGATCCCAAGCATGTGAGCTTTGTAGTTTTCGCGGAATACCATGAGAAATAAAAGCGTTATGTACCTACTACTAAATATCCTCGATTAGCGTACTTGTATGTACCTCGTCTTACATATCAACCCGTATTTTTGCAAGATACACTTATACTTGTAAATACATGATTTGTAAGTTCACCTTTGTACTTTGATCTTATGTAACATGTATTTACTGAATCCTATTATTATGTAATTTATGTACAATAAAGTTTTTATATACATACATACAATAAAAGCACTAAATTTTATTGATTTTCTTAGACATTTTAATCTAAATAAAACATTTGGTTAATTGTCTTCAGGTAAACCCCCCCCCCCCCAAGTCTACCATCATCTTCATATAGCAAAGGTATATTTTTACAACCGACTTTCAACAAGGAGGAGATTACAATTTCATCGTTTTTTGTTTCACTCCAAAGAATTTAGATATTTAGAAGCTGAATGACCCCGGGGGCCCTTTATTCTCACTAGCGATCTGGTGATGGGATCTAGGAGAAAATAACAAAAGTCAAGTTGTTGAAGTTTTTCCAATCACAACATAGTCGCTTCCTGCTGTCTGTCTGTCCCTATGTAATATGATAAGATCTTTAAAAGTACGCAACTGATTTTGATGCGGAATTGAGATCAAAAGGATCTAAATAATGTAATACAGTATTTTACACCTTAAAAAGTTCTACAAAAAAGTCACTTTGTATATGTCTATCTCTCAGGAATAACCCACAATAACCATTTTAAACCTTTACTTTTCACGACAAATAATGGCTTATTTACGAAGCAATTTTAATCAATACAGCATTAATCCTTATCCAATGAAGTACCCTAAATACATTGTGCATTTAATATAGATCAATGTGGCCCTTTACAGCATGCCTATTAGAGATTAAACATGCAAAGACGTAGCAGCAGTGGTCAGCATTGCACCCGTTCACGAAGCCAGGGCGGGTCGCTAGTAAGATAATATTTTGTACTGAAAAGGCATAATTTCTGGATTTCATCGTATTGATTGAAATAGGTTGGCAATTGTTTTCAATTTCAACTATAAGAAATACGCACAGTTTGTACAAATAGGATCTGTGAACGCTTCAGGTTTTTACGAGCATATTATAATTTCTGTTTTATGTTACGAGGTGGTGAAATAAAATTAGCATGGCCGCTCGCTGACTGTATCGTCGCGCTGCCTTGCATGGTCGGCAGCAAGATGAATAATATGTAAATCACTTCCTCTTATTATAAATACATCGTTTGAAATTTTATATCGCTCTATTAAAATGTATCATTAATAGACAAAGACATAGACGTTATTTTATGGGTAATGAAATAGTTGCATTACTAAAAAAAAAATTTCACAAGATTCTAAGTTACATACATTAGCATAAAAGTAGCAACACAAAAACTTCTTTCATTATCTCCTGAAGCATGCACATCACACTTCAATAATGAAACTTTCACGCGAAAATAATCTCGCACTTCAAAGTCAGCGCGTTAAAACAAACACACTTTTATCTCGGGCCAAAGGAACCTAACGTGTGACAAGGATAAACAAACCTCTTTACGTTTTCCTTTTTTGTGCTTCGATATAATGGATGTGTAAACTCGTTATAGCATTGCTGTCTATATGGTAAAGTGATCCTCGTAGGGGAGCATTTTAGTAGATGAGTAAGACCAAGCATTACTTTTAGGTATAAGTATAAGTACATGACTATTGCAGCTAAAATGTATCTATCTAATAATGTATCGTCACGGTTTTAATATGGATTAGTAATGAAGTAGCAAAATAAGATTCTTAGAAATATGGGAAATTTCGTCAAGATAAGTCCCATGCTCGACTTATCTTGACGAAATTTTAGAATAATATAAATATGTTGAATTAAAAGAGTGTCCTTTATTATTCCAGAATCCACAGGCAAATAAATCCCGCTGATCGCTTAAAAAAAAACGCATATCTTTATTCATGACAAACATTATCATCTAATGAACACACTTATCAAAACCTCCATTTTTTATCTTCTAATTAAACCAAGCATTTATTGAGCCATAAATTTGTTGATGGGTTAGCAAACATTTACTTACGTATCTCTTAAAATAAAGTTGTAAAGGTAGAATTTATGATTTTCATAAACAGCAATATTACTTGTCGGTGGTCGTTTGACTTCGGGGTAATTTATTTCAGAAAGATATAAAATGTTAAGGTTCTGAACATATTTATCAAATGTACTTTAAAGGTGCCGTCGTAAAAAGGTGATAATTTTAGCCGTCAGCATAAAATAAAGCTTCTAACAAGCATTTCTTTTGAATTATTTTACACCTTTTATTCAAAAGGTCACTTTTACCGATTCGAACTAGATGAAGCGATAATCGCGTCACAATCAGTAGCTGTCCCTTTAGTTTCCTATATTAATTCTGTGGCACCCGTGAACAACCTTAATTGTGCCATAGCGTGAGTATAAAACACCCAATTCAGAGTTGTTTTTATTTTTAAGCACCTTTTAAAAGTCACGTTAGATAGGCACTTGTTTGATGATTAGCATAAAAAAGTTCGGTTGTTTAACAGTTTTGGGGTAAACATAACATTGAGATAATATTTGTGTCAAGATAAACGGATTAAAGATATTTGCTGTTTGTCAATTGTACAAAATTGGTTTATATTAACATAAATGAGTCAAATTTAGGATAACCGATGATTGATATTTTATAATGATACGGTTTTTCAACTGAATAAAGTGAATAACTTAAGGTAGGTACATGAAATCACGTTTAAACATTTAAATATTTAGGTAGATTCGTAGTTTATATCTAAGTTAGGCTTCATTTACCTACTGTTTTCTTGGTGCGCAATACAGTGTATTGTATTGTGTGTATTATGAACTCGATTATCTAGATAGTAAGTGATGTGCATTTGTCAATCAGTAATCAGGATAAAAAATAGCCGTCTTTATAGAAACAAATGCGTGTGTCGATAGCAACAGGCGACGGATCGCCCGCATTCGGCCGCCGATTGATGTCGCCCAATTACTTATCATCGATGTTGGGAAATACAGAAGAATTGGTCGGTAAATAATTTACTGATATCTCTAAACACAACGGGACATCTCTAGGATATAGCTAGTGGTTCATGTCTCCGTCATTTTTGTTTTAAATACAGTTTTCATGTCCCCATGAATGTAGAAACGCTATATATCACGCTTATTTCCCGGAGGGGTAGGCAGAGATCACGGATTTTCACTTGCTACGATCTTGACAAACCTTTCTTGCTTCATTCACTTTCATGGCATTTTTCATACAATGCTTGTCGGTTTAGACTCTTGACCGGCCCATTAGAAATATATATTCAAATAAATCTCGTTTAATTTAGTTACGAAAATTTAAGCTTGCTTTATAAAATAAATAATAGTAATAACTTAGTAAAATAATCGGCCTCCTAAGGCTTTATACAATGTATAGCTGTATGCCCCTTTAATAATAATGGAGGCGAAACGTTGGTCAACGAAATAAACTAGAACAATTATTTTACTGGCTTCCTTGGTAGTCGCGATATCGTAATGAGGTTGGTGTGTGAGTGGTTTGACATTCTGGCCATTTACTTAAGAAGACTTATTTTACAGAAGATATAGGTACCTGTACCTATTCATTTATACAGATTGAAAATGATTCGTGATGTGCACATAAAGTATAAATAAGTATAGAAATATTATTAAATTAATAACATTTTCAGCTTTGGATATGGAGTAACTCCCACGGGCGGCCTGGCTGCCTGCCTTTTGCTATAATTGATTTTGGATGAAAATTTGTTTTAATCCCGTTAGTTTTAACGTTATCTATCATATTCTATCATTACATATTAAATAACTCACCCATGAGATACCTACTTAAAGTTCATGTTAATTGATAATAAAAGACACATTATACAATCGTGCTCATCGTTGCCTTAGTACCTCAACTAACTCAACTTGTATATAATAGATATAAAGGGAATATAGATACTTCTTCTTTGAAACTTCAGTGTATAACACAAATCACAACAATGAGAATATACTGGTTGTAAAGTATAATAGCTTAGTTTTATGTTATTAGATACCTAAATTATGTACGAAGTCACGGGTTCCACTAAGGAATAAAATATTACTCAACTTCTAACTGAACCTAGTCGGGACGCTTCAGTAGGGTATTGTTCTTTGTTTGACAGACACCCGCCACAGAAGTTTCACTTTCAGTACTGAATAAATTATTATGTGACTTTGATATTTTTGATGTTTGTTTGTTTGTTTGTTAGAAAATACCTTTTATATTTAATATATACCTTATCTACATGAGACGGACGGGTGCTGGTCCAGAGGCATAAAGTAATAGACTACATTTATAAAACGTGTTTTTCAAACAATTGTATAGCTAAGCAAAAACGAATGAACTAAGGTTAAAAATAAATATGTTGATACTTCCTGTGATGTGCCCATGGAAAAATATGACATGGATTTTTCAATAGTACCTAATTTAATTTATATCCGATACGTTAACGAATACTAGGCAATTCAAGTCCACACATCTCCCCTTCGCATTATAGTAAATGGCGGTAGCGCAAAGCTGAAAACACATTTATCTAAACAGCCACTATAGAAATCTCGCCGCGTTCTTGAAACGTCCAAAATCTTTGCAACCCTAATGCAAACCCTTAAAAATCAACTGTTTCGTAAGGGGGCGAGAACGTTTTGAATGTGAAAAATAGACATTTAATAGGCGGGCGGCTATTTCGCAAATGGAGAACTGCCGAGAAGGGCGATGATTTAAAATGGCGAATTCTGAGCAGGCTCAGCGCCGACTGAGGGCACAGCAAGGGTTGCGTTGCGATTGCATTCTATGAAATTTGATTAAATGATTCTAAAGCATTCCAGCTCTTTTAGTAAAATAGAATACCTAAGCATCGAAATAAGATGTGGGGTTACTCGTATCTACCTACGCAATCCATACTAATATTATAAATACGAAAGTAACTCTGTGTGGTCGTTACTTTTTATGCTAAAACTATTGAACCGTTAAAGATAAAATTTGTTGGGATATCGTCCTCAAGGGGATGTAAAAAGGAATAGAAGTTTCTATTATTGATGTTTGGCCTGTGGGAAGTCTAATTTTATTATATAAACTTTTGTTTAGTCTATATTTTATAACCACATTTATGGTAAAACTGGCACTGGAACATAAGTCTAATGTGCTCTGCCTACCCCTATTGCGAATAAATGCGAATCTATGTTTTGTACAGGTGAGTGACAAACTTACGGACAAAAGCTGATCTATATAATAAAACATTTCTGTCCGAAACACAAAAAAAACAAGCCTCTAAAAAAACATAAATGCCTAAAAGTATGTAAATATCATCTCGATTACATAATTATATCAAACTGATGCACTAGCAACAATCATATTATCGAATGCAGTGGTACTTGATAGGACCTTTCAGGATAACATGCATGAATGCAGTTCATTGACCTTCGTACGTTTTGGGATCTCAAAAAAATATTTTTGATGATTATCTTCACTAACAATGAAACTGTTAATAACCGACTACAAAGTAAGTGATTAGGTTTTCAATGTAAACGTTATTAATTGTATTCCTTACAACTATTACCCAACATATTCATTCTATTTCATCAAATGAACCGATATCCACCGATACTGTTGAGCGGCATTCACACAACGCCTCATGCCATAACAAGTTCTTAAACCCCGAATTCCTCAGCAACGTATATATTAGAGCATCGGTAAAAACAGTTCTTATACGGTAGAAGTCACATGCCGAACAACAGGCTGTGACGACTCCAGGAAGTGCCACGCAGGAAGTCAAGGGAAACAGTCAACTGCTGATGGTTGACTCAAGTCATGACAGTAAGCGATACTAACGAGTTCATGTGGAGTGCGGAAGGGGATACTTACATATTAACACTTTCATGTGTCTTTTTTAAAGACATGCACCTTTTTGTAAATCAGAGGGGTAATCACGTAACGTTTTGAACGCGCGTTGGGTAGATCCAACTGTCATTTTTCCATATAAAAATTGACATTTAGATCTACCTAACGTACGTACAATGCGTTACGTGATCGACTTGCAGGTATCGGGGATTGAATAGCGGCCGAATTTTTGTATTAATTTTCCATACTAATTGATTCAATTCATAGAGATATTCGATTAGGTTCGGTCTGTACAGATTAATTCATTTTATTTTAACCAACTAGCAGTAAAATTAACCACTACAATACCTGTATTGTTGGTAATCCTTTTAAATTTGGTACAAAATACGTAGGACGTCAATGTAAAATAAGTTGTGATTGAATAGATAGTAAATAAGTAAGTATTTAGACTTTTCAAATATGTCACATGGAAGCAAAACAAATTGTTGTATATAAATAATTATATCGGCCTTCGAAACTCAACAGTTAAATAAGGTAGTTAAAATTTGCCGTAGGTACGCTGAGGGCAAGTATTTAGAAAATAGAATACACTACGATTTGACCCAACTGATCTCAGCCGCTGTAATGTGTTAGCATACACCACTTCATAGCTGAAGTATTACGTACGACGCCATTTTGATTTACCCAGTATACGGCGGAGTTAATTTATTGCTCACGAAAGTGTTTGAATTGTTAATGTTCTGTACTTAGCGACGGTGGAAGCAACTCTTGATTATTTTTATTGTTGCTTTTGAATTAAATTGAATACCGGTTTCAGGACCAGGTGCTTTGTTTTATTCTGGCAGTTAATGAAAGGTAATTGACTGGTACAAACTAGAATGAAAGCGGCGTCGAGCCAGAGAACGTTATTTCAATGATCTTATTGTGCGCCTCCTCACATGCAACCAAAAACTTCCTCGTTGATGGGATTACTTACCTATGTACATTCAAAGTGATACTTAAAACAGCTGTAACGAAGTTTACTTATAAAATCATAGTAACTATATACCCAAGTAAATATCCATACTAATATTATAAATGGGAAAGTGTGTGTGTTTGTTTGTTTGTCCGTCTTTCACGGCAAAACGGAGCGACGAATTGACGTGATTTTTTAAGTGGAGATAGATGAAAGAATGGAGAGTGACAAAGGATAGTTTTTATCCCCGACATCATCCCCTAAGGGGGTGAAATGGGGGGTAAAAGTTTGCATGGAACTGCGATAAAGTTCGAGTTTTTACGAGTTCCACGCGGACGGAGTCGCGGGCAGAAGCTAGAATGTCTTATAAATCAACACTTGTTGAAATAAAATGTAGGTACCTACCTAGATCAACTCTAGTAACCTGAACTAAAACTGAGAGAAATAAAACATTAAATCAATTTCAAACAAATCGGGTTTAGTTGATGTTTTGTTCAGTGTTATCAGCCCAGTCCCAATGATAACCCTAATCCAGTAGGCCATCCCCCTCTGCGTGACGTACGCAACTTGACAACGTTAATTATTAACGAGGATGGATGGTCCCCCTGGCGCAATGCCTTGAGTGAGGACATACGACCTACTGGTGTGTGGTTTTACGTACCTCTTTAATTTTAATTTAGATTTCGCAGATGGAGGTTTTGTGCCTTCTGTGTATGTGTGCATTATGGCAACTCTTTAATTTTAATTTACATTTTACAGATGGAGTTCGTCTGGTAAAGTTTCGGGTGATATGTTTGTCACATTATGAGTGTTTATTCGTTTCATGTGGTTAATGTTGACGGATAAGTAAGACATGCACCATTAAATTTCATTATGATTGTAATGGCTTCATTTATTATAACGTAGATGTTAAAACGTTACCAATTGGTGTTTCCACGACACAGCATAGACCATGGAATAAAGAATCCATGGATTCTTTATTCCGTGGCATAGACAAAACTCGTTTACTAGGACACTAAGGGAAAATGCAAGTAATGCTGAATTGCAGTTCTATACCTCAAAAAGTGACTCGAACAGACTTCTACGTATCTTAGTTACAAGCCAACTCTTTTCTGTCATCTTCGTTATTTGTCGAAAGCTGTTTTAAGGTGCTTGAAAGTATTCCAATCTAATCAGATATCACCGGACTTTATCGAACGAGAGAGCGAGCGAACGAAGTTATATGTTATTTTCACTACACTTTTACTGAAGTTTTGTCTGTCTAGGTGTTCTTACTTATGTTTGTAGTGTCGGGAGAGACTGTCAAAGTATCTCAAACAGCCATTATAAAAGACTTACGTTATTGTTGTCTACCCTAAAATGATAGAAGTGTTTTCATTATTTATAATTATCTAAATAATACTTACAACAATATATTTATTTTTAAAGTATTTATTTTTTGACTCTGTTATTTTGAATTTTGTTATTCAGTTCTGGAAAGGTTGCACAATAAAAAACCTTAAGAAGAAGAGGTTTGAAACGACCGGTTCGTTTTTTCGCTGTCAACATTGTCAAAATAGTCAATCGTATCTCATGTGCATTTTCTTGTTTTCTTGGAATACAAATCGTTGAAGATTACGAGATTATTAGACGAGTATCCATTTGTTAATTAATATTAAGATTTTATTTTTCGCTGTGTGTGGTGGCGTGCGGACTACGATGAACCAACCAGAGGCCGAGGTCCAAGTGGCTTGCAAAAAAGACCCACTCGTTCTCCCCTGAACGTTTTGCCTTCACCACAAGCAAAGAGACAGAAACAGAGTTCATTAACAACAAATGAGAAACATTATGGTGGTGAACACTTACAAGTTGGTGTGTGAACTTTACAGCAAGGATGAATTTCCGGGTAAAATCTAATATTTGTCCCAAGCAGAAAAGGTTGACGACGACTGCTTCTTTGTTTACCGTATTTCTAATCCTAAAAAAACGGACTATATATAGAAGGTAAATAGATAGGTGCAGGGTATAAATACTTTCAAATAGCATATGCAGCATTATTAGAACCCACTGTCCAGTCTGTTTGTCGAATGGGTATAGGTATACCATCAACAAATCGCCTCACACAATCTAATTCATCTGAGATCTACTCTTTGAGCAATACATATTGCTTAATGATATATGTATAGGCAGTCAACTAAAATGCAGTTTACTTAAATATAAGTTAAAAAATATTAGTACAGATGTCAGCCGTCGACGTCGGTTGTCGGATGATGATGATATTAGTGTTACATCTAAGTTCATGAACAAAATGTAAAACATAACAGCATTTTCGAAACTGGCACGCGACACAGTGAATTGCTCACAATGATTAAAGCAAACAAAGTCGCCCTCCGAAAGAGATATCTTTTTTGTGAAATACTTAGTAAAAGACGGATTCCGGGAACGATAAGAGCACGTCGCGTCTGACGCCGGCGCTTGGCCCGAGTCATGAGATTACTACCCACAAATTAAGCTGGAAACAAATTATCGGACGTGGCTGACGGACGCGGCTCACAGCCGCGACTTATAGATATCTAGATAATGGACATACACTGAATTGTGCAAACTATCGGAGGTAAGCCGTGGACGTAAACTTGTGCTGACCTTGAGAGTTCGTACGTCCGACAGAAATCGGGCGCGCTGGATGTTTATCAGACTGTGCATATTTATCAGTCGCGGCCGATAATTTGTTCAAAACTTAACCAATAAACGTAAGCAAGTTCCATAGACATGTAGTTTTTGATTCCATTCGTTTGACAAAATTTACTCTTAAAGTATTACCACCAGTATACCGTAAGTATTATTATACCTACCAGGGTCGGTATTCGGTTTGAAATGGAACGTGCTTCCAACATTCCTGTCTTGTATTTTCAAAATCAGAATGACAGAGACATTAAACAAAAGCGATATCGTAAGGAATTCACCTTCAGACAGATTTGCATTCATAATAGGCACAAGGTGCAAAAATATCTGACCCCTGATAAAATTTTCTACCAAAAAAGTTGACAGATTTTTTACGAGCTAGTTCTTTCATATTATTGCATGCGACTAACCGTATTTTACAGTTTCGTCTAAACCTGTTTCCAATGTTTACAGTGTCCACATCATCATTTTAATCATATCAGCCGAAAGACGTCCACTGTTGGACATACGAGTAGGTAGACAGAAATCAAGCTTCATTCATGTAAGCTTTTCCCGTAATTTCGGAATAGTTATAATTTAGGTAATTCCACCACAAGGCTCAGGTTTCTAATGAGCCGGAAAATCAAAATACTAGATAAATTTATGAACAGACAACACCTATCAATACCACTCTATCTGATGCGTTTCGTTTATGGTGCGTTCAGGTTCATTCGACACAAACTAAATTTAACACCTGTTAGCCAACATGACAACGTTACAAGCCCAATTATTAACCCTCTACTTTTCAAGGTTGATCTAATTTATTATTTATTATCTAGTACCTGCAAAAGTACTCACGGCACAAAAACAACCATTTCCAAAACGCCCTACACACTCTCGCCCCCTGCGCCACAGCCAACTCCCGCGTCACCTGGCGGCGGCGTAGAATAATTTATTACATTTCTTAAAAGCCATTACGGGGTGACACCGTCAATGGACCGTCACTCCCTGCCGCAATTAGCATGAATTTTATAACGACTACCACGGCGATGGCTGCCGAAAGAGCGGTAATGCGCGAAGAGGGTTAGCTTGGTTAATCTCACGTATGATGTATGGATGTTGGGAGCGTATTTAAACAGGCATACATGGAAAATACACGAATAACGTGTGCCGAGTACAGTTAACGAAGTCTCCATTTTTACTTACCGTTCATTATCGCCAAAAGATCTACAAAAAGGATCTGCCAAATAAATATTTTTTTATCTATTTTATAAATCATGAGCGTACTTTTTTCTGTGACTTATTATATTTTTTATTAATAATAGTATAAAATGTGACTATTTAATATTTACTCCATTTTCAAGTATTCGCTTAGTTGCCATTGAAAACTAACGGCAGTATGACTCGGTCAATAATTATATTTTCTAACTGAGTTGCACCAAGGAAATCCAAATAGATTGTTTTTGTGTAAAATGAAAGTGCCACTAAATCTTAAGTCATATAAATCCCTCCCTCATCCTAACATATCAAGGAAATGCACTGCTTCACATTTAACTTGGTTAAAAACCACTCTGCCACAGCATAAAACAGCTACCTCAATACGGCGTAGACTGAGACAGAGATAACTTTCTTAACACTGTTTGTTATCCTTGCTCTCGTCGCATTTATAATACACAATTATTTTCACGCTTATTAGTATATTATCTAAGTAAATAGTAGCAAAGGTAGTATTCTAAAAGCTGGCAGGAAGTGGCGCAGGATCAGGATAAGTGGCGAGCTCTCGTTTCGGAGGCCAATGCGCTTTTTGGATCACTGAGACGAAATAGTTAGTTACGCCAAAGTTTAGCATAATTTTGATAAAATAACATTAATTGTATGCGAGTCAATAATTATATAATGTAATTATATTGAATGAATAATGTCTCTAATATAGTTTTATGACCTAGTCTTACTACGATAAACATTACCGTATAGCATCTTTGTACACAAAACGATGAATAGTGATTCCACTAACCTCACCTGAAGATACGGTGCTACTAAAAATCCTCAAATAAAATGCTGGAACGCATTTAACATCATTAAAAGTTCGTGCAAGTGATGTGGCTGTTAACATGTTAAACAGCATTTCGTAAAGTGATCGTAAATAAAATGGCGTCGCTTAAAATGCTTTTTTTCCTGTAAAGGAATTGCCCAATACGCATCGTAAATTTCCATAATAGGTTATGTATTTCTGGAAAAGATGCTAAGGTTGTTTTGTTATGCTTCTAGCTATTGATGTCAAAGACACCTTTGCTCTTTAATTACCTGAGTAGTAACTACGTAAAATTAGGATAGCATATCCTTTTCAGGATTTTCTCATGAGATATTTTCTTTTTAGATATAACCAGATAAAGCATTAAAAGGAAACAACACTGGTAATTTTTCCATACAAACGTTCTCGGTTGTTACCTCCGAGGTTTTTGATCGTAGATTAATTATTTTTTGAAATCAGTTAAATTACATGGATATCTTTGTCGGTATGTTTTGATTTTTATGATATTCTTATTTTTATAAGTTAACTAGGTTACTTCAAAGAAAGCTTGAAACGGCCCAGTTACATAGTCCGCAAACATACTACGCCTATTACACAAATGTGTTAGATAAGGGCAGTTAAGGCCTCTACACACCGAATGCGGATCGAGTGCGGGTCGGGTCGGGCGGTATCTCTATCTCTTTCGCACAGTAGCGCGGGCCCGCGCAACTGTGTGATACAGATAGTGAGAGATATATACCGACCCGCGCCGCGCCCGACCCGCGTTCGGTGTGTGGAGGCCATAAAAAAAAATAGTCCGATTGTCTTAAAAATCTTTAAGCGATAGGGTTCCAGAACCACCAAAAGTGTATACATGTGTGCATCATAAGATGCGGTCCCGTTTTTACCCTTTGGGTACGGAACCGTAAAAAGGCTCAGCTAACTGTAAAATAATTACCATCGTTTCAGGTCGAAATATATATATGTGTCATGTTGCAGCGTATACCGTTTTTTACAGGCAACGCGAAATGTACCTAAGTATAATCAAACTTTGTTTCTTTTATGAAAGTAACAAGGTGCAAAAGTCTAAACATAGCTTTCACGCTGACCGTTCGTTATTAACATTAAATCACAGCAGCAAATGGAGAGATTAGGTAATACGGAAAATAGACGAAAACTATAGTCACGTCAAATAAATGTCTGTCTGTCGCTCAATTAGCTTGGGATAAATGCACCGAGCTCGAAAATTGTGTATCAAATACCAAGTATACCTAACGCATAACCAACATAAATTGAGACTTGTCTCGGTAGACGCATCATAGATACCAGGGATCTTAGTTAGTAGTTGATAGAGTGTTTGAGAAGACTGGAAATTGACCATTGTTTGTGAGCCCTATGTTGTATGAATCAATGTTTAGGTCAGGAGTTCAAGAGTACTGATTTTTACCTGGGCAGCTCTTAGGACAGTTTGTTTAAATTGTTTGTATTCGGGTTCTAATATCTATATTTGATCAAAATGTCCAAGTTAATAAGTAGTTTGATCAATGTTTGTGACTGCGAATGTACACTTGATCTACAAATTAGATCTAGCCTATTGTATTGAACTTAAGATATCAGTCAAAATGTAATTGGAAACCAATTACAATTCTTACGTTTTTTTTCCAAGCACCTACGCACTCTGCAGATTAGGACTGGCAAAGTACATTATGATTATTGCAAGGTCGAAAGAACGAGTTTACGAACAAGTGTCTATTTGTTGTGTCGAAACCAAGACTCGAGTAGCTGCATTGCCTACAGATACATACCAACGAAATGGAGGGAGGTAAAAGTAATCTTCCTGCCGAAACCAGGAAAGAGTGATTACTCGGACCCAAAATCATTTAGACCCATAAGCCCAACCTCATTCATGTTAAAGACCCTAGAGAGACTCTGCGACAGGGAGTTGAAGGATACGGCCCTCAAAAACATAAAGATACACCCAAACCAGCATGCCTACAGCCAGGGCAAATCGACAGATTCAGCCCTCCATGCTGTAGTAACGAACATAGAAGATGCGCTCGCTAGAAAGAACTCCTGTCTAGGCACCTTCATTGATATAGAGAGTGCTTTCGACAAAACAAACTTCAGCAGCATAAAACTAGCACTAGAAAGACACAAAACCGAACAGCTGCTCATAGAATGGATTATAAACATGCTAAAGAAGAGAATCATAAAACTATCCGAAAACAAAAGTCATCAGGCGTTAGTCATAAGAGGATGCCCACAAGGAGGCGTCCTCTCGCCACTGCTGTGGAATCTAGTAGTAAACGACCTGATAACGAAACTAAACAATAACCGATTTCTAACGATAGGATACGCGGACGACCTAGTCATACTGGTCAGCGGCCTAATCATAAACACACTATGTGAACTCACACAAACAGCACTGAAAATAATAGAGAAATGGTGCAAGGAGAATGACCTATCGGTAAACCCAAAGAAAACCGACACAATTCTCTTTACAAATAAACGCAAATTGGGTACCTACGAAGTGCCAACTCTATTCGGCACAAAACTAACACTCTCGAAAGAGGTGAAATATCTGGGTATAACACTAGATGGCAAACTGAACTGGAGCAAACACCTAGACAGTAGACTAAACAAAGCAACAGTAGCCTTCTGGCAATGCAGAAGGATGGTGGGGAAGAGATGGGGCCTGGCCCCCTAAATCGTACTGTGGCTATACAAAATGGTGATAGTACCAATGATAAGCTATGGTGCCATAGTATGGTGGCCGCGCACCCAAACCACAAGTGCAATAAACAAAATCCAGAAAACACAAAGGCTAGCATGTGTTGCGGCTACAGGTTGCATGAGAACAACCCCAACAGCCGCACTAGAAATCATGCTAGGACTCCTACCTTTACACATGCATATACAGAAGGAAGCGGCAGCGACGGCAATACGCCTAAAAAGCCTCAACCTATGGACGAAACTTAACGCACCACACACTAAAATCCATAACAGACTGATCACAAGCCTCCCCATGATGGAGGCTTCAATCGACAAAATACCAAGAACTCCAGTCTTCAGAAAAGACTATGACATATCACTAACAGAAGACTCGAAAGAGGGGCTAAACCAAACGGACCTCAGAATATTTACAGATGGCTCAAAAACGAACACGGGAACGGGATGTGGTGTGTTCTCAGAGGATTTAAACATACACATATCCAAACCACTAGGTAAACATAACACGGTATTCCAGGCCGAATGCGTAGGGATAACTGAAGCCTGCAATGCCATAAAAAGACGACAAGTCGAGAATACAAACATACGGATACTCTCAGACAGTAAATCGGTACTACAGGCACTGAGCAGTGATAACATCACATCTAGCCTGCTATACGAATGCCACCAAAGCCTCACAGAGGTGTGCGCAGATAAAAACAACGTTACTATACAATGGATCAAGGGGCACAGTGGCTCAAGAGGAAACGATGCAGCGGATGAACTGGCCAGGAAAGGCTCAGAAACAACGGCATACGGACCGGAGCCAATCTTACCCCTGCCACAAAGCTACATATATAATCAACTAGAGCTATAGACCAAAGACCAACACCAAAGATACTGGGAGGACATAGACACATGCAGACAGACTAAAGAGATTTTGTCGAAATGCGACAACAAACTCACTACCGCACTACTGAGGACACAGAGAAGCCAACTACGCAAGATAGTTGGAATAATAACAGGACACAACACTCTGAACAGACACCTCTACAACTTAGGTATCACAGACAGCCCCATGTGCAGAGCGTGCATGGAAGCAGAAGAAACAACCAAACATATTCTACTGGACTGTAAGCAGGTAGAAGTATACAGGAAAAAACACCTAGGGTCTCCGGACACACTAAAGGACGCAGTCAGCAATACCAAGGCACTCACAAACTTTCTGGAGGAACTGGGGTGGTTAGAGTAGCGCTACCCCACCGATTCACGCAAAATAGGCACACTGGATGTCGACTTGCGGAAAAAGCCCAGTAAAACTAACCAACTAACTAACTAACCAAGACTCGAATGCATGTCCCTGGCTCTCAACACAAGACATCCTCAGGAGCTCTGGCGACCGTACTAACCATCAGGAACACACCACCACATAACTACATAGCAAGTAGTGATGTTATTATGGCTACGGTTTTCTGTGAGGTTAAGGTACTTTCCTAGTTGGTCTGCTACCAATATCCAATACCAAGTCTACTGTGCCCTACCCACTATGAGCCTAAATATGAGCAAGATGACATTCATTATGAATACGAGCGCCATTCCGTTGACAAGTATATGAAATAAATACATACGAGTACCATGTTTATTGATACATTTTCACCAATTAATATTGATTGCTTTTGACTATCCTGTTTTCCTATTTACATTATCTGTCTCAATATCAGTTTTAATCAACTTAATCGGCCCATCGACGTTATCGAGTCGTTAAACACTGACAGCGACCAGTTCTCTTAATTGATCCACAATCTCCGCTCCCATCTTGCTATCGACAAATTACTCGATGTTCCTAGTAAACGGCTAAATTAACATGTTTTATATCTGTATCAAAGTCATCATTATCTGGATCTTATTCTAGTTATAACCAAGTGTATGTACATGTACCCACTTGGACTACAATATCGGGGCATTTCAATAATTTGTTATTTCCGGACATCGTACAATTTCTAGCATTTCATTCGTGATGATTAATTTGCGTTAATATCGTAAATATTTACTTTAATTATAATTTTTGATTGATTGATTGATTGATATTGTCTATACCAACTCCGTAAACACAATTTATGCTGCACCGAAAATGTTACACATTTTTTTAATTATATCAAATGTAAATATACATATATATGCTCATATCGCAGACAAATTTCAACCTCCAATTTGATTTCAATTAATTTCGCGCATTCGTTCCTATACGTTCGCTCGGAGAGCACGGTACCAAGTACGCAAAAAAAATGTGTAACACTTAGCAGAATTTCTGTAAGGTTCAGTAACAGTTTTGGTATAGTTCACCTTACCTAAAGCCGCTATCTCCTTGAATTAAAGTGTGCCCACGGTTTCTTTATTTTTCGTTTTGATATACCTAACATCCACGAGCACGAATAACGAAGTAGCGAATGCTACTCTCGTTTGAAAACCACCCGGGTTCCACGTTTAAAAGTACTTTAAAACACTTGAAACATTTTTTGTCCGGGATACTCTAGCAATCTTAAAACTTTGATGCTTCTCCGGTAATGGATAACTTATTTTTATTCTAGTTAAAAAATGGAAGTAGAGTTTGAATTGTACCTGCCACTAAAATTGTGGAAAAATATCCATGTTAACAATATTAAATTATGTGAACCTTATATTGTATACCAATATTCTTCCTTATATTCTTAAGATATTCCGTAACAATTTTTAGACCTTGGACTCATAACCTTTCAGTTGATATTTTGGAATGTTCGATATTGCATAATAAAAAACCGGTCAATTGCGAGTCTGACTCGCGCACCGAGGGTTCCGTACTAACTAACAATTAACTCAAGGTAAAGTAAATGTCCCAATATTTGTTAAATTACTCATTTTAACCCAACACAATAGAATTCAATTTCAAACAACGAGTAACTTTTACACCAAGACAATTGAATCGCGATCTTTTTTGCCTACTATTGAAAATAAATATACGCGTCCCAACCCCATTCATTCCAGAAAAATCTTAACAGCGCGAATGGGGTCAGCGCCATCTATCGGCCCCATTTGGTACTAACGTGCAAGGGCAATCGGCTTAGTATGTATGTTGGTCTTTAAGCGATTATTGTTTATCACATGAACCGATCTGTATTATTTTTGTTTTATTTGGCAGAGAGTATTTCTATTATAGTCTTATAGGAATTTCAAAACGAAACAAGACTTATAAAGTTGATTAAATTGCAAACTTAACTAGGAAATTATTTTTGTAACTAAAACAAAAAATATGCTACATACAGAAAAAAAAACTTTTCCAGTAATATTTATGTTTATCTTAATCGTAAGTAATTATTCCAAATTTTTCGCTTTGATAACTTCGGAGATAGGGGGGGGGGGGGAATGGTATTTTTTTTTACATTTTCCTTCATAGATCAAAATTTTACCAATGTAAAGTTTTTCAAAAAGTGCAACTCAAGCCAAAGGGTTTTTTTCTTTATGATACCCCACTTGACCTAATACTTGAATATATTTTTTTGCCCCCTCCTCAAAATCAGAACAAAACAAAATACGCTTGATACAGAAAAAGTTATACTTTTCCAGTAATATTTATGTTTATCTTAATCTCAAGTACTTATTTGAAATTTTTCGCTTTGATAACTTCGGAGATAAGGAGGGGGGGGGGGGGGGGAATGGTATTTTTTTCTTACATTTTCCTTCATAAATCGAAATTTTACCAATGTAGAAAAAAAAAACTGCCACGAAAAGTGCAACTCAAGCCCTTTCAAATGATACCACACTTGACCTAATAGTTGAATATTTTTTTTTGCCCCCTCCTCAAATTCGTAATTTTTCATAGTAAATTTAAATGTATATTTATTTTTTTCATTTTCCGTGCACGCGGATAACTCTCATTTATAATCGTTCCAAATTTCAAATTGATAGCTTAAGTAGTTCGTGAGATATTTCACTTTGTGACAGACAGACAGACAGACAGACCGACGGAGTCGCACATAAGGGTTCCTTTTTTACAATTTTTGGTACGGAACCCTAAAAGCAGTAAATGCAAGCCGTACAACACTGAACTCACCACCGACCCTTTGGCGTAGCCTTAAACAATGCCATTCACGAACGGATTAAACTTCACAATGCTCATAAAGGAATCGCCCGGAGTTCTGAGCGAGTGACGTATGTATGACGATGCGGGAACCAACTCAAACTTGCTGTAGAGATATCTAAATTTTTACAATTATGGATCGTGTGTCGTGTTATTAGGTTATACATTACAATTGAACGATGGTAGAGTGAATATTGCTCAGCTGCATACAGCTTAATTGTTTTTTTCTTCTTAATGAGGCACAAGTGGTCGACAATGGCAGTCATTGTGCAATAAAAAAACATAAAATATTTCTTCCCGTTAATTTGTCCTTTCGGGCTCTTGGCGGAAAACGTTGGAAAAGCGAATCATGAAACTGTCTGTATCAGTATTTAAGGCACGTTCGTTTTTATGACATGTTAGGTTTCGGTTGCCAAGCGTTAATATGTATTATATTTCATTGCGATATAGGTACTTTCATACGAAACAAAAGAAAATGTTAGATAGCTAATAATCAAGTACTTATATCATTTTAAGTGTCATAACGCAGGTTTTTAATAGGTCAAACATTGACAACTCTTTGCACTTATCAATATTATAATTTTCATAGACATTACTTTCACGACTCGGACCATGAGTCTGCATATCTTTCACTTCATAATGAATTTTGCGTCAACCGCGTAAAGTCTTAATTTGTTTGAAACGTGCTTTGCACACAGCGGGTCCAAACGTTAGAAGCGTCTAACTGTAGCTCGTTAGGTAATCAAATTTGTTTGCCGTAGACTAACGAGCCTGTGACCAGGCTTCGCAGCCAGTCTGGGCCGTGACTTGGGTTATAACGGGACATATCGATAGTCTTGGCGGCAGGAATGTCATATCCTCCTGTTTGAGGATAGACTAGTTAGTTAGGCGACAATTTGTCTAAGGTTAAACCAATGTCAACAAAACCATATTATACTCTTACCCTAACGGTCGGTTCGAAAGGATATCCCAAATTGGAAAGAGACTCAGAACGCGTTACTGATGTATGGAGAATAGATTCGTATTGACAACTTATTGGTGCGCTTTCAATGGCTGTGTCGTGTGTGTGCTAGAGCGTATCAACACTATCAACCATCATGATGTTAACTTAAACTCATTAGCGCCTTCAAGAATGGAGCATCTATTGATTCACTGTTACAACAAGATCCCGAAAAATAACTATAGAAATTGTATGTTCGATTTTCTATATGCTCAAAGCTTGCCAACTGCAGGCAGGGCCAAACAGCTAGGGTTCCAATACTAAAAATTAACCGACATTGCTTGCAATAAATCTCTATTTGTCTGTCTGGCTGGTGTCTGGCGTAAAAAAGGGACGTCAGCACTCATTACGCCGACGTGCCTATACTGCCGTTATTTATGCTGAGTTACCTTTTTTTGTGTACTTTTTATCGATCATTTGAGCGCTAGCCGGAGTATCTATGTAAATAGCGTATTTTTACGTTAATTTGTCGTACTCATGTCTGTTCTAACAAGTATTGTAACTGTAATATAATAAGCACATATCCATTCCTGATCCAAACTTTCTGCCTCCAAAGTGTGTGCAATAAGATTAACATAGATGGGCTGGGCCGCTGCTATTAAATTAATATATAGGTAATTTAACCGACGGAGTAAAGCGCAGAATATCAATGACTATGAAAAATGACAAAAATATTGATGGGCCCAAAAACAATTCTTAGGTAACAAAGGCCATAAAAGTCTTACCACTTAACCACGACCTTACAACTAATGTATCAGGTAAACACTCCAATATTCTCAATGCTGAATACCTTAATGCCTAATACTTGACACCTTATGTTCGCCTATTTTGTTTTGACATAAGATTTAAAGTGTCATGTGTTTTTGTATTCTATATTTTTTATTAGGTCAGTGTCGGGCACTGGGACGTTTACCTTACATACAAAATTGTAACTTAATTAGTTTACTTAAATATCGAACTGAGTTATATGATGATAAAAATAATGTAATCAATTAGTGTTCTTATGTGTAAAAATAGAATTATATTGTTGGTGTTAATTTTCAAATATGCATGCGGAAGGAAACTGTATGCGGAAGAGTCTTTGCCTTTCACATCGCACATGTGAACAAAATGCATGTTATTTTAATAAAATCTACTAATGTGATGCAAAACATCGCGTATGAAACGGATGGTAATGAAGTTGTTCATTAATAAAAATGCCATCATAATAGTTACCACCACCAACCGAAGGCTTTTCCTTCGTTGCGAGATCGTGTTCACATGACTCCAACCCGTACTAAAACTCATTAAAAATACGACCAGCGTAAACGGGTAAAAACCTTGTCAAAATAGAAAAAAAATCGAATTTCAAAAAGTTCCAGAAACATTCTAACTAAAACGGCCGCTGGCTATGGTGTTACCCGCTACCGTGCGAGGCGACCGAACGGACGCGCATTTCTACGAAGGGGTGGGAAAACACGAAAACTCGATAAATTTTAAAGTGCTGTATGCCCTCACGCCCGAAGCCCAATCCGTCCGTTTACAGCTGCCAAAATGTACGGTGTTCTGAAAAGTTCATTAATATTAAGCGAGTAATGTACCCTATTGTTTCTTGTTTTAAATAGAACTGTTGAATACGTACAAGTCGATTCACGAGAGCTGGCATGAATGAATTGACCGAAAGTTATGTCACTTGTCACTGTGAGTGGCAGTGTGAGTGCCGTTGTTATACAGGGGCCTACTAATAATTTGTAAACATGTACCTTTCGTTATTCAAGAAAAAACATTGTATTAATATAATCTGTCCCAAGGATCATGTTAATCCTTTTAGTAATTATTAAGTCCTTTGTAAATAAAACGTATATATATTTTTCTGACTTATTTTTAGTGTCTAGAATCGAAAGGTGATGGATTGTTCGAATTGTAAAAATCTATAAAAAGAACATATCATTCTCTAAAGCACAATTATCATAATCACTTTTTGCATCAACCTGTATTTTATAATTATGTGATGCTCACATAGACATTATCATTCACTCGTTCAATTCATTCGTACCAGCTTTCGTGAATCGACCTGTACTTTGAGAAGCTAAAATAGTTATTAAAACACATACTGCGGTAAAGTATTGGAAGGTTAGTGTGACTATATGAAAGGATTTTAATTGGTTTCTTAAATTAGCTTCACATAATGTAGTCCACAATTCTGATTGATTCTGCTGGCCTGGTAAAGATCGAGGGAGGCCACTGGGTGTGAGTGGCGCAATACCATTAATTGTGGCACTCTTTGGTGGGAGGCCTATGTCTAGCAGTAGACGTGTTTCGGCTGATATGATGGTTATGATGATAATGACATTTGTATTTTTTTCTTTTATATGCGAAATGTGTCTTGGGAGCCAAACAAAGCCCCATAGGTACTAAGTTCCCGTGATTTCGTTTGAAAACTTTATGACAAGATCCATTACAATTTTTTAGACTTTAATGTCCCCGAAGTTTTTTTATTCTTAAATTTACGACTTTATAATTTATTAAAGCTCGTCAAACCTGAGTCGTAAAAATGTATTTCAAAGTATTACAATATAATTGGATCGGGGCAGTTCTGTCGTTGGCATTGCCTTTTCCTTCTGTTTCAAATTAAAAAGCAATAACTCTAGGGGAAACAGAGGAGGTCTTAGGTTTAGGAGTTGTTAAGATTTATGACATGTTTCTGGTCTGTTAAGCTATCACAATGAGTTCTTATAATAGTTACAATGAGTTAAAAGTAAGTAGATTTGTGTTTTGTGTGTAGAGTTGTTTTGAGTGTGATTTGCTTACTTATTTCTCCACTCGTGTATTTTTTTAGGCAGGCTTAATATCTGACTCAACGTTACACCAAATTTACATTCATCATAATCATCATAGGCGTTCGCTTCTACGCGCGTTAAGCACCATAACATAACGCATGAAAAAGAATCAGAACACAATGTTTTGGTCACAAACTAATACTCCGAGTCAGATCTTAATTGATTGACCGTTCTTATCAAATATACGGCCCCATTCTAATCAAATTTTTGACAATACAGAATGAATACAATCACTTCGGAACCTTGCGACAATAAGTTGTAATAATGTCGCAAAATAAGTGATAGTCCTTGTGAGCGACGTCCGCTCTCGGCGGCGTCGGCCGGGCGAGTGAGCGCGCGCGCTACCGGCCGCGGCAATGCTCGCCCCTCACAGTCACCTAAGAATGACCTAGTGCCGAGACACAAGTCGGCGACGGACGAGCTCCGCCCCTATGTGCTCGGACAGTGCGTCGACCACGCTCCGTGACACAAGTCGGCGACGGACGAGCTCCGCCCCTATGTGTACGGACAGCGCGTACTACCACTCGGCGCCCGAATGGTGTGTTTGGGCTTCGCCCGTGTCCTCAGACACTTTGGGTAAACGATGTTACCAAAATAAAAGAAGGAATAACGAGAAATAGACTTTTTATTTACTTTTCCCTAACTGCCCTATCACTGCCCTAAGTGACTTGATTACAAGTCCCTAACTTCCTATTACTTTGTAGTTTTCTTCTTCTTCTTGTTGTGACTTCCAGGAGGCTCCGATTGACACTGATTTGCTCCGGGCCGTACCTGCTATTTATACCTGCTAGTGGGTGAGCAAGACGTGCTGAGTGAGACAATAAAGGTTACGCCCACTTTGACTTGACTAATTTACATTGCAAGATGTTATTGGGATGTTATACATATTAATGGGCGGAAGACTAAGCTTATTTACAAAGTTCTAATATGGCTTGAGATCTTATAAGTACAGTAGGGTTCGTAAATATTTTCTTATTTGAATAATCGTACATGGAAATCGGGCAAACCGTAATTCGGTCCCTTTCTTAACACTTATTCATCATTTGCGCTGAACCTACTGAGTTTACTTATTTGTAAGTTTATACATTTAATAGAACTTTTAATTAGCTTTCTAACAATATATAAATCATTCTGATACGATGAGCCGTTGTAAAGGTATAAACGTAAACATATTAATTGCAAAGTGAAAATGCGCCGTACTAAGTTCTAATTCAGGCTCGGTGGCCGCGGCTCTCGTTACGGTCATGTTGGCGCGATACAC
Organism: Epinotia demarniana; assembly: GCA_945867215.1. NCBI lineage: Eukaryota > Metazoa > Arthropoda > Insecta > Lepidoptera > Tortricidae > Epinotia > Epinotia demarniana. The sequence continues at coordinate 13,675,036 of OX244260.1, read as the reverse complement.
CCCTCCCCTCCATGGCGGCCAGTCTGCGCTGCGCTCGCGCATAGGCAACATCTCCTCTCTCTTTCTAATACAATTTGTACTGGGATTTTACTTTAATGTTTACAATATCAAATGAATGCTATGAGAGGGTGTTTTATGTAAATAATTACTATGGGGATTCTAACTACGGGTTCTTTATTACTTTAAACAATCTAAGTCTTTATAAATAATCACATATTTCTCTTACGTATAATCTCCGTATGACGCGATGCGTAGCTCTGCCGTCGCGTGTTGATGTTGCCGTCCATAATTCTCCCCCTTTAGTGTGAGGCGAAGCCTCGCACTATTGGTTGCAACGGTGTTATCACTTAGTCACTTTCACTGATTGACTTATTATTTTGACGCTACGTTAAAGTTCCCATTCTCCGGGTTTAAATTTCTTCGATGACTGTTCGACGACTTCTAATGAGTTTGCTTCAGATGGCTGCTTGACTGGTATGGTAATCTTCAGTTTTAGTTGATCCCGTTTTCTTTCTTTGGCCTTCCTGCAGGCTGCTTCAACTAGTTCCCTTGATGGTTGAGCTATGTATATTTTCTTCTCTGCTTTATTCCGCGCCTTCGGCGCTTCGTTTTCCTTATCCCGGTGGTCGCTGCGTCTGCGGCGCCACTCTGCCCACGCTATCCTCTTCTCGCTGGGCTTCAATGTTGGGAGATCGGCCGCGGCATTGGCGTCTCCCGGCTGCTCTATGGATGTGTGGAAACAGTCCACTGTTGATGCTGATGTCGCGACGGAGTTGATGCCCTCCATGGGCTTCCGCGAAGTCGGGCTCGCGCACGCTGCCGCTGCGTGTGCCCCGTAGTGCGGTACCGTTGCCTCGAACGGTGTGCGTGTGTGTACACGTAGATTGATCGGACCCCCCAAATCCGATGATAGACGACCGGCGGTCTGCCTATTAATAACCGAACCCTTACCCCGGTTTTTGTACTCCTTGGTACATAAAGCTTCCCTGAGCTTGCTTAATTTGTTGCGCCAGTCCTCCTTCTGGACGGCTATCTTCTTTTCGGCGTCTTCCAATTGACGCGCCATTTCCTCCAACTCCTTCTTCATTTTCTCCGCCGCGACTGGGTCCAGGTCCCTCGTGAGTGCCCGCTCAGATGGCGAGGCTCGGTCGTGAGCCTCGTGGAATGTGAGGGACCTGACGCCTGATGTGATGTTGCTCGTACTATCTTCCCTCGAAGTTATGCCGGTGCCCGATGTGCTGTTTCTGCGGTGCCCGCGGCTCGCGTAGCCGAGTCGATTGCCGTGCGCACCCGTCGCGCCGGCCCGAGCTCGACCTCGATTCATCGTCCTGGACGAGGGGAACGGCCCGCTATCGCCCCAGGCGTGATCGGTGACTCGTAGATTGATCCGGTCGAAGGACCCGATCGACTAAACTCCCACTTGCTCGATGCGGCAGCCGGCGTTGATGAAACTGGATTACTGGAACTGGATACTGGAACTGATGCTTGCTTGCTGATTTTCTTGCTGGTACTAGTTGCTGCTTGGAGATGTTACTTCCAGGAGTGACGAGCGGACACTAGTTGTTGCTTGTAGAGATGTTACTTCCAGGAGTGACGAGCGGACACTGATTTGCTCCTGATGGTAATCTCACGCGCCCTGCTGGGGGCACGGAGAAGCCGGGCGCAGCTGGCGCTGCTTTTAGCGGGATCGGGCGCCGTCCGCTACTACGGACGGGTGGCTGTGGTGGGCGTGACGCCCGTCAGGTCCAGTGGTGTTGCGCGATCATCTGATTCGTCCGTCGGCGAGGTCAAGCCCTGCCGGGTGGGACTCCATTAGGAGAGGCCCGGCGAGCGACCTGCGAGCCGACGGCGCTGCAGGAACGTCTGCGGTCCGGTCCGGTGGGTCTCAAGGGGGGCTAGCCATACAGGTCAGCCAGCCCCCTGAGGATGATGGAGGTGGGATTCGCTCCTTCCTGCAGGGCGCCGAGGCAGCTCTGCAAGATTCGCATGCACTGCTCTATCTCTCTCTCCCTAATGCCATCTTGGCTTGCCGGTAGGGGGAGGGGAGCAGTGTCGTGCGGTGGACCGGGTGGCGCTGCTACAACGGGCGCTAGTACGACGTTGGTGCAGGCGGCGGCGGTCTGGGTGGCGGCGGCGGGGGTCTGGTGTTCGGCTTCAGCGGGGGCGGCGGGGTGCCCTTTGCCTCGTCGGCCCCTCCCTCGGCGGCGGCGGCGCGATGGCGCCGCATCGTTCGCTCTCGCCATGAGGGAGTTGGGGGCGTTCTCGGCGGCTTGGATGGTTTCGGGCTGGGGCACGGTTTGCCCTCGGCGGTTGGTGAAGGGGACGGTGCCGATCTTCCTTGCGCGTGCCTCCCGCTGGAAAGCTGGGCACGCTAGGCTGTTCGCTGGATGGGGGCCGCCGCAGTTTGCGCAGGTCCCCTCGTGGTCGCGTGGCCGCTCGCACTGGCCCGCAAAGTGTGGCCCCGCGCAGCGGACACACCTTATCGGGCGGCGGCAGCCGTGCGAGGAGTGGCGAAAGGCCTGGCAGCGGTGGCACTGCGCCGGCCCCTTCCTGCCGCGCCATGCTTCCACTGCCACTCCCGTCATCCCCAGTAGTTCCCGGACGCCGTAGATCGCCGGGATGAGGTCGCTGGTTTTGGTGAGCTGCGTATAGAATACGCAGCCTGGTCGTCCTGCACGCGCGTCCACGTGGCGCGTGTAAATTGGGGCGAAACCCTTCGCCACCAGGTCTTCCGTTATGTGCTCCGGGTTGGTGTTGGCGGGGAGCCCCCTGATGCACACCTTCAGGGGGATCTCGTCTCTCGGCTGCAGTGCCGTCCAGGAAACGGAGTCCCCGAGGGCCTCGAGGTAGGCCTGCACCACCCTGTACTCCTCGTGGTCGTCGGGGCGGAAGCGGACTCCGTTTCCATAGGGGCGGGCATTGGGGTAGCGTCCCAGTCGCTCCCGTATGCGCTTGAAGTGCGCGGGCCAATCCGGGAGGCTGTCAACCGTGATTGGCCGCGGCTTCTTCTTCTGGGGCGGCTGGGTCGTGGTCGGCGTTGGTGCGGGTATCGCTGGTGGCGTGGGGTTTGTGGACGGTGCGGTGGCGGCCTCATCCTGGCGGTCGTCGTCGTCACTGTCCTCGACGCTCTCGTCCTGGACGTCCATCGGGGACAGGTCCAGGCGGGGGAGGTTCAGTGGCGAGAGGGGCGCGGTTGTCGTAGGTGGTGCCTGCGCCGGCGTTTGCACCAGCGGAGGCGAGATAGTGGCGGGCGTCCGGTGCACGATGAGCCCTCCGTGAGGCGGCGTCTTGTGCAGCGGGGAGGTCTGCTGCTGTTGTGTCGTGGTCGTCATTGTTGTTTGCCGCGCCGCACGGGGCGCGGCGTTCTTCGGCGCAGATGTTCCGCCGCGGTTCGCCTGGCCCGCTCCGAGGGCGGGCAGCGTACGCGACACGGGCGCTGCGCGGAGCGCTGAGCTCGCCTTGCCCGCTCCGAGGGCGGGTGGCGGACGCGACACGGGTTTAGGGGGCGCGGTCTGGCGTTGTGGCGCGGGCGCAGCCTTTTTATTGGCCGACGCGGTGGTGGCGGCCGCGTACGTGGGCGTCGCGGGGGCGGTGGTGCGGGGGACTGCGGCCTGCGCGGGCGGCGCGGCGGCGGTCGGCTTCTTTGCGGCCAAAAGGGGGCCGCCTCGGGTGAGCGGGGCGAGCTGGCCGACGATCTCCCGGACGAAGTCTTTCGGCCGGGGGAACGGGGCCTCTCCAGCGCCCTCGCTGGTGGGCGTTCCTGGGGTGCTGGGGGTCGACGCGGCCTTGTAGGCCGCCGCAGACGCTATCAGGGCGCTCCTGAATGCCTGCTGGATGCGTGGGTCGCAGGCGGCTCTGGACGCGTCGGCTAGGCCGCGGGTGCGGCGGAAGGTCCGGGGGCGCGTTGGTATGCGCTGGGGTGCGGCTCCCGAGGGGAGCGGGGGCGGCGGGGGCATCTTGATTTTTCGTGTGGGTAGTTAGCCCACACGATTTTATACTCTACCCTCACCAGGTGAGGGGTAGAGGGCGATTGGGGGGGGCCCTGTCTAGGGCTTCCTAGGGCGCTAGGCGCGCGATCGCAGCAGCGCGGCTGCCCTTACCCGCCTCATTCGCGGCCAGACCCCGGTGAGACCCGCTTGTGGGAGGCCGGGGCTGGTCGGAACTTGACGAGCGGTACAGCGGCGCGGGCAGTGAGGTTGACGTCGGGTGCGATCCGGGCGCGGGGGAGGGTGTTGCTCCGGCGAAGCGCGGCCAATCCTGATTTGCTCCGGGCCGTACCTGCTATTTATACCTGCTAGTGGGTGAGCAAGACGTGCTGAGTGAGACAATAAAGGTTACGCCCACTTTGACTTGACTAATTTACATTGCAAGATGTTATTGGGATGTTATACATATTAATGGGCGGAAGACTAAGCTTATTTACAAAGTTCTAATATGGCTTGAGATCTTATAAGTACAGTAGGGTTCGTAAATATTTTCTTATTTGAATAATCGTACATGGAAATCGGGCAAACCGTAATTCGGTCCCTTTCTTAACACTTATTCATCATTTGCGCTGAACCTACTGAGTTTACTTATTTGTAAGTTTATACATTTAATAGAACTTTTAATTAGCTTTCTAACAATATATAAATCATTCTGATACGATGAGCCGTTGTAAAGGTATAAACGTAAACATATTAATTGCAAAGTGAAAATGCGCCGTACTAAGTTCTAATTCAGGCTCGGTGGCCGCGGCTCTCGTTACGGTCATGTTGGCGCGATACACCCCTCCCCTCCATGGCGGCCAGTCTGCGCTGCGCTCGCGCATAGGCAACATCTCCTCTCTCTTTCTAATACAATTTGTACTGGGATTTTACTTTAATGTTTACAATATCAAATGAATGCTATGAGAGGGTGTTTTATGTAAATAATTACTATGGGGATTCTAACTACGGGTTCTTTATTACTTTAAACAATCTAAGTCTTTATAAATAATCACATATTTCTCTTACGTATAATCTCCGTATGACGCGATGCGTAGCTCTGCCGTCGCGTGTTGATGTTGTCGTCCATAGTCCTATTGAGATCATGCCGATATGGAAAGAAGCGAGAGCCAATCAACCACTTTGATTTAATCGCATCATAATATGACAGTAGCGCGCCTTGGAATGGAGTCCCATCAGTGTCATATGTCATAAAGTTGTGATAACTCAAAATAAGACGTAGCCATGTTGAGGAGTTGCGCCGGTGCCGGGTAATGAAGAAACGGCCCGGGGCGACACTCGCCTTTAATTAAAACTCGAGATTCGTTCGCGCTGCGTTAATTTCATTGCGACCTATAACATTATATCTAAACCAGTATGGGAATCTTAACCCTCAAAAGCTTCTTCAGATAGATGGGTAAGTACCTACATAAAAATCACGGGCTCAGCAGGGATTCATTCAATGAATAGTCTATTATAATTTATAGACTACGATACTCGTACACATAGTTAACAGGAATATTATTTACCAGGGTATGACCATTTATAATTAATTTCGGGTGTGATTGTAAGTAAGTAAGTAGTTAAAGCTAAACAAATATTTCTTCTTTTGGTTTGATCTATTACCTATAAATAAAAGAACACCAGAGCATCCATTCTCTGTTCTTTTATTTGTAATATCATTATCATCAGAAAACATGCTATCTATATGATATTTAAACTAACAAAAACTAATAATGTCCATAAATTAACCTTAGAGGAAGTCGTATTCTGCACTGCGGTTGTCTTATCAAGAATTTTCAATGTGGGGTGACGCAATATGTTTCTTGGTATATTTATATTTTCTTGCAAAAGAGAAACAAAAAATTGCCATGATGATGAGATCAATCCTAAATATTTGAATAGATGCTCTTCGACCGCGTTTGACGTGACGTCACTTATTACTATTTCCCTACAAACTCCATATAGAGCGTTTTTGACTGTAACTACTGTAAGTCAACATCCCTATTTCTTTATTTAACATTATTTTCCAGTACTGTTAATCCACAGCACTGCGTAACCATCTTCTTTACCAGATGACGGGTGCCGGCCCTTTGCAAAGTAAACTTTACAATTAAATCTATCTGCAGAGAAAGAAGCGAGATATGATTACAGGGTTTATCTTTTCTAATTAATATTTGTTAAGGTTTACAAATCGAGATTAGAGATACTCATGAGTAATGATAAAGTTAGCAAAATGGAGAACAAAAGGAATTTAATGAGGTCATATTAGTCAGGGATCTACTTGATTTATACAAGTAAGTATAGGTACAAAAAATGAAAAAACAAATCTACTTAAATTAAATTAAAACGTAATAAAAAAAGAACTAATTCAAACTAATCACAAATCTATGATCTACTCATAAATAATAGAAGTTATTGATTGTGAGACTTTTGCAACAACTCGACACTTCTGCCGCGTTTACACAAGCGTGCTCAAAAATATGGTATAAATGCAACTAAAATTAATGAATATAATATGTACATGTGACGTGAAACTCTAAAATATACATAATATCAGCGTCGTGACTCGTCTTCTGTGGCTCAACATTGAGCTGAGTGGACTCCTTTTTTGCATGTCACGAAATGTCAAAATGTATGTTATTGTTGTATTCTGTATAATTGCGAAATAAACTTATTTTCTTTCTTTCTTTTCAGTCCAGGAAAACAACATATTAAAGGAAACAACATAATATTACTCCTCTTCAAAGACAAAACGGTACAGATAGTTATCAACGCATACTAAAGGAAGGTAGGAATGAGCGGAAGCAAAAATTGCGAGCATTTGTCAAAGTCCTCCCCGCGGAAATGGTGCATAAATAAAGGTCCCGTTAAAAAAATGTGCGCTGCCTCTACTATTGGCGTTGTACAAAAACGTTAATCTCATTATCTCAACATGAAAGAAAACGAAAATTTGAAATGCACATGATTGCTCAGTAAGTACTCCATTACCTAGGTTATAATTTATAATTTAAAAACGATGTCCTAAGTAGATTTTAGACTTAATTTGTTTTTTTTAATGTACTTGGTAGTACTTAATAAAGTTAATACGATGTTATTTTGCGCACACTAATTAAAAAGTAGACATATATAAATACTTGTTAATTTGTTACTATCATGTTTTAGAGAGTAAAGAGTTTTATATTATTTATTATTTGTCAATTAAATTGCAGTACTTATTTCATATTCAAATTCATATGAACGATTCGAAAGGAATGCCATTCATTTAAGAAGAGAGGTAAGCGGCCCGCTGTATTGTTGCGTTCTTACTTGTGCTAGATCATGGCATGGGCTCCTTAATAAAAATAATGACGATGATCAAGTTAGTTTGGTTAGGTTAGCCTTCACCTTTTTACCAGACTGCCCCAGAAGTGGCGGGTTATTAAATAATTTGTTAGATAAAGAACGAATCCTTAATAGTACATTATTGCAGCGGCCGGGAAGTAGCATTTCGTGGATAAGTTGATTTTGTCGGATGAAGCGAAGCTGAATCCGACAATAGAGACGAATCCACGAATTGCCTTTCCCGCCAAGGCATATAGTGATATAGAGTTATATAGAGAGATATAGTGATATAGATATAGTGCTTTTCTCCAAAAATGTGAGGAAATCAAATAATATTTTCAATAATCTTAAAATATCGAGTATGTGAATAACCTATCAAGGTCCCGTCCAACTTATTTTTTAAAAGTATGTATACGGCATGACTCATAGTGCCAGCTTCAATTGGCATACATACAAATCTTTAAACCATTAGAACCGGTCACAGTTCTAAATATTTAATGCAATTAAAATTATTAAACATTAAGCGGGATTGCAATCTACATGTATTTCAGTTCGTTGTGAGTTTTAGTTTATAACTATTTGAGACATATTTAAAAACGTTACTTCGATCACTTTCAAAAGTACGCGTTTAGTCTGTGACCATTAGAAAAAAACTTAAAACAGAGGGGCTACCGCGAAGTGAAAACGAACTTCGTTCGAGTATCTCCCTCTCTGTCGCTTGAACTGGCAAGTGCGACAGAGACGGAGATACTCGAACGAAGTTCGTTTTCACTTCGCGGTAGCCCCTCAGGCTACAAACGAGCGTGATTTGTCACAGCAACTTGCAATAGTTGGAAAGAGACAGCCATACACTACTAACCAGTCTCACTATCGCAAGTTGTTGTGACAAATTGCAAGGACTTTAAACGTACGAGCACTTGGCTGTTTGTAGTGATTTGTCTTAGTCAAAGTATTTAGTTAAAAGGTAAAAAAGTATACAGTAAAGGAATTTCATACAATTTCCCGCTAAAACTGTACAATAAAGACTTTTAACTTTTAAATTTGCGTTTGACAGTAAAGAGGAACTTCACGTACTATTTTTGCTACAGTAAGGCGAACATTTCCGAGCATATTGGAGAAATTTTTTTTTTTTTTCAATACTGGCTTATTTTCAATTTGAAAATCGAACAAGATACCTAACAGAAACAACTGAAGACCGTCACACAAGCCTGTCATGCTGTCACGGCATTTGAGTTGCGTGCTCTCTGGTCCCGTGGGAGTCGATACTGTAGTAGAGGCAATGATCTATTGCACATTTTACGAAATAACCCATAAATTGGACGAAAAAGTTATCCTTCCGCAGTTTAAGTAATAAATTGAAGTCGCGTTACGGTATGGATTGGTTTATGCGGCCATTGGATAGTTTTACGTTGACGTGTGTATAGAGCAAGTATACTTACCAATAATGTAGCAGAATACGAAGCCCTAACATCACGTTGAAAGCAAAAAACACATAATGCGGTGAAACATATTTTTCTCATTATTTCCATCCGGAATGGTTTTATAGGTATCGTACTTCCAACAGTAATCTAACGATTACTCCACTATATTTTTGCAAATAATTATTCTTATTCTCATTCTTATTTTATTAAAAGAAAACCATGCGTTACAGTATAACTATGCTACTATTTAAACCATTCTTGCACGAGCGGATGTAAAATATGGTGTAAATATGCTTGTAATTTATTTTTGAATACGTAAGTACGGAGAAGGTGTAATTTCCTTGAGGTTGTTAAGATTGATACGTTTTCCAGCGCTTGTTTACGTCCTGCACTATGCACTTTGTATTTTACATCACAGGGTGGCAAGAATAAATATCACACTTGTTCGCAAAAGGGTTCCAAACTCACAGATATTCTGAGCAACAATAACCTACATATAATTATATATAGTTAGGAGCGCACACGGGCGTAACAGTTTTAACTAAAGCAGAGTTTGCCACTTCATTAATGTCAGCGTGTAGGAAAACCACATTTTCATTTGTTTGTCCCACGAAACGCCTAACACAAACAGTACACTTTATTAATTCGATGGCATTGCGAAACAAATGGACCCGATCCGGTGTCTTCCTGATTGATATACGGCACGAGCCGTGTCGTGTCGGACACGTTGTGTCGGGCACGTCGGCACGCACGTGTCTATTTAATTAATTTCGTTGGTTTCAATGGGCGGTTATTGGTAGACCGTAACATTCTTGTATGTATATAAATCGATGAGCACATTAAAGATCACAATATTATTATGATGTAACCTCATTCAAGCATTACTATGTCACATTACATGAGATACGATAGCAGTTGATGCCAGTATTAGCTGTCGAAGAGAAGACGGTGGTAGATGACAGACATACTCTTGTAAATACTTATACCATCCGCCATATAGCCCATAAATAATTAAATTATCGAGTACTTCCCGAATACCCCTCTCGGTATGGCGTCGGGCCAGTTGCACGTACTCCATTGAAGCTATAGTTTTCGGCCAGTTTCTAATTAATGACATTCAGATAAGGATCACGTTTGGGTTGCATCTCTGCCTGAAAGTCTCGAATTGGAATCGAGTAAACCTAATACGTGTCGTCCTTGTACGAGTACAAACTGAGCGGTTGGGCTTGACGTGGGATCGAAAATGCGAGTGAGAAATGCAAAGCTGATTCTAATGGAATACGTTTTGAGTCGAATTAATCGCTCAGTAACTATTAATTGGTTTCGGCAGGTAAATTTAACAAAGAAATTTAAAATTAGAATGTAAATATTTTGCAAGCTGTGAATAGGCTCTCATACTAAAAATGAACTCTGTTCACCTATAAAAGTTTTTTTTTTAGTAGGTATGAGGTTCTCATAACTGGCCACCCTTCAATAACTGGCCACGTTATACTAAATTGATTTATGTTTGTAGGGGGACAGAGTTCATTTTTAGTATTAGGGGGCCAGTTATTTAAGGGTGGCCAGTCACTGGCGATTTACCCTAGTTTTTATTTTTGCTTCTTTACAAAAAGTTGTTATACTACAATGTTATCCTGACAAGAATATTGTTACGATTTTCCGTTTTTGGAGGTTCGGTAAAAAGGTTCATTCATCACAATATCCTGTGGCCAAAATTACGTCATTTTTACGTCATTGGCACGAAAAGTACGATCTTTGCTCATAAGCCTGAATAGATTTAAAGTGACAAGGTATCAAATTCAAAAATATTCTGACTTACTTTGGCTTTCCTTAAAAAATACAGCGGTTTAGGTATGTTGATCGACAGCTTGGCATTTAAAGAGCAACTCTTAATAACAACCTTTCTTATTCTCAAGGAACGTGCTATCCTATCACCAAATCGTCGAACAAAACAAAGTGAAAGCATAAAGACTAATAAAACGGGAACATCTTGTATTCATGTCCAAGTTATGCTCAAAGCGTTATTGCGCTCATAACTGGCACCAGTTAGCATAACTGTTACCGTTATAGAGCCCTTATTGAGATGACGTTATCGTAACAGTTTACTGCATTAGGAATGATCCTACTTAAATCTCATCATTAAAGCACCCAATTGTCTGGGTGAACACACTGAACTGAAGGCTTAGTTTCACTGGCTGATAGTGCATCCCGCATGCCAAGAGCTCGTGCTATCCTCGTTTTTTTAGGGAAGCAAGATAACGTGGGCTTTAACAACCAGTGAGAATAAGCCATCGGCTTAGCACTGCACCTCTATTCTGGAACACGTTTTGAAGAATTGAAATGATATGAATAGTCTTTTGCGTACATAAATCACATCTTAGCGAGACGTATTAATCTGGGGGCAAGGTAGTGCCCCCGCCAAGGCGAGCAAAACAGCGGCACGGCCGTACCATCCTTTTCTCGAAGCAGTTCAGGCCATTTTCCACACCCCCTATAACTTCGTTGTGTATAAAACTAGAAGCCTGAATTTTCAGGCAGGCATTGTATTTAAAATTTGATTCAATTTGATTTTAAGACATATAACTAGTAAACATTTCATAATTTTGTCACTCACTCACTCACTCACTCACTCACTGAGTGACTGACTGATTATCAAAACTCTAAGGCAAACTTCTAGCAGACATAGATGCTTCAAATTTAGAATAAAAATATTGTTTAGTGAATAAAGCAAGGAAAAACTTAAATAATTTGCAATTTCGATCCAGTTTTCTAGGTAGGTACACTAACTGCATAAACATATAGGATTACAAAGTTACAATTGCACTAAATGGGACAAAAAATGAAAAAGCAAGAATGGGACTGATAACACAATAACCTACAAAGAGAAGTGTGATCCCATAAAAAACATTCCATGTAAAAAAGAGGCCAAGTATCAAGAGGTATGCAAAAATCAATAAATGCAGTAAATTTGGTAAATTTGTGTGATTGCCAAGTTGCAGAATTTTATTTAGCAAGCAAATAAAAATTTACAAGAATGCCTGAGACTTGGCTCTACCAAATATCTCACAACTTTTTACAGTGGAAGAGTTTCGAGGCTTGGCCTCTTCAATACGTGGAATTTTTCATGGTACATTTGAAATGACTTTCATATTTCACTAATAGAAAAAAAAACCATCAAAATCTTGCACCAATATAACGTTTTTAACAGACAGACACATTAAAATAAAAGATTTTTGAGTCATGTACCTACCGATGGGTACTTTGGCGGTGAAAACCTCTTCTCCTTAAGGGGCTACCCGAGGTTTCCATCGATTTTTGTCAAGTTTTGAATCGTATCTCCTACTTTTGCACTACAGATAGAAGTATAAATCAAACGGTTATCGGTTCTTCAATCTTTTATCTCCATTTTGGTCTACCGGATTTTGAAACAAATGAATACTTAATTTTGTATGATCATTTTAAACATTGTCTAAATAACACTTATTTTGTATCTCTATTGACGTGAAAGATCTAACACATACGAAATCTACATATTTGGGTTCGTCTGTGACTTCCCTAAAACTGGTCTAGGGTTTTCATTTTAAACCAATTAACACAAAAGTTATGGCTAGAAACCGGTTTTTTGGCCTAAAATTGTTCAGCTTTGATGCCAAATATCTCGAAAACAATGAACTTTGAAGTAAATATGGGATACTATATTGCTTAAAGCCGTTGTTGTTAACAAAATAAGCTACAAAAAGCCTAAGAAAACTAAGAGATTCAGATCGAAGGTACGATCCCAGACGCCAATTATGGGAGCCCCTTAAGATTAAGCAATATGTCAAATGTAGCTACGAGTATATTGTCTGCGCCTAGTTAACTAGGACTGTTCTGAGGCCGCGCCAGCGACGAGCGGCAGTTCATACATTCGAGAGACTTTCAAATAAATCGTTATGACTTTGACTGCGACTTCAATGTATGGGCAGCAATGCAACGGCCGCTCGTCGCCCCGCTGCCCGCTGGCGTCCAGGCCGCGGCCTAAAGATTGTCACAAAGAAATTCGGAGCAAAATCTTCGTTTGTTGTTTAGTAGTAAAAACAAAGCAATTCTCGATACGTTCAGTTTAGTAATCTAAAATCTTAAAACGCTTTGAAAATCGAACCTAAACAAACTGTATCCATTGCCTCGATAGCAAGACTCGTAGGCACAGTCAAAGTGTCACATGCAATATAATAACTACAAACAAACATCTTACCTAGAAAATTAAAATAGCACCATTCAGTATAATTACGTCTATACAAATATTGTATAATATGATTTTTATTTCGTACTAGATCCACTTGGTTCAGCTCGCACGCTTTATTTTGAAAAGATTGGAGGATAAGCAGCCAGTCGTCAGAGAAACTTTTTACATAATTCCCTGCAGCATACTGTTACAGGGCAGCCTCCGTGGAGCTTGAAGAAAACTCTTGTATACACCCAAGCAGTTTATTATACCAATTACGACACTGCACAACTTATACTTAGAAACACTTAAAATCTTTACATCAAAATTAAATTACGACTAACTTATTTTTCGTTAATGTATAGGGTTTTATACAGTCATAATGCTGTCGATGCTTTACCTACATTAGGCAATATTTGCGTGTAAGCAAAACAGTTATGCGTGTATATAACAATACGGTCGAAACGCATGAAACATGATTCATAGTTATTTTAAATTAATATTAATTGTTGTAATTGTAAGCATAATGCCCAATTAATATAAAACTCATATAATAACCACTTTTGCTCAAACGTTAAACTGAACGAAAACGAATTGCATATTATTCTACAAAATGATTGTTGTAAGCATAATGCCCAATTAATATAAAACTCATTTAATAACCACTTTTGCTTAAACGTTAAACTGAACGAAAACGAATAGCATAGTATTCTACAAAATGATAACACATTTTTATTTTGCATCAGGCAATTATGACGGCTGATCATTATGTTTTATGGAATAATGCAAATTGATATCAGTGTGTTTATATGCAACTCAACTATTTATGTGGGTAGAAATTTAGTTAATACGTTTTTATACTACATGAAATTAACATTTGTTTTGATACCAATCACTACACAAGTACGTACACACCCACATTTCAAAGTTATTCCCCGGTTAAGATGCTGTGTACAATACACCCTTTGTGCCCGAAGCTTATCGGAAAAGTCGGAGAGCTCCTCGAGACGATCCTATTACTAATGTTCGCCCATTGTTTCCACACCAACGAACTTTGGCGCCAACTTAAAAATTGAAAACGGAACTTACACAATTAAATACAGAAACTATTGTTCTTCGAAATCTACTTGATTAGAAGGAATGCCACTTAAGTTAATAGGTAACTTACGTGATTGGAAATATAAATTTTTGAAGCCAGTAATTTTCTGGGACTTTTTTTATAGGATTGATTTTGTCCATTTAGTCTATGAGAGAGGCCTGTACACAACTGTGTCATAAATTTGAGATCAAGCACATTCGACGTACCTAGTCAAACTGTAATAATTTACTTTAAAAACAAAGATTTAACCGATTTCAATTTAGTACTCCGCCAAGCCACGAGAACATTTCCAATTTTTTTTTACAATTTACCTCATGAACTGATTTCTGCTAGCAAATGCATTGATTACTATAGAAAAAAACCGAATCGCTGTATGTGTGCCGATAATATTTGAGGACTTCCATAGATTCCGCAAGATCATCACCAATGGCACTTCATTAGTTCCTATTTCAACGGAATCTTATCAGTACCTGTGACGTACTTTTGCACTTTTAAGTAGATAATTGAGGAATTCGATAACTCATCTGTGGCCTTCATCATCAATTCCTCGCCACCAAATTTATGATTACGGATGTAAATACACGAGTTATAATAGAAAATACCAAAATCACTACACGCGTGCCTAATAAAATTGAGGAGTTTTCTCAATTCCTCATGGATCCCATCATCTAACTGAATTTTTGAAAAACATGGGACCCACCTGGAAGTATATACATACGAACCCAAAAAAAAATTCGAATCGGTTCATCAATGGCGGAGTTCCGAGGTAACAAACATTGAAAATAATAAAAAAATATATACAGCCGAATTGAGAACCTCCTCCTTTTTTTTGAAGTCGGTTAAAAAATATGATACTAACTACATTTACTTGTCCTTGTCATGTCGTTCTGCCACTTCAATAGATACGTCAATACAATACTTTGTAGTCCCTTTTATTGGACTTTCATGTCCATTAACGTTATTTAATGGTATGTCAATTTTTTCCAACCACTCAAAGTTTTTAATATGTCGTAAACTATAAAAGTCTCGTTAATCTTTCGCTTACAATAGAAACAATTGTGTCTTATGTTCTTTACAATATGGTTCATAATGTAACAGCATCAATTTCAACACAGGTAATGGCGTTTTGGTAGGTGCAAGTACTGCACCTCGTTAATTGTGCTAGCTTACACATTATGGCTCGCTACTTGCAGTTTTATGACCATAAACTTAAGGTCCATTTTGTGGAGTCGATGTATTTTATAGTGGTAGATGTAAGATGGTATTTCGGACGACAAGTTCTGAGTGCGACTGTCTTAGTAGCAGGCTTTATGTCTCCGCGAAGCTGCTTAACGCGTCCTCCCAGTAAAATGCTTTCCTGGTAGATTTCTGGTTACTCTCTGAACACAAAAATGACATTGTTTCGTAGTTGTGTAGAAACAATACAGATATTACGTAAAAGCAGAATGACCAGATTTTCAATTTGGGCTGAAGTTGTGGTCCAGGGGGGCTAGCACAACTGACGCCGCGCCGCGACGCGAGTCGAGAAGGATCTACCATCCTCGTTCTAATTTGCACGGTGTGAGTGTGACAGGGGACGCTCAGTCGCGCGACAAGCGGCTTGTCAGCAAGTTGTGCTAGACGTGCAGCTTGCTTCGAATGATCGTAACAGTGCGAGAGCGTGTCGCGCTGAACAAATTAGATTTGTAATTAATTTTATGTCCTTGTGTATTCAGGGACCCATGAAGCTTAATTTGCTTACCTAGACTAAATAGACACCACCTATTTAGCCTTAAATGATCCAACTCACAAATTTCAAGCAAAAAGGATCACGAAATTACCTGAAACAAAAATAAAATATTGGTTAGGTTTGTTTTCACACTGAAAATGAAGTAAAATAAGTTATTGAGGTATGATTTTTTTAGCACTCTGTTGACATTTTTTTATAC
The DNA here is from genome assembly GCA_945867215.1 of Epinotia demarniana. Classification (NCBI taxonomy): domain Eukaryota; kingdom Metazoa; phylum Arthropoda; class Insecta; order Lepidoptera; family Tortricidae; genus Epinotia; species Epinotia demarniana. The sequence continues at coordinate 13,659,095 of OX244260.1, read as the reverse complement.
CTGTACTTTAGATAATTAATATTATTGTATCAATATTCTAGTCATAACATTGCAAGCTTTTTGATTCCAGTGTACACGCTTTATTGGCAGGATCGATAATGTTTTCACTCAATTGGCCGCCGGTCGTCTAAAAATGCCCTTGTTAATTGGGTCAGCGGACAGTGAGTCTCATTTAATTACCGAAAAGATTAAATTTTCCGTGTCACAGAGTTACGGTTTTCATATGCAAATGAATGCGACGAGAGACATGACAGCGGTGTGTGGCAACTCGGGACACACCACAATCGGGGTTGTAGTCAAGATCTCATTTCAGTTCATCGGTTTCACATTGCAATCGCATTTCGTGTTTTGCTTGCTCGTCTGACAGTTTAGCCCAACGCGCGTGGAAGCGCGGACGTGGAACTCATTAGGTAAGATGCAGTTGGAATGTGTACTTATATTGTATTTAAATAACCAAAATCCTTTCATTATTCGTTCAAGTAACCAAGGATGTACATCAAGGTATTATTTTTTGTGATGTTTAAATAAGTAAGAGTACCACATAACTTAAGCCTAGTAGGTATCATATGAATAAGGACATACATTGTAAACAAAAAAAGCTGTGAAAGTTGTTCAGAATAGCATTCTAAAAAAAGAAAAACCTAGAAAGATATTAAAATGTACGTAGAGTTAATAATAGTTTTTTGTTTTGTTAAGCATTTTACCTGTGTGTCACGAACCAACCGCAATGTTTGTTTAGTCTCCATATCAATCCGCGCGACGCGGCTTAATCTGCATCCACGATAATAAAAACAAATCCACCAACCACCGTATATAAATGAGTAATTATTCCTTTTGACTAACACCGAGTGTGCCGAGATATGTTTATCTAGTTTACATGATAGATAATTGAAATGCAACAAATTCGACACATGAAGAGGAAGGAAATATGATTGAAAACCAGAAATAATGTAATTTGTAGTCTAAGCTGAAAATGTAATATGAAACATTTTTTACGTTTTCAGAAAGCAGAGAAAACATTGTCTCTCAAAATATACATAGAAAATTCAAGACGCAGCAACCTTTACAATGGTAAGTATGAAATAACATAAAACGATATTAATCTAAGTATTTCAAAATATTTCACTCATCTGAAAAATTTCATCTGCTTGAAATAGTTAAAACTCACGTCAACGCAAAACTCAGCACTAAAAAACCTTTTTTAAAGCAAAGTTGGGAACTCTCAAAGCCTTGTATTGTTAAATAGAGGCAAACTCCGTTGTAACCCATTTACGGTTGTTCAAAAACAATCGCGAACTCAAGTGTCTGAGGTTAGTGCAGTGTCCTGCCCGGAGAGGACAGTAAACACGACTGTACGCGGTACTACTGGTGTGAGATGGACAGAATAACTTATAAGTCCTATTTTCATTTATATGTCGTTTTTACCGACGTTTACCTGCTTATATCTCAAAGCAAGTATACTTGCATAAGGCTTAATCTGATTATGTTTATGCTAGGTAAATATAAACAGAATCACTATGACAAACCTGGCAAAATGTTCTTCGAATAGAAAACAATAAATATCATTAACTTAATAAATGAAAAGCGTTGAGAAAATCTGTTACAAGTTATAATATAGAGGGGAACTAGAACTACGATACATACTTGATTAATTGGGAAAAAGGATTTATTCTGATAATGAAAATCAAAAACGTGTGGACTATCCCTAGAATTACACTTTCATAGCGCGATCATTATAGGTACCTAATTATTTTGTAGTCAAGTATTTATTTGTTAGTTATTAGTAATTACGTTTAATGAACTGCAAAAATAAAAGAATACGGTTTTCAAAAGGCAAGGTTGATAACATATAGATTATTATGCTCGTATTCACTTAAAACTTTTTCATAACACACTAATATTCATGAGATTTAGCCGTTAATGACGATAATATATATATAAATATTTATAATTTCATCTCACCGAAACTGTCTCGAAGAAAAATCGAGAACCACCATTAGAAGTGTCAACGTTTCGAGTAAAGTGCACTCCGAGTAGCGAATGAAAGTTTCCCCGCGTTTCATTTGTTTTCCCGAGCCGTTGCGGCGTATATTTGATTTATTATTGTTGATAGCGCGCGCGGAGTTTATGCGATTCGCAATTTCGATGCGATTTTCAAACAGATTTTGGATTCTGCACTCACTTTAGAAGTTTGATGTCTTTGTTTATTTGCATAGGTGGTTAGATATACACTGAGCGAACTATATAAGTTCTAATTTAATTATGCACATTATTACCAATGTGTTTAATGTTTTATGAATGCTTCAAATGACGCCAATAATTAAATAAAGGAACAAGGAAAAGCCATCGTCAAATCAGTAACACTAATAAAACTAATGGTAAATTAGAATAATATTCCGTTCATTGCAATACTCGCTTAAAACTGAAAATTATTTAAAGGGCTCCTGGTATTGACACGCAATTCCAATAAATATTAAATTGCGTCATAAAACGGAATTACCGTAATTACCAACGGTTTATCTTAATTAACATCGACGAATGTCATTGTCTTCGGAATGGTCAGTAAATTTGCATATTGATGCGAGGATTTACTAGCTTATGTTATGACAGCCTTATTAGCACTGTACCAATGTATATTTATTGTAGGTATCTATTATAAGTAAAATAATTATGTTGCGGATAGACTCTTATTTAACTATTCTCAGATAATAACTGCGACAGCAAATATCAATTGGTATCACAACAGACCGAAACATAATCGTCATATTGTTGTTCAGTTGTGCCCATCAGATAGATATTCGATTAAAAAAACTAGCATCATAAAAACATTTTAATTTCGTCATCTGCACCACTATCATGGGACGGCTATGACTATGACATACGCTTGATTTTTCTCGCACTAAACCTCTTGTTCTTAGTGTTCTAATAAGAGAGAGAGACGGATAGTGCGAGAAAAATCGAGAGATCTCGCGCGCCGTCGCGCCGTGATAGCCGCGCAGGCAGAGTAGAAATAAAAATGAATTCTGAAGTTTATTATCCAACATTTTAGTACATTATAAATTTAATTGGCTAAAATCATAAGTAGGTACTTTACCCCACCCTTATTAAAATAAAACCTTGAGATAATGAGAAGTTTCATTCGCAGAACGAAGCATCGTCTGTCGCGCTGTCATGTTTGTCATAACTCATACTTCATGCGGCTACTGCCACCGGCGGTGTAAGATAATAAAACAATGATTTATGGAGCAATTGACTTTTAAAGACAGTATAATGAGAACGATATAAAAATTAAGAAATAAGGTATTATGTATACGGTTTAAAAAAATACGCCACGTTATGAAAAAAAATGCAGGTCACAAAGTCTTTTCATACGTCGGCAAAACTATTTTGGCATATCGGACATTTATTATCGTGTTAGTTGTATACTTGTAAGCTCAACAAAATGTGAACTTTGTTAGGAACAAAAATAACCATAAATAATCCCCAAGGGTACCTTTCCGCTAATATATCACTTATGGATTGTGTATGGCATTTTGCTTCCGATAATCCATAAATAACAGCCATATTTTTACCACTTAAAAATATGTTAGCGCTTATCCACATCCTTTGAAGCCGACATCATAACAGAACGAGCCCAAACGAGTGTAAAACAACCAACCAGGGGGAACCCTCAACATACCGCCAATTCCCTTTTAAAGATACAAAACTAAATAGAAAAGGGAAGCAGGGTAGTTCAATGCAAACTGGAAATGCATGTTGCCATAAATACTCCGCGAGATGCATTGACAAATTTACGTTTTCGTCCCCAGCACAGGAACTAGATCCTAATTGCGTATACCGTAAGGTGGATATTTAAATGATTAGTATTTACAGATGGTAATGAAGCTTGATGTTTTTCGGTAGCTTTTAAATAGACGTTGAAAGAAGTCGACAGGCAGCTATCAAGATGTCCTAATAGGCGTGTACGCCAGAAATAATTTACAAATTGCGTCGTTGTCGGGAACCTTTCGTCTCGAACTGCGTTCGTTGCTTTTTGAGGTTATTTCTGGTCTCTTCATTATTCAATCTGGCAAACTGTAATCGATTTTCTTATAGAAGGAGCTAGGTACTTATATTTGTTATGGTTTAGTTTTGGAATGGGGTTCTTTAATCGTATGTTGCATTTCTGCTTTAATATTATACGAGTTGCTTGCGCGGCTAAACAGCGGAAACATTATTTCGTATATTTTCATATGTCCCTATAATTCCTATTACACTTTGCAGTGTGCAGAGTTGAAGTGCAAGATTTCGACATAGCATCCAAAGTGGTTCACTATCCTTGGATAAATTTACACGACTCTTGTGGGGACCTACTTGACGCTCCTTTGTACTGCAGAGCACTATCGCGGTGGTACAAACGACGAGCGAGAACCAGATGCGCATTTCAAGGCCGGTATTCAGGCTGGACTGAAAATTAATATCCATATCATGATAACCTATTTTAAGAATCTAAATTACAAATCTGATAGAAGATGAACCTGGGTATCAATTAAAATCAAAATCAATTATTTATTCTGCAAATAGGCCACAAGGGCACTTTTACCACCAAGTGGAACAATAAAAAATGAAATAGACTGCATCATGACAAATAAACCAATATTATTTGCAAATGTTGAAGTAGTGCACCAACTAATCTTCAATACAGACCACATACTACTAAGATGACAAATATATATACAACAACACCAAAGAAATCAAGGAAAAGTCTACAACTAGCAAACATATCACATTACAACTTCCAACCCCAGAGAACTTAACAGAAAGAAAATAAAAGAAATGCATCCTTGTTGAAGCTAAAAATAATAATAAGAAAACAATCAGAAAACTCAAATGGAAGTGGGCCGGTCGGACAGAGTGGTGCCCAAGACAACATAAAGGAAAAAGAGACAGACAATGTCGCACGTCACATTGTTAGGCCAGCAGGTGCAACTTCGATGAGAAAAGCGCACGATCGCAAATTTTGCATGTCCCTAGGGGAGGCCTATGCTGTAAAGCAAAACCAAATATAAACAGAAGAATAGTTAAACACCAATATACATATAATCATGAAAAACATATATATGTATGTTTGGTTTAATAGAGGCTATATTATAATTCAGGGTGGCCTCACACTGAACGGAGTTAAGTCACTGAGTCATAATCTAAATCATTCAGAGCAAATAAAACACTTAGTGCAAAAATTCTACCTAATGGATTACCTTATTTTGCTACTGGGTGAGATTGAGTTGGTAGACACAATCTCTTCTTCATAAAACTTAACAAACATCTGTTTACTAAACTACATGTTATATCCCTTTCACGCAAACAGAAATGTGACAGACAAACGAATTTTAACGGCATTTCAGCTTAAGGGGCTCCCATACGCCAATGACCTTTCGATCTGAATCCCTTGGTTTTCGTATGTTTTTTGTAGCTTATTATATTAACGACAACGGCTTTAAGCAATATAGTGTCCATATTTACTTCAAAATTCATTGTTTTCGAGATATTTGGCACCAAAGTTGAACAATTTTAGGCCAAAAAACCAGTTTTCTGGCCATAACGTTTGTGTTAATTGGTTTAAAATGAAAACCCTGGACCAGTTTTTAGAGACGTCACAGACGAACCCAAATATGTAGATTTCGTATATGTTAGATCTTTCACTTCAATAGAGATACAAAATAAGTGTTATTTAGACAATGTTTAAAAAAATCATACAAAATTAAGTATTCATTTCTTTCCAAATCCGGTGGACCAAAACGGAGATAAAAGAAGAACCTTTACAGTTTGATAAATTTATACTTCTATCTGTAGTGCAAAAGTAGGAGATACGATTCAAAACTTGTCAAAAATCAATGAAAACTTCGGGTAGCCCCTTAAATACATTTGATGAAAGTTTATGAATAAATTAAAACCGGCTTGTATGTATGGGTAAAACTATTATATAGGCTGGTTTGGGCGCTCCGCCACTGGTATATCACTTGAACCAAGACCAAATTGATTTTATGTAAAGAAAATCATCATCCTCCTAGCGTTATTCCCGTGTAGTGCCCCTAATGGAGCCCGGGGTCCGCTTTGACACCTAATCCCAAGATTTGGCATTGGCACTAGTTTTACGAAAGCGACTGCCATCTGACCTTCCAACTCAGAGGGAAAACTAGACCTTATTGGGATTAGACCGGTTTCCTCACGATGTTTTCCTTCACCGAAAAGCTAACGGTAAATATTCCGTACATAAGTTCCGAAAAACTCATTGGTACGAGCCGGGATTCGAACCCACGACCGCCACTTGACAGCCGCATGCCTGAACCACTAGGCTACCGTAGCTCTCTATGTAAATGAAAAAAAAAATGTAAAGAAAATCGTAACCGAGAAATTAATGTCAAATGCCGTCATCTTGTAACAAGTGCGAGTCGGATTCGCACACGAAGGGTTCCGTACCATTAATAAAAACGATAAAAAAACAGTGTTATATGGGAGCCCCCTTAAAAGTCTTTGTTTTATTCTGTATTTAAGTATTTTTTATGTGGTGGCAACAGAAATACATCATCTGTAAAAATTTCAAGTGACAGACGGACAGCGGAGTCTTAGTAATACTTACTCCTCTGGTGCAGCGACCCAAGGTGGGTCTTGGCCTCCAACACGACTGCTCGCCACTGATCCCGGTCCTGTGCAGTTTCCCGCCAGCCATATCCGCCCGGCGATATCTAGGCCGACCGAATAGTAATATGGTCCCGTTATTTACCCTTTGGGTACGGAACCCTAAAAACGGAACAAGCATGCTGATGTGTACAATTCGGTCACCTATTATGGGATTAAAAAAATAATACACATTAATAACTTGGAGCAATTCATGATTTCGCGCTTACCTATATTGATTGTTATCCAAGTTTTCTCTCACCATTTAGTAGGAGCAAATCTTGAATTAAGGGGATGCCTTGAAACGAGTCGATTCGCGTTAGACTTATTAAGTACGAGAAAAAGAGATGCACCTCTGTTCGGAATGGTATTTTCGGCCAAAATTCGATAAAAACGTAACTAAGTACGTGAAGTTTAAATCATATTTTATTTCATTGAGTGGGATTTTAAAAGAGGTAAACAACTTTATTCTGTAGTAAAATAATGTTGTGTTTGAGTAGGCTGGCTTCAAAAAAGGAAAATAAAAAAACCAACTTTACATTGCTTTCTATCGAGGTTTTGTTAAGAAATTATGGATAATTTCGATTTAAGAATGAAAATCAGTTCGTATTGTTTCCTAAATAATCTAGGTCGGACAGCATTTTAACGAACTCCATATTTTCCAATTAACGCACTTTCTAGCAGCTAGCCAAAACAATGACGCGTAGTTTCAGTGTCTAAGAGGCAACCGGATGGCTCGCGTCATTGCTCTGAATGATCCGTTTCCAAAAAAAAAACAAAGTTGCAGGAAGTCAAACAGAAGTTTCAAACTTTTATGCGAATGCGGCAATCCGTAAAATTATCTATTCATACCCTTCTCTTTGGGTTCATTAAGAGTAACTTTTTTCACACAAAAAGCAGGGTTAAGTCTGACACAGTGAAAGTATCATAATAAATAAATAAATATTCGCGGACAATGTTACACAAATCGACCTAATCCTAAACTAAGCAAAGCTTGTACGATTGGTACTAGACGACGATAAACATACGTACAAAGATAAATACATACTTGATACATAGAAAACATCCATGACTCAGAAACAAATATTCGTGCTCATCACACAAATAGCTGCCGTTACCGGGATTCGAACCTGGGACCTCTGGCTTCGTACGCGGGATCACTACCAGCTAGTAATAGTAGTGATAATATTCTCACTTCATGTCAATTACTTCCCTCAATACTTTAAGTGCCACGGTAGGCGGGCGTTCTGCTTGTCCGTTGTTTTTTCTACAGAGCCGGAAACTTATGGAACCGAAGTACTAGAAAAATGTTGGCACCGAATATGTACATCATTTCTAGACGTTGCGTATAACATAACTGATGTTTACTGTTGGCAGCACTAATTCAAAGTAATTACTCTGATTTTGAAAGTCATAACACTGAATGTCAGACTTATATTGTGAATCTGACCACCTTACCAGTTTCCGAAAAGTTTGTGTAAGTCAAAGAAGTTTGGTTCAAAATTATTGTTCGGCAATTAAGGATTAGTGTCCGTGGAGCCGTAGAGTAAGTTTCTGGTGCAATTTGTCATTTCCGCCGGAGCAAAGCATAGGTAAAAGTTTATTTGAATAAATTGTACCTACTTTTTTCTGTAATTTAATTGATTATATAACTATTGATCGTAGGTGCATACTAGATTGACGACATGGCATCAACATTTTTTAAGTTGTTCTTGACATTGATAAGGCCGCAAAAAAACTTAAAAAAAATCAGAAGTGCTTAAATTTTCTACGTGCCGAATTTGTTCACAATTTGTGCACTACAGCTGTATTTTGGCTTTTATAATATACTTAAGTGTCTATAAACAATACCAAAAACCGTAACAAGCTTCAAGCAGACAGCCGTCACCCCGTCACGATACTAATTTCATCTCGATTTAATAATAAATACGGTGTCAAATTGTCTGTCTGTCAGAGTGACGTGGAATTGCTTTCTCGTGAACAATGCGATGGGGCGGCTCGCGCGTCATAATCTGCGAAATGTTACTGTGTACTCACGGGTCTGGAGGAATGTTAATAATATTGACTATATTGTTAAGTACAGTACGCCACACATACGTTTGCATCTGTGATGTTACTGTTAGCTACTATTAGTAGCGTTGCAAAGGCACCAGAGGGGCTTGAAGGGTGTATGTGAGGCGACTTCATTTTGTTCCATACTATGCGACAGAGATGTTAAGACTTTTCAAAAACTCTAATAGTCATCAAAGCTCTCAACGGGCTTCCCAGAAACTCTCAATTCTTTAAAAAAAACAGTTACCAATGCACACAACACACATAACATAATGTTACTATTTAGGTACTGTTGTAGTTGACAACACATTACAATATTAGTACCTAGGAGAAAAAGTCTTCATATGTTCCGTATCACGTCTAAATTTGTTAAATGCTCCATAATAATACCACTTGCGCACTAAGCGGTACGGAATCTGTAAATCTGTATGCGGTATTTTGTACTTAACCGAGAGCTGTTGTAGGTATTTGCACAGTAGTATTTTAAGCGGGGCGGTGTATATTATCTATAGAAGAAGGATTCAAAATTAAATTCATATATCCTCTAGCCGCCCGCCTTTTAAAAGGCCGTGTCAATTGCTGAAAATTAAAATACATTCCATTTAAAAGAAACTCAAACTCACTGTTTGTTTTTGCGTGCTGGGCGGCTAGAGGAAGACGAGATTGTCAACTCAATGAAAGACTGAACTCAAAACAAATTTAAGAAACTACCTATGGATGTATATATTCAAAATAAACTATTACTAGGTTTTGCTTTTAAGTGCTTAAACATGATATAACAAAATTTTATTTTTCGCATTTCCTGAAGGATGTAACCATGTGTAAGATTCGTGAAGGATCCACCAGAATATACATTTGCACACATCTACATAATTTAAGGCCTGAGCTTCAAACTAGGTACACTACATTTATTCTTTTGACTGTGAATACCATGTAAAATGTCTGGAACATAGACATGACTTGGGTAATTTCGTAAAATCAGTCAGTTTCCTAGTAACTCAAGTAAAAAAATACACATGATATATTGTAACAACGAAAAATACCTCGTACATATAAATACACTAAATAAATTTTAAGTCATAAACAGTGATCATAACTTGTGTAGCATTTTTGGTGCAGCGTAGTGTTGTTAACGAAGTTGGTATAATGAATTTCAATCCTAATGCTTAATTCGCGTTAATAACGTTAATATTAACCTTAATTAACAATATTGTCTATAACCATTCAGTTAACAACACTACGCTTCACCAAAAATGCTACAAGTTACGATCACTAGTCATAAACAAGTGAGAAACATTAACATAAACATATGACGTGAAAAACGATGATTATAAAAAAATACGATAAAACGAAAACTACAAATTGATATTTGGGAATATTTCTGAACTATGATATTTATTTCAGGAATAATAATATAACATTTCACACATTACTTGGGACTTAGACTATACGTGTAGCGACACCTATCCGCGGAAGCGCGAATCAATTCCTGCGTTGCTTCTCCTATTCCTTCAGGAACTCGCGAGAGTCATAATATCCCGTAAGACGGCGCCACTTGCCTTATCGTTTACACTGTAAGAGTAGGTATGTTGTGACTTGTTTTGTTTTGTTTTCGTACGAGTACCTCATAGTCATAGCTAACCTTAAACATTGGAGGTTTGCTGAATTATCCGGCATGACTGTAGATCTACAATTTTTCCATTACTGATTTATTTGTTACATACTCGTACTAGATTTAGCACGCAATTTCGTCTGTGACAATTTCACGCGAACTACCACCCCCAATTGTAAACCGTCAAGGAATAAATGAGTTCATTACAAATTAATCGGCTCTGTTATGAATTGTGATGATTATTAGAGATATTTATAATGTAGGTATACATAGAGTTGCCAATTTTGCATACCCCTAAATTGCTCGTGGCAACTGTAAATTTCTCAAATAGTGTATGTGTAACAGTGTAACTTCTTACTTTAGCCAACCCTAGCGGCTGTTCAAATTAAATTCAAATGAATTAAACAGGCAATTATTATTGCATCGCCCGCAATAATTTTCTTACCTAACTTCGATCTACAATTATTCAAAGGCTTACCTTCAATCACCTACACAATCAGATTACCAAAATTTAACTTTCGCACGTCGCAAACTTTACGAAATCCTTTTGAAATAACTTTCAAGTCTGTCTTTTTTCGAGTTCGAGCCATGATCACGTTCGCACGCCACTTGATTAGAATTCACGTCTGCGTCGTGACAGTGACAACTGTGTCACAACGCGCTACGGCTCGTGCCACGGCTAGACCGCATAAGTGACAAGCGTCTAAGCACGGTTATTAGCCCAAGCACTTTATTCTCATTAGTATAGAAAAAAATGGAAATTTGGAAATAATTCATAATAGCAGTTGTTTTGTGTGTTACTGATATATTATCATTTTAGTAATTACTTAGACTCAAAATCCGACAAAATATTAGTCATAAAAAAACGATATTGAACCAATTAATGAAAAAAGAGGAAAAATATTAATACATATTTTAATTTTTGTTTTTGTTAATTTACAGGAGCTCTTCAAGAATAATAAATAAATCACACAAAAAACATAATAGATGTGTCATTTATTTTTAGTTTATTTACTTCCCGATGGAAATTTTGGTGGATTCTTGGATGAGGCATCTTAGAATAACATTTGTAAATTGAACAAACAAAAAAATCGCTGTTATAAATTAATGTTTGAAAAAAACGTAATTTTTTCTGGGGTATCACGAGACGGCGCGCGAGCTCCCTCGATTTTTCTCGCACTATCCGTCTCTCCCTTATTAGAACACTTAGAACAAGAGGTATAGTGCGAGAGAAATCGAGAGTATGTCGCGGCCGTCTCATGATAGACGTGCTGCAGTCATCGCTGGCGGTGTCATATTATTTCGTCGCATTAGAAGTATTCCGTCATTATCTGTAGTCTTTCGTTTTCTTCGCAGACCCTTCTGCTATCTTATATGTGCCCGCGTTTTTATTCACTAGTCAGAATATTGTTTTGTGCCAGAAATGTGTCTAAAGATATGGAACCACTAATATTGCCAATCGGTCTAAACAATCTTAAAGTAATCATAAAAATCTGTCCTCTATAATGTCACAACACACGCATTGAAAAAAGAGCTGACCACTAATCACTCGCATTATATAAATTCGACACTTTTACATATACAAGAAGCTATGTGTTAAAACTTACTAAGCAAACAACCACGACGCATTGCCAATGAGCATAAAAAATTAAACTCGCTTCCATTTCTGCGCCCGCTTCCGCTAGGTCTAATCCCTTGTCCCGACACAAAAACTTGGTGAGAGGAATACGAACGATCAGTCGGTGGTCGTCTCGATTCGTGAGTTCATTTCCACATGATGGTGTTCTTCAAAGTTCCGACTAATCATTCAGTGGACACGCACAGCGCACCGCCACATAATGATTGCGTGGAAAGCATTGTAATGCGTATTTAGTGATTTCTGGATTCCGGTACTAAAATACGAACAAGTAGGTCTGGAGTGAATACTACCATGCTAATTTTATTAATGCAAAAGTAACTCTGCATGTCTGTAACATCTTTTTACACCCATATTATTGTACCTACTAATAAAATATTTGAATAGCGAAAATATCTGTCCATTACCATTTCACGCTTAAACTCCTCCTGAACCAACCTGTGATGTGGCATCTAGAAAGCTTAGGGATTGATACATACTTCTTTATTTTTTCCTCTCCTCCTATGGCAAGAAGGGGATTTGACACGGACCGTCTAAGTTACCCGAAAATGTTTATGGTTGAATTGATATCTAGATAATTATTACAAATATTTATAAATCTGCATCAAATCAACACTACATGTGCACGTAAAGAACGTATAACAATGGGTCCCAGCATGCATTGGGGTTATTTTAATGTGATTGCCGCGAGCCGCATCCCCCGTCTCGGGTACTGTCGCGTTACTGCATTAATAATGCATCCCTCACTGGAAATAGGGGCGGGTAGGATTAACAGCAATTTTGAAAGTTGGTAGTCATACTAAATATGTTTGACGTAACATGTTTTTTAAACATTGTTACATAATAGTTGCTTTTATAATTGTCAAGAATATGAAATATAAAGATGATAAAGGACAAGGGACATTTACAGGATCTATTCCAGAAAAGTATTTATATTTTATAATGGGCGCGCGCGCGTTCATGTAAGTTGCGTTTGACGTGGCGTGCGCGAAGAGGGCGCACATATACGAAATCGATTCCAATTCAAAACCTTTGTGAAATAAATCATAGTTATAAATCCTAGGTAAAGTGTAGGTACGTAAACCACTGTATACACCTTTTTTCTAGAATGCCAAGTCGAAATTAAACGTACAGGACCAATATTCGGGCTGTTGACACGCAAAGCAAATATTCATATTGCTACTTTTGTGACGTAGATCAAACCAAATGGCGATCGATTTAACCAAGATGCCCTGCGTACGAAGTTGACGGTCCTGGATTTGAATCCCGGTATGGGCAAATTTTCGTGTCATGAGCGTTAATATCTGTTTCTAGGTCTTGGATTACTTCTATTTATTTAAATAATTACATAATGTAAAAAAAAGACCGGGTTGCACTCCGGGAGTACCGGCAGAAGTGAAAACTTAATAATTGTAATTTTGCAAAAAAAAATCCCTTCCTTCCCGCTCCCTCCCCCTGCGAGCCAATATATCTAATAACAACCTTATTAGTAGCACGCTACAGTTTAACTTAACTCAACAAAATTGATGAAGGAGACGATGAAATAAGATACCAATTTGCTTTTGCAATTGCCAAATATTTTTCAAGGCTTTATCTCTTTAGAAATAACGTCCAAATTCGAACTATTCGAACTTACTTAATTCAGCAAAATTGATGAAGGAGACTATGAAATGAAATACCAATTTGTTTTTGGTATTGCCAAATATTTATTAAAGCTTTTATCTCTTTAGGAATAACGTCCAAATTCGAACTATTCGAATTTGCTCAATAGCAAACGGTAAAGGAGGCGTGGACAAAATTACAAATTTATTTGCAGAATATGCAATTGCAAAAAGTGTTTAACGGCTACTCTTACGAATAGTGTTCAGTTTTGAATGAAGTCGAATCGGCTAACAGAAAAATATAAAAGGTTGATAAAACAAAAAGAATTCGCATTTGCAAAATGTGTTACGACCTTTTATACTGTTAACAATGAAGTACAAATTAGAACTATGTGCCCCTAGTCAAACCCCCGTTTCCTTGGGATTAGGTGTCATGGATTATTTCAATAAAATAGCGGCAATATATGCTAGTAATAATATCGTAGAGTGGAGACGGGTTTTCTATAGGTAAGTTTATGAATACAAAGTCACGCCTGTAGGCCTCCAAGTTGTAGACGGCGGTGTCAGCGCTCATCAGCCGGGCCAGCCGTGTGTCACAATGGAAAACGCTCGCTTCGTAACTAATTATTTCGCTGCATTTAGGTATTCCCTTTGCTTCATCAAAGTCTGTGAAAATATTGTAATATCCGGCTGTCATGGTAAGCTTTATTGACATTATGCCGTGTTTTAAACTGAACTGCCAATGCCACCTATCTTTGGAGCTTTTGTGATTAAAGTGGCCCGAAATTTGCGTTTAAGTATTGCGTGCATTTACAACTTTGTAATTTAATTGGATTTTTTTAATACGACATTATTTCACATTATAATGTAACGTTCCTCTGTCGACAACTAAATTCTATTCTGCTGTACTATCTCATTACATTTCATTTGGTGAGATATGTCGATCTCATTAAAACTTGTTGGATGCCACCTATAAAAATAAAAACATACTTAATATACTCGTACCTATACACGTAAATGTAGATATTTAAGTAGGCACTACTTTAAAACGTACTTTTTGATATCTTCAATTGGATAATATCTTATGTATGCATACTTATCCATATCCATCCATACTATTATTATAAATGCAAAAGTGTGTCTGTCTGTCTGTTACCTATTCACGGTTAAACCGCTGAACCGATTTGGATGAGATTTGGTATAGAGATAGTTTGAGTTCTGGGGAAGGACATATCATAGTTATTATCCCGGAAATCATCCCGTAAGGGGGTGAAATAGGGGGTGAAAGTTTGTATGGATCTACGATATAACCGAGTTCCACGCGAACGGAGTCGCGGGCAGAAGCTAGTGTACCTATAAGTAATATAAGTAGGTATTTAAAAAAAATATTTGTGAGGCATCTGTCTAGATCGTGAAAACATCACTAACAATACCACAAACTAATTTTGTAGTAAAAACTAAAATTTTAATTAAATGCCATTATATTTATGCGCTAGGAGCGTGACTAGCACTAATCCTATGCAGCGTGTATCACGATCCCACTGCAACCCTTAGAACCATTGTCTATCCCGGTATAGATAAAACAATGGAAATAATTATTAGTCCGATGTACCGGGAATTCCTTTCGGGTGGCTCCCTTTCACACAGACGTTCATTGTGGGATCTAATTGAATAGAGAGCAGAGGTTATAGACAATGATAATTACGCCGTCTTTGAAAGAATTATTTTGTTCCGTTAAGTTCATGGGAAGAGGGATCATTCATAATATGATGTGTTATGTAGCTGAGATGAGTACATGTAAGTCATTGCTATTTGTATCATAGTAACTGAAGTATGAGGGTAGAAGCGACTTGGCTTAAGAGTTTCGTGAAACAGCACGTTTTAATGGAAATAACGGCAACATTTTCCAATCCTATAGTCGTCACATTAAGATTCTTCGATAAAAATTGTGCGAAAGATAAAGTTAAAGTTATAAAACGGTACATGCGTTCGAACAAAATGGATTTTTAGGGCAATAATATCAGTATTAATAAATGTGCACTATAGTATCTACAGTATTAGAAGCCTACTCCTAGGTAACCTCTATAAGAAAATAACTAAGTAGACTAATTAAATTGCTTATAATAATTACTCCATCCCGACGTGAGTAGGATGTATAACATCAGGACGTATTCGTTAAATAATATAAACACGTGAATATAATCCATTTAGTAGCTTTAATTCAGGATTAACCATGTAAGTAGGTAAGTTATTTATTTTTGGGGACAACTAACCGAAATCAAACTTATGTCCTAAGGCTTCCATTATAACACCTTACCTACTACTAAACGACGCTAAAAAACATTAGATATAGGTACTTATACAGAAATACAAAGCATCCAAGACTCAGGCAAAAATTTATAGTCTTCACCAAATATTTGCCTAACGGTATTAAAAACCCTAAAAAGCAATTAATAACAATCGCAAGTTGTAGGTAACTAATGAATATTATAGGGTGTCAAATATTTACATAATACCTCATAGGTCTAGCCCTTAGCATGTTATTTGCACATTGACTTACATGAGTTTTGTTTCAAAATGTAAATTCCGGAAGAACCACAGACAAATCCGCTTGCCGCGGGATGAATTGTTTCCATGCATAATATCGTCTAGTCAGACGGCTGACCCTTGCATTTTTCGCAATTTGCCAATACTTTATCACAAGAAGAATCTATAATAATTTTGTTCTTATAATAATATGTAGAAGGTAACATTTAATGTGAAGTTGAAACAATAGAAGTAATTAAAGAAGTGTGTGGAAATCAACTTGCGACTCTATTACATAGATACATATATGCAATAGTGTTGCGTAGTGTATAATTATGTAGTTTTGACGCTTTTATGAAACGATCGCGTGGCAGACAAAATTGAATGACAAACGTGCATTCGACGACGACGTTCATTTACAAAGTTGTATGTGAACTGGGGTTGGCAACATGCAGAACAAGTGCCGAAAAGGGAATAAATGATGCAAACAATTATACTTACCATCAAATAATCGAATATGCATGACACAAATTGATAAATTAATTTTGGGACTCACTACCCATTTGATTTAAAATTAAAGTAAGTATACACGCTTTAAAATAAACATAGGTACTATTTTATTACAAAGCGAAACTTTGGCTAGCTCGGGTCAGTCAGCGGTCACGTTTTAAATTAATTCTGTTCTATTTTAACACTTAGTGATCTGAATACTGAATACTTAAACAAACCGATTAGTTAAAGGGCTATATCAGAACAAAGCCATTTAGATATACGGTGATAGCCTCGAAAAATCACGCGAACGAAATATATAATATTTCGAATGGAAAGCGTTTTCATTTAGATTTCTTTAGTACGAATAATTTTATATAACTTTATAAAGATATATAACGTAAACTCTAAATCGTTCCACATGCGTTCATCGTGTGTTGTCGTATGATAAACGGTAAAGAAAGTTTCTTATATTTAGGGAAGAAACATTGTACATTGTACATACGTTGTACTTCTTCAGTAAAGTGATTATAACTGTCTTAAAGTATCATTATAATATATCCATAATGATTACTATAAGTATGCACGTATAAACAAACAGCGCAAACAGAAAAAGTTAAGGAACATCAAGTCTCTTAAAGGGAAAAGGGAGGAAATGAGGAATAGGTTATTATGAAAATTCAGTCACAGACTGATCAGGTTTTGGGTCAAATATAACTAGATTACGATGATAACAGAGAAGTGATATCATCGGCCTATTGTTGCTAATCTCATTGCATAATTAATGTGTATTTAATGGTTCCCCTCCGTTAGCCCTAATAATTTCATACCTAATTTTACAAGCCCTAATTTCATTAACCCTAAAATCACAAACCCGAATTTTCATTGTTCCTAATTATTCATTAGCCCTAATTTCAGTATCCCGAATTTTCATAATATCTAATTTCTCATGACCGAATTCTCACTAAGACTAATTTTATTTGACCGATTTCGTCCTAGGCCTAATATTGCAATGCCTAATAATGACTACACCTTATTATCAATGTCTCTAAAATCACTAACCCGAATCTTCATTTTGCCTAAGTATTTTAGCCCTAATGTCATTATCCCGAATTGTGAGTAGTACTAATTTTATTTCACTTTTTTTTTTCTTATAATGTCGGTTCTGGCGCTTCACCGGCCGCTGCCGCGGCACGCTCGCTTCGCTCGCTCGCTGTAGGGTCGCAGTTCTACCTAACACTCCTCCTCGCTTCGCTCGTCGTCGTACCTACACTTACCTGCCTTAGGGTAGAATAGGTGGGTAGTCCGATGTCTATCTAGCTCACTCTTATTAGACAGAGAATTATCATGCGAGAAAAAATGAGAGAGCTCGTGCGCCGTCTTGTGATAGCCGTACAGCAAGTCGACGCCACCCCGCTGCGCGGGGTGTCTATTTCTGGTCTGAGGGATACAAGTGAACCCTAACCTAACCGACCTAAGATAGAGTTCGCTTATGACATGCCATTTTCGTCCGCCCTGATAATGCACGATCCAATAATCCACGTCCACGAAAACTGGACACGGATTATCGGGCCGTACATTATTTGGATGTGCATTATTGGCTCCCATTTTGACGAGATTAGGACGTCTATCATGGGGCGGCCGCGACATACTCCGCGGTAAAAAGTAGCCTGTTCATAAGGGATGCATTAATTAGTACTAGTCAAACATTAGAGCAAAAGTTAATAGGTCAAGTGATAGTTAGGTGTGACGAAATTAGGTGTAGTGAACATTAAACATAGTGATCATTAGGCATATTAATCATTAGGCTTAGTAGTCATTAGGAAAAATGATTATTAGTTTCCAATATATTAGCACACTTGATGTTTAGTATTAGGAATGATTAGGAGGTTTGAAATTAGGCGCAGCAAATAATTATGCCATATAAAATTAGTTATCCGAATATTAGGGCTAATGAAAATTATATCGAACGTTGTTAGGTGTAATGAAATTAGCACTAACGATATTAGTTTAAGTGGGGGTGACCCGTATTTAATACTAATTACCTACCATTTTGGGCCTTTGTACCTCTGTGTCAGACGCAAGGTAAAATTATATGGATGCAATCCTATTATCTTTGTTATGCCTGTGGCCGGCTAAACGCCAAAATTCATAAACCAGCCTAAAATATCCTTCAATAGTGTATTACCTACCTAGCAGTGACGGCGCGTGACCATTTTCGATGGGCATCCTGGACCAAAAAAAAGGTAAGAAAGAGTTTTCAGTGTGTATAGGTAACTATTGGCTTGCCTTAAAATTGATTTTAGGAAAGCCATTGTGAATCGGCTTGTACGATGGCAATCCGCCACGACTACCTGGTCCAGTCAAAATGTAAACGAAACCAGTCCGGTAATTTGGAAAAATGAGTTATTGATTCACTTGATCCCTCCTCTCCCGGGCTAAAATTTTTTTTGTTCACAAGTTCATACTAAATGCTGACCCACATTATGGGTCAGCGGGAGAGGAAGGGTTCCTTAAAATAACTATTAGGTATAAGTATTTTGTATTACCTCCGCGTGAATGTTACAAAATAAATCTTTCAACTAGTTTTTTTGACTCCTGCACACATTATTATTTTGAGTCCAGCAAGCAATATTGAGTAATGGAGCGACCACACCGCTGCTCAAAATACGCTAACGCACCGTAAACGCAGCAAAATGTATGAAGAATACGTGACGCATACGACACGTCAACGCGTATACGCAGCGTAACGCACCGCTGGTCGCTCCTTAATACCGTAAACCTACGTACAAAATATGTCCTATGACGATACAGAGAAGTTATTTATCACTTTAAAATAGTTTTAAAATAATTTTATTCTATCTTTTAAGTAGGTACCGCCTAAGTTATAACTTCCCAATTATTTGTACTAAGTGATACTGTATTATATTTTGTATATGAATAACTTTTCCAATGATTAGTTCTTCTTTGCCTGAAATACAGGGTATCCTAGTTCCAGCACGTGTTTTTTGCCTCTAATAATAAACTCCTAGTCTATAGTAAAACTGATGTACATTATTTCTTATCAATACATTATTTGTATTTGTATTACAAAGTGAGAGGAGTTATCTCGTCGTTCGTGATTTTTATAACGTGATTCCGGTGAAATTAAGTAAATTAATTGATTGAATGTTAGCTTACATTTTGGCACCTCTACACATTTTTAGCAGACATTACTCATAACTATATGCACACATACTTCATGAGACTAACTTTAAAATCATATTGGACTTAATAATCATTGCCAACTGTTATGGAAAGATTATATGAAATAATAATGTGGACCTGCGTGTCAATAATCTTATCACGTCCAAATAAGCCATTGCAGTAGGCATAAAACCTCACATTTGTCTTTCTTTACACAGAATGTTAAGGTCAAACAGAGGTTTCATTAGTGTCGTGTCGATCTAATCGTGTAGTCATTGCAACCATAAGTCAACCTTATCAACTGGTAGCTCTAATAAAATGAAGGAAAAAAACATCCAGGGTCACTATTCTATTTATCATTCGACGGAAGAGAGCATTCTAGAGTAACACAGCTTTTGTTTTATGATTTTAAAAGAGACGTGAAAGTGGCCCCTTATTTTCTTTTAGTCTTTCTTGAATAGGGACTTTATAATATCACCAAACTCACCAATTCTTCAGTCCATAACTATTATTGTACACTCGTCGCGTATGGGACTAATGTTGTGCTCCAAATGCTGATATATTAAATAGTAAATCTGTGCAACTACGCTGTGGCCACTGTAAACCATCCGTACCACATTAACCATAACGGTCCTCATTAACAATATGGCTTATCGTCCTAATACACATTTTAATGATACTTTAAAAGGGGCGTTAGTATATCGTTCTATGGCATTTTATCGAATCCCATGTTTCATGGCAGGACTTAATGTGTGTCAGCACGCACGAGGTGGTGATTAAAATTAATAAAATTAGTTTATTTCGTGGTCAGGTGGGGTTGTGAGTAAATAGGCCACCTTAGTCGTTCAGGCTTGTTAAGCAATTTTGGTTCGTTTATTACTTTAAGTATACTGTTTAAATGAAGTGTTTATCCGTTCATGATAACAGCTGTCCAAAAGCAATCGGACTACCACTTACTTTTGTTGGACTCTTATCGTTTGGCTGGCTTGACTTTACGGTGGTTACACCGTGTTCCCATTGTCTATATCCAGTCTAATGGAGAAGAAACCCAATTTTGTAATTTCCATAAAGTGAGGTTGCATATTTTTTTAGCAACGTTTGGGAATAAATACAATTTAAGAAGAATATTAGGTATATTATTCCAGTAAACTTATCAATTTGTCTTGGAACTCAGCAACGTAAGGCAACAAAATGCGAAGGTCACCGGCAAACATACGTAAGAACATAATACACACGTAAAAGTTTACTCATATTCACGAGAACGATTCGTGCAAGCTATTCCAATTTAGCGAGTTTCGGAAGCTGAATAACAAAAATAGGACCGAATCGATAAGTGATCACATACCTAATATGGAGGTTGTTATTAAAACTTGCTCGACCTTTAATATGGCCCGAGCGTCCTGCAGTCAAGATATCCTGAATATTTTATACAGAAAGGTATAGTGGCCGCAGTCAGTTAAAGCCCATGCCTGCAATGATTACCATCCTATTTGGAACTTTGTCGAACAGCGTATATGGCTTATTTTTGCGTTGATAGTTTTACAGAATTTGGGCTTTGATCGTTGCGGAGACTGTAAAGAGGCCAGCAAAGAAATGTGAGAGAGATCGCGGCCTAAATAAACAGCGCTACTGTTGGATTGAGTAAAGAAATTGTATTTAGAAAGGACAATATATATTCTGTTCTTATGCTCCTGGGGTTCAGCATAAGTTGCTGTTGTGTTTCTGACATTCAAGCAAGCTGACCACTTATTTTCATATCGGAATCACAGATTAGAGCATCTCATAAAAATTGTTCCGAGCTCAAACTGTACTCCGGGACATGTCTGGTTCTCTATTAGAGATTTAATAAATTGATATTCAATACGTACTAATTTGATATGTACCGACGCTTTCGCTAAGACTTATTATACCTAATACTTAGGGCGATAAATCCTCTATTTGTACTTGTGCAATAATTTTTAAATAAACAGGTATGTGTAAATTACACTGTCGGAGCTATTTCCCTGAATATAAATTGTGATCTCGATCGATATGATAACACTAGTATTTGAGATACCACGTAGTAGCCCAGGCCAAAGGTAGCGCCGGGCTTACCCACCGCCCACCGGCCCAAGCATTATTTATTTAATACACTCAAAGGATAGAGCCGTCAGATAATTGCTCTGAACTCCATCCGAACAAGGTAATCCCTTGCAACTTTGGTCCTCCAAAAACGAAAAACCCTTTCAAAGGACTTAGCACCTGCGTTAAGTTTCAAATTTGTACTTGGAAACGTTGGAATCTAATCAATATAATGTCAAAACCCATGTTTTTAGGATTTTGAACCTTCGAGTTCTTACGATTCTTAGGCAAAGAGCGAGTCTCCAAAATTCATTATGTGTGTTACACACACAGACCTACAGCATGCTGAATATGTCAATGAGATTTTATGAGGCAACTAAAACCCTTAGCCGCACTTAAAGTGCATATTATTTATCAGTTTTGAGCCGTAAACACGCGGCTACTGATGCTTATAACAAGCTCAGGCGTAGTTATAAACGCAAGCAAAGCGTAAGTAGATTATCAGATTTTAGCAATGAACCCTATTAAGCTGCACTAGTAAGGTAATCCTGGCGTCAGCATGCATGTGCAAAGTTCATTATTGTTGCTTTTTTAAGAACATACATTGAAAAGACAGTATGTCGACAAAATAAAAAAAGGGAAAGTATATGATCATTACATACGAGTATATAGCTGCCTCATGTAAGAGTGCAACTCTAAGAATACAGGCGGAGCCACAGGATAAAATATAACTCGATCCCAAAGGTCTATTTTATATGCTGGTCATGCAGTAGGTAATTCCGGAGATTACTCCCTCCAACCAAACTTAACAAACGACAACCTCAGAAACTTAACGTATATAGTAGGTACACCCATAAAAAGTGACGTAAAAAGTCTTTATTAAAAGCGAATATGAGCTTTTGACATCTTCGGTTGCGCAGTTACTTTTGATGCAGACTGTTTATTAGTATATATCTATATTGGTTTACCGTTATGTCATTGACATCTACCAAATTTTAGTTCTGATTCAGCCAGGTTTATAAATGTTATAATAATCAATGCAAAATGTTTGAATAGTTTGTTGAAAGCAGGAACAATTAGTGTATCTTCAGTTCATATTTAGCTGTAGGTGGGTTTAGGCATCGTATGCAATTGGTTTGGACGCTTTAGTATCGTATGAATTGCCCTCTTACACGTAGCAAACTTGATGAGAAATTAGGAGCTAAATAATCGTTAATTGCTAACAGGATATTGAATTTTTGATGGACTGATTTAGTAGTATTTTATAAGAATATATTGTCAAATAAATCCAAGCCGTTGCATAGCTCAATTGATAATATAAGCCGTTATAAGTTTAATGCATTTCCCGTGTCCGTCCGGGAGGCGCTAGACGCTAAAGGCTTATCCATGCTGCTGGACACTTGCTAATGGTCTCATTTAAAAATCTCATTAAACTGACCCATGATTTATTATAGGTCATATTTTTTCACAATGCTACGTCGTCTGCGTGCCAGGTAGTGCAACTTTCGTACAAATTCGGGCGACGCAACCGCAGCGTTTTCTTCCAGTTCCTTCCTTCCTGTCAATGTTACAAAGGTCAAAGACAGAAAGGTAACTATGGAACCCTACGCACGTCGTTCGGCACGCAGTTGGCCGGTATTTTCTGTTTCTAAATAAAACCACATACATAAACAGTACGTTAAGGTTTTATGTCGATACGGTATGTACGAGTAGGTATCAGATTATATTAGGTTAATTTTATTTACATGAGTGCCAAGTTATCATATTCAATACTCAATGCCTACGACCGACGAGCTACGTAAGTCTTCAAAGTTGCGTAGCTTGTCACATTGAATATTTTATTCCCTGAAAATAAGACGAATGCATATTTCAACAGCTACGTCTCATCTCAAACAGCGTATTCACGAGACATCCAGTGAAAAAAGTGTTGAAAATAAACCTTAACGTCCAAGAGCACCAAGAGACACTTATGAATGTTAATAAGGAAACTCCACGGAATTATTCAATTAAAAGAAGCTACATCATTTGCGGGCTCCATGCTCCAATGTACTCGTCACTGAATACGCTCATTCAGGTGGAAGTTTTTTTCTAATTAGTAAGTGCCCTTACACTTAGGCAACTAAATAGATAAAAAGCATTATTAAATAAATGAAAATAAAACTTATCTGTTTTGCAGTTTAAGAACAGCAATAAAGCAAAATGTTTTTTTTTACGCACCCATTACACTGACACAACGGACCAATTTCTGATCGAAGCCGCACATAAAACCAAAATTACACACTAATAAAGGTGCTGTTTTAAAATAAGATTAAAAGCTTGGATAAGGATTAATAAGTCTTCGATAGTAGCAATTAATTACTCGTATATGCACCAGGCATGCAGAAAAATGCAATTTGTAGTGACACCCCAATTCCCAATGCCCACTTGCCCAGTGCATAACTCTAAGGCCACTTCGCATCTGGAGTGACTGACCCCACCAGTATGCGGTACACCGCAGTGTCAGTCAGCTGTCAACTGTCTTTCAAATCGGTCCAGATAATTTACTACGCGTTTACATCTATCGAGTGCTTCCTGATTGGCGCGGGATGCGCGGAAGCGGGGCGGAACGAATGCAGTGCATACTGCCGGCTTCCACAAAATACAATACTGCTGCGCAAATTAAATACTGAGCCGCCCTGCCAAACGCGGAAGTAGCCTAAGCCAACCAGTTAGTACGTACACCTAATAAGCCAGTATGGTGTCAATGTATCCTCTTTTATCCTGCCCTAACGATCGCATCCTATGAATGCGCCCTTTCAATCAAAGCCAGCCGATACTATCATTACGCTTCAGACGACATGCTAATCGAAATTCATCTCTTCCTCGTTGTGATAAAACTCAAATTAAACTGATTGAAACTTGGACAACTTGTTTTTTATAAGTAGGTAACTGGCTAGCTAATTTACTATTAAATATGACACTATGACGATGTTTGCTTGTAATGTTAAACTTTAATTAAATACATGTAAGTGTGTTTCGTGTCTCTTGTGATCGTTTTATTATCGTCTTCTCTTGTAGCCTCAACTTTCCACCTCCTGGTGGGCTACAGTTCCACTGAAAACGAGATGTTTGATGAGGAGCATTGAGTTAAGTCTATTGACGGATCAAAGTTGTGCTCTGCTTTGGGAATACCTGAAATTATAACGATAGTATACCTACTTTGTCTGCATTCTGAGACATACATATTTATTTCGTAGTAGCTTCAATTTAGAACGCGTGGAACTCATTTACATCATCTCTCGTTTGAAATTAGGGTGCGAAACATAAATGCTTGATCAACCCCCAGTTTATCAGTGGATCTAGGTGCTTCACGACAGAAGATCCTGAACGTGGGCGAGGGAAGCCTGATTTCAATACGCTTTTAGCGCGCGCAGGACTCGTTTAAAACTATACAGTAAGTATACTTACTACCTACATTATTCAGTATTTTATGTTAAACATCTTTCGGGCAACACAATGTTATTCAACTTTTTAAGCTTCAAAAAGCAGATTGTCTGCTTTCGTTATTTAGTTCACTTGGCCATTCGACTGTGGAACTCTCTCCCTCTTGACATTAGACAAGCAAAATCTATCGGCAATTTCAAATTCCTTCATAAAGAACAGTGTCTCTCTCATAAATTATTTTAATTTAATTACAATAAAATTGTATAAGTTGCTAAATTAATAATAAAAATAAATACCCTGCCTGATTGTCTTATTATAATATTTTTTTGCTGACTGTTTATGTATTATATGTTTGTATTTGTGATATTGTATATATGTATGGATGTGCATGTATGTATGTATATATATATATACGTATATAGAGCTATTAATGTACTGGAAATGCTTTTACACATCCCGCCTGGCTGGGGAACCAGGACGGGTATGTCGGACTCCCGGGAACCGCGCGGACTTGTTTGTTCCCCACGTTGTTCTACGCGCTACCCTTTAGCGAAGCCACAGGAACGCTTGCGCACACTTCCGTGACTCCGCCAGCAGCTATAATATATGCATTCAATTTGAATAAGTACATCGGGAACGTTAGTTCCACTACAAAAATACACATAAACATTGAATTTGGTAAAAAAACATACTAAATTTATCTTAAATTAACTTCAAACGCTTCAAAATTTTCAATAAAAACACCATCTGATCTATTTATTGCAATAATGAAAGCATAAAGCAATTAAAAGCTGTTTAGAAATAACAAAAGGCGTTTTATACCGTCATTAGCCAGTCGTAACTGTAACATAATTGTCGAGTTACGTGTGCTGTTACAGGCTTACGACACGACTGCTTTACGGCTGCTCAATGATCTTTATAGATATAGGGTAAGTCCGGGGTAGTTGGCCATAGTTTTTTTGGAACACTGTTAAAATAAATGCTTACATATCACGAATACATATTTTATTTTTTATTAAACTTTGGTTAATTAACTTTGGATTATTAAACAAAAAAGTATAATATCTATATAAATTACATCGAAAAAAAACCCTTTGAAAAAAGACACGATTGGCCATCTCTTCCAAGGTGTACGGGTGTGATGACCATACCTTTACAAGAAAGATAGCCATAACTTAACTCTCTCAGTTAGTATGTTTTTCGTATTTTTTTTTCTTAAGCACGTGTCCTCGAACTCGGTGCAATTCTTATGTAGCCAAAACCACACTGAAACCAGTCTTCGAAGAAAATAACTTCCTCCTTCCTCCTTCATCCTCACAGCCGTGGCAGTTTCTTTCGTTTACAAACCGAGCTGGCAGTTTTGGATATTTTTTCCTGCTTAGGTTTCCTGGATTGTTTTATATACTATTCTTTGACACACATTCAGCATCATATCATATGGCATACCGACTAAAACTAGCCAGTGGCCATCTCTCCTTTTCTTGCGGGAGAGATGACCACACCTAATTTAAAAACAAGTCATGACATGACTTGCCAAAGTCTGACCTTAGAACAATGAGACACTCATATACTTTGCAACAAATACACGAAAACAGCATTATTTTGAGAAACTAACATCATCACCTGGTAAAACATGACCTCTCCAAAAATATTGACACTAGTCTAAATAATCAAAGACGATTTTACTTACTTTGTGTTTTATTTTCGCCTAATTGTTAATTGCACCCGTGCTCTTAGGCACAAAGCGAAGCTAAATAAACAAAAAGTCACGAAATCAAGTCACTGGTTCCATGAAATATTTCGATGGGCCATCTCCCCCTTATGGCCATCTACCCCGGAATTACCCTATCAGAGCCCTGAACTTAGAAAAGATGGGACTGCAAGGAAGAATAATTTAAAACTTTGTTTCTACTACTATCTATAGTTATGTCACGTGTTGGCAATTACGTCAATTTACTTTGCAGTGAATCTTCGTACGACGTTAAACTATTCCTATATGGTTCGAGGTTTGATGACCCGAAATATTTCGATATTGAAATTGATGAAAAACACTATGGTGAAATGTGATAAGTGAGAATATCTTTCCCTCTTTTAGTGAAAAATCTTGTTTACTAATTGATTGTTATTGAATTAATAGGCTGGTGATGGTAATGATGATGGAGACACCCACTCACAGGTACAAACTTTATTCATAATCTAATACATTGATGATCCTTATCAAAACAGGTTATATACCATTCGCAAAAGTTTAATGATTGTTACAGAATTCAATATCAGGTAAAACAAAGATTTATGTAATAACTGAATAGTTCATAATAAATATGCTACTGGTTTCAACCTTGCGAAAACCTAGAGACTGTAAATAAACATTTCTTGCAAAGTATTGAAACCGTTTAGCGTTCTACTCCTATTTCGAAACAAATTGTTTAATGTCAAGATGCCAGCGACCCAAGAGTCTGGAGATAAATAAGAATCCGCACCTCACCCGTAACATCTAAATGCGCATAAATGCAGATTCATTCCGTTTTACGCCGTATTTAACGTCGGGTGCACATTAAACCTTTAAACGTTTCGTTGTAAACCGAGTCTATGACGAAGGGAATTACTAAAATAAACGGCCTATGACATGTTGGTCCTGTTAACTTCAGGCTATAAAAGGACTTAGTATTTTATTTCCTGGAATGCTGCTCATTTTACGTCTATATTAACTGATGCAGTAACAGCAGTAATAAAGTCGAGCAATCAGGGACAATATAAATCAGTTACAAAGGCGATCAAAATAAAGTGGTACAATAGGCGTGATTTTTTCTTAGCTTGGGTACATACCCAAGCTAAGAAAAAATCACGCATTATTAAAAACATATACTGTTAATATTATTTCTTGTAGCAGTGTAATGGTGCAGTGCCTCGGGAATGTTCGCAGAGGCACGCATTAATGATTTTCATGCGATTATGCGAGGTAAAACTTCATCCCTAATGAGTCTGATGACTCGAATGAGGAAAAGTACTAACTTCTGAAAAGGATAGCTAGCACTCGTTGGCTTGACTGTCCGATACTTCAGTGTTGGATTGGGCAGGTCAACCTTGAAATATATTAAGTAAGTGTATGTCCTCTTTATATCCTATTATATGTTGTGTGTAAAATTATACTATGAGCCTTCTTAAGAGGCCTATAGTAAGCGACCACGTTTCCGTAAAATATAACATCTATTATATATGCTGTGGATGAAGACCTGAAACAAAATATTTAATTCATTCATTCATTCATCAAACCAGCGCTGTTGGAAAAGATAAATTAACTCAGTCCTAACGGATGACGAAACTAATCCAGTTAGGAATGATTTTTCTTGTTAAAGTGTTATGATTAGAGGATAACTACCAACTTAATTAATAGGTACCTAATAGGTGCAGTTCAAATATCATTCATTATATGCAGTAAAATATATTTCGAACTTAGTCTGCATCTTGTGGAATCGGAGCAAGATTTTACTTGGATTAACAGGGACATGCATAAATTATCTGATGCATGCATCGCGTAAATAAGCAGCGTCTCAGACTAGCTTCGGATTGTTCCGGGCCGCTTGCATCACAATTTGTCATCAACATCCCCTATGTTGGCGATAAATCAAGTGAAAAACAATATTTTTTAACGTGGTCACATATAAATGTAGGAAAAAGTAATACAAGAGAATTAACTATTGGCTGGGTGAGCTGTAGACTCGCGTGTCTGTCATTTTAGTAATGTTTTCCAAATAAGTCGCCAAATAATAACTATATGTACAATTATTGTAGGTACCTGCTCGCAAAACTTCAC
Source organism: Epinotia demarniana (assembly GCA_945867215.1). Taxonomy (NCBI): domain Eukaryota; kingdom Metazoa; phylum Arthropoda; class Insecta; order Lepidoptera; family Tortricidae; genus Epinotia; species Epinotia demarniana. The sequence goes on along the minus strand of OX244260.1, from coordinate 13,630,038 downwards.
GAGAATCGGTGTTGAGAAATGCGGTCTGTAGATCAGCAGGACAGGGGGACATCCGGACAAACGATTTTTGGCCCAAGCTGGAGCATAGAAGTTCGTTCGCTTCGCTCGCTCGTTCGATAATCATATAATTATAATTAACCTAATTTAATAAGGCATACTGCGCTCACGTTATGCTATGTCCCTACAAAACGTATCTTCATTTAATATGCTTAGAGGTTCGTGACGTCACGAATCTGCAGAGTTTCATTTCTTTAACTTGCTAGTTAAAGAGAGGGAACAACTATATACAACCGTTTCAATGTTGCTCCATTGAAATGAGCAATAATACAAATTGATTCAATTGATTATCACCAACTAAATAATAATTTACCAACTCAACTAAAAATGTTACGGACTTTAGAATCATAACAATAAGCGAGTGAAGTTTAAAAAGTTTGCTGGTATTTATTTCGTCATACACAAATGTAGGTGTCCATAAAACGAAATTACTGTGTTGTTGGCTAGCGTTGGAGAAAGCGAAAATTTCAATACTAGTAATGCTCTAATACTTAAATAAGAAAATCATCCTGACTTTCGAAGACCGACCAATTGTGATAAAACAGGTAAAGATAAGAAACAGTATTTTTTTCTTAACGTACATATTTTTTTAAATAAAATGTGTCTTTTTTACTCTTTCTTTATTATCGGGATAGCTTCTTCCTATTACTTTCCCTTCATTTCCACGAGGTCACCTGCAGAGGTTTTTAATTACACGAGCTATACGTAATTTGATTAAAATTTGATTAGTTGCATTATGAATACCAAGTATCTGTTAAATCCAAGCAGCAGAGATTACACAAATTTACTTAAGGATTTATAAAACTAATTTCAAGAACCAAGTCCCGGAGCCGAGTGAAGGAGCTGCAGTTAACATGCTATTTGAGCTGTGCTCGCTAGCGCAGGTAATTTATTCAAATACACGTCTCTGTGACAACTTTGCCTACCTGCACGATAATGTTTGCTTTACCATGTACTCTATACGATGCAAGAAAATATCACATTGTATATTTGTAGCTTTTACTGCATTTAAATGATATTTATAAACTATCGTTTGACGCATGAATATGTTAAATAGATGAAGTAAATACTTGACCGAGCTGACATACCAGTTAAAAGTTTCTAGTTAGATACCATCTAGAAATGGATTGTAAACATTTTCCCGGTTCAGAGGTACCTGACTCCTGGCTACAGAAAGGTAAATTTCATTTTAAACGAGCTTTAATAGTGACCAAGTCTCGTATTAACTATTATTATATTGTAAATCTTTCAACGTTTTGTAATAAATTGCTACTGAGATTTACGTAAGAGCTATTTAATCAAATAACAGATACCTGCGTATCTCTTTAATATAATACATGTTAATGTTTGAATGTTACGATTTCGGTTGCCAAATCACGCAAAATACAATTGTTAATTCAGATAATTCCATTAGAATTCCACGCAGGGACTTACGAGGATAGTGTGACACTAGCAGCAAACGGCAAGTGAAATTAAATAAGATGGTGGACTATTTTAATCTTTAAACAAAAGGGGTCACCACTAAACAAGAGCGCAGACGTAAAACGTATCGTAAAGACGTCCTCAGGTCCGGGCTATTTCTTCACTTTAATGGAAAGTGAATTGATGACAGTCTTTGTGTTGGTTGGCGAAGTGCCGTTTTTTAATCTATATATTGGGTGATAGAAGACATTCCAATTCCTAAATTAAATACCTAACAATTTTGCTTACTTAGTAATCGTACCTACTTTATGGTACCTACCAGTGGCGAAGCGCCCATACAAGCCCATTCCTACCGGCTTGCCTTAAATGAAATTTCAGGCAAGCTTATATTTATACATAACTCTTACATAACTTGTTATGTTTCGGGTGGCTTGCCGGTTGAAAATTTTCACACACATAGTAATCCCAGAGTTCATTATTTTTAAATTTAATAATTACTTAAAATTTGATTTTAGACATCTATAGGGAAGGTATCTTTAAATTAAATATATAAATACAGAAATTATTGAACTTAGACGCAAGAAAAATTTTTTGGGAGACTTCTTTTAAAGTAGGATGTACCTATTATTCCACATTTTGCTGTCACATCATGCCTTTTCATTGCAAAAGCTTTTCATAAGTAAATGGGTACCTAACCATTTTAAAAGAAATTCATCAATCAAAATTGGGAATCAATGGAATAACCCGGAATCTCCTAGAAGCAATGCTTCTGTTAGTAGCAATCTTTCAAAGTCTAACAGAGATCTATTGTAAGATGTTTAAATATTAAAGGAGAAAGAAGCGATTTAATATTAAAAAGTATCAAACATAAATAATTAGGCACTCCACATGTTCGTTATTTCGCAATATTTCCTGAGAGGAGAAAGAAGCGATTTAATATTAAAAAGTATCAAACATAAATAATTAGGCACTCCACATGTTCGTTATTTCGCAATATTTCCTGAGAGGAGAAAGAAGCGATTTAATATTAAAAAGTATCAAACATAAATAATTAGGCACTCCACATGTTCGTTATTTCGCAATATTTCCTGAGAGGAGAAAGAAGCGATTTAATATTAAAAAGTATCAAACATAAATAATTAGGCACTCCACATGTTCGTTATTTCGCAATATTTCCTGAGAGGAGAAATAAGCGATTTAATATTAAAAAGTATCAAACATAAATAATTAGGCACTCCACATGTTCGTTATTTCGCAATATTTCCTGAGACGTTTGTGAGAAATTATATTAATTTTGTCCAGTAGTTAAGTTGATGGTTACAAGCTGCAATATTCTTTCGGTATTTAACTATCTTGGAGATTCCTATTCGCAGTAAGCCCTCGTCGTGGAGTGCCGTACTCTATTCAGTAAACCACTAGATATTAATATCTAAACAGGACCATAGCGCTCCAGACAGTGAAATAACAGTAAAAAAACGCTTAGTTAAAAGAAGTAAATTGCATTTTATAAGACTGTTTTAAGTTATTTATTTTTAGTACCTTCGTGAGCGAATTATCCAAGTATTACCTGCACTAAATCTTTCAACAAAAAGTATTTTTAGAAACTTAGTTTAATTATTTAAAATTACACTAAATTACATTTGTGTGCATTTGACACTTAACATTTGTGTTATTTGTAAAATATAATCTAGTAGTAAAAGAAGTGTGTCAAGTTTAAAAAATAAAGTAGACTTCGAGCATCATGACTTTACGAGAACTCTGGCATGGAGACAGGGAAACCTTACATGATGAAGTTTTTGTAATGTTAATGCAACAAGGTTTACTATCGCCCGCAGGCGTAGCACGGTTGCCATTTTATCACTTATCGTTGTGGATAAGACATTCGTCACTCTCGCGCTCGCATACTTGTCAGAACGTAACGGATATCTTATCCACAGCGATAAGTGATAAAATGGCAACCGTGCTACGCCTTCTGGACTGTGTACTTTTTTTTATGAACCTTTTACTTATTTATACTTCAACTCGCTTAAATACACCTATCATTGTGCACGGTTTGCGAAGCACGCGCTGTGACATGTCATAGAGGAGCTCGCGCCCCGAGGCTGGGCTGGAATTAGCTGCAGCGAGGAGCAATTGGGCCGGGAAACGTAAAAAGACGACATACACACTGCGTCAAGACTGTCAACAGTGTCAATACGTAATATTTTAATGAAGAATATGAATAATATGTCATCTTTTGGTTATTTTTCTTTAAAGTAATACTATGAATGTAATATAATATGAAATAAAATTAGTACACGTACATCATTACCTACGTTACGTAAAAGGTGGATGCACATGAGTTAAACCCTAATATTAATACTATAATACTAAAATAAATACATTCACGCCTTTATTCCCAAAATGGGTAGGCAGTTCTCTGCCTGAAACTTGTTCCAGGGCCACTTTTAGCATAAATGAGGGTATCAAAGATCGACAAAATGTGAGTGGTAAGTTGCTAGCCCATCGCCCACAGCACACTTACACCCTGCTCCCTTATTTGACTTCTACGACACCCATGGGAATAAAAGGGGTGGTCAAATTCTAACCCGACACCACACGGTGAAAAATATTATCTATCATACAACAATTATTACGCCAACCCAAGAATGTTTTTTTATTTATATTAAGTAATACTTAGGATTATTTTGAAAGTGAAACCCAACTCCACAGTCAAACTAAATAATTACTAACTAACACACCTCCATGTTTTATTCTATCATTACCTACTTATACAAAATTGCCGGCGTTATTTAAGTTAAAATGCGTTCTGAGTAACGCTACTGAAGGAACGGTGAGAGCCTCTGTTGTTCTTGAACCAATCCGCTCACTTATTTATTATGTAGTTTAATTCCACAACCTGCAGCCAGCGAAACTCCACTAGAAAATGTTTTCATATTCGACTAGGGTAAAACTCGCAGCGTGTCACTAAAGTAAGGCAGAACGAAATTAGTCCTTACCTACCGCTCACTTGCACTTTTATCTTGTCTAATTAACCTGTACCAATAGGATTCCTTATAAAATAGTGGCTGCAGACTCCAAAAAAATTACACGCAAATTTCTTATAAAAAGTTTCTTCCGTCTTTCATTTCTTTTACGCCACATACATCATATATGTAAATGGTTTACATATCAGTATGAGTCCATGAAAAAATATGTAATAATACTCTAGTATTTGAAACATTCTTCATTATGTAACATAATGAAAAGAACAGATCTTTATAAATGCAAAACATTTTGTTATCAGAAAATAAAACAAACTATTCATATTAAAACTACAGGAATATATCTTTAGCTACATCCTACGAAACCCACGCCGTACATATCCACAGGTCAAGTTCGGCACAAGATCAATGGAGGCAATATATTACAGTGAACGCACCGAGTATATTATCCTATGCAGGTAATTTGTCTAGAACAATGAATGACTTTTTAGCTTGCAGCTAGAGACGTAGGCAAATACCGGTAAGTCAAACGTTGCGTATGGTACAGGTCACAGAAGACCAGTTGAGCGGGACATGAAGATGTTTTGTAAGCTATTAAATTTTAAAAGTGGACATTGATATCTTTCAATTTTTTTGTGATAAATTTGCTACTAACAATGTTAATTTCACATAATATTTATTGCGGCCGCGGTTTCAATTTGTTGCCAGCGCTGCGTTGCATGCTACGCCGTAGCAGCGTATGTCTCGTATTTATTGAAAGTGCTTCGTAGAACAGAGCGGCTACCACGAACTTCGAAAGTCGAAGTTCGTAATATATGCATCCCTGTCACTCGAGTAAGGGAGTGCGATAGAGATGGAAATACCCGAAATTCGACTTTCGAAGTTCGTGGTAGCGCCGCAGGCTCCCAGTGAATGCGATTTTCCATCCTACCTTACGATTTCTATTGTAATCAAATATAGTAAGTGACTACAGGCTCGATAGAATTAAACTATAATGAAACGGGTCTCACTCACGTATTTGAGGTCGAATATCGCTCGATCTTTTTCGAACCAATACTTGGTCCTTATTCGCGAGCATTCGCGATGTTGTCTCTCTCATTCAGTTCAGTCATCCTTTAGTTTGAGATTTATCTACTGGGTGCCTTTGAGCATGGGCCTTTAAATGCCTAAAAAAATTGATTACCTATGCTCCTAAAAAAATTCAAAAATATGTTATTTTTACATTTTCATCAATTTGAATTTGCAATGTACCCACATCATTCATCTATATATATAAATGCCTTTGTCCTGACTGACTCACTCATCAACGCACAGCCGAAACTACTGGGACTAGAAACTTGAAACTTACACCAGGACTTCCTTTTCTGACGTAGGCAACCGATAAGACGGGATTTTTGGAAATTCCATCCCTAAGGGGGTTAAATGGGGGTGCAAAGTTTGTATGGGGGAAACTTTATATTATGAACTAGACTTAAAACTTTGTAGAAAGATTACTTATTAAGATACAAAAAAAAAATTCAGCATTTAAGAAAATTCCACCCCTAACTTAAATAGGGGTGCAATGTTTGTATGGGGGATACATTAATTTTTGAACTATGAACTTGAAACTTTGTAGAAAGATTACTCATTAAAATACAGTAAAAGTAATTTCTGCGTTTAATAAAATTCTACCCCTAAGGGGGTTAAATAAGGGTGCAAAGTTTGTATGAGGGAAACTTTCCCTTTTGAAAGAGAAACTTGAAACTTTGTAGACAGATTACTTATTAAAATACAAAAAAAGTACTTTCAGCGTTTTAGAAAATTCTAGCCCTAAGGGGGTTAAATAGGGGTGCAATGTTTGTATGGGAGAAACACTGTTTTTTGAACTAGAGACTTGAAACGTTGTAGAAAGATTACTTATTAAGATACAAAAAAGTAATTTCAGCGTTTAAGAAAATTCCACCCCTAAGGGGGTTAAATAGGGGTGCAATGTTTGTATGGGAAAACATTATTTTTGAACTGTGAACTTGAAACTTTGTACAAAGATTACTCATTAAAATACAGTAAAAGTAATTTCTGCGTTTAAGAAAATTCCACACCTAAGGGGGTTAAATAAGGGTGCAAAGTTTGTATGAGGGAAGATTTCCCTTTTGAAAGAGAAACTTAAAACTTTGTAGACAGATTACTTATTTGTATACAAAAAAAGAATTTAAGCGTTTTGGAAAAATCCACCCCCAAGGGGTTTTAAAAAGGGTGACATGTTTGTATGGAGGAAACTTTGTTTTTTAGGTAGAGTAAAAATTTTGTAGAAAAATTACTTATTAAAATATAGAAAAAGTCGTTTCAGTGACTTAGAAAACTCCACCCCTAAGTGACATTGGGGTTTAGAGTGAATATGGGGGAAACTTAGTTTTTGAGCTAGAGACTAAACTTTGTAGAAATATTACTTATTAGATAACAAAAAAAGGACTTTTTGCGCTTTAGACTATTCCACCCCAAAGGGGGTGCAATGTTTGTATGGGAGAAACATTAATTTTCGAACTATGAACTTGAAACATTGTTTAGGGAAGGACCCTGAGATACAGGTTAACCTAGTTCGGGTGTTCTGACCTCAAAGCAACCGAGCATACTTTCGCAGGAAAGATGGGATAGATGTACACCTCTAGCTGTAAGATATGTAGTAAAAGGATGCTGTACCCACTGATTTATTTATTACTCTTCAAATAAATTCATTTTCAGTGTAGAAATATTACCCAATAGAATACAAAACAAGTGATTTCTGCGTTTAAGATAATTCCACCCTTAAGGGGGTTAAATAGGGGTGCAATATTTGTATGGGGAAACATTATTTTTTAAACTAGAGTTTTGTAACTTTAGGTTATTTTTATAACGTGGGCTAGGGACAAGAAGGGATTTTTGGAAATACCTCCCCTAAGGGGGTCAAATAGGGCTGCAAAGTTTTTATGGGGGAATCTTTTTTTTTTGAGTTAGAGACTTGAAACTTAATGGAAAGATTACTTATTAGAATACAAAAAAAGTAATTTCTGCGTTTAAGAAAATTCCACCCTTGAGAGGGTTAAATGGGGTGCAATGTTTGTATGGAGGAAACATTATTTTTTGAACTAGAGACTTGAAACTCTGTAGAAATATTACTTATTAGAATACAAAAAAAGTAATTTCAGCGTTTTAAAAAATTATACCCCTAAGGGGTTAAATAGGGGTGCAATGTTTGTATGGGGGAAACATTATTTTTTGAACTAGAGACTTGAAACTTTGTAGAAAGCTAACTTATTAAAATACAAAAAAAGTAATTTCAGTGTTTAAGCAAATTCTATCCCAATAGGGGTTAAAGAAGGTTGAAGGTTTTGTACAGGGAACACTGGATTTTTTAAAAAGATGTACTCTTCATTAACCTGTCTCCATTTCTCTATTTCCAGTGCTGAGTTTAAGATTGTTTTAAAAGCCTAACGATATTTAGCTTTTTTTTTTAAATCTCGTTCATAATAACTAAGATCCCCATTTTCTAGCTCCAAATCCATGCGTCGCTCTATATCTTACATAGTCATTTTTGCCAAAGATTAGTAAAGCATCAGGTAACTGACGGAATAAGTACTAAGCATTCTGCAAACAATTCCCGTAATCTGATTGGAAAATCCTTAAAAATTCTGAAACAATCGCATATCAGTGCCTGCCACTGTTTGAAATGTAATATGTCTAGACCATTTTAACTAAGAATAAAATTCACTTACCTATTTTATGTCTTTATCATCATCAAAAATCTACGCAGACGAAGTCGCGGGCGGCCGCTAGTTAGTTTATAATACTTGTCACTGTCACGGATGTCAAATAATGAGGCCGTGTTTACAATACATTGATGGTACAGTGAAAGTTTAAACACAAATCATCATCCTCGTATTCCCGGTAGTGCCCCTAAAGGAGCCCGGGGTCCGCTTTGACACCTAATCCCAAGATTTGGCATAGGCACTAGTTTTACGAAAGCGACTGCCATCTGACCTTAAAGTTAAACACAAATAATTATAAGAAATAAAAGTTATTTACAAAGTTGCAGAACAGTTCAGTTTGACGAGCAGAAACGAATCTTGAATTTAAAGCCCCGAGGTCATAGGCACACTTTATAGCGAAGATATCAAGGGTGATGGTTCTTATATTGGATTGAACTATCTAAAAAACAAATTAAGTACCTACTCACTCATGCATTGCACCGCGCACCTAGTGATGAGCCTACACAGGCCCTACCGATAGGATCGGCTATCGTTCCCTAATCGTCCATTGTCTGCCGATAACGATCAGGATTCGCAGACCTGTCCCACAGATCACTGGCCGCAGATTAGCCCGCCACAGACCTGACCTGCTCTGCTATTCACAAATTATGTCACCTCACCTCACCGCTCACCACTAGTATATTTTGACGACAGGTTTCATAATAACAACGCGTGATCAGAGGCCTGAATTACACTGGTTAGCCCAAGCTGAGGTGTTAGGTGAAGCGCTGCGAATTACATACCAGGGGACCTGGTTCCTGTTGTGACTGCACGAGTGCTATTGACAAGCCAAAGCCTCTTTGATCCCAAGTGTAATCGTAGATTATGCCCATGAGACGGTGGGCTGTCGAGACGTCTGAGCACCAAAGCTTAATGCCACTTAAGCTGTCATGGTTAAAGCAAAGTTAGTGACATTTAAATAAAATAAGCTTGCTTTAGATACGTTATCGTAAAAGAATGGAGTATTTCGGTGTTCGTCTGATCATCAACCTACAAATTGGCGCCGTAATTTAACTATGCATAACTGCACCGAGTGCTTTGTCTGTTTCTAGCAATTCTATGACATTTACAATAGAGACAGATCACAGGATAATTCCGCAGAGCTTTCTAATGATGCTTCAAATAAAGCAGCCATAGCGATCTTATCTCTTATAAATGACCTTCAAGACGATGATCTATTATAGTTCCAGCATATATCGCAACGTAATGGTATGATGATAGTATTGTAGGGCGTGCAGAATTCATAATATTTACTCGAACTTATAAGAACTGCCTGTGACAGAGACACCGATTATTTTACTTAGTGATTATTTGAGAGTTGCCTCTGTAAGTATCTTTATCGTCTGATCGTCTAGGCTAGGATGGCATTTTATAGTTATTTAGAAAAAGTTTGGGGTCATTCATTATAAAACAACCAAAAATGGCATCCAAATTTTAAACTTTGAAATGAATGCAAGCACGAAACTGAAAGCGGCTGAAGCGTTATAAGTTTCCAAAAATGTATATAATGCCAAAACACTGCTTTACTATTTTCTGTGACATAATCAAATGTCATCAAATGGGTCATAGGCTATCTCACATTCATCATTATATCACAAATATGAATCAAGGGGCGCGATTACACTTTAATTTTACATTTCAAGTAACATATCCCCAGTGTCTCACAGAAATAGACCCATTTTGTCTCCGTCTTTCAAATGAGCAAGAGGTGGACATAACTGGGGTATATCAACGTCCAATATACCGGCACGTCGATATTTCTCGGGCATTGGACCGTGTTTTGACACAATAACGGTGTGATTTCCGGTGACCCGTTATTACCAGACGATAAACGATGAAAAATTTGTCCTTTTTGTTCGGAAATAAATAAAGTAACCTCATGCATTTCAGTGTAGAGTATAGTATGTATAATATTTATTATGTATTATTTATTTAAGTTAATACTTTCTAAGACAAAAAAAATATTAACAAAAAATTACAACCATTTGGCAAAGCCTTATTTAACACTACCCAGCGGAATATGCTTCTTACGGTTATCTCTAATGCAATTTGCTAACTCTAGTCTTGGTTAAGATCAAGAAGGCGAACTCGCATTCTGATGTCAACTTTTCTTTGCGTGGGCCGCGATTCCATAATTGCCATCATTGACAGAAGGGTACATCCCTACATCCCTGGGATTATATCGCTTTTGTTTCATGCCTCTGTTATTCTGAATTATAACCACTCACTTGCTTGTGGCAACCACAGTTGCCAATTTCGCGCACCCCTAAACTGATGGTGGCAACTGTGGTTGCCAATGGAAGAATGGACTTCTTTGATAAAGAAAAATTGGAAACAATTTAGGCTCGAAATTAAGCGAGCGGATATGGGGACCGATTTTAGACTTTCGACCTTTCGAAAATCAAACAAAAGTAAATACGTTTTTAGAGTCAAAATGACAGACTCGTACTTTCTACCAATAGAATTGAATAAGAGTGGTCAATACCACTCGTTTTTCAATTTTCTATCGCTGTTTCAAAATAACATTTCATAAATTTTGTCAGTTTTCGAGTGAAAGAGTCGATCGCTCGAAAGTCAAAAATCGGTCCCCTGGTCCGTGTCACAGGTTATCTTCACACTTTTGTAGCTTATCTAGCTTTCTAACAAGGCGAAGCTTAGAAAATATTATTTGACTTGTCTACTGTATTTCTCGAGCCAAAGCGTTAGCCAACGGGTCTAACCCCTTTGAAACTAAGTATATTAATTTACGGAGCAACTTGGTGGTGAGATACGTAAATGTCTGGAAACAAAAACTGTTATTTATTCAAGTGGAGACAAGCTAGTTGACGATGCTCGTGGGAAATCACAGTCTGATTACAAAAACTTAAAAAAAGAACAATGAGAAGAGAAATCTTACTAACCGATTTAAAAAAGGTAGTTTTCTAGAGTTGCTTGTACGGTACGCTGTACCCTTCATGCGAACACACAGAAAAACTATATTATTGTAATAAATGTGACTTGGATACTTTTAAATTTCGTGAAGTCCAATGATAAATTTTGTTTATTCAGCCACCGTGATTCAATGAAAATAATGCAATAATTAATGAGTTCGAACATAATTTTTCAAACACGGATTTCAGGTACAAATTGCCCGAGTAAAAACTACAAGTTTAACAGATGAATAATGAAAGGGTCATAAACGAAACGTGCACTGTAAAATATCGCTCAATCGGTAAAAAACAAAAGGACCCGAGAGCAGTTCATTGATTTATTGTTGGTAAAACTGGACAAATAGTTCGGCGGTAAACTCGACGAACTTGCTAATCGTTCATGATTTAAACAAGTTGGCCAAAATTAATTATAAGTCTCGTTAAGAGTTTTAGATTTAGCTGCATGCAAAAAATGAGAATTTCTTCTTTTCCCTTGATTTTAGATTATAAGTAAAGTAAACTTTGGGTATTTAGGCGTGTCGGACGCCTCTAAAAAGTGTAGACTATTTGCCAATATTATATTACTAAATAATTAGGGGTCCGAATCAAGACTCTGTGCCTTCCTCGGCATATCATAGACAAAGACTTGACAAAAATGCAATGTCCTAGTGATGTCCCATTTTGTCGTTTAGACGACAAGAATGGTGTGTCTACTTAATTAATGATTTATGGACGATCTATTCAGACACAAATAAAATAACATAAAAGATCAATTCCGATTTTTGTCTACCATGGAGCTTAATGTTGATTAAAAAAGAAGATCACGAATCGATCGACGAAAATAACGAAGTTAATCAAAAAACCTGATGATGGAGAAGATGTAGGTACCCTGGGTTACCGGGGTCTATATATCGGAAAGTTTTTAAATCAAGGCTTCGCTGGGTTCAAAATCACCAAGACCAAATTAAGATGGATATGCTCGCGGCTCATCATAAGAAGTGTGACTTCCGTAACTTCTGGAAACTCACGAAGAAAATGGAAGTGAAGTCTGGACGCTCAGTTAGTGTAAACGGTATTTCAGATGCCAAAGGTATTGCCAACATGTTTAGGAACCATTTTAATAATAAGTCATCACCTGTAGGGTCAGAGGGGTTGCATGTGCCTGACAATGGTGTAAGGAGTGACCTGCAGATATGTTATAGCGCAAAGGATATAGCTAAAGCATTGCGGGATATGAAAAGGGGAAAGTCTCCCGGTCACGACTGCCTAAGCGTCGAGCACTTGCAATTTGCTGGCCCTCACTTGCCTCGAGTCTTAGCAATGTTTTTTAACCTGTGCATAGGACACTCTTATTTACCTACGGATATGACGAAAACGATAGTGGCACCTATTGTTAAAAACAAAACTGGCGATATATCTGATATGACAAATTACAGACCTATTTCTCTGGCAACAATCGTAGCCAGAGTGCTCGACAGCCTACTTAACGTGCAACTGGACAAGTGCTTGCATTTACACGACGCACAGTTCGGTTTCCGAGCCGGCCTGTCGACGGAGAGTGCGATCATTTGTCTAAAAAATACTGTTGAGTACTATACTCGGCGTAAAACACCTATTTATGCGTGTTTTCTAGATCTCTCCAAGGCTTTTGACCTTGTAAATTACGACGTGCTTTGGCAAAAGCTTGACGAGACGAATTTCCCGAGTGAGTTAACACGCATATTTAGATACTGGTACGCCAGCCAGAGAAATAGTGTCAGATGGGGAAATGTTTTGTCAGATGAATATGGATTGGATTGTGGCGTGAGGCAAGGTGGACTAAGCTCGCCAAAGTTATTTAATCTGTATATTAACGAGCTTATCGGTGAGCTCAGCAGCACGCATGTCGGATGCCACGTGAACAGAGTAGCATTCAACAACATAAGCTATGCAGATGATATGGTGCTGTTGAGCCCATCGGTGGGCGGACTCAGAACCCTTATTAATAGGTGTGAGTCATATGCTTTAAAACATAATTTAAAATATAACGTGTCGAAAAGTGAATACATGGTTTTCAAGGCGGGAACCAAGTGCCCATCTCATGTCCCACCCATTCGCTTGAATGGCGAGCAGCTTAAGAGGGTTAACTCGTTTAAATACCTTGGGCACCTGGTAACCGACGACTTGCGCGACGATGCGGATATCGAGAGGGAGCGTAGGGCTCTGGCGATCAGAGCCAACATGATAGCTCGCAGGTTCAGTCGGTGTACAGCGCAAGTTAAAATTACGCTATTCCGTGCGTACTGTACATCACTGTATACCTGCAGCTTATGGTCGCGATACACGCAGCGCTCGCTAAATACATTGCGGGTTCAGTATAATGATGCGTTCAGGGTGCTGTTGCGGCTGCCGCGGCACTGCAGCGCGTCTGGCATGTTCGCGGACGCGCACGTCGACGGTTTTCATGCGACACTGCGCAGGCGCTGCGCCGCGGCGCTCCGCAGAGTCCGCGACAGCCGCCACAGCCTCCTGAGCGTAGTAGCGGGTAGGTGGGACAGTGGCTTAATCAGGCACTGGTCCTCGCTTCACTTAGGTTTAGGTTCTAATATAGTTATTTAAGTATCTCCGTGTTACTAACAAACTATGGACACTCTTTCGTCTGAAATAAATGCATTTTATTTTTATTTTTTTTATTTTATATTTTTTGTATGATCAGTCTTTCCAGCCGAAACAGTATAGCTCCACTTATTTAATATGTACCTAAAGTGCATTCATCCTTACTTGTCTTATTTGGTAAACAACATTCTAACCTCATAATGCATCTTAATATGATAGAATAGCAATTTTGTGAGTATTAGATCATGCCGAGACGACTTTTCGGACATCACTTCACGATTTTTTGTCTAGTAAGGCTTTTTTATACGATAAAATAGCTGCTATAGTCTAAAAATTTTGAGGTTAGAATGTTGTTTACCAAATATGACACGTAAGGATGAATGCACTTAAGGCTGTAATATTTAGAATTCTAGAGCCTATATTTTGTTTCTGATTTTGACCCAGCTCATAAGCTATGAGTGAGTAACCAGTCGACTGCACTCTAATTGTTTTCCTTTTCATCTCGCTGCCTGTAAGATTTCACGCGCGATAAAGTCGACTTGAGCAAAAAAGGATATCCAGCCTGGTAATAAAACTTTGCAAACTAAATAAAGGCACATGCATATTACAGGCACAAATATGATCTAAGTTAAGCAATGACTTAAAAAAAATGCTTCTCAGGTAAAGGTCCAAATGAATGTGCATACTCGTAGTTATTTTGTGTGTTCACTGTGTGCGTACTCGTAGTTAACTAGCGAAAATTATTATTTTTTTTCAAATATGCAATGAAATATTTACGTAACGTTCCTTGTAATAGCAGCGAAGTATCATGTTTCATTCATGTGCGGAGAGGCGACACATAATGAAATTTGATGCAAAATTTGAGGTAATTTGTGCCACAGCATCACGGCGTTCAGTCATTAAACTATGATGTGCTTTTTGGTTAGTTATGACATTTTGCCACCACTATTTTAAAAAAACGATGTTTGCTACCTATATTTTGCAGTTTTTATTTTATAAAATCGCTATATACATGACAAATAAACATAATTGACAAATTCTAATAATTTTAAATTGCAAATGTAACTTCTGAATACACATTTAAATTATTTCATCTAAACATTAGCGGTAAAATGTCTGTTAAAACAGCGCGTAGGTATTTTTAAATAATTTTTCAGACAAACTTTACTTTATGTACTCGGCTTTGCCTCTGTATAATGTACTATGTCAACCAGAAATTCAATTAGACAAGTCTTTTGGCCACGACTTTTTTTAATAATTTCGTTGTTTTCAAAAAAGCATTCAGTGAAACATTTTATACATATGTTTTTACTTTAAAAAAAATATTAAATGCAGTGTGGTCGCAGCCGATCTTGGACGCCTCGCCATAAATCAGAAAAAGGTCGAATGTGCCTCACTCGGGGACCGGTGACATTTCCAAATTTATCTCTCTGTTTTTGACGTCAGAATATTGTGCTACTAAGTTATTCTGATTTAGGCACCCTAATTTATTACGTATTTCCGAAAATTTTATGGAACAATATTTTATTGCAAAAAAGGATGTTATAAATTTAATATTTATTATGCCACTACTTTTGAGGCGATTTCCATAAACTTTTTTTTTCGACTGTAACCTCCTAAATGGTCCTATTTTTATTTGAATTACAACGTAGGTACCTAGATAAATTTATATTTAGAAAGAAAAAGGTAGCCTTAGATGCGAATCAGTGGCTCGGATTGGTTTACATGTAATTTGCCACAATTTTTAATCAAATAGTTAGTATTTATAATAAAATAACATTGTCACTTACAGGTCATACTATTGTTTTACCGCTTACAATATTCAATAAACTGCTGCTATTTCAACAATCTCATCTCACCCGCATTTTTTGGACATTAGTCTACGAATATAATTATTTATATAAAATACAATAAATAATGCTGGTGTGGTGCTGTCACTGTCAACCTAACTTTCCTTCCGAAACCGGTACTCATTTCGTTTCAGTTCAATGGACAGGTACACACCGTTACGATAGGTAAAAATATAACTAAAGAACCATTATTACATTTTTTTGAACTTTGCATCACATTTTAATAAAGGTTAACTAGACAACTACTTCACGCTTTATAAACATACCAACAAATAGTCATTCTCACCCCATGATGCCTACAATACTTAATTTGATATCAATACTATCAATAGTGGGCAGCTAGTAAAATATATTTCCGTGATGATAATGCAAAAAAGTTCTGTGTAAAATGTAGAAATTAAAAATGTAGGTAGTTAAATTTCTGTTTGAAAACACAATGATTCATCTGTGGGAATATTTTAATTTGCCCGTGGCACGAGGGCCTTCGTTAGGTACGTCAGGCTTTGAAGTCTCTGTGCTGATTGGCGTACGAACGCATAATACATGGCGTTTCATATATTTCCAGTACAATTCACGTATAAGCGTCATTACTTTGTGACATTATGTTTAAGCTTGTTTAAATCCTCCGTGCATAGGCACAGGTATGCAAACTGCGAACTTCGATTGAAGTAAGATAATATTCGATATAACGCACATCAAGAACTTTAATATATTATTTATTATGTGTTGATGTATTCTGATCTCATTTTTGTATCATGTCCGTAAATTGTAAATGTGCAAGTTATTGAATATAATTAAAAACAAATAAACATATAGGTAAGGTCAACAATAAATAAATGATTATATACGTTCAAAACACCTGCTCCGTAATTCATACAAATTAACAAACCTTTGTAGACTAAAATGTGTTTCGTAAATTTTCCTCGAATAAAAATGAGATAGACATATGAATGAGTATAATAGGATTTTAACGAAACTAAGCCAAATGAACGTTTATTGTTAAGGACATAAATGTGTATAAGACTACTTAAATGTATTTCCAGAATATAGAAAATGCTGTGGCTACAATTTTTAGAAACGTATAATTCAAAACCGAAGACATTTAAACGCTTCATAACACAAGTATGATACAAAAACATGTGCAATAAAAAAATATTCAACAGTAGATTTTATCACTAACGTTATAATACCTACAATCCAACAGGATAAAGAAGTAAATCCTGCATGGTCACAGCAAAAAATACGTCTCGAAACTATTAAGTTCAATCAAAGAGCCGTGGACGGTTTTTTTTAGAATTCACTCGCAAATTCCCCCTGATTTATGGTAGCGAGGGAGGGGAGGGGTCGTTAGGAATTTCACTCGTGGACGGAACTTAGACCATTTGATCAAATACCTCGTAGGAAATTTTAATTGAGTTTCCGAAGCTTTTTTCATAAGTCGGTGTAAACTACATTGCGAGTATCGTTACGAAATAATGTTGTGTCGGAGGGAAACTTTTTGTTAATGAATTTTGAGGACAAAGTATGTTGTGCAATTGCATGTGCACAATTAACATATAACACTCAACAGGAGCAATAGAAAGGGGTTATTATTACCAGTTTACTTAAACCCATTTCTATTGATCTTGAGTACCTACTCTTGACTATAGTTGGAAATCAATGATATACACAAATCATAAAATTTTACAAAACGACACAAATTGACAGATGCATGCATGCATGACAAATAATTAATATCAGTAATTAAATCAACTGTTAACTATTGCATTCATTACCTAAATGCCGGTATTTTTCCAATAACTGGCCGTTGCATATTATCATAATATATCACACCATAAAAAAAAGGTTCATCCTAAAAATGCGCTACTTTACGAATACTTAAAACTCCAAAAATAATGCTACCTGCTCGCTCAGCAAAAATATGGTAATGTAAGTCACACTTCTTGTCTACATTTATACGAGCTCGAGTATCAACATTACTCATTCTTTTTCATCCTTTTTAGAAAATTTCATTCCATCTAACGCATTATGTTAAGAGCTACATTAAAAATGTATGCTCATCTTTTGTGTGTCACGAGTCCGACCTTTGCAAGTTCGAGTCGACAAAGCTAGCAAAGTGGGTACGGTAAGTTTCTCGTTCCAATAAAACTTACTTCGGGTAATCTCAGACACGGGCGGAATACATATTCCGAATCCGAGTAATAATAAGCCGAGATCGAATCAGAGTTTCTCCAAATAATTTGAATGTGCACGTTGAGCCTTGTTGGCTAGATATAATGAGTATAAGGGTGAATATCCACTAGAGATGTGTGAAGATTTGTTTTTATATGTTGAAAGAAAGAAAGAAAGAAAGAAATAAACATGTATTCGTGACAAAAACAAACAATTAAACAAAAAAGAGTGTCAGACCATAGCGTTTGTCACGAAACGGTTCTATCTCAGCATAAATATTGGATACCTCGCATGTTTGACGGCAAAGCTTTTGCTTTCAAAGCTTATATCAGATTCTTAATTATTTTATTTAAATACTACGACACGACTGTGATGGCTACCAATCATACCACTTGACTGAACACAGTGCACCCTTGAAAGCTCTGGCGAACTTTCTCACCACCAGGAACACAACAACATACCTACCTAATTATGTTACATTAGTGTGTACATTAGAGCCGCTGACTAATAAATTCGGTCGTAGGTCAGAAATATGACAGTTGATAAAGTAGAAATAAATTATACATTACTTTATAAACGAAACGAATGAAAATACTTGGAAAACATTATACTCTTCAACTGTTGCTATTTGTTTTTTTTATACAGTTTACATAAATACCAAATTGGACTGACCATAGAAAATATTAGTGATGTTCTTATTTCCTAACAAAAATCATACTGACAGCGTTTTTGACGTTTCATTAAAAGTTGCTTATTTTACTATCAGTCAACATACCCATTGATGCTATTTTACTGTAAGGAGCGTTTATGCTTTTAAATGATATACCTTCACATAGATTCCAAATCAGTTTAATAAATACATTCGCGACGACCTATGCAGCCTATTTGGTAGTGACCCTGCCTACGAAGGCGTAGGTCCCGGGTTCGAATCCCGGTATAATGAGCACGAATATTTGTTCCCGAGTCATGGATGTTTTCTATTTATATTAAGTACCCATAGCACAAAGTTTGCTTAGTTTGGGACTAGGTCAATTTGGGTAAGATTGTCCCCAAAACATTTTTTTACATGTCTAGCAGATCTCAATCCGCAACGTTAGTTTCGTCAAATGCGTACACAAACACTATCTCACTAGGCAGGCTAAAAGGCATCTAATAGGCTTTGTCAACAACAAGTTATAGCCATATGTATTCGTTTTTTTATTGTCAGAATGGAAAACATTATTGTATGGCCGTTATAAACTATTGGTACTACATTAATATTTGTTTTTAAGCAGTAACGCTGCTAAAGAAAATTATAAAAAAAAAAATTTAAATGAAAGGAAAAATTGAAAAATTTCAATTTTCCTTTCATTTAAAAATTTATTGGTACTACAGTACAAATACGTTGAGATAAACATATATAGGTATGTCCACATTGAATCTAATAAACAAATTTAATTATATCATGGGACACAGTACAAAAATGATTCCGTAATCTGGATTATGTACAGCTAAGTAACATCACATATGTATGTAATAGACCGGACGTCAACCATGTAAAGGAGAGTACATGGCGTCAATCAACGACCGACACGGACAGGTGAATGGATACCTAATTAATTAATTAACGATCTTGTATTGATGAAGCTGATGCCAATGGACGCGTCAATAGCATTTGTATGGACTCGATTACAATGACTCTCAAAATTAGGTACAGAAGTCATTACATTAGGTTAAACATACCTACTTATTGTTGGAGGAGCGGTGTCTCTTAATGCAGGTATTTTTAATACTTAAAAAGAGGCACCAGCCAATATATTGTTAAATAGATTAAGTTACTGAATAAATTATTTTCATTTTTATTTTATTATTTATTATTACGGCGTATTACTTTCTAGGTATAAGCATTTTTTACAAGTTTTATTTTTATATTTCTTTTTTTTTTCTGAATAAAACTGAATAAGGAATAACTTTATAATTCAAAATCATTGTCACCCAAGTATTTTTTGACTCCTGATCAAGGATTAAAAATCACCGTGTAGATATCTTCACAAAAACGCTTGATTAATTTATTCATGACAACAACACATACATGCACATAAATCAACATACAAAAGAAAAAACAACACGTCACGAAACAGTGGTGGCCAGCTCTGGTCTTCAGATGGAACCATCCGGAGATTCCACGGCGAGACATACATCTCGCAATGGCACAAAAACTAATAATAATAGTAGTAGGCGTAGGGATGTGACGGCCCCATCGCCCACCAGATTTCTGGTGCAATCAGTCAACGTAAGGCAGCTTGTGGCGGGCTGTTAGGGAGTAGCGACCCTACGTACCTGAGTGCTCCTGGGGGTGTCCTGTGGTCAGGCTGAGCCGATCGGGTGGTTGGTTGGACAGGCCCTCCCTCCGCCTCTGGCTTGCCTTTATTGGCCGTCCAGAGTGGAGTCGCAAGAGCTGTTGCTCGAGGGTAGATGTGGACACCTAAGTGGCGAGTTGGCTATATGTTTAAAGTCCAGTGCCACCTCTCTACCCCCCAGCTCTCTGACCGGTGTTGCCCTTAGGCCATTTTTTAATGTCGCTATTAATAGGGGCCCATCTAGATTCCATCAACCATCAATAGTCCCTATACACCCCAGCGGGTGCTGTCTCTGTGTGCGTCCTATGACACGGGCAGGGACAGCATCCGCTTGGTGTACTCCTTGCATTTCATTAAATTGTCAAAAGGGCCTCTACGTGTTGGCTCAGTTGGTACTTTGTAGGTACCTAGATTCACGCACGCCTCCTAAAGGTCCGGGACATCATTGTCCCGTGAACGGGAAAGACATAGTAATATCGGTGTACTCCTTGCATTTCATTACATTGTCAAAAGGGCCTCTACGTGTTCAGTTGGTACTTTGTAGGTACCTAGCTCCACGCACGCCTCCCAAAGGTCCGGGACATCATTGTCCCGTGAGCGGGAAAGACATAGTAATATAAATAAAACAAAAACAATACAGTAAAGACACAATACAATTTCCGAACGCAACCACAACCGCGCCAACCGACAAACTAGCGCCATTTAAAGACATGTGGATAATAGTGGATGTTCTCGGCAACTAAAACGTCGAACAGACAAAAGACAGACATGTGACGCGGGCGCAATGCCGATGTGATAGGCCATACAGGGTGTAACATAAATGGGGTGTGAACCGATCAAGGGTATAACAGGTATCGTGATCTGATAAGAAAAAGTAAGAAAAAAAAATTTTTGACGCAGTTTTTTTTACATTTGTATGGAGCAGGTTGCCCCAGTCAGCCAACGCTCCATACAAAAGTAAAAAAAAAATCGCGTCAAAAAAAATTTCTCTTAGTTTTTTCTTATCAGAACACGATACTTGTTATGCCCTTGATCGGTTCACACCCCATTTATGTTACAATTCGTATGATAATGGAGAAACAAAACATAATATACTTATTTCAAGAACCCAATTACACGCACACAAAAATCCGCCGTGTCCACAAACATAAACGACCTCTCACATTAAACGCATATAGCTTCCCCGTTCCGTCGTGAGTAAAAAGAAACTTACTAAATGAACCTTCAGATTCATGTTAGAAAAACGGTTCTTTATCGACGATATCTCAAAATGATCTCATTTAAATCAATTTTCGCAAATCACAGTTTCGGTAGTTTTATTACATTTTCACCAAAAATACATAACCTGACGCTTGAAGAAAGTATGTAAGTGCTTCATTGTACACAGGAAGACGCAAAAATACATAAAGATCAGTTTATACAGTACAAATGTGTACTTATCCCTGAGGAATCTCTACCAGTCAACCTTTTTCTTCTGATCTCAAATGACTCAGCTCTATTGATAATGAATTTCTAGATAAATACAAAAGTAAGCGAAACACCCCGGTCCTCATTCAATTTAACTTTTAATTACTTTATAAGCCTTGCGGATTATCTATTTATTATGTCGGTATTTCGTCAAGAGCTACCTTAATTTTTGATATTAATTAATAACTTTAGCTTCCGAGATATTCGGATGAAGTGAAATATGCTACAAGGGATCATACTAATCTTTAATATTGTTCAGCCGCGCAGTAATTCTCTTTAGCGCTAATGTATATCCCATGAAAACAATTCCGTGTAAAAAATAGGTCAAGTCTAGAAACTCTTCCACCGTTCAAAGTAACGTAAACTTGCAAATAAAGATTGATTAGAATGCCTGACTTGGCTCTTTGTTATATTTCACAAATCCTAAGGGTTGTAGAGTTGCGAAGTTTGGCCTATTTTTTACATGGAATGTTTTTAGGGGATCTTACTTATTTTTGTAGGTTTATGGGATAGGTTAGGAATGCAGTTGAAATTATATTATTGCAAAGACTTTGTATGGTAATGTTATTTTACCATCGCAAATAACGTTTGTATAGTTTTCTATTGCATTGTAACGCTAACACTTCAAGTGCGTAGGTCTGCGAGAAAATACTTTAGAAATTCGATAATCGGTGAGTTAATCAGTGATACAATTAAGGACTTGCAATCATTTTTAAACTACTGTATCGCATTTAATGTAGTTTGGAAATATATCTAGAGCTATGTGATGCCCTCTTGGTCTCCGAAAATGTAGGCTAGTTTTTTCCACAATGAAGTTACAGGGGGACGAAAGTGGTCCGAATGGCTTGGAGAAAAGGATAGTACAGCCGTGCCTTTTTCGCTCATTTTCTCGACTTGGGGGCTCTGCTGTGCTCCCAGATAAGTAGTTTGGCGGAATAACCTGCTAGATGGCGTTACCACTTGCGTTGTTTCCTGAATAGCGTTATCAGGAAATTACTTGAGATCTTTGGTTACTATTTTAATTTGTAAAGGTGCATAGATATTAATTAAAACTGCTTGCTGTTTAGTCAGGCATCAAGTTGCATTGGGATCTCTCTGAACTAAATATCATATGCACACGTTCACGTGAAATCAGGTAACGCATAAATCTATACCAAATTAAATTGGAATTCGTACAGTATGTTCTGATGCAAACGCCTTGAAATTAAATGAAATTTAAATAATTTATTCCGGAAATGAACTACGTACATCATAATTAATGGATTACAAATAAAATAAATAGAATACATTATATTTATATCAAGGGAAACATTGGATCGTCCGCGATGATCAGCCTATGGTACAGTCAAGCGTCATATAGTTAGTATAGCAGCCAGAGTAGCCAAATATTTCGTAACACACCCTTATTCTTACAGTAATAAAGACGTGTACCGAAATATCTGGCAACATTGGCTGCTATAACTATATGATCCTGACTGTACCTACTCCCTCCAGCGCTCACATAGCGAGTTTAGAAACTGGTAACTAACGTCTTTTAAACTTAAAAATAAGTTTCGATAGTTAACTCTCCATTTACATGATTTTTAAACTAATATACATACCTTGACTTACACTCACTGCAATTTATATATATTTAAGGATAAAAAAAGGAAAAAATATGAGTATTCATATTAAACGCAAGCCGACAGTAAATTAAATAACTTTAACGACAAGGCTTCATAATTTTAAAAATATTGTAAGGACATTAATGATAAACCATCATAACATTAAGTGGCAATATTAAACATGCCGTGGAAGTACGGTCACTCATAAATTACAGAGATACCTGGTTGGCAAAACATATTAGTTGTTAACTTGTTGAAGAAGGAAAGTTTTAAAAAAAATATTAAGATAATAAAGCGCTCAATAAATTGTTTCACTTCACAACAACTTAATGCACTGCAAAATTTGATCAGTGAATCAAACGAAGATAAAATAACAATCTTATAATATAGTATTTAATTGTGACAATTTTTTAATGACGCATAAACAGCTGAACGCAAAATTAAAGATGATCTTTGGTACGTACGTACATAGACTACTACTATTATGGAATAAACATATAATACCTTTAATCAAAGGGACGAATTTGAAGATGGAAATTAATGTAATTGTAGGTTTTGACGGTCAAACCCTACTTACATTAATTTCCATCTTCAAATTCGTCACTTTGATTAAAGATATTATATGTTTATTCCATAATAGTAAATTGACGTGGACTAAGTTCCGACCAAACGCTAGTTTTAATAAAACAGATCCACCAGAGCATATAAAATATTACTATGCGCGAGAATTTTTAAGCCGGTCAATATTAGGCGTAACACATTTTAGTTATTTAGATTTTCAAGTATTAGGGCAACAAGTAGGTATGCAAAAAAGAAAATGTTAAATATAAAGTAGGTTGAATGGCACCTACGTTATGTGAAAAAGTTTTAGGGCAATAAAAATTGCACACAATCTCGCACCTCTCAAAAAGGCTTCTGTTATGGGTACCTACTAGACGACGATATATCAAAAAAATTAAACAGTCCGATTCGTAGGCAAAAGATAAAATAATTCATAATCCTAAATAGTTTTCTTACTTAAAGCGCTTTCTGAAATCACAATATTAAGAAGTGAGAACCCAACATATTATTAAGGAACATTTACAACGAACCTGAGGCAAATTATCTCCTTGATACCTTGAATTATGTAAAGTGACCTCTCGTGGTGACTTCATAAATTGGTCCCTCAGATTACAAACAATTTACGACGTTATAGGTGAAACCTTTTTTGCAATAAATTGTCCGTTGAAGTGGTTATGACACTTAATTTGGAGTCGGAAATAATACGTAACCGTTTAATTACATATATATCACGTTATAATATATTATATACATACCTTTATCACGTTTTACATAGGAATATACAGTTATACATATTCCGATAACATTATGATGTTTAATATGTCTAAATAAATACTAGACTGTAAACGTTGCCAAACGAATAGGTACTACATTATTTGATAATTATATGTATGTATGTAATACATAACAAATCTCACGCCTGTTTTCCCAAAAGGAGTAGGCATTCCACATGTACCAATTGCGAAATGACATATTGCAGTGATAGGGTGCTAGCATATTATAAAAACATAGCTTTATAGGAAAGTACTTACCTAAAGGCTTCCACCCACCGGACGCGTGTCGGGCGCGGCTCGTGTGCTGCGCGGGCCCGTGCAAGTTGTAAAGCATCGAAACTACACTTCAAACACACACCGAACGCGGGCCGAACGCGGGCCCCCCTGGGCCCGCGGCGCTTAAGTTACAACTCGGCAGCGCGGCCGCGTGTCGTGCGCGTCGCGTGTGACGCGCAGCTGCCGCGCTGCTGAGTGTGATAAAGATAGTGAGATACATATTAAAAGTGTTGGTAGTGATAGAGATATGACGCGCGGGCCCGCGCGGCAGCAGCGCAGCAGCGCGGCAGCGGCGCGGCAGCAGCGCAGCAGCAGCGCAACAGCAGCGCGGGCCCAACGCGTACCCCCGCGTTGCTACACGCCGCCCGTTGCGGTGTGAATATACCGCTTCAACCGCGCCCGACACGCGCCGCGCACGACACGCGTTCGGTGGGTGGAGGCCTTTAGAGTCTTCACAAATAATATTACTCGTGTCGCCAAAGAGCCTCTTTTTGAGGAAAACGTTTAAAATAAAGTAGATGTGAAGGATAACAAAATTTCAAAGTAAGCATTGCTCGCTCAAGTATCACAAACGATACTTACAGTTTATTTGAAATAATTTGTTAAATAGAATGAGACATCCACGAATTGGCTACTTTCCTAATCTATTTAGTCTGTCAGTAAGGTTATCAAAAAATTCTTGACACGTATTTTATTATTATTTTCAATCAAAAACAGAAGATAAAGCCCGTTATAGTTCTGCGTGACGTCACATTTTTTAGCATAATTATGACATCACACATGGTATAATAGTTATACCATGTAACAACGTGATCAAATCTTGCAACTATAGTCACATTCCAATAGCCGTATCGACCATAATTTTCATACTATCTAATTAATCTGAAGAGCCAGAATGTGGAAAGTAAAGTAAAAAACCGTGTATGCGCCCGTACTACAACGATGGCGATGTCATGCACTCTCACATTTCCCTTTTTAATGCTCAATACATATCGTACATCTTTCTTAGCGCCTTTATAATTCTCTGTTTAGCCCAATGGTTATATTTATGGTATATGAAACAATTTGGGAATAAGTTCGCCATTTGTACATTTCCGGAATTTATGCAAAAATGTAGAAATACCTATTTAAAAAAACTATTTTTTAAACTTTTTTTTTAGAAAAAAATATAATTGTAAATAATTACCGTACCTAAATAACTAACTATTCCACGTGTTGACATTATAAACACAATATCTATGCAAATGGCACAATGACTCATCGATACTCCCGTGTCGTCTTATTGAACTGGAAAACTCTGTACAAACTCGTAATTATTAAGGAAATATTTTGAGTAACGATTTTCGGATGAATTCTATACAAAAATCATTATCATCACATTTCTGTGTAGCTAATAAAATTTCTGATTCTGATACGTAACAGAATCATAAATTTTATTTGTGAAACAAAGGTTTAAATAAGCTTGGATATTACATTTCTATCCACTGTGATAATGTGGACATGCTGGACAAAAGTACCATTTTTTTATAAGACAGGTACTCGCTAGGTCCTTAGCTTTAAGTTTTTGATAGGAACCAACTCCTCCGTCGGCCATTTTTACAGAATATCCTCAGAAATTAACCCATATCTCAATTTTGACCCTACTATGGCATGACAAGCCGTTACGAAAGCTTTTCGGTTTACAAGTTTGAACAATCATAAGAGTAAGTCATAAGCGGTTCTGTTGTTTTTTTTTACATATTTCCATAAATTGTGCCTTCCATTTTAAGTTACTATATTACTACCTATTGTAATGCCTATAAGTTTACATTCATAGGCTTCATTTATCAATTCCTCGATAGTTGATACTTGTACAAAATATTGCCTTTATTTGTTAAAAATGCATTAGTTTTATTTAAGTTCATGATTTCATTATTATTGCTAAGGCACGTTACAATTTCATCTAAGGCAGTATCAATTATGTTTTCGTATTCGATGCTTCTTTGACATTTCATTAAGCTGTGCTATCATCAGCGAATAGTATCATGGGGCGGTGTACAGCTTTTAGCAACTCATTTATGTAGACCAAAAAGAGTTGTGGGAGACCGTAGCTTATTATTCTAGGGTCTGAACTGAAGTGTATTTGAATGAACTTGGCTTGAAGCGTGTCTAGATTCATATTTTTGTCTTTTCCATATTCGAGTTATTTATGTACATTGAATTCGATTCGATAATGTAACTTTTTTTTATAATAGGTTTAAAATGTTACCCCTTATTCCAAAGGCGTTAAGTTTGTTGCGTAGTGTGTTGCAATCCACGTGATCGAAAGCTTTTTACATATCTGTGTAATTAGCACATATTCATATCCTGTTCTCTATATTTTGAACAACTGTATCGAGATGATTAAATACATATGGCCATATTTATGGTTTTATTTATATTACAGCCTTGTGTTCGTCACATAAAATATCAAAGGGCATTGGGTAACCTTGTATGAAAAAAAATGTCTTTTTAATAATTGTTTAGAGGACCTCTTACTTAATACGCATATTTATATAAAATTAAACGCGTTAATTAATATTGGATCCGAGATATTTAAGTTTGAAGTTTTGTTTATAACTTTTCAATATGACCTGTGAAAATATATATTGCAAATATCACGGCTCCGATGCATTCTATTGTATTAGAATAAATGATGTGTTCTATTGTAATATAACAAAATATGTTTGTTTTGAGTAGATTTATCATAGTCTACCACTTTTACGAATGGCCGCTCATCCAAAAAAAACCGGCCAAGTGTTGCCTGTCTGTCTTAACATCGACGTGCGGTGCGGTTGCGTTGACCGAATTTGTACGAAAATTGGCCTTTCCAAGTAAACATTAAGTTGGTCGCTAATTACTCGGTAACTAATTAAGCCTACTAGTCCGTGATAACTTTTCTTTTAAAATAATTATATGTACTACTACCACGAATTTTTTCACATCTCCAGTAGTAGCCATTTAGCCGGCAGGGGGGGGGGGGACACATGACTCGAACAAAAATTAGGGCTTCAAAGCCCAATATCTCGTTGACGAATCACTGATTTGAAAAATGGTTAAAGGAAACCCATTTTTTTTTTGAGCGAGCTATCCAACGTGGGTTTAACGAGAAAAAAATGACATCCCCTCTTTAGGTGTAGGGGAGGTACCATTTTTTTTTGTTTGACTTAAACATTTTATTATACTGTTTTGTCGGCGTGATTGATTTATATACCCATACCGATTCACAGTTTTCTAGTAGTAATAGTTACTGAGCTAAGCCGAAGACGGACGGACGGACAGACGGACATGGCGAAACTATAAGGGTTCCTTGTTGACTACGGAACCCTAAAAATGACAATATTTTTACCCAAACCCCCTTATCTGAATAACCATATAGATTTTTGTATATAACAGTTTCAAAGACTTTAGAGAATATAGGTATCAAAGGGATATAATATATATATATTGAATAACAGGTTGTTGAGTATTTAGGTTCCCCCAGGTGAATTATCTCGGGTGCATTAAGTTAACTGCATATTATTTCGTGGGACCTGCTGGTGACCTCTTTTGAAAAGAGGTTTAATTATTGCTGTTTACAAGCTCTCGGGATATATAAATTAAGACAGTTAAATAATTGAAATATTTTGCCATTTATTTTCTTTATTTAGTATATTATCAATAAAGGAGTCTGAGTATACATACACCAGCTTACGTATCAAAATTAGTAAACGTGATCACGTTTCAGAGAACACAAGCGGAACCGAAGGATAAAAATGCACGTACGAGTAGAGTGAAGGTCCGTCCTATATATCAACAGCTGAAAGATTTTTTAAAAATTGTATGGGGACTTCCATTGACTAACCCATACATTAGTTATGAGTTATGAGAGACGTGAGACTAACCCATAACCAAGACATAGGAAGTCAAAGTCGCACGCACCACCCTATTCATTTGGGAAACTTTTTTTTCGAGAGTGCCGGGAGCCTGATATGGTCGTAGCGATGGAGCTCGATGAAATGAAAACATTCGAAGATTGAATGTCTGTTGGTGTTCTTTTTGGTTAAGTTAGCATTTTCTCCTCGTGTACTTTTTAATAGTACACTTTGAACTATTTATCAGCTGAGTTTGAACATGGAAATTCCGTATTGCAAACCGAATAAGAATGAGAATAACGTTCGATTCGACACGTGCTAGACTTAGGTAATGGGTGTTTATATAGGTACATTTGCAAGAATTTAAAAGAAAAAAACATAATTATGTCCTAGAGTTGTTTTGATGATGAAGTCTAATTGGGTGGCCATGCTGTCTAGTCTGACCAGGCTAAGAATTCTATACCATGGTATTGTATGCAATCCACACATGTCTTATCTCGTTAGAATTGATTCGATGAGTATACGATAACTGTGCAAATTAAATTAAGTCGTCAATAAAAGGTTGTCGTAATCCTACCGAAAGGCCGAGAATTAAATAATTTCTATGACTGTACATGATGATTATGTATTATATTTATTATATATGAATTATAAAAGCACAATACACTAAAGTATGTACTTAATTAGGTAGACTTGAGTTATATGCTTATCCTAGCAAATAAAATGTTTTTTTTTTATGATATCACCTTCCTTCATAATGTAAATAAAGTAATCTTGCCTATTTGCGATGAAGTATTTCATTTTCTTAATTCTCCGGTATAGTTTTAGTACATTTGTATGTCTATATATCGTGTATGAGGTCTCATCTCACTTTCCATCTCACTCAACATTTCGCTTTCCAATTTGATACATAATTAACAAACTATATGTTTTGCTTGCTCGCTTCCCCGGCGCACTAACGTGCCAGCATGAGATGAACAAAGCTTGGAGTGCGCGCCAAATTGAAATGCAAAATGTACCGAAGTGCTAGAGAGTAGAGAGTGTAGTGTGAGTGAGTGCCTTTTGATGATAGCTCCACCATTGCCAACTACGCAACTACCTACCTTTCATCTGCTCCTCAAATCAAAAAAGGGGCCATTAACAATACCACATGTTACTAGCCTCTCTTTATGGTAAAGAGGATTATAATAAACCATTCTCTGTATGGAATCAGATCCCATGTCACATGAGATTGCAATTACGGGCAGCTATAGCTGAATAATTGAAGGTCTCTGTTTATCTGATTGAAGGTTGACCATAAAAGGCAATGCTAAGAGAAATTATTCACTATTAGTGCAAGGCAATACAATACGACAGTTATGAAAAGGTTGTTAGCAGTCGTGATTCGACGAATCTTACTTAAATCTATTTATAAAATATTTAATGAGACTAGTCCGAATATGGTGGTAATAGGGGTTATAACACTAATTAAAATAATCGATAATGACGTATTTTCTCAAAAAAAGATTAATTAGAATGTAGTCAAATAGAGAAAAAGCAACGCAAGAAGTTAAATATTCACACAGTTAAAAGCGTCCAAAGTTTCAAGAAGAGTATGTTCTATCCCATTTCCGCAAAACCCACCTTCATATGAAACGATTGACATTTGCTATGACGCTCCAGGATCGTGACGTCACGATCCTCTAGAGTTTTCTCTCTCTAACAAGCAACATTAAAACGGTTGTAGCCTCGTAGTTTTTTGAGATATTTATATCGGATATTTTTTTGCCTTCTTTCTTTTGAAGTAATGATGATTTTTGAGGTTCATCTCTATTGTATAACTGAACATTACGAGTATGCACTCGAATAGAAGGAAATACGTTTAAAAAAATGCAACAGTCGAAACTACTACTTTCTCTATTGCTCCTAAAATTGGCAGAGATGCGTGATCCGGTAGACATTAGTGTAATAAGCCCTTTAGTGTCAATTCTACCAAATAAGAATGATTTAGCATATACATTTTCAAATTTAAATTCTAATTAACTAAGGCCTTATTCCTGTTTGGTGGAATGTGGCCCTAGTTTCCAATTTTTATACCTACCAAATAATTCGACACATTTCAAATTAAAAACGGATACTTATATGACTTTTTTGTACCTACCCGGAATATCACTATCAACCATCCACCAAGTAAACGAGAAAAAATATCAGTTTACGATTAACGTAAATTTTAACAATCTACTTGAATAAACTGGAACCAACAGCCAATTGTCAAATTAAATGCATGCAATTAATTTCATAATTTCCACCAGTTTTGGTTTGGCTTTGTCGGCGGCATTTGAATTTATCAATATTCATTAGTCAAAATTATGACTGTTTACTTAATTTAATTTCGTGTTCCTAAAATTAACCGTTTCAGGAATGAACATGAACAACTGGTTTGATTGATTATTTAGTTGAAACAATAAATATATTTGACTGTCTATCAATACCATTTGTAATAGGTATTATAAATGGTATTCATAGACAGTCGAAGCTATCAATGTTTTATGTGAAGCCAGAGCTAAATTATAAACATCAGTAGTGTTGATTAAAAAAAGATGAGAGTGTATCAACATTTAAATGGATGTTCCTTTTTGGCGTCGTTTGTACCCGGGTTTTTCTCCTATTGCTTTTATAATATTAACAAGTTGGTAACTGTCATTATATTTTGCTCTGAATGAAATAAGATTATAAGTACAAAAAAAACTTTTTTTGTATTTTTTATTTTCGTTCCTCTTCAATCATGAGGCTATATGAATAATCAAATCTCGATTTTATTTCTTCTAAACCAGAACTTTTTTAGAATATTTTTAACGTCAGTAAAATATTCTAAAAAAAACATTTTTACATATATTACTTACCTCAAAACACTCTGTGTCTGTCCAACAATCCTTTGATCCTTTTTCCTCCTCCGGCACTCACTGTCCACTTTCTTATCACTGCTCTCACGTATGGTATGATACCGCGGCTGATAACTCTCGAGTTGCGTGTAAAGACGCGCGCGTGGCGCGGGTGCTGGGCCTCGCTGCGTCATACGGTCCTCACGTGCGTACTCCGTGGCGGTAGGAGCCACACTGGCCCGCGGTTCGTACTCGATCCTCTCTGCCACCCCAGGCCGACGTTTGTCGACGAAGGCCACTCGAGGAGGCTTTGGCTGCATCAAACTTATTTTCTTTTTTTTCGCCGTAGATGTAACGTAGAAAAAATAACCGCTGCGGTCCATTTTCGGAGCCGTTGCTTTGACCTGTAAGAGAAAAACGGCTTAGTGAGAGACGAGGTAAACCTGTCGGTAATTGAAATGTTGGTCGGTAGTCGGTACCTACTCAATGCAAAGCTTTTACTAAGATGTTGAGAGAAGCGCTGAAAGTTTACAGCGTTATATAAGGATCAGGTAGCACATAGAGTGGTCACATATGTTCCGTTTTCAGAAAGTCCTTTTGTCAAATTGTAGTTCTGCGAAGTAGATTAATGGATCAATTTATTTACAAAAAAATATTAAGAACAGAAATAGTTTGTTTATACTATTAGTTCAGTCAATTGAAACCTATCGTAGATGACGACACTCAAAAACGAGAACGTCACATTCAAACGAAGTAAAAAAGTGCGTAATGACGAAAAGCCTAAAAGAAAGCTAAAGCCTGTCTATGATGTTATTATACTTGTGGCTCTGTTCTGTGACTTGGAGAACTCACGAGCCCGTATTTGTTTGAATGTTTTGTTTTAAATTGTGTAAAAGCGTATCGACAAACATGTCTTTATAGTAGTTATTGAACCTGTATACAAAATTGTATAAGAATCGGTTGAGAAATGCGACATGTAGAGAAGAACAGCCGAACAGACGACGCCACCGGACATATTATAACGAAATCACAAACCATTACATTATACCAATGAATTTTTGCCCAACTGAAAATGGAGAACTTCGTTTGCCTCGCTCGCTCGTTCAACGAATGTTTAGTAACTTCGTAATTTCGTATGTTACGGGTAATCTCTAGAGCTGTGAACGAAAGATTAGAATGGACCTTTATATGCATAGTCTATGTTTTTCAACAAAACATTAGACAAACTAAAATTAGCATGCGTACATTTCAATAATTTCTGCACTTTCAGCACGATAATAATACGACCAACAACTTATTGAAGCGCAGTACGATGGAAAATGTTATCGATAGCGACCATTGACAACGCAATAGCCATTTTATCTGTTACATTTTCAAAGGCAACAAAAACTTCGTAGAACAAACAGAGTTGCTGAAACACTGAATAAAATATCACTGTCCTGCTCGCTCTATTCAACTATCAGAAGAGGACTTTTACTCCAATCATTAAACGTCCATCCTATTCATCCGAGAACTTGCAAAATGGTTTCGGTGGTGTTCAGTTCCAGAATTCCGTAAGGTCTAGAATTAATCTGAAACATGATGAAATGTTATTTTTTAAATCTATTAATAGTTTCACGCACTCGTTTTGACTCTACCGCTCGACGTATTTATTTGTTTCAGCTATTTATGTAATTGTTCAATGTCACTTCTAGCAATTGTGCATAACACACTTGAACCGTATCCTGATCCTACTTATAATTATATCATTATCATTGCTATTAGCCGTGAATTTGCTATGTATTCAATCTAAGGCCGTGTACGATAATTTATCTGTAAGTCGTGGTCAAAAAAGAACAAACAGACAAAAATGTATTTGCTTTCTTCTAAATGCAATTCAATAAGTAGTTGATTTCTGTGAAATGTAAGGTTAATAAGGTTTTTTAAAGTTCCTAACAATAAGTTTTAAAAATGTTCCTAACAGGCTTTACGGACGGAATAATCATATGACAGCTCAAGAACTTTTTGAATAGGGTACATCAACTACATCAAGAGAAGACGGCGGTGATCGCTTTTGCTGATCAAAACATTAGAACAGGTGTTATACAACGTGTTAATGAAATAACGCAAAACCTGAAAATAGGTTGTTCTGAATGGAGAATAGAATGTGAAATAAAATAGGATTTTTTCTGACGCGATTTATTTTCTACATTTGTATGAGGCAGGTCGCCCCAGTCGGCCAACGCTCCATACATACTCCATTTCACAGTACATTGATTTCGCCTGGCCTGTCCTAAAGAAGTTTGTTTTCAATACCAATTTACAACTACATTTATGTACACGAAAAACTCGTGTGCCACTAGTATTCTAAGCAACTCGCTCACATTTAGCATTTCCCTAACTTCCCTACATTACAAATTCCATAATTTCATACACTAGTTCCGCGCCCAGTCTCTTCAGGCCGACGTCGCAGGTGACTACCGATGTAAGAGTGGCAGCTGAATAGTTATGAACGGACACACGGACGGACGGACTAGCCAGCGTTGACAGAAGATGGTCACCTATAAACGCTGGCTTGAGGAGGACAGTGGAATGTATTCGTTTGACGTGTTAGCATCTCAGAAGAACCAATCCGAATAAAGCCTACCCAGGCCACCAATTTTTTTGAACAAGTACTGTAAATAACACAGGCATCAGTCAATCCGTAGAAGACTGTCGCACATAGTTACGAGTAACATATTACGATGCCCTTTGATGATTGACAGTCTGAAACAAAACTTTAAAATCTTGTAGCAGAAAATGCAGTCCTCATCCCAAAAAAAATGTTAAGTTGTCACGATGAAGACATTTGTAACCAAAAAATAACTAATAAATTGAAGACAAAATAATGAACTCAATAGGTACCGTTGAAATCACCAAACATTTGAGGTTGAATTATCGCCAAAAACCGTCTTCTTAAAGAAATGCTAATCTGATCTCACTGGTCAGACAGTCTGTCTGTTAAGTCTTATACATTTGCCGGGTGAGATGCGAATGTTATCTTTTTCGAACCTAAGACGGAAGATAAATACAGCAAAGCGATGGTGTAAGAGAGGTTGCTGCATTAATGTCAAATGTTCCCCACACCAGCGGCCGCTAAGTACCCGCGTCCGCGCCGCACTCACCGACGATTTTATCGCGCCTTCGCCCGCGGCGTCTTTCTGAATGCTAACTGGGCGCTCAATGCTCGCAAAGGCTCTATCTACAACATCTCGTGAACCCCACTTTGATACCCAGCTCCGCCCCGAGATATTTTTCTCTGCGATTTAGATTGCCGACTGTCCGTATTTAGCGTTTAACAAAGAGGTCGTGAGTTATTTCGAGAGTTCAGGGGTAGTTTTGCAAACAGTTGTCGGCTGTAGTTTCTAACAATATGCACTGATAACATGCGTAAAGTGATTTGCGTAAGTTAAGGTGATGTAGGATCTTAATAAATTTGGGCTTAATCTCGTGAATGAATAAAAATATTATAGACGATAATATTTTTGATATTCATACGTAGCGTAGAAGATCGGTACTCATATCACAAAAAAATGTGGACTTCTTTCACAAGTCAACTAGTTCCAAACTAAACAAAGATCCATGTACGAACCCATAGTCCGAACTATCCGAATATGGTTTCTATATATAGACCACGATAAACATAAGTATATAGATAAATAATTACTTAAATACATAGAAAACATCCATGACTCAGGAACAAATATTCATGTGATGAGCACAAGTATAAATGCCCTTACCGGGATTCGAACCCAGGACCTCTAGCTTCGTAGGCAGAGTCACTATCAACTATTAGGCTGAACCGGTCGTCAAATTATTAGAGCCCACAGACTGAGACAAATCAAATCAAATCAAAAATATATTTTTAATAGGCTTAAGCTACTTTTACACGTCATGTTTAAACTTAACTACCTACTTAACTTATTTTACATAAATGCTTCTTTGTCATCTATAAGTTCTTTTATAATATAATAAGATTTCTCTATAAGATGGCGTTTAACGCTGGACTATTCATTGACAATTCTAGAATATCAGACTTATTGTAAAATCGTACACAGTTGCCCATAAACGACATATTCACTTTGCGCAGACGGTATCCGGGAATGGCTAATTTATTCTTATTTCTAGTATCATAATTATAAACATCACTATTTAATTTATACGAGTACATGTCAAGATTTTTACGAATATACATTATATTTTCGTGGATATATTGTGAGGCAACGGTGAGAACATTGATTTTCGACCTCTGAGCGAATTGCGAATGCTAATCATAGTTGTTCTTTTTTTCTAGATTTTATCCGATTTCTATCTCACCTCTGTTCTCCATTACCATTTCGGCCCATTTTGTAAGCCATTTTGAATGTATGGAAAATACATGGGAATCTTTTGTGTAAGTATGCCCACCAATATTGAAACGAGATAAGTGACAAATTGAGATGGGATGTGTTGTGTAGTTGTCAAATAGCTCTCCATATTGCCACATAATATAATGTTTAACATTCAACAGAATTTCTACAACTCACTGTTTCGATCCAAAACTATACTCGTCTATAGTAGAAGTACCTAACTCAGTAGTTAAATCTATCTTCCAAATATGTCCCGCCATTATCTGCTACCTTATATTTGTGCTCCCACAAGCCCAAAACCTATAAGCTGTGGTGTATCAGCTAAGCCCATCACAATAGTGGCCGCGTAAACACGATTTAATTGAAACTGGACCAAGGCACAGCAAATACAGTCTGAAATCCGAGCACAAAAATAAATATCAAAATGGGGTCCCATTCCGTACCGGTCTGCAGGCGTCTTGCGACTTCGATTTCGAGAAAGGATTGTGTTTCTTTAAAATAAACGTAATAGGTAGAGAGAATAAAAAAAAATGACTAACTCAGGCTTTTACCTAATGGGAAATAGTACATATAACATCAGAGGCGAAATTGTTCACGCGAACCGCAGGTGAGCGTGATAAGGAAGCCGAGGATGTAATTATCAAAGCTCACGTGTGTCATACGACGTTTTTCAACACATTTTGCGAGGAAAAAATCATTTTCATAAGATGGAAATGTTATAGGCCTGCCAAATTATTTTCTTTACATTAAGTAAATCATTAAGATGACAACAGGTTTTTACTCACAATTGCACATCGCCAAGAATTTCCAGTGGCGTACATTCTATTTATCACTTTTCTAGTCACCACGAGTCATCATTTTTGATAATAACCAAACACGCATATACAAATTTTACAAATATTTCTGAAATAACCTATAATGGCGCAACAGTTTGGTTTTTTCGTGAAGTTTGCCCAGTGTAGGCACAGAAATCTCTAAACGGCCAATACAAAATTAAATTAAATTTTCATTTTAAAATGTTATCTGTATTTAATTCATGTAAAATGTTATCAAAAGTGAATAGTTATACTAAATTAAACGTTTCTATATCGTATACAAAAATAAATAGGTAGTCAATTAATTAACAAAAAGGATTTAATTTGTTTAGTCGAGTAGGAATCCATTTGCCCAGAATTTAAAAAAAGCTGTACATTCTGTACAACCCGGTTACTTTAAGAATGCACCGTGTTCATGCATATATCTTGCTGCAAGGTGCAAACGGGACTTAATCAGGATATAACCATAACACACAAGTGTTGTAATGTTATAAAACACGCGTGTTTAATATCCAGGATTATGAGCCTAAAAGCGACACAATAAGAGGTACGTTACGAGAAATTGTGTTGAAATACTTATTTACGTTACACCTGGCCTTAATGCCAGTTTTACCGCACGCTGCGCGTACGGTAAAAGTCGCATTGTGGCCAGGTGATGACATAAAATTGTGTACTCGCCACGGGTCTCTTTTCCCAAACTAAGTACGAGTAGTTTTCCAATGAATATGAAGTAAACCAGTAGTTTTATGTAGAAGAAAATGAAATGTTTCATTAAAGTTACCATTGAGATGTGTTGAAAAAACTCGTACTTATCGGTCGAGTATCAATAGACTGATACCGAATGGAACAGTTCCGAAGCAATAATTCCCAGGAGTGGCCGGTCCACTCGAGAACATAAAAGGAGGTCTGTCTTAAATCGGGCGTGTACGAGATCATAAAATGTCTAATACGAGTTACTAGTTCGAAACCAATTTCAAGTTTATTTGTGAGCTCTGAAAAATGTGGTTCATTCTCTACATAATATATTGTATTGTATCCATGACTATTATATGCTAAGGTATTGTAGGTGCTTATAGAGTTATAAGGATTTCAGAAAACTTCTAGTGGATTATCCATACATTACGTGCGTAGTTTTAAAAGTAAGTATGTAGGGAGTAATATTCGGAACTCCCTAATCATCCGATTTATTGGAAGGACTTAGGGTATATTTTACCACGCGGCTTTTAGGCTGGGTTTTAGGGTTCCGTAGTCAACAAGGAACCCTTATATTTTCGCCATGTCCGTCCGTCCGTCTTTGGCTTAGCTCACTAACCCTTAACTACTAGAAAACTGTAATTCGGCATAGGTATATAAATCAATCACGGCAACAAAACTGTAATATACATATATATATATTATTTTTAAGGTCCTCTAAACGTAAAGCGATTATGTATTTATTTTTCTCGATAATCCCATAGTGTGGGTTATCGTTGGACAGCTTGTCCAAAAATATTATGGGTTTCTCAAAACCATTTTTCAGTAAGCGCTCTATTTGCGAGATTTTGGTCCCTTTCGTTCGAGTCAAGTGCCGCGTTTTGATGTAACAAAGACAGACAGGCTACTACGGAACCCTACACTGGGCGTGGCCCGACACGCACTTGGCCGGTTTTTAAATAAGCTGTTGAAGCCGTGGGCACCTAAGCAGATATAAAGTAATGGAGAGCAAGGAAGGAGATTTATAATTTCGGAAATGTTCAATAAAATTCGCATATGATTTCGATACACCGAAAAAGCGTTCAAATTGGGCCTCGTGAGATAACCTAGGAAGTTGAGCCATTTCTCGAAACCGTTATCGGTTCGCTCGTCGTATGTAGGCCATTTTTCAGAAAGAATAATAGCTGACTTACTGAGATTTGGAGACGGAATATCCAAAATCCTTTTAAGTTTTTTTTTTACATGAATGCACAGGCATTGATATTAAAGTTTTTAAATCAAAAAAGGATATGCGACATAAAAACTAATATGCCGTAAATACAAAATGTTGTAAATAGTACATTTTACAACTAGTGTGAAAAGAATCTAGACACACGGCAGTGTGTCCGCCAAGTTCGAGCAAAAAAAAGCGACACACCGGCCGTGGGTTATATTACACGAACCATTTCGGGCCAATTTCGACCACCCTATAACTCAAAACATATTTTATCTACGCATATGAAATTTCGAGTGTCTGTTGACATCCCCTTAATTGTCTAGAATACAAAATTTCATTATTCTACCTATAGCAGTTCTTGAGATATTGACGTCAGAAAATCGCTATTTTTACTATACACTCACTGACTCACTGACTCACTGACTCACTCATCAAAAACCTAGACCACTTCCAATGGTCGTACTGACTTGAAATTTGGCATGGAGATATGTCTTAAGGTCAAAGTAAAGGGAAAAATCTGAAAACGGCCAAGTGTGAGTCAGTTTTAAAAATAGCAAAGGTGTAACTTTGTTCTACTATGAAGTCATAATGAACTAAATGGGTCTATCTTGTAATGGTCGTACCGACCTGAAATTTGGCTCGAAGGTTTGTCTTTAGGTCGAAACAAAGTAAAAATCAGAAAACGGCCAAGTGTGAGTCAGTTTCGAAAACAACGAATATGTAATTTTGTTCTACTATAAGTAGGTATGGAGTGGAAATGAGATAAGACTTATTTAAATTTAGATACATACCAATTTAAGACAATACATGTTTGTCTTAAAGACAAGAACAATAAAACTGTTCCATTTCCAATAAAGGGATCCAGACAGTGCCACGCAAGCATAGAAAAAAGAATTAGACGCTTAGTATAAAGGGTATAGTATAAAGTACATACCTAAGTGGAATGAGACATTTGCTAAAGCAAAAGTGATAAAAAAAATAAAGAACCTACACCTAACAAAAATAAATGAAATCCCATCAAAAACATAAATGTGAAAGGCTGCCAAGTTCGATACTATCGGAATGCTTCGCCTATAAAAGAAGTGATATCTGAATAAGTACCAAGTTCCATAAAAATACCTCAAATCATAAATAGTTATAGGAATGCACACTTGATTTCCAGCAGTTTTTAAGGTACATTTTGAATAAGTATCACGTTACATAGAAATACCAAAAATTATATTAGTCAGAGAAACGCACACCGGTTTTTTTAGCAGTTTCCTGATAACATTTATTGTTTTCAGTACTTTTTAATGATGTAACTTGGCAAGTTTTAATAGAAAATTATATACTTGACACATTGCAGTCCAAAGGTGTCGATTCATTGCATTGAAAAGGTGTGGTGTGTTTTGAACGAACCCATACTTTACAAATGACACTGACAGTGACAACATACTATTGGAATCAGCGCTATCGGGTAAAAAATCTAATATAAAATTACTGCGTTTCGAAAGTATAGTTTGGAACTAAAAAGTAAAAAGCACTAGTTCGAGAAATTGAGCTTCTCGTACGATACGCAGCCACAAAAAGTACCACTTTTTGAGCAACTTTATTAAAAATTCATTATATACCATTCGATAACTAAATGAAATACACCTTATCAACCGTCTCTGACATCTTCGAAAATGTGTTTTTTCTTTTCCTGATCGCACTCTAGGATTATAATATATCAACATTCCAGTTGAGATGTCTATTTACATGAAGCATCTTTATCTATATGGGGACTAAAGCTTTCATGTTAGTAGACTGGCTCATTCATATACACCACCTGCAGAAACGCCATTTTTTTGGCACCTCACTAAATAAATATCTTGCAACTGAGCACTATTTATTTCAACATACGAAACTTTAGGTGTGTTCTTTTGAAAATGCAAATAACGATTTCCATTCTCAGTCCCAAATCTACATGACAGTTTACACACTTAAAAGTATACCTCACTGATAACTATTTCTACTACAACAGTACCTTCAAAGAGCTCTTGTCTCGATATCAGATAATTTACACATGCATCTAGAGGGTTCTGTGTGTCAATATTTAGAACTTGCCAGGATCGAGAACACAGAATACATTGTACACAAAAGTTCATTTTGAACGAAGGTTTTAACGATCTCGTTTAATAAAATATGTTTTTGTATATGTTGTATCGAGACACTGTATTTATAATTTTATATTCCGCTAAAACGATACACAGAGCCATATTACAAAGAATCTGTAATTTGTAGATGGCGTGGTATCACGAAATCTTCAGCTGCTTATCTACGACTAGCTTATTTCACG
Source organism: Epinotia demarniana (assembly GCA_945867215.1). Classification (NCBI taxonomy): domain Eukaryota; kingdom Metazoa; phylum Arthropoda; class Insecta; order Lepidoptera; family Tortricidae; genus Epinotia; species Epinotia demarniana. The sequence goes on along the minus strand of OX244260.1, from coordinate 13,589,127 downwards.
TTCATGAGTTCATGTCACCCTACTCGTATACACATATTTAATTCAGTGTCTGCATAATGGACCTTCTTGCACAGGGTATTCTGTATTCGTAAGCGTACAAACAACTCAAATACAAAACCAGAGCGAGCAGATAAGGGAGGTACCTAGTAAAGTATGCTGGTGTATTTGTCTCTTTACACTGAACTTTGCAAAATTAATTAACTAGAGGACATCACGCCATGTGATCTTTGAAATTGTCCATTTAAAATATTTCCAATGACAACAATTTAAAGAATACTATTCACGTTATTATAAAGATGTACAAAGTTTCTAAGCGATTATTAATTAAAAAATGGATGTAAAGATTCAGTATTGATGATTTTTGGAATACATACGAGTATATCGCAACCTACCACAGCCTAACTTACCCCCTGTCGTCTAATGAACACATAAGGAATTATATCTTTAACACGCACATTAACTAGCTCATATAAAGATAATGCGATCCTGTTTCACATGCAACAGACCATCACATGATAAGATTGATGAGTGATGTTGGGATGGTAAAATCCCAACCAAACATCAAGCTTTACCATTTTAACGTCACCAGACGTTGTTATTTATTGAATCTTGTTACGTACATGTTAAAATATAATGTAAACTGGTCACGGGTCAAAATCTCTTGACACACTCTCGTTTTACGTTTCTCCACATTCTTCACTCAAAGAAAGAATTATTTAACATAAACTTCGATCATTCTCCAGTACGCGTCGCTAATTACCGCACACCGGCAAGCCTCCCCGGCGGTCACGCGAAAAATGCATTAACATGTTACGTGCGAAAAAGTGCATTTGCCATAAGAAAGATTAATCGCATTAAGAAACACCTGTGTTAATTTCTCGTGTATTTCATACATTATTATAATAGCCTTTTATCCATTATATTTAAAAAAAGAAAGCAATATTTGTTCAACCTCCGCCCTCAGTTATTCTCAAGTTTCTTTTTTATATTTAGTAAGTACCTAAAAGATTATCAGTAGAAAAAAGGTATTTTGAGAAGAATTAGATCATAAACCAAAAAAATCATAAAAGAAAGAGATATTTGTTCAACCTCCGCCTTCAGTGTTACTATTTATTTATTTATTTAGTACTCAAATGATGATCAGTAGAAAAAAGGCATTTTGACAAGAATCATATCGTAAACCAAAATATGTACGCAGACAAAGTAATACAAAACCTTGTACCTTGACATGACGAAATTACTGTTAACATAAAAAAAGAAGTTTTCGTCCAGAGGTTTCATCAACGCAAAGAACTCCTATCTCTTTCAATTTCTTTGTATTCCCAACAAAAAATCTGTCGGGATTAGAGAACCGCTTGTTATTACGAAATTACTACCTTTGATGTTTATTAAAAATTTACGACTTGCCGCATTTTTACGAGTTCAAAGAGAAATATAATTTGTACAAACCAGATTTATTTACTTTACCTGTGTAATTTCTTCACCCGTTGCGTGGAATAAAATAGAATGAGGAAATATTTTCATACAGGCGAGGATTGCTAACCTTTTAATATGTCTATCGTAAAGATGAAGTTGACAATTATTTGATAAACAAATAAATTCAGTAGATTTTTATTTCATTTATTCTTACCGGTGAAAAACCTTTGTTACTTGTATAAAAGTTAATATTAACTGTATTGTTTAATCAGTACATAATTCAACATATCTCTTCGGGATTTTTTCTTCAGTGTGTTTTCGCGACTGTATCGCCTGACGTAGTACTCAAGTGATTATTCGCATAACTTTAAACATGGCTCACGAAAGTTAAATCGGTTCAATTCCAAATGTAATTACAATATTTTCAATATTCATTACTTTCACTCATTAACAAAATAAAAACGGTTTTCCTATAAACATATCACCCATTAAATTTACAACGCATTGCAAAGACAATCAGCTTACAAACACAGCACCACGTAGGGAACGTCCAAATTGATTGATATGATATGATATTTGGGCAACGAATTGCAAAATGTTATTATACCCACCAGTTATCGATGAGGCGCTGTGGCCATTTATTTTTGTAAATGAATCTGAAAAGAATACAACGCATTTATATCGATTAAAAAGGTAATATTACTAAAATCCGATTTCAGCAGATATCACAAGTATTAGAAGGTGGAGAAGCGACAAGGCAGTGGAGTTATTCACGGACATCGACGAGTAATAATAAAATCATTTATAGGGAGCGGAGCGGAGCCCATAAAAGTGTTAGAAGTTAGAAGTTACAAGGTACTCGTACTTAACCCTCGGCATGCATGGTAGGGTCTGACAGACCCGGGCTGTGAAATATTCATCGTAATTTTTTTAGATTTTAAATTTACCGCGTCGCGTCTCTGAGTAGCTTCGCCTTATTAACTACCCGACATTTTGACGCTGCTCCCGCAGTCGGTCACGAGCACCCCCTCGATTTGGACGTGCGCAAAGTGCGCGCGGGCCTGAGAAACCCGACCAGGCATACGGCGTAACATTTTATAGCCAAGTACATTTACACTATTATCCGTATACATTTTATATGCATATATATTTTATAGATAGTATGTGATACAAGGATATATCGGTGCCTTAAATAAACCTAAAATTGAAGTTGATCTTGGGTATACGTTCAATTTTTATGCTTTTAGACATGAGAGTTTATTTTTGTTGATGGAAATATGAAATATTTTTATGTATGTAATAAATTCTTATGGAGTTTCTGGAATTAAGACTTAGATTTATTTCTAGTAAAAATAATGTACAAAATAACCAAAAACACACAAATTAACGCATTAAAAAAAATATTCATTTGTAAATTATATTTTTACATTTACGGGTTTGTCAGACCCACCAGGCATACAATGTGACTTTCGTTCACCAGGCATGCCAAGGGTTAACTCGCAAAACTATTGTTAATAACAACAAGAGATCACAAACTGCATACGAGACATAATATACCTACCTGTAATTATGACCGAATCAGCATAAAGATTCAGAAATGTATGATTAAAAATATAATATTATCAATTGAATAAAATTATTATTAAAAATATTATACCTATTTATAAAGTTCGGCATATGAGGATAAGAATATTTTTAATATTTGTTTTTAAGCAGTAACGCTGCTAAAGAAAATTATAAATTTTTCAATTTTTCCTTTCATTTAAAAAAGAATATTTTTGTTACACTTGCTCGTAAAGTCCATCTAAACACCCAGGCTTGCACTACACATCTATTATAGCCAGTATTGCGCACATGGGCGTAATGGTTTGTGTCTTAAATTGTGTTTATCGCTCATACATCATTAGTAATAAAGCAAGAATGTTTTAACTCAAATATGGTATTTCAACCTATTAATAAATAAATCAAAATGTTAGAACACTAATAAATCATTACAAGGGTTTAAACTGAGATACCAGACGCGAGTATGAAACACATAAATTGATCATGGTACTCGTTTGCCGTATTTTTTGATTTAAAATGTAATGTAATGTACCACACAAATCTACTGATTTTTGTATAGTATTTCCAAAGAGTGCTAAAGTGACCGGTCCTGTGCCATCCGCATCTAGCGGACTCTCTTGACCTAAACTAAGTCATCATGTCACGAAGTGGGTTGAAGACATGATGACCTGCACTACCTGCAGGTCGATCACGTAACGCATTGCATACGTACGTTAAGTAGATCCAAATGTCAATTTTTATATGAAAAAAAAAACCGGTCAAGTGCGAGTCTGACTCGCGCACCGAGGGTTCCGTGCAAACTAACAATTAACTCAAGGTAAAGTAAAAGTCCCAATATATTTGTTAAATTACTTATTTTAACCCAACACAATAGAATTCAATTTCAAACAACGAGTAACTTTTATACCAAGACAATTGAATCGCGATCTTTTTTTGACCTGCTATTGAAAATAAATATACGCGTCCCAATCCCAACCCCATTAATTCTAGAAAAATCTTAACAGCGCGAATGGGGTCAGCGCCATCTATCGGCCCCATTTGGTACTAACGTGCAAGGGCAATCGGCTTAGTATGTATGTTGGTCTTTTAGCGATTATTGTTTATCACGTGAACTGAAATCGATTATTATTGTTTTATTTGATAGAGAGTACTTCTATTTATAGTTTTATAGGAAATTCAAAACAAAAATAAACTTATAAAGTTGATTAAATTGCAAATCTAACTAGGAAATGATTTGTGTAAATAAAACAGAAAATATGCTTGATACAGAAAAAGAATACTTTTCCCGTAATATATATGTTTATCTTAATCACAAGTAATTATTTCAAATTTTTCGCTTGAATAACTTCGGAGATAAGGTGGGGGGAATGGTATTTTTTTTACATTTTCCTTCATAGGTCAAAATTTTCCGGGTGTAGAAAAAAAAGAAAAAGTGTTTCAAAAAGTGCAACTCATGCCCTTTCGAATGATACCCCACTTGACCCTATAGTTGAATATTTTTTTTTGCCCCCTCCTCATATTCGTAAGTTTTTATAGAAAAATTAAATTTATATTTAAATTTTTCATTTTCCATGCACGCGGATACCTCTCATTTATAACCATTCCAAGTTTCAAGTTGATAGCTTGAGTAGTTCGTGAGATATTTCACTTTGTGACAGACAGACAGACGGACGGAGTCGCACCATAAGGGTTCCTTTGTTACCATTTTTGGTACGGAACCCTAAAAATGACAGTGTGATCACGCGCGTTTTATACGTTACGTGATTACCCCTCTGGTAATAAGGTAACGGCGCCTATTACCGCGGTACGCGAGGTAGTTTTCAAATGATTATATAAAATGATGGGTACGAAAGCTCCTTAACGTCCTAGTTTTTTTTTTTATTGAAGAGTGTTTATTTAACTTTCAGAGTCGTAACTTTTTGAACCAATTTTAGTTTATTATATTTGATAAAATAATTATTGAAACCACGAAATAATTATTGAAATCTTCTATTACCGTGGTAATGGATGGGATGTGATTCTATTACCGCGAAATTAGCTTTTATTACCGAGGGTCCAAAAAGCAGCAATTTTTCACCATCGGTAATAGTAACCTGATACACAATTCGGCACCCAATATCGAGGGTTAAAATAATATTCATGACTTTGGTTCCGTACTATATAAAAATAAAGAAAACATGAAACATACTTAAATCAACAAAATGGTGTCCACTGGTTATAAGAATAACAACTACTTGCATACATAGTAGGTAAAGACTACCTTTTATTAAATCACAGTAACATTACATTATACTATGGATTCGGTATTTTGTATTCAAAGATTAAATAAATAAAATACGGGGTATTATAAAAAACCTAATAAGTACAATACTGAGCATACTAACAGGCTAAATGACTCGAAAACAATATTTTGCGTTTTGTGTAGGTAAGTAACACCTTTATCTATAGGTACTTATGTGTCGTTTCCGGGTTGTTTGAATGTTTTAGGACTTTATTTAATTTACAAATTTTGCTGGGATATGTTAATATCTCCGTTCACCACACATCTTAATAATACGAACCAGAGAAATCAATTTTATCAAATGAAATTGTACGAACGGAACCCTAGATGTGATTTATTTTAAGTGAAAACTAAAATGTCACTCGCTAATAGATACTTGTTTTTAACCTATTACCGACCCAAACAAATATTGAATGGGTCGGTAAAAAATTCCCATAGTTACTATTACCGATTGTTGTGGGATCTTACCATCGGTAATAGACTTAATTTGGAATTTTGTAAAATCTAATTCCGATCCATAAAAACTTTAGGATACAATTGTATTTTCATTACAAATCAAACATACATATTACAGGCTTGATATAAAACCAAAATCACATAACTGGTAAGTAAATATAGTTAATTATTACAATATTTAAACGACATGACAAAATAAGGGTTTCCATAGAAACTGCAGATTCAGTACTAAAGTTTTGGTTAAAAATTAAGGGTTTGTTGGATACTTTCCATACCACGGAAATAGTTCTTTAATAGCGTCAATAGATCAAGATTCGAATAGCTGTAAGAGATTTTATAATCGATGACATATAAAAAAGATAAAGCACAAAGAAGCAAATCACCGACTTAACTATTACCGTGATATGCCACGGTATTAGTTTCCCCAACTAAAAATGGCGTCTATCACCGCTGTATTTTAAATCCATTTTAAATGAATTTCCAGGCCAAAAAATATATAACGAGTACGCAAAAGTTGTGCAGAAAACTATAGATAACCATTTAAAATCCATAGCATTTGTTAAATTGTCATAGGTATTGCGTGAAATAATAAATAAGATTCGGGTATACTTACCAGTGACGCCATGCGTTTGTATGACACAACCTCTTCCTACGCCGCCGTCGCAGAAACTGACGGATTGCGTGCTTGTTATTTCATTTACACACATTTGCGTAAACAGGACCGTTAGTCAACTAAATTAGGCTTCATTTGTGTAAAGTATGTTTTATTGTAAATCGAACGGTTTGCTTTTAAAATGCGTATTTGAAAATGCCACGGTAATGGTAGCCGAATTTGATACCCCCGGTAATAGGCGCCGTTACCTTAGTCATCAATATCCAATCACCGACGATCAGAGGCATCAGAACTAAGGTAAGGTAACTGAAATAGCCCTCTGAATCGCTAAACTCAAGTGGCCGTAGGCGGGGCACATTACACGTAGAACCGATGACCGTTGGGACAGAAAGGTTCTCGAGTGGTGACCACGTACCAGAAAATGCAGCGTGGGAAGCCCCCCCCCCCCCCCCCCCGTCACGAAGCGGACTGATGAATTTAGTTCAGAGTAACGTAATTGAGTAGGTACAGAGTAGAGTAAAGATATCTAAGCGCAGCTTCACCGCAGGTACATTAAGTGACGTAGATGTCGCTAATTACCCTGAGTGTCTATCACTCGAGAGTTCCGCTCGCTAATAAATTATACTAAGTGGATGAATGGTTAACAATTCAAGAGCTAAATGTTTGTAATGCATATATATCGGCTTGGGATTGCGCTACGATCCTATTTTGTCATGTACCTACGTAGATGACGTACCTATTCTTGTACTTTACAATCGTGGAAATAAAAAAAACAACGGGTTGCACTCCGGGAGTGCCGGCAGAAGTGAAAATTCAATGACATTGTAACAGTTGTTCGATCAGGTCACGTGTCCGTCTTACGAATCTTCAATCTGTCGAATCTGTCGGGCACGTGACCTGTCGCGAGTTTAACATTTTTTCCCCATCACAAAAAGTGCACAGCGCCGCTGAAGAAAAAAAATTACTTCAAACTAATAATTGCAAAAATATATTATTTTCAGGATTTGCAATGTTTCATACGTTTATTAATAAACACTCATCTAAATTAAAAAAATCTGTTGAAAAAAGTCATTGCAGCTACGGATTCTGATCGTACTCGAAAAATTACTTACACGTAATCCCAAGCAATAATGCTCAAGATTCATCTTATGCCTTTCAAGGGCAATTTTTGAGCGTCCCCCAAGTTATTTGTTGGCAAACACAAAGGAAGTAAGTATTAATCTTCCATAGGCCGACAACCTGGATTGAACGCCCCCTGGAGTTTGCATCCAGATTTTTATTCACTGCTTACCCTGTTGTTTCCACCCTCGTGCCACACGACACACTGTTCTTAAGAATATTAAATTGTATCACTTTTTCATCGAAAATAAGAATTGTGTTATTTAGAAAACACTACATAATATAAGGATTTTAAAATTTTACTAAAAAAATGTTCATTAATGTTCATGCCACTGAATGGAAAAAATGGCTGTAGTTAAATATTGTTGGTTTATATAACAAGGAATATTATCCACCCACCATTCTGTTTATTAAATTTATGACGCTAAAAGTCTAGTTAAAAGATTGTATTCTTATATATAACCTATTATTATAATTTCATCATGTCAAGGCAAGGCAGTTTTTCATTCGGGTAACCTGAAAACAGTATGTCACGAACCATAAGAATCACCCTCCGTTGTCCCGTACTGCATTTTATAAGTGATTTCTTTTATTACCAAGCACGGACATGAAAAAACCGAATATGAAGAATCCATATCTAGTGGAAAGTGCTGTTTTACGATCTGGTTTTACGGCGTAATGAAAGCGATGATTGAATTAATGCTCCCGCTGGTCAGCCGCTTGAATAAAATGCGCAGACGTGACAGACTTGCTGAAAAGGTGTCTTCGATGGCAATTTCTGCTTTTACGACAGTTCTACCATTGTGTCTAGGGTAAAAAGAGTAACACTTTCAAATGGCACTAGTGGTAGAGGAAGATTTATTTTCGATGTTGTGACTAAAAACGAAAACTGTCTACATTAAGGGATCTACATGTAATTTTCTTTTGAATTATGTTTCGTTTAAAATTCAAAACAATCGATACAGCACTTGAATCGATATCGTCGTACATATACATACTTAATTCAGAAATGACACATCTGTTCAGCAAGTATTTATATTCTATTTATTGAGGGGTATCGGGTGCAGTTTTACGATGGCTATGACAATCCCTCCATGGGGGTTGTCTGTGATGAGTACATGAGCAGCAATTTTAAGGGTTTTAGTGGAATGTGCTATAAGATTTCAAGAGGCCTTTGTATTTTATTTGTCTTTAATTATTTATCAATGTTTTTACAGTTTTATAATCATCTTTGTCCACAGGGGCTTACTGTTTTGTCTCAGTCTTCTTAGCAAATTATTATTCGTGCTATTAGCTTATTCGTGCAGCTGCATTCGCATCCGTATTCCTACAGGGATCATATTCAAACTATTGGTAGGGAATAATACCTTAAGACAAGACAAAACAGCCCCGTCAATAGCCTGCCTATCTCAGTTAGATTCCGCTCTCCATAGATAGATCGGACATTAGCTCCCACATCCTTTGATTCGTGATAACGCAGGCACGACAGTGCACCGTCATTGCTAAGGCAACGTTTACATTGACGTAAGATTTCAAAGCCTTTTTAAATATTCACAAATTATTATGTCTTCTACTGTTTATTATTTGGGGCCTAACTGAACTAATCTATCATTGACAATATGTTGAAAAGAAGTTGGCCACGCTAAAATATTTACTTTGAATAACACTCCCTGCCCCAATAGTCTTCTTGCTAACTGGATCCAATGCTTCAATTAAGTATTTAGTCGTAAAATACGCTTTTTATCGAGTGTTTGTATTAAATTAGAAAATGACGTTTTGCTCCCCTCCCTGCGAAACTTGAGGTCCCGCGTTCAAATCTCGGTAAGAGCATTGATTTTGGGTGACGAGCACTTTTATTCTGTTTCTAAGTTTTGGATCATGTATAGGTAAGTAGTATATACTTGCTAACAAGTATTTTCTTAAAGTTTATTAGGTTAGGTAGGTCTTATGTTTAGTAGGGTCCTTATTCCTGGGTGGGCAAATCCGGTTTTAGTAAAAACAAGTCTGTTTCCCGAATAAGTCATACCGGATTTCTCAGATTATCTTCTTATCGCTACCACTGACCGCTGCTCGGCTGCTGTTTATACTTTCGTCTGCGCCGCTGCCTCCGAGCTACCTGATGGTGTGCTCTAGGCCTGCCCAGCCCAGCGGAAACTCCAAGACTATCTAAAACCTGCGGCTATCACCTGCCAGACTACGGCCGTCTCTACTATTAAGGCCTATAGCTAGTACATGCTTCGCACTGACTGACTAATTTACCCATTCTGTAAATTCTACTTAATTTTAATATTATATTTTATTGTATATAAACTATTAGTTTTATTTATTACCCGCCGGCTAGCCGGGCTACAGATAATTATTTTGGCCTTTATTTTGGTCGGATCGGGCTGTAGAAATTAGCAACATATACGTTATCAACATATGCCTTATTACTATCATATTTGCTGAACATCAGTTATTTTCTCCGACATGTTTGTGTCTAATATTATTAAGGTAGTAATAGGCTGCATTGTGGTGAAACACTTCAAGTCGTCGACTGGAGTTTCATAAAGAGAGGCTTGCCGTCTGAGAAGTGGTCGCAATAAGCCGGATTACCCTTGTGATAGGTAACTAATATTGTTATGTTTAAACAATTAAAATAATCTTCTAGTAACATATTTCATAATATTAAATTCATCATCTACGTATATAAATAAATTACGTTTAATTCAGTAATATGTATAAAGTCTAGAAACTTAATGGGAATGGAAACCAAATAGAGAATTCATTATGTGGGAATCCGCGATATTTTACAAGAGAAAACATGTCCCTACAATCATTATCAGTCTTTAATTATCAGAATGGCAGCAAAGTGGGTAGGTTAAGGTATAGCTTCTCTTTTGTCAGATATTGCGATTGTAATACCGGCACAGGTTTAGTCAATGTTTGATGCAGATAACGGCGCTTAGCTTTGTACTATGTACACAACCATCCTCAAAAATAATGGAGCACGTAAGGCAAAACCGCATAAAAATCTGCAAAGTAGTTTCTGAGTTTATTGTAAATCAATAATACATATAGCATAACAAAAACAAATATTTATCTATATTTTGCTAAAAGTTTGAATGGGGTTTTTCTTCCTTTTTAGTCAAGTATATGCTTGTCAATTTTCAAGTCTTTAGCTCATAGATTTAGGAAGTTCCCATACAAAGTTCAACCCCATTTTTTTGCCCCTTTGCACCATTATCTTAATTATTTTTATAGCCCATGTGTTGTCCGGGAATTTTCTCGACAGATTAGGAAAGTTTGCATCAAAACCCGTTCAGCCGTTATCACGCGATGCGCGTACAAATAGTATAAACATACAAAAATTCTCAAAACTTCCGGTGCACGGCTGACATAATCGTGTCTCTTACACGGGGTTGTATTTAACAAGAAAAGATCCATCCCCTTCACTATGCCTGCTAAAAACTCCAACATACTTAACGTATTTAGTAGCAATGTTCGGCAGCGCTCAGTCGGTAATCAGAATCACTAATCAGTCAAACCCGCCAACGTCGATGAGAATATGAGAGTTTCACTAGGTTCAGAGCGTTTCTTAAAATATTTAGTGGGAAATAAATAAAATTTTCCATTTTGGCGCAATAAACTTAATTATTGAGACTTGTATATCAAGAGTTAAGTTTTATGATCCAAAATCCGATCTCTCGTCGAAGAGCCTCATGATTGAACCGTTTGGTTACCGCCTCAATTATACAAATTAAAAGGTAAGTCACATTCAAATTCTACTGATTATTACCGTATTACGACATTGAATGCATGTGTGTGTATGTATATGTATGTCTCAATTAAGTATGTGTATTTACATTGATAATATCATATTTCATCGACACATTCGTTTCTGCACTTCTCAGTTCTACTATTCCCTTCTCCACTTCACAAAGGTTGTCTGGAAGAGATCGCTCCTTAGCGATAAGACCGCTTGATGTTTACTTACCCTATACTGTCTCCCTGTATCTCTGTGTTTTCTTTTGGAACTGCTTTATCTTTCTAAGGTATGATAAAGAGTCTTTGTAACGTATTGCATTCAAATACATTTATAATTATCACGATAAGTCTTTCTAATAAATACTGCAGCTATAATCATACGACTAATAATGCAACACAGAATACTAAATGTTCTGATGGAATAGAAGACTTTCCATTAGCACGGATATCATTTACTTTCGGCAGACATTACTTATCTTTATTATCGCGATATGATATAAGTTCCGCTGCATACAACTGCCAACTAATCTCGCGCTCGTCAATCAATTACGGAACAGTTTTTCCCTCCCTTCGCCTCCAGCTAACTAGTAACAAAGAAGAGCAAGGCAAAGTATTGAAGACATTTGTTTGTTCTGACGACCGGTTCAGTCTACTGGGTAGTAACTCTAGCTGACAATCTTCGGTTCGAAATAGTTCGAATCCCGGTAAGGCCAAATAAGTATGGAGCATAAATATTTGTTTCCGTTCGAAGACATTTTCTATGTTATTTATGTATCTATTAAACATTGAATATAATATCGTCATCTAGTGTTTACTCTTAACAGAGGCTTTATTGAGCTTACTAATATGGATAGGTATGGAGCTCGATTTGTGTAAGTTGGTCCCCTTATATTTATTTTTGTTTTGTCATATTATTTGTTACTTGTTCCCGCCCGCGACTTTGACTACGTGGACCCAGGATAAAAATCTTACTCGTTTGAGCTGTTTAAGCGTGATTGAGTAAATAACATCAAAACTTTCGCATTTATAGGTAACATATTAGTAGGATTTTGGGTTCAGTAACCAGTTCAATTCAATAACAAACTCGTTTTAGGTTCGGTTATTTCAAACAATCGATAGTAGTGAGTTACGTTCTTCAAAATCTGATTGTATGGGAAGTTTGATAGTTCTCTAATGACAGCTGACTATTCTTTATATTAATAAAAATAATCGAATATAGTTTTAAGTAGATAGATAGTATCTAACACATAGAAGAGATTTATTCCGTAGTGAAATCCATATTCGCTTAATATATGTGTACTAGCGGCCGCCCGCGACTTCGTCCGCGTAGATTTTTGATGATGACAAAGATATATAATAGGTAAGTGAATTTTATTCTTAGTTAAAATGGTCTACGTAGACATATTACATTTTAAACAGTGGCAGACACGGATATGCGATTGTTAAAGAATTTTTAAAGATTTTCCAATCAGATTACGGGAATTGTTTGCAGAATGCTTAATACTTATTCCGTCAGTTACCTGATGCTTTAATCTAATTAAGATTTGGCAAAAATGACTGCAAGATATAGGCGACGCATGGATTTGGAGCTAGAAAATGGGGATCTTAGTTATTATGAGTGAGATTAAAAAAAACAACTTAAATATCGCAAGGCTGTTAAAACAATCTTAAACTCAGCACTGGAAATCGAGAAATGGAGACAGGTTAATGAAGAGTACATCTCTTCGACCTTTTTTTTAACCCCCATTGGGATAGAATTTTCTTAAACGCTGAAATTACTTTTTTTGTATTTTAATAAGTTAGCTTTCTACAAAGTTTCAAGTCTCTAGTTCAAAAAATAATGTTTCCCCCATAGAAACATTGCACCCCCATTTAACCCCCTTAGGGGTAGAATTTTCTAAAACGCTGAAATTACTTTTTTGTATGGTATGAAATGAAATGAAATTTGTTTATTTGCTTAAAATCATGTACGTATAAAGATGGTATGGTAAATGGTAAATAATGTCCATATAATGTCAATACCTTAGAAAAGTAGGCATACAAATCTATTTATTATAATGTACATGCATGGCAAGGGGAGGATATTGAGCCTTTTAAAAACAGACTTACATGACTCTCTAGCTGAAATACCACTTAATACCCTTATGCATTTTTTTTGAGCTTTGAATGATCTTTCAATTTCTCGTAACCTTAATAAGTAATCTTTCTACAAAGTTTCAAGTTTCTAGCTCAAAAGGAAAAGTTTCCCTCATACAAACTTTGCACCCCTATTTAACCCCCTTCGAGGTAGAATTTTCTAAAACGCTGCCTGCCATTTTTTTGTATTCTTATAAGTAATATTTCTACAATGTTTCAAGTGTCTAGCTCAAAAATAAAGTTGCCTCTTTGCACCCCTATTTAACCCTCTTAAGGAAAGAATTTTCTTAAATGCAGAAATTATTTTTTTTGTATTCTAATAAGTAATCTTTCTACAGAGTTTCAAGTCTCTAGTTCAAAAAATAATGTTTCCCCCATACAAACATTGCACCCCCATTTAACCCCCTTAGGGGTAGAATTTTCTAAAACGCTGAAATTACTTTTTTTGTATCTTTATAAGTAATCTTTCTACAAAGTTTTAAGTCTCTAGTTTACAAAATAATGTCCCCCATACAAATATTGCACCATCATTTAACGCTCTTAGGGATAGAATTTTCTAAAACGAAGAAATTACTTATTTTGTATTGTAATAAGTAATGTTGCTACAAAGTTTTGAGTTTCTAGCTCAAAAAATAAAGTTCCCTGCATACAAACTTTGCACTCATATTTAACTCTTTTAGGGGTAGAATTTTTTAAAACGCAGAAATTACTTTTTTTGTATTCTAATTAGTAATCTTTCTACAAAGTTTCAAGTCTCTAGCTCAAAAAATAAAGATTCCCCCATACAAACTTTGCACCCCTATTTGACCCCCTTAGGGGAGGTATTGCCAAAAATCCCTTCTTGTCCCTAGCCCACGTTATAAAAATAACCTAAAGTTACAAAAATCTAGTTTAAAAATAATGTTTCCCCCATACAAATATTGCATCCCTATTTAACCCCATTAGGGGTGGAACTTTCTTAAACGCAGAAATCACTTTTTTGTATTCTAATGAGTAATCTTTCTACAAAGTATCAAGTTCATAATTCAAAAATTAATGTTTCCCCCATACAAACATTGCACCCCTATTTAACCTCCTTTGGGGTGGAATTTCCAAAAATCCCGTCTTATCCGTTGCCTACGTCATAAAAGGAAGTCCTGGTGTAAATTTCAAGTTTCTAGTCCCAGTGGTTTCGGCTGTGCGTTGATGAGTGAGTCAGTCAGGACATAGGCATTTATATGTATAGATAGATGAAATATTGCGACAGCACGCCCTGCATGTTGCTGCCCCTACTGAAGCGTACAATTACGTAAACATTTTATGTAGAGGACTAAATACATATTGTAAAATTAACGACTGACAGGTATTAAGTTTATCTACTAAATGTGGCGTGTCTAAAGTTCCATGTACGATTAGTCTTTGCGATAAGTTATAAGAAGTTTGCGAGAAGTTCGCGCTGCGGGCTTTGCCCCTTATATTTGCTTTTCCTAATTCTCTGCCAATGGGAAAAATATTGAGGTTTACGTCTTGCGAGGCGGAAAACAAAGAAGTTAGAAACAATACGTCACTCTTTTTCACACAAAGTAGGTACAATCATGCCCGGATTATTCCATCTGGACCATGAAGTATCTAGACCTCAATGAATCTAATGCCATGCCAACTTTAAATAGGTAAATAAGTAATATTCATTAAGTATAATATTCCTTCCCAAGGCACACTTGACACATTTCACATTCTGCTACTTATGGCGCGTGCATTTGACTGCGGAACAAAAAGTAACGCTTTAACCCTTGGAAATTAATTCCTTCCATTTGTCACATAATGAGGGATTAATTTACACCCTATTAAACGTAACAACTGAGCCAAGTTGCTGCTGAAGAATCTCAAACCCTTAGCCGTCATCTCACAAATCAACGTCAGACACATGCTAACTTATAATTGGTAGGAAGCAATCAACAAGACAAACTCTGATGAATTAAACTGTTGCAAATTAAACATAGGGAATTAAAGCTAGGGGACGGAGATAACGACTCGGAGTAATGGCAAATATATTAGTTGAAAGCTTAAGTTCAAAACATGGCCACTTTTTCTGAAGTATAGAAATATAGGTGCATATAACTTACTCATAAATATGTCCCATCACTCTTATGTCAGCGGATTAAGGTTTCGGTAGGGACAGTATTTATAAGATAATTAAATCGATACGTATTTTGTGGTACTATAGACTGTATAACCTTGTGAAAGTATTTTATTGAAAACATTTTAATTCGCGGATATAACCAAGAGCCATTTATTATGTTCACACGAGTGAAAGAGACTTACCAAAATATAAGCCAACAACGTTTTGAAAAAGAAATTCCCAGTCCCACGCTAGATTCCCGTATTTACAATGAAGTCGTTGAAAATTTCAGCCGTCATGTTTTGTCAGCTTTTTCTCCTAATTAGCCGTCGGCACTTAATTCGGAGCAGTTTTAACGCGGGGACAATAAAAACTGTCAACGACGTAAGTGTTCGGCCAAAATAAATTATCTTACTTTAATCTGCGTGAGGACTGTGTTTGCGTTGTTCTAGTGTACTCAAAAATACAACCGATGGAGAAAACATTATCGTTGAATTTGATTTAGTATGAAAGTTGAATGTAATTTTGTCGTATGAAAATTTTGTATCATCTCTTCTGGTCCCTCTTTTTTTCGATTCGTCCCATATTTTCGATATACCTACATCCATCCTATTCTGTAGGTATTTGTCACAACATATTTTGATCGTTCTCTATTTCTCTGGTCACATTCTACATAAGTATTTTCACAATTTTTCACTAAGTATCTTTGTCGTTCATAATCTTCAAACCGTTTTGGTCTACCACCTATATGGTGTCAAACATGGAATATTTTTGTCATATTTCCCATCCATAACGTTACAATATTGTTTGAAACACACTTTTCAACCTTATAGACTAACTGGAAAGGTAGGTATTCTCTAAATACTTAAAACAATGACAGATTTCTGCACGGTATAGCACAAAGCAAAATTCAAAGACTCAATCAATTCAAATAACTTCACTGCCCCCGGATTCGCAAACCTTGGCTCACCATCAATATACTGATCAAACTAAACCAATCAATCAGAAACTTTCACCCTAGGCCGTCGACACATAATTTTTCAATTTGCCCAGTTAAAACGCGTTTAGGAGATTGATTAATAAATCTACCACCCATAGGTTAGGGGAGTTATTGAGTTAACGTTCCGACCCTCGTTCTAAGAAGTGGGTGATCTCAGACGGTCGTCTCTGCATAAACATGCTGATAGTTTCTAATATGTGCATCTACTCGTATTCACCTAAGGCTTCAGATCAAAACTATCCCTCCATAGTATATTATATTAAGTGATATCTTTTGTAGTTTTGCAATATTTACCTCTTTCTTAAATGAGTACTTAAATTAATATCTGTATTTTTTTCCTAATACTTTATGGAGTGTTTTGTTACTTATATAAATACTAGCTGTCCACGCGGCTTCGCCCACGTTTTGCAGAGAACGCAGGCAAACCACGGGATAAAATATAGCGTATGACCATCAAGAAAGTACATTCTATACAGTGAATTAGTGTACACAGGTGAAAGGATTTTTGAAAATCGGATAAGTTGTTCCAGAGATTATTCATTATACACACACAAACAAACTTACAAAGCTACAATCTCACAGACACTTCCTCTTTATAATATTAATAATTAAGTTCTGTATTTTATTGACATGAATAAAGATTAATGAAGGATTAAAAGTAATCATATCAATTAGTAGTATACATTTAGAACTATACACTTTGTGTTTGCGATAGGTACTAGACGTGGACATAGTTAAGTTCAGTAAGCAGTAGTACCTATTCATGCTAATCACACAGATATTTGCTCTAACCGCCCTCACCAGGATTCGAATTGAACTCGGGCTCGTTAGCTTTGCAGGCTAAATCGCAAGCCACTGCGCTAAACGTCGACAGTCGTCAAATGATAGAGGCATTATGGTGATTGATATTAACTCGTAGTATAAATTTCTAAAAGGTTTTATTTTAAACTTAATTTTATCAAGTAACTCTTAAAACTTAACTTGTCACTATCATGGAAACTTTTTATTAATATCTTTCTTCATATCCTCTTGCGCTTTCGCAACCTTTTAACAAAATATATAGTACATTTACTTATGTCAAACTAGCTTCTGCCAGCGACTCCGTCCGCGTGGAACTCGTTTATATCGCAGCTCCATACAAACTTTTGAATGATTTTGGAGATAAAAACTATCCTATGTCACTCTCCATCCCTTCAACTATCTCCACTTAAAAAATCATGTCAATTCGTCGCTCCGTTTTGCCGTAAAAGACGGATAAAAAAACACACACATACACTTTCCCATTTACAATATTAGTATGGAATATGGATTGGTTGTACGTTATTTCATAGACTACATTTTTACAGAATTTCGTTTCACATAAATTGATTCTCATATTATTATTTCATAGAACAGTCATTTCGCTGACTACTTGCTCCGTAGAATTTTTAACCATACATTTTTGTCGCAAAGAAATTTCATTTCTTCGATATTTCTGTTCACAGAATTTCAAATCACATATTTTTAATACTTATATTATTCAGTTTCTGCAAAACTTATTGCCTAGAAAATAGTTTTATAGATTTTTTTTCGTATCAACTGAGTTCCCAGATTATCGTTTCATCAAATCATCAATTCGCAGAATAGTAACTATGTAGAAATTTTGATGACAGTTCTTTCTTGTAAAGAAAATTTTATATTCCGATATTCATATTATAGAATTTCAAATCATATTACGATATTTAACCGTTTAGTATTCATATTAACGCATTTAATGAGTAAAAAACATTTTGTTGAGTGGTATGTTTTTAACGCTACCTCCTATGAATTCTGTTTAACTTACCATCGCTTTTTTTAAGCATCGTTTTGTGTAGAATCATGTTACATTGCGTAAATTGGAGTAAGTAATTAAAGAATTATTGAAAACCGTAAGGTCGCGGTTCAACCTAACACTCCTCGCTTCGCTCGTCGTCGTACCTACACGGACCTGCCTTAGAGTAGAATAGGTAGGAATCGTTATCAATGTAATGAAAAAATTAAGGCCTAAACTGATTGAAAACTGGAAATGATTGTATCAATGGCAATGTTAATTATAACATAATTATGAACAAGTTAGTTTTTACAATTCATTGAATCGTGTGTCTGAGAAATATGTTTCTTTCAAGTAAAGAGGCTCACTGAAACAACAATATGCGAAATAAAAATACAAGAACCAAATATTATACTAAAGTAATTTCTGTGAAACGAATTTATATGAAATTTCTGTCTGCGAAACAAAAATATACCTAAAATAATTCTACTGTTTGATAAGTCTGTGATTTTTAAAAAAAGGATAAAAAATGCATTGAATGGCACTTATGAAAAATATGTTTCGTTCAAGTAAATGGAAGTTGAAAGAATAATATTCGAACTAAAAATACAAGAACTATATATTACATGAAACATTTTCTGCGAAATAAAATTCTATGTTTCTGTCTGTAAAACAAGGGATCACCAATATGGTTTACTCTCATAATGTGTAAAAAACTCTTTGTTCAACCAGTTATGAATGTAAATGCCACAATACAAAGATGATCAAATTGCAGGATAGAATGGTTTCACGATCCCCAGGTGGCATTATCATGACGGTTAGTATTGAAACGGTGACCAATGGGATCGATGGCATATTAATTGCTTTTAAAGAGGGAGCGGATTAAGCTGCGAGCACTCGTTCCCTTCTCGTTTGTTTGCTAATTGAAAATTTTGGAGATTCCTGGGTATGGTATGATACGAAGGTGCCGCCGTAGATAGATCGCGATTTTCTCAAATAAGTACCAAATAAATACATTACCTATCTGAAAAAAAACTGGTCCTAAATTACCATCAAATGTATTAACTACTGTAGTACAGTCGGCATCAAAAGTAACTGCGCAAACGAAGACGTCAAGCGACTATGGTTTATGAAATAACTCAAACATCATGTTTATTTAGGAATTTTAAGCGATTTAATTTTAGTTTATTTTTTGACCCTACATTTTAGCTATGTTTAAATACTTATTAGGTACCATTAAAATAACAATGTGACAGTTGTAGTACAGGGAAACGATTAAATATTAGGACGGTATCAAAGTAATAATCGTATTTACGTGACTAATTGCAACGCAATGTCAAAACTGACGACCAGTCATCACGGAATATTGGCAGCCATTTGGTAGTAATTGAAATTTATGTAAAGGTTTTATTTGGGACAAACGTCATAATATCCCTTCCAGCTAAATGTGGGTTCGACCTATTCGAATTATTTAGACTAATTGGGCCCGTTGACGCGGCAATTTTGACGGATTTGCGCGCTTTTCATTCACGCGACTCGATAACGATAAAGGCAAACAGTTTTATAACAGAGGGTCAAAGAGTGCAGTTTTGAACGCCAAATTGAATTTATCGAGTTTCTTTTGCCTTCTATCATATCACAATGGAAATCCGGGACGCGTTGAAATCAAAATGAAAATTAAACGTTTATTCGATTTTGACCGAGGAAAAAGCACCACTACATTGTTTTCTTATTTAAGACAGCTGTCTTTTCAGTACAATAATCATACCCCCTTTCGTAGGTACCGAAATAACTATTTTAGGTTGTTCCTCGGTTCAATAAAAATACACAAATGTCCAATTTCGGCGAGATCTACCATACAATACAAATACTCTTTATTGCACACCTCACATAAACAAAGCAGTTAGAAAGAAACATAATATCAAGGGTCGGTCATGCCGATGTTATTCCTTTGTATAGGCTGCGGTGTCCGCTTACTATCAGGCGTGCCGTACGCTTGTTTTCCACCGTCGTTGTATAAAAAACAATACAATAACATGTGGGTAGATCTAATTTACTGTTCTTAGACTGTGTGCCGTGGGCGGCGGGCTTTCACAGCGCATTCGTCGCGTATAAAGCCCCGCGTGTAAACGAAACGACCCGTAATGAACACATTTTTTAAGGGTTGCCGCCAATGCAGCCTTGCCGTGGATTAAGGTGGACATGCCATTGTATTGCTACTTTGATGTTATATAGATAGTATATACATTAGAAACAGATTGGAGATAGATGTGTCACATTGGAATCGCATAAGCTGAAGTGGAATTGTCGCTAAAACAATCAATATTTCCCTACAAAATAAACCATGATTAAGCACAGCTCCTGTGTGAAAATGTCAGTCCAATACCTTCTCAAAATAAATAGGTAGTAGTTATAAGTTAAAAAAATTGTTAAGGTTACTTGACATTTAATTAGCACTCGAATTGGCGTGAATGAGTGGCGTTTGCCTGTGGTTAGTGCCGTAACAAAACAGCGATTTTTTCGCGGGATTTAATGAATTAATAACTTAATGGTCGATTGAAGATTTTTGAGACGGTTATGGTGTTATTTTTACATGCCATATCCTTAATATTTCAACGCACAAGCATGTTTATTCACGACGTTGCGACCGGCCGTCATAGCGCGACTACTACGTCACTGCCCGCTGGCACACGTGAAAACAATACATTCGTTAACGGTGTAAGCACTTGATTATTTTTTGTTGGGGGTGACCATGGCGTGGGGATACATAAATACAGCAAGCTAGCTACTCGTATTCTCCTTTCGCTCGATTGAATTACTAAGCATGATGGTTCAGTTCGGGGGTAGGAGCTTATAAGGGATTTCTGTAGATTAGAACGTCTACATGACTTAATAATAATTTACTTGAAAAACAGAGTTTTAACCGACTGCAATTCAATACTTTGATATGCCAAATGAATATTTCCACTTTCCACTTTACCACATGAATATTTATTATTACAGAAAAAAACCAAATCGATGTATGTATGTGGGTCGATAATATTTGAAGAGTGCCGTCGATTCATCAAGAAGGGTGATTTTGGAGACATTTGGCACTTCTTTCTTTGCTATTTCAACGGAATCATATCCGAATCTGTGGTCATCGTCATCATCACCATCAGTTCCCATTCATTACATTTTTGATTTTCGGGTGTAAATATACGAGTTATAATAGAAAATACCAAAATTACTACATGCGTGCCTGTTAAATGTATTTTCCTCATGGATCCCCCATAATCCAACTGGATTTTTGACAAAAAAGGACCAATCTGCAAGCATATACTTGCAAAAAACATTTTTACGAATCGATTCATAAATAACGGAGTTCTGAGGTAACAAACATTAAAAATAATATACTGATAAAAACAAAAAGAAATCAACCGGATGGAGAACCTCCTCCTTTTTTTTAGAGTCGGCTAAACATAGGTACATAGTAATGAATATACCGAATAAGGATTATATAATATCATATCAGTCAGTTATAAAATAGTGAAGCCAAATTTTACTTCAAATTTCATCAATTACGCTATCATTCAACTGGACTTCAACTTAACGTCGCATATGGGAAAATCAACATGAGCCGAGCAAGTATGCTTTGAAAACTCACCCAGCAAGGGGTAACACACGGCAACACAAAGTGCAGGTTTGAACACCGCATCAGACACGTTTTCAATTACCGCATTAATCCTTCTGAGCCTTTTGATGGCAACCCTAGGTCCCTAAATGGAAATCGACAACCCTACTTTACTGTTTTTCACTCAAATACATAGGTGCCTACCCTAAGTGTAGTCGCCGTATTACAAGATTCCAAAATACCTAATGAATAATGATTGCAGTAAAGTTTAAATATGGGATAAGATGTGTGTGTCGTCATATATGAGCTGTTCAAAAAATTATAAAAGAACTTACTTTGTTTATGCATCTGTAATTTTGCTGATTTCAACTTACATATCAGTATTTAAAGAATTTATTTCAGTATTCCAAGAAATGATTTAGTGAAACAAAATAAACGCTTCCAGGTATAATGCCATTCACTTCTTCATTAATTATATATGCACATGTACAATAAACCTAGGACGCCATTAGATTAGTCTTACTTAATAACGGCTCGTATCATGGCAATGACCTGAACTCTTTGATGGCGATGCGATAGCGAACATGATACTTAGAATTTGCTAGTCATAGTAAATGTGTGTTCATGTCCACACTTTGGAAATGTCATTATCAGTCCAAAAACCACATTGAATTGAGTTCCTGCATGTGCCTGTTAAACAGTATATAAAATATACAGTCTAGTCGCCAGCAACGCCGCGCGCCGTTTAAAAATCAAGAAATCGTTCAGAAACATTTGAATACCAAATTCGTAAAAGCCAACTTTGACAATAGGAAAAATTGTGAATGAAAATTTGACAAAAAGTTATTGTGAGCTACCTACCCTTACTTTATCTCCCTAGAATCATGGTATTTTAATCCCTACCATGCATTAGCTTAGGGGTGCTTCACACTGATGGTAAAAAAATGGCAACAAATTATAGTCTATTTTTTTATTCCGTAGACTAAAATGACATTTCACGTATTGCTAGTTTTTTACGTCTTATAAATAGTGATGTGCTACAATCGGTACTAACCGAAAATAAACGATTGGGAGGTACTTATATTTGTTGATGAAGCGTCTGTAACACAATGAATGGATAATCCGTGACGTGCTATAAAACGAGAAAACACGCACTGAAAACTAACGAATGCCAAAATGTCATTTTAAATGTTTGAGTATATTAGCAGTGAGTAAATTTTATTTATTGTTTATTTTGTATAATTTTGTGAGTAGATTTTATTTATTGTTTATTTTGAATCTAAAATTTATATTCACAGAAGGAATCACATTTATAATTAGGTACTAATAATAAGGAAATTAATTCAAGATTTTATCGGTTATTCATAAACCGATATCAAAGATCAGCACTGTTTGTATATAGCTGGTCACATTATTTCTACGTTTGACATTTGTGGTTGTCATTTTAGTCTACGGAATAAAAAAATAGACTATAGGTATGATTTTAGAGATTCTATCAAATAGATTAATTCGTTCAATAAATTGTAAGCCCAGATAAGTAGGTAGAGGTGAACAAACAAAAATAGAACTATTTCCATCAATAATTCATTCATTTTTTTATATATAATTAATTATTTTAAATTTTTGAAGTGAAAACTACTTTAGCGGTGCTGCTGTGCACTTTGGGATGGGGTATTGTTAAACTCGCGACAGGTGTAGGAACGTTGGAGGTCACGTGACGTGCAGGAGCGTAGGATTAAATGTTGCCAATTACTGGAATACAAAGTACGGGACTTGAGGGCGGCGGCGGGGGATGGGGGTGTTTTTTTTGTTGTAAAATTAAAATTATTTTAGTTTCTTTTTTAAGCAATTTCCAAGTTTTCATTTCTGCCGGCACTCCCGGAGTGCAACCCAGTCTTTTTTTCTATATCGTTTGTATCTAACGTGGAATTTAAACTTTGCTTAACATAAAGTAAACTTGCCCTGGGGT
Source organism: Epinotia demarniana (assembly GCA_945867215.1). Lineage (NCBI taxonomy): Eukaryota > Metazoa > Arthropoda > Insecta > Lepidoptera > Tortricidae > Epinotia > Epinotia demarniana. The sequence continues at coordinate 13,565,327 of OX244260.1, read as the reverse complement.
ATTTCAGCAACTTGACAATTGTCACCTGACACTTACAATTCGATATACATTGCTTGTCCCAGAAGTTAAGGTGGTTGTTAGGTTACTTGTGGATCCAGCAATGTACGGAGAATTGCCGTGGTCAGGTGACAATTGTCAAGTTGGTGAAATAGGGGCCTGGGCTTCAGACGATGAATCTATGTGTATTTCTATGTCGATTAATATGTAGGTCAGTCTAAATTAATAATGATGTAATGTATAAAGTGAATAGTGACTATCGTCCAATGAAATGGCCTGTCCCTTTCGTTGTTTCGAGGCAGCTTTAGGTTCGCGGCGTCCAAGTGTTGGAATGATCTCCCCCCACCTATCCAAGGAGCATCTAGCAAGTTTACCTTTAGGCGCCAGCTTGAGGGTTATTTGTTGACGCTCCAAAAATCCCAACCCTAATCCATACAGCACTTAATATAATTTTTCTTCTATTTTATTTTTTTAAACATCCCAACCATTTCGCGTTTTTCACATTGTGTCTCTCATCCCACTGTGCTTGTGTTACATATTTGTCAAATTTATTATAGTCATTATTTATTTATTATGTACGTATACACGTCTGTATCGGCAGTATGTTGTGTTGCGTTCCGTGGGTCACGTACGGTGCTGTCTGACACCTCGGCATAATGCTGAGACAGCGACCGATTCATTGCCGCGAAGACACACACGTTATGTGTCAACTTTATTGTATTTCTGCTCCCTTTGTCTCTGCGTGTCTTTTGTGTAGTGAATAAATGTCTTCTATCTTTTTCTTTTCTTTCAATAAGTTTCTGGAAAAAAATCCTAGAGTCAAGCTTTATTGCCGACTGCATCTTTTATACTATATATCTACAGCCATGAACTATTATTATGTATTGAGACGATACTGAGCTGCGACCTTCAGTCTCCACCACTTAGATACTGAAACTAGCGTGATGTTATCAAATTTCAGTTTAATTGGATTAGGTCGCCACAGCTCCCGAGGATGCGTTGTGTTCGCGTACCTACGTCTCTACTATCCTATAAACACAACGAATCTTCAAATCAATAAAGGGTCGGCAGCGCGCAAGAATCCTATAGGTAATAGCAAGCGCCCATAGGCCACGGTGTCTGCTTCCCATCATGCAGGCCGTATGCCATTTTGCCACCGTCGTAGTATACAAAATACGAGTAAAAATTATTTAAAAGTAGTGTAAAATCAGCCTTAAACCGGGGGTCGCACATGCGAGCAATCGCGTCGCACCACCTGAGCCCCAATTAACACGCGCGTGTGCTGACAGATGAGTTAACATTGTGAGCGTTTAAATGGACAAAGAGTTCGCAGGTGATTTATTTAAACATTTATTTAGAGGGCCGTCTTGAATACGCAATGTTACGTGAACACGTCAAAAAGCTGTAAATATGCGATACCGTTTATGCTGGCAAGAAATCAGTCAAATACTGTATTATTTATGCTTACAACAAGGCGACCATGGATAGAACACATAATACTTGCCGCTTGCCGAAACTCCTAAAGAAAGCCAGATAAGCTTCGGCTTGCATAAAATATCTCTGACGCCATCCCATTAGTAAATATAATATGGACAAAGCAATTTTAAATTAAGTAATCTCCGGATCATCGTCAGGTATTCCACCTTCGTATACCTACAATTGATACATTTCAGAGCTCTTACAGGAATCTCTTTCCATCAACCGTTTTCTGATCTATCAGATTATATCCCGAAGCATACAAAACGGGCAAATCCACAGCACGCCGCTAGCAACACAGTATCTCGTCATTTCGCCTCAACGAGCCGCTTCTGGCATACGACGGTAAATTGGATGCGAAATCAAATAAAAAACATTCGCACCATCTCCAGCGGGGGAGAATTCCGACGGCTTAATAGGTGTTCTGTGGAGGTATCTATGGTAACTTATGGGATACGACAAATCTCATATCTACTGGAACAAATTGAAAATATTATGTGCACAGAAAATTTCTTTTCCTTGCTGTATTTACTACAACTTTTAGCACATCATTAGAAAACTATTTTTAGGACGATATCGACCTACTTGAAATAAAAGAAAAAAAATATCTAAATATAATTTTATTATACCTTTATGATAATATTATCAACAAATCGTGTTCACAGAAATATTTTCAGCAACAGATAAACGATCAGGCTGAACAGGCAGTACTTAAGATTTTCTACGTTCAGACCTATCTAGATCTAGGTTCAAAAATTAATCTTCCAACCAGACGAGGTTCAAATTGAAAACGGCATCGATGCCCCCTCTGGCGGGTGTTGTGGAAACCAAAACATGTCGTTGAGATCAAAGCGACAATGCAGAGGGTGAATTTGTCTAGGTGACTCTTTGGTGCAGGATCTAAAAAGTCTGGAAGCGATATACAGGTATTGGTCTCTATTTTGCATTTAAGAAAATTATATAGATTATATAATTTTGGTATCTGTACGGCTATGATACGTACTGGGTCATGGATACAGCGATCACTGTCGCGATTTTCATCCCGACGTTGTCGATGTAAATCGTTGGCGATATAGTTCTCGATTTCAAAATCCGATGTCATATAGTGCGTTAACTATCGAATTAGGTATACGTACTTTGATTAACGACCTATCAGTATCACATCGTGATGACGTCGATACCGTCATCACTGACACAAAGCCAAGATCACGAAGCGATCTTACAGCTGTTACAAACTTTAGTTTTAGAGCATTTTTTGTAGTACCTCGGAAGTGAATCCTATAAATGTCATGTTTATTAGAAAAAATTTTCAAAATATATGCCAAAGGCATTTCCAGTAGAGCATGCAATAGTACAATCCACTAATAAGTGCGGTGGGCGACGATACCGCGTCATTACCGACGTGGGGCCTGTCGCGATTGATCCAAAAAGTCTTATGTACTCGTACAATATAAAACGTGTGTAGGTACAGATTCAAAAAGTCACCATTACCACGAATTACAGCGCATACGTATTATGCCTTAGAAGACACTTGAAACTTCTCTTGGGATATTAGACTCGATGCCTTAGGAAATACCTACACATATTTTTATTAATTACTAGCTTCAGCCCGCGACTCCGTCCGCGTGGAACTCGTTAATATCATGGCTCCATGCACAGTTTACCTCCCATCTCATCCCCTTAGGGGATGGTTTCCTGGATAAACGCTATCCTTCCCCAGGACTTAAACTATTTCTATACCAAATTTCATTTAAATCGGTTCCGCGGTTCAAGCGTGAAGAGGTAACACACAGACACACTTTCGCATTTATATTATTAGTATGCATGATGCTTTGCTTACACACTGATTGAATCCCGAAAAACCACACATTGCCAGTTTTCCAGATTTTCAGCATGTAATATAACGATGAACGTGGCAATAACTGGACAATAGGTAGATTTACCTATAGTACTTTGCAGTTAGGTTAGGGTGGTATTCCACACAAATGTGAGACGGAATGCACATTGTACAAAGATCTTAGAGAAATGTAATATCACCCTTAATCAATGTCATTAACACGAGTCTGCAATCTACATATGATTTAGAATGAGACAAGCAACCCGCTCCGGCTTCGCACGGGTACTATATTATGCATAAAAACCTTCCTCTTGAATCACACTATCTATTAAACAACCGCATCAAAATCCGTTGCGTAGTTTCAACTTGTAAATGTTCTTGGACCTGCCTCTGGTTGGTCCATCGCAGTCCGCACGCCACCACACAGCGAAAATTAAAATCTTAATATTAATTAACAAATATTATTATATTAATTAAAATTGACAGCGAAAAAAACGAACCGATCTATTCAAACCTCTTCTTCTTTAAGTTTTTTTTATTATGCAACCTTTCCAGAACTGAATAGCGAAATTCAAAAAACAGAGTCCAAAAATAAATACTTTAAAAATAAATATTTGTTGTAAGTATTATTTAGACATAAATAATGAAAACACTTCTACCATTTTAGGGTAGACAATAATAACGTAAGTCTTTTTAATGGCTGTTTGAGATACTTTGACAGTTGTGTGGCATTGCCATGGCTTTATCCTTCTTTCTTATGCTAAAAAAACGCACTATAGTAAACGACGTTATGTATATATTCTCAATTTTTTGTTCTTTTACATATAATTAATATTTAATCCTAATAGGTACTAATATTATAAAAGTTTAGATGTTTGGATCACGCTGAAACGCCTAAACCGATCTGGATGAAATTTTGCACGAAGATTGAATTTTTTATGCCGGGTCCACGCAAACAAAGTCGCGGGCGGAAACTAGTATAATAATATTTAATACCAATTGAATGACAATATCTAAACATCTTATCTATTTTTCATACATACATACATTCACGCCTTTATTCCCAAAAGGGGTAGGAGATGCTCTTTTTTTTGTAGGAATATACATGAATTAAATAATTCAATATTAAACGAAAAATAAAAATTGCAGTTTAAATCTGAGAGATGAATACAGTTTTGTTATGATAAATAACGTCATTTTAGCAACACCGCGAATTTTCGTACACAGACTCTGAAAAACAATAAAATAACTCATACTTACATGCATTTAAAGTGTACATTATAAACGATTCATGTACTCGTAAATAACCGACAACTCGGAAATAACCACCGCAGTGAATACAAAGGAGAATTTATTTATCTACATGTATCACACATTCAAATTGTGCATATTAGCCGAGATGGCGTGCAATAAAAAGGTTTCCTCCCGGGATTGGATATTGTATGGCCAGTCCCGAAATACCCGGGACTGGTCATACAAATCCGTCCCTGAGAGCAAACCCCTTACCTATAAAACAATCGATGACGTTAAGTGACGTAGGATTCCAACACATTTGGGCTATACGACGAAAACACGAATGGTCTAGAAAAGTATCAAAAATATGTGAACAAGAAATTGTAGCCGAGTAGTGCAAATCGGATTTTATTTTATTTTATTTATTTATTAGGCTCACACAACAAATTACAGTCATTCATTCAGTACATTTAAAGCTTAGTGTCTAGATCTGGACTACAATTCTAACAGTGTGTGCACAGAAAGATTAATAACTTAAAGACAAACTATTCACTAGATGGAATAACATATGAGTATTGCCGAGCTTACAAGGGACAGGCAAAGTGCATAACATTTAATAATGAACATGACATTTCCCACAATATTGCGTTAAATATCTGCCTAATAATACTTATTCGTCTAACTTTGACTCTAACTTAAGACTTAAAACTTAAATGCCTAATTTGAATGCATCTTTAACTTTATTTTTGATCGATGATACCAGAGGGGCTACCGCGAAATGAAAACGAACTTCGTTTGTGTATCTCCATCTCTGTCGCACTTGCTAGTTCGAGCGATAGAGAGGGAGATACACGAACGAAGTTCGTTTTCGTTTACCCCGTTTTTTTCGCGGTAGCCCCTCAGGGATGTAAATGGAAAATCGAACAAAAATTTTCTGTCTCATTATACTTACAGCTATAGCTATCGACTGTATTATATCAATAAAAGATTAATAAAAAGGTCGGAAATGGTCGCAGTTTCCGAGATTTTTCACAGTATCTCATTAACGAGTATAACCGTCCACCGATTACTATCCATTTCCAAGTTGCTCAACAATCTCGCTCAAATATCGATAAACATCCACCCTAAAAAGATAGACACCAAACTTAATGAAACACGATAGATATATGTATATTATATAGATATAAATAAGTTTGTTATTGTCTTTTACAGTGCCAATTGAATAACTTACGATTTATCTGTTCAATATCTACTTAGATGAAGATGGTATGTGAAACTACACCTTTTTCTTATTACGTACTATAATTTTAAAATGCAAACAAAGAGGCTCGATTTTGAAACCCATCCACAACCTGTCGATTTCTCGGCAATTCCTGAGCAACGGCTATTTTCAGCTGAAGGCAAGTGCTTGAATTTTTCAGACAACGTGACTTACAGGCAGAATAAATTGTGTTGTATCCGATGGTCTATTGTGTAATACAGACTTTTGTTACATATAACTGACATTTAACACATTACGATATTGTACTTATATAATGTTAAAACACTTTACGTCACACCATAATGCGAGTTTTACTGCACGCTGCGCGTACGAGAAAACTCGCATTGTGGCCAGGTGAAGGCGTAAAATTGTGTACTCAACACGGGCGGTAATTCGTAAAGCCCCAGAGCGCATATTTATGGCCCTCACCTTCGGTTCGGGCCACAAACACCTGCGATCTGTGGCATATTCACGAATTCACCGCCCTAGTTACGTAATGTACTATTCTCAAATGATACACATTGGAAAATAAGTTTAAAACGGAAGTAATTAGACGTCCACATCCGCATAATATTTGAGGCACTTTCAACCAGGCAAAATTTATGTCAATTGCAACAGATCGTAACAAAGTAGAAAATTGATAAAAGATCAAAAACAGTAAATAGTACCTATAATGAAGCAAAGACTCGACGCCCGCTGCTCTTTAAGACTCGTACACAGTGGTACCTACCCATCATAGTTACAAATTGTTTACTGACGGCTAGGGCGGGGCCCTGCTATATTGTTTTGACCAGTAATATAAGTTAACTTTTGCCAACGTAACAAACATCAGTCACTCTGTCTATTGATCGCGGATATTTGTCGTTTGTTTTGTATGATTCGAAGCTTCAATTTGTTTTTTCAAATGGTTTGCAATTCGTTTATGCAGGAACATATATTAATTCATTTCAAACGAAACATACCCAATAGCATTAGTATTCACGTTGAATCTTGTAAGTGCTTTTAAAACATTTTTAACTGCTGACTCTGAACGTTTACCGAACTGCCGCATTGCCAAATTGAACCAACGAACTCAATGCTTTTTGACAAGCGATTTTTGTCTCTTAGCCTTAACCGCATTATATCTAGCAACAGAAGCGACTGTTACCTTTGGTAACAAACCAATCTTTCTTAACTATCCCCTGCACAATACCCAAACTTCGATAACAAATGATCGTTCCGCACCAATTTGTCTACAAGTCGTTAAAATCGCGTTTCCTCTTATTAATTTTTGCTCCCCTCTAACGCCGCGGCACGCACTGTCTACTTCCGCTTCCGAAAAACCGGAAATACGTTGTTATAGACAAATTTTACGATATTGACAAATGTTCCGATAGGGGATAAAAATGACGTCCCGTACAATCTGTCCATTTCATGAAAAAATGTTTTAAGCCTTTTGCCCTTACCAATAAGGCTTAAAATATAAAATGTGCAATCTTTTGGTTGGTTGTTTTTAAATTATGATAAAAATGGCATACCATTCATAATCCAAAGAAAAGTTATCGTGGGAAAAGGACGCGGTGTTAATAGATAACCACGATTATTGATTGGTACTTAGATGGAATATTAGAATCCATAATCTGCGTTATTAAGTAAATGTGTCGCTCCAAGTCTTTAGGTGGGTACATCTTCGATTTATCTTATTCTACTAAAATGTATTTAATTAAGTACTTACCTTGATTTACGTTTTTTAAGCAGTAACGCTGCTAACAAACACTGTAAATTTTTAAATCAAAGGAAAAATTTAAAAATTTAATGCTCCGAGCCGGATTCGAACCGGCGACCACAGGCATTCATGGCCCGTCGCTACTAACCAACTGAGCTATCGGAGCAATCCGATTCGGGCACCAAACCAAAAAGTTAGTTTTCGTTAGCAGCGTTACTGCTTAAAAAACAAAACTTATTTAGTATGGGGAGGCCCATCGGTACTGTCGATATTCTCAATATAATTTGAGACGTTGGTGCCGTTAAAGAAGCCTAAGTCTTCTGGTAGATGTCGCTACACGCTTCCCTAAAGCGTTGTATGAAGGAACCGATTGAAGGATTTGGTGCCCGAACCGGATTGTTCCGATAGCTCAGTTGGTTAGTAGCGACGGGCCATGAATGCCTGTGGTCGCCGGTACGAATCCGGCTCGGAGCATTAAATTTTTAAATTTTTCCTTTGTTTTAAGTACGTACATTTTAAATTTTAAAAAATCTGTTAATGTATTCGAAATCGATTGGTAGGCAATGATTGAGTATCTGGAATATAAACGTTCTATAGGAATTTAAATATATAGAAAGTGTCCCAATTTCACCGTTTTCTTCGGTAATCTATTAGCAACGAAAACGGAGAAATTGGGAACATATTATATAACGTTATAACAAAGCAGTTGTTACTCCATAAATCCGATTTCAGTACACTTGAGTAATATGTATGATAAATGGTGGCATGGACTTGAGGACCTCTCTGCGTTTGATTTATTTCCCGACAGTACAGTCGCATCCACAAAGTCCTGCGTGTGAGTCCCACAAGATACAAGATAGACCTAGGAAACCAAGAACATTAATCTCGCTCTATGTAATAGCGTGCAGGACTGCCAAGTAGGCCCGTTTGGATGCGCCTTATCTACTACAAACTACAACCAAGTTTTACAAACATCGCCCAACAGAATATTTAACTGTATGGAAAGATATTTAAACATATGTTATTCAATTGATTAACTGAACTAACTGATGTAACTTCGAACACAAACATTGTGTTAATTTTGGAAAGTAAGAACAATCAACTATTCAAATTATAATACTTACGTGCAGTATTTGTGACGTTTGTTAAATACAAAAATAGAGTAAAACCGGCTAGAGTGATATTATTCTTTGAAAGTGTAGAGGTCACTTTAATATTTTCTTTTTTCCCCTGGCATCACAGACATTTACCTTTAATTCTATGCATAAACTTTTATTCCCAACATATAAAATTGAATGCGCTCATGAAGAAAATATTATTAAAATTATTAAAAATATAATTATACATTGATAACAGTGTTGTTCTATGAAAATAAACATTTAAGGTCTTTTCAAAACACATTAAAGTGCAAATTTTATAAAACGGAATGTATCTAATACTGAGTTTTGGTTTTAACTGTCAAAGGCTCGCTGCTGATTGCTGTGTCTTAGTAATTCTCTCCCGTAAATTAGGTGTTTTTCTGTGATTTTGGTTATTTATTACGCCTTAGTACTCTTGGACTCTGATATTCTCACATACGATGACTTTGCTAATCCTTGAACTCCGATTCCCCTGCCCTTTTTTACTGACTGTTGCTTTAGCACACTGGATTTGATCTTCATTACGATTTGGATACCGTAATTATGGTTAAAACACATTTTTTTTGTATATTTTGTGTGGTTCTGTTTTGTTACTTAATAAAAGTGTTCTTTCTTTGTGTTTATTTTCATACAGAGTGCATTACCGACCTTTGCGTGGAAAAACAAGTGAATTAGTAGTGAAAAACGGCAGTCAGGTATATAAACGTTAACATGAGGAAACTACCAAATCTTATGTTACTTACGTATCAAAGTTCTGACTCTAACACATATAAATTAGAATGTATCGAAAAATACTCGGTTACCTACCTACCGACAAATCTTCCCAATCTTCAACTTCTATCACACGAGATCGTTTCCGTTTATATTAACGTCTTGTTTCCCTCCCATATGCGCTTACCTCTATCATGCAATATTTCTCTCCAGGCATTTTTAAAGTTTCAATTCAGGCAATTTTAAACCGGTTCGGAAATTGGATGCGGAAAGACATTCTCATTGCCTAACCACATTCGAGTTGGAATGTTAGAAGACACTATTATTATGGTAACTGCTAACTTATCATCCCTTTTGTGAAAACATAATTCGAATCCTAGACTTAATTCAAAAAAAATAAATTTAAACGCTCGCTTACGACGAAATATGGCTCCAAATGGACACTAAATTCAACGCTTAGACGAAATAAAACTGTTATTTACGCTATTACTTGTCAAGCTTCCAGCTTTTAGATGAAACGCTAAGGACTTGCCAACTCAAACGTTAAAAAGAACTATACTGAAAGACGTGTAGAAATATTTTGACATCAATTAGTGACTATTTTAGAGATATTTTAAGAAACAACTTTTATGTCAAATAATAAAACGGTTTAATAATGTGTTGAGTACAAACGCGACGTGATGTTAATCATCATCATCACCCTATATACGTCCCACTGCTGGGCACAGGCTGCTCTCATGAGTGAGAGGGAACGGGCAGTAGTCCCCACGCTGGCCCAGTGCGGGTTGGGGACTTCACATACACCTTTGAATTTCTTCGCGGATGTATGCAGGTTTCCTCACGATGTTTTCTTTCACCGAAAAGCTACCGGTAAATGTAAAATGATATTCCTTACCTGAGCATTTCTAAAAAAAAAATGCCGCTATTATTAATTGTACTTCTAGGAATTTTATGTTTACTATTACCATTCAGAATCAGGAGCTCTTTCGACCATGGTAGGACAAAAAACTGTCACAAAGATATTTTTCCTGTTGTGTTACAACTTACCTTATACTTTGTAACAGAATAGAAAAGTGCAAAAATGTGTGGACATTTTGGAAAACCTTTTTGCTACTATATTAGGATGGAAAGACATCGTGATTTTCAGTAGAATTAAGAGTCCGCAGTAAGCTCGGCCGACTTTCACCTTCTCATACAAACGTAGCGCTCTTAATTTAAAACTACGTGTTGGATTGTAACGAAACTTTGCATATACATTGACATGAGGTATATCTATGTCTGTAATTAGTTTATATGGTTCCAGTTTATTACAGTTAACAAGTTTTGCATGAAAAACTTAAATTCGGTGTATTTTTTTACTATGGTATCTGAAGCTACATTTAAACTAATTACAAACATAGATATAGGTACCTACGTCATGTCATTGTATATGCAGTTTCGTTATCATCCAACACGTAGTTTTAAAATGAGAGCGTAACTGCGTTTGTATGGAGAATCGAGCTTACTGCGGACTCTTAAAAGTAGTGGCATTTTTTGAGAAACGGTCACCTACATAAGTTTCGACAAACTTATTCGTACGAGCCTGGCTTCGAAGCCACGACCGCCGTTTGACAGTCGCATCCCTAAACCACTAAGCTACCGTAACATGATGTTAAAAAAATAACTTTTTAAAAAAATATTTTTGAAACTTAAAATATTTAAACGAGCATGCCTTAAAATATGCAGCAAAACAAGTGCATCAAAACAGTCCAGTAGCGGATAAGGATTTATTCCCCCTACGTAAACTTCCGACACCATTTGAAATTCATTCTTCAACGTGTGATGTAATAAAAATAGCAGCAGATATAGCAGCACTGTGATAAATTATGCACCCCTCGATTTGGAGATTGCTCAGGCGATGCATTAACGGTGCCTTTGATATTTTTCCACGTAAAGGTAATGGAAGTCAAACGCGTATTGTGGCGGAATTGTGATGTGGAAATTGTCTTGTTACAGTATTTGTTGGCTGAAGTTTCATGAATATACTTGTATTGGCAGAGTCGATCTAATGTTTTTGATACGTAATAGAATTGACAAAGAGTAACTGCGCTATCAAAGCTAAGATAACTAGAAGGTCAATTTTATGTTTCATCGACATCTGGATTGCATTGTAATCATTATCGTTTATAGTATTCTTCAGTCCTAAGGTACCTGGTCGATATTTTTTCACGCGTGAATCATCGATGAACTATGTAAAGTTCTTTTTAAAATAGCCTAAAATAATCTGGCGTCTAGTTTAGTTTAAGAGGTAAATAGTTAATATCAACAATAACGTTATGAGATATTTTCATTGGTAATGGTTAGAAATTAATCCTGGCTCCTACTGATGAGGTATTTTGGACTTATCCCTTCAGCTGTGTTCATCCCTCTGTGGGCTTCATATTTTTTCCCGCAGGTCGGTGGAGCGGCCCTCGGAGGGGCGCAATGGCTTTGCTTACTTTCTTAGAAATAAAGCCGGCATTCGTGTATCGATCTCGCTTTAATCCATTGAAACGTATAGCCAATTCAGTGAGACAGCTAGCAAGCCAAAACTTCAATGGCCAATGGAGGAAAAAATCAATTAAGTCGTTAGTCTAAAATAGTCAGTGGCACGTTTGACACGGTCGGTGTTCGCGAGTGAAAATTAGTGGGTTTAGTGCTGAATTGTAGTGCCAGAAGGACAGTTTTTGTAGACATGTAAGTAATCTGTAGAATTACATAGAAACAAGTGTTATTTCAACGGGTTAACTGTAATAAAACCGTGACTAACATGACATACCTACTCATGGTCAAAATTGGCAACACGTTTTTTAGCGCTTTTCTAATAATTTAATATTACTATTAGCTATTAAAATTACCGTTAGTTATCATAAATTTGTTTAAAATGAACTTAAATGGATTATCAATGGCCCGAAAGTAAATAAATCGATTGAAGTTGGTAACGATCACAACAAACCCCTCAGAGGGGGACCTAAGCGACCGGGAATTTCCCTCCGAGGGATGCCCACATGATACCTCGTGACGTCACTACGATCCGCACTGTATACAAATCATGACCTTGATTTATACCGTTTTCAAATCATGTTTTGATGTGATTTTTGTTTAACTGATGGTTATATTATAGTTTTATCTGAAAGTATACTTAATGGGAATTTTAAGAAACCTAATTTGTTTGGTTCAAAACATATAGTTGCTGTGATAATTGCACTCGTTTGGAAGAGGTCATTTTGTATGAAAGTAGACATACTTTTTTCATTTTACTCTCAGATAAAACCTGCTGCACTTACAATAAAAAAAGCTACGGTTGCACCTAGTTGATGACCCATATTTATTGTTCAGGCATGAATTTGATTACATACAGTATAAAACACTTCAGATATAAGCATGTAAATCGAAGCCTACACGAGCAACTTCCGAGTGTAGGCATTATTTTGGTAGAATATTTCAAATGGTCTAGTGTAAAAAAAATACTCACGAGCCTGCCATTTTATGTTTTTCGAATAAGTATAACACAAATTTCTTCAAATAAAGCTCATTTAACACACCAAAAAACTAATTGATTATGTTTAAAATAACCAAAATACGTCGTAAACTTCGGTGAGGTGGTGACGAGGTCAGGTAGATAGCCTTAATACGACTTTAATGTAACGATGATATATCGTTGCAGTTAGATAATTTAATGAATATTGAGTTTCATCCAAAATTCTGGCTGTGATTATGTAAAAAACTAAAGAAAGTTTGATTTTACCAAATCACTTCACTCCACAAACCTTGTTAGTGGAGCGCCCCTCAGAGGGTGCCACAGACGTGGGTAAGCGGCCATGTTTTTTCGCCACAGCTGAAGGGTTATTGTAATGACTATTCATCAGATGCTGTGACATAAAACACGAAAAATTTTCCTATTTTCCCAAGAACTCGAAATCGTTCTAACTATTATGATGAGATTTCCAATCCGGGGGTTTACGGCACAAGCTAGATCTCATTCCATATTCGTTACCACCCCTCCAATGGACGATGGACGACATGCAAATCTAAATTAAACGCCTTTAATGGCGCGCGCTATCATTTTCCGAACCAAGTTTTTCCGATTTTATCCGAGCCTATCCAAGGCTGTCATTAACATAACATAAAAGACGCCGAACAAACGTCAGTCTTTCTCGTACCAACTCAACACTACCTAATGATCCTTAAAATATATGAAATACTTCTATTAATTTCCAGTTTCTCATCCAGCAACGCTTAATGTGATTACATAAGTACAAAAAAAGTATTTTGATAGTCATTGTTTTGCGTTCTCGACAGAATGAGAAGCATAAAAATAAGTCGGGAAAAGACAGTCGTCAAATTTGGTGTCATGGCCCAAGTCACAAGCGCAATGAAAAGTATAAAATAAAATATTAACTTTTCATTTCTAAAAAGAAAATAGAGTATTATTTGCAAAGCCATTTCGCAAACAAGCTTTCTAGAATAATAATATATTTTTCCGAATAAAATTTATGTAGGGTAGGGTAGGCAATGGTTTCTTGACTACCACGATTCCTTGTATTTGGTAAAACGATACTAATTTTGATAAAGCTTACTTACAGTCTATTCATCCTTACGTGTCTTATCTTGTAAACAAACACTTATCGAAGATATTATCACACTTTTCTCTGGAATTACACAGTAATCATGACTTAATTTTTTTTGTATACTGGAATAAACTCGCAAAGTATTCGTATAAATTGTATTTTTCAGTGGTTACTTGACTGATTTGAAGATTTTCGTCTACATTCGAAGTAACGATCCAACACAAAAATATCTGAGATAACGATGTCTTCATGTATATTTTATCGCCATTTTTAATCACTAGTCATTTTCTATGATCATATTTGCCGTCATATTTGTTTACATGATAGTACACGTAGGAATTAATAGAATTTACTTATTGACTGTCTCACCATGGCTTTTTAATAAAGTAACTTGCCAACCTATGATATATATAAATATAACACACTGTACGAAGGACTATTTATTACTCATTCTGTGACACTGGCGAAAAACCGTCAAAGTCACATCAAAATGACTTCATAGTAATATTCCTTAGAGCATTCAACCAACCGGAGCGGCCATTGACAGGCGTTCCCCTCTGCCGAAAATATATGGCCATATTTTTTTGAACTTTCTAAATAACATTTATTCGAAGAAAGACAAGGCCAGTCATTTCATCCAAATAACCAAACCTACCCGTGAATAATTAGTTCTTGGATTTTTTTTCGTAGGTCCCTCGGGCGGGTCACTGGGAGTGTATATTAAAAAAGGAGACCGAATCGGGCTTCTGCGTATATTAAAAAATTCTTTTTTTTTTAAAAAAAAAACGGTTTTTATTGAATAACTCAGCCATTTTTGATTTTACAGTAAAATCGCGAGGACAAAAATTGTAGGAAATTTGATTTTCTACAAGTTCGGTCTTAACATTTTTTCTTCTAGGATCGACATTTTGGAAATTAAACCTGAAACACGCGACAAATTCAAAATATTATCATTATCTCCTATGTTCCACGTTTTACGGCATGAATGAAGAGAAAAAAGTTGTAGAGAATCAAATTCTGATCAATTTTGGTTCCCACCTTTTTTTCCCCAAAATCGATATTTTGGAAATTAAACCTGAAAAACGCGAAAAATTCAAAATATTATCTTCCACGTTTTACGGCATAGATGAACAGGACAACTTGTAAAGAATCAAATTCTGAACAATTTTGGTTCCCACCTTTTTTCCCCCAAAATCGATATTGTGGAAAATAAATCTGAAAAACGCGACAAATTCAAAATATTATCATTATCTCCTGTTCCACGTATTACGGCATGAATGAAGAGAAACAAAGTGGTAGAGAATCAAATTCTGAACAATTTTGGTTCCCACCTTTTTTCCCCCAAAATCGATATTTTGGAAACAAATCCCACTACCTGAAATGGGTAATTAATAAAATTGTAATTAATTAATGGGTAATTAATGAATTACGCTTAATTTCCATTTCATTTCGTAAAACGTGGAACATAGGAAATAATTATAATATTTTGAATTTGTCGCGTTTTTCAGGTTTAATTTCCAAAATATCGATCCTAGAAGAAAAATTGTCGGAACCTAAATTGTAGAGAATCAAATTTCCTACAATTTTTGTCTTCACGGTTTTACTGTAAAATCAAAAATGGTCTATTTCTACCATTCAAGAAAAACCTTTTTTGGAATATACGCAGAAGCCCGATTCGCTCTACTTTTTTAAATGTAAACTGCTAGTGACCCCCCCTATTATTCACGGGTCAAAATCTATAATGACTGGCCTAACTAGCGAGTTCCATAGCTCACAGAGCCCCTGCGTTAAAGGCATATACCCCCTTCAAGCCCAATATCACAATCAAAAGAAAAAGAGATGATAAATAAGCGGCAAGATTTACCTCAATTTCTCATGAATCCCATTATCCGACCGGCTTTTTTAAAACTATTGGACCAATCTGGAAGTATATTATGTACTTTCAAATAAAAAGAATTGTACGAGTTAGTTCAAAAATGACGGAGTTCTGAGGTAACAAACATTAAACATAAAAAAACACAACTGAATTGAGAACCTCCTCCTTTTTTTGAAGTCGTTTAAAAATAATATCACGATCTACCTTATTGAAGGAACAATAATTGACGATGACGGTAAAATAATAAACATTATGTTATACATTCGCTACCGCCAATATTTTCAAATTGTCCCACACGCAAAACTCATGGCAATCCAATTGTAAAAAGGTACCCGATGGATTGGTCGCTTTACAGCGGCCGTAAACCGGCGCAGTAAAGGCTGAGTAATTAGCCACGACAATGTCGACTTCTGACGCCTGCCCCGGACAGGAAAACTGCCCATTTCACTTCAATTAATGTAATGGTTGTTGAATTTTTTCTCGTTTATAGTGATGGTAAGGTTATTTGATTGATTTTTTCTAGTTCTTTTTAAAGTTCTAGTTGATTCAATTATATTTTTAGGGCGAGACGTAGGTACATGTGTATCGTCTTTGTCTGATAGTAGCAGCCGGTAATCATCTTACAAAATGTGACGCGTAACCGTAATTTCTCCGTCATTGTCATTTTGAAAGAAGAACAAAATGGGGATAGCCCTATGACTCGCTGGGCTGTTATTCATTACGCGCTAATGCGGCTCACCCCGCCGGTCACCCGTCACGAAACAAGACCTCTACCTGCTACGCGTAGTTACTACGCATCGCGGTGTCAAGATATATTTGTAGGTGAGCGTTGAGGTGAACTTAAAACAAGTTACAGAATAGGAGCGGTGGGGACATGTCACATTTACACCGTATGTCTTGTTGTTCGATGATGTATGTCAACGTGAGAACAATAAATTATTATTTACTTTATTTACCTTTTTAACATCTCTGGGCCGGTAGACAAGCGCTAACGCCAATAGAAAACTAATAAAATGTATGCGAATGACAGATGTCAACGAAAAGTGTTTCGTCGGCATCTGTCATTCCCATAAATTTTATTATTTTCTCGATTGATCTGATTGTCGATTGAAACTTTGTCTACGGCCCCAGATTAGGCTTTTTACCTTATGGATATAAAATAAAATAAAAACCAAAAAATACAAAATATAAACACATTTTTAAAAACCTACACGTAGGGCAGGGCCTAAGCTGCCGGTGGTTAACATTAATATTATTGAAGTATATTTGTAATTTTTTTGGCGACGATTTAAATATGAACAAGTGAAATCAAAAGATTGTTAAAACCTAACTGTGTTTTGACATTTTTATAGCCTATGTCACACGCGATAAGTAATCTATGAGAAATACAACGACACCTCATATGTCAAAATCCATCATGAACTGTAACCCGTGAAATAGAATTTTCTTGTCGACATACATACATATGCTCGAAAAACTTTAACCCTTCTCGACATTTGGGTAAAAAATACAGCTCGCCTGTAAATAGATTAGAAAGACAGAAACACATAATTGTAGCACATTACGTTTTCTGTTGTTGTTAGAGATATCTTTTCCCCCACTTTATTGAGACGTTAGTCAGTATTTTGATCATCCCTAAATGGAGAGTCACCCGAATGCAGATAAATAAGTTCACACCCTATTAAGCTGCGGTGATTCAGCAAATGGCCGCGGGGGTAGTGTGGCGCCGGCTTAAGGTGGGGGATAATGAAAACGATAACTTATCTAAAATGAGATATTCTTGAAGAACTTTGCTAAAATGAGTTATTTACTGTACGATGTTGAAGCGTTAGTTTAAACTTTTAGCTGTAAGTAGGTATAAGCTGACTCATAAAGTTAAATGTTCGCTTAACGATATTACGGTATTTTATTGCTTAACATTACCTATTTAAAAAAAAGTCTTAGTTAAACGTTTTAGGTAACCTAATAATTATAATGTAATGTGATTTATGCAATAAACAATTTGATTTGATTTGATTTGATTAGGTTTGACAGTCATAATCACGTTCTCAGTAATATGACTGTAACTAAAAGTATATTCCCCTGTTTCGCAAGACAGTAGCAAAACTTGCAAATGTTGGTGGAGTGAACAGAATTTTGACGACGAACCGTCCAATGCAAGTTTACCTTTCCCCTCCATTATCTCATTAAGGTCCATTCAGGGCTAATGTAGCGAAAATGAGGCATTTGACAGATATTCACAATTTGCTAGTGACAGAATGTGATTATAACCCTCGTTTTCATTTGGAAGTTCCGAAAATATTAATTTTAGAGTCAAGCTTCGACTCAACAGCTATTAGGTAGGTACATAAAACCATTACGAGGCTGTTTATAAGTCAAAGTCAAATCCAAATAATATTTGATAATCTTTAAATATAAAGGTAATTAAACAATAATAGCAACAATTGTTGGCACTTTCTTTGATCCGAGTGCGATCACTTTCGCCGACAGGGAATGTCAATATGAGAATTTCTAAAAAAGGTTGTACAAATTAAAGATTATGAAGTTATTCTTTCGTTACAATTTTTTTTAGAAGTTTGTTTTGGGCATTATTTTCCATTTGATCATAAAGTAGTTAGTTGTATTTGTTTTGTTTCGTTCCTTTTATGAAATAAAAATAAAAAAATTATTTCCTTCACTAGCCAATTTGAATGCCATTTGCCAATTGCCACACACCTACATTACACACGCAACAGAAGTGGGGTACATCTTCGTGGGTAGATTAAATGAGCATAATACATACTTAAATTTTTATAATAAATAGCTTAGGAAATGTATGCGTACAACAAAAACGTTACTGTTTGATTTGCATTGCCTGTCAAGAAGTCATAACCTCAGCACAGGTAGGCACAAACACTCACCTCCTATTGTTTCTCTTTTATCAAAACGAGTTTACACAGATTGTTTTCATGAGACCATAATTACAATTGTAAGTTAATATTGTTTCACATTTACGGCATTAACTTCTATTGTTATACAATTAAAGTAGTGCCCCTGGGCACCATACTCGGCGCCAGTCCCTTTTGCTCCCTGTATTGTCCATAATAAAGGTAAGGCCCTAATAAAGGCTCGCCCTAAACAGCGATGTTTTGAAGTAAACTTTATTTTATTTTATTTCATAGGTTTATTAATTCCTTGTTCTAAGTTCAATATCAAAATGCGTTAGTGTCGAGCACTGACAATAACTTGACGTTACGGTTCTAATAAAATCAAATAATTATCTACAAATTAATAACGAAAAACTAAACTTGATTTGATACAATGTTTTGTATATCACCACATAATTATTTTAAAACTCTAAACTTTTTTGGATAAGATAACATGACATTTGCAAAAAAACTAAACAAATGATAACTTCCCCTGCAGCGTGTATTGGCAGTTTTATCTTGTGTGCTAGCAACCAGTATTTGCATTTTATTCTAAATATCTTTTCTTACACTGAAGATAAAGAATAACAGTAGGTCAGCTACCTGTGATTTCTGATACCTCGGTTGGTTACCTACTGACGCAAATTATCTCTCGACCGACTTCGGCGATTACATTTTTTTTACTTATTTTTTAGTGTCGGGATGAAAAAGTTTGTCGTTGAAAAGCAAAGAATTTGGGGCTGCAGAGTGATTAAACAAAAGTCTTATTTCATGTGGGCAATTGAGAGCTTACATACCCCTTGAGCTGTGGTGAAAAAACATAGCCGCTTACCCACGTCTGTGGCACCCTCTGAGGGGCGCTCCACTGACAAGGTTTGTGGGGTGAAGTGATTTGGTAAAATAATAATTTCTTTAGTTTTTTACATAATCACAGCCAGGATTTTGGATGAAACTCAATCTATATTAAATTATTTAACTGCAACGACATATCATCGTTACATCAAAGTCGTATTAAGGCTATCTAGCTGACCTCGTCACCAGGTCACCGAAGTTAACGACATATTTTGGTTATTTTAAATATAATAAATTTTGGGGTGTTTAATGCTTAGAGCATTAAACCAACAGGAGTGGTCACATGTGTCATTTTCTATACATAAAAAGTCTGCCGATTTTTGCGGGGGAGGGGAACGTCAAATGTATGCGGAACGTGAAAATAGCTACGTCAGATAAACGTCAGTCCATACAATACGTATGACCACTGGTCATACGTATTTGGCAGAGGGGAACGCCTGTCAATTGCCACTCCGGTTGGTTTAATGCTCTGAGGTTTAATGGGCTAAATTTGAAGAAATTAGCGTTATACTTATTCTAAAAACATAAAATGGCAGGCTCATGAGTAAATTTTTTACACTAGACCATTTCAAATATTCTACCAAAATAATGCGTACACTCAAAAGTTGCTCGTATGGGCTTCGATTTACATGTTTATATCTGAAGTGTTTTATACTGTTTGTAATCAAATTCATTGCAAACAATAAATTTGGGTCATCGACTAGGTGCAACCGAAGCTTTTTTTGTCATAAGTGCAGTAAGTTTTATGTGAGAGTAAAATGAAAAAAGTATGTCTACTTTCATAAAAAATGACTTCCTCCAAACGACTGCAATTATCACAGCAACTATATGTTTTGAACCAGACAAATAAGGTTTTTTAATATTCCCATTAAGGTTAAACATCACTGGTTCCTGTCGAGCTGTTGCTAACAGATGTCGCGATATATAATTTCGATGGTTGCTCATCATTTTACGCAAAACCGTGACCAGTACCAACATGTGTTTCAAACTGCGGAAGCCGAAGAGCG
The DNA here is from genome assembly GCA_945867215.1 of Epinotia demarniana. Classification (NCBI taxonomy): domain Eukaryota; kingdom Metazoa; phylum Arthropoda; class Insecta; order Lepidoptera; family Tortricidae; genus Epinotia; species Epinotia demarniana. The sequence continues at coordinate 13,544,738 of OX244260.1, read as the reverse complement.
TGCTACGTATGAATCGCAATCAATCTGCACTAATCAGTGCTTCTTTTTAAAATGTAGTCCGAAGATATGCATAAAAGTGCTTTTTCGTGAATTTACGCAGACTAACGTAACTAAATGTCACTTCAAAGTCAGTCATTGTCAAACCTTTTTCATAAATCAAACTAGAGGGCGCAAAACTAAATCTATAGTAGCGCCTCTATTAGGAAATAGTGAAACTAAATGTTCTTGTGGCTGGCACTCTAGAATGCAATATGAACCCACCTGACTTTTTCACTCGTCACCTAATGTCATACGGTAGCGCAGTAAATCTCTCTTTTGCTTAAATCTGTCTGTAACGCCATCATTGAACCGGGTTCAAATCCCGACGAAAGTACTTCTTTTTTGTTTTTCTTTTGGATTTTCTAACGAATATGGCCGTCTCAACTAATTAGATTGACTTGTAACGTGTAAAAAAAATTTTTCAATGTTTAATTTTTTTTGATAAGCATGTTTGTATCTCTCCGATCAAATTGGAGAAATCTTAACAAAAGGCCAGGTCAAAAGTACCCTAAACCGACGAGCATGTATGAGAAATATTATGATAGTGAGTGAAGCGAAAGTGGTTTGCCAGGATCGTAGCAAATGGAGATCCGTGATCTCTGCCTACACCTCTGGGAAAGAGGCGTGATTATATGTATGTATGTATGTTTGTATCTAGATTATCCACAAATATCCCGTATATTTTTGGCGGACATATTCTTACATGTTACATACCTACTACATATATACTATTTTGAATAGGTATATCCTTTACAAAGATGTTACGCCTTTGATTTAATTGGAAAGTCATGAATATCCATAGGTTTACAATTGACAAATCAAAGCCCAACCTTTATCTATTAAACCCAATTCCATTGACATTAGACGAATCGTGCATAAATCTTCATGTTATTTGAATGAAAACCATTTTGATTAACAACAACGTAATTGTTTAATTTGAGACACATTAAATAATCGAAATAAGTAACACTAGTACAGTATTTTAAAAGGATCATAAACGAAGATATGTTCCCTAGAAAATCTAATGTTATACGGAATAAGGTACGTAAAGTAAGATACTTAGTATATTACTTTGATCTGTTATATCCATATTGACTTGCAGGACTAATTAGAAAGGCTAAATATTATTCACAAAATGTTTTGTATTCGCCCGTAAACTCCGACTAAAATAATTAGACCTCAAAATTGGTAATAACTTTGCGTCACCGGACGAATATGGTGAGCTTTGTAAATAACGGGCGAGTTTGTTATATCCTTCTTAGGTATATCAAAACTGTTACTGGCCAGTCTCTCGAGTCCCGTCCGAGAGCGCGTCGGAAAGAGAGAAATATACCATCTGACAATATGGTACTGTTTTCGATGAGTCAAAATTCAAAATTAGAATTCTACTTTTTTGGTTTGAACACGCGTTTATGTATCGTGTGCTTGATGCTTTCACAGTTATATGAAAGATTCATCAGTACTAATGTTCAGAGGTGGACATTTCCTTACAAAATTATTGAATGTCTTGTTTAGGTAAATATGAGATGAAACTTATCTGTCGAACCCACGACCATCGCGTCGTTTGACAGTCGCATGCCTGAACCGCTAGGCTACCGGAACGATTCCTATATAGAGGAGAAATCTGTGATTTTTTTGCGTGTTTGTATGTAGGGTATAATTTCCGGAACCACATCCGATAAAAAAAATATTTCTGTGGTGATGGATGAATGAACTTTCAGGGCCCTATTTAATAAACATTAGAATCCTACAATTTTGTATAAAAGTGACATATTTGTAAAGATTTTCTTAGTAAATCTTTACAAATACCTATGTCACCTTTCAAATGTATGCAAATTTCCGCGTCTCTGGTAGTTTCGAGCTCACAAGATTTCACGAGAACCGGTTGAGAACATGTAGAAATAATATTTGCGCAAGCTTAAATGAAAAACTTCGTTCGCCTCACTCGCTCGTTCAATTAAGTATAATGGATATTTGTTATCGATTCAGTTTTTAATAATTGTCCGAAAATATATTTTTTAAAGGCAGATTCACGAGCATGTACTCATTTCGGTTACGGTATACCGGTATGGGACCGGTATTCCATTACGATAGCGTTATATTGTAAAAGTTAGCCGCGCCGCCAACATAACGGTACCGGAACCGGAACCGTGTAGATATACATATCGTTACCGGTTTTTTTACTGTATTTACTTACACTTTTATAATGCCTTTTCCAAACTGGTATACTTATGATACCGTTTTTTTTTCTTAAGCTTTTCTTCTCGTCTATGAGAGGAGGTCTGTGCCCAGCAGTCGAACGTAATATAGGCTGATCTATTACTATGCCAATTTTCATTAAGTCATTATTATAATCCTCAAAAACGAAAAAGATATATGTACATATGTATAAGGCATTAAATATCGGATGATTCTCAATACCGGTATTGAAATGTGATATTGGACCACAATACCGGAATTTCGGGACTTCAATATTAATACCTATCGAAAATGTATATACACGATGATTCTTAATCCGTGATCAGGAGTCGAAAAATATTGATAAACAGCCAAAACGGATTTCAATGGATGAATTGCATGCAATTAAATCACTGTTTAGTTACTTCAATTTAATGATAATGTAAACACTAATATCCACTGAATGTTTGATCACCCTACATTTCTTGAAGTTAAGTAGATACGTCAAACACACATACGTCAAATTTTTGCAAAATACCGTTCGGGTGACGATGATTTTGAATTATAAAGTGATTCCATATTCAGGTTTATTCAGAAAAAGAAAGAACGTCTGTATTAGGTAACTTCGAGTTAATCGTGTTTGGTATCAATTACAGAATTAGAAAAATTGACTCGTTTTACGAAGCTACAATACAAGTAACGAATTACAAGCGGAAGTCTCTTTTCAATACCTTTTGATAGAAAGAGACTTCCGCTTGTAATATGTAACTTGTCTTGATCACGAATTAAGAATCATCGTGTGTATTCCTCGTTTAATAGTATAATAGGATAAGATAGGATAATAATTTATTATTTTACGTATTCGCAAATTTTGGTTCGTCTACTTCGTCTGCATTACTTGAATTTACATTATTGGAAGTTTTGCAGCTTTTTTAGTTTGTTCGTCAAAAAGTACAGTCGCCATCAGATATATTTGAGTGCTCAAAAATATCTGAACACGTCTCTTATGCCTCGAAAGTAAAATAAAAAAACTCATCTCCAGAAGCAAAACCAACCTTCTTACTTAAAAAAAAGTATTGAGCTGTTTGCGAACACTGCTTTTATCTGTTCAGGGAGCGATGGTGTATTTGGAAACTGTCTATACAATAGAATCAGCGCGTATGTGATACGGCATGTGAAACCCAAATACACCTTCCCTCCCTGAACCTGTTGTAGTAAGAGTAAATGAATAACATTTCTTTTTTACATTTATTTAAAAAACCAAAAGTTTAAGAAAGTTTTATGTCAACTAACGTTTTTGTAATGGGTTAACAACCCGAAAAACTACGTTTTTGTGAAAAAAAAAATAAACTTACCAGTAAAAAAGACGAGGTATTTATTATTACCTAAATTCCCTATTAACGAGCACGGTGTTCTACGTTCATTCATAAAAGTGGTCCGTTTTAGCGGAAGCCTATTTTACCTTCGAAAATTTCAAATTATGCTCTTACCACTATCATCATAGAGCGTAAAAGTGATTATTCTTCGGTAGAAAAAGAATGGAGCACAGACATTACAAATAAAATTATTCAAATAAATGTAAATACTTAACTTGATTATGCGTTCCTTTTTTTTACAATTGCATGAAGTTATTATATTTTTTATTAAAAACCAGTTTCCGCCTCCATGGACCCGGGATAAAAACTATCCTTTATTTTAATCTCGGCTTCTCTTAAGGCCCAGCATACTATACAAAATGGCATTGGAATTGTGTTGTGTCGGAAATAGAGTTGACATTCGTTTGTTTTAAAAATTGCCCGAAACAAAACAAATTCAGCTCTATTTCAGTTGAATCGGTATAATTTATGGGCCTTAGGAGGTTAAACTATCATCGTGCAAAATTTCATCTAAATCGGTTGAGCCGTGATCGAGTTACAAATATTCAAACATCTATATATAGAAACATCCAAAATTTTGCATTAATAATATTAGTAGGTTTAAAAAGTAATTCGATATTGGTCCTTTTCAGTTCCGGTATTAGACTAGTGGAAAAATCGGTCCGGGATTCCGGTATTTCGGGATTCCAAGATGGCTGTTTGTATTCCCTATATGAACGTTAAAAAAAATAATTACGTATTTAATTATTTTTTTTCACATCAGTTTTCTCCGGGCCATTTCGATAGTTAGCTGCACCTTTATATTTTACTACCATAAAACTAAGGTTACGGTTAATTTTTCCGGTACCGTAAACGGTTTCATAAAAGATGTAAAGGTGCGAATTCGACCCGCATAAGAACAAAAAAAACTGTATCGAAATAATACCTGTTTGGAACCGGTATTATAAGGTATCACTAGGCATTAATAAATACCGGTAACCAATATTTCTAACGCGGCGGGGGCACCGTTGTGTTGTCGCGACGCGGCTAAACCTTACAATATAACAGTGCCGTACCCAATTAATGGAATACCGGTCTCGTATCTGCCTAGCCACCGGTCGTAACTGACATCAGTCCCTGCACCGAAGAATGCCTACGAGTATATAATTCTACCCTCACAACATTTTATAAAGAAGACTACTTGTGACTTAGGCCGGTTCCCAATTATCAATCCACTGATAGTTTTCCTTACCGACATTTGACACATTTTAATAATCTGTCAAAATGCTTGTAAGGAAAACTATCCGTGGACTGATTATTGGGAACAGGCATTAGTTAATTGACATGTCCGGTAATCTAATCTCCGGTAGTTGAACACTTGAACAGTCGATTCATATATAGGTTGCAGTAGTTAGTTATTTTACTGTCAACTGTGTAGTCGACTAAAGCGAACGTTTTAAATTTAACAAGTTCACTCCAAATGCACAATTGAAAGAAAGAAAGAAAGAAAACATTTATTTGTCTGTTATATTTAATGCTACATTAATTAACATTCACTCAATCGAAACTAATCAATCCAAGTTGCAAATTCATTTCCTATAATATCATACATCAAATCCTATATACATATGTATACGGCCGGTGGCACAGATTACTTTTCCATATTGTATCTTACTCCTTTCTAATAAGACGCAAAATGTATGCATAATTATCGTTGCGTGGACTTTAGGTTATTGTTCATGGCAATCTCAATAAATAATCACGAATAAAGGCAAACCATTGAACTTCATACATTGTTCTTTGAAATTCGTTCTATCAATAAACAAATGACATAGCTCTTACGTCATTACCAAAATGAGTAGCGTAGCAATATAAAATGAATGCCGTCTCTTTCACCAGAAAAAAACGGGATTGTACGATGGTGTCGCCGTCTGGTGAATATAATTACTACTATTGACCCCGCTGTCTAACTAATTTTGATTTGATATCAAAGACATCTAGTGAAGGTTTTGGGCCACGTGCTGTCATGTGACGCGGCCATGTCATTTACACGGACAGTGTCTAACTCACGCACACATACAAGGCTCGGAGTAAAATTTTATGAATTTCAAATGGCTATATTTTGAATATTACTGGTTTGTACGTGTATTTATTCAAACTGCGGGAGAAGAGGGTCATATATTATCTAAATATTACAATTTCAAGTTCCTGACATCGATAGATTAGACGTCTAGTCCGAACGAAAATTGTATGGAATTCGTCAGTGACGTTGCACCTTAAGTATTATTTTAGTTTAAATTATAATATAACCATCACTTGAACAAAAATCGCATCAAAACATGATCTAAAAACAATATAAATCAAGGTCATGATTAGTATAGAGTGCGGATCGCAATGACATCACGAGGTATCATGTGAGCATCCCTCGGAGGGAAATTCCCGGACTGTTAGGTCCCCCTCTGAGGGGTTTGTTATGATCGTTACCAATTTCAATCGATTTATTTACTTTCGGGCCATTGTTAATCCGTTTAAGTTTATATTAAACAAATAAATGATTACTAACGGTAATTCTTATAGCTAATAGTGATATTAAATCATTAAAAAAGCGCTATAAAACGCGTTGCCAAATTTTGACCATGAGTAGGTATGTTGTGTTAGTCACGGGTTTATTACATTTGACCCGTTTAAATAACACTTGTTTTTATGTTATTCTAAAGAATACTTACATGTCTACAAAAACTATCCTTCTGGCACTAAAATTCAGCACTAAACCCACTAATTTTCACTCGCGAACACCGACCGTGTCAAACGCGCCACTGACTGTTTTAGACTAACGACCAAATGTATTTTGTCCTCCATTGGTCATTGAAGTTTTCGCTTGCTAGCTGTCTCCCTTCATTGGCTATACGTTTCAATGGATTAAAGCGAGATCGATACACGAATGACGGTTTTATTTCGAAGAAAGTAAACAAAGCCCTTGCGCCCCTCCGAGGGGTGCTCCATCGACCTGCAGGAAAAAATATGAAGCCCACAGAGGGATGACCACAGCTGAAGGGATACCTACATATAAATAATGATTATATCGCATAAAAATATATTTAAAGAGGAGACGCCATTTATTGGGATTAAGATGAAATTACGCTTTGCAGGCTGCAACTTTGACAATATCTACAGAAAAGACGCGAACCTAAATATCTGTTTAACCCATTTTAATACGGCAAAACAAAGTAAAATGTGTATCGTTAACACTTTTTGTACAGGGTGGCTGAAATTATCAACCTCAGTTCATTTCGTCTTTCATGAACTGAGAAGATAACCGAAGTGACCATTAAAGTGATGTTTGCCTTTCCTTTTGTAATTTTTTTTTCGTGCTTCAATCAATCAATCAATAAATTGTTTTACTACTACTAACTACTAAAATGTTATTTTGGTCCAAAACTGCTCCGTAAAAAGGTGATATACCTATACCTAATAAAAATGTTGTTGGTAATAACCTAATAACTCCCAATAGTAGCTATCATTTACGTTTGTCCGACAAAAATACACGTTGGGAAACCATTACGCCTCGGATTTTACTTTGTTTTCATTTTTGCCTTCGTCATGATAATTTTATGTTTTCACTACTACGTTAAGTAGAACATTCCAACATACCAATGATGCAACATACATTCCAATACGGGTGTAGGTAGACTCGAAAATTATTACTAAAAAATAAATAAGGCAAAAAAATTGCCTAGTGACGATAATCCCATTCAGATATCTCAAAGAATTACGAAGCTACAACCGTTTTAATATTGCTTGTTAGAGAGAGTAAACGCAAACAGTTTGTGACGTCACAATCTGCGAGGCAGAGCGCATCGCGGGCGCGGCAGGCCGCGTCGACGGCGGCGCCGAACACGATGGGGCACGGAACGTCGCCGTCTATTAGTGACGTCACAATCTACAAGCGTCATCGTTTCATATTTTGCGTTGTCAACATTATTCAGCGTTTTGCGAAAAAGGGACAGAACATACGAACTTCTTGAAACTTTCGACACTTATAACTTCGTGATTGTTTAACCTCTTGCGTTGATTTTTTCTCCATTTGACTAAATTTTTAATCCTTTTTCGAGAAAATGTGACATTATTGATTATTTTATTTAGTGTCTACACTCTACACCCCTATTAGCCTCAACAAGTACTCTGCGCTCGTAATTGCTTAAACAATCGCTTCGGGGCTGCTGTGATTTTATTTCTTAGAAAACAAGCACCTTAACGCCATCGCCGCGGGAGACTGAGCTAGATTATGGTAATGTCTCTAATCGGACGACCTCAGACGATGCATGGGTAACTCACAATACTCTCATTATCATAATGGCTTCATATAACATGTTAGCGGGTTTAAAGATAAAATATTGCAACGGTATGTATAATCGACGAAAGCAAAGATTTATAACTTCTTTATGCAGTCAATCCTTTGCTTTGCTACATATTAGCGACATCAGTTATTTAGCTGAAGCCCGACGGTCCTTTGAGGTGACATGCAATCGTCCTGCAAGCTGTAGGAAAGATAGAGTGAGATAGCATTTTACTACATTTATAGTATCTCGCTCTATTACACAGCATACAAAACTATTGCAATTCGCCATTTTGGCAGCTTTAGGCGACAGGTAAATAAAAGGAAGTATACTATACTATAGTACTACATACAGTCCGACCGCTTAGCTTTGCTTCCCGCACGGCACCCGCTCCCGTTATCGTCATACCCCTGCACCCACGGTGTCGACTGAGTGGAGTGGTCGGACTATAGTATAGTAGTATGATTAGAAAATTTAAGCGGTAGACTAATATAATGGTGATAACATTTTCAAAAAAATGTTTTGAATAAGTTATTCCGCTCTATTGTAAACTGGACCACACCATAACATTGACACTAAGGGAATAGCCATTACCATGATAAATTACGCTATAAGTAAGTAAGTACATGTGACTTACATACTAATATATGACGCAACGGTAGCTTAATAAAACCGCCATATTTTGTTTATGATATCCTGCGCACCACACAGCTCATAAATTTAAATTAAAACCACCCTTTGTTTCAAGATAATGATACTACAATATTCACTCAGTCGTAATTTAAATCTAAATTACTGACGTACCTACAAACCTAGGAATTAGTACGGTAAGTACAGAAAGGGTTGACAAAAGGGGTTAGTGCCTATTGCCCTTTTCATTGTTTTAATTCGGGTTTTGATTACATCTAGGTTGACGGTCAGATGGTTCAACGTATAATGATAGTTATAAACATCTATACATATTTTTGAGCTGTAAAAAGCTGACAGTGACGTAGAAGTATCTTTGAAATCACATAATTATGTACGATATAATACGAGGTGGGCAATCCATATGGGTCAATACAGAAAAGCTTTAAGCAAAAGTGTAGGTATGTCCAAACATACCTACACTTTTGCTTTAACCCTTTACTTTGCAAACATAAAAACGGGAGTTCAAGGCTCGTTAAGACTTGTAGGGAGTAAAATATTTGTTTACAAATTTTTATTTTATACATTGCAAAGTATTCATTATTATTCTTTACATTGCGAAAAACAACCATTACTTATGTGGCGTTTAGAATTTAGGATGCTGTTGAGTTTAGTGGTTTTGTGATTTTGCTCTAGGATTTTTTCTGAAAATGAGTGACTGTATTTTTATAATTCTACGATGTTGGATTTTTAGTTTCTCGGCGGTTGCCAGGAGTGGTTACTCATACCTACGATATGACTGCTCTCCCGGTACTGACTCATATTGTATTGCTTTTTCACTTCTCATGCTCAAAAAGTCAGTGCATCATATTAGACTTGGCAAGCGGGGCTAAAGTAGTACATTTAGCCCCTAGGGAAAATATGTATACATATTTATGATTTATAAAACATTTTAATTTGACCACTCACAACAGTTCTATATTACATCCACCAATCACAACTCTTTAATAAAACATTAGTATTTGCTATCTACTAACCAAAATACAGCTAGACATTAAAATCGACCAATCAGGAATCAGAATTCAATTCAAACATTGGGTGTTTTTCAAGCGTGCTTAACTGCATACATGAGTCATGTATGCAGTTAACCACGCTTGAACGTTTGGATGGGGCTATAGTCGGTCAGAGGCGTTTATTTTTTTAATTATTGTAAATTAGGGAATGAAAAACTCCTAATGTTTGAATTGAATTCTGTTTACTGATTGGTCGATTTTAATGTCTAGCTGTATTGTTGTTATTTTAAAGAGTTGTGATTGGTGGATGTGATTACATGACATAAGCTATGAAGATTGAGCGGGAACGGGATAGACTACGCCACTATTAGACGGTCAGAGGCGTTTATTCGTCTTGTGAATATTTTGTATCTGTGTCAAAACAGTTTATTAAAAAGAATGGCGCCAAATTGAACAATCTTTTCGCCTTGGTATAATTGTTGAATGTGGATGGATAATCTTTGTTTTTACTATTTTCTCGCAGTCGAAGTGAAAAGTAGAGTGTATAACTCTGGTCTAAAAGCCATATTACCCCTCGAACTATTTCCCCTCACTTCGTTCGGGAAAATATCCATCTCGTGGTAATATGGCTTACTTTAGACCCTTGTCATACAATCTACTATTTATACGTATGTTATGTTGATAGAGGTACTCACTGCGTTAAGAGCCTCAATTTCATAGTGATTCAGCTTATACGACGCGTCCGAGCCCACTAGCTTTGGAGTAGACCTGTAACAAAAATAATAACTCTATTAAACTAATTATTAAACAATTCATAAATAATTATTAGGGGTAAAACATACACTAATCGAACTAAACCCCCAGAGTATAGTTATTAACGCTTGTTTTATGGGTACTAGACGACGATAAACATACTAAATTAAGTACATAGAAAAATTCCAAAACTCTAAAACAAATGTTTGTGCTCATCACACAAATATTTGCCCTTACCGAATTTGGACCCAAGACCGTCCGCTTCATAGGTATTGTTAATCTATAAATTAACGTAATTACATAGTTAAAGAAGGTCCCCTATGTATCGATGAACGGTACACTCGAAATAACTAAGATAACGTTTATTTACTCAGGTACTTCTATGGGAACTCAAATTAACTTTGACGTGTTTTGAAATGATTGCGTATTCTATATGCGGTTAGAGTAAAGTTTATTTATTTAGTGAAGTGCTAAAGTTCTTTGTACCGCATGGAGCCGGTTGAACACTCGGTATAACAGTTATCCAGGTGCCTTATCCGGCGTTTCATTATTAACATTCATAAAGGTTGGTAAGTGAATTTATGAATGTATAGCTCTTGGCGAAATTGTCTGGTTACAGTTCAAGCGGGGTTGCAACTTTGTTGCACCTTTTACGAGAAAAAAAAAGATGTCTGTAAACCTATAGCTAATATTGAATGAAATATTTACTGATCGACACTTCCATCTCCGGGAACATTTTAACCTCAAGTCTAGGCTTAAAACGAATATTTCTTAAAAAGATCTGTTATTTGTCAGTCAGAAGAAAGTGAAGAAAGTCCCGCAACAAAAACAAAACACGGCCGTGAAATCTAGTCGTTTTTCTATATAAACCGCCAGTGCGCTACAGGCCGCGGCGCAAAGGTTTTGCGAAAGACGCTTCAGAGAGTTCAGAGTCAATGTCGATCATGTATCATTTGAGGTATTAATTTAGCGGTTAGTAGTATAAATACATTGTGGTGTAATGAATGACTTTATATAAACAAGTACCTGCGCTACAAATAACGCATCATTGACAGAGGCTCGCTTTCTACTATAAACTTTGAGTTCCAAAATTCTAAAACAGGTAGGTAGGTACTGTCCCTAGAATTAACGCAATACGCCTTTGGTACATAATAATCCTGCATCCGATTGCCATTAAGTGTGGACTAAGAATGTCCTGTTTTCGCGGGCAGTAGCACCTCACCCTTCGCAGGTAAGACAAATACGCTCATTTCCCGCGGAGAGCGCCCGAACGTCCGCGTCCGGACAAATTGTACCCGAACTTCTTATTCTATATCCAGAGCGCTAATTACGCCGCACTAAGGTTGATTAACGATTTTGTTGCAGTTTTGGTCTGTGAACTTTTGAGATAATAGTTGTTTTTACTATATTTCGATGGTATAGCAAGTCCGGATTTAACCCAACCGGATTGAAAACTTAATCTGAAGTTAAACCTTACTATAACTATAATTACGTCCAATTTCCATTGAGAGTTATAAAGGTATATTTTGATATAAACGTGCAAGGAGCCTTCAAATTCATACATTTTTGGCCATATTATTTCAGTTGTTAGAGTTCCGTAGTCAACAACTTTCGTCATGTCCGTCTGTCCGTCTGCGGCTTAGCTCAGTAACCCTTACTATGCATGTCGTAGAAAACTGTAATTCAGCATGGGTATACAAATCGATTCGACGACCTCTGTAGCCTATAGTTGGTAGTGACCCTGCCTACGAAGCTGGAGGCCCCGGGTTCGAATCCCGGTAAGGGCATTTATTTGTGCGATGAGCACGAATTTGTTCCTGAGTCATGGATGTTTTCTGTGTATTTATGTATTTATTTATCTATACAAGTCTGTATATATATCGTCGTCTAGTACCCATAGTACAAGTTTTGCTTAGTTTGGGACTATCGATTAGTGTAAGATTGTTTCCAAAAATAATGCCGACAAAAGAGTAGGTACAATATAATATTGCAACTTTGTTTTAAGGGTACCTCCCCTACACTACACCTAAAGTGGGGATATGTTTATTTTTTTGGTTGATAAGCTCATTAAAATATATATATTTCAACTCAGTGATTCGTTTGCGAGATAATGGGATTTAAAGCCCTTTTTTGTACGAGTCATGTGTCCCCCTGCCGGCTAAATGGCTACTACTGGGGATGTGAAAAAAATCATGGCAATAGTACAGTCAAGTGCAAAAATATGTATCGATAACATCGTCTCATAAATAAGTACCAAAACCTTAATCCGCTGACATAAGACTTATGGGACATATTTATGAGTAGATTGTATGCATCCATATTTTTACACTTAACTGTACATATAATGAATATAAAAGAAAACTATATATTACTACTAAAAACTATTTATTCCGAGCAGAAAGGAAGTTTTGGAAACGCTTTGCTCCAGTGTTGCCGTTATAAATGTGATAGAATATTGAGTATCATCTCAGAATAAGTCCGTGGCGGGCTCACGAGAAGGCGAAAAGTTTTGCCGCCTCCGTATTATTTATGGCGGCCCGCGGTGCAAAATCGCCATTTTTTATATTTCACGTTGACTGATTGCCACGAAACTGATTTAATCTTCAAGAAAAGAGTTATGACTTTTAATACTTTCAACTAAATAAAGTTAAAATTAAGGTTTCGTCGCGATTCGAGAAACTAAGTCATGGTATTTTAATAAAGACTACGAGTATTATATTGCTGTGCTTACGATAAGTGCAATAACTTGATTCGAAAATGAATTCCAAACGTTATCTTCATTTTATGGGAATCGGGTACACATTCGAATTATCATTTCGATTGGATTTACTGCTCTCATGGTACCTAATGTCTACTTGTGATTAAGTAATAGTATTTTTCACAATCGTGTTATAATGTTTAGGCCACGAAGCTTGCTGAGTGGCCTAAGTAAGGTACGAGATTAAAAAGCTTGATTATGACAGTATTGTGAACAATACTTTTTGTACGAGTTCATTAAAATTAATAATTTAAGTCATTAATACGAAAACTAAATATCGCTTCGTAAGTACTATATTGTCTAGTTCTAATATCCGACTTCTTTTACACAAGATAATCCATAGGTAATCACACCACCGGCGTCCGTAATGTTGCAGTACTGTGCTGTGATTGGCCAATCACAAGGCGTAGTTTATTTTTATTGTTTTCATGCCCTGGATACAGCAGCCAGTTTAAGTAGATTTTTGACAGACGACGCGACGCTGCATCGTACCGAAACGCCATAGATTGGTAATTTTGTATCGGATCAAGGACACATATTATTGAAATACGTAGTTCTATTTTCAAATTTTTTTCGATTGTCTAGAGCGTATCGAAAAAGTTATTTCGGTTGTTTCGGAACTAACATAGACTATTCAATGACGAAAAGAGTGACGTTGCAGTATTCTCTATGAAATCTTAATACACAGATTTTAATCGACGAGTACAAAAAAATAGTAAACTACTACTTATTATTGGTGGGTAAGTATCATTATGTTACCGAAAGAGGTGACATTTATTTTCTTCACTACTCATGGACAATATTGAATATCAAAGATGCTGGAGACCAAACTTAAACAAAGACAACCAATTTTATACCACTTTTATTACCTTTTGATCTGTCTGAAAAGTTACAAACATGAATTGAAAACTAAAACTTGTACGTGAAGTGCTGTCGCCAGTCAATGTTATGCAAAGCGACGATTCGATCTTTGAATGGCTTCACTCACAGTTTTCTAGATAATTTCTTCACTAAAATTTAGTAAAATAAACTAGCACTTAGCGATACATGAACTAGGTTTTATAAATACGGATAGTTGGCAATTTAGATCATTTCAGAGGTCATTTTAAATATTTTTGTGAGACATTTCGGAAAATTCCAACAAATGTACGCTGCGAAACCTGGACACCAACACAAAAAGCCGAGCATGCACTGCTAGTGGCGGAACGGAAAATCTATCACAAAATTCTGGGCCCCACTTGTGGAGAAGCCACTTGGAGAATACGCAACTCTAGAACTTGAACATCTAGTGTCCGAGCCGAATACCATAGGAGAAAAGAAATCCTCAAGACTCCAATAGCTCGTGCCAGAGTAGTCTGCATGGGTGACGACTGTGCAGTCCGGAGAGCGTACTCGGACGTCCAACTGGGCCTGGACGTCCTGTGGGTGCTAATGCGGCTCACCCTGTCGGTCACCCGTCGCGAAACGAGAGGACCTACGCTTAGTTATTACGCATCGCGGTGTCAAGTTATATTTGTGGGTGAGCGTTGAGGTGAGCTTGATAAAAGTTACTGAATAGGGGGGGGCTGAACAAACTCCGGTCCGTCGATTGGACAGAAACGGCATTGGACAGGGAATCCTGGCGGTCTTTAGTATCGGAGGACATGATTCACTTTGGTCTTTGGGTACACAGCAGTAAGTATAAGCAAGCAAAGTACAAATTAAGGGGCTGGCTCGATACTCGTATACCACGCAACCGTGTAATACACGTATATGTATTTCGCGTAAGAGAAAACTAGATGAAACGCTCTTCAGGAATGGCTTTTTTTAAAGATGTCTTGTGATTCATATTTCCTTCTACACGATTTTAGATGTGCTAATTTTTTGCTTAAATATGTTGTTCAAGAAAATAACTTGGCAGGCCTATAAAATTTTCGTCTTATGAATAGATTTTTTTCCTCGCAATTGTGTTGAAAAACGTCGTATGAAACGCGTGAGCTTTGATAATTACCTACATCCTCGGCTCTCTTATCACACTCACCTGCGACTCGCGTGATAATTCCGCCTATGATGTTATTATCAAAATACCTAACTTGTATCACAATGTACTATTAATTTGCACTTCCAATAGTACCTATAGCTCAGTACCAGGGTCACATGGGGCCCGAAGATGTCGCCGGGTCGGGGTAGGTGACTTGTTAATATTCTAGCAGCAGAATTTGATACCCAAGCGAAGGCTAAATGCATAACCTACCGCCATTACCCAGAGCTTTGCCCGTGCGCGTACTGTACTAGCTTTTAATGAGAATATTATGTTTTGCTTCATTTGAACCGTTTGAAGTACCTATCTACTCAGGTATATTAATGTTTATTTACAAATCGAACAAATTCTGACATTTGAGTTTGAAGATTCTGTTGAAATGTCTAGCACATTCTAAGCACAGTCAAGAATCTAGGACCAAACCATTTTTTTTTTAAAATAAAACGTCATACATCATTAATTCGAAATGTTAACACTACAAAACATTACCACAACTTATGCAGTTAGAAAGTCCATTTTGTTGCATTTTGTCTCCTGTTCTTTGGAATGTACTCATACATTATTTTTGTTCCAGCTAAGTACAAAAATATTTCATTGTTTTTGCAGAGAGGTTTAGTTGAAGGATACGTAATTTTATCTTTCCTAATGTCTTTTTTAAGATTAAATATTTTAAGTTGCAGCAATAATAAATTTGTCGATGACACGACAATAGCTTACCCACGAAAACAATGTAGAGGCAAGTTCTACTCAGCTTTAAGCTGTGGTTCGTACTTAAAGAGAGCACAACTTTCGTCAAACCTGATTCTTATACTGCAGTATTTAACGTTCACAATTACTAGGTAGATGTTTTATGAGACTAACAAAATGAATTTGTTTCCAAAGGTAAACATCGAACACGTGTTTAGTAAGTCGGGTGACAAGCTATAACATATACATAATAATTTTACTACTTACTTGGTACTTACGTTATATAAGTCACTCAGTCAGGAATAATATATATGTTGCAGGGAAATGGTCAAAACAGAGATTTGATCAAATCTTTAAGGGATTTGATCAAATCACGCAGGATATTAAAATGGCCAATTCATTTTATCATTTACCTCATACAAATCAGTAATTTGATCAAATCTCTGAATCTGTTTAATGAAATGACGAAATCGGACAAAAAAAGCAACTCGTTTTTTCATTTCACTAGACTTGTTTAGTGATTTGAGAAAATCCCTGAAACGCGTCAGTGAGTTGACGAAACTAACGCGATAAAGATTTTTCCGCTCTTTTATAAAAAAAATAACCACGAAGACGGTGGCAGGAGCACAGCTCCCGCCACCATCTTCTAACCTATCCGCCATCCGAGTCTAAGTCCCAGAACCGTGTAAATTACTAATGATTTAGGAGCCAATATCTGCGAGTTAGTTTCGTCAATTCACTGACGCGTTTCAGGGATTTATCAAATCACTAAACAAATCTAGTGAAATGAAAAAACGAGTTGCCTTGTTTGTCCGATTTCGTCATTTCACTAAACAGATTCAGAGATTTGATTAAATTACTGATTTGTATTAGGTAAATGATAAAATGAATTGGCCATTTTAACATCCTGCGTGATTTGATCAAATCCCTTAGAGATTTGATCAAATCTCTGTTTTGGCCATTTCACTGCGACATATATTATATTATTATTCTTCCTGATATTATTCTTCCTGATATCCTTATATTATTCCTGACTGAGTGACTTAAATAACGTAATTACCAAGTAAGTAGTAAAATTCCACCCTCAAGGGGGAAACCCCCAAAAAGGAGGTTGAAAGTTTGTATGAACCGATTTAGATAAGGTATCTCATAATGCTCCAAAAATGAAATAATCTATGAAAAAGCGACGTTCCTTCAAACTTAAATTAAATTCTAAATCTAAACCAGGAGCTCCACCAAACCCATCTGTCATTTTGATGTATAGTTTGCGAGGTGTTCTAATATGCCGAGCGCCGTTTCTCTCACTGCAGAGGCTTGTAGGCCGAGATGAATAGGCTTTGGTAACGTGCCTCTGAATTGTCTGGAAGGTTAAATAAAATAAATGATATCTTTTATTACACTCGGTGTGTCTAGGTAACGTAGGTAAACTGAATATTGTTCTTGTTTGGCATTCCTTTGAAGTCAGTTTAGTTGATAAACATAGGTATATTTTTATTATTATACTGACGTAAAAAGATTCATATTAAGTTTGTGTTTGCCCCAACGCTTCTGGTAGAGAATGCCTTGTGGCATTGAGTCCTGTTTTTTTAACTATTTTATTTCTGTAATAAAGTTTAAATAAGTAAATATAAGAACACACTATTAAAATAATCATTTCTCCAGCGTACGTAAAGGTGTGTATGAAATAACCAATACAAAGTTATAAAACTTTAAGAACAGTTTAATTTTTATCATTGGATAATGAAGGCTTTTTCGTGACAAGAACTTATTAATCCTACTGATCCTACTGATGATATTATAAATGCGAATGTTTGGACATTTTTATGTTTGGATGTTTATTAGTCAATGACGTTTCAACGGCTCAACCGAATTGAATGAAATTTTGCACGAATGTAGTTAATGGCCTGGATAAAGGCTATCCTTTATCCAAAAAAAATAATTTTACTAAAAACTATTTTTTATCCCGGGTCCACGATAAACGAAGTCGCAGGCGGAAGCTAGTATTATATAAATACAAAAAATCATCAAAACATAACGAAACATAAAGAGTGGTCACCCTGTCAATACATCTTTGTTGTCAGCGTCACAGTTCTCGCAATACACTTACGGTACTGACGAGTTGTCACGTTCGTCACGCGTCACGTTGTCTCGCGAAATGTTTACCGCTTGACCTTTAGCTCTGTAACTGTACCCAGAAAATGACTGTCGTAAGCTTTATAGACAGTAATGTATTAAATTGATGACGACCGCTTTAGCCTAGTTGGTAGTGACCCTACCTACAAAGCAAGAGGTCCTGGGTTCGAATCCCGGTATTTGTTTGTGTGATGAGCACGAATATTTGTTCCTGTCTCATGGATGTTTTGTATATAATAATTAAGTATTTATTTATCCATATAAGTATGTTTATCGTCGTCTAGTACAAGCTTTGCTTAGTTTGGGACTAGGTCGATTTGTGTAAAATCGTCCCCTAATATTTAAATACATGCCAATGAAAGGGGCCGTATTAGCTTATATTACCTTATGTGCAAAAGTCCCTCTTAGCTATCAAATTTAAATCTACACATCCATTAACAAATCAGGGTACGGGCAGTAGCCAATGTTGTATCCAATATTGGAAAAAAAATGTTACAAAGTCGATGACAGATATAAAATATTAGTATAATTATCGTTTCATATAAATGAATACAGGTCATATTGTTAAAATGCCATCCAGACAGCAGCCAATGCAATGGTGGCAAGTCCATTGACTTGCATTGGCATTGTGATATTCACAATTGTTTGGGAAGGAAAGGCACACATAAACACAAAGCCATTTCGGGAATGGCCGTGTGTAGAAAAACAAATAACAATATATCATCCCCAAACCGCATTATGCATCGGGTCCCCTGTTTACATTTCAGAACGCAAAAGTTTGTTAGTATTTACTAATTGACACACAGACACCCCCTGCTAAGAAAATAACCATAAAATTTACACCCCCACACCCTTAGACAAAAATAACAGTTTTGCCAAACATCTGCCCCGGCGCATATTGGTCCTATTAGTTCAATTTTATACGGCTAACAGAAGTGTGAAGGGTATTGAGTAGTTTTTAGGGTTCCGTAGCCAAAACGGAACCCTTATAGTTCCGCCATGAGCGTCTGTCCGTGTGCGGTTTAGCTCTGTAAGCATTACTACTAGAAAACTGTACTTCGGCATGGGTATATAAATCAATCACGGCGACAAAACAGTAGAATAAAATGTTTACCTTTTTTTTTTGGGTACTTCCCCTACACCTAAAGCGGGAATGTAGAGTTTGTTTCGCCCGCGTGTCGATGTAACTAAACCAGATAGGCAACTACGGAACCCTACACGGCGCGTGGCCCGACACGCACTTGACCGTTTTTTTTATAGAAGCTTCTGTTGACACTTGGGTTTTGTTTACTAATATAAAGTGTTGTCACGAGTGTTGTTAACGGAAGTAGTACCTAATCCTGTTTTATCTGGCGATGACTAGGAAATTAGAACATTCGTTTCGCATTCATAACTCCGGACTACCTCTGTTGTATTTTGTGTGTAGTCTAGTACTCGTGTACTTAGTTTATTGAATGTGTAGTCTAAGTACTCGAGCTCACCTGGTGGCAACGGATGATGAGGACGAGGATATAACCAGCATACCTAGGTACCTAGATATTATCTATCAAGATAATCTAATACAAGCTATTTGGTGTGGTAGGGCACAGCGAAATGTCATCATCATTCATCATAAATTTAAGAGCTGGGCTCTTGTCGGTGGAGTAATCGCCACTCTGTTCTTCTCTCAGCGAAATGTCATCCCGCTCGAATTTGGAGCAGCCCGACTGGGGAAGTACCTCCGCCCTGCAGAAGACGACAGCCATAATACATACATACATACTTGATTTGTAGTAGTGTTGTGTTCTTGGAGGTGAGTTGTGTTGAGAGCGAGGGAACTTGCTCCTTCAGCTGCCAACACGGCGAATCCTCAAACATATCAAGGGTTGGCAACGTCCATGTTACTGCTTTGGAGTTACATGCGTGTATAGGCTCCGGTGTCCGCTTACCATCAGGCGGGCCGTACGCTTGTTTGCCACCGTCGTATTAAAAAAAACTAAGCTAATAAGATAAGCTATTTACACTGTCTCTCTCTGTTATAACTAAATCAGTTTTTGAACATATAAGGTGCCATCGAATTAGGTACCAATATTTTAAGAGGTGTTGCATTACATCAAAACAATTAACTTTAAGTAGAAATTAAGATAACTTTTTATATGATATTTATGTTTTAATTTTTAGATCAAAATATATAATTTAAAATTTCGTTCAAAAATAACCATCGGTGTATTTAACTGACAAGGTGTTTAACACTTGCTGTCAAGTGAACATCGCTGTGTGTGACACACGTCAATGATTCGCGGTAAATTGTTAACTATCTCATTAACAAGGTGTTTTTACGCAGTAATGTTGTTTCCTTATTTATCTTCAAAAATTAACACAATCTATTAAATATTTCTTATACAAATAGACTCCTAGAGACGAGTACTATCAACTCTAAAAGTATTGGTACCTAATTCAAATGCACCTTATATATTATGGACAACATGGGTATAAATTGTACATGATATCATTTACTACTGAACTTACTGTGCTTACTTGCTACTTACACAACCAGTGATATAATTATGTAGATTGCTTAACTTACAGTCGGCCCATGAAAATGATGAGCATTTAAATAGTAGGTACTTTTTCAAATTAAAACACAATAGGGTAGACCGGGGTTAATAGTACCACGGGTCAATAGTACCACGGGTCAATAGTACCATCGCCTATAACTCTGCAACCACATCGAAATATGCATGTGTGTGTATACACCAGTGTGCCTTGAGCGTGTCTCTACCTGCTCACTAGTCGGCCACTCGCTGCCGTGCGAAAAGAATGTGCTATACGACGATTTGCATTTTTGACTGACCAAAGTAAGTATTTACGATTTACGTTTTGTACTAGTGTTTATAATTAGATAGTCGTAGTATGAAACTAGTACTGAATTGTGATTCTCTAGTTATTGAAGTTTTTAATGTGTCACAGTGTGGGGGTCAGTTAGATATAGAAATCGAGATTTGTGAAGGTTAGTGAGTGCGAGTAAAAAAGGACAAATGTACCACAACAATCGGGGTTAATTATAACGTTACAATTGACCCCGTGCTACAATTGACCCAAAATTTTCACACAATAAAACAATTGAAACTAATTATTTTTGTAGCAAGTTACATATCGGGTAGGTATTTTATGTTATACCTGTGATTCATACGACACTTCGGGATGTACATTATAATACCCGCAATGCCATCTGTTTCAGTGGTATTATTTAATATTTATTTGTGGTGAAGGATGGGGTTGATTGTACCAGGGGTCAATTGTTACTGTATGGGATTAGTAATTTTTAAAGAATTCGTTATTTTGTTGTATTGAGATGTTGTTATTGCTTGAAAGATGTGTGCTATGAGCACCCCTAAGTATTTTTGTATAATAAGTCGACATAACATGTTTCAAAAACTAGGAAAATATTGTTACTTTTAGTTCAACTGAATTGCTACCTTTGGCTAGTGCAAATACGGGTCTCTTTAATTAAGACTGATGTACGTAACAGACTGATTCGTCTGAAGAAATTAACAATAATTACTGATTTATTAAGACATTATTTTGGGTTTTGTTTACCTCTGATTATCTGGTACAATTGACCCTTACTAGGGGTCAATTGTAACACAAGGACTTCATGAACAAAAACTCAATTTGCACCATTGTGATGCCATTTAATGAAAATATTTTTCTAGATTCTGATAGCCAATGAGACTAGAATGTTATATCCTAAGCGATTTTAACGTGGTAGCGTTAGATTCTGAGTTACAGGTCATTATTTCTAAAGTGGTACCATTGCCCCCGGTCTCCCCTAAGCCAGAGCGGTGCGCTCACTTGATTACTGATTAGGTTGTCAATAAACAATTTAATTTTATTTTATTTTTTAACACGTGTACAGACGTATTTACCTTGACGCTACAGTAAATTAACTTAAATTTGATCTCTTATTTTTCTTCTATTTGATCTTCTATTTTTGACGAACGTAATAAAAATTCTTATTTTTTTGACATTTGTATCCAAATCTGTAATGTAATTTTTTATCATGTAATAAATCTAATCTAATCTAATCTATTGCTGTTTCACCATCGTGCGTGTTATGTAGGTGTATACATGAATTTAGTTCAATTGTAAAGTACCTAATGAATAAAAGAAAAGCTGTAGCCATTTTTTTAATATCAAAGCGTAACGTGGCCTAGTCAGACTTTGTTAAACACATGGCTCTCCCCTGTCTCCGTCAAGCTATCGCTTTCAGCCGCGACCTTGTAAGGAATCCGTTTATTTTTATAACGCTGCCCCTATAGTTCACATTTCACGTCCCTGTAGGGCAATATGATATTTTTGTCTACGCGACTAGTTGAGAACTACTTATAGTCAAAACCCGGGGGTTCCCCTGTGAGTAAGTTTAACTATATTTCTATTTTATAGTACCTACACCGCTCAAAAGCAAATGATCGGTGGATTTGAAAAAGTTGACCTCATATTTTTATCTACCCAGAATAATGAGTAGGTACTATTTATTCTACTAAAAAGAAAAAAGATGAGGTTGAATTTTTTTGGTCTGTTCTTTTAAATGTATGTAAATAGCCACATCACACAGCGGCATACAAAAAATTAGGACACTTATGTATTATGTATGTCTCAAAATATCACTTTGAAACACTTTGGCTTTGATCACATACCCAAACTTTTCTTAGTTGTGAGAAAGAAGCCAAGACCGTACAATATTTGAAAACGTCATTATTATATATAAGTATGTATAACTTTACAAAGATACATAATCACAGCGATTATTATAGGATTGATAAAGCTGTTAGTTCATAATGATTAAGCATATAGCGGAAGTATTACTAACAATAGGTAGATAAGTAGGTACATTTATTTCCATTACAATCTTATGAGGACAGTTTTATTTGACCTTTAAGTATATGAGCGTGCCTCTGCCGAGCTGAGTCGAGAGCTTTTGAAATCGTAGCGAGTGTTATCCGAGCTTCTGATAATATTGTCTGATACGGTCCGCAAAAATACCGCTGTTATTGTAATCGCCAAATATAACGACTCCTTCGTTTTTACAAGCTTTTGTTACTAAAAGGTTCGATAGTATATTATATTTTCCTGCCAAATAGAAACGCGTATTTACAGAGATCTTTGTGATTCGAAAACATTTGACATGATATGAATTATTACAAATTGTTAGGAATTATTTTAGAATCTCCGTGTTATTTTTTGTGTTATTTAGACAACATAAATATTTAAATTATGGAGAAGTAAATTATATGATAATAATTTGCATTCAGAGCTTATCTATAGCCGTGAAACTGACCGTTATAAAAACGGACGTCATAATATACGAAAAAACGCTTCAAATACTTACCTATGCATGGGACTTCAATTTTGAATAAATTGCAGTCAATCGATGTGGATATAGGTTACATAATAACATACAACCTACATACAACATACTTCGCCGCAATGTCGATAACATCCTTAACTAACGTATATTCGTAGACGGCAACAACATTCGGTCTTAAAACATAACCATAAATAAAGTTATGTGTGCAGCCCTTTGCAGCCTCAAACCATAAAAAATGTACACACCACCTGTATGTGCTACCATATAATGTAATATGTAAGTTTTTAGAAAGTTAAATAAATACCATCATTATCACGTGTCGTATTTGGCTGCGAAGCGCAGAGATAAGATACTATACCAACCTTCCATTTTAAGTTTCTCAATAAACTACAAAGTAAACCTACAGGCGTTTTTGTTGCAACAATTGGTTCCGTTTGAAAGTTTTGGCTGTCGATATTTAATAGTACACTGTGATGCAAGTGAGGTATGTTGATAATTACACCAGAGGTGAAATGCGTGATAAGGAAGCCGAGGATGTAATTATCAAAGCTCACGCGTATCATACGACGTTTTTCAACACACTTTGCGAGGAAAAAATCATTTTCACTTCACCGGCTCGAAAAGGCTTGCTTTATCGCTCAAAATCTGCGCCCAAAAGTCCATTTTATCCGCTAGCGTGGAAAGAGTTTTTGAATTTGGAACGTGACGCTCGATCGCGAGACCCAACTTTTTTCTATGCAGAATGAGAGGTGCGTTCAGAAACTGATGGTGTTATGCCAATAATAAATTGTTATTATTTTGATAAAATAAAATTAATAATACTTATTCTCTCTTAAATAAGTAGGTACATACGAAATATTAACATTTAGACTGACTTATAAGGATAAAATACGAATAAATAATTTTAAAATGTCGTTTTATTTTTCTAAAAATTTCGCTTTTTTCCAAATTTGGAACGCACCGTTTGAAAAGTTAATTTAAGAAAAAACTCATATACATTTAATTTTGGTTTGTTCTAAAGCCACGGACAGTAAAACCAAAACAACGGTGGTTATTTATTGATTTTAGTGCAGAATATATACATATATGAATTTTGATGCCTGCTAAGTTAGCGGAAAAAGTGAAATAAGCGTATTTGAGTCTTAGTTTAAACCGTGAGTACCCAACAATACTTTGACTTTTTTAATGTAGGTAAGCGTGAGGTTATTTAAAGATGCAAAAATATGTATGTTACATTTGATAATTATAAAATGCTAGATCTTGATGAGATGTAAACAATCCTTTATTGAAAATGAGTATAAGGTCCAAATTACTTCCATTACATTTACTTACCTACAATTTTCCTCGCGGTGGTGAGGTGAAAAATTGTGTGTTTCGCTCGGCAGCAAAATTGTTTGGCGTCTCGTGCCTTGAAAGCCTCGCTATGCTCAGGATTGTACTTTTGAACCATTCGCTTCGCTTATGGTTCAATTTTACAATCCTTCGCTAGCTCGGCTTTCAATACTAAGCACTTGCGCCAAACAACAACTTTGCAGCCTTGCATAACAAATAACTATTTCATAAGATGAAAATGTTATAGGCCTGCCATAGTTATTTGTGTCACAAGGGAGCAAAATAGTATATTTACGGCGAGGGCGGTGTATTGAATCCTGAACGTAGCGAGGGATCCTACAATAGAATCCTGAGCGTAGCGAGGGATTCTAACGTAGGATCCTGAGCGTAGTGAGGGATACAAGTGTTTACGCCCGAGACGATAATAATTTTGCTACCGAGTGACACATACTATTTTTCACACCAACTATGAGGAAATTTAAAAAAAGCTATTGTTAAAATATATCTAAATTATCTTAATTTTTATTACTAATTTTTAAATATTACGAAATATTTATAAATTTTTATACAACATTGTTATAGTTAAAACTTGAAATATGTTCGTTTTGAATCGACTACGATGAAATTACAATCGATTATTTTATTAACATCTGTGTTCAATTGGCAAATTGCGTACAAATGTTCCAATGCCAATGTATAAATTAAAAAAGTAGCTTGAACAAAAAAGTAGCGTTTTGGTCCCTCTCGTCGTGGAGCAAAACTTACTTTTCCGAATGAAAGGTGTGAAAAATTATTTTCTTTAAATTAAGTTAATCATTACCACGTACCGGAAGGCGCAGCGTGGGTAGGCCCCCGACAAGGTGGACTGATGACCTGGTAAAGGTTGCGGGAGTCCGCTGGATGCGGGTGGCGCGGGATCGGTCACTTTGGCACTCTTTGGGGGAGGCCTATGTCCAGCAGTGGACGTCTTTCGGCTGATATGATGATGATGATGATGATGAAGTAAATCATTAAGATGACAACAGGTTTTTACTCACAGTTGCACATCGCCAAGAATTTCCAGTGGCGTCCATTCTATTTATCACTTTTCTAGTCACCACGAGTCAACATTTTTGTCAATAACCAAACACGCATAAACAAATTTTACAAATATTTGTGAAATAACCTATAGTGGCGCGCAACAAAAAAAAACTGTTTTTTCGTGAAGTTTGAAAGAAAATAAATCAGAAATCTCTAAACAGCCAATACAAAATAAAATAATATTTTCGTTTTAAAACGTTATCTGTATTTAATTCATGTAAAATGTTATCAAAAGTGAATAGTTTTACTAAATTAAACGTCTCTATATCATTTACAAAAAGAAATAGTCAATTAATTAACAAAAAGGATTTAATTTGTTTAGTCGAGTAAGAATCCTTTTGCCGAGAATTAAAAAAAAAGCTGTACATTCTGTACAACCCGGTTAAATTAAGAATGCACGGTGTTCATGCATATATCTTGCTGTGAGGTGCCAACGTGACTTAATCGGGATATAACCATAACACTCAAGTGTTGTAATGTTATAAAACACGCGTGTTTAATATCCAGGATTATGAACAACACACATTATTATATTGTAATTATATCTATAGCACCATCTCCAGTTAGCCCAATTACCAAACCCATCTGGCGCTGCCCGTATTTTAGATCGCGCAAGTGTTTGTTCACCGTAGAGTATATGACTCTCAGATGACTTTTGTTATAGACTCTAAGTTGTCATAGGGCACAAGGCTTAATTAAGACGTGCTTTTCGTCTGTTTCCACTTCGCATGACTTCATCTATCGGCCCGCGGACATTGCGCCTCGAGCGTTGGTTGTTTCCTTATTTATGAATTATGATATGGTTTTGTTCCCAAATAAAACTTTCTGCAACTCCTTGATTTGATCTCGTTACGCACCACGATCCCGCCACACTCCACATAATATTATTTTCATAACTTTAAGAAGGCCTGGCTGAAGTCTCAAGTTAAAAGTAGGTAGGTAATTATTACAGAAATGGACCCCTAAAGTCATAAGATGAATGTGTCCACTTAATTACCAGACGATGATGGAAATTAGCGATAATATCGGTCGCCGGTGCGAGATAAGCGTCTCTTACCCACATTGCACTTGCCCAACCTTAATCTGAGCAATTGCATTGCTCCTGGCTCGTCGTAAATCCGTAAAATTATCACATACAACCTTCTTTATACACCAACAAGGTAGTATGGGCGCTCATTATTCACCTTCTTTATTGCGTGAGGTTTGATTATCGTACATTAATTTGGGTTTCGGAAACAAAAATAATTATGACTACTTGTTCCAATGAGGACACAACAGTATTTTTATCGTCGCAGAAGGCGTGTCAATGCATTGTGAAAATGACAAGGTATAACAAGCATCACGTTTTATCGATTGGTGTAAGGGACGAACACTTTATCTTGTCACCGTCACGCGATAAATGCCACATCTGATGCGCGCGGAAGCACACATCCAAATCACTTGAGAATGCCATTAGAATTTGACAATCAATGGAAAAAGGCATCTTGGGAAATTTTGATTATTTCGTTTGGCCAAGTAATATATGATGTTAAATTGTATGAGAGATTGGGAACTGATTTTACCCGGCTGCCGAAGGCGAGGAGGGTTATGTTTTCCGAGCGTATTGTATGTAGGTATGTCTTATTCCTTGGCACGCCCTACAGCCACATTTGACGGATTTCGACATATGAGGTGGCGTTTGATTATTTTTAATGGTAGGAGTGAATAAAAAATCTTAAGATTTCACGTGTTACGTTATCAGTTCTTAGTTTTGAAATTTTCGAGGACTGGGTATCCTATGAGATTATTGTGAGGATTGTTATAAACGGTGGCTACTTACTACGTACTATCTTCGTCTGCGTGGACCCGTGATAAGAACTGCTCTGTTTTTTTAATGCAGGCTAAACTTGCCTAGGCTATTTTTGTGCAAAATGTCATCCAAACTAGTTGAGCCGTTTAAGCGTGATTGAGTAAGAAACATCTAAACATCCAAACTTTCGCATTTAATAATACATATTTAGTAATAGGATTATGTTTCGTCTGTTGCGTACCTAACGTTATATGTAGTAGGAAAGTCATCATCATCATCATCATCATATCAGCCGAAAGACGTCCACTGCTGGACATAGACCTCCCCCAAAGAGTGCCAAAGTGACCGGTCCTGCGCCACCCGCAACCTTTACCAGGTCAGGTATTTAGTAGGAAAATGAACGACAGTATATCAGACAAAAGCAAGTTATTACCATATTAGATTACTATACATATTTAGATATAGCTACTGCCAATAACGAGCATTCACACATTATAATATGTCTTGTCTGAAGAACGTATTGGACATTGGTGTTGAATTATACCCCCTTATGTAAACCCCAGCATATATTACAATTAAAATTCAGCATTAATATTGCAAAATGAACCCTGCAGCTATGGGTGTAAGGACGCTTGCTGGTTTTTGGAACAGTGAGTTTATCGTGGTTAAAAGTGAACAGTTCTGTGGTTGAAACGGTTCTCAATAATTTATTGCTTGGATTTAATACTGGCTATTGTGAGAATGTGGCCAGCTATGGATGTGTGTTTCCACTGCATTTACTGTATTTCGGACATATAAACATAACCATTAGTTCCAACAATGCAGTCAACTCCATAATTTCTTGTTTTTTGACATCAAAAGCGGGAAATCAATCGAAATACAAATACTTCGTTTACCAAAACGAAACATCTTCAATATTATTTTAGGCTACATCAGGCAGCTGATGTTTGCTTGTGTGGTTTGAATGATCTATAAAATTAGTAAAAGTAGGTAATTATTTTGTGAAAAAAAAAATCTTACTCAAATGTGAAATGACATAACTTGAAGATTGTGGACACGTAAATTCTCACTTGATTATCATCATTATTGATCAAATTCCATATTATGCATATCATAAAGACCTTGACTCTCTTTATTTGTAGTTTTTAGTAACAATTTGCCTAGCAAATATAATTACAATATGGATGACAACACAATGATTTAGTACCATCAAGTTGATATGATGTTGGGGCTGTATGTGGATGGTAGGATTGACAATAATCAATAATATCACACACTCTGACGCTAAGCCTTGGTTAACATTTTTGACGCTTTGACATTGCTGAAGGATAATACATTTTTCGTTTCTGTCATAGAGTCAATTTTCAATAGCACTGATTAATGCTAAGATGAGTTAAGGCTGACTTAAAAAAAAAACAAATGTAAACTGATAGATACTACTTAACAAAGTAGTAAAATGCGAACCCGTACAACCTCCGTCGCAGATGCGATCTGCAATCAGTCGTGAGACGTATGATCGATGAAGCCGCGAGGCACGGGGAGTGCAGCCACTCGTACATTATATTTAGTTACTTACATACTTTCTACTGTAACATAGTTTCCTAAACACGAGTACGTTACCGACATCACGTAGAAACGTTGTGCACTAGAGTTCGTAAGATAATTACAATTATTTATATTGCACACAGTTCTAAAACAGCACTCCTGATGAACCCCTTACAACACTGATCATGCCAGTAAAAGGCGTAAAGATTTTGTTTGTCCTAAATATACGCAAAAACGACACGCTTTCTCTTCTAGATTATTTCCTTTACAATAAACTTAATGCGCGGCTAGGTTTTTATCCCTTAAACTACATGAAATGCAAAACAACGCTACGAGAAGCCCTACAAAATATGTCCTATGACGATACAGAGAAGTTATTCATCGTTTTAAATTTTGAAGACCGGACCGGTTAGCCTAGCTAGAATGGGTAGTGACGCTGCCTACGAAGCTGGCGGTCCTGGGTTCGAATCCCGGTAAGGGCAAATATTTGTCAGGTGAGCATGAATATTTGTTTATGAGTCACGGATGTTTTCTTTGTATTTAAGTACCTATTTATATCTGTTATATATATCGTCGTCTAGTACCTATAACATAAGCCTTACTGAGCTTATTATGGGACTAGGTCGATTTGTGTAAGATTGTCACCTTATATTTATTTATTAAATCAATTTATTTATTATTTATTAAAATATTTTGATTGTCTTTTAACCTCGTAAGTCCCCAAGTACTTGTACAAGTTCAAACTAAGCATAATAGTTCAGACCTGATAATGAAACTGCATAGCACGACTAGCTGCCTAATGTGCTTACCCAAGTACAAATTCTTCATTCCGCATGTACCGGGTATTTTTTTTATCTTGGTCTGAAGCACTATTCTTGGTTTGTACTTGGTATGGTACATCCCGCAGATATGAATACTGCTATTGAAATAACACAGGACTTACGAGTATTAGGTACCTAAAGTACATAAGAATAACATTTTCAATTCAAAATCCTAGCTCAGGCACGTGTTATTTGCCTCTAATAGTAAGCTCCTAGTCTATAGTAAAACAACTAAGGTGTACATTATGTTTTATCAATAAATTATTATATAATTATCCCCGGTTTAAATTCACGGTATACAACCCGGCCATTTGGAAGGCGTGCGTGGGGATATAGATCCAACACGTAGAAGCCCTTTGGTGACGAAGTTTAATGTGATGTAGTGCACCTGCTAGAACCCATTCACGGGTACATACATCGGTAGATACCCGTGAACAGATTCCAACAGGCGTTCGGGCTATCGTGTGTAAAATGGATAGAGAACCAGTCCCAGACCCATGAAACTGGGCTATTACAATGAGATCCATTATTATTATATAAATATATTTTTAAACGTCAAAAACGTTCTGCTAGTACGAACGAAGTTTGTAGGAACATTCTTGGAAATGACGTAACGATTTTCTGTGGTCAAATAGCGTCCATTTTTATTGTTTTGTAAATAGCTAAACTAAGTACAAGCGTGATTTTTGATGCAAGAATAACAAGTGAATTACCTTACACGCACTTTTGACTAGCGCCATCTAACGGCGACTGCAAATATTAAAACGCCTGCAACTGAACTGATGCCAGCAAGCACAGAGCTTGCAAGCTACAAAAAGGTTTACAAAGTTTTACGAGAGATGGCGCTAGTAGCGATCTTACATGTAATTCAAAAGCCGTGAGTGTGGCGTGGTTTGTTTTTAATTGAATTTCTTGCAAATTACCACCCGCCCATTTCACTCCCCATTTCGTGACATAGATAATAGGCGCAAAAAGCAAAAAAATGTGACTGTTAATATTTCCTTCTTAGTCAGTTTCCAATTTATTATTTATTTTTGGTGGCGTCCAACAGAAACATGTTCTTTTGCCGAAACCGAGGGTTCGATTTTAATTCTGCTTTCGGCCGAAACAGAAATTAACCGTAAGTAACCGTGATTAAATACGATGATATAGATAACATAATTAAAAATGTAAAGGACAAAAACAGTGTCAGTCACGATGGTATCTGCACCAAAGTTATTATACAGGTATCTGATTGTACAGCATCACCATCTTAGTCGCATCATGAACCTTTGCATTATCAATGGAACCTATCCTGAACAATTAAAACCTGTGATTGTTAAATCGCTCTTCAAAAAAGGTGACACAAATGATATTAAGAATTACAGACCGATTACTTTGGTTCTGTATTCGAAAATATTTGAAAGAGTAATCTGTGAAGCATTGTATCAATTGTATGGCTATCTTGAAAAATATAACCTGTTTGTTTCTTGTCTATATTAATGACCTTCCTAAGCATATCAAGTATGCTATGGTCTATTTGCAGACGATAGCACAGTAGGTAATTAAATGATACGATGCCAATAATTACGAAAAAGGAAATTAATGATACTATGAATGGTATACTGAAATGGCTTAATTTTAATAATCTTGTAATAAATGTCAATAAGACTAAAATCACCCATCGACAAAATAGGTACTTATATTGCCAATACAGTGTGATTACTAATTACCAAGGACATGCTATTGCATCTGTTAATAACATGAAATTCTTAGGAGTAATTATAGATGCTCAGCTGTCATGGAAACCATTTAGTGCTGACACGCAGAGCTGTAAAAACCTCAATAAATATATGCGCTTTAAAAGTTGTCTGAGCAATGGAGCATTTAGGCGGTCATTTCAGCCTACCAACTCTCCACTATGGTCTTATTTATTGTAAAAACAAGGAAACCATCTTGAGGGCATAAAAAGATGCATCCGGGCTATGTGTGGCCTAAAACCACAGGCACAAAATCCCTGATAGAATTGATCTTATTTGTCTTCCAAAATTTGATCGAAACAATAAAATGAAATTATTTACGTTACCCGTCAATATCAACCGAAATGCTTTAAGTTATTCATTCACCCATCATTTTATTATGTACCAAAACCATTATTCGTTATTTTTACATCATACACGCAACTAAGACGAATTTTAAAGTTTTTTAATGAATTACGTAAACTGCTTCACTTATATTTCCATCTTCAGTTATGGCTCGGAAACATGGACGATAAAAAGGCCGATTGTCCGCCATTGAGATTTTGAGCTGGAGGAAGCTCCGGATCCCATGGAATGCATTCCGCGCCAACAATTCCATGAGCATCCATCCTTCATGAGCTCAATATAAAGACAAGGCTTTCCACCGCCAATAGATAAATTATCGATTTGAGACGATCGTGATGAAAATTCTTATAAATTTGACTAAGGCTGTTTGTACTGTTAATAATGTCATGAAATAAATTAATCTTCTTAATCTGATCTAACCATCAAAAGCCCGTTAAAAGGTGGGATGTATATACATAGAAGTTTAACTCAGTGTTTCACCGTTGTAGCAAAGTGCCTACACCAAAGTAACCTTTGACACAAGTCACACGTGTAGCATGTGTCCGACTACTGTGAAAAATACCGAACTAAAATAGTTCAAGCTTTGCACACAAGGACTACTTAACAATGTTTGTAAGACTGATAAAGGTAGCAAGGCCGAACTCAAACTAGGTGCCACTCACCTCACCCTAGAAGTCGTCGAAGACCATACATTTTCGACTTGGATAAATATATCAAAGTCAGTGCATAAGTACCGGCTGCATGACAACTTACGTGATCACGAAATACCATGTTATAACATTAAATAATGAATCCCTAAAAAATAACATTCCTAGATTTCATGAATATTTATTACTCATACTTAAGCTAGGAATTTTGTGCTAGCATAAAAAGTGATAAGAACATGCATACAAGCGGAATAAAGGCATTTAATAATTTAGCTTTAAGCGCGTGAATGCCAAAAGCGGTCAGCGATGCATAAACACATGCCCATGCGGTATTACACAGGGTGACATTTTAATCAGTGTCCAAATTCAAGTATAAGATTCTTCAGCAAAATTTAAAAATAAGTTTTTTTTGTTTTATATCATTCAGTACAACTTTTTTGTAATTGCTGCATAAATTTATCCCAAAAAAAACCTTACCGCGCGGGCACCTTCGAAGGCTCCGAATACTATGGAAAACAGTGTACAGAGAACGCGCAAAGACCTTCTTTTACGAATGGGGAGCCATTTAAGTTAACGGCGAAAAGTTAAAATGTGGTCATATTTACGAATTTCGAAAATAAATCTGATGGAGTTATTAAGTAGACGCTCTAGTCTGTCCTGGGAAACCTGGGTAATATTAGTGTAGCACACAGCGGCATAATCAATAATAGACATAATGAGAGCTTGAATATGAGAATTTTAGTGCTGACAGGAAGAAAATGTTTGAAGCGGTAAAGCGCTCTAAGTCACTTTAATTTACTTAACTCCAGATGTGAAATAAAAATTTCCAATCAGTTTAAAGGTAAACCATCTACTGCTAATCCAGAACATCAGTCAACATGACATGATTTGTTACTCTTAAAAAAATTGTAAATTGTAAATTAAAGGATAATATTACGACAAATGTAATGCTCTGAGCCTGATTCAAAACGGCGAGCACAGGCATTCATGGCCCGTCGCTACTAACCAACTGAGCTATCGGAACCATCTGTTTCAGACACTAAATCTTTCAATCAGTTCCTTCGTACAACGTCTTAGGGAGGCGTGTAGCGACATCTACCAGGAGATTTAATAATGAAAGAGAGATTGTTCCGATAGCTCAGTTGGTTAGTAGCGACGGGCCATAAATGCCTGTGGTCGCCGTTTCGAATCCGGCTCGGAGCGTTAAATTATAATATTTTTCCATTATTTTATGATTTATTTCATTACATGTTTAAGAAAATACAATTTTGAACTTTGAACTGATATTATACAGAAGATAGGTAAATAGACACTGTATGTGGCCGCCAACTACACCTATACTTACGTATAAAAATGTCATTCTTAGCGTTTATTGGCAATTACTGTTTACCTACAGGATTTTTAAGAATTTCGCGACAGCACGTGTAACATAAATCATTTCATAGTATTTAAATGGAGTAATATATACGCGGAAAACATCATTCGGCTGTATATTTTGAAGCTCGGAAGTTGTCAACGATTCGTAAACTCGTGGCAATGAGGTACTCGTATATATGTGTCATCACTTTACTTCACTTCACTTCGTCTGTAACTTCAGAATTTCCAGTTGGTTTCAAGTTAAATCATCTACTGCTAAAGCTAAATATAAGTCAACATGACATGAGTGGAGTAGAAGAACAATGGATCGAGCAGCCATTGGATAATTTTGATCCGCACGAAAAAAGAACTTTTAAAATGAGATACTTCCGAAATCTCGATTTGTGGAAACCAAGCGGACCTATTTACATATATATAGGTGGAGAATCCGGGCTTAATCCGGAGTCGATAGCGAACAGTCCCTTTTTATTAATAACTCAAATGGCCACAGAGACTAATGGTGCTATGTTTAGTACGGAACATAGGTATTATGGCCTGAGTTCACCTGATATTCCAGATAATGACAAAATTAAATATTATAAGTTTCTAAGTTCTAGACAAGCATTGGCAGACGTCGCAAATCTGATAAAGATGCTGAAATCAGATCCAAAATACAAGTCGTCGAAGGTGGTGGTGGTCGGCGGGTCGTACGCGGGCAACCTCGCGGCTTGGATGCGGGAGCTGTACCCGCACCTGGTGGACGCAGCAGTTGCCAGCAGCGCACCCGTGCTCGCCAAGAAAGACTTTCGTGAATATTTTGATGTCATGCGCTACACATTTGCTAGATATGGATCTGAGAACTGTCTTAAGCACATCGAAAATAAATTTAAAACATATGAAGAATTATTGAAGACCCCGGATGGAAGAGAAAAATTAAAAAAAAATTTTGGCTTCGAGTCTGATTTTGACTTGACTCTTTTAGAAAATCAACAAAAATTATTTAATCGTTTATATATTAATCTAAAGGCAGCGGCGCAATACGGTTCACCGGCAACAGTTAAACGTAATTGCAATAATTACAATTCTTCTAGTAACCACTTGACATTCGACTTAAGCTTAGGTCATCACACTACTTCAATTGTTGACTTTAGTTCAAGTGAAAAGGATAAGGAAGACATAGATTCATGGACATATCAATTCTGCAACGAATTCGGCTACTTACAGACTACTTCGTCTGAGAAACAACCTTTCGTTCACTGGAGTCCTTTGGAGTATTGGTTCAGAGAATGCAAAGGTTTGGTTGAAGGAGATATTGAAAAGAGAATTGACGAGGGAGTAGCGCACACCAATAAAATGTACGGGGGCCTGACTCCGAAGGTGAGTAAGGTGGTGTTCACGCACGGGGACATGGACCCGTGGCGCGCGCTGGGGGTGCAGCGAGACCTGGCGCCCGACGCGCCCGCGACTATTGTCAACGGGACCGCACATTGTGGTGTGCTGTATTATTCGGACGACGAACCAAACGAATTAACAGAAAATAGAAAATACGTTAAAGATTTGATTACGAAATGGATAACATCTCCATAATCCCATATTGTTATAATAAAATTTATATCCATTGGGGAAAGAAGTTTTGATTTTATCCCGCCAAATAAGTAAAGTTTCGCTCGCTAAACCGAAGCAAATGAAAGAAAATAGGAAGTACGTTACAGATTTGATTAACAAATGAATTCCATGTAAACAATAATTATTTGTTCTTAAAAAAAATGCTGTTTCTGGCCACGATAACAAGGCATCAAACTAAGAGTCAAAGCTGCAAGAACGCGTAGCAATATAGGTAGCGCCTAAGGACAGTCTCCTACCGGGTGTCCTCATAAGCAAATGGGTATAAAGCAATTATTACATCTTTCTGGATTTAGCAAAAAAACATTAAACCGAGGTTTTATTTGTTCAATATTCCGTTTGATAAAACCTGCCTGATCATCAGCCAGGTAATCTGCAAGCTCAGCCAAAAAAAACCCCTTATACAATGGTTTTTTTCCTTCGTTTGTTTCTACGTTCTCATTCAAAAAATGATGATGATGATGATATACGATGTTTAGGTACTTGCGGGGGTGAGGTAGATGGAACGGGAGACGTGAGACAGAGGGCCTACCGGGAAATGAAAACGAACTTCGTTTGTGTATCTCTGTCTGTGTTGCACTTGCTAGTTCGAGCGACAGAGACGGAGATATTCGAACGAAGTTCGTTTTCACTTCGCGGTAGCCCCTCAGCTCAGAGCCTGCTGTGTCGTGTACTCGTGTCGCCTCCCGTGCACCTCGCTAACGGCCTTATTCCGCGGTGCATCCGTATTCGGCTCGTTATTTTCGACTCGTACAATGAAATGTTTTTCATCTTAAAAACATTGGATTGTATTATTTTTCTGTTTTATTTTTCATATCTCTTTTCTTTTGACGACCGCTTTAGCCTAGTTGGTAGTGACCCTGCCTACGAAGCAAGAGGTCCTGGGTTCGAATCCCGGTAAGGGCATTTATTTGTGTGATGAGCACGAAATATTTGTTCCTGAGTCATGGATGTTTTCTATGTATTTAAGTATTTATATCTATTATATATATCGTCGTCTAGTACCCATAATACAAGCCTTACTGAGCTTACTATGGGACTATGTCGATTTGTGTAAGATTGTCCCCATATATTTATTTATTATTTATTTATTTATATCTATTATTTTAGAAAGTGAGGGAAAAGGTATAGTTCTGAAGTGAATCGTAGAGTGATGAATCAATTAGAGACACTTACTTTCGTTAGAATAATATCATAATCGCCGGAATAATAATAATTACCTTCTTTACTTCATTTGGGTAAAAGTCACCAATAATGGATTGTACTAAATATATGGATAACATTTTCTTTTTTAAACCGGAATACAATCGATTTCGTATAAGTAACTGCGCCGGTTAGTATCTAGGTAACTATCAAAAATAATAAATAAATACCTATTTTTATTTATTTATCCTATGGCAGATTATATTATTAGCTTAATTTTAATAATTATTACCTGTGTTACATATGTATGAACAACCGATCAAAAAAATTGAAAATTAGACTACTTTTAGTGAAGTCAGCTCGGTATTTTATTATACGGGGTGTTAATCTTAAGACTAAGCCCAGCATGTTTTTCAGTATGATGTTATAACTGTCTATGTCTATAAAAAACATAAAATTATGAAGTATCTTGAATAATATGCTTCAGTAGCTTGGGACCCGTACAATAATATTTACATTGATAAAGTAGAGATGGTGGAGAAGAAATCCTTCCGTTTTTAATTATTATATTTATTTCTTTGAGTCAGGCAACAAAACCCATATTTACAAATACCTTATACAAAACTTATAACATAATACGGCGACGCGCGGCACAAGTTCTGTCTGAGTGTCAAATAGCCGGCCTCGAAAACGCCGGAAAACTACACCCAACGGCAACGTAAGT
Organism: Epinotia demarniana; assembly: GCA_945867215.1. NCBI lineage: Eukaryota > Metazoa > Arthropoda > Insecta > Lepidoptera > Tortricidae > Epinotia > Epinotia demarniana. The sequence goes on along the minus strand of OX244260.1, from coordinate 13,507,344 downwards.
CTTATAGTTGTGATTATTTTTTTATGGAGTAACAGTTTGCGTTAATATTATTCTTAGGGCAAAATATAAGTACGATTTGCGGTAAATATATATAATGCAATCCTGTTTTCACCAAGAAAAGTAAGAAAACTGGTAAGGTATTTTACCCTTTTTAGGGTTCCGTACCAAAAATGGTAAAAAAGGAACCCTTATGGTGCGACTCCGTCCGTCTTTCTGTCTGTCTGTCTGTCACAAAGTGTAATATCTCACGAACTACTTAAGCTACCAATTTGAAATTTGGAACGATTATAAATGAGAGTTATGCGCGTGCATGGAAAATGAAAAATTTAAATATACATTAAAATTTACTATGAAAAATTACGAATTTGAAAGGGCAAAAAAAAAATTCTATTATTAGGTCAAATGGGGTATCATTAGAAAAGGCTTGAGTTGCACTTTTCAAAGCAGTTTTCCTTTTTTTTCTACATCGGTAAATTTTCGATTAATGAAGGAATTTTTTTTTTTTAAAAAAAACCCCCCTTATCTCCGAAGTTATCATAGCGAAAAATTTGAAAAAATTACTTGTGATTAAGATAAACATGGACCCGGGCATGTCCTAAAACCACGACCAAGACCACCGGGGGATGGGCAGCAGCATCCCTGGAGTGCGGTGGAAATACTGCGATCGCCAACCCGCATGCCAAGCGTGGCGATTATGGCATATACCCCCTAATGATAGGTACAAAAAAACCACGGCCCCGAGGTTCCGGCGACCCCCGGTACCCTGGTTGTGGTAGCGGCCAGGGCACCAGCGGGCTCAGGGGTGCGAAGAATCTCCGGCGAAGATCCGGCTACCACCACCGACGACCCCTGGCCCTGGCAACTTATAACACGCGCTCACTGCGGACCGACGAAAGGATAGCGGAACTGAAGGAAGGATTGAGCAAGTTGCGCTGGGATGTCATAGGGTTATCTGAAGTCCGAAGAGAGGGGGAGGACACGATAACCCTCAAATCCGGCAACTTGCTCTATTTCCGGGAGGGCGACCAACAGTCCCAGGGAGGTGTCGGGTTCCTCGTCCACAAGTCCCTCGTAAATAACGTGGTGAAGATCGAGAGTATTTCGACTAGGGTGGCGTACCTAATACTCAGAGTATCCACCCGGTGCTCATTGAAGGTCATTCAGGTTTACGCACCGACCTCGGCACACTCCGACGAAGAGGTGGAGGCTATGTATGAAGATATATCGAGGGCCATGCATAGTTCCAAAACCTACTTCACCGTTGTTATGGGGGACTTCAACGCAAAACTGGGCTAGAAAGATGGTGAAGAGCTGAGAGTGGGGCAATTTGGAATTGGAAGTCGGAACCACCAGGGCCAACTACTAGCTGGCTTCTTGGAGAAGGAGGGACTCTACATGATGACTTCCTTCTTCAAGAAACGCGAGCACAGAAAGTGGACCTGGATGAGTCCCGACGGTGCAACTAAAAACGAGATTGACTTCATCATGTCGACGAGGAAGCATATATTCAACGATGTCTCTGTGATCAATACGGTCAAAACCGGGAGCGATCACCGTCTGGTAAGAGGCACATTGAATATATGCGTCAAGCAAGAGCGATCTCGATTGATGAAGTCTACGCTCCGTCCAGCATCAATTCAAATTCAAAACCCCGAGAGCTTCCAGCTGGAACTCCAAAACCGTTTTGATTGCCTAGGCGGCGATGTGGACGAATTTAACGACGGGTTTGTGGAAGCTGTCCGTGTCACTGGGTCTAAGTTCTTCAAGGCCCAATGCACTAACGGAACTAAAAGGCTATCTAGCTCCACTAAGAAGCTCATGAAGGAAAGGAGTGAAATGATTCTACAGTCTTCAGCCGACGCGACCTTATACCGGCAGCTCATTAAACAGATCTCCAAGTCCCTTACCCGCGATCTGAGCCAATTCAATACAAATCGTATTGAAGGGGCCATACAGCGTAATAAGGGCTCTAAAGTATTCTCGAGAGATCTGTCTATAGGGCAGAGCCAGCTCGCGAAGTTAAAAACTGAAGATGGTAGAATCGTTTCCTCTAAACCTGAGATTCTGGGTGAGATAGAGCGCTTTTACGGACAGCTATACACATCAACGCGCAGACCCAAAGTTAGTCAGGCGGAAGACCCTAGACTAACCCGACACTATACCGACGACATCCCGGACATCAGCCTGTGTAAGATTGTAATGGCTCTTAAACAGCTCAAGAACAACAAAGCACCCGGTGAAGACGGAATAACAGCCGAACTTCTAAAGGCGGGTTGAAAACCGGTCCTTACGGCCCTTCAGAAGTTGTTCGATTCCGTCTTACTGGAAGGGAGAACTCCAAAGGCATGGAACAGAGGTGTGGTGGTGCTGTTCTTCAAAAAGGGTGACAACACTCTGCTGAAGAACTACAGACCCATCTCACTTCTAAGCCATGTCTATAAGCTGTTTTCGAGGGTCATTACAAACCGTCTCGTACGCAGGCTAGATGACTTCCAGCCTCCCGAACAAGCCGGTTTCCAAAGAGGCTTTAGTACCGTAGACCACATCCACACGCTTCGTCAGGTTATACAGAAGACCGAGGAGTATAACCTGCCTCTCTGCTTAGCGTTCGTGGACTACGAAAAAGCCTTCGATTCGATTGAAACCTGGGCTGTACTACAGTATCTCCAGCGGTGCCAAGTTGACTACCGCTATATCGAAGTGCTGAAGTGTTTGTACGAGAGCGCCACTATGTCAGTCCGACTCCAGGACCAGAACTCGAAACCTATTCCGCTGCAGCGGGGAGTCAGGCAAGGAGATGTTATTTCTCCAAAACTGTTCACCGCTGCACTGGAGGACGTTTTCAAGACTCTGGACTGGAGAAGGCTAGGCATCAGCATCAACGACGCGTACATCACTCACCTTCGATTTGCTGACGATATAGTAGTCTTGGCTCAGACCATGGAGGACTTAAGTACGATGCTCGATGACCTCAGTAAAGCATCCGAGCGAATTAGTCTAAGAATGAACATGGATAAGACGAAGATCATGTCAAATGCCCATGTAGTACCAACTCCCATTACAATCGGACACTTTACGCTCGAAGTTGTAGACGATTATGTATACCTAGGACAGACGATCCAGTTAGGTAGGTCCAACTTCGAGAAAGAGGTCAATCGTCGAATCCGACTCGGCTGGGCAGCGTTCGGGAAGCTACGGCAAATCTTTTCGTTCAATATTCCGCAGTGTCTCAAGACGAAAGTCTTTGACCAGTGTGTGTTGCCAGTGATGACATATGGCACTGAAACGTGGTCGCTTACTATGGGCCTCATAAGAAGGCTCAAAGTCACCCAAAGAGCAATGGAGAGGGCCATGTTCGGAGTTTCTCTGCGTGACCGTATCAGAAATGAGGCTATCCGCAGCAGAAACAAGGTAACCGATATAGCCCTCCGGATCGCTAAACTTAAGTGGCAGTGGGCGGGGCACATAGCACGTAGAACCGATGGCCGTTGGGGCGGAAAGGTTCTCGAGTGGCGACCACGTACCGGAAGGCGCAGCGTGGGTAGGCCCCCGACAAGGTGGACTGATGACCTGGTAAAGGTTGCGGGAGTCCGCTGGATGCGGGTGGCGCGGGATCGGTCACTTTGGCACTCTTTGGGGGAGGCCTATGTCCAGCAGTGGACGTCTTTCGGCTGATATGATGAAGATAAACATAAATATTACTGGAAAAGTATAACTTTTTCTGTATCTAGCGTATTTTTTGTTTGGTTTTGATTTTGAGGAGGGGGCAAAAAAATATTCAAGTATTAGGTCAAGTGGGGTATCATATGACCTTTCATGCACCTTTGCATGCTTGAGTTGCACTTTTTGAAACACTTTTTCTTTTTTTTTACATTGGTAAAATTTTGATCTATGAAGGAAAATGTAAAAAAAATACCACCTCCCCCCCTTATCTCCGAAGTTATCAAAGCGAAAAATTTGAAATAATTACTTGTGAGTAAGATAAACGATTAAAATTTTAGACGACCGGTTAGCCTAGTGGGTAGTGACGCTGCCTACGATGCTGAAGGTCCTGGGTTCGAATCCCGGTAAGACCAAATATTTGTGTGATGAGCATGAATATTTGTTTCTGAGTCATGGATGTTTTCTACGTATTTAAGAATTTCTATCTATTATATATATCGTCTAGTACCCACATCACAAGCCTTATTGAGCTTACTATGGGACTAGCTCGATTTGCGTAAGATTGTCCCCTTATATTTATTTATTTATTTATATTTATAAACATAAATATTACTGGAAAAGTATTTTTTTTTCTGTATCTAGCATATTTTTTGTTTTATTTACAAAAATCATTTCCCAGTTAAGTTTGCAATTTAATTTTGCTCTCTAGCTCCATCCATCATTTCTCTCCTGCCGCAATCTCACATTAACTCCTCCAGCGCTAGACGCTCCCCCTCCCCCTGCCCTGTCGGCGCGTGCGACACGCGCCGCTCGACGTGAGGAGCGGGCGTGGGCAGTGTTACGAGCGACACCGCCGCGAGAACACTCATCCTGAAGAAGAACTCCCGAAGAGTTAGAAACATGTCGCCCGGAGTGACATTGAATACGTGAGTTGAACCGTGTGATTAGAAGTATTATTTTGACATCCGTCAGTATCAAACTAAAACTTCGACCTTATTGCACTATGAATGTTCTAACAACATTTAATGGAAATGGGTCCCAAATTAAAGCTCGTGACTGTACAATAGATATAGGTAAATAAACACTGTGTGTGGCCGCCAACTACACCTATACTTACGTATAAAAATGACATTCTTAGTGTTTATTGGCAATAACTGTTTACCTACAGGATTTTTAAGAATTTCGCGGCAACACGTGTAAGATAAATCATTTCATAGTATTTAAATGGAGTAATATGAGTGGAAAACATCATTTGGCAGCATATTTTTAAGCTCGGAAGCTGAAAACGATTCGTAAACTCGGGGCAATGAGGCATATATGTGTGATCGCTTTACTTTACTTCACTTCGTCTGTAACTTCAGAATTTCCAGTTGGGTTCAAGTTAAACCATATACTGTTAAAGCTAAATATCAGTCAACATGCCATGAGTGGAGTTGAAGAACAATGGATCGACCAGCCATTAGATAATTTTGATCCGCACGAAAATAGAACTTTTAAAATGAGGTACTTCCGAAATCTCGATTTGTGGAAACCAAGCGGACCTGTTTACATATTTATAGGTGGAGAAGCCGGGCTTAAACCGGATTGGATAGCGAAGTATCCCTCTTTATTATTAACTCAAATGGCCAGGGACACTGATGGTGCTATGTTTAGTACGGAACATAGGTATTATGGCCAGAGTTCACCTGATATTCAAGATGACGACCAAATTAAATATTATAAGTTTCTAAGTTCTAGACAAGCATTAGCAGATGTAGCAAATCTGATAAAGATGCTGAAATCAGATCCAAAGTACAAATCATCGAAGGTGGTCGTGGTCGGCGGGTCGTATGCGGGCAACCTCGCGGCCTGGATGCGGGGGCTGTACCCGCACCTGGTGGATGCAGCAGTTGCCAGCAGTGCACCCGTGCTCGCCAAGAAAGACTTTCGTGAATATTTGGATGTCGTGGGCTATACATTCTCAAAATACGGAACTGATAACTGTCTTAAGAACATCGAAAATAAATTTAAAACGTATGAAGAATTATTGAAGACCCAGGATGGAAGAGATAAATTAAAAAAAATGTTTGGATTGCCCGCATATGTCGACTTGACTCGTTTAGAAAATCAACGAAATTTATTTAATATCATATATTCTCATCAAAAGGAGGCGGCGCAATACGGTTCACCGGCAACAGTTAAACATGAGTGCAATCATTACAATTCTTATAGTAACCACTTGACGTTCGACTTATTAGGCTTAGGTCATCACACTACTTCAATTGTTGACTTTAGTTCAAGTGAACTGGATGCGGCAGATGGATATTCATGGAGATATCAATTTTGCAACGAATTCGGCTATTTACAGACTACTTCGTCGGAGAAACAACCTTTCGTTCACTGGAGTCCTTTGGAGTATTGGCTCAGAGCATGCAAAGGTATGGTAGAAGGAGATATTGAAAAGAGAATTGACGAGGGAGTAGCGAACACCAATAAAATGTACGGGGGCCTGACTCCGAAGGTGAGTAAGGTGGTGTTCACGCACGGGGACATGGACCCGTGGCGCGCGCTGGGGGTGCAGCGAGACCTGGCGCCCGACGCGCCCGCGACTATTGTCAACGGGACCGCACATTGTGGTGTGCTGTATTATTCGGACGACGAACCAAACGAATTAACAGAAAATCGAAAATACGTTAAAGATTTGATTACGAAATGGATAACAACTCCATAATCCCATATTGTTGTAGTAAAATTTATATCTATTGGGGAAATTTGTTTTGATTATATCCTGCCAAATAATATGTAGGTACCCAACTTACTTCATTATTCATTAAATACAAATATTAAGAGACAATTAACACTTAAAAAAAACATTACGAATACAAAACATGGTTAATTTTATTAATCATAATGCATTACCACCAATCCGTTGATATTTTGGTGAACCTACTAACCTAATGCCTGGCAGTGGTAAGGTATCCAGTCCAATTCCAGTCGAGATCGGTAATGGCTTGTTTGCTGCTGTAAGACAAAGTCAAAAACCAAAGTTATTTATTCTTTAATTTAGGTTTGCACCTATGAATGTCGATAAATTACCACCGGTTCGGAAAGTACCTAAGGCAGTTCAGGCATGGAAGGCCCAACCTTTATTTAAAATTAAATATTTAATTCATTCTATATAGGCTTCTCATTGATTTGTGTTTCTTCCTATGTGAAAATAATTATCAAAATATTTCAGTATTCTCGATAATTTAAATTTTTTTAAACTTTCTTTTTGGGCCTTATTAAACACTATCAGGATTATAAGGCCCGGAAAAGAAATAAACATTTATACAGTAATAAATAAATTTTCAAAGTTTCAAACTTCAAACATTTACCTACTTATGACAATATTTGGTATCTTCACAACACGAGAATATTCGGAATGAGTCGAAATATTTGGTGTTGGGCCTTATATTTTAGGACGGTAGACGGTTTCTTATATCTTTAGTATAAGATATAAGAAACCGTCTTTTTTACACTAAAAAAGAAGGCTTAAAATAAAATTAAACCATCATTCGTTACAGCTCTTTTAACATAAACTTTTAGCAAATAAAAGGGGCCTTATTGAATAAAAGGCTTTTTAAATAATCAACATTTCTAACAGTATTAACTAATACGCCGTTTTTCACAGCAGCCATTGCCGAGGTTAAATTATTCTCTGACCACAAAGCCTGCATCCATTTAACTGACAGGGGTGGCAACGACATTTCAATCAAAGTACCTATAAAGAAAATTCATATCAATTTCATATCATACGTTTAATAAGGCCCGCATGCCAGGCTTTGTTACCAACGGCAACAGTGGGCCTTCTTAGCTATAGTACTGATTCTAAAATAACAAAGAGAAATTTTAGACAAAATAGTAAAAATATATATAATACGGGGTGAGTTTATATATTGTTTTACTATTTCCTTACACAGCTGGATAACTTTTGTTCACATTCAAATAAAAAAATACAGAATACAACAAGAAAATGGTTAAAAATGAGTTTATTTTCTTTAAAAAATATATCAAGCGCAGCCGCAACCTCCCGCTCTGAATGCATATGGGCGCTACTGATAAAATGGCGTCGCGTATGAAGCAGAGCTTTGTTGCCATCTCGTTGTATATGCTACTTCTATGTGTGCGTAATGTGCTGAACGGATAATGCTATTGCAATTGTATTTTTTTAATACTGGGCCTTGTTACTGGCTAATAAGTGTATTTTGTTAGCCGCTACATAGTTTTGTAACAAAAATACAAAAAAAATTGTTTTAGGGGTGCACTTAGTGTTCCAAAGGACTCGAGCCTTTTAGCTCTGTTTGTCAAGGCTGGCTTCGATTTTGACGCCCATAGGGCTAATAGGGGAAACCATCATTTTACCGAAAATAGTTTCATCGATTATCGTTTCCCATAACACTATTCGCAGAATTTCATCATCACACAGGTATCATTCATCGAACTTCTTAAGATCGCTCATACATTTGCTCGAAATACCATTTACACAAAAATGAACTCATCGAATTTCACTTCAATATTTTATTTGTTCATCGACATAGTCGTTCATCGAATCGCCGTTACTATAATTTTGTTTAAACATAAGTTTCAGTTCCCAAAATTCTTATTACATAGAAAATCGTTTCATTTGTGTTTGTCACTTGATAATATTTACCTTTCAACGAACTGAGTAGGAACATTTCACCGAGACTTTGGACGTATTATACATAGATCTCTAAGCCTACCCACCTCTCTCTCTGGATATCTGATTACCTTCCTATTCTACTACAGGCAGGTATTATATACTTAGACGAAATGACCTATAGGTAAACAGCTTGGTAGAAAAATGAAATATTGATCGTGGCAACAAAAATATATGGAACGTACCAACATTGAACCGTGTTTCGATAAATTAATACTATACACAACTGACTATTCTATGAAAAGTAAATTCGATGAATAGTTACGCTACGATTTGAGACAAATTCGAAACGATTAACGATGAAAAGTTGTTCGATGAAATAAAAAACTATGAATTGATGATTATGTGAACAAGAAATACAACGAAATGAAATTCGTGGAATAGTTTTCGGCGAAATGTAAATCGACGTAATGCGTTTCGATAAAATGATAGACACCCGGCTAAAAGCCTATAAAGCTGTTTAGCCCCCAAGCCTAGTTGTATTTTGCAGCCTAGGCTCTCGGAGCTCGTTACCTTATTAAATATTGAGACTTGAAAATATTTTAGCCTTCAAGCTTCATTAGGCTCAGAGGCTAAAATATTTTTGTGTATATAAAAAAATATTTGATAAAAGCGATGCTATTTTGGTGTGGTGTTTTAAATAAAATTAAAGTCTCAAGTATGTTTATCTCATTAATTATTTTACTTACACCTATTTATTTCTGACACCGGCAAAAAAAAGCCAATAAAATACGTTTTTCGTGAAGGACACCCTTTATTTTTTCAAGTATAAGTATTTGCTGCTATAGCTTCATCAGAAATACACAACAGCGTTTTACGAATATACTACCTACATATAATGCACATTAATTTTAATTATAATTCCAAACATTCGCGGTATAAGATTTTATTATCAGAATAGCATATAAAGCACTTGCATAACTATTAAATTACTTCATTCGGAAGTTCTAACTGAGTTAATTCTCTTCGCACACCACACTATTTCTGCAAAAAGCTAAAGCCTTTGCGGACATTTTTTTTCTTTATCAGGATCAGTGCTCATGATTCTGAACAGGAAAAACCAAAAAAACTAAATTCTGAGAAAAAACTAAAAATTTGAGTGAAAACGCCCTCAGCTTAGGTTTTAAAAAAGGCTACAACCTTAAAAAGGCTGAAGCCCCTAAAATGCTAAAACCCGTAAAAAAGGACTAAAAAGCCATTTTGCAGCCATGCCTACATATTGATATATGTAATTACTTTATATAGTATACCAATGCAATAGCAACTTTTTCCTAAAAAATAACCTTACATAACATTTTACAGCTTGATAAAAATATCATTAATTATATTCATAACCAAGAATTACAAACTCTTCGCGCTAATGTGTGCATAGTAGATTAAAAGCAACTAGGTATGTTAGTTAATATTTCAATTTTGTATAGAACGTAATGATTATATTAGAGTCATTAGAAGGACCACATTTGTACCTGTGGTAGTGAGTGATGCGAATGCTCCAATTGGGGTTATATGTTAAAATTTGATAACGTACCGAGTGTTGCTAAAAACTACCAAAATGATGTAATAAAGTATGAATTAAAACATATAATTAAAATCATAAAAACATATATGGACCTTCAAAGTTTAGAAAAAATATGCACTTTTTTTGTCTCAGAGTAAATTTAAAACTACCAATAGAACCTTACGCTTTTGTACAAACAAAATTGTATAAATACAACTATGAACCTAAAGGCGGTATTTCGCGACTGAAACAGTAATTTAGTATTTGCCATACAGCGATTAGTACAAATAGAGATCGGTGACGTCATACTTGGCTGAAACCGAGAAGTTATCATGAAATAGAAGACCTATTTTAAAATTGTACTGTAAAATGCACACAAACGGAAATTCTCTCAAACATTAACACACGATGCACTTATTTAATAATATTTAGGACTTATACCTAATTCGTACTTAGTTATTAGTTACTAGTTTTTCGTTAAATTGACACAGAAAACGACAAATAATAATAATATTGAGCTTTTCATTTATTTTCCTTGATTCTATGTCTAATTCTATTCTCTCAATTATTATTATTTACAATTGTATTGTACCAACTGATTAAGGAAGAGCGGTGCCTCTTAACACAGGTAAAAATTTACTTAAAAAGAGGCATCAACTGTTATTTTGAAATGTGAAACAATTGTGGATGAATAAATATTTTTGTATTTTGTATTTTTGTATTGTATACCTACTTCTTTTTCTACCACCAGTGAGGTCCGTCTTTAACTATTTATTTTGAGTTGCTCCGATACAAACATTTGTTCCTGTCTAGAAACTGGTTCGAATGGCATCGAAAAATCATGCCTATTATTTTAAATATGTTTAAAGTTGTACCCCTGTGGTGTCGGGTTAGAATATCACCACCCCCTTTCTTCCCGCGGGTGTCGTAAACGTCGTATAAGGGACCAGTTGAAGTGTGTTGTGGGCGATGGGCTGGCAACCTATCACTCACTGCAATATCACATTTTATCGATATTTTATATCCACATTTAAGCTAAAGGTGGCGCTGGAACATACGTTTCATGTGCTCTGCCGATCCCCTTTTGGGAATAAAGGCGTGAATGTATTTATGTACGTATGTATGTATGTTAAAATTGTCGGTAATCGACTATCGAACCTGCTAACAAAAAAACACGAGAATCCCACACCCAAGCTGAAACGGAGAACTTTGTTCGCTTCGCTCGCTCGTTCAAGAAAGTAAAAGTGCGCAGCTGAGCCTGGCTTCGCAGTGGGCTTATGGCCTGTTATGGCAAGCGATGCAAGAGTAATTATGGCATTCATTACCTATTGATGTAACCCATTGAGCACCAATCACGACAGAGCGTTACGGTCGCTTTCGTCAAAATTTTATGAGCTGTGGACTATGTTTGAAGAATGTCATAATAGTGAATGAAACGAGAAAGGTTTGTCAAGTTCATCACAAGTGGAAGTCCGTGACCCCAGCCTGCCCGCTGCCGCTCCGGGAAACGGGCGTACCTATGTGTAAGTACTTATATGAATTGTAGTACTATATACCGTATACTACCACATACTACTGAGAACTAGCGTGGGCGTGAATGAACTTTACTGCTATGCTCACCTGATACCCTTGTCTTCGATGTTTCCATTGGTCTTGCATGCAGGCAAACTGATGTCCCATATCAAATTCCAGAAATTAAAGAAAAGGACGTAAGTGCCGTAAGATTTCAGTAACGATACGACTATTTCTTCGTTGTGCGTAGTCCGACACGCACTTGGCCGCTTTTTTTAAACTACATAAAATATACAGGGAGTCCCAAAACTATGCGACGGTCCACATACAGCGTTTTGGTTTTTTCTGTAATTAAAAAAAATCTGTAATAACCAAAGTATAAATAGGTAAAGTGGAAAGGAAATGTGGAAATGTTCATGTGGCTCGTCGTGGCTACTGAATTGAAGTCCGTTAAAACTTTGTTTTTAAAGTAAATCATATCATTATCAGTTATCACTTATCGTCGTGGATGTCTTGTCCCTACTCGAATCGCATTCCCGTCAGAAAGTAACGGCTAATATCCACAGCGATAAGTGATAATGGCAAACATGCTAGCCCCGCAGTAACAAGCTTCATCATCACCATCATCATCATATCAGCCGAAAGACGTCCGCTGCTGGACATAGGCCTCCAAAGAGTAGGTACCAAAGTGACCGGTCCTGCGCCACCCGCATCCAGCGGACTCCCGCAACCTTTACCAGGCCATCAGTCCATCTTGTTGGGGCCTGTGGGACCCACACCCCGCTTTCTGGTACGTGTTCGCTACTCGAGAACCTTTCCGCCCCAACGGCCATCGGTTCTGCTGCGGATAGCCTCATTTCTGATGCGATCACGCAGAGAAACTCCCGACATAGCCCTCTTCATTGCCCTTTGGGTGACTTTGAGCTTTCTTATGATGCCCATATTAAGCGATCAGCACATTTCAGTGCAAAATGGCAACAAATGGTTAAAGACTCTCGTCTTGAGACACTGCGGAATATTGGACGACAGGATGTACCGTAGCTTCCGCCGAGTCGGATTTGACGATTGACCTCTTTCTAAATAATAAGCTTATACTTAGCCAAAAGCTTGCCTATAGGCTACAAAAAAAAAGACCGAAGACGTGAAAACTTGAATAATTTTAATTTTGCAAAAAAAAACCCTTCCTCCCCCTCCCTCCCCCTGCGTGCCTATATATCTAATAACAACCTTATCAGTAGTATAGTTCAACTTAACTCAGCAAAATTGATGAAGGAGACGATGAAATAAAATACCAATCTGTTTTTGCCATTGCCAAATAATATTTTTCAAAGCTTTATCTCTTTAGGAATAACGTCCAAATTCGAACTATTCGAATTTTCTCAATAGCAAAACGGTAAAGGACGCGTGGACAAAATTACAAATTTATTTGCAGAATATGCAATTGCAAAAAGTGTTTAACGGCTTTATGCTCTTACGATTCGACTTCATTCAGTTTTGAATGAAGTCGAATCGGCTAACAGCAAAATATAAAAGTTTGATAAAACAAAATGGAATTTGCATTTACGAAAAATGTGTTACGACTATATATATATAATGTGTTAACAATAAAGTACAAATCAGAACTATGTGCCCCTAGTCAAACCCCCGTTTTCCCCCCCGTCCCTAAGCCTCGTCCCGAATCTCTCACACAAAATCTGTCGCGAGTTTAACACTTTTTGCCCATCCGAAAAAGTGCTCAGCGCCGCTAAAGAAGTATTTCACTTCAAAAATCTTAAGAGGGTTAACCAGGGGCTGCTAGTTTGTACAGGCATATTTTTTACCAGCTTTTATTTAACTTGACCTGTTTGTTTGTCTGTTTGTTAATGGTAACTGATTGAGCTGAAATTTTGGGTATGAGTATAGGTGGGTTGACCAGGTATTGCGAAATATACTACATAAAAGCTATGACTCGATGCTAAGTGTCATATGTATGTATGAAACTATGAATAGGTGTTTTATACTAGGTAAGTAGATACATATATTTTATCTTTCTACACGTGTACTGATACATATATCACGCTATAAAATCAAGAATGTACAGCGAATAATTATTAACACGTACATTCTTAGCTTTATATCGGTACACATTTTACAATTGAGCGTTGTTACCGCGGCGCGCCCGTGCTACTGTGCGATAGAGACGCCGCGCTACTGTGAGAAAGAGATTGAGATACCACCCGACCCGCGCCGCGCACGACCCGCGTTCGGTGTGTGAAGGCCTTAAGAGTGTAAGTGCTTTACTGATTTACCCTATCGGTCAGGGGGGGGCACACTTAAAAAGGCCTACATTTTGACAGTTTGCAGCGCCTCTTCGCGGCCGGATGAAGAACTAGAAATTTAAAAAAAAGACTAGCTGTCAACGGTCACCATTGTCAACTCTGGCTTTTGACTTTTGATCAATCCATGGAACATGGCGGATCGTGCTCAAGACATTTTTTTATTTTCTGCATCCTGCTGTTTAATGTATAATTGGATAGCGTATTATTCAATGAATAGCAAACGTGACGGCTACAGTTAATGAAGAATTTTCCTGGAAATGCGAATAACCAATTCTTGGGCATCATTCAGCGGTTCGTGATCGCGGCCGGCCGGCCGCCATTATTTTTTTGTACTGCTCCAGCTATCACCCAGTGCATCGTGAAGGCCTTCCACCGTACATCATGCTAATAATACTGTGTATTGTGAAATGTTTTTCTTATTCTGTTCTTGTCTTTGGCAAAGCTCCTAGAGGCTGCCATTTCTCTAATAAATAAATTATAAACTCTGGCTTTCGTTCGCTCGGGTCGGATGTTGATACGCTCTTGGTTTTCTCTTGTTATTGTTATTGTAAAGTATTCAGTTCTTAAAATAGCCATACGTAATCTATACACACATATCACAGGTATACATACGTATATCTGCATAAATATTAGATATACACACGCACAGGTATACACGTACACTTCTATATATATCTATAGCTATGCGAGAAAACTGCGTTAGTTCATTTCCTTGACACTGGCAGCAGCACCTTCCATACATGCTAGTTAAAAGTCAGAGTTGCCACTCTCCTCCTTAATACTTACTTTACTTTTTGCTATCGGTTTGGGTTGTTTTCTCAAACACACGCTTCTAGTCGTCTACGAGATGTCGGGTGTTAACGAAAAGAACTACAATAAACGTTAACCGCACCTGTGACTGTGGTTGACCTTTATTATGGTTTACCGATGCCCGTTAAAAAAGTTAACAATTATCAAAAATCCATTAAATTTTATGAAACTGGCTGATTAGGTTCCGGCCATTGCTTATTATATTTTTTTTACTTTTCAACTCCCCGGCCGCTGCAGTAATATAATATTATTGTTATTTTTGCTGGTTAGATTTAAAATTAAATAAAGATCATAACATGATATAAAACTGTGCCACCTTGCATTATTTTGGATTTTAGGAAATATGACGGAATTTTACCGACCCGTATTATTATCTTTGCCCGCGTGGGTACTCGTATTAACCTCATTTCTGTCAAAAACGAAAAAAGCTAAAATACCACACGTCTTCAATTATCCGAGTGACTATCTAACTATCATAGCGGTTTTCGCTACAAGGCGGAAGATTGCTGCTACACGCTACGGCGTAGCGCACGTAGCGATGCTTAGCTTCAAATATGCTAAACGAATTTCGCTAACAGATTTAACGTCACCACTTCCTTCCTACTCTAAATTTAGAACCTACATTTCGCTACACCATATCCATCATAACTTGGCCCACAGCTAATAAATCACCACATACACGATGAAGATCACCTTAAAATTGTGTTAACAATACTTAAGTGAGTGAGGAACTAGGGTTCCTTTGAGCTTGTGTATGAATTTGTAGATCGAGTTGCATTGGGTATTTCGCTCGGCAAAAATAAAACTGCATCGAGTCGAACCGTGTGTCAATCTGGACGTTATAAAAGACACGTTATGGTTGAAATTAGACCTGCGTCCAAATGTTGAGTTAAATCATTTTTGTTTCAAACGTATTGTGTAGTTAGAAACGCCAATAAATGCAATATTGCATTTGCACGTGCGTACACGCATCGGAAACGTTAACGTAGCCATATGGTAGATCAAAGGCCCGGCCGGACGGAGAAACTGTTTGTGAATGAATTTACTGTTTTGTTAAAATTAAATATGTACGGATGCACGTTTAAGAGTTCTGATTTGGGATTCCAATTATATTTTAAACATTCGAAGGATTCTCGATGAGATCGTGAAAAGCACTTGATGATTTCAGGACTTTCGCAGCCATGCCTACATATTGATATATGTAATTATTTTATATAATATACCAATGCAATAGCAACTTCTTCCTAAAAAATAACCTTACATAACATTTTATACTTAAGGGTTGTTTACAGCTATATAAAAATATCATTAATTACATTCATAACCAACAATTACAAACTCTTCGCGCTAATATGTGCGTAGTAGATTAAAAGCAACTAGGTATGTTAGTTAATATTTCAATTTTGTATAGAACGTAATGATTATATTAGAGTCATTAGAAGGACCACATTTGTACCTGTGGTAGTGAGTGATGCGAATGCTCCAATTGGGGTTATATGTTAAAATTTTGATAACGTACCGAGTGTTGCTAAAAACTACCAAAATGATGTAATAAAGTATGAATTAAAACATATAATTAAAATCATAAAAACATATATATGGACCTTCAAACTTTAGAAAAAATATGCACTTTTTTTGTCTCAGAGTAAATTTAAAACTACCAATAGAACCTTACGCTTTTGTACAAACAAAATTGTATAAATACAACTATGAACCTAAAGGCGGTATTTCGCGACTGAAACAGTAATTTAGTATTTGTCATACAGCGATTAGTACAAATAGAGAGCGGTGACGTCATACCTACTTCTTTTTCTACCACCAGTGAGGTCCGTCTTTAACTATTTATTTTGAGTTGCTCCGATACAAACATTTGTTCCTGTCTAAAAACTGGTTCGAATGGCATCGAAAAATCATGCCTATTATTTTAAATATGTTTAAAGTTGTACCCCTGTGGTGTCGGGTTAGAATTAGGGCTCCCGCTACACGTGTAAACCCGCCCGCCCGAATACCCGTGTTCTTAAGCCCGCGGTGCTAAGCGTCCGTTCCACACGGACACGCCCGAACCCGCCCGGTCCACGGGCGGGTACCCGGGTACCCGTGTACCCGTACACACGTACCCGCGGGTTCTAATTACACGCGGGCTTGGACCGTCCACGGCCGTTTGAGTTGAGGCAAATATAATTTATTTATTTCATTTTACTCTATTTGCATTAGCAACTCTATGGGTTTGGTGTGTATGATGTTGTTTTATATTAGGTATGTGGCAAAAGGAAATATCGCAGGAAGTCTATGTTTGCTCTATTGCGTCATAATATTGTATAAACCCAGTATTTTATTTAATGATTGACCGACAAAGGGCACGCAAAATTGTTTAACTTTTATTAATAGCCGCTTATAGATATGATAGCTAAACAAAAACAGTAGGTAAGTACAGTCAACCACAAAAGTGGTCTACCACTTTTGTACTTTATTGCATGCAAAATAAGTTCCAAAAGTGGTAGCCCACTGTCATGGCTGACTGCTGTACATGAGAACTTTTTAATACTAACCGAGCGCTTATTGTATTGTACAGTCGATGAAATTTAATGTTTAGCACTTTTGATCCTTAACGTCATTCAAATAGAGTTGACATTTGCTAAGTCTTCATTATCCTCCACCGTCAGTATGGTTCTAAATAAGGGACTGAATGTGGTATACCTTTTTAAACCGTACCTTTACTCACGAGGTTGAATATGAGCACCGAATAAAGGCACTGAATCAAAACGTTACTTGAATCATTACTCTGCCTACCTATCTAAAGGATACAGTTATCATTTTTTTCTACTCCTGTACTTTTATCTGTCATTTACATAGTCCCGAACACTAATATAAAGACATACAAAATAAGTCTGCAGAAAAGTCTATACTCTATTCCCCATAACAGTACGGCACAACCGTGCTGTTTTGTCGCCAAAACGATACGCTTAGCAGCCATACGCTTCTAAACCTGGGTAGTGCTACATTGTGCCACGGCCTACTAGACACGATCGAGTAGGCCGCGACGCGACTAATCTAGAGGGCCATGCCGAAACATAAAATACATTTGGTACTACCAACTTAACAAACCACTGAATGTATTTACTTCAAATAAATTACTGTACTAAAGGCATTGCTGCCAACTTAAGAAAAACCTTGGTCTTAATATGAAAGTACTGGCAAGTTGAATTAAGAACAAAACAGACCATAAACAAGAGGTGTCAATGTGTCATGTTTCCAATTTCCCACCAAAGTTCCAGTTCAAAATTAAAAGACGAAATATGTCAAATATGATAACTATTCGTTATTAATAACTTCTTAAGATTTGATTCGTGTTTGTGAAGTGAAGAAAAATGTGTACGGTCCTTTTAAGATGGGCGAAGAAGAAAATAACTGCACCGCTGATGAAATTGCGTGAGTACTAATACTCGTAGAAAAAATATTGTATGCAACGGTGTATAACTTGGTCTTAAAACGCTCGTGGCGTCTTTAATTGCGATGCTCGCCAAGGCTCGCATCGCAACTCACGACACTCGCGTTTTAAGACCCTACTTATACAACAGTTGCATAAAATACTATAAAAGAAAGGTACTCGAACAAAACGATATTACGACTAGTTTGCTACTGCTTCAATGTATACCGTTATCATTTTTAAATAAAGGTACCTACTCAAACAAAACGATTTTACGTTACCGATTCAAAGTATACCATAATTATTTCGATATCGGATAACGGTACGATTTTATGCTCTCATGAAAAAGTCGTTTTCTGCTTGCGTTTTGACAGGATTTTATCTTACAATTACGGACGTACTAAACATCGTTGATGTAGTTTAACGAGGTAAAAATAATTTGCAGTAACGAGATCATCATTTGCATAGGCGTTATCAATGTCTTGCATTTTTTTTGGATAAACCCTAAAGTCTTAGCGACTAAACTATAGATAAAGAAGTGGTTGAATTCCAAAGTAATATTAAGTTTTATGCCTTTGCGATAAAGTCGAAATTTCAACAACAAATATGGAAGCGCTTACGCCTTAAGACTCTTAAGCTTACTTTGTTTGTTTTGTTCGTCACCTGCCGGCGAAACGGGTCTCCCAAGGTCGTCCATTTAAAATTAATACTCAACCAGCAATTGCCTACTTCCCTTGCTTCGACAATAATGTACTTTTATCTGTTATCTTCGCCGACCTGAGCTGTGGTATTTTACCGCTGAACGGCTATATTGGGGAAGTGGAAGGGGCAGGTGGATGGGGTCTTAAGGGACATAGGATATAAACGAGTTCCACGTGGACGGAGTCGTGGGCAGAAGCTAGTAAGTCTCATCCCATAAAAAACATTTCATGGAAAAAAGAGGCTGTCTCAAAACTCTTCTAACTTAAAAAGTTGTTAGATATTTCGTAGAGCCAAGTCTCAGGCATTCATTAATGTTTATTTAATCATCGTCATCATCATCATATGACGATGATATCAGCCGAAAGACGTCCACTGCTGGACATAGGCCTCCCCCAAAGAGTGCCAATGTGACCGGTCCTGCGCCACCCGCATCCAGCGGACTCCCGCAACCTTTACCAGGTCCTCAGTCCACCTTGTGCCACCGTGGGGGGCTTTATTTACTTGCTAAATAAAATTTTACGTCACACCTGGCCATAATACGAGTTTTACTGCACGCTGCGCACAAACACCTGCGATCTGGGGCATTCACGAATTCACCGCCCTAGTTACGTAATGTACTATTGTGACTTGGTAATCGCACAATACTAAATAGTTTTCTTTAGGTATGCCAAATTTCATAAATGCAGTAAAGTCTCATCATTATTTCTAAATTGGGACCGGCCAATTTTAAACCCCCAGCTTCGTTACTATTATGGTTCAAAACCAAAACTAGATTAATGTTACTACATTATTTTTCACATTTTAAGCTCAAATAAAAATTTGGGGGCACGGTGGTGCCCCCGCCAAGTCGAGCAAAAAAGCGGCACTGCCGTACCATCTTTTTTCGAAGCAGTTCAGGCCGTTTTTGACCCCCCAATAACTTCGTTGTGAATAAAACTGAAAGCCTAAATTTTCAGTAACCAAGCAGGCATTGTTTAAACATGGTATATTTCAAATTTCATTCCATTTGAAGCAGTAGTTTAAGAATTATAACTAGTCAAAGTTTCTTAATTTTGTCACTCACATATTCACTGAACGATCAACAAAAATACTAATTTAGAACATAATTAGTGTTTAGTGTTAAAATCAAGATGAAAATAAAATATTTTGCAAATTTCGGTCCAGATGTCTAGATACGCATAAATAACTTTGTAATCCCATATAAATATATAGGATTACAAAGTTACATTTGCAGCGAATGGGAGAAAAAATTCAAAAGCAAGAATGAGACTGCATTCGTAATTTGTATGTATTGATGACACAATAACCTTTAAAAAGAAGTGAGATCCCATAAAAAAACATTCCATGTAAAAAAGAGGCCAAGTCTCGAAACTCTTCCACCGTAAAAAGTTGTGAGATATTTCGTAGTACCAAGTCTCAGGCATTCTTATTATTCTTTATTTGCTAGCTAAATATAATTTTGCGACTTGGCAATTACACAATACTTAATAGTTTAAGGTGTGCAAAAATCCATAAAAGCAGTAAAGTGGTGTGATTGCCAAGTGGCAGAATTCTATTTAGCTGGCAAATAAAGAATAATGAGAATGCCTGAGACTTGGTACTACGAAATATCTCACAGCTTTTTAAGGTGGAAGAGTTTCGAGACTTGGCCTCTTTTTTACATGGAATGTTTTTTATGGGATAAAACTTCCTAGCTTCTGCCCGCGACTTCGTCCGCGTGGAACTCGTTTATATCCTATGTCCCTCCCCCAGACTCAAATCTCTATACCAAATTTTATCTAAATCAACTCAGCTGTTAAAGCGTGAAGGTGTAACAGAAAGACACAGGCAGACAGACCCACTTTCATATTTATAACATTAGCATGGATTCGTACTTACTTTTTTAAAATATGAATTTGAGGAGGCGAACTTTACGTACTTTGTTATAATTTGTTACATTTATTCCTATGCTATTTTTATTCACAAATAATATGTTATAATTGCAATGCTACGAACACTCATTTAGTACTTGTATGTACATTCTTAGAACAACGGGATAGTTCCTAGCTTCACACCACAACTCAAGGACGGGTAGTACTACCCGCGTGTAAACAGGACGCGGGTACCCGTGTACACGTGTACACGGGTACCCGTGCGCTAATTACACGGATCCGTTCGGACCGGTCGCTTAGACCCGCGGGCGGGTTACACGAACACGGGTACCCGACACGTGTACACGAAACCCGGACACGACCGCGAGCTCTAGTTAGAATATCACCACCCCCTTTCTTCCCGCGGGTGTCGTAAAAGTCGTATAAGGGACCAGTTGAAGTGTGTTGTGGGCGATGGGCTAGCAACCTATCACTGCAATATCACATTTTATCGATATTTTATATCCACATTTATGCTAAAAGTGGCGCTGGAACATACGTTTCATGTGCTCTGCCTACCCCTTTTGGGAATAAAGGCGTGAATGTATTTATGTACGTATGTATGTATGTTAAAATTGTCGGTAATCGACTATCGAACCTGCTAACAAAAAAACACGAGAATCCCACACCCAAGCTGAAACGGAGAACTTTGTTCGCTTCGCTCGCTCGTTCAAGAAAGTAAAAGTGCGCAGCTGAGACTGGCTTCGCAGTGGGCTTATGGCCTGTTATGGCAAGCGATGCAAGAGTAATTATGGCATTCATTACCTATTGATGTAACCCATTGAGCACCAATCACGACAGAGCGTTACGGTCGCTTTCGTCAAAATTTTATGAGCTGTGGACTATGTTTGAAGAATGTCATAATAGTGAATGAAACGAGAAAGGTTTGTCAAGTTCATCACAAGTGGAAGTCCGTGACCCCAGCCTGCCCGCTGCCGCTCCGGGAAACGGGCGTGACTATGTGTAAGTACTTATATGAATTGTAATAGGTACTATAGCGTATACTACCACATACTACTAAGAACTTAGCGTGGGCGTGAATGAACTTTACTGCTATGCTCACCTGATACCCTTGTCTTCGATGTTTCCATTGGTCTTGCATGCAGGCAAACTGATGTCCCAGATCAAATTCCCGAATATTTTTGAAACACTGGGGAAAAGGATAAGCTGTTTGTTTTGCGATGGTGGTGGCTCGAAAATCGGTGTGGGTTTAATCAAAGCATATACAACTCATTACTATATGAGGGTTTAATATTCACGCTTTTTTACTATTAATTCATAAATAAAATTCTGTGACACGATCATGATATGACAGTAAACATGACATTACCTATAAGTACATTTGGTACATTATTATCCCGCAACACATTGGCGCGGCCTAGTTTTGTCAGTTAGAGATGAGAGGCTTTACGATTCGCACTATCGTCAAAAGAGAAGTAATCACTAAGTGTTATTAAGCGGCCTAAAGGCCATGTCTAAAGCGACGGTTAGTCGAGCAATTAAAATGGCAGAAGCTGACTTCCTCAAGTGACTTGCATTGCGCAACAACACAAACAACAGCAAGCCAACTTCTGCAATTCTTTTCTACTTGCACTTGTTACAAGTCGTATGTGTAAACAGTAAAAAACAGCACAAGTTACTTCTACAAGTTTTATAGCTGCAAGTTGCACGGTTAGACTAGCAATTAAACTTGCAGAATAATACTTCTGCAAGCCAATGTCAGTGTGTAAACAGTCGCGGCAATCTGACTTTTTGCAAGTTTTTTTAACTATAGGTACGTTATTATACTTATTATTATGGCCTGCAACACACTGGCGCGGCCTGCGGTGGCGGACAATAGTAAATTTGACAGCTAATGACAAGTTTACTAGTGTCCGCCGCGGCCAGGCCGCGCCAGTGTGATGCGGGCTTAGGCCTCTCACAGACTGGCGCGGCCTGGCCTTTTACTACTGCCCGTAGTAAACTTGTCCGCCGCTGTCAAATATTCTATTGTCCGCCACCGCAGGCCGCGCCAGTGTGTTGCAGGCCTTATATTGGGTTAAGGAAAATAGCTGCATGGACAATGGCATTCATTGACAGATACAAGACAGATACCTTATTAGGTATAATGATCTGTGATGCAGCTGCAAAAACTTAGGAGTGGTCACATGTGTCATTTTCTATACATAAAAAGTCTGCCGATTTTTGCGGGGGAGGGGAACGTCAAATGTATGCGGAACGTGAAAATAGCTACGTCAGATAAACGTCAGTCCATACAATACGTATGACCACTGGTCATACGTATTTGGCAGAGGGGAACGCCTGTCAATTGCCACTCCGGTTGCAAAAATAAGATCAAGACTTAGCTCTATGACCGCTGGCTGGCTGGATGACGCTAATTCGTTTGTCAAGCTGTCAGTAGCTAAATAATGTCAGACAACAAAATGATAAATTACGACATCATTATATACAGTTTAATGTGAATATAAACTCCTCCTGACGTTGGGTATCAATAGTATTCAGAGTGAATCTCGTTGCACCATGATCTGATGGATGATGAAGATTCAAGATTCGCAAACGCATAGAAACAGCACGTGAGTAAATTGCATTTTATTCAACCGACGAGATGTTATTCATAATTGTCTTACGAATCTCTCAATATATACCTGACCCCGAATCGTGGTCGGCCTTATCACGCGATAAGTGGCAAGATCTCTATCTTGCCACTTATCGCGTGGGGCCTATATATATAGCATCATTGAGTAAAAGTATCCACCCACTGCTGAGTAAAGGCCTATTCTTTATAAAGCTGCCCATTTACGTTAAGATGTACCGGAAATATCTTTACCGTGTGCACGGTGCTGTGCTGGTCGTTTTGTCGGTCATCCTCGTGCCAACCTCATCCGAATTGTACCCAATGTACAATAGACTCTATGTATGTATACGTACTCACTACGCAAACGTGCTACAAACATATGCGAACAGTGTAAATAAATAGGTATACTTAGCTGTAGGTAAGGAGGGATCTTGTTTTATTAATTATTACCTAATATTGAGGTGTACTTATTGCTAAATTAGTTGTACTTATTTGGGATCTTGGTCATACTAAGTAGGTACTCAAATACTAAGCTTAGCCCTTTCAATTAAATTACGCGGTCCATACCAAAACATACTACGCTACGCTGCATGCATATTACATCCAAGCCAATATTATGAATGAGAAAATAACTCTGTAAGTCTGTATATAACCTTTTCACGCTTATACCGCTGATGCGATTGAGATGAAATCTGATATGCAGGCAGTTTGAGTTCCAGGGAAGGACACAGGTTAGTTTATCCCTAAGGTGTTGAAATGGGAGGTGTGAGTTTAAATAAATAATAAATAAATATAAGGGGACAATCTTACACAAATCGACCTAGTCCCATAGTAAGCTCAGTAAGGCTTGTGTTATGGGTACTAGACGACGATATATATAATAGATAAAAATACTTAAATACATAGAAAATGTCCATGACTCAGAAACAAATATTCATGCTCATCACACAAATTTTTGCCCTTACCGGGATTCGAACCCAGGACCTCTTGCTTCGTAGGCAGGGTCACTACCAACTAGGCTAAAGCGGTCGTCGATATGAAAAATAAAACAGAAAAATAATACAATCCAATGTTTTTAAGATGAAAAACATTTCATTGTAGGAGTCGAAAATAACGAGCCGAATATGGATGCACCGCGGAATAAGGCCGTTAGCGAGGTGCACGGGAGGCGACACGAGTACACGACACAGCAGGCTCTGAGCTGAGGGGCTACCGCGAAGTGAAAACGAACTTCGTTCGAATATCTCCGTCTCTGTCGCTCGAACTAGCAAGTGCAACACAGACAGAGATACACAAACGAAGTTCGTTTTCATTTCCCGGTAGGCCCTCTGTCTCACGTCTCCCGTTCCATCTGCCTCACCCCCGCAAGTACCTAAACATCGTATAACATCATCATCATCATTTTTTGAATGAAAACGTAGAAACAAACGAAGGAAAAAAACCATTGTATAAGGGGTTTTTTTTGGCTGAGCTTGCAGATTACCTGGCTGATGATCAGGCAGGTTTTATCAAACGGAATATTGAACAAATAAAACCTCGGTTTAATGTTTTTTTGCTAAATCCAGAAAGATGTAATAATTGCTTTATACCCATTGTTTGCATGGAGATAGAATGTCAACAACTACCACGCGAGCAAACTCACTGGGCAAAACTAGTAGGTAAGTAAGAAATATTTCCATAAGTAGTAGTCCATAAGATGTGTGCGACAGCTCGTTGTGGAAAATAAATTACTCGTTGCGTATGTTGCGTATGTGTATGCGTTATGTATGGTGCTATTTTTAAACAGTTTTATTTAGCTTGTAAAATAATATCAATGGCCATCATCAGAGCACTCTGGAAATATTGTCAATCAATCTCACATAATAGATACCGTACTTTCGACACCAGAGTGCAAGTCAGGATGGCCGAGCGGTCTAAGGCGCTGCGTTCAGGTCGCAGTCCACTTCTGTGGGCGTGGGTTCGAATCCCACTTCTGACAAATTTTTTTGATTATTTTCTTTAATGCGAATCTGACATATTTCTTGAGAATATCCGTAAATACTGAAGGGAACAGGGAATCCTTTATTACTTACTAATTAAAATAGTTTTTGATAAGGAATATAGACGGATTAGTATACTCGTTATCAGTCAGTTCCTTCTTATCATATGCCACATACCACGGAGGTCAATGAATAACTTTGAGTAAGAAGTGTCTTCTTACTCGTAAGTCATTAAACTCATGAACATGAATCAAATTGAGGCAATAAGTAGGTAAAATACAAGTATACCTACCTAGCTGCTAAACCTGATTTGCTTTTTCAACAGAATTCCAAATAAACGCTTAAGTTTTTAAAATTCCTTGTATACTTGTCCATTTTTAAACGAACTTTACATTCATATGTACAAAATGTATTTCCATAAACTCGTTACATCTTGCACATGAGGGATCTCTTTACTTCTTTATAAAAATATTGAATACACGTAACATCAATAAACTTGAACATGGAAATACACAATGAATATTATTACAGTTAGGATCATGGTAGTCATAACTTTTTCAGCCTTTTCTTAACCGAGATAGCAGATGGACACAGGCAACTAATTCCATAATTGAGCAGAGGCGGAATTAACCTCTGTAAATCGAATTTAAGTAATTTATAGCTACTTCTGCCACGTACCGGAAGGCGCGGCGTGGGTACCTACTGGGTACGCAAGGTGGGAGTCCGCTGGATGCGGGTGGCGCAAGACCGGTCACTTTGGCACTCTTTGGGGGAGACCTATGTCCAGCAGTGGACGTCTTTCGGCTGATATGATGATGATGATGAAAGCTGCTTCTGAAGCATTAAGGCCATCGTCACACTCTGCTCCTTGCCACACAGCCCGAAGTGTAGGTTCCTACTTTATATCACTCTCATAGAGAAGCACCTACCTACCTATGTTACCGCTTATAGGTAAGTCTCCGTCAAAGATGTAAATACATTAACATTATTTCAAACGGACAGAGAGTAAATAAATAAATATTTCGGGACAATCTTACACAAATCGATCTAGTCCCAAACTAAGCAAAGCTTCTACTATGGGTACTAGACGACGATATACATACTTAAATAGATAAATAAATACTTAAATACATAGAAAACATCCATGACTCAGGAACAAATATTCATGCTCATCACACAAATAAATGCCCTTACCGGGATTCGAACCCGGGACCTCCGGCTTCGTAGGCAGGGTCACCACCAACTAGGCCACAGAGGTCGTCCGGTCGTCGGCCGGTTAAAAAGTCCAAAGTGTAAAGATTAAACTCCTAATGATTAAAACAATTCACCCGTAAGGTCAATTAATACGCGAGTTTAATCTATCAGGATTAATCTATACGCAGGGATTAATATGCGAAATGAAGTACCTGCTACCCGTCGTAGTACAATCCACTTTCTTGTTTGATATATAGTCTGCGCATTTTCTATCCTATTCATTAAATCCTTTATATGGGGACATAGAAGGTGAATCTTACGTCTTTAGAAGTGGAAACCCACTTTAAAGGTAAGTGCGGGCGACATTAATATTAAGAATGGCCTGGTTATGGCGTCTCTATCGAACATATAACCTAATCAAGTTTAACAGGACCTTTCTCAGCACAGTTTTCTCTATGAACCACTACATTAAATTTCTTGAGCTTAATAAACTATGTTCTTAAACAATAAAATTATTCATCTATTAATTGTTACGGTAATACGGTAGAAAAGAGCATTGCCACGGGGACTCTCCCTAATAACGTATGTTTTTACCCGACTGCCAAAGGAGAAGAGGGTTATGTTTTCACAAAAGTCCTTGCCATAACAGTTTTGCCTTATAGAATGTTAGTGATTAAAGTTAAATAGCTGTTACATTACTTACATTTATATTCCAAAATATGTCCTAAAGCATTTTAGTCCTAGTATTTTGGCCACAGTGATTAATAAAATTTTCTCCAATATGCTCGAAAATGTTCGCCTTACTGTAGCAAAAATAGCACGCGAAGTTCCTCGTTGCTATAGAACGCAAATTTAAAAAGTTAAAATTCATTACTGTACAGTTTTAGCGGCCAGGAAAATGTATGAAATTCCTTTACTGTATACTTTTTTACCTTTTAACTATATGCTTTGACTAAGACAAATCACTACATTTAAAGTCCTTGCAATTTGTCACCACATCTTGCGATAGTGAGACTGGTTATAGTAGGGTAATCTATCACAATCACTAAAATTTATTGACCGAATATCGTTTGTCCGAAAACTCTTCGTATTTTTATGAGTTCTCCGAATATACAATTCATTACTTTTTTCATTTACCATTTGATGATATCCAGATGTTTCAGTTGTCCGAAAAACTTTTACCGCTACAGTCATTTGAGCTTTGGCTTGTTACAACTTTTGTTTCGCAGCCAATTTTTTACTTATCCATCATTACGTTCCGCATTTCATACGTTTAGCTAAATGTACATTTTGAGCGAAATTCAAAGTAGTTTTACGGATACTCTGAGGCAGGTCGGTGTAGCGAAGCGAAGAGGAGTCTTAGGTGAACTGCGACCTAACAGCTTGCGAGCCGAGCGAGCGCAGCGAGCGTGCCGCGGTAGCGGCCGGCGAAGCGCCAGAACCGAACACTTTTTTACTGCCTAACACTTACATTATGTACTATATAAGTAAGGGTCAGGTCGGAAGAAATAACTTGATAAACAAATGTTGTAATTATTTAGTATCGATTTATTTAAAGAACACATTTATAACTAAAAATAGAAGGGTATACACTTGTTTGTATACATTATTTACCATAAATACAGCTTTGGGAGGATAACCTTGGTTTAATTTCAAACCTTTTGCTAATGTTTTTAAATATTGAAAATGCAAGGTAACAATCATTTTCATAAACAAACATATAAATTAGTAACATATGTGTGCTCCGTATAAACAATAATATAAAGTCAATATATTAGAAGCCGATTTGATAAAATACGAACAGATTATCAACCGAATCGTTACGTCGGTATAACGATATTGCGGGTATACCAATAATTGGGAATCATTGATTTGTCAAACAATCACAAAAGCTAAACCATAAAATGACCAGCCGTAAACGTCGCGAACTATAGTGTCGGACAAACGAAAAAAAAGGCAAACGAAGTTTGTCGAATAGTAAATGCGGAAATGAAAATAGGACAAAAAAAATTAGTGATTCAGATAGGTAACCGGTTAGTAGTGTATGGCTGTCTCTTTCCAACTATTGCAAATTGCTGTGACAAATCACGCCCGTTTATAGCCTGCTTTAAGTTTTCTTTTTTTAATAGTCATAGACAAAACGCGTACTTTTGAAAGTGATCGAAGTGACGTTTTTAAATATGTCTCAAATAGTTATAAATAAAGAAATAAAAATATTTATCGAAATAAAACTCGCAACGAACTGAAATACATTCAAATTGCAATCCCGTTTAATCTTTAATATTTTTTAATGCATAAAACATTGAAAATTGTGATCGGTTCTAATTGTTTAACAATTTCTATGTATGCCAATTGAAACTGGCACTATGAGTCATGCCATACATACTTTAAAAAAATAAGTTGGGCGGGAACTTGATTGGTTATTGACATACTCGATATTTTAAGATTATTGAAAATATTATTTGATTTCCTCACATTTTTGGAGAAAAGCACTATATCTGCCTTGGCGGGAACGGCAATTCGTGGATTCGTCTCTATTGTCGGATTCAGCTTCGCTTCATCCGACAAAATCAACTCATCCACGAATTGCTACTTCCCGGCCGCTGCAATAATGTACTATTATGTGTCACAATAGTTTTTATCCGAACATTTTGTGCTTTATAATAAATGGGAGGAAAATTCGATAGTGCATGAAAAACGAATGTATAACGAGGCTGGGTTAGGTTACACAATATTATGACGGTTCTCTAAATCATCTCCGAAAATTTTATGTACGAATATTACATCGCAACCAATTTTTCGCATACTGTCATTTCGCCGAATGATTAAGTGTCAACTTATCAAAGGGTTTAGATTTATTTCCCAACCTCACGGTTACCAACTGTATGCTTGGACTTTTTTTCATAAAGTCACTTTTTAAAATGCCACCTTTCGAGTAGCAGAATGGGTCAGTTTGACTTATATACATTTCGTGGTATAACACTTACCAGATGTTTTATTTAGTAACTATGTAGCGTATTTATAAAGTGAGTAAGCGCAACCGCTCACTTGTTTTTTTGACAATGACGGTATCTGATATATCGCATCATTGGAGATAAGTGTTTACATCATTACTTTTGGACTGTTGCTTGGTGGAATGTATGTATGTAGGTGAACATGTGTTATTTTTTTAAACAAACACCAGCCAATTATTCTAACCTCACCTAAACCTTACCCAACCACCAGCGTGTCGACGTCACCCCGCTACGCGGGGTGCCTATTTCCGCTCTAAGGGACACAAGCTAACCCTAACCTAACCTACAAATAACATCACTGCAACGATTGTATGTTATTTTTTAATGCGAGGGCTTCGCCCCCGAACCCCCCTTGTGGATGACTTCGTCTCCCCATCCCCACTTCTCTCCTTGTAACTTATATAAGAACATGTTGAATAAAAGTCTGACTATGTTATGCTGTCTTGTTCTTTAATTGTAGTAAAAAGTTGGCTTATGTAAGAAAAGGGAACTGTTGAACTGACGAAACGTTATTCGGTTAGTAGTTGTTTGTCCAACTGAAAAATTTGCCAAATGATAGGTATGCCAAATTTTTTAATTCATTATAATAATCGACTTATCAATAATTCTACCAAATGAATCTGTTGTGATACAAAAATTTGCCATAAGTTAGTTGTCAAGTTGAATCACCGGCGAAAAGTTGGTTGGCAAGTGAAATTCGGTCATAACAAATTCGGAGAAAAGGCAGAACCCCTATTATGACAAATGAAATTAGAGAATTAATATTAGGTGAAATCATAATCAGTGTGTATGATAGGGCTTTTTACATTAGGTAGAACAAATGTTTGTTATGATAAAATATATTGTTAGGTTCAAAAATAGGCCAAAAGATTTAAGAGATTCTGACACACACCCGATTACCACAAAAGTGCGTTTTTTTGTCTTATTGTGATTAGGTATGTAAGACTACAACAGAACACATGCATAAAATGCAACAAAATTTTATATTTACGATACCTTAATTAGAAGTTCCTCTACTCGTACAATATGAAAACATTTATATGAAGCTTTTCCCGTATAACCTCAAGTAGCTCTTAGCGATAGATAAAACTTTCATAAGACTGGAGTGGCCAGCTTAATGGCGAGCCATAAATGTCCTGAGTCTAGCTAGACAAAAGCCATGGCCAGGCCATTTCCATTCACGGCCATTACGTTCACGCACAAGACGTCTATTCACGGGAACTATAACGATCGAACTGAATAACACGTTATTGTGTCGTTATAGAAATTTTGTGTCCTTTAAAATGTATGATTTACAAGTATAATAGAATATTGTCTTTTGTGAAAAAAAAATATATTCCTGACATTACATTTACGATGACACGCCATATTCCTACTTACGCAATAGACTAAGCACTAAAAGTGTAGGTATACAATGAGAAG
Organism: Epinotia demarniana; assembly: GCA_945867215.1. NCBI lineage: Eukaryota > Metazoa > Arthropoda > Insecta > Lepidoptera > Tortricidae > Epinotia > Epinotia demarniana. The sequence goes on along the minus strand of OX244260.1, from coordinate 13,476,621 downwards.
GAGTGGGGTAGTCACCGATAAATTCAACTACATATTTATAAGTTGTCGTCTCAGTGTTAAGGCCTGTGTGGACGCCCCGCTGAAAGCGAGATGTCTCGAGCGTTCATATAAATTGCATTTGTTTTATACGGACGCTGCACGCCCCGCTCGTCCACTCAAGCCGTCCTATCAATGTTTGACAAATTAATTCCTAATACATAGTTGTCACCAATTCATCGTCTGTATTGTTGAATTATAATGAATTAGTCTTGGCCAGTGTCGAGCACTAGGAAGTTTCCCTTACACGTGGAAGAGCAAAGCTGTTGAAAACGCATTAATTCTAATTAGTTAAAAGTCAAACTGCTGCTGTTTAATAACTGCAGAGTAGACTAGTTGCATTTGACAATTGAATAAGAATTTCTTTTTAATTGTCGCTACCACTATTATTCACGTTAGTCGCAAATTTCGTAATCTGCAGGTAATATGATAATTGGCCACTTTACAGTTTAACGGTAACTGTAATAGTTTACAGCAACATTTAAACGCAAATTCCTTGTATCAGCGCAACCTAATGTGTCTAAATAGATCTTTATTAAACTAGATATATATTTTTACGTCACACCTGGCCATAATGCGAGTTTTACTGCACGCTGCGCGTACGGGAAAACTCGCATTGTGGCTAGGTGAAGACGTAAAATTTTGTACGCAACACGGGCGGTAATTCGTAAAGCCCCAGAGCGCATATTTTTGGCCCTCACCTTCGGTTCGGGCCACAAACACCTGCGATCTGGGGCATTCACGAATTCACCGCCCTAGTTACGTAATGTACTATTACCTACTACTTGTCTACTTAATCTACTTATTAAGCATACCCTTACTCCTCACTATATATCTACCCTTTAATGAAATGAACGAAGGACTAATGAGACTATGAAGGTACATACAGGTATGTCGAAAGCGTAAATATGCACGCGTGCTCAATGATTCTAAAAACGTGCAACGTCGTCGCACCCAATAATGGCACTCAAATTGTAGCCCAGGGTCGTATTACTTGTCGGCTGTCAGTAAGAAAGTTTGTAAATATTACAACTAAATGCTGTGGTAGCTTATAAAAATTGCAGTTCTAGGAAATGCGCCCCAATCTTCTTGAAAAAACGTGGCGATTAATAATATTTTAAATGGGAGTCGATACTGTCATCGCTTTACGCTTAGACTGCTGAATTGATTCAGCATCGCTGTACGCTTAGACTGCTGAATTGATTCAGCATTGCTGTACGCTTAGATTGCTGAATTGATTCACATTGAATGGATGGTATATATATTTTATCCGGGGATTTTTTTATCAATTGCCAGCTCTCCCAGGCGATCCCGCGAGTAAAAACTTGTCAGAAAAAGAATGAGAAAGTAAATCAGTATATGTTGATAAATCTGCGTAAAATATGCGTACAATACCAAAACAAAGAGAATCCAACATACTTAAATTCAATCATAAAGTAATCAGACCCACATGCAAATTGCTTTTTAGAAACTGTGTCTGGAAATATAAAAATGTTAAGAATTATACTTTATGATCCCCTTAAAACCACGTAATAAGCCTATAGTAATATTAAATAGGTGAATAAAACCGTATGATAATTAGTATAATTCGAAACATGACCTGGTTTCATTAAATGAACAAAGGAAAGAAAAATGCCAAAGGCGTTCTTTCTGCACCCACATTGAATTGCTTGCTCCACATTTTCCTTCAATAGTAGTTGTCAAACTTTTTCTCTTTCCCTTTAACTGTCAAGCTAAAGCAATAGCGATCGCAGACTAGTCTACTTATTACATCCCAGTGCACGTCCGGAGCCGCGGAACTGCGCACTTGACTCCGAAGTGTACAGGGGCCGGGTTAATTTGCACTTTTCTCTTTCACACGGGCAAGCGTAACTATCACACGCACACATGAAAGTGTTGCCATAAATATGCGTTTTATCATTATCAATTTTACGAGCTTCAGAGATCTAGCTTTTTGCTAGTTATAATTACAATTTAATGTTCGATTTCATCATGTGAAGGCTAAATATAATCTGCGTTTGATTGCCCCTGCAGATTATGTTTTCTGTATACTTTATAGAGTTTATTCGCAATAGAAAAGACAGAAAAATCAGGCATATAATTAACTTAGATTTTATTTGCATACTGTATAATTAAACTACAACAAATGTGTGTCCCAAAGCCCTGATTTTTATTACGGAGGATTCTGACAGCTGATAAAATATAACGTTTCAGTAATGGCAAACATTTTTTGAAGTATAATAATAGTTGAGATGTAGTAGTCATTCAACGACTACATCTAAACACAAGTGAATTAGTAAACGAGTTTCTTTGAAAAGGATAAGTAAAATGGTTAAAAAGATTAATTTTTCCTAGTATGTATTTTCTTGTACAAGATATATTTTTCTTCTGACGTACCATTTTTTGTCGGCAAAGTCTTGATTCGCTGCAAATATATGAAATAACGCTCAAAGTTTGAGAACATGTTAACATATCAAGAGACATTGTGGCAAATATGAAGATAAATGTTCAGTTTTAAATATGTTAAAAACCAAGTTTTCTAAGTTGACATTCTTTTGGACATTGACATTCCGTCGGAAATGCAAAAACTCATATGTAAATGCAATGAAAAGCCTCATATATTTTTCATATACAATTTTCAAGTTTTAAGAATAGATAGAGAGATAGAAGTACGTACGTATGTACGTACTTACTTTTATAACTATGGATTTAACTTTGTTTACCACTTATTTCCCCACCCTAAAGAACAGTATTTTTAAGTAAAAGTAATTTAATGGAACTTTACACCTTATCAAATGATATATAATATTAAAATCTAAAACCAAGGTATTGCAATGTATAGTCATCGTTGGAATGATAAGTATTTTATTATCTTTTTATGACCGAATAGTGCAATTTAAATTTAAAACAGGTATATTTTAGTGAATTATATTCTATTTGTGTTTATAACAATATGTGTATACGTGTAATATTTTTTACACTTCAATTTTTGCCAAAGATTCAAAGAGTATTTTTGGCCTGGCCATACCAAGAAAAGTCAGAATTCTCCACATTAAAAAGACAAGTGTAAGGCTAATCAAACTGCAAAAACGTCTAACATTCTATTTAAATCTATTACAAGCACAACTATAATTATATGTATGTGGAAACTATTGAAACTGAAACGCTTTTCTAAAGCTACTTTAAAGCTTTTGACTATATAATGGATCGGCTCATACACGGGTCTATTGCCTGAAGCTTAAAAAACAGCTTCCACGGAGCTAATTATGGAGTTCCCTTGAAATTTCTGGATAAGCCTAAGGGAAAGTCCTGAGCCTTCTATATGTAGATAGGAGCCTCTTTCTACCAAAGCTTTTTCAACGTCTTAGGTATATTGAATATACACTTAGAGTAACGTCAGTCGAAATGAATCATTAACACTTCGAACTAGGAATATTATAAATAGATCCTATTTATTTTACAATAAAATAATTGGGGACAATTTTACATAAATCGAACTACCTAGGGATTTACCTAGGGGAACACAATAGGGATTGAGTTATGGGTTAGTCGATGATATATTTAATAAAAACTAAAATACAAAGAAAACATCTAAGACTCTGAAACAAATCATAAACTTAAATCCATACCACTACATGACATACACAGTGCTGTAATTATACTAGCAATTATTTTAATTATATTGTGTGTATTATAGTAGCTTCTGGCCGCGATTCCGTCCGCGTGGAACTCGTATACACATGGTGAAATATAATTGACCGTTCATATTTTTTCCAGACATAAGGTATCAATAAAAAACGCCACTTCCTGTAAAAAATCAAAGCTAAAATTTTCACAAATTCAATATTTTAGTAGTGAAAGATACTGAAAGAAAAACACGTTATTTTTTATTCTTCGCTAAGGAATCCACTGTGAAATTTGAACGGTCAATATTATTTCACGCTGTATCGTACCTCCATACAAATTCTCATCCCCCATTTTACTCCCTTGGGGGTGGATTTTTAAATATCCATTCTTAATAATCAGCTTTCTAGGTTCAACGGTTTGGGCTGGGCGTTAATTTAAGTCAGTGAGTCATGACTTTAACGTTTATTTATAAAGAGGTGTTAAAAGTTCAATTTAATTGGAATATTGAACTTTTACGAGTGAACAGCAGTCTCAAATATTGTTTTCAACCATAGAATAGTATAATAATTCCATGTCCGTGCCTCAAATCTAAATGAAAATTCACAATTAGAGTCCCTCATTTCGAAAGAGAAGTCATAATTAAACGCTTTCAAAGGCTGTCTGCAGTCGGGGAATGTCAAAATATGAGCGTTTATTAATAGGATCTTTTCATACCGTTTATGCGGGCAGACGGTAGTCATTTAATCTATAGGTTTAAGTTTAAAGTTGAAGGCGGTACCTATGTGAGAGGTTAGTATAAAACAATGAAACTTTCCTTCTTAGTGTTCTGTAGTCACCAAAGAACTCTTATGGTTTCGCCATGTCCGTCTATCCGTCTGTGGCTTATCTCAGTGACCCTTACTACTAGAAAGCTGTAATTCAAGCCGGCAAAATGGTAGAATATAATTTCGAATACCTTTTTTTAGGGTATCCCCTATATTGTAAAGTGGGATGTATTTTTTTTCTTGGTAAATCCAAATAGTTTGAGGGGGGGGGGGGGTATCGTAGGATAGCTTGTTAAAAAAAAACATGGGTTCTCGAAAACCATTACACTATACGGGTGATATGCGTCTTATAACTCTAATTTTTGCTGGAGTCAAGTGTCCTGCGGGGAACTCTACACTGCTCGTAACCCGACACGCACTTGGCCCGTTTTTTTATGACATACATTTTTTGTAAGAATTTCACATCGATTTAGCATTTCATAAAGGAAAAGAAACAAAAATTGTTTTACGAGTAGAAGGACAGAAGGACGAAATTACTCTAAATATGTTTCTCCCCTAATGAGAGATGTGTATAAAATATGATTGAGTAATTTGATACAGATACCAAATGCAAAGGAAAAAAATAATCCGTGATCGTCTTCAGCCCAAGGCAGGACTCGAACCTGCTCACCTGTATTGCCGGTACAGTGCTCATCCAACTAGGCTACTCAGACGTTGACTGATGACAGTGATGACATCGTATCTTTGCCTTGAAAATACTGAAAGGTCTATCTGCTACTACTAGCGAGTAGTAGCAGCTAGTAGTAAGCGCCCTTAGACGCGCCGTACACACACTAAACCTACCCAGTTGCTGACCAAAGTGATATACATCGTTGTTCCTTGTGTTGTGAACAATGTTATTGTGTCCGAATTTGTTTAAGTGGGTCTGTGTATCTAGTGCAAGTATAATAATTACTTAATTAGCTTAAGTCAATTAGGTATTGAAGGCGCTATTGCATTAGGTTAACCTGTAAATAATACCTGTTAAATATTGAAATAAATAAATATTTATATGGTTTACTAGCTACCCGGCGCCGCTTCGCACGGATTACCCGTTTTCCCGTAGGAATGAAGCGTTTTCCCGCGGTAAAAAGCAGCCTATGTTCATCAGGGATAATGTCGGCTTCTAATGGTAAAGGAATTTTTCAAATCGGTTCATTAGTTTCGGAGCTTATTCAACACTAACAAACAATCAAATCTTTCTTGGAATAACAAATAATTAAAAAATACAAATAATATCAGTGTAAATGATCTAAGGGATGATGCCGCTCGGTAAGCAAAATACTGCCAGAATTCGGAGACACCGCTAAAATAACCCATATTGTATTACAGTCGCTCTACACTCATTACTTGAGCCAAATAATATCGCGCATCACACGTGCATAACTGTTTGTTGCTGCCTGTCATCGGAAACTTAAATACTGTCTCGACTCGTGTGAGTTCACCCTATGCGTTAACGCTGAAATATTTATATTCACCTTGATGTAAAATTAATCCTGCCACGGTAAACTTTGTAATAATACGTGAAACATAAATTTTAAAATCGTTGAACGCTGTAATTCAATGCATGTTTACGTGTCATTTTAAATGTTCCATGCGGTAACAACGTTGGCTTGATTAAAATATAATTGAATCCGCTGAAAGCAGCAAAACTGGATTGAAAAGCACTTTTTCTTTTAACATTACCTTTTACAAGGTAATACAGAGTTTTTTAAGTTTTCTTTTTATATTTGCTAGGATTGAAAAGTCTTCGCAACGCGCCACGTAAATCACTCGAGAGCAAACGTAATCTCGCTAAAAGCAAATTTGGATTGCCACAATATTAATTGGAATGTTTTTTTTCATAAGATGGCTATTCGGAGCAGCTTTCTAATTCTACGAGTCGTGTTATTTTTATTTTATACTACACAATTCGCATTGTGCATTTGATTTATGACACAAAAAAGTGCAAGTGGTGTTATTACTGTTATGTGCTATTGGTGATTAATATTATTAGTTTCATTTCGCTGAGTATTACAAATTTAAGTTGTATCGTGGGTGTTATGACGTGTCAAACAATTAAGGTGTTAGGTATAGTAGATTGTATGACAATAGGGTCTAAAATTACCAAGAGATGGAAAACCGTTCGAGTGGTAATATCGCTTTTAAAAGACCAGAGTTAATATACTCTCTACTTTTCACTTCAACTGCGTAAATAGTGAAAGCAAAGATTATCCATCCCATCCACATTTCAATAATTAATTCTACAGTGAAGAGATTGTTCAATCTAGTGCCATTTTTTTTACTGGTTTGACCACGTTTTGACACAGATACACAATATTGAGACCTCGAATAAGCGCTGACTGAGGCGTGGCGGGATAGGTGGCCAGCATTTTTTAAGCCCTGACGAAAAAAGAGGGGTGTTATAAGTTCAACGTGTCTGTCTGTGTATCTGTCTGTGGTATCGTAGCTCCCAAACGGATGGACCGATTTGAATGCGGTTTTTTGTGTCATAGATGATTTTATCCCGAGTGTTCTATTCATGTTTCATGAAAATCTGTTCCAGCCGTTTTTGAGATATTGGACTTTGAAATGAAAATCCGTCATTTTTCAACTTTTCTAAATTGTAGTTCTTTACATGAGAGACCGTGGTGGTCCAAACGATCCAGTTGGACTCCGCAGGGGCATCGATGGGGCATCACAATTTGAGCGCCGACGGTAGATAGTTAATTTTATTTTGAGCATTTCATCATTTTCCATTGTCTTTACCTTTGTTTACACGTGCCGGCGTAGGTAGTTCGATACCATCGAAACAAAACTTCTCCAATTCTATTCATCATTCATAATTGTGTACCACCAGCTAAAAACTTTCAGATATTCTGCAAGAAAAGGTATTTGTCCATCGACAAGAGGAAAGTTGAGGGGTCATTTTTCCATACAAACGTTCTCGATTCTTGCCTCCGGGGTATTATTTTATTATATCATCTATACTTTATTTGGAAACAAACAACTTAAAATTACACGTTGCATAATATGAAGTAAATTGATATTAATACACGACAAAACAATTTACACTAATGGAATAGAAATCAAGATTACTTAAATGGAACTATCAGAAAAGTAGAAATAATAACGGATTATTATTTCAAGCATCATCCTCCTAGCGTTATTCCCGGTAATGGCCCTAAAGGAGCCCAGGGTCCGCTTTGACACCTAATCCCAAGATTTGGCATATGCACTAGTTTCTACGAAAGCGACTACCATCTGACCTTCCAACCCAGAGGGCAAACTAGACCTTAATGATTTTTGTGAAATAAGTATAACTGTGTATGTTTTGCTTTATTTGATAGATATAGCAGTTATTGAGCGGAGTGGTGGCCGTGGAACCACTGAAGAACTTCTTAACCCTTGTTTGATTTGATAACCTTTTCAATACGTGTCTGTCTGTCTGTACGGTGACACATCTGACGACAGTTCAGGCGTGTTGTCAGGCGACAATGGCACATTACACTTACAACCGATTAACGTCATTTCGCTTCGGGAACAAAACGGTCTGCACTTATACGAATGCAGTTAATAAATCTACGGGCCGCTTTATAGAAATAGGGTTCACAATAATGAATAAAATAACCTTTAAATTGTAAGCAATAGGGTATGTATTCATTTGGAAAGGTTTGAAATCGGATACCACAGACGGTGGTATTGGTTACAGAAACATTAGTCCACGACAAAAGTAATTTAGGTACCTGTAGTATCGAGAGTATCGAAATAAGCTCATCTGGTTTGACCGTGTCTGATGCCCATTTAGTGGAGTTAATTAGTGTTTTCTCCAATATGCTCGGAAATGTTCGCCTTACTGTAGCAAAAATAGTACGTGAAGTTCCTCTTTACTGTCAAACGCAAATTTAAAAAGTTAAAAGTCTTTATTGTACAGTTTTAGCGGCCAGGAAATTGTATGAAATTCCTTTACTGTATACTTTTTTACCTTTTAACTAAATACTTTGACTAAGACAAATCACTACAAACAGCCAAGTGCTCGTACGTTTAAAGTCCTTGCAATTTCTCACAACAACTTGCGATAGTGAGACTGGTTAGTAGTGTATGGCTGTCTCTTTCCAACTATTGCAAGTTGCTGTGACAAATCACGCTCGCTTGTAGCCTGAGGGGCTACCGCGAAGTGAAAACGAACTTCGTTCGAGTATCTCCGTCTCTGTCGCACTTGCCAGTTAGAGCGACAGAGAGGGAGATACTCGAACGAAGTTCGTTTTCACTTCGCGGTAGCCCCTCTGTTTTAAGTTTTTTTTTTAATGGTCATAGACTAAACGCGTACTTTTGAAAGTGAACGAAGTGACGTTTTTAAATATGTCTCAAATAGTTATAAACTAAAACTCACAACGAACTGAAATACATAAAAAGCGCGGGAAACGTGGAACGCGGCGGTTTAGGTTTTCGTTTCTCTTACTTTTATTTATAAATTTGCTGTAAATAATAGATCAGAAAAGTGTTTATTTGTATATAGTTTATTTGTATTTTTTGTAAATATTATTGTTTTCTAGTTTGTGTACATATTCACATTGGATTAGGTAAGTTTTCTTTAAGTATTGTAATATGGAAACGGAGAAGGAACCTCCTGACCCTGGGGGGGGAGGTCTTCAGGTTGCTTACAATGTTATAGTTGATAATGAATCCGGTATGGACACAGATGCATCTGTTGCTTCTGCTAGTGGCAGGAGTGTTTTAAAGCGTAAATTAAGTAAGAGGTGCAAAAATTGCAATAAAAAAGTTCGTAAGAGTAAGGATGGCATAAACGTTATTATTTGCGCTTGTGAGTCTTCTGATACGCTCCAAGAATCCCTTTCAAACCATACTAATGATAATGACCAAGTGACTAAGTCTTCTGTAGCTTTAGACTTGAATACCAAAGAAAAATACACAAAAGTTGGCAGAGAGTTATTCTCACCCACTGATGCAGCTCCTTTTACAGTGCATGTTCAACTTAAACAAACCGAGCGAACCTCTTCCTTGCATCCGGTGTCATTTGGAAAGTTCTTAATGAGAAATAAATTTAGTAATATAATAAATGGCAGTGTCAAACGTATCGGAAGGACCCGTATATCTATGGCATTCACAAAATTTGACGACGCTAATGCTTTTTTAAATGATTCTCGGCTTGAAGCTGAGAATTTGTCGGCATTCATCCCATCATTCTCAGTTACCCGCATGGGCCTAATTCGCGGCATTCCGGCACAGTGGTCGGAAGAGGAAATAATAGAAAATGTTTCAGTACCTGCTGGGTGTGGAAAGGTGCTCAAGGTGAGGCGCTTGAACCACAGAGTTCCGGTTAACGGGTCTGTTTCATGGCAACCCTCAGAAACCATAGTTGTAACGTTTGATGGCCAAATCCTACCAAAAAGAGTATTTTCTTGCTACAATTCCCTTCCGGTTGAACTGTATATATTCCCAACCATTCAGTGCTTTAACTGCTGTAAATTTGGTCACACAAAAACTAATTGTAGATCAAAGCCTAAATGTTTCAAGTGTGGGCAGATGCATGCTGGACACACTTGTACAGTGGAGGAAGACTGTGCCAGTTGCTGTTTATGCAACGGTTTTCATTTTGCTACTAACAGGTCTTGCCCGGAGCACAAGCGACAAAAAGACATTAAAGTTACTATGGCTAATAACTGTATCTCTTATGGAGAAGCAGTTAAGCTTCATCCATCAGTTTCCAAGTCATTTGCGGATGTCCTTCAGACTCAACCCCAGCCACAAGTCAACTCATTTTCATCACATAGTGTCCCTGCTCTAGCCTCAAATTCAACCACCCAGCCTAGTAGCACCAGTTACAGAAAAACGATTTTCCTGAAACCCCGTATTGTTCAAAGAAAATCCACTAAGGGTTATGATGTTGCTGCTCATAACGCCTTGATCAGTGGTTATTCTATGCCACCTCCCCAAAATGGTTGTGCACTGCAAAGGAACCCGGACAAAGAAGAATCTCATTCGGGATCTGAAGATATCCAAGCCCTAATTAATCTGTTATCGAATCCGAATATTAGCTTACCGTCCAACGTTGCCCCTCTTGCTCAGATACTTTTAGTAGCCATCCAAAATTATGGACAAAATAATTCAATGGAATTGCAGAAGTGTAATTAATAAAAAACATGATATAACTCATTTATTAAACAAATATGAACCTTTTGTTTTCGCTCTCTCTGAAACATGGCTCAAACCTAGAGCTCTTCTTAGAGTTACTGGTTATTCATGTCTCAGAGAGGACCGCCCTGATGGGTATGGTGGAGTAGCCTTACTCATCAGGGATTCCATTTCATTTTCACCAGTTCATCTCCCATCTCACACTGACGATTTGTCAATCGTTGCTGCCGTTGTAAATAACATGTGTATCATATCTGTATATATCCCTCATCCATCTTCATCTATTTTGCACGAGTTTGAACAGTTAATAAGTTCTCTTCCAAGGCCCATGTTGATTTTAGGGGATTTTAATTCGCAACATCAGCTATGGGGTAGTTCAATTTCTAGTTACCATGGGGAACGTATAATAGAAATTCTCGATAACCATAATCTTTGTGTGTTAAATACTGGCCTCCCTACCCGACGAACAGCACCTTCTGAATTAACAAGTGCTATTGACTTGTCTATTTGTTCAGCTCAAATTTCATCTTCTTTAACATGGCATACTCTAGAATCAACATTTGGTAGTGATCATTTCCCAATTATAGTTACATCTTTCAATCCAGTTTCCTCATCCCCTAAGCCTAGTCCAAGGCTAAAGTACAATTTATGCAATGCGGATTGGAAAGTTTTTAAAAGGCGTATTGAAGATAAATTGTTGCAGTTGCCTAGTGTGGCTGACAGTGACATAGTGAGTTGTTCAGTTGCATTAGCCCAAGTCATCATTGAAGCGGCTGATGAAACTTTCCCTGTAAAAAATAGTGCATCAGGTAAAGTTCCATCTCCTCCCTGGTGGGACATGGAGTGCACTCAGGCAATTCGAAGGCGAAAGGATGCTGAAAGACAGTACCGTCACTTGATGACAAATGAAAACTTTGAGCTGTACTTGCAGGTAGCTCGTGAGACTAAGAAGTTATTACGAAAGAAAAAATTTGAAGGATGGAGACAATTCTGCGCTTCTCTTAATCCTAATGTTAAACCTGCCATAGTGTGGAATAATATTAAAAGGTTCCGTCACGCTTTTAATGAGCCTTCTACACAGATTCTTCCTTCTAGTTTAGCTCAGCAATTTATGGACAGATTAGCACCTGCTTCAGTTCCAGAAGAATATGTCTTTCAGCCTTCTTCCTTCTCATATGATCCCGAATACAGTTGTAAATTTAATGCTCCTTTTAAAATTGAGGAGTTGAAAGGTGTATTAAGTAACGTAAAAGATACTGCACCTGGCCATGATGGAGTCCCTTATTCTTTTCTGGCCAATGCTGGTGATGGCATTCTTATTTATTATTTACACATTATTAATTCTGTTACACAGTCCGGTGTGGTCCCAGATTCATGGAGATCTCAAATAGTCATTCCTATTTTAAAACCCAATAAACCAGCTTCAGATGTTTCTTCTTACAGGCCTATTGCTTTATCTTCAGTATTTGCTAAAATTACAGAACACTTGATTAAAAACAGATTAGAATTTTTTATTGAAAGCAATAAGTTACTGGCTCATGGTCAGTTTGGATTCCGTAAAGGTAGATCTACTTATGATAGTTTAGCTATATTAACATCAGATATTCGATTGGCATTTTCCAGGGATGAATCGGTGGTAGCTGCTTTCCTGGACATTAGCGCTGCATATGATAATGTCTTAGTTTCAGTGTTAAAAGAAAAACTTTCCATATTAGGAGTACCAATAATGTTAAGCAACTTTATAATTAATCTATTGTCTCAAAGGTCCATTAGTCTTCTCATAGATGATAATAATAGCATTACTCGATTAGTGTGGAGAGGGCTTCCACAAGGGTCAGTTTTAAGCCCTCTGTTGTATAATATTTATACATTTGACTTAGAATCATCTTTAAATGGCAGTGTTAGAGTTTTACAGTATGCTGATGATTTACTATTATACACACCAAATGTTTCTGTGGAACAGGCCAGTAGAACCGTTTCTTACTCTTTGAGTTTATTGAAATCATGGCTAGACTCTAATGGTTTAGAACTTTCCATTCCTAAAAGTGTAGTAGTTTTATTTACAAGAAAACTATTTCCTCCTCCGGTCACCATAGAATATGGTAATAATCCCATCTCTGTAAAAAGTCAAACAAAATTTTTAGGTGTCATTTTAGACAGAAAATTATCAGGTCTTCCTCATTGTGACTATGTAGTTTCTAAATGTGAAAAGAATATTAATATACTTAGGTGTGTATCTGGAGTTTGGTGGGGTGCACATCCTTTTTGCCTAAAACTGATGTATAATGCCCTAATAAGGAGTGTTTTAGACTATGGGACATTTCTGCTAGAACCAGGAAGTGTAGTAGGTTTCAAGAAACTATCTAGTATACAGTCTAAAGCTCTCAGAATTATCTGTGGTGCTATGAAATCTAGTCCCATTAATGCAATGCAGGTTGAGTGTTGCGAACCACCTCTTCATTTACGGCGACAATTTCTGTCTGATAGGTATCTCTTCCGATGCTCTCAATTTTCAAATCACCAAATTTGGCCTATCTTACTAAACCTCTCTTTTCAAATAATCTCTTCTAAATATTGGAGACATAAGAGTCCCCCTTGCTTAATTAAAAGTTATGATAAAGTTAAATCTATACTTGCCCCCACTGTTAGTGCTTCTACATTGCCAATCTTCCAGCATGACTATGATTCCCTCACACTTGTTCCTTCAGTGCTCTTAAATATTGGCATCTCAAAGAATGATGTGGAACAAAATAAACAGTTCCTGAGTTTCATTGGAACTGAGGGCCTGGGTGCTCATCATATTTACACAGATGCTTCTAAAATATCAGTCAATGGTTGTGTTGGAATTGGAGTTCTACATGTTCAATCAAATATATATCAAAAAGTAAAGTTGCCTCCAGAGTCATCCGTGTATAGTGGTGAGTGCTTTGGAATCCTGAAGGCAGTAGAGATGATCATTATTATGCGTCTTAAAAAGACGATAATATTTACGGACTCATTAAGTTCTCTACAATCAATTGATAAATTTCCTTTCAGATCCAAATTGAATAACCCAATTATTTATAAAATACGTAGCCTCTTGTTAAAATGTTCTTTTAATGATTATTCTGTTTCCTTTGCTTGGATCCCCGGGCATAGAGGAATAAAAGGAAATGAAAGGGTGGACGTGCTGGCCCGTGATGCCATTGATTGTGGTGATATGTTTCCTTATGAAAATATACCTGAAGACCTTTTAGCTTTGCCCAAAGTATATTTACGAGATGAATGGATGAAACTTTGGACATCACCTGATGCAAGGACGGGTTTACGCTACCGGGACATACAACCGTTAATTCCTGCCAAACCATGGTTTTCTAAAATATCCCTTTCAAAACCAGCAACCAGCATGGTAATCCGCATGAGACTGGGTCACTTGTGTACACCGGAGCATCTTTCAAGATTAGGCATTGTGGCCAGTTCTGCATGTATTTGTGGAGCTGATCCCGGTGACCTAAACCACATTTTTTTTGAATGTCAACAATACGATCGCTCAATACTACTAAACCAGCTGTCATTGCTTAAAGTTCCTTTTCCTGTATCCATTCCTTCACTCCTGTATATTAATGACTCATCCTTGTATATATTTAAGGCCTTATATTCATTTTTATCTTTAAATAATATTAAACTTTAACATATATTATTGTACCCTTTCCTGATCTTTTCCTTGTTATCCAAATTTCCGATCTATCCGTATTTTCCTGAAATCCCGTTTCCTCGTTTTTTGGCTGAATGCGCCAAGAGCGCGATGCCATATATAAAAAAAAAAAAAAAAAAAAACTGAAATACATGTAGATTGCAATCCCGTTGAATGTTTAATAATTTTAATTGCATTAAACATTTAAAACTGTGACCGGTTCTAATGGTTTAAAAATTTGTATGTATGCCAATTGAAGCTGGCACTATGAGTCATGCAGTATACATACTTTTAAAAAATAAGTTGGGCGGGACCTTGATAGGTTATTGACATACTCGATATTTTAAGATTATTGAAAATATTATTTGATTTCCTCACATTTTTGGAGAAAATCACTATATCTGCCTTGGCGGGAACGGCAATTCGTGGATTCGTCTCTATTGTCGGATTCAGCTTCGCTTCAGCCGACAAAATCAACTTATCCACGAATTGCTACTTCCCGGCCGCTGCAATAATGTACTATTATTTAGGTGTAGGTACGAGTACATTACTGAAGCGAACTCTTTAGGGCAGATTTCTAAATTAATGATCAAAACAGAACTATCGAAACACTATCACTCTCCAAACATAGACCTGTAAATTGAGATCTTTAGGGAGATGCTGAGTCATTCCTCGGAATCATTTTAACCATTATTTTAAGCTAACCTAAACCTAAAAGTATATTATTAGTTTCGGTTAAATTCAATAGTTTTTGCTTGCACATTGCAAAAAGGTTTCTTGGAATACTTTGTGTAACCTTAGTCCTGGCATTGCTGTGTTAGCGATTGGACATTTTAACTGGCTAATAAACCAGTCAATATAGCCACTTTATGACAAGGTTACTGTTAATTTTTCCAAAGTGTTCCAAATCCACAAACCGTCACAAATTGTGGCTGTTATACAAAGTACGTTGACTTACCTATTGCTGTGATAGGCGTCCTTGGGGGGTGGCATGGGAGTGGGGATCCTCCTCCCCCCCTTAGTCACACTCATTGTGCTTGCCTGGATTGTCCTTAAGACCTGAAAAGAAACGTCCCAGATTATTCCTACCAACACTCTAAATAATGCGCTGCGGGAAATGAAGTCACGGATGTTTCTTAACTGTAGGTGTATTACTGCTGGTTGAAACAGAAGTTTAACGATATGTATGAAAAGTGTGTTAGTTAGTACTTAAGATTGAAAGGTTATAAGTTTTCAAGTACGGTTAAATCTCCTGAACGTCCGATTGCAACCAACCTTTCATCAGTTTATATTAAGATATTTAAGTAGTTCAAGGGTGTAAGTTGCTTATTTCATTATTACACCCTTACAATCTTTATTACACCCTTGAACTGTCCTATCAGTTATTCAGTATGTATGTTACCTACTGCTATAAGCGAAACTATTAGGTATTATACTGGTAAGTTTTTATGAATATTGGAGTGTTTAGTGGTTCACATATCTCATAGTTGTTTTTAGAGAAGAATTTTGTGAGCAGTGTTTAACACACTTTATAATCGTTGAAATTGTAGGGTTTTAAAAATGTTGATAAAAGTCTGAATTAAGACATTTAGCAAAGTGTAGGTGCAGTGGATATATTTAGAATAAAAAAATGCATTTTAAAATTAACATAAGGGAAAAATTCACACTGAGCTAATGTATAAATAGACAGTCCCACAGTAAGTTTCATTCATGGGAATTGGATACTATGCTCTTAACTAAAAATTAGGGCTTCGAGTCAAAAGACAAAATGACTACATTTTTTTGACTACTTTCCTTTATTTCGTAATTTGCCTAAAAAGGTTACCTATTTAGAGAGTATCTCCAGTTTTCGTTATACGAGGAACAAGGTACGGCTCAGAGTAGCTTGAGCACCGTCACAATGGTCTAACATTCGCTGTCTTTGCTTTGACGAATCCTGACACATGGCAAACATATTTTCAATCCGTCTGCTCATAAGTCTACCTTACCCCACCGTAATAAGAATTCATGGAGCCGCATTTCGAGGTACCCATGACAAACTTAGTATGAAGCGTTGGTTTATAAATTTGGACCGTATCGCTTCGGCTTAGGGTGGATAAGATGTGCACTCTGGTGACTTGGTATTCATCTCGCTCGCTATGATTATTAGTCCTGCTGATAGTGGCAAGGATTAGATAACCGACGTCGGAGTGTAATGACGAGTTATGTATGTGCTATGAATTTCATTTTACAGGATTTCCAGTTATTGCGAAAATATTTAAATGTAATGGCCTAACTTTGGCCTTGACCTTTTTTTTACGATACGTTGGCACTCATAATTATTTATAGATAAAGAAAATTCTTCAACTACCTTTTTCATTACTTCATCATCATGATATCAGCCAAAAGACGTCCACTGATGAACATAGGCCTCACCTTTGCATTACCTGCTTACTTATAAATATTTATCATATTGACTACCTTGACCTGATGACTGACCAATGATTTTTCACCTCACCGGCTCGAAAAGGCTTGCTTTATCGCTCAAAATCTGCGCCCAAAAGTCCATTTTATCCGCTAGCGTGGAAAGAGTTTTTGAATTTGGAACGTGACGGTCGATCGCGAGACCCAACTTTTTTCTATACAGAATGAGAGGAGCGTTCAGAAACTGATGGTGTTATGCCAGTAATAAATTGTTATTATTTTGATAAAATAAAATTAATAATACTTATTCTCTCTTAATTAAGTAGGTACATACGAAATATTAACATTTAGACTGACTTACAAGGATAAAATACGAATAAATAATTTTAAAATGTCGTTTTATTTTTCTAAAAATTTCGCTTTTTCCAAATTTGGAACGCACCGTTTGAAAAGTTAATTTAAGAAAAAACTCATATACATTTAATTTCGTTTTGTTCTAAAGCCACAGACAGTGAAACCAAAATAATGGTGGTTATTTATAGATTTTAGTGCAGAACATATACATATAGGAATTTAGATGCCTGCTAAGTTAGCAGAAAAAGTGAAATAAGCGTATTTGAGTCTTAGTTTAAACCGTGATTACCCAAGAATACTTTGACTTTTTTGTGTAGGTAAGCGTGAGGTTATTTAAAGATGCAAAAATATTTATGTTACATTTTAATAATTATAAAATGCTAGATCTTGATGAAATGTAAACCAATCTTTATTGAAAATGAGTAGGTCTTCTATTACATTTACTTACCTACAATTTTCCTCTCGGTGGTGAGGTGAAAAATTGTGTGTTTCGCTCGGCAGCAAAATTGTTTGGCGTCTCGTGCCTTGAAAGCCTCGCTATGCTTAGGATTGTACTTTTGAACCATTCGCTTCGCTCATGGTTCAATTTTACAATCCTTCGCTAGCTCGGCTTTCAATACTAAGCACTTGCGCCAAACAACAACTTTGCAGCCTTGCATAACAAAAAACTATATGTTTACTATCATGAAAAAGTTAAATTTTGGAATACGTATAAAAATTAAACAATGAGTTGTTTTCTTGATCATCTGTATCTATATCTTTAACAGACACCAAATCCAAACTATCTTTAATGCTTAAATGCAATAGAATTCATAGGTAAGTATTTATGCTTTATTGAATTGCAATTTGTTCTTCGTTTCTATTCAGGTCAGAGGGTAAGGAAAAACCTGACCTCGTTGGCCGCATAATTCATACAAAAAAGCAAACGCGGGAGGTAACATCAGGTATCCAATATTAAACTCCTTAGGGATGTGTTTCTCCGAACAGAAGTTTTTATATTTAACATTCCAGGAACAGCAGTAAACATACCTCACACTAATTGAAAAAATAGTTAGTTTAGGGTTCGGCTAATGGTCAAGAAACAATAAACTCCGGTGTCCGAAAACTCGAAAATAACTGATCGATATTTACGTCGTTGAAAAGTAGGGCGATGGGTTTGCAAAATTATTCCCTAACCATTCCAAAAATGCACAACGTTAATATTCAAGTTTTCACTTCTGCCGGCATTCCCGGAACGCAACCCGGTCTTTATTTTCTTTTATATTGAGGTGCCATAAGTAGTACGTAAGCTCTCAACAACTCAAACGCAAAACAGAACAGTTCTAGCGACCCAGTTTACTTTTTAAGTCTCCCAACAAACACATGGAAGTATTAAGCCGCTGAACTTGCCATCGCGTAACCGCTTAGCATTCAGCTGAACATGGAAAGATGGTAATCACATCCAATCGCGATGTGACCCAGCTGGGCTGACCGACTTGCACGTTCTTTATTTACAACTGCTCTAGGGTTCCACTTTAAATCATAAAAGTTTACGACGAAAGTTGTTCATGTTGAAAGTTATTTATGTCGGTATTCTTTACAGTTTTAATTTCCCGAGCTTTTTTAATTTCCTTTGTTTCCTAGATATAAAATCAAGTAAGTAAGTACTTAATAAAAATTTACTAATTACCTATTTATGCCCTCCGAATCGCTAAACGTAGCTAGAAGTGGGTGGGGCACATTTCACGTGAAACCGATAACCGTCGAGGCGGAAAGGATTTTTTCCAACAGTAGATCATAGCAATATACCCCTTTATTCAATTACTCGCCAAACTGCCTAACAGTTTTTTGCCCAGACTGTGCTCATTTTATGCTAATACGTACTAATATTTAACTATGCTATGCCTAATAAGTATATAAGTATATATTATATATGTGTATATAATAAGTAGGCTTGGAAAAAATAATACAACTTTTGAGTTTAAACATAAAAGGCCAAGACTAGAGTAACTTTTCTAATCATTCAATTCTTTAAAAAAAACAATTATTTCATAAAAACATGTCATATACTACTATTCATTTTAAAAGCAACGTTTGGCAAACTAACGATTAACAAATTAGTTGTTTCATAAAATATTGTTTTTACAAATAGTTAATAAGACAAATTAATTACATGGTAAATTAACATTCAAAACACCTTGCGATACAGTGCAAGCTCTTGAGCAGAAATACCAAACTCGACATATTATTCAAAACTGACATTAGACCAATACGCATGTCGATGTGAGACTTGAACGCTAACACTCAAAGAAGAAAATAAGCTCATAGGTGCGGAGAGAAAAATAATCCGTAAGATACTGGGTCCGGAGAGAAGAGAGTTGACAGGAGCTTCGTATCCGGAAGAACGCCAGAATCTAAGATCTTGTGACCATGCCCAACATCATCGGAAAAACGAAAGCTCCGTCTCCGCTGGCTCGGTCACGTCGAAAGGGTAAAGATCAGGGCGCCAAGCAGGCAAATCCGTGCCATCCAGCCGGGCGACGACCGGTTGGACGTCCCACTCGTCCCAGGTACAGTCACCAGCAATAAGAACTGCCACACCATAGCATGCATAAATATCTGACACGACTCTATGTCTAATGCCATAAGTGTCAGATATTTTTGCCGGCTTTATTTCGGCAGATATTGATGCTGGTGACTGTACCGTTGGCACGACGTCGTCGAATCAGACCTGCGTGGTCTTCAAGCCACGAACTGGTGGGAAATTGCACAAGCTGGGGACAAATGGCGACAACTCGTGTCGGAGGCCAAGACTTGCTTTTTGTCGCTGAGCCATTACAAGTACAGTTAGTTCAGTTAGTTATAATAGAGAAGTGTTTGTCGCCGTTTAAGGTCGCCAGAGCTCCGGAGGATGTGCTGTATTGCAAGAGAACAATTTGTCTCTAGTTGTCAACGCAACAAATCCTTAATCAAAAAAGAGCGGTGACACTTGTGTTTCTTCTGGAGTCACAAGCATTCGCTGTCTGCCTACCATCACGCAGGCCCTGATGCTTCTTTGCCATCTTCGCAGTATTAAAACAGTCTCGTACTACGGCATCTGTTCCCCCCGCCCCCAAGCCTCGTCCCGAATCTCTCACCTAAACGGTCACGTGACCTATCGAAAATTTAAATCTGTGGCGAGATTAAGCATTTTTCCCCATCCCAAAAAGTGGACGGCGCCGCTAAATAAGTTTTCATCTCGATCTCGTGCCTTTCACGACCTTCTGGTACGTTGAAAATTAATTTAATGAATTAAACGAGACAAAATTTACTTATAACAATTTTGGTTACACTTTTTCGCTCATTCGATTTATGTACCTAGCTATAAAAAATCGTTCTTGAACAACAATATTCCTTACCTACACCACGAATCTTTCTGGGTCCCATAAGAAATCAGGACCTCAGTAATGATATTCTTTATTATTTTAAGGTGCAATTTGGGTACAAAAAATCACATACACAGAAATAGCAAAACAAGGAGTGGGGTTACCAGGTAGCATGACATTCTTGTTTGTAGCAGTAGACTACCGTAACTGCTAGTTTTTAAAGGTCCCTTAGTAGGACCCGGACTTTCCTTTGTTCCCTTATTTACCTTATTTTATTTTGTTACAGTCTCCGCTGGAATGGATCTGAACATCCAAGGTTTCCCCGACAATTGCACATCCGTCAGAAATCAACACAACCAAAATAAATGCTATTTATATTTCGCCGATACAGAACTCTTCGGAAAAATTATAGATTTACGATGTATCTTCAGCGGAACACTTCTTCTCGCTTGTAATTGGATCATATAGTATGGGAATTTATAATGTAAAACTAAGTAAGGTGAAACATATCTTACAGTTAACGCCCCTCCGTAACCCAACATTATTGTAAATAAATGTAAAGTTATAAAAAATGATTTCGTTTTCAATCGAATAGGGAGACAATTTTTTTAAGAAAATCCCATTGGCAACAGCTGCCGCATCCATTACACCAGCCAGTACTGCAACAAATACATATACGACCACAATATCATTTATAAAAAAAACACTAACAAGTAAGTACCTAATTATCCTTAAGGTGGACGACGACCATACAAAACGTTTTTTGACATTCGCAAGCTAACAGCGTGATATTTTAAGAAACTTTCATAAATTGGCTTTCCATTTGCGCGAAATTCCCCCTTTCCTAGCATAAGCTTGTATGTTAGCCGTATTATTTCCTCGAACCCTCGAAATTAAGTTATCATTTTTTTTAACCGACTTCAAAAAAAGGAAGTTCTAAAAACGGTAATTTTTTTTTTTTGAACTGAAAACTTCTTTAGCGGAAGCGGCGCTGTGCACTTTTTTGGGATGGGAAAAAATTGTTAAACTCGCCACAGGTGTAGGAGCGTAGAAGGTCACGTGACCGTAGGATTGTTACTTTTTAATGTTTGTTACCTCAGAACTCAGTCATTATCAATGAATCGATTCGTAATTATTTTTTTTTTGTAAGTATAATATATTCTTCCAGGTGGGTCCCATTTTTTTCAAAAAATCAGTTGGATGATAGGATCCATGACGGATTGAGGGAACTCCTCAATTATATTAGGCCCACGTGTATAGTGATTTTGGTATTTTCTATTAAAACTCGTGTATTTACACCCAGAAATCATAAATTAGGTGGAGTGGAATTGATGATGAAGACCACAGAAGGACAGAGGTTATGGAATTCCTCAAGTCTGTACTTAAAAGTACAAAAATACGTCACAGATTCTGGTAAGGTTCCGTTGAAATAGCAACTAATGAGGTGCCAAAGGTGATCCTTTTGGAATCGACGGAAGTCCTCAAATATTATCGGGCTCCATACAGCGTTTGGTTTTTTTTCTCTAATAATCAACGCATTTGTTCTCGAATATCAGTTCATGTGGTAAATCGAAAAATAAATGTGGAAATGTTCGTGGCTTGGCCGAGTACTAAATTGAAGTCGGTTAAAACGTTTGTAACCCTTGCCAAGGGACATCTTATGACATCTCAATCATCCACGTAGCCCTAAAACTCACGAGACCAGGGCGATTTCTTGCTGAAATTGGAGGCCTTACTGAAGCGATCGAAAAAAAAAATTCAATGTTAAAAACAAAAAACCTCAGTAAGTGTACGAACAATATATGCATGCCATGCCCATACCCTTTCCGTCAGAGTGCACTAGCTTAATCTCAAATATTCTTACACAGAATGTAAGAGATGAGACTTCCGCAATGTTTATAAGATGGAGAGGATCCTAGCTGGCACTGAGTGATCCTCTATTATGCATCAGTTAATTTGAAGTGCGCTTGGGCCCTCATGCGCAGTCCCCTGGTACGCGTGCCGTCGCATAAACGAAAACTTTTACATTAATTTTAAAGGTTTTCATTAAAATTTAAATCTAATTGGATCCTTCATTACTATCTAACCGCCACCGTAACGACGTAATGAAAAATGGCGCACTCGAAACGTCTATGTTCAGTAATAGGCCTGAATGTGATGATGATGAATGAGAAACTAGACAATAGATATAATTCACTAGGGTTTAACCAAATGTTTGACTGTTTCTTCATATTTCATCAATCTAGTTTGAAAAATTAGTCAACTCATTTATACCATCTAAACTTCCATGACCCCAGTGATTTGTGTTTACTTGACTATACATGTAATACTAATCTCACATCTCAGTATTAGGCGCAATACCATTTATTGTTTTGTGAATACTGAAGTCCGATCCAACTGTGTTACCTAAACAGCTAAAGCAGACTTTGGACCGTGGTTTTATCGAGACAATGCATGAATTCCCCATAACTTTTATGATCGAAAACAATACTTACTTAGAATTATCAATCCGTGTTTCGACATCCAACGAATCACGTGGAAATAAAAAAATAACAAAGCCAATTTTATTACAGAACTTAACAATAAAGCTTTTTACAGGCATTGCAATATCCCGGTTAAAAGCGAGCTCGAACAGTCTCAATTGTAGTGAATGCAATTGCATCTAATTCCTTCAATATCCATCCCGGCGGGAAAAAGGACAATCAATTCTCGATGCGCCATGGTAATGAAGGAAAGGAACCGGAAACTCAAATGGATATTGGCATGAAATAAGAAATTTGTAAGAGATTTATGTGCCATGAAGATCGGGTTGACCTTTGGCTGCGCGGACTATTCGTTACCAAGGGTGCGCCGCCTAATCTTTCTGTTAGTAGATAGTACTTACAACTATACTCGTATATTATTTTTCAACACAATTGCTCGTAACGTACCTCTTATTGTGTCGCTTTTAGGCTCATAATCCTGGATATTAAAAACGCGTGTTTTATAACTTTACAACACTTGTGTGTTATGGTTATATCCCGATTAAGTCACGTTGGCACCTTGCAGCAAGATATATGCATGAACACGGTGCATTCTTAAATTAACCAGGTTGTACAGAATGTACAGCTTTTTTTTTAATTTTCGGCAAATGGATTCTTACTCGACTAAACAAATTAAATCCTTTTTGTTAATTAATTGACTATTTCTTTTTGTATATGATATGGAAACGTTTAATTTAGTAAAACTATTCACTTTTCATAACATTCTACATGAATTAAATACAGATAACATATTAAAATGAAAATATAATTTTATTTTGTATTGGCTGTTTAGAGATTTCTGTGCCCACACTGCGCAAACTTCACGAAAAAAAAACTGTTGGGTGCCAATATAGGTTATATTTTGATAGGTTATTTATTTCACAAATATTTGTAAAATTTGTTTATACGTGTTTGGTTATTATCAAAAATGTTGACTCGTGGTGACTAGAAAAGTGATAAATAGAATGGACGCCTCTGGAAATTCTTGGCGATGTGCAATTGTGAGTAAAAACCTGTTGTCATCGTAATGATTTGCTTAATGTAAAGTAAATAATTTGGCAGGCCTATAACATTTTCATCTTATGAAAATGATTTTTTCCTCGCAAAATGTGTTGAAAAACGTCGTATGATACGCGTGAGCTTTGATAATTACATCCTCGGCTTCCTTATCACGCTCACCTGCGGTTCGCGTGAACAATTTCGCCTCTGATGTAATTATCAACCTACCTCACTTGTATCACAATGTACTATTATGATGAAACTCAATTCGTTGCACTTTTTTGGCTGCATTAATAATTTTCTACGCGACTTGAAAAATAAGCGTATCTAATGAATGTATTAAGGGTACATATGTATTTTTAGGCAGGCGATTACTTGTATTCCACCAGAACTGCTAAAGGAGCGGGCGATTGAAATGTTTCAGGCATCAATAAGCTTAAGCTGAACGATATGCTTACAAGCATACAATTACTATGATGTTTAATTAAACAAAGCTTCGCGTAATGCAGCGCTCGCAAATATTCTCCCTTTGTTTGTTTAGAGACGTCAATACGCATCCGTTATTGATGTTTGCTTTAAAATCAACATAGAATTCCCGACAAACGCGATCAATGTAAATAGGCCCTCCAGCGTTCAAACACACCCATTTTCAAAACTTCAACTTATAAAAATATTACGACTCCCCAAACTCAGCAAAAGAAAGATAAAAAGATAAAGATAAAAGATAAAATCATTTATTTGTCCAACATAGGTTACAGGATGTTACAAAATTAGTTCAGTTTCACTATGTGGCGCCTTACGGCTTACAAATTGTTGAGCATGCATGTCAATGTCATTATCATTTACTCGTATATATTCATTTATGGTATAATAACATCTATGAGCTAGAATATTTTTCAAGGCTTTTTTAAATATATGTAATTGATCTATTGAAATTAAACACTTTGGTAATTTATTAAATATCTTCGGAGCCATTCCAACTACATTTATACAGAAATAGTGAGTTCTACAGAAATAGTGAGTTATGTGAAAACACTGAAACTCATTAGCAAATAAATAGCCTTTTTACACGCAAATGAATACGAGAGGCTTGCCAATTATATAGGCTGAAAATGATGGTGATTATGATTTATCGCATTGTACACCTTACTGTGCAACAATCTCCAGTACCTACGTCTCGTCTGTGTAAACTATAGTGAATTTTCAGTTCGCTGTTTTAATCATTCTTTATACAGTGTTGAAAATTTTAACGTTTTATTATCACTATTTTCTATGTGTTTTAGTGAAAAACTCCACTACTTTTTTATCATTGAAACAAACTTCACACTCAATAAAAATATCGACCGGGCAGCTCTCGAACCTGCTTCCCTTTTGTCTTTCACCGGCAGTAGTGTTTTAACAATTAAGCCAGAGGTCACAAAATGACAAAATTTGTCAGCTAGGTATCTAATTTAACTTTACCTACTGAACGCCGCGGTGCCCCGTAGTTACATCACGGGAAGAGGGTTGCGACGTCTGGTGCCTGGCTTCAATAGCCTCGGACTAAGTGGGCTGACCTAGCGAGGTCGCTAGTCCGAACCGCGAAGTAGGTCGACGCGCCCACAAATTAGCATGTGTGGCCGTCGACTGTTTACTGCAGCAGCGGAGGCATGGTGCGAGCGTGACGGGAGCTCAGTTGTCGTCGCGCTCACACACAAGCAGGATCGACAGGCGGAAATAAAACTCCGATACTCTTGAGAAAGCTTGATGGCACGGCTGGTTGGTTGGAGCGAGATGGGTATATGTTGCTCTAGTGATAGTCGAGCTTGTTATGAGAACATTTTGCTTATACTCCACCTCATATATAAACCTTCCAACATTACCATAAAGTGAAACATCTTTATTTCAAATAAACAATCATTTCTTTACACAAATTCGTCTTAGGTTTTTAGCGTTTGCATTCCAGTACCGTCTTAATCTAGGTAAACCTAGGTCTTAAATTATGTTAATCTTGTACAGAATTACTTAGTGTATAATTGTTAATAGGCTAAATGAATACATTGCAAATAGTTTAGGCGAAATACCTATCTCAACACTGAACCTTTGTAGTTTTATATAAATTAATACTTTTGATTCCTTTGTTATATCTAACAGAGGTCGTAAGCACTATTCTCAGTTATTTCATTAGATTAATATCACACTGTAGATTATTGATGTAGTAAAGTTTACTGTATTAAGCTTAAGGCTTGTCTAATATTTATGAATTATGAGCATAGTGCAAGCGAAAACTACCATAATATGAGCTATGCAAAGGAAATGATTATAATACATGTTTCTAATTAGCTTGAAGAGCTTTACCTACCGTGGCATAGTGCCGCTTATGCAAATTTACTACAGAAAAAGGAGGCAAGTTATTAACTTTACTATCAAGCTTGTATGTAAACAACTCATGTATCTAGAATATAATTATGGTTACAAAATTAATGCAATTATATGCAGATTCTACTGAATATAAAGAAAAGCTTGCTAGAAGCTAGTGAAAGCTCTTACGGTTAAAACTTATGCTAAATCCTTAACTACGTTCGGCGCATTGCCGTTTTAAGCAGAATTAATTACGGATAAGCAAAGGTTGTTTTGTGATTCTACTGTCGAATGTAAATTAAGTAAATTTAGAAAATATGGAAACAACCTTGTATGAAAACTAAATGAACCCAGCTTTGGTTATGTGACTGAAAGCTTTGCAAAGCGCACTCTGAAAGCTTTGCAGCCACCGGCTTTTCAGGCGGCCAGGCCAAAGTCACAATCAATGAGGAATATTTGAATCATGAGGCACACCTACCAAAGGTGTGACCTCTATAAATGGTACAACTTGGTCTACCTATTTATGTTTGGAGCTTAAAGCTCTTAACGGAGGCTTTTACCTACACGTTATTGTCAAGTCCGGGTATATTTGGATGGTTAGTAAACTAAACCAATCCGCTCATATAAGATGTTAACTGTAGGAGAAAGTATCTTGACATAAGTCTGAAACCTATGAACCAAAGAGAGCTGTTAAGATGGTAAAATAAAGAGTCAAAGCTATGTATTTGTCTTACAGACGGCTGCCTTGAACAGTCTCCCCCTAATACGTAAGCACAAGAAATATGCTAACCAAGGTAGCTTAATCGAACAAATATGAGTATAAATTTGTCAATCCAAATATCGTTCTCACCTTTACAATACATGCGTGTACATCAACTTTCAGGTACTACTGAAGCGCGCGCTGCAGTCATATTTACGTATCGATTAAAAACGATCGTATTGTAGGTGGATCGAAATACTCCCATTCAAATCTACCCACCATACATTTTATGATTAGAACGAGACGCAAGATAACAAGCGCCTGCTCGCTCAGTGCTCTTTTTAAATGTAGGTGGATTGAAACAGTCCCATTCACATCTACCCACCACATGTTTTATGATTAAAACGAGATGCATAATATCGAGCGCCTGCTTGCTCAATACGCTTTTTTCTTATGTGGGCGGATCGAAATGTTTCCATTCACATTTACCCACTACATGTGTTTATAATAGTAGATGGGAATAAGACTACGAAATTTACTAAATAATGACTGTCTTGAACAATCTCCCCCCAGTACGCAAGTACAAAAACTAATCAAGACTAGTCGAATCTATCAGTACGAGTCTCGAGGTCGGGCGACGGATGAGTCCAGCTGATGTTCTTACCTCTGTGACACGTACCTTGCCATCAGGTCCAGGATAAACTTTCTCTATACGCCCGCGGGGCCAAATACCTCTAGGCAAAGTGTTGTCCGCTATTAAAACAATATCGCCGGGTTTTAAGTTTGGCGAGTCGGAGGCCCGCTTGCGTGGTAACAAAGTTGGTTTATATTCTATGAGCCACTTCTTCCAGAATCTCTCAGCGAGCTGCTGAACTTCTTGCCAGCTATTTTTAAGAGATTTTTTATCGCTGAAACTACCGAAAGGCATCATACCGTTAGACCTATTTATGAGGAAATGATTTGGCGTGAGTTGCTCCTCTGAAAGGTTGGCGTTTATGGGTGTCAATGGTCTGGAGTTTACTATGTGTTCCGCTTCCAATAAAAGTGTATGGAGCGTATCCTCAGATGGAACCTTGTCCTTAAGGGTTGCATATAAGGCTCTCTTTACTCCCTTGACCATGACCTCCCAAGCGCCGCCCATGGATGGCGCGCCTGGCGGTATCTTTTTCCAGATAATGCGCTTATTTACGATAAAGTCGCTAAACTCAACGCTATCCATTGCCTCTTTTATTTCCCGTTCAGCTCCAATGTAATTAGTAGCATTGTCACTATAAATGATGGTGGGCGTACCTCTTCTAGCCATTATGCGTCTAAGGGTTTGAATCATAGAGCTGGCTGAGAGAGAATTGGCTAACTCTATGTGCACTGCCCGCGTAGTTAGGCAAGTGTACAAAGCGCCCCATCGCTTCTCTACGCGACGCCCAATTGTGACCTTTAATGGCCCAAAAAAATCAGTAGCTATGGCGGTAAACGCGGGTTGGTGGTGCATAAAGCGTTCTTGTGGTAAATCTCCCTGCTGATGCATAGCGGGTTTACCTTTTCTTATTTTGCACCACTGACACCTTGCGTATATATTACGTAGATAGCTTCGCAAACCGATAATGTGATATTTCTGTTGTAACTCATTAATCACGGTATGATGATTTCCATGATTAAATTGCTCATGATAGTGATGCACAAGCAATCGAGTTATGTGATTTTTAATATCTAATATTATCGGTTGCCTCTGATTGTTAGCAGCATTGATCTTATATCTGCCATCGAGTGTTAACAGCCCGTCTGTTGACAGCTTTACTGCCAGCCGATACAACTTTGATGACTTTGGTACAGCTTCATTACCACGCAAGCGAGTGAGTTCCTCGGTAAAGTCTTCTTCCTGACATCTACTTAATAACAGATGCTCTGCTATCAGCAGGTGTTTAGGCATCATGTCATTACCTAACGTACTCTTTACTTGCCTAGAGGCAAAAATTTCAACAGCCACCAACAAACGACTGAGAGCGCGCTGCAATCTGACGAAACGTGAAAAACGCTGCGGATCTGGCAGGTGAGCGAACCTATCCTTGGTGACATTGCCGGCGGTGGCAGTATTAACCGGTTTACGTTCTTCACCGGTGTTAGACGTAGCCTGTACTATCGTTTTAATTTTAGGCCACTTATCTGGAGACTCTAAAATAAACTGAGGGCCTCTAAACCACCGGTGGTTTATATCGAAATCTGACTTTATACCGCGTGTCGCAATGTCCGCAACATTTTCACTGGTCGGTACCCAGTGCCAATCGGATGGTCTCGTAAAAGTCTCTATTTCGGCTAAGCGATGTGCTACGAACGGTTTAAATGTCCTAGGATCCGAGTTTATCCAAGCAAGTACGGTTCGAGAATCAGTCCAGTAGTAGGACTGGCAGATTTCGTAGTCCGTTTCACGCCGGACCGCGTCTGCCAGTCTGCAAGCTAAGACGGTTGATTGTAATTCAAGTCTAGGTATCGAAATACACTTTAAAGGTGTTACCCTAGCTTTACTACTGACCAGATGTGATGTTTTATTGCCGTCAAAGTCGGTAACTACAATGTATATCGCAGTTGCAAAAGCTTTCTCGCTCGAATCGCAAAAGGCGTGCAGATAAGCTGGTCCTTTCGATCTAGGTATATGCCTAGGTATATCAAGGTCTTGTAATAAGTCCAGACTATCCAACCACTCGCGCCATGCTTTGCTTAGATGTTCGGGTATCGCTTCGTCCCACTGGCAAGACGCCCTCCACAAATCTTGAATTAGCATTTTGCCTAAAATCGTTACTGGTGTCGCCATGCCAGTCGGATCGAAAACGCTAAACACTGCGCTTGTGACCTGTTGTTTCGTAGGTACCCTAAGTCCCTTGACTACGTCTATAGGTGTATTGCGTAGATTCAAGTTGAAACCTAAGCTGTCATTTTGGTGGTTCCACAAAAGTCCTAAGGTACGCTCGTGGTCCGATTTTCCTATTATCGTGGTAGAGTCCTTAGACACATCCTTAACGTTGCACACAGCTCTAGGTTCATTAGATGCCCAGCCACATAGCGTGAACGAGGCCTTTTTGAACACCTTGTCCATGTCGCTAATGGTTTTCTGCGCCTGCTCTACCGTGTCAAATGCGCCCAAAAAATCGTCTACATAGAAGTTACGTTCCGTGAGTCTAGCTACTTCAGGATACGTATCGCGATATTCGTTTGCGTTTTTATTCTTAACATAAATAGCCGTAGCAGGACTCGACGCACTACCAAAAATCAAAGACGTCATTCTATAAGTCTGTGGAGGCGAGTCCCTACTTTCCCCGCGCCATAAAAATCGTAAACTATCGCGATCCGCTTCTATGACTTTAACCTGAAGGAACATTTGCTTTATGTCCGAAATTACCGCTATACGGCCCTCACGAAATCTTATCAAAACTCCGAAAAGCGATTGAATTAAATCGGGACCAGGTAAAATCGCGTCATTTAGTGCTTTACCGCTTGTTCTACACGCAGCATCAAAAACGACTCTACTTTTTCCTTTTTGGGGGTAAATAACATTAAAATGCGGGAGGTAAAAGGCGCGCGGTGAGTCCGTGATAGAGTCAACTCTTTCAGCGAAACCTTGTTCTATAAGATCATCCATCTGCCTATTATATTCAGCCTTAAGTTCCGGGTCTCTATCTAGTTTTTTCTCTAACATGTATAAGCGTCGCAATGCGTGAGCTTTATTATCCGGTAGAGTCTCATCATCAGTTTTCCACAATAAACCTGCTTCAAACCTATCCTCGTTAGGTATACGCTTACACGTAGATTCTAGCAACTTAACAGCTCTATCTTCTGGATCGTTAATTTGTTTACGCGGCTCTATGCCCAATGACTCTATACTAAAGTGCTCGCGTATCAAAGCTAGAGCTGGATCTTGATTATCGCAAGTAGGTTTAATGTGATTAACTGCCCCTAACAATTTACGAGGAAGATCGTTAACTCCATGAAGCACCCAACCGAGGTGCGTCAGGGATGCACAGGGTAAAGCTCTACCTGCTTCACATACTTGCCTACTCACTATCAAATGCCATGAGTCTTGACCTATAAGTATAGTGGGTTGTGCTGACTCGTAACACAACTCATCTTCTAAATGCCGTAAATGAGCACATTTACGAACGACCGACCTATCTACAGCTTGCGACGCAAGGTTCAACTTATCTATCGTATGCGCGGTAAAATCATGAAACTCTCTACTAGAGGTACCTCTAATTCTAAGTTTTACTCGCGAAGAATCGTTGTCTATCACCTCGTGACCACCTACTCCTTCGAAGGAGAGGGTTTCCCGTTTACCGGGATGCGAAACTTGCAAAGCTATATCCTTCTGGATTAACGATAGCGTCGCGCCTTCGTCCATCAAAGCGTATGTAGAGATGGTACCTTTTGAACCCTTTAGCTCTACCGGAATTATTTTTAAATACGCTTGAGACTGGTTCGAGTAGTTAACCGAACTAACTTGCTCTTTAGTCGCTACGGTCTTTTCTTTACGCTCTAAGCTCTTTCTCCTGCCATGCAATAAAGCATGGTGGGATGCCTCGCATTCTCCCTTCCCACATGGGTTATATATGCATTTATTGTATGAGGATTTATGCATGTCGCCTAAACACCGGAAACAGAGCTTATAGCGTTTTAAAACGTCCCATCTATCGTTAACGCTCAGCTTAATAAAGTCAGCACAACTTGCTACAGGATGATTGCCTGCGCAAACTGCACACTTACTTTTCTGACTGTTATTAGCAGAGACGTTATTCCTATTTTCCTGTGGTTTAAACTTCCTATCATTATTACGCCTAGACTTGAAGCCGCCTCGCGTTGTGCGCTTGTTTGCCGTTGCAACATAATGTTGCTCCGAATGGGCTTCACTATCAGAATCATTTGATATAGGTAGAGTTTTCCTATCCTGCCTATGTGACGCAGACGCGCGAGAATCGTGACTTGATACGGAATTGTCATCGTAGAAATCACTACCTCCCTCATCGTCGGACGACACCGAGCTCTCCCTATACCTATGCCGTGAATTAATGTTATTCACCCTACGTGAGCGCACACCCGACTTGATCTTGGATTGTTCGTACGCGAACATACAGTTAAAGTTCTCACTCAAGTCCTTCAAAAATCTTGACAATGATAAGAGTTCCGGCACATCATCAGCGCTGTTCTTGTACCTATACCACTCAAATCTAACTATATTATTCATTTTTTCTACTATACGGCTAACTAATTCAGGAGCGTATAGGTACTGTGGCTTATTCAGGGCTTTAATAGAGGCTACTACATTACACACACGATTGCTGAATTCAGAAATGTTCCGACTATCATCGCTCAATCGCGGCATCCGCTTGACATTCTGAATTTCAGACAAAATAATTACGTCTGGCTTGCCGAAAGCTCTATCTAAAGCGGCGATTACTTCGTAAGGATTACTGCATGTGTGTAACATAGACCTTACTGACTCACGTGCCTGTCCCTTGACTGCCTTCCGAAGGCGTCCCATATTAGCTATGTCGGAGAACGAACTCTCCGTATCTAAATAAACACGTTTAAATGCAATCCAATCCGAGGGATTGCCGTCAAAAAAGGGCAAGTCACCTATATATTTGCCCGAGGTGAATTGCTGTGGCATGGGTGAAACGTGGTTGTCAGTCCTATTCATACTGATGGCTTGCACTATAGCGTCGAGTAGAGCGCTAATTTCCCCAGCCGCATTGTTTGGGCTGTGGTTCCTATCTATACCCTTGGTTTCTTGGGGTCTATGCTGTGGTGGCCTACTGCTACCTGGCTGTCCCAGAGTGGGAGAGGCGTTAGCTACGTTTCTACCATGCGTGGCTTCGTTGGGCAAACAAAAAGGGTTGGGCGGCGGCGCTCTTATAACCGAATGTTGACTTTCAGCTAACAACAATTCGTACCTAGAAGCGGCATAAGCGACGGCTGCCCTGGCTTGCTCCAACTGCGACGCGCGGAGTTCCGACTCCGCACGTAGTCTAACTAACCTATTGTCTTCAGCTCTTACGGCGTCATAATCAGTGGCGTCAATGACCCTAGGTGGCGTTTGTGCCCGCTCACCTTCTACTGAACCGGTTCTCGAACCACTACGCGGATTTACAACTTGATCGACAACGCCCGCGTGAACTACGTTGCCTACATTCGCGCCTAAACTGTTGGCGTCTAGAATTTTACCGTTATTGGCTAGAACGGGGTTCTCATCCTCACCGCTGTCTGACTCCTGCCTACTCCTCGACCTCGTTACTCGACCCTCCCCCTTACCTGTCATCCTAACCTTACCCCCCTAACACTAACAGTCCCTACCTGCCTAGCACTAACAGGCCCTATCTGCTCGCTCGGCGTACTACCGTATTGATGCCGATTGAGAATGGGAACGTAGGGAGGAAGGAGGTGATAGGTACCGTCTGGCAGAGGACCACTGTGCGATATAGGTGCTCGGGACGTGGTGGAATGCCACGCCCTTCAGCTTGCCAACCTGTGGCCAAACACCGCAAAGTATCAATACCAGCAAACGGCCGAGTTATAAAGACGCTCTGAAAAGAGCGCTGCAGTAACCACTCGGTATACCGCACTAAGACGTGTTATGAGCTCTGGTTGACACCGTTAGGCCAGAGCCACGCCACCTACCAGATTACAACGGGGATTGACATATACCCGGTTCTGATAGGATTTACAGATGCTCGATGACCACGACGACTTGATGCTTCGATTTCGAAGTCTTCCTCGCTGGTGTGTCTTCCTCGCTGGTACGCCTTTTCTTGCTTCTTTATCCCTGTTGAGGGCTTTTCGGTCTTGAGGCTTCGTTATCCCTATTGAGGGCTTTTCGGTCTTGAGGCTTCTTTATTCGTTAACCCTGTTGAGGGCTCTTCGTGCTTGAGCCTTCGTTATCCCTATTGAGGGCTCTTCTTGTTTCTGCTTTCTTTCTTCATTAACCCTGTTGAGGGCTTTTCTTGCTTGAGAGTTCTTTGTTTTTATTTCCTGGCAGCTTCTTCGTACGGCGCAGATTGTTCGAAGTTCACTTTCTTTAAGGCCAATCCAACAGCTTGATTGTTAGAAAGGAATCTTCTTTAAGGCCAATCTGTTCGCGCTGAACTGCTTGCTTCAAATGGCAGCTTCTCGTACGATGCTTGAAGATTGTTAGAGGATGTCTTCTTTAAAAGGGCCAATCTAATGCTTGATTGATAGAAGAATCTTCTTTAAAGCCAAATCTTCTGTTTGAACTGCTTGCTTCGTCAGGGATCCGGCTCTCAAAGGACCATTGAACGCCGCGGTGCCCCGTAGTTACATCACGGGAAGAGGGTTGCGAAGTCTGGTGCCTGGCTTCAATAGCCTCGGACTAAGTGGGCTGACCTAGCGAGGTCGCTAGTCCGAACCGCGAAGTAGGTCGACGCGCCCACAAATTAGCATGTGTGGCCGTCGACTGTTTACTGCAGCAGCGGAGGCACGGTGCGAGCGTGACGGGAGCTCAGTTGTCGTCGCGCTCACACACAAGCGGGATCCACAGGCGGAAATAAAACTCCGATACTCTTGAGAAAGCTTGATGGCACGGCTGGTTGGTTGGAGCGAGATGGGTATATGTTGCTCTAGTGATAGTCGAGCTTGTTATGAGAACATTTTGCTTATACTCCACCTCATATATAAACCTTCCAACATTACCATAAAGTGAAACATCTTTATTTCAAATAAACAATCATTTCTTTACACAAATTCGTCTTAGGTTTTTAGCGTTTGCATTCCAGTACCGTCTTAATCTAGGTAAACCTAGGTCTTAAATTATGTTAATCTTGTACAGAATTACTTAGTGTATAATTGTTAATAGGCTAAATGAATACATTGCAAATAGTTTAGGCGAAATACCTATCTCAACACTGAACCTTTGTAGTTTTATATAAATTAATACTTTTGATTCCTTTGTTATATCTAACAGAGGTCGTAAGCACTATACTCAGTTATTTCATTAGATTAATATCACACTGTAGATTATTGATGTAGTAAAGTTTACTGTATTAAGCTTAAGGCTTGTCTAATATTTATGAATTATGAGCATAGTGCAAGCGAAAACTACCATAATATGAGCTATGCAAAGGAAATGATTATAATACATGTTTCTAATTAGCTTGAAGAGCTTTACCTACCGTGGCATAGTGCCGCTTATGCAAATTTACTACAGAAAAAGGAGGCAAGTTATTAACTTTACTATCAAGCTTGTATGTAAACAACTCATGTATCTAGAATATAATTATGGTTACAAAATTAATGCAATTATATGCAGATTCTACTGAATATAAAGAAAAGCTTGCTAGAAGCTAGTGAAAGCTCTTACGGTTAAAACTTATGCTAAATCCTTAACTACGTTCGGCGCATTGCCGTTTTAAGCAGAATTAATTACGGATAAGCAAAGGTTGTTTTGTGATTCTACGTCGTCGACGTGTTCTGTCGAATGTAAATTAAGTAAATTTAGAAAATATGGAAACAACCTTGTATGAAAACTAAATGAACCCAGCTTTGGTTATGTGACTGAAAGCTTTGCAAAGCGCACTCTGAAAGCTTTGCAGCCACCGGCTTTTCAGGCGGCCAGGCCAAAGTCACAATCAATGAGGAATATTTGAATCATGAGGCACACCTACCAAAGGTGTGACCTCTATAAATGGTACAACTTGGTCTACCTATTTATGTTTGGAGCTTAAAGCTCTTAACGGAGGCTTTTACCTACACGTTATTGTCAAGTCCGGGTATATTTGGATGGTTAGTAAACTAAACCAATCCGCTCATATAAGATGTTAACTGTAGGAGAAAGTATCTTGACATAAGTCTGAAACCTATGAACCAAAGAGAGCTGTTAAGATGGTAAAATAAAGAGTCAAAGCTATGTATTTGTCTTACAGACGGCTGCCTTGAACAGTCTCCCCCTAATACGTAAGCACAAGAAATATGCTAACCAAGGTAGCTTAATCGAACAAATATGAGTATAAATTTGTCAATCCAAATATCGTTCTCACCTTTACAATACATGCGTGTACATCAACTTTCAGGTACTACTGAAGCGCGCGCTGCAGTCATATTTACGTATCGATTAAAAACGAAATAAAATATCGCGCGCCGCGCTTACTACTTATTTTTCGTATTGTAGGTGGATCGAAATACTCCCATTCAAATCTACCCACCATACATTTTATGATTAGAACGAGACGCAAGATAACAAGCGCCTGCTCGCTCAGTGCTCTTTTTAAATGTAGGTGGATTGAAACAGTCCCATTCACATCTACCCACCACATGTTTTATGATTAAAACGAGATGCATAATATCGAGCGCCTGCTTGCTCAATACGCTTTTTTCTTAT
This sequence comes from Epinotia demarniana, assembly GCA_945867215.1. Classification (NCBI taxonomy): domain Eukaryota; kingdom Metazoa; phylum Arthropoda; class Insecta; order Lepidoptera; family Tortricidae; genus Epinotia; species Epinotia demarniana. The sequence goes on along the minus strand of OX244260.1, from coordinate 13,440,312 downwards.
GTGGGCGGATCGAAATGTTTCCATTCACATTTACCCACTACATGTGTTTATAATAGTAGATGGGAATAAGACTACGAAATTTACTAAATAATGACTGTCTTGAACACCTACCTAATTGCCAAAGTGATCCGGGTCAACTAGGACAACGCTAGGAGGATGGTGCTGACTTCTCCCGGTCGATAATAATTTTGATATATTTGTTTCAACGACTTACAAATAATTATGCCATTTTTAGGGTTCTGTACCTAAAAAGGAAAAAACGGAGCCCTTAAAGGATCACTAAACTTTGCTGTCCGTCCGTCCGTCCGTCCGTCTGTCAAGACCCTTTTTTTCAGGAATGCGTAGAGGTATCAAGCTAAAATGTATACCAAATACTCACTGTCCCTTGGAGCTGTGAAAAAATCAAACTTCTATGCCAACGCAATCAAAAGATACAGCCGTTTATGCCGCAAATTTCCGCAAAATTTCCGAAACTCGCACGGGAATCAAAACCGTGAACTCAGAATCTTGAAATTTGGTACGAAGCAACGTCTGCACAGATAAAGGAAAAATTGCGAAAACTATAAATGTTTGTACGGAACTCTCGGTGCACGAGTCCGACTCGCACTTTGCCGGTTTTTTATCATGTATAAGCCGAAAGACGTCCACTGCTGGCGTCCCTCTCTCAAAGAGTGCGACATTTACTGGTCCTGCGCCACCCGGAGAGCATAATTATGCAGGTTCCTATATAATTATTTAATTTTAAAACCCGCTAAGTAATTTTTAATGTGTACAAAGTGTATTCAGTTACTCGGTTAAAAGTTATACACACCTAAGTCCATCGACACGCCGCTTTTAAACGAACCCACGCAAACTCGGGACATAATATAAATACATTTTAAATAAACATTTTTACCCTGTTTATTTCAGCGGCTTTTTCAAAGTAACCTGCGGTTCGTTGACTCGCTTGTTATTGTTGCACCTTGATAGTCGGTCAGAGGTGTACACTCGGGGGGCGCTGGCTGCGATGTTTATGGGATGGGATGCGCTTGCGTTGCGCTCAGCGCCGATTGATTACGGGCGGGTTATTAACTTACCTACTTCATTAAGGCGAGTGTAGTCCAAAATGTTGCGCGCGGATCCACTTGCGAAATTAGAATGAATATTCACACTTATCGCCAAAACGAATCATTATTTCACACGTTCCAATTTTAACTAGATACGAGTACTGTACTTAAATAAGTCGCCAATATTATTCGAAAGAACCGTGAAAAAACCATGAATAAAAGCAGTAGCTAATTTTACGTTGAAAATAGCCTCATTTCAAGATTGTTTGACATAGTAAGTATTTAATGTTGTACAAAAAAGAAATGACTCGTCAAATTTTAAGGTACTAAGCACAAATTATTATTTTTAAATGGATTCACCTGCTTATGATGCTTTGCCTATATACTAGGGTAATCGAATCCGATACCTTTGGTACCCCCTTGCCTTTGCGAGGCTTTGGTTTGTGGTAGATTTTTGATCTTCTTCGATAGAGTGCGCGTTTATTTTTTTCTTTGTGCTTCGATATCTTAATATAATATTAATTTAACTTATTAAATTTTATATGTGCCCACGGAATAATTCTTGGTATTATTTCTGCGATTCAAAAATCATACCAAAAGAACATCTCGAAATAATCATCTCAATAAATATGTATAATTTTGTCTACAGCGCTGAAATTACGTTTAAAAATATTACAGGTACTCCTGTTAGAAAAAACGTCGGTCCCACAGGATTGGTCATTAAAATTTCATGCATGCACCAGACGAAAAGCGGCGCACGCTGAATTTTCACGTTCCCGTCAAAAGGGAATAAAAAGTAATCCTGTAATACCGGCTGCCCGATATTTGTGGTACGACTGGCTGAATGTCTACAGTGTATTAAAAATATTATATCCGATATTGTTGTACAGTCAGCAGCACAAGTAGCTACGCAAAATAACACGCTCACAATGATCTGTACAGTTCTTATCCTCTTGAAATTAAAGTTGCATGTAGGTCATTTGAGCACTTGACCCGCGTAGCTACTTTTGGTGCTGACTGTACCCGATGTTTAATGCCTTTTCATGTGGTTCTGTTTTTGTTTCACGTAACAGTCTGAGCGGATATACGTTGTGTGTACCTAAATGATGATGGACGACTAGATGGATTCACGCGGTCTAGAAGTAAACTCTTGTAACAATGTCACATGTTGCTACTGTCACTTTGTGTACAGTCGAGTTCTCGAAAATATGTGATCAAGACATTATGTATAGTTAAAACAGTTAGATATTGTTCCTTTTTGTAAATAATAGTACAATATTAGATTATTACAGAGGCCGAGAAGTAAGGGGTTGCCGGCCGAGTAAATAGACGGGCGAGCGTAGCGAGGTCGGATAGTTATAAATAAATAAATAAATAAATATAAGGGGACAATCTTACACAAATCGACCTAGTCCCATAGTAAGCTCAGTAAGGCTTGTGTTATGGGTACTAGACAACGATATATATAACAGATATAAATACTTAAATACATAGAAAATATCCATGACTCAGAAACAACAAATATTCATGCTCATCACATAAATGTTTGCCCTTACCGGTATTCGAACCCAGGGCCTCTTGCTTCGTAGGCAGGGTCACTACCAACTAGGCTAAAGCGGTCGTCAAAGTTATGAGGCTGACAACCCCTTTTCACGCCGAGTTATGTACAGTGCTTTTTTCAAACGTCCAATGAAATAAATTAAAAAAAAAACTAAGAAATCAAACTTTAATTTCCATGGCAGAACGCCGTGATCTTGTGCCACAATGGATGGAAATTGAAAAAGACCATCTTGCAGACCTAGTCCTCCAATTTTGTATGAAATGCCATTACGGGTCTCTCTCGTCTCGCTGCGCCCGAAACGTGACACTTCGAAGCCTATTATGAAGAACACAACGTCAATATTTCATTGCATGTATGAGAAAAATACTTTTGTTTATGAACTCGACTGTACACGAACTGGAAACACGGGATTTATCGAAAGTCACTTGTTTATATACGACGCAACTGCAGACTCGTACCTCGAATCTGTCTAATAAAAACAAACTATACTTCTCAAAGTTATAAAACACGCACAGCACGAAGTTTGTTTTACTTGAGAAACGATGTCACATGCGGATGAAGTATTTCGCTACAAAACTTACATCGTCTCTTGTGACATTGATGTAACGTTTTTCGAATAAACTTTTATGAACGTAATACAGATAATGAAAAGTTGAACTTAAATAACGACGTGTAGTAGGGCAGATGGTCACATCATCTAACGGTAAAAAAATGTACGAAAGGCTCATATTGCATGTAGTACTTCTTAGTTGTGGGTAAATATCTACATTCTACACTAGGTACAGTCAAGCAAGGGAGGTCCTTGCATTTCGCAACGTTAAAAAAAAAAGGTTTGACTGTACCTTTTTTATGTCGTATTTGTGAACTGTGGGCGTGTACAGTCAAGGGCACCAATATGTATTCATTCAATATTTCATAAATATGTATAGGTACTACAACCTTATTGTTACGTTAATAAGGTCTGCCTACATATTTTTGAGACTTTACGGTGTATACATATTGGTGCCCTTGACTGTACACGCCCACAGTTTACAAATGCACATGCAATAAAATTAAGTAAACGACATTGATATTCGTTAGTATGTAATCTTGTCATGAAAATATAGTTATTATCTATAATGCATTCATCCTTACTTGTCTTATTTAGTAAACAACATTCTAACCTCAAAATGCATCTTTTTAGGATAGAATAGCAATTTTGTGACTATTAGATCATGCCGAGATGACTTTTCGGACATGACTTCACGATTTTATTGTCTAGCAACTCTTTTTTTACGATAAAATAGCTGCTATAGTCTAAAAAGATACATTTTGAGGTTAGAATGTTGTTTACCAAATAAGACAAGTAAGGATGAATGCACTATAGATAACTAATGAATTTGCAAACCGTAAGTAAAGTAAACGTCCGAGTGCTCGACGCTGTACTAGTATATGGCAGGGGCACTCTATGTCAAACATGGGTAAAATTCGAACTTAAGAGGATTTTACTGCAATCGAATTTAAGTCATGTTACTTTTACCTGACGCTGACGTTTACCTTACCTAATAGGTAAGTTCACTAGATACTTTAAGGTTTTACCTAAAGTCTCGCAGTAAATAAATATTGCTGGGAAACGCAGTTGTTACTACAATGTGCAGTAGGGTGGTCCACTTATGTATGAAAAAAAAATTGTATCGATTTTTAGCCTCTCCACAAGGCTCATTTTATTTGTATGACTGTGAATAACATATGTACCAAAAATCAGACAATTCCAAGCATGTTTAGAGGTCGCGACAAATTGCACGATTGAAATAAATAACAAAAATACCAATTAGTCCTCAAAACGCTGGTCACTCAAGTGTTATTATAATAATGGTACAAGATTTTCAGTTTATTGTAAGGTTAGAAACATTCAAACAAGATGTAGGTATGAGTATTACGATCCGTGACGGAATTAAGTATGTTTGTAAGTCTCGTTTATGGACGATTTTGGAACGAGGCCCCAGTGGCAGAAAGAGCTCCTTTTAATGACGCGAAACTTCTTGCACTAATCAAAAATTACCCAAATCGAAAGATTAGTAATACTGCATCGCAAGCGTTTCGTCGCCATCTGTGGTATTTTTCAGAACATCTAATAGGACTCTCTTTATTTGATCCCAGAGTTAGTATTGAGTCTAAAAGAGAAATGGTTCAAAACTTGCAAAAACCACCTAAACGAAAGGCTTTGAAACGACTAGATGGTAAAACTTTTGACCCAGAACAGCCGTTACAGTCATTCTTTACACATCGGACAGCGACCCTGTTTGACTTATTAATTCGTAACGGACGCGAGAAATCAATAAGTTTTTGAAAAAAGATCTTTAAAAATGGCCCATTGATGAAATTTACATCCAAATGGAGGAAAACGCTCGCCAAATAAAGGTCGTAAATGACTGTGCAGAGCGTGGGATAGCATTGATCACAAAATTCAATACTACTATCACAAAAGATGAACAACAGAAACAATTATCTCTTGCGTGTAGTCGATCTTCACAGAAAAAAGTTTCCTGTGGCTTCAAAATCGAATATAATGTCAATGTCCTGTGAAGATAATGATTGAAGATATAGATTGATTATAATTTCGTTACATTCTAATACATTTTATGATACTTAGTTACTTCAATAAAAAAAAGCAGCCAAGTCAAATTTATTTCATAATATTGTCCCATTTAAAAAAGTTTCAAATCGTCGCGACCCCTAAATATTATTCGTTTTGGCTGAAAATTGGTAAAAGCGTTCCTGAAGCGATATGCAATAAAAAGAGGCTTGTGGAAAACCAACATTTGCAACTTTTTTTTTGGACCACTCTAATGTGCAGTGCGTCTCACTCACTCTTTAAGCAAAATGTGAGACGAAAATATACATTGGACAAATATCTTGGACAAGTGGAACATTAACTAATTACATACACGACTAATTTATATAAAAAATTACATTACTTAAAACAATAACTAAAACATCTTTAGATTTTGGAAAATCTAGAATTCATAAAGATTCAAAAGATTCAAAGATTCAAAGATTTATTTGTCCAACATAGGTAGTTATTAGGTATTACATTTTTCCAGTATCACTATGTGGCGCCTTGCGGCATACAAATATAGTTATATTTTTGTAACATGCTTCTGCATGCAGCATGCTTCACAAATAATTTACATTAGGTAGTCAACATATCACAATATATATATATAAATACAAATTTAAGTTAAAAGTCCGTTAAAATGAAATATAAAATATGATGTAGTCAGCATTATTAAAAATATAAAGAATAGAGTAATTGGAATTAAGTACATATGTCAGCTAAAAATTGATTAATTGAGTAATAAGCTTTTTTTAATAGAAATTCTTTTAATAGTTTCATATCAACATCATATTCACCAGTTCCAACAATAGTCTGTGGTAGTTTATTAAAAATCTTGTGGGCCATTCCAATTATGCTTTTTTGCAATAACGCTGTACTACTTGAAATTGCTTTTAATTTATTCTGAAGGCGGGCACTTTTGTATTTACCAAATTGGTTTCGATTTTGGATCACAAAATTTACTATTTCATATATGTACAAACAAGGTAATGTGAGTATTTTTAACCTAATAAAGTGTGGTTTGCATGAGTCACGCTGTTTGATTCCACAGATTGAACGCAGACATTTTTTTTGGGCTTTAAATGCATTTTCCCGATTTGTGGAATTACCCCAAAAAAGGATACCATATCTCAATGTGGATGTAACATATGCGTGGTACGCCGTTAGTAAAGATGCCTGATTGGACACTTTTTTAAGATTGTATAAGGCATATGAAAATGAACTAAGTTTTTTACATATAATGTCAATGTGGTTTTTCCACGTCAACTTATTATCTACGCTAAGCCCTAAAAAACGACTAACATTAGTTTCATTTATTCTATGTCCTTTATAAGCTATATTTAAACTAGTTGGCTGCAATTTTTGTCTAAATGTCATTATATTCGTCTTATCCAGATTAATTTTCAAATTATTCGTTGTCAACCATTGTATAATAATGTCTAATGTTTTATTTATGTCTGCTTCATATGTTTCTAAATTTTTTGCTGCGAATACCACTGTACTATCGTCAGCGAAGAGAACCATGGGATGTTCGATAGCTCTTGGTAAATCATTTATGTAAATCAAAAACAATAAAGGCCCTAATACACTTCCCTGTGGCACTCCGTAGAGAACGTCTCTGCGAATAGATGTGTAGATTAATTCTGTTTTTGTTTCTAAAGACAATCTTTTTATTTGTGTCATTTGTTGTCGATTACTTAAGTAGGATTTTATTAAACTATAAACATTGCCACGTATTCCATAAGTATACAGTTTGTCTACAAGAATATTATGATCAACAAAGTCAAATGCTTTAGACATGTCCATGTATAAAGCACACACAGGGACTTTTTTATCCATATTTATTATTACACTTTGCAGCAAATCAAATATAGCCATGTTGATGGTTTTTTTCTTACGAAATCCTTTTTGTTCAACACAAAACAAATTTTGACACTCGAAGTATGTATATAAACGATTGTATATAACTTTTTCAATGATTTTAGAAAATATAGATAACAACGCAATGGGCCTATAATTAGCAATGTTATTTTTGTCATCTTTTTTGTGAAGGGGTCTTATAACAGAAATCTTAAGATATGCAGGAAATGTGCCATGTTCTATACATAGGTTAATAATATAGCTGAGTACAGGAGAAAGAACTTGACATGCTCTTTTTATGATTTTTGTATGGATCCCATCATAACCGACACTATTCGTACTTTTAAGGCCCTGTATTATTAATTGTATGTCATCCGGAGTAGTGGGTTGCATAAACATTGAATTGCTATTGGATGTCATTGTATTCATTCTATTGTAATTTTGGTTGTCACTAGACTGATTAAATCGATATACTTGGTCAATGTAATAATTATTAAAAGCTTCTGCAATGCGTTTTGGGTGTGTTATAACATTACCATTAAATGTTATTTGTTCAATGTTTTCTACAGGCTGCTTAGCTTTAGAATTATTAATAATTTTCCAAGTTGCTTTTGTCTTATTATTGGATGTATTTATATAATGGTCATTCTGTGCCCTTTGGGTCAAATTAATTATTTTTGCCAGTCGCTTGGAATAACATTTAAATAACATCTTACTATCAGGATCTGATGACAGTCTATATTTCCACAACATTTGTCTTTTTCGTCTACAGCAGAGTCTGATCCCTTTTGTAATCCATTTAGGCTTACAGGTATTAGTAATTATTACTTTCTTAATTGGAAAACACAGCCTGTAGAATAATGTAAACATAATAAGTAGCCGTCCTTTATACGAGGTGATAAATAGTGACCTGTATTCTGCGACCGACGTGCAATGTGCAAATCATCATTCCTGACTTTACATAACCTATTATATACTCACATTAGAGATTCAAGATTTATTTTGAAATCCCCAAGATATTTGGTTTCGATACATTGCTATAAATACATTACTGGTCACGCGCTAGTAAAAAATCAATCAGCCTTAAACCCCCAACAATAGACACACCCCAACTCATTAGAAGGGCGATAAAAAATTCAATATTCAATTCAACGGCAAGTAGTCCAATCTAAAGTTTCTTTGTTTACCGAGTGGGGTGTGCGATTTTTTTTCCCCAAAGTTCAACTCTTCACATCCCTTGTGATTGACGTGTTAACACGCCGTCCTTTGGTGCTGGTTTACATGTCGTTGGCACGTGCTAATGTTGCCAATGAATCGTCCTTTTCTGTACGAGTTTTGATAAGAAACGTCATTCTACGCGTAATTAAGCTAATTTGCTTTGCTATAGGCGCAGCTAGTATTGCGTCGACAAGAAATTCAAAAAAGTTCGCGTTAATTTTGGAACATTTTCTTTACAAAATTCGATGTTGCTTCAAGGGAACTTCCTATATTGAAACTTCCATAGGTTCTCGTGAATGTTTCCATTAACTTCTGAGAATATTATTATCGCTTTGAGAATGTTTTGCAAATTTGTACATTGCTGTTCAGCTCTTGTATTTCAAACATTACACTATTTTATATATTATATTTGATTAGTCACTTAACAAATTCATCCACGCATGGTATGTTGGAGGTGATTCTAATGCTACAAACTGGGTAGTGGGTATGCGGTATCTATACATATGTACTTGTTTGTAGCTACTGAAGGCACCTATGTAAATCCAAATTAAGATTCCTAGTGTACTCACATTTATACCTATCTTAACATTTATCTTGCATTCGCTTTCGTTATTACAACTTACTGCTACGAGCTTACGTACATCCAGTATGCATCAATAATATTACATAAATAAGTATTAGGTATAATATATCCTACATATAACAGTAAGTATTGACGACGACTTTTTTCAATACGTCAATTTTTTTCTATTGACTATGCAGGTACATTACATTTCTTCATCGAAGTACCGCTCAGCGTCTCAAGGGAAACGATTATCTTTTTATCTCAGCCAATTTATTCATTCAACCGACCCTTTCTTTCCTTATACTTTCCTCGCTCCGTCCGTATTGCCGTCTCAAGGGCACACTCGCCATGTAAACGTACTCTAAAGCATTGTTTCCACTTTTCAATGCATCTATTGTGACTGTGGAGAAGACGAGATGTTGTGGGGTACGAACTAATGGTGCATAGTGGATAGCGGGTGTGCAGTTTATGCATATGTACTTGGTTGTAGCTACTCAAGGCATCTTACTTAACACATATTTAGGATCCTAGTGTTATACATATAGTATGAATTATTAGCATTTATACTAATGTGTTTATGAATAAAATTTAAATGTTTTTGTGTGTTAACTACTCTACTATTAAGCGTAAATATTAATTAATGTAATTTTATATTATAGTTTTTTCTTGTTTCTCTTGATTTCACACATGTGTCAGCTTTGGTCACATACTCGTATATGTGGCTAAAAGCATCTTACTACATCATCATCATCTTAATCTTGCTAAGTACATGCTAAAACATAGAATAGACTGTTAGGTTCTTTGGGTATTCTCCGTTAACTAGTAACTTTCATAATACATTTAACTAATTACATATAATCCGATGGCGCGAGCCCACACAATCCCCGAATTTGAATGTAAATTTTTAATTCAATTTAAGTTATAAAGCTCTGTGATGAGAGAATACGAGCATAAAAGTATATCACTAGCGACTATATCACGCATAGATGACGTTAGTTAAGTTGAGAGAGAACTTGCAACGAATAGGAAATTGGCTCTGTGAGTAGGAGAACTCGCGACACTGTCTTTAAAAAAAAGAATATTTAGATAGAAAAACTATATTTTATTTTGACCCAAGCTGAACCGTAGAACTTCGTTCGCTTCGCTCGCTCGTTTGATAAATCAAAAAGTATTGTATGTTTTTATGATGCAACAGCAATTTTTCCATCTCTGATTGTATTTTGTAATTCGCTGCCTATTCCATCGTTTTATATTCCATCATTGTCAGGTTGAGCACCTTAATCTACAAGTCCTTAATAAAAAGTAAGCAAAATTAGCCCTGTGTTGCCTGTACAGCATGCATATTGACGATACGCCCGCCACTGATATTAACAATGCGCATACACACTCGTAATACCTATAAGGATAGGATACCTACATGTGCAAATAGATTTTTATTACCATTTCAATCAAAAAAATAATGTTTTTGCAGTGAATTCGATGTATTTTCAAGTACGTTTGTAGCGTAATTTGCAACGGGCTGTACAGAAGGTACATGTGACTCCTGAGAGTTTTGCAACATCTAACTCAGATTGTATAAGGAACATTAACATGGTTTCCACATTTTATTGTTCATACCGCAAAGTTTGATGCCCGGCAAATTAAAAAAGTTTAGCTCATTTCTGTAACTGCTTTATACTTTGCGAAACGTTTGCGTAAATTTTCTTTTTTTTCTGCTTTGGGTTTATTTATATTAAACGGAATGGAACTGGCTTACAAGTTTCCGACGACGACTAAAAATTATAATTCATTATCTACCAACAAACGGCGGAAATATTACAATCTATTGCTCGCAGATTCTCCTGTGTTCAACAAGAAAATGAAAGATGAAAACTTTTGAAATTGAATGAGTAGTTTCCGAGTTAAAATCTAAGGTATTTTGAAAGTAAAAGAGATAACTTAAGTAAATGCAATATTTTGCTGTTAAATATTTCAACCAAACAGTCCCTCCTGAAATTGTAGTTATTAATGTTGCTTATATTATTAAACTACATCTTATTCGATGAAAACATAATAATTTCATGAGGTAACGGAATAAAAAAAATATTTTGTGTTTTACTTCTTACCTTTTCTTACTAACACTCTTGCGTAATCACGATTGAAGTTATGATATAAAAATTAAACTTTAAACATCTTAGATGACCCTCTATATAATATATAGAGGTATACAATATTATTAGTTGCGGTTACTAAATACGTAACAAAATGCACATTTGAGTAACTAAGCAAAGTTCGCCGTATCTTAAATCTGTATACGTAACAGCTAAATAAGTCAAAGAAACCTAAGCATCGCAATGTCCCCTGCCTGCAATCCTAAGTTTAACACATGCACTGTTAAACCACAAGTCGCCAGGACACATAAACCGGAAAATAACTTGTCGCTGCACGCTATGAAAGTAATTCGTTGCACTTGCGAGGGATTCGTTACACCCTAGTCTATGTTTATGAACCCTTGTGTGTAAACCCTTCTGTGGCAGATTTAAACAAAATGGAACTCTGAGGGCTTTATAATTAAAAGCTACTTAACTACTTGAAAGAAGACCGTTATATTGTAGATATCCTACCAAGAATTGCACCCTCATTAAAGTTTTACATCTATGTTACATCATTTAAAACAATAAAGTTATGCAAACTACTTTCGAATAGTAAAGTAATTCACACCCGACATGTAAATAATTACCAGACATTTTTATGGAACATCACCATTGCGCCGTTACCAAACCATGTTACGCCAGTTTTATTACCTTTCATTACAGAAGCAGTGAATTTCCCTTAGAAGAGTTACTACATCTACAAACTGCGAAATTCCAAGAACTTCGTTTGCGAGCCTTTATTACCGTTTCCATCGTCTGTTCCACATTTCGTTTCATTTGCATTTCACTGTAAACGCTAACAAAGGCTACTCAAAGTTGTAATTATTCTATATGGGATGCTCTATACTGTTGTAAGCTAATGCATCGATAGCTCAACTACATCATCACAAGTCAAATAAATAAAATACCTACGGCCAACGTCCATTCCGAAGATGCACTGCAGCCAACGTCCATTCTGAAGATGCACTCTATTATGCTGGAAATAACTTATTAAATCGAATGGGCACACAAACTTACTGAGCGACAAACTTGCAAGCTGTAGGATAATTATTAGTATAGATTAGGGCAGTTGCCCCAGTTCTGGCCACTTTAAGACTGATTGTCTATTCAGACGTCCGTAATTTTGTGTCAATATGGACTATGACACTCTTTATGTTCTAGGTCATTGAGAATATATTACCTACTGCAGTCATACATATCTTTGCTATTAATATTCTGACATTCGTTTTTTTTATATACAATTAAATATCAGAAAAGAGCCCGCGAGCCACTTTTGGCCACTTTTTACCCATTTGTGGCCACACGTATGTGCCAGTTTTGGCCACATTAAAATTGACCAAAAAATGACATCAGTTACAATAAAACAGTTTTATTGACATATTTATTTGTAGGTAAGTTAAATTTTGAACATTGGAACTAATCTCAGCCATGATATATAATTTGTCTTTGGCTAGTTAGAATCTTAATCAATGTTAGGTAATAAGTAGTTTCTAGTGAAATCTTCTAGTAGGTATTTTGAACTAACTTAGGTAGAAAACTCTCAATACTTTTCAATTTCTAGTCTCTGCGTGAAAAACATTCAATTTTATACGATTTTTGGGACAGATACATACCATACCTGGGTTAGTATGTGTGCCAGTTATGGCCATGTACATGGCCACAAGAGGAGAAATCCCAAAATCAAGTCGCCAGTTTTGGCCACTAGGCATAACGCAATTTCTCGTATGCACGTCAAGAAAATAACCTTGAATATCCTTAGACAATACTTTTGACATGTTGTATATTAAACAATAAACTCAAAGACATATAGAAGGATTCCAAAACTGATGATGGATTACTTACCTTCCAACCTTATTGTTTTAATTAACAATTTAGCAATATACACGTGGCGCGACAAAACATTGCTCCTGTCAACTGAATGACAAGTAACACATGAAAGATGACAGCGTCATCTGTTTTGCTATAATTTACTCTTGTATCTACTATAAACCATAGACTTGTAAAGTTTTCTGTTCCTTAGTAAACTCAATTTAAAGTTGAAAATGGCCAAAACCGGGCCAGTGGCTCTGCCCTCTGCGCATCTGCCCTACTTGAGAAAATGCCTCGCGAATAACATTGGTACCAATAAACTTTACTATAAAAACTCTTACGTATAAAAATATGTCGTCCTTAAAAATGTGTTAATTAATAGGTAATTGTACGGTACGTAGTTAATATGCAAAGCACGCACATCCAATGACAATGTTAACAAAAAGCTCAACAGGTTTTGTCAACATCTTTATTAAAATGTTGCAACAAGCATTAATAAAACTGAAACAAACAATTCTATACCTATCGAGTCCTGTATCGGAATTAAGCTTTTATTTTTATTAGCATTTCTTATTGTATACCAGCTGCCGCTTGTATATTGCAAATAGATAAGTTTTTGCATCTTTTGCCTACGAAGCTGGTTTCGAATCCCGGTAAAGGCTAATATCTATGTGATGAACATTCAATATTTGTTTTTGAATCTTGGGTTTTTTATATGTATATAAGTATTTATATTTATTAAATATATTCTTGTCTAGTAACCATAACACAAGCATAGGCATACTATGCAAGTGTGATTAAAATATTTATTTATTTATTTGTCTTTAGTATTTCCTGGTTATTTAGTTACTTAACCAAGTATCCAATAGTCGTTATTTAGTTTACGAGCTGAAATATCTGTCCGATAAAGTTTTAATTTCAACATGAAATTGGGGACCCAGACTGGCAATTCAAGCTCTTAATTATTAATTAGCCCATTTTCGCGTGTCGTGACAGTCGTCATTATGTTGCTTGACTGAGAGAAACATGCATTTGCTCTGCTACAAATACTACAAAACGAACTTCATATGTATATGTTTATAAGAATATAAGAAAACCCGTGTCGTGTCAGTTAGAAAAGCAATTAAAATCACCTCTTTAGGTTAAACGTAAAAAAACCTTTAGACTACGATATGTGTCTTCTCATTTTTACGCAAATGCTGTCTCGACATTATTTCCAGAAATGGGGATCTACTTGGATTTTGGTATATTCACAACAATTAACATTCATTCCTCAAAAATGGCAACGCGTTTTCGATCTTGATTTTCAGGTATCTGCCTATTCATCTTTGGGTCCTCTGTGTGCTTGTTTACCTACTTTGCTTCCTAAAAGACTTACCTGTTATATTATTAAAATGCTTAGTTAAAATCATTTAGGACTCTTTAAGTAAGTCCATGTTTGAGAACATTACAACAGCCGCAAACAAAAATAATCTTCCACAAACGCACGGTTTACGTAATCGAATACACTCCGTTAACTTGAAAACTTGTTATTCTTATAACTTCTTCTTTAGAGCTTATATTCGCCGCGCTCAAGCGAAATACATAACAGTTGTTCCGCTCTTTGTTCTTAGAAAGCTGTTAAAAGACTTTTCGCAGCGTAGGTAAGCCTAATATTTTAAAATTGTTGTTGCATTAAGTACATTTTACAGACCGGTTAACGTTAAAATATGGTGCCACTGTCAAACTTCCCATTTGCCTTTGCACAAATTTTGATAAATAGCTAACTTGTGAAGTTTTAAATATCCTAACTTTAACTCGATTGTGTCGTTTAATAATTTATTGTTTGAGCAGGCTGAGGTAAAACAAGGAAAATGGGTGAAGACCTTATTGACCAGCTTAACGTTTTGACACTAAAATTTATCATACAATTCTCTATGGTAAATTTTAGTAGTGCCATAACGGAACTTTGTTATATTGGTCAATAATTTGGTCCTCACACTCACCCCTCAGCTTTAGACAAATTTTCAGTAAAGTCGCAGCAATTCCTTATTCAGTGATGTTCATTGTACTACCTACTATTATGTAATGTAAAATGCATTGGAGAGGTAATTTTCTACCTGCATTTTGTAGTAAACTGGCCCGTTGGCCTAACGAGTGGATTGAGACGGGCTGTACATACTCAATGTGCTCCGTTAGCCGATTGGAGACTAAAAAGGATGTATTGCCTATTAAGGCGTAATTCCATGAGAATTTATTTTTGCGTCCCTTTACCCTACTAAGCACTTTGTACACGGATCGCATTGAAAATAGGATGAGTAATCGTACGGATTAATTGAATCCACATATGATTATTCTGGTCACACGAATAATGCCTACATGTTTTAGTGTACTGTAACCTTAATTAGGTATTGTAATTTAGAATAGACTACTTAGAATAGAAAAACTGTATTCAATATCACACACAATTCAATATAATTTCATCATGAAAATCTAATTTCCTCTTAACCTGGCCCCGTATCATGGTCGGCCTTATCACGCGATAAGTGACAAGATAGCAGCGTTCGTCTCGTTCTATCGAACGGTGTCAACCAGTGACGGACGCTCTATCCTGTCACTTATCGCGTGATAAGGCCGACCATGATGCGGGGTCTGGTCTTGAGTGACTTGGGTTTACATGACTTGTTTAAATATAAACTCTTGCCACGGTAACGTGTGACACAATAGGTAAATCCGCGTTTAAATAAGCAATCCTCTGGTGTCAGCCAGCAGCGGCACAAGCTAGTACCGCCAGCAAAACGAAGATGCAAAACAGGTCGGGTTTTTGTGCAGATATCACGGAACGAGACAAACTCGGTGAGTATACATATTATACAGTATATGAAAGCAAGGAAAAAACCATCACGCAACACTTCCCTGAATTCAAGTAATGGATTATTGTAGAATAAATTGGAAATTACTCCACCTACAAGAGCGTAGCTCCTAAATTTAACGATGTGCTGGCAAGCGCTATTCACAATCCCACATGTAATTGTAATATAAGGCGAGGACATCAGGTATGTATATCTCAGATATCAGTAACGAAACACGCATTATTAATATTTAATCGACCGATTAAATTATGATACCAATTTGACTTCGGACACCAGCAGTATAAGTCGCAGCCAAAAATTATGCATGGTTTTAATTAGCTTAAGCCAATTCCTCTTCTTTGCATTTGAAGCCGCATTCCAATTCATTGATCTGTTCGAGCTCGACACTATATGAAGGGTCCACGGAAAGAACATGTCTAGTCACATTGACAACATTTCGAGATATTGCGGTTTTTAAGTTTAGAATGATTCAATTAACCATACGATCTTCGCGATTAGATACTTTTCAAGTGCATATAAGTGGATTTATATTAATATTTACAATTATAGCAGAAGGTGTAAGTAATAGTTCGTTCAGAGCTCTACATTTTGAGATTAAAATCTCATTTTTCGAAAAAAGTGACCAGAAATGGTTTTCCGTGGACCCTTCATATATGCTACAGCCTTGGAATTCGGCGGGACTGTAAACTTGTTAATTGAATGAAAAAAATCAGTAGTACACATGTACCAGCGCTGGCTGCAAAGCCACCATCATCCTGAGTTGGGCCCATTTCGTGGCCCTGCACAGATTTCCTTTTCCTTTTGTCGTGTATTAGTGTGTCGCGGATAAATGTTTGATTCTGATTCTGATTATGTAACTATTGTTAACCCAGGTTAAAACAGACATTCTAGGGCCTATTGTCTTTGGCTTCTAGTCTGGAATGGTAGAGAGACTGGCAAAATGGCTTAATCGTACCTATATAACTAGCTGCGAAACTGCGGGATGAAATATTGCATATCTCCATACTGAATGTCCATTCTACGTATATGTATTATGCTGGTGAAGTAAAAGAATTTTGGCAATCGTATGAATAGTTCCGGAGATTACACGCGAAATAAAAACTTTAAAGCTAGAATTTAATAGATTTATCTAATTTATTGCTTATATTAGCTTTGTCTAATATTTGCGAGTTAAATTTTGATTTTTTAGGGTTCCGTTGTCAACAAGGAACCCTTATCGTTTCACAATGTCCGTCTGTCTGTCCGTCTTCGGCTTAGGTCAGTTACTAATAGAAAACTGTGATTCGCCGACAAAACTGGAGATTAAAATCTTGAAAAAATTCCCTTCACCTAAAGTGCCATGGGATATTTTAAAATCAGGAGTTCATCTTTACCATTTAACCCCAAGACAACTACGGAAAGACGCGTTTGCGAGGTGGATAAGGATATGTAAATATACTCGTGAATTTTTACACCCGGATTAGCAAGAACCAACCTGAAGCTGTGCTGAGGGAATAAAACTAACCGAACATAACTTTACCGAACGATAGGTTGTATCCGACATGTATTGTTCCACAAGTATTATGGTTTTAAATAGATATACTGGCTCAAATTAGACTTTTAGTTAGACGAAGATTATTATCAAATGTTAGCATGTACTTAGTACAAATGCTAAGAACTTCGTGTACCTAATTACTGGATCCTAGCCTCCTCAACTTGGTACAGTGGAGTGACTAAAATAACACAGGGAGATACCCCGTATATTTAAAGTTCACCAACGAGAGCCAGAATATTTGTTTCCAAGCCGAATAGTAAATAGAAATTAACGTCCAAATTCGCAATAAGTACCTATATTCAATAGAGTAGACAATCATTGAAGCATTATCGTCAAAACAGAGAGTTGGCCACCTTGCGCTATCAAAATAATCCCCTGCCTCATATAAATGTAATTCCCATATGTGCACACATTGCAAAGCTCTTTTTAGAACAGTCAGCAACACAGACGTACCCTAGTTTGTATAGCATTAAGGTTCATAATGAGTGTTTATATTGTCGCTAATTGTATGGGGGATGCACATGACGGCGAGGGTAGCATTATTGCGGACCTCGTTGGTTAGTACAAGTGGCTGTTTGATTTCGGGGGTCTGGTGGCCGTGTGTTGTTAAAGGCTCAGGCCGTGTCGATAAACGGGACGCGACGGGAATCGACGCATAGTTAATAAATACTTCGGCAGTAATTAAAATACACTCGGCATGTTGAGGTAGGTTCAGGGATGAGGAATTTACGCATTTTTTGGTTTCTTATCTTTTGAAGACTCAAAGGACTCAAGAGGGTAGTCACCCTCGAAACATAATATTTTGTCTGCGATACCAATAATATAACCAAAACTTATACCAATAATTAACTTTACTATCAATTTGAAGTACCGATACTGTGTCCGTTCACAAAAACGAACACCATAGCAACCTAAGAACTTAAAGCAAAATATTTTATAAGCGCAGTATACATTTTTGTTAAATCTACCCGAGGAATCCGTGAGTATTTTGTTCAACCCTTGTTAGTTGTACGAGAACGTATGCAATGTTGCGAGATCACAAAGGAAAGGAATGTCTGTAGTATGCTGTGTGGCTCGCATTCCAGGAAGTTTTTATAGAATTTACCAGCAAAATGTGTATCAGGTTATACAATTACGGTGGAGAAAAAAAAACTAATAAGTAGGTACATTTAAAAAAAGGCGTAACGTTTATGAATTTATAAGTTTGTAGCCTCGGTGGTGTACTTGTTTAATCATTATGATGCGCCAGCAGCTAGTGTAATATAATAGTACATTACGTAACTAGGGCGGTGAATTCGTGAATGCCCCAGATCGCAGGTCTGAGGGCCATAAATATGGCATTACGAATTACCGCCCGTGTTGAGTACATAATGTTACGTTTTCATCTGGTCACAATGTGAGTTTTCCGGACGTGCAGTGTGCAGTAAAATTCACATTATGGCCCGGTGTGACGCAAATGTTGTTAATGTGTATATGAAACTAGATTTGACTGTCAGGTTTTCATTAAGATGTAATATAGTGTCATCATTAAAAACCAAAATGCATTTTAACATGTAATATCCTACATACCTATATATAACAGTATACTATAACAGTATATCTTCTTAATCATATTACTATAAGGATGTAGAAAATAAGTCCTAAATATAAATTTAATTTTCTCGCAGCTTTCCATGGTGCCATTTTCCGAAGAGCGATAAAAGTTCCTTTTAGAGAAAATTTGAGAATTTAGTAGTTATGCATGTGAGTGTATTATCTTCTGAGAGCAGAAGATAATATACACTGACGTGCATGACTATTCTTTATCCAATAAGCCTTTTTATCATCCTTTTATGGCTATTTCATTTTAACTAGTTGTTTTGGATGTTTTTTTATTTTTGTTTTGTAAAGATACTTGAAAATGGATCGTGAATAACTATACTATGTTTCAAATATGTTTACATACCTTAACCAACAATCCGGAACTTCAGAGCAAAACCTCCAATAAACACAATTAATACCGATTAGGTAAACATTAAAATAAAAACACTACACTAAAACCAAAATATAAGTCAACCATGGTGCTTTTTGAACGTTTAATTAAAAGGAAATCAGAAACAAATGCGACTGGTTTTACAAAAGAACGTTCAAGTTCATGGTAAAGTTCGTTCGTAATGAATGAGTGAATGATGAGCCGGGACGAGCGTACCCTCCGGACCGCGCGCGAAGTCTGCGGGTTGGCGGGAAACCGGGATGAACCAGAATCGGAAGGGTGAATGACTATTGTTTTATATGAATTTATTTATACCTATGTTTAAATGAGTGCATGTATGTATAATATATATAATGTCTTCCCCTATATTGCTATTCATTTGTGAATCATAAATGATCTTTTAAAAAGAACTACTTAATACATCTGTAAGGGTTGTGACTGTGTATTTTTCTAGGTGTCTAATGTAGGAGATACTCAATCTTCAAAGTTACTCACCTGATTACTTGCTGCCTATACTTTTTTTTAATATCTTAAGCGGTCCATCGGGATGGGTTATAACTTATAAGTAAATGTTTTAATTTTTTTTCAACACAATTGCTCGTAACGTACCTCTTATTGTGTCGCTTTTAGGCTCATAATCCTGGATATTAAAAACGCGTGTTTTATAACTTTACAACACTTGTGTGTTATGGTTATATCCCGATTAAGTCACGTTGGCACCTTGCAGCAAGATATATGCATGAACACGGTGCATTCTTAAATTAACCAGGTTGTACAGAATGTACAGCTTTTTTTTTAATTTTCGGCAAATGGATTCTTACTCGACTAAACAAATTAAATCCTTTTTGTTAATTAATTGACTATTTCTTTTTGTATATGATATGGAAACGTTTAATTTAGTAAAACTATTCACTTTTCATAACATTCTACATGAATTAAATACAGATAACATATTAAAATGAAAATATAATTTTATTTTGTATAGGCTGTTTAGAGATTTCTGTGCCCACACTGCGCAAACTTCACGAAAAAAACTGTTGGGTGCCAATATAGGTTATATTTTGATAGGTTATTTATTTCACGAATATTTGTAAAATTTGTTTATACGTGTTTGGTTATTATCAAAAATGTTGACTCGTGGTGACTAGAAAAGTGATAAATAGAATGGACGCCTCTGGAAATTCTTGGCGATGTGCAACTGTGAGTAAAAACCTGTTGTCATCGTAATGATTTGCTTAATGTAAAGTAAATAATTTGGCAGGCCTATAACATTTTCATCTTATGAAAATGATTTTTTCCTCGCAAAATGTGTTGAAAAACGTCGTATGATACGCGTGAGCTTTGATAATTACATCCTCGGCTTCTTTATCACGCTCACCTGCGGTTCGCGTGAACAATTTCGCCTCTGATGTAATTATCAACCTACCTCACTTGTATCACAATGTACTATTACTTCATACCTGGTCATAAAGTAGCAACGCTCACTGCGTGTGCTGAAAGTCTCACTTCCTGGCCTAGGAGAGATGTAAAATTGTGTACTCACTACGGGTGGTAATAAAAAAGCCACAGATCGCATATATATAAATTTTAAATACCTACGATATGAGAGATTATTTGTTCTACTGCCCTAGGTAAGTAATGAATGTTGTATTACGGAAACGGACACAGCGCGAGGCAAATTAAATATGACGTGCGTGACATAGAGTTATGTCGATATTGTGGATACGGAGCATTCTTTTTCTAAAATACATTTTTTAACGACTGATTTGTAAACAATTAAATTTTTTCAAGTCGTATCATATCAACACAGTACATTCAAAGGAGCCGAGGAGTACCTGCAAAAGAGCTTACTCGACTGTTCCTATAGGAGTCGAGAAGCTGCTTAGAGTGCTTACTTGGAACGCCGTTCTGAGAATGTTCCGTCCATTATTAACAATAATAAATACCAATAACCAACATGTTTTAATTTCTTAGCATATTTATAGATACCTACGTAAGTGAAGTCCCTAACTCGCACAGGGTCAGCGTGAGCCTTGAACCTCTCATCCATAACGGGAGGCCAGTGCCCAGCAGTGGGCTGATGATGATGGTCGAATCATTTGGGTCAGGAATCTTTAGCATCAGAAATAATAGCTAATTTTCTAACGGGTCAAATCAGCTTTTATAATTTGACTACAAATGCTAATTATGATGAAGTTTGTAACGAAAATTACATTAAAATTACGTCATTGTTTTCTAATAGTCATTCATGTTAATTGGTAGTGTTAAAGAATCTGTCTGCAATAAACTAATCAACTGTTGAATGTCAAATCGTGGCTAGACTAAAACAAAAGTAAGACATATCAAAGTTACTTTCTATACAAAATGGTATTCATTCCGGAGTAATAAAGAACGAATATTTTATAACACCAAATAACATTGTTACCTCGTGATGTTTTTTTTTATAATAAAAAGAATAAATAAATAAATAAATATTAGGAGACCGTGTGGGTACCCGTGTGGTGTTGGGTTAAAATTTCACCATCCCCTTTCTTCCCGTGGGTGTCGTAAAAGTCGACTAAGGGACCAGGGTTAAAGTGTGTTGTGGGCGATAGGCTAGCAACCTATTGCAATATCACATTTTGTCTATATTTTATACCTACATTTATGCTAAAAGTGGCGCTGGAACATACGTTTCATGTGCTCTGCCTACCCCTTTTGGGAATTAAGGCGTGAATGTATGTATGTATGTAAATATTAGGAGACAATCTTACAAAAATCTTGCTTGTACAATCCCTCTCTGTTTCCTAGGCAGGGTTATAAATGCATAACTAGCTGTAAATTTAAAATAAATGTTGGTTGTATGTGTCGTTTCCTGAAATTATTATATTAATAAAAGTGGCAACACCGCGGAGCCCTAATATTTTTGTTTTAATGGGCCTCTGCGCTGTTGGCCCCACGCATGCCCAGTATTAGTTATTTAAAAATGTAATGCCTTAGGATAGTTCCTGTAATGTTACATGTTTTCTTAATAAAATTGAATGTTTTCTTTAAAAAAATGCCTTCCAAAGTTCCGGGAACCCATGGTCCCGAGATATGGAAAATATTAACAATAATATTTATTTGCGACCATGTAACTAAGATAGAGGACCCGGAAGGGTGATCATGTAGGTACAATCAAGTGCAAAAATATGTAAAGATGTAATCCTCTCATAAATATGTACCGAAACCTTAATCCGCTGACATAAGAGCGATGAGACATATCTTATGAATAAGTTGTATACACCCATATTTTTACACTTGACTGTACAAGAAATTGATACAAACGCCATCTATACTGTTTGCTATAAACTAACTATTAGAACTCCGTCCCTGCTTACATTCTGAGTCACTGTGTCACACTGAGTTTTCGTGAACACCGCTAGATAGCGCGATTATACAATCTGAAAAAGTACTTATTACAGTTTCAGTCAAGGACATTTTACATCATTAGGGGTTACAAATATCTACTTTAAATTATAATAGGTCGATAGGTACGCTGTTTTGAGGTGCAGCCAAATGATTTTATTTTTATATTATAGTTCTGGTGTATTTTATGATAGTAACTCACCATTAAAACAGTTTCGTACCATATTTTTTTGTCTAGTATAATGTGGGTAAATCATTGATTTCGATTCAGATGATAGTTCCGTATGTTGACGGAAATACGTAGATAAAATCGATGAATTTACAACATTTAGCGTAATATAAGCACGATTATTAAGTAAGATATTAATTTAAAAATTGTGGCGAAATGAGTTAGTCAATTATTTATTTACTTACCTACACAATTGGCTCATTTCATTGACCTTAATTTACCTGTGTATTTCTATTTATTCTATATTTATAGCATAACGAGTTACAAAAGAGGGAAGCCTATAGAAAAATAACCCTCCCGATTCGTAGATATATTTTTACACTGACCATATCGACTGACACAATTGACAATATCGACCTGACGTCATTTAATTCCTCGATAAACTAATTTATTTTTGAACTATAGGTCCACTGGACTGTATCCGTAAACATTCACCGTTAAGAACGTCGCGCACGTTCTTATACGCGCATCAAATGTAAATTCGCTATCAAACCTATGTATGGCGTGACAAATTGGCCTCTTTTTTAAATTTTATGAAGATATTTTCTCCACTACGATTCACATTTTTTTTAATTCGTTTTAAATGCGAAAGTTGAGCCCCATTCTTCCGCGATCATGTCATAATGCTAAAGTCGTTTTTAATTTCCGCTATTTGAGACCCTGCTAGATTAACAGCATCATTATTGCAGTCAAATCTGTTTCCTTTACTTCTACTGCCTTCTTCTCTCAATTCGTCATACAACGTGTTAATAAAATAACGCAAAACCTGAAAACCGTTTGTTCAGAATCGAGAGTAGAATGTGAAAAAAAAACATTTGTATGGAGCAGGTCGCCCCAGCCGGCCAACGCTGAACAAACGGTTTTCAGGTTTTGCTTTATTTTATTAACACGGTGTATACGTTAATTATAAAGTTTGTTTTTTTTAATGTTTAGCAATGATTCTTTACAATTTTTTTTTTGGAAAGCGATGTGATACGTGAACGAAGAATCAATGGATTCGCTCGAATATTTAGGTTATAAACGCATGTGATAAAAAAGTCGGTATTAGGGGAATTAAAAAAAAATGTTGGAGAGACTATGTTGGCTTCCGTAAAACTGTTATAGTTCAGGTTTTGAGGGATACCGTTGAAATTGTAACAACTATTGAAAAACGTAGCTCAAGCGGCTTCAAATTCGGTGACATTGCCTTTTACAGGTCGACACACGTAAAAAGAGCGCTGGCGGCCATATAAAATGTATGGCCGCCAGGGTTCTTTTTACATGTGTCGACCTGTACTGCATGGCAAGAACAAAACTGCACGCAATATAGACTGCGACGCGTCTCTTTCTAATTAGTATACTTAGAAAGAGACTAGATCATTGTCGTAATTCGCAGTTGGTGAAGTGCGAGGTACTGTGAAAACTAAGAATTTTGTTTACGAAAATATTTTGTCTGCATAGTTTCGGCGTGGCGTACCTACCTGTAATTTTTCACGTATTATAAGTGTGCCCCGAATTGCATTGGAACAAGAATAGCACGAACCCCTTTCTTCTAGTATAAATTATAAGAGTCTACTGTGGGAATAGGGTTGAAGTATGTTGTGGGTGATGTTTTAGCAACCTGTGCAATGTCACATTGTTTCCATGTTTACCTAAATTGGCTAAAAGTAGTACTGAAAAAAATATTTCATGTTCTCTATAACTTTTAACAATACAGCTAACCACCAAAGCAAGCCCAACGTAAGGTTTTGATTGAATACAGTATACTGCAACTGCTTACTTCATTTGATCCATAATAAGTAGTGAAGCAAACTATACTAATGTAGGTGTGTATGTACATGAACGTATTTACGTACTTATAGCAACATTCGCTCTGTGTTCGCAAATCTTTGTTCAGACTTCATTAAGGTAAAAGCTTTATTTTCTTTCGTCGTCTTGTTCCGCTTAGCTAACTTTATTAATTAAAGACTGTGTAAATTTGATATTTACGTCAAGAATAATTGAAAGAGTATGTAATAATTATAAGTAGCCTGTTGTGCTATTTTAATAAAATAAAATAAAATGTGTTGGTAATAAAATCCATCTCTCTCATTTTTGCTTGTCCTTTTTGCATCCTAACTATATCCCTCGGAACCTGTGGTCCGCTGTCCTCCACTTCACACGGTTTTTGGCATCCTTTTTTGTCAAGAGCTGTCAAGCTTGGTACGCAAGTCATCCTTGGCAACGTCAATCTAGTAGGTAATAAAAGCAATAACCCGGTCTCATTTAATTAACTATTCTAGTCTTAATAAGTGCATAATACAATTTGCTCGCTAACCGAAATGTTTATGAATTTTGTTGTCGATAAAGCAGCCTTATCGGTAAACCCTCTCTCGCAGGAAACAGAAATATCTCGATCCACTGAAAACCCAAACAAACCTGATAAACAAAAGTAAATGTCTAAAGTAACTTTATTCGCCATTGCGGCAAGGGAAGCAACAAAAACATTGCACCGTTCTCCTTCGCGTAAGGTCTATTTTAGAATACGGTGTCGAGGACCGATACGCGCATGCCCGGCTTTATCTCGTGTATAGGCTCAGTTTGCACGCCGCAGCTCACAGCGCGGCCGCGCGCCGCCACCGACTCTCACAAACCAGTGCGTTCCTAACGAAATCGAAACGAACCCGTAGTGAGTGCATTCCATTTTCAAATCAAGATGAGGCGCAACGTGAAAATATTTTTCCTCGTCGGAACTGCCTGGATGTTTTTCCTTTTTTACTACATGCAGTCTGATGCTCCGCAATCTAAGGTAACTAAACATTGAGGCCTCGCGATGTATGGTCTGGTCTACGCCAACAATTGCATCAACAATTGAGAAAATAGTGGAAAATTTGGTATTGTTTATAAGGCATCAGCTGTGAGGTTAGAGCGTTTTGACCCCCGGCCGCAGTGCAGTGCGCATGACCCGACTTCCCACGCGAATGCGACGCGACGACTGCAAAGACAATTACATACCGGAGCATGAATTAGATTCTGATACAAAACTTGTCACAGAACTTACTAAACTTAATAATGTGCCACATAAAAATCTTTTTTTTTTTGATCCTATTAGAGTCACTACTAGTAACGTATCAAAAAAGATCCTAATAGATAACTTTTGACCAAACAAAAATAATCTTGATAATTACTAAGCACCTATGTCAAAAGCCTAATTAAATAATTCTAGGACGATACTAATAAAATTATAGGCGGTACTCTAAGTATACGCTGTGTTAATCGAGTCTTGTTAGACTAGACCATTTTAAACCTAAGTACATCAGAGTAAGCTAAGTGAAACTGACAATTTAGGTAGTGAGGAGAGGACATGTCGCCATTCATATGATTTATGAATCACCCATTGTTAACAAGGATTACTTAACTAATGAGTAAGTAGGAAAGTTACGTAAATTGGTACAAGGTAAATTGTTCGAAATTATGGAGACCTGAAAACTGGAATTTTCAAACCTAAAGTCTCAAATCCAAACCCAAATATGACCTACTAACAAACTCTTTTCAGGTCATTGAGTGGTTGAGGCAGTAGGTCGGTCGAAATGTTTTGAAAATTACCCAGTGATCTGATGTGAAAACGTGAAGCAAAGTAGTTCCACAGTTAGAAAAATATTGTAGTCACTTCAGGGGGAGTTTTAACGCTAATTACAGGTTATAATAGAGGTTGAACAGGTTATCATAAGACAAATACAACTATATAAGATTTTGTTACAAGACTAAATACGTTTGAGATAAAAAGAGGTTATACTTGGTCAAAAAACTGAATGCTTGTTCAATCCGTCCCATAATGCAACATCTTTTGGTTCAATATTTCGTAAGCTCTATTTACTACGATTCTAGAACGGCTTATTTAGTTTGTAATTCTACTAGCACTTGCTTTTAGTATTGCAGACGAAGTGCTCAAAAGGATCTCTACAAGTCTATTGTTAGGAGAACAAGAGTTTGTGCATCGTCTTTCGCACTTCGTTTACTTGCCTACTTCATGTCTCATGTCGTGCATTTCAATGCAATCTGTTACTTAACACCTTTTTTGTTTCTCGTAGCAGACTGCAGTCTAGACACCTAAGTGTAATTTATTCTGTTTGCAAAATTTTGGTTACTTAATCCTTCACCATCGTAAAAGTAATGGTTCGCTCTAGATTTTAATATTTCACTTTTATCGTTTATAACACTTTATGCCGTATAGCGTTCCTTTTAAATGCCACCCTACCATAAACATGGTGTATTTAAAGGATTCTAATTGTCCAGTAAATGACAAGTGTCCCGTATTATTTAACTGGCCAAGTTCCAGGGAATCTACTGAACATAGAGTCGCGTAACTGAAAACATTTTTTCCTTGCATGATGACTTCCATTATTTAATTTTAGAAATTTTGGCCTTCAGCGTGTAATGATTACGTTAAAACACAAAAAGCTCACTGTTTGGTTGATAGATGCAGTGAAAATATGAAGTCAATTTCATAATGATTTTGACAAAGAGTATTTTTTATTCATACCACACTCTCTCTTTTCACACGCAATCGTCCACTTCTACCACTCAATTCATTTTTTTACTTTGTTACTCTATATTGTCTATCACTGACCCAAATGTGTTTTGGTACAGATCATTTAGAGTCTTGATTCGTACATATATTTACGAGTATTTTCTTCGATTCCTATCCAAACTCAATGCATCAACTTATTCTGGAATAGACTTCCAAGTATAATAGCCCCCAGGCTTAACTTACAAGTCTCTAATACATGAGGTGGTAATTAAATCGTGATCTTGACCATTTCTTCAAAACTATTTTAAATCTGCATTTTCTATAAAAATAAATGTCCTCGAAGTCGAGAATTCTTTCCATTTTGGTACAAAATCGAATATTTAAATGACTTGATAAAAATTTTCAGTATAATTTATTTATTTATCGTATGGCAAATCAGAATTTAGAACCGTGAGTATAATGCACAACATACAATTAAATGCATACTGTGTAGCAGTGGCAGTATTTTTGATTGGCTTTATTAAGAACGAATCAAGCAATTAGAAAAATAGTATTCAGTAAATCCTAAGTTATTGAATTTCTTATGTATTTTTTGTAGAAGGTATCCAAAATACATAGAAAGAATTTACTAGCCCAATTTGGATCTTAACTACTGGCCTCTTTTTTTTCCTTTACGACATAGTTACTTTTATTCCTTTTTTAAAGTACTATTTGCAAGGATGACAATGTTAACAATCAAATCTTGATATACGTCTCATACAAATTGGTGATTATTACAAAAGTGAAAGACAAACAATCTTCCAGACGCTAAACAAATGAATTATAGGAATGGTTCAGAATGTATACAAATACAGTCATCTAGTCACTACGAATCGTAATCACAGAATAAGATAAAGTTTACAAACGACGTTTATGTTTAGTAAGTGGGCATTTCACAAATCGTTTCCTCCGCCGCTTCGGTGACGATAGAGGCTTTATTGATGAAGTCCCAATTTTGCTTTGGGCTTAAAACCACTAAATTTCATAATACCTTATTCACTAATACCCCTAATTTTAAAATTACCATGGGCTCTTAATACCTAAAATTTCATATTGTCTCATTCTTAAAATGAACGAAATTCATTATGACTTTGACCTAAAACGTCATATTCTCTTAATACCTAAAAATTTAAATCCACAATTCCTGCAAATGCCGAATGATTGAAATGACAAAATATTAAAATATCTAACTCAAACTAAAAACACCTAAATGGCAAAATGCCTAATTTTTTTTCACGAGTGGTTATTTGAGAGAATGATTTGAATATTGATGTTATGACTTTAGAATAGTTCCTGTTCAACGTGCCCCGCTCTACCCTACATGGACTGTACCTAGGTTACTACGGCGTTAAATAAAAATAAAGGAAGAAAAGAGGAACATTCTCCTTATGTAAAATTTACAATATCCGTGTAGTACAAATTTAGGCATTTTGAGGTTTGGTTGTTTTAAGCATATGTTGTTTTGCCATGAAAGTGTTTTGAGTTTAGGCATTATGAGACTAAGTTATTTCGAAATTCGAACATATTAAGATTCCGGTGTTTTAAAAAAAATAGGCATTCTGCAATTTAGGTAAATATTGAGACCAAGAAGTTTTGAGATCTGGAAATATTGATAAAGAGGTAAAATGATTTTGTAGTTATAAGCCCAAAGCCCAATTTTGTACATAATTTTTGGATATTTGGTAGCCGGCAAAATCAGCTATCATTGTCAAAAATGCTTTTTCACGTCACCGGATCGAAAAGGCTTGCTTTATCGCTCAAAATCTGCGCCCAAAAGTCCATTTTATCCGATAGCGTGGAAAGAGTTTTTGAATTTGGAACGTGACGGTCTATCGCGAGACCCAACTTTTTTCTATACAGCCAATAATATTTTTTATTAATTTGATAAAATAAAATTAATAATACTTATTCTCTCTTCATTAAGTAGGTAAGTACATACGAAATATTAACATTTAGACTGACTTAAAAGGATAAAATACCAATAAATAATTTTTCACCTCACCGGCTCGAAAAGGCTTGCTTTATCGCTCAAAATCTGCGCCCAAAAGTCCATTTTATCCGCTAACGTGGAAAGAGTTTTTGAATTTGGAACGTGACGGTCAATCTCGAGATCCAACTTTTTTCAATACAGAATGAGAGGTACGTTCAGAAACTGATGGTGTTATGCCAATAATTAATTGTTATTATTTTGATAAAATAAAATTAATAATACTTATTCTTTCTTAATTAAGTAGGTACATACGAAATATTAATATTTAGACTGATTTATAAGCTAATAGCTAAAAGCATAAGCGAATTAGAGCCTTAGTTTACCCGTGAGTATTACCCAACCATACCTTGACTTTTTTAGTGTAGGTGAGCGTGGGGTTATTTAAAGATGCAAAATTATATATGTTACATTTAATAATTAAAAAATGCTAGATCTTGATGAGATGTAAACAAACCTTAATTGAAAATGAGCATAAGGCCCAAATTACTACCATTACATTTACCTACAATTTTCCTCGCGGTGGTGAGGTGAAAAGTTGTGTGTTGCGCTCGGCAGCAAAAATGTTTGGCGTCTCGTGCCCTGAAAGCCTCGCTATGCTCAGGATTGTAATTTTACAATCCTTCGCTAGCTCGGCTTTCAATACAAGCACTTGCGCCAAACAACAACTTTGCAGCCTTGCATAACAAATAACTATTAAAATATCGTTTTATTTTTCAAAAAATTTCGCTTTTTCCAAATTTGGAACTCACCGTTTGAACAGTTAATTTAAGAAAAAACTCACATTTAATTTGGTTCTGTTCTAAAGCCACAGACAGTAAAACCAAAATAATGGTTGTTATTTATAGATTTTAGTGCAGAAGATATACATATATGAATTTTGATGCCTGCTAAGTTAGCGGAAAAAGTGAAATAAGCGTATTTGAGTCATAGCTTAAACCGTGATTACCCAACAATATTTTGACTTTTTTGTGTAGGTAAGCGTGAGGTTATTTAAAGATGCAAAAATATTTATGTTACGTATTTTAATAATTATAAAATGCTAGATCTTGATGAGATGTAAACAAACCTTTATTGAAAATGAGTATAAGGTCCAAATTACTTCCATTACATTTACTTACCTACAATTTTCCACGCGGTGGTGAGGTGAAAAGTTGTGTGTTGCGCTCGGCAGCAAAAATGTTTGGCGTCTCGTGCCTTGAAAGCCTCGCTATGCTCAGGATTGTACTTTTGAACCATTCGCTTCGCTCATGGTTCAATTTTACAATCCTTCGCTAGCTCGGCTTTCAATACAAGCACTTGCGCCAAACAACAACTTTGCAGCCTTGCATAACAAATAACTATTAAAATATCGTTTTACTTTTCAAAAAATTTCGCTTTTTCCAAATTTGGAACGCACCGTTTGAACAGTTAATTTAAGAAAAAACTCACATTTAATTTGGTTTTGTTCTAAAGCCACAGACAGTAAAACCAAAATAATGAAGGTTATTTATAGATTTTAGTGCAGAAGATATACATATATGAATTTTGATGCCTGCTAAGTTAGCGGAAAAAGTGAAATAAGCGTATTGGAGTCATAGTTTAAACCGTGATTACCCAACAATACTTTGACTTTTTTGTGTAGGTAAGCGTGAGGTTATTTAAAGATGCAATAGTTATTTGTTATGCAAGGCTGCAAAGTTGTTGTTTGGCGCAAGTGCTTAGTATTGTACAGGTTCAAAAGTACAATCCTGAGCAAAGCGAGGCTTTCAAGGCACGAGACGCCAAACAATTTTGCTGCCTAGCGAAACACACAATTTTTCACCTCACCACCGCGAGGAAAATTGTAGGTAAGTAAGTAAATGTAATGGAAGTAATTTGGACCTTATACTCATTTTCAATAAAGGTTTGTTTACATCTCATCAAGATTTAGCATTTCATGATTATTAAATGTAACATAAATATTTTTGCATCTTAAAATAACCTCACGCTTACCTACACTAAAAAATTCAAAGCATTGTTGGGTACTCAGGGTTTAAACTAAGGCTCAAATACGCTTGTTTCACTTTTTCCGCTAACTTAGCAGACATCAAAATTCATATATGTATATCTTCTGCACTAAAATCTATAAATAACCACCATTATTTTGGTTTTACTGCCTGTGGCTTTAGAACAAAACGAAATTAAATGTATATGAGTTTTTTCTTAAATTAACTTTTCAAACGGTGCGTTCCAAATTTGGAAAAAGCGAAATTTTTAGAAAAATAAAACGACATTTTAAAATTATTTATTCGTATTTTATCCTTATAAGTCAGTCTAAATGTAAATATTTCGTATGTACCTACTTAATTAAGAGGGAATAAGTATTATTCATTTTATTTTATCAAAATAATAACAATTTATTATTGGCATAACACCATCAGTTTCTGAACGCACCTCTCATTCTGTATAGAAAAAAGTTGGGTCTCGCGATAGATCGTCATGTTCCAAATTCAAAAACTCTTTCCACGCTAGCGGATAAAATGGACTTTTGGGCGCAGATTTTGAGCGATAAAGCAAGCCTTTTCGAGCCGGTGAGGTGAAAAAATATTTATGTTACGTATTTTAATAATTATAAAATGCTAGATCTTGATGAGATGTAAACAAACCTTTATTGAAAATGAGTATAAGGTCCAAATTACTTCCATTACATTTACTTACCTACAATTTTTCTCGCGGTGGTGAGGTGAAAATGCTTTTGTCAACGAGAGTTCGCGGTAAATTTTCTGAGAGTTTTCTAAGTACTTTTCTGACAGGTATTTTTTTACACTTTAAATCTATCTTCTGCGGCGGACGTTCTTGTTTCTTACCTTCTTCTTGTAATATATAAGTTTAACTTTAACTGGGTATTTACGTATACTTATACAGGAAAATAGGGAATCCAGGAAAAGAAAAACTAAATAAGACTTATTTAGGCGGTAGCCGGTAATAGACGATTTTATATAAATAAATAAACACATAGAAATCATCTAACACTTAGAGATACATAAGTATTCGCACTTTATCAAACAAATATTTTCCTTACCAACATTAGAACCGGTAATTTAGCACTACCAACTGGGCAAACAACCACGACCATTCAAAATTAATAGAATATTTTTTTTAGGTAAGCAATTTTTCTTTTAACTTGTACATATAGATTTACATTAACTTGCTGAATTAGATACATGATACCACAATTGTGAGCAGGCACATAAAACGCTGTAAATAACAAGATTTAAAGTACCTTCACGAGCCCCGTATTTCAATTTCACCCTCAGACCGCAGGGCAATTAAGTAAATTTTGAAGCGGATGTCCGCTACCTAGGATGGATTATGTTTGGTCCGCCTAATGTCAACAAGTTTTTTTTTTACAACCTGACTGCTTTTTTATATATATTATCGTCTATGGCACGGCGACGATTAAGATTAACAATCGATTTAGGCTGAAGCCAGAGCCAAAAAACTGGACAAACACGATAATCATTACCCTCCTTTTGCTGCAGTCGGGTAAGAACGTACCCAACCGTAGTTGGTAGCATGTCATTTTCAAAACTATTAAACTAGTTTTCCCTAGTTTTCTCAGAATCTCTTGCTAATTCAATCCTATAATACCATGGTTTTCCCGTGATGGGTAATAAAAGGCTTTCCAAGGCGGGATTTCTGAAAATCAGTGAGCCCTTGATTAATTAGAGATTAAAAAAAAAATACTTTCGCCCTTGATGCTTTTTTACCATCTGATATGCGTACGCCTTGGCTGAACCATACCTACCTTTAAAATGCAATGTTGATTGTGGTTTTCGAATATAGGCTCACCTTTATGGAACCCATGGCACTGATTATGGTGTTATATAGCCAAAATAAAAATAAAAGTGTTCAGTATAATCTGACCGCAAATATTGTGTTGGCCGCGTCGAAATATTACGCGCGCTCATACGTAACCAACCACCTTCACTTTCAGTCCATCTTCATTTTTACATCAGTGCTCTCGAATACTTCGGTATTTCTTGCTTTTAGAGTCCTGCACGTCTCTTTTACTTTGGACTAGCTTCTGCCCGCGACTCCGTCCACGTGGAACTCGTTTATATCGCAGCTCCATACAAACTTTTACCTCCCCATTTCACCCCCTTAGGGGATGATTTCGGGGATAGAAACTATCCTATGTCACTCTCCATCCCTTCAACTATCTCCACTTTAAAAATCACGTCAATTCGTCGCTCCGTTTTGCCGTGAAAGACGGACAAACAAACACACACACTTTCCTATTTATAATATTATTATGGATTATGGATTCAGTGTTATTGTAACGTTTAGTCACTTTTTAGCGTAGTCAAATAAATTATTATTAGAACCCAATGAAAAAATTGTAGGGGGGCTGTCAATGTGAGCAATTTATATGACAAACGCCGGAGAGGACCTACATAATTATAATTCTTAAAAATCTAAAGTTCCCTTGGGTTTGCCACCATGTCGTCGATGTGTTGGTTGTTGTGGTCGCCAGATAGTAAACGTACAAACTATATAAACGATTTCTCTGAAAAATAGGTAAATATTATGAAATTAAATGAAATGAAATATTTTATTAATAACAATGT
Organism: Epinotia demarniana; assembly: GCA_945867215.1. NCBI lineage: Eukaryota > Metazoa > Arthropoda > Insecta > Lepidoptera > Tortricidae > Epinotia > Epinotia demarniana. The sequence goes on along the minus strand of OX244260.1, from coordinate 13,406,444 downwards.
AACAATGTATGTGTGTATGTATGTTTTATGTAGTTTTTTTTATACAATTGTATTATTTTTGGCTTTACGGAATGTAAAAACGCGAAACATTTAAAAATACTCATTCCTACAATATCAGAAAAGGAACCCGAAGAAATATCTCGTAGTCCACTCTTATAAGTATGTAGTTAAGTGTTCTTCGGAGTTATTTTTACATAACGCCCGCATGTTATTTTATTATACGCCTTGTAACATTGCAAGCAGTGAAAACGAGTTTCAAATAGCGATTATTTTGACTGTTCCGCAATATGGCGCCGATAAAAAATACAATTGGATGATGTAATTACATACCTATATGTAAACATAGTGAAGTGTTAAGGTCTATTAAATTACACATAAATATATATCTCAACGTTTTTATGTCGATGCAGGCCCCTATTTGACGTAGTTTACAATTGTCCGCAGACTACGACAATTTTCCGTACATTTCTGAGTTCAGAAAATTGACAAAAATAATAGATATACATCCCACTACTGGGCACATGAGTCCTCTCATGGATGAGAGGAAACAGGCAGTTCGGATAGTCCGCACGCTGCCCTGTGTGGATTGGGGATTTCACATACACCTTTGAATTTCTTTGCAGATGTATGCCAGGTTTCCGCACTTTGTTTTTCCTTCACCGAAAAGCTGACGGTATATATCAAATAAAAACGAAGAAAACTCATTGGCACGAGCCTGGATTGGAACCCGCGACCGCCGTTTGACTACCGAATTCGTGAACCACTAGGATACCGTAGCTTCGGTTGTCTTACCTTCATTGTGCAGTTTCTGTGGCACATGTTCGTATACATGAGCTTAAGAGTAGGTACTTTATTTGCTTTGTATTTAAAGTCTGACAGTCGCGTGTCTGATTTCTTACGGATCTCTCATCAATATTTTAATTTTATTCGTTTTAGATGCCTTACTAGATTAGTATGGGGTATTTAAATGGTGTAAGTAGCTGACAAGAGATGAGGTAAGGTGCCAACTGACTCCGCGGTTTTTGCACCTCAACTGGTCGCTGTACCACTTTCATTTTCTATTGCCTAATGTCAGGTTCTGTATAATTACCGCCTAATGCCATGCTACATTTGTGGGTGCCATGCAAAAAATTACTATTACCGAACTGCACTGGCTGGTCAATGGTTATTCACTCCAGTTGGTTAATGATTTAAATCGTAGTCATTTCCTTTCCTCGATAAAATACAGGCCTTAAGATTAATAAAGGTCAACTTTTTCAAATTGCTTTAAGTTTTGAAATCCCCACTTAAATTAATTTAATATTTGAACGAGCAGAACTGTTCGTTTGATTATGGTTTATCTTTTGATGTTCAAAGGCTTGTTGAAATGCAATCTTAAGTCAATGTCATCAAAACTGTGACTGCGAATAACTTATCACGCTTTATGTGTGACACAACAATTAATGTCATACTCTAATGTATCCCCAGTTCATGTTCATATAAAAGTGCCTAACTTTAAAGTAAATAATAACATATTTCATTAATGTTATCTTTAACAGATCACGATAAGATCCGATTGTGGTCCAGTAAGTACAACCTAAGTCATTTGCATTCTCTCAGAAGAAATGTTCTATAGCGTTATCTTCTTGATAGTTATCTAATGTATAAAATATATAGGCATATTATATTAGGCATATATTTGCACTGACTTTTTACATATTCTACCACAAAAAAGCATAGACTGACAGTATTTACTGACACACTGGTTGATGATTGACTAGTCTAGAGACTAGACATTAGGTCCGCCTTTCGGAATCGCAGGTAAATTTTTGTGTGATATAAACTAAGATAAGTAGGTGTAATATGAGAATTAATCGTACACTTACTAATCTTACTATTAGGAATCTGTGTAAGTTCCTACCGAGGTTTTATTTATGATATGATATGATATGATTGATATGATTTATTTATCTCACAATATACAATCCCACTTAAAACTATTACACTTAATACATTTTAGGAATTTATATTGTGATTTTCAGTTATTTTACATTTCAAATTAAGTAAGTACCTTCCATTTTAAAACAATAACAAATGATTAAATTAAAATTATACTAACAAATATTTTAAACGTGATCATTAACATAGGTAATGTCATCAAGTTACAAAATTATATATCACCGTATGCGGGTCGTCTTTGATCTAGGAATAACTACCTAAACAATTTAAATGAGTATACAATTCTGATGTCAATAAAGATATAATTTAATATGAGTAATAAACCTAATTAGTGATGTCATAATACTCGTCTATTGAATATAAAGGGTTTTCCAATAAAAAGTTTCTTAGTCGTCTCTTAAATATCTCGTCACCAGTTTCATCTTTTAGTGCTTCGGGTAGGCGCTCGTAAAAAGTCGGACCAATGACACGTGGGTTTTTGCCTGCCAGTGCCATGCGACGTGGGACCGTTCTTAGGCACCCCGTTGAGCGAATCTTATTTTAGAAACTTCAACTTTCGTGAATGTCGACAAGTTACTTCTAACAAACATTAAAACTTCGTACAAATACAGTGAGTAGTGCGTCATAATACGGGATTCAATAAAGATTCCCCTGCATGAGTGTCTTTTTGCTTCTGTAGTATAAGAACTCGATTCGCATCTGTTGAATTGGCCCACATGAGTGCACCATATGACATTTTCGAATGAAACAGTGCAAAATAGACCGATTTTAATGAAGCTTTCGATATGAGGGGTTTCAACTTCCGCAACACGAAGACAGCACTACTCAGCCTATCACACAGTTTGTCAACATGGCACTTCCAGTTGAGGTTCGAGTCTAAAGTAAAGCCAATGAACCTACAGTCGCTGCATAGTGGCATAGGGACGTTGACTATACACGGTGGAAGTGCTACATGCCAACCTGAGAAAATCATTACATTTGATTTTGTTAAATTCAGCAACAAACCGTTAGTCGTGAACCAGTGTTGCAACTGTTTTAGCGAGGTAATGCTGTTTGTGTATAATGTGCTCTATCTAAGGCCCTTACGAATACAGCTTTAATGTGCCTTCCAAACCGCACATTCCTAATACAAACCTACCTAAGCACAAGTACCTATGTCACCTAGATACCTTCAAAGGCTTCTACGGTAATACTATTTTCGTGCACACTATTTGTGGGTACTACATTTTCGAAGTGAAATTTACAAACTTGCTAAACAATGTGACCAACAGTAGGTACGCAACTATATTTAACACCTTAGCTGCCATCTCTGTCACGTTCACGTGCGGGAAGTTAATATGTCAAATGACTATGTACATTACACATTATACCTTATTTATATTCAGCTGAGTGATTGATGTGAAAGGATTGTTCGTACCCAACTTATACTAACGAATTATGTGCAATTTACAATTTAGTATGTGTAATTAATATTCATAGATTGTTGGTAATAAAAAAATGATTTAAACACTTTAATTATCATCTCGATAGCCTTCACAAGCATTTTACGTAAGGCCGGTGCCATCTAAGATCGTCCTCGTGACGGCCATGAAACAACCTTTGCCACAACTAAAATGCCAGACCTCGAACTCGTGTATTGCACCCATCCATATCGATATCCATACTAATTTTATAAATATGAAAGTAACTCTTGTCTATCTGTCTGTTACCTTTTTACGTTTAAACTACTGAACCAATTGTTTTTAAATTGAACAGGTTGAAAGCTCTCGGGGATGAACATAAGCTGGTTTATTTTTAGCCGACTGCCTGAAAAGGAGGGTTATGTTTTTGGACTGTATGCATGAAGGTAATGAGGAATGTATGTACTTATGTATGTAAGTAGACAACAAAATTCTATTTCATGAACTACACTCCAAACGGTTTTTGTTGGAATTGGATTCGTTATAAGCGTGTGCTTGGTTTTTGACTAATCTTTAGTTGTTTGATATTGACGCCCACGCAGCCGGCACAAGGTTTTTTTATATGTGCTTGTTTTTAAAATCATTTCGTATACGAAGGAAGCCGGCTTTCTCGTTCGTGACCGGAATTATTAGGTCACTAATCATGCTGCGTCGAATCTAGGGCTTGGTTTGTGTGCTGCCCAAGACTTCCTGTGGCCGAATTTCTTGCGCGACTGATATCGCTAGCCCGACTACCAGTCATTATTAACACTCATAAACGTAGCATTCAAATTCCATTGATAAACTGCCACAACGAACTTGTTTATTAAGGGTCACTGTCCACGACGCGTCATTTGACGCACTGCAGTATCGAGTTATGAATGATCATATCGATTTCAAGATATCATCATCATCATCAATCTATGAAAACATGATTTAAACAGCGTCTATATTAGACTTACGTACGTGTGTGGCATGTAAGGCCGAAACGGGAGCGACAGCCACGACCGTATAGTTGGCAAGTAAACGTCCTGCCCGGAGATGTATGAACCAAGATATATTTTCATCACATGATATATTTTCATTACCTACCAATCAAGCACCATGTATGTATAGAAAATCATGTAGGTATATAATTAACGCCCATGAGTGGCATCACCGCATCGTGATGTATTTATGTTATAAGCAATCAATATAACAGCCATAGAGCAACTGTAAAGACAGCTGCTTCCGAGGAATTAAGAAAAGAGGTCTATCGCCAGTTACATTCCCAGACCGCCTTTGTAGTGCAATAGCGGCAATTCAGTGTGACGAGCAAAGATTGCGTGAAGTAATGAAAAGCAAAGATTGCGTCTTAATGAATTAATTATTGTTTACCTTCTTCCGGATTGCCGGGCCGGCAATTTCTTGCCACTGAGGCAGTGGGGCATTGAGCAATAGGACCATCAATTATAGATGATAACTAAAAATTATAGAACGCACTGGCCCAGTTACAAGAGGGAACACGTAACTATTAAACTCATGCAGTAGGTACTGACACAGTAGTTACAAAGACTTACGTTTCCAAATATGTAGACTCTCGTGCACATTGAATATGTAAATACATTATTTTATAGAGTCTGTCACACTCAAGTTTTTCAGAACAATGTTGGCTGGTAGTCAAATCAACAACGTCGTATAAAACGTCAAGTAGACTCTGTTAGAAGCAAGTGACGTCACCATTGTCTATGGTGGAAATCAAAGTTGAAGCGTGATATTTGACGAGTGTTTTCGTGATATTTGTATAATAACAATGCAAGTAGATTTTTTTTACTATTGTCACTACCGTATTCCAGAGATCGAGAGTAGATATAAAAGTAATGAGATCTCGTTTTTCAAAACACGGATCTTTTAACTAGTACGGGTATTTACCAAACTGAACTGTAGTATTGATAGATGGGGCACATAACCGCAGAGGATTTTAAATTCATAACATAATACATATTTGTAATCCGGACGAACATTTTGTATTTGTTTGTTACGAATAAATAATTTTCAAAAATAATAGTTAAAAAAAAAACATTTCATTTCATTACAAAGATAAAATAGTTGCATAATCTTATAATAAATATTCTAAGAAATACAATAATCTCAATGAGGTAATGGTGGGAGTAAAATGGTTCAGTGGGGTATTGATTAGAAATAGTTATTTGTGCAACAAGAGAGCAAAGTTTGTTTTTGCTGCGAGTGCTAATTTTGAGTCCTGAGGAAGCGAAAGATTCTAAAATTGAATCACGAGCGCAGCGAGTGATTCAAAGTTTGAATCTTGAGCGCAGCGAAGGACTCAAAAGCACGAGATGCAAATACTTTGCTCTCGAGTAACACATACAACTTTTCACCTCAGCAGTGAGAACACATTCACATCAAAAAATATATCATAGTATCACGTACCTATTCGTCTCACGATTATTCAGGAAGAGAACTTAATTAGGCGTTAGTTACTGCTTGCTTTAACTCCTCAGCGTCGGCCGCCTCGTTAAAATATTCAATACTAGAAAGGCGAGACAAGGCGCGAGAAACCGAAGGATATTTCAGTGAGTATCTAAGTATACGAGTGTCGCGTGACACTAACACATCAATAAAAACTAACCGTGTTATTGTTAAAATTCACAGATTTTACTTATATCTTCGAGATATTTATGAAATATTTATCATTATCACAAAGGGCACACATTAGCATATTACGTGTATCTCGCGTGCACACCAAAAACTATCCGTACTGTTGTTAAAAGACTGCCTCCGTCATGTCACTGACTTCACTATATTTCCTAGTTAGATAGAGAATTGATTTATCCTAGTATTTTTTATATTTAAAACCAATATCAATAATGACGAATAATATACAGACTAAAATCGCAAACAAATTAACAGCGCGCAACTTTTTAAAAGGGGCGGGGCCCCGCGCTTGCGTTCGGAAACTGCATCTGTGGTATACGTTCATAGAATTTAAATTGTTTAAACTAGAATTTTTAATTAGCTAGCATAATAAAATTCATGTTTTCCTATTTGTTATGAAAAACTGAGTTTATTCTGAGATCTTTTATCTAAATATTCTTCAATTTAAAATTACTTTGTATAATTATTTTGGTAATTTAAACGTTTTTATTTGATAGTTTTCGAACGTGTTAGTTGCCCGCTTTTCTGGGGGTCTACTTTGAAATTCGATGGTCGAACTATGGATCGACCTATGTCTGCCATTTTCTTTTTTCGTAATGGAATGAAATGAAAGGGACAGTGCTAATAAAGTTCAAATATTCTGAACTTGTAGGTAATAGACCCCATACGACGAAATGTCAGTGCTCCGCACCAAAATTAAAAAGCTACTTTGTCTCACGGAGTGAGCAAAATCGCATTTTGCACACTGTTTTCACGCAGCAAAATATGCTTGTTCGAGCTGCTGAGGTGAAAAGGTATTTACTGGTTGACTTGTATAGACTTTTATTTTTAAAAAAGGTTTCCTCAGTCACATACATTATATAAATAAATATTTAGGCACAATCTCATAGAAATCAACCTAGTCCCAAACTAAGCAACGCTTGTACTATGGGTACTAGACGACGATATCTGTTCTTATAAAGATAAATAAACCCTTATTTATATGTATATATATATAAATGAGGATTTACTTATTTCCATATCTATGACTGAAGAACAAATATTCTTGCTCCCGACAAAAATAAATGCCCTTACCAGTATTCGAACCCAGGACGTTCGGCTTCGTAGGCAGGGACCAACTAGGCCCAAACAGTCTTCACATAGTAAAACCCAAAAAAATATTAAAAAGCATTAAGGCTAAATAACAAAGGAAAGCATTTTCACAATGAAACTTAGTGTTTGTTTGTTCCTAATTTCAACCACAAGTGAAATTCAGACAATATGGAGCGCCAACTTAAGCCAGATAATGCACGGAGGAAGCTGGGCCTGATAAAGTGGCATTTAATTGTTTGTATAGCGATAAGCTTAAAACAGCCTTATCTTGCCGAGTTACAACACCGGAGTTAGTTCATTAACTGACAAGTAATAGATAACGCCACCAAATTTCTCTCCATTAAGTGATTTTGAAAAGTGTAAAATAAAATAATAAAACTCCTATACAGGTACAGCCGACGTCAAAGATATGTTCACACTTTTGCATCTTGTTTCTTGGTAATAAGGTGAAAAATGTATAGGTACATTTTTTTGATGTCGACTGGAAAAGAAAAAGAAGTATGTATGTCGTAATGTTATTCCCGTACCAGCTCGTGACGTCAGTGTCTGTGAACTACGTCATCAGGGTCTGTTGAGCTTCTCTAACGTTAAATGGAGTAATTTATCAGTTTGTTCGTATCTAACCATCTCCGTAAAAATAACAATGGACTGATCTATTTAAGGCACAAATACATTGTTGAAATAATTTGCCCTCGAGTGCCCGTAGCCCAACGCGGGCCGAGTGGGGTCAAACTGGCAGCAGCCTTACAGTGTTTTCATTCAAGCTAAAATTGGGTCAATGTACAGTAGAAAATATTTACGTCTACACAAACACACGTCAAACATATTTGAACACACTATCCTTATCAATACAGCAGAATAAGCCATGAATTTGGTTCTGCTCAGATGTAATTTTGACTATACAAGTTCTTAGCAAAAAAAGAGCTTGGCTGTACGATGTGATGACTAGTTGTACCATGTTCATACTTACATTCCAGTTTTCGAGATCCTCAGTCACTCTTACTCGAATATAAAAAGAATATTGTATGTTTAGAGTAAACATTAAGCACCCCTCAATAACCCCTAGTATTATATCGATCGTCGAAACACCCCACGGCTTTCATTCAAGCTGAACGCACTTTTAATATTGGTCTCATTTCTTTCCATACATCCATCTTTTACGCACTAGTATTCCTCAATTAAGTCCGGAAAATTTTAGAAAAGTTATGGTATAGCCACATGGACCACGTGGCTTATATCAATGACTATTGTCTACTGCCTACTGTGTGGTGAACATAGTAAGTAGTGTGGCTCTCCGTAACTAATGTATAACAACGTCCTTATTTGAAGTCTAATTCGTAATCAATACAGATCTTAGTGCCCCTACTTATTAGCGAGGGCTATTGAATACACTCCGTCAATGCGATTGCTGCCTCAAAAGTTTCCAATTATCCAAATCAAACATTTTCTATGAATGTATTTTGATGCGAAGGGATGAAATTTGAAGTAGGTATTAGGTTAGGTATGAAGGAGCAACTCTACTAGAGAGATATGCATCGGAACCCTGTATAGATAGGTTTCATAAAGGTACGTTTGACCTTATGCTAAAACTAACATGACATTACCTAATTCAATATTTTTCTGACGTACCGATAACGGACCGGGCTTTGAGTAAACCCAACGAACCTTAATAAATGGAACAAGCTAAACATATATCTATTTATTAGGTATAGATACTTAAATATATGTTCACACTTATTTAAGTTAAGTTTATAAATTACAAGCTGCCGCGTGGTCCGCTTGTGCACCACAAATAATGCAAATAATGCAAGTGGAACCGCAGGTTAAAATGTAGCCTGTGCCTATCCTGCGAGTCGACTCTATGCATTGGTGAAAGAAAGTTTCACAAATTACGCGTACCATACAAACTCACAAACATTACCAAGTTGCAACGTTAACTATAGATGTGAAGATTTCTATATCGAGGAAAAAAAGGTATATAAAAGTCTCAGGATTATGAAGAACCAACATTACCGTCTGTTATTTTATGAATGCCGATTTACGAGATACATTATGACCCCGAGGTCTCAGGTATTAAAAGTGTAAATGAGTTCTTTTAAAGTCACGTCTTCAATAATGACCGTAACAAAGTCTTCCATGAAAGGACTTTTTTGTCGATACACAACAGCCAATAATATAAAAGTCATTGCCTACAGTACAGTTTTTAACTGGAACTTGGATTTTACTTAGGTATTGAAATAAATATATAAACTTAAATGAAAATCGAAGTATGTATTTGAAACCGTATTTGCGAAACCGTAATTGAAGTTCACTTCAATCTCGTCGGAGTTTAAATTGAGAGCTAGGCTAAACTAGAATTACTTTTTACCTACTGCGACGACGTTTTTGCATAGCCAATTTGACAATGTGATATAACTTAATGTTAATAAATATATTAAGTACTTACTCGGTGTCCCGCTGTCAACCATTATTCATTACCCATCGTCATTGTCACGTAATATCGCATCGTCGGTTCTGTATTCTCTACATACATACTTGGATAATGAATGCAGTCATTGAATACCGCCGGTTCATAGGACCTGCATTCTGCAACAAGCCGCGAATCTATTTGTTTTAATTTACAGAACGGGGATACCCTAGAATGTAGCTTTTTATATATCTTAAAAGACAGACATTTTCATATTACCACACCTAGAATGGCTAGCAATAGATATTAGCCCAGATCACTGTGGAGATTGAATTGCGAATTACGACGTAGGAAGGAATCTGCTTTACTATTTATTTACTTGTTCTGAGACGAGTTTTGTTTTGGATTTGTTATTATTATATAACAGTTAATACAATGCAGTTAAATCAACAATTTAGCATGTAGATACCTAGCAATAATAGTTTAAATAAATTCGATTTCATTAATATCTAACTATCATTTCTTGTTTTAATACCTAGGAATACACCACAGTGTTTAAAAGTCAAAAGTGAAGCACAAATATTAACCGTCGAGTTACATTCTACAACGCAAACCACATACAAACAAAAAACATAAACTTGGCGAGCATACAAGACACGCCGTCGCCGTGTCGTTTATAAAGGAGGTACGCGAAACGACATCTCGTTTATAATAGGGTCGCGATTACACGCGGGCTTCCTAGACATCGCTTATGGAGATATCTTCGCCAGTCCCTGGACTGCACACTCACAGACTTACCTAGAACCTATAATTTACCAACCACTTGTAAGTATAGAGAAACCACTTTCTCTCACCAGGAACTTATCCACAGTTCGCATTTATATATAGTTTTAGAATAATTAGGTATTTGTGTGTAATAAACTAATTTTATATTTAGCGATGTTAGGTTACAATTGCAAGTTTTGTATTCAGACAGATACATCCGGTATAAAAGGATATAATTTAACATACTTCTAGTTTAACTGCGTGTCTTGCATTCGATAACTGTTAATGAACCGCGTAGTTACTCGTATGTAAATAAAAGGCATTGAAGTGCGTAGCATATATTATCAACTTACCAAGTTTAGGTATCAATATTCTAGGTTTTAACAATATTGTTGGTATCCGATATCTTGAAACACAAATATTAAACTTTTTAGTTTTAGTAACTAAGCTCTAAACAATATTTATGACATGACATAGTCTAAAGTAGAGATTATAACAGTATGTAGGTTACTAAACACCTATATCCACAAGCCAACCATTCAATACAAACTTGACCTGACCTTAAGTATTCAGTCTCATTCATATCACCACTCAAGCGTCATATATCAATGCAGTGCATAACGAATTCATTCATACGGCAGCAGATAGTGTTACAGATACGCTACCGCGGAATTTACCAGAGCGTGACAAACAAAAAGAAACCATGTGACGTAAGAGACATGGTTTGAATCTATTAATCCGTTCCGTTAGAATCTTAAAAACGAGACTGTGACAAACACTTCCGAATTGGGTAAATCGTTATGTAAATTATTTGTTTGTTTTACAACCTAATCAGTGGCAATGATTGGATTTTAATTTGCAGGAACACTGACAATGACACGCAACTTTTGCTTTTATCGCCGTTCGCCGTATAACGATATATTTTCTTGTTTCAGGTAAATAATGCGATCTGCTCAGTTACTTACTACTCTGTTAAGTTACTTAACAATCAGGTAACATGTTGCCACACACATATATTTACAAACCATTAGATGAGCGTGCGTTGCAAACTACATGTTGAATCATTGGCCTCTCTGTCAGGCTGCAGATGGGAATTAATCAATGGTAAGGTTTATAACTGTAAACGAATATATTTTTGACGACAACTCAATATTATGTCACCACCGAGATCTGATGATTGAGATGGAAGGTAGCCATAGCAACTCCTAAACTACACTATATAAACAAGTCGTTTTGGGGTTCATCGCTCCAACCCTCTCAGCAATTAGTTGACTGACGGCTGTGCAAAAAAAAACCGGCCAAATGCGAGTCGGACTCGCGCACGGGGAGTTCCGTACCATTATCTATAAAAACGGCAAAAAAGATATCTTCGAAGTTAACATGGGTGGACAAGTGTAAAACACGAAATCTGATATACACCCACAGCCTGAAGACAGCTAAAAACGGCAAAAAAAATAAGTTTGTTGTATGGGCCACCCTTTAACATTTATTTTATTTTGTTTTTAGTATTTGTTGTCATAGCGGCAACAGAAATACATCATCTGTGAAAATTTCAACTTTCTAGCTATTGCGGTTCTTGAGATACAGCCTGGTGACAGACAGACAGACGGACAGCGAAGTCTTAGTAATAGGGTCCCGTTTTTACCCTTTGGGCACGGAACCCTAAAAAGTATTGTCGACGATAAAAGTAAATCGCAAGTGTTTACTTCGCAAGTGTTTGTTTTAACATCGCAACGCATGAAGTGAATCGAATCACACTTTCTGCCCGATTATTGCTATCAATTAGTCGAGTCAGTCAATCTCGAAAGCGGTGTGGAAAGTGTGGAAAATGGCTTCGCGGGTCGTCGGAATCCATGGTCCAACCCTGCGAACTTTGATTTCACACTCGTTATGCGCAAGCAGCATAGTTACGTTACGTGACAACTTAGTTTACGTTACAGAGTGACATAAACTGTACTTAAATATAGGGCCTCAAAATGTGGCTGCTATTACATATTTAAATCTAATTTTATTTATATTAAGATAAGCGTCCCAATGCTCGACACTTGGCGCTGCTGGCTCGATGCTGTCAAGTATTGGTGGCACCTTGAGTTTTAATTCAGAAAGATATATATCAACTAATAGGCATTAACCTGTCAAACATTGGGACCTTTACCTTGATTAGGTGCACTCGTAACGACACATGTGATGCGTAACGCCTTGTAACAGCGTCGCCATTACGTCGAATGGAAGTGTTCTTTGTTTCTATATTTTGCGGTCCTGTCACTTGACCTACCAACATTTGTCCTAAATAATGCTTCGTTATTTCACTAGACCTAATTGCATTATTCTACGAAACAGTAAACATTTCTCATTTTCATTGATAAATAAAAGTCATTAAGTAAGTTACGTTAGTTTCGCGATAATTCTATACAATTTACTATACAAGAAAAAAATGCATTGTGTCTAATGAAACATTACATCAAATGAAGCATTTAGGGCTATAGTAGGTACTTAGCGAGAATCTCAAATCCTTTTCCTCAAAATACGACCTCAGGAGACCTACGCCAAAATGAATTCACTCATTTGTTGGCAATCGTGTTGAAAATGGGTGGTGGGATGTTCATTACGTGTTTCATTGAATCTGCAAGTCATATCAAATTTAATTTCAATTTAGAAATTGTTGTAGATCTATGTTACGATGTGAATGAATTATATCGAAGGTATAGAGTAATTTATACAACACATGATTGTTTAAAAAAAATATTCAATATTTTTATATGGGCATCGTACCTAGTGTTAAAAGCTTTGTTTAAAATATTTGCTGCACGCGCGATAAGATTGTTATTTTCTACTGCAAAAATAGAAACCTAAAGCTCAACAATGACAATGAATGCTAATAAACTACAAAGTCCTCACGAACTCCGTTATCTATTTCACACGTCGCCAACGTTGCCCTGGCATACATACTTAATTGGCAAACGTGCATGCACTGTGCAAAAATACGCTAATCCGGCAAATCACGCAAATCCGCTACTTTTAACGTAGTATAATGCCTTTAATCGACTCGTGCATTAATATTTTTTCAGGCGTCATTTGACAGTAGTAAGGGCTGAACTGTCAAGTCGTGATCTGCCGATTAAAATACACATTGCAAGTAGCACCATAGAATCTGAGTTCTTGACAGTCTCAATGGCACCATAGCAGTTTGTGTAGCAGACAAGGGCTGCATTCTAACTGCAAGTTGTGTGACATTTGCACACCAACTGCCCAGTCAGCGCAATTGCAGTTGGAATGCAATCCGTCTGTTTTGGCCCGAAGTAAGAGGTACAGGTCGAGTTTGAAAAGATTTTCTCCGTCAAATTACTAGTGACATTATGTTTTATTATGTGGTACTAAACATGGCAATAACTACCCAATGGCGTGTTGATGCTGTCTGGCTGTCCGTACCTACAAAACAAACCATATGCATGTTGGTGTTTTGTGCGACATCCACATTGGCACGAAATGTATGACGTGTATTAATTGTCCGACGAAACGTGGGGTACAGAATCACGATTCTTATTTTTATGTTCCTTTCGACCTTAAGTTTTAAAACTGTCCAAGGCGTGCTCGTGATCTTAATCTCTGTCATGATCGTTTACTTTCGCTTACGTATTGTTAAAATCTTTTCCCATCAAATGCCGCTGCTACCCAAGAGAGTAAGAGATAATTTTGTAGTGATGGCAGAAACTTGGAATTAAAAGCTTGAAACTTGAATATCTCGATTTTTTTTTAACTACTTATTTATAGTATGCAGTTTCTCATTTATTTGAGTGTTACTCGATCGAATGAGCATATGAAGATTAATAATACTACTTTTAAAATTCATTTAAATCATGAAAATGCATACACACTAAACTTAACTGAAATTTTCCTGAAAACTTGAATCTAACTGTAATCAAAGTGAATCAAGTCTGGATGCCTAAGTCGGTCCAATGTAACGTGAAAGGCGTCGACAATGAACGCAATGTCGTTAGTGAAAATATCGCAAATCTATGGGAAAGGGGCCACACCAGAGACAACAAAAACCACTTTTGCATTGTTCTATTGCAGAATGGCATTCAGCCGTGTGACATTGATGTTGGAATTTAGTTTTTGTGAAGTCGTTCATAAACTGTTATTGAAAGTATATTCAAATGGAATAATTTCTATTTTCTTGTTTACAATTTGATTGTTATTATAATGGCGCATTTGTTTCAGTATTTTATTTTTGTTTTGTTTTATTGACTTCTGGCCGAGTGTCTGGTGTAGTGTTTCGACGGTTCCGGGGCAATCTGCCGAATCCTACGTGTAGGATTCGGCAGATTGCCCCGGAACCGTGTGGGTCCGGTGTACCGGAGACGACGATGCATCGGGGCCACGCCGTTTCGTCGCCTAAATAGTATTTTTTGTTGTTTTGGTTTCGTGACGCATTGGTTATTACTGTAATGTCACGTAAATGTATTTGTCAATAAATAAATGAATAAATAAATAAATAAATAAATAAATAAATTGTCCTTGGTACTGAATGAAATCTCGCGAGATTTCAGACCTAACCGGGATCTCCGGCGATTTCGGGAATAACGAGAGCTCGCGAGATGGATTGTTTTTCACAGAAAAGTAATGACTATATCAATATTGGAAATATGAGTAAATATAAGAACTGCGTTTAGTTGTATATATCCGTTCAGGTGAAACTTTTGTCGTGCTCGCAATCTCTCGAGATTTCGAACGATAATTGTAAAATATGACTCTTTTCTAAGCAAAATATGGACGAATCTCGCGGGCTTGAGATTGCATTCCCTTCTCCCTGCTGAATAATGAATAATTTTAACAATATTATTTTAATCATAATATTCATAATAATGTGGAATTAATTAAAATAAAAAAAATATTTGATATTGGCGGACAATCTTACAAAAATTGACCTACGCCCAAACTAACAAAGCTTGTACTATGGGGATTAGACGACGATAAACATACTTATATACATAAATAAATAACGAAATACATAGATAACATACATGACTCGGGAGCAAATATTCGTGACATACGGTACAAACTCACAATAAAGACGTACGAAGTCATTAGCAGAAGTAGCTGCCTACGCAAAATATCACGCTCAATATGATCTAGACAGTCCTTATCCTGTTCACATTAGAGTCGTGTGACATTAGACATTTGAGGCACACAACGGTTTTAAACATACAAGAAGATATTTGAAAAAGCACTTTTGTTGTGTGTCTTGCCTCTTATGATTTTTCTTTCAATCTCACAAAAACTTGAACTTTAGTTTAACAAAAACGTTCCACCAAACGGAGGACAGTTTGTTAGCGGCGCTCGAGCGTTCTCGAAATGAGCCTTACATTTAAGCAAAGATTTCTCAATAATCTTTATTTTAGGTAATTACTTAGTATACCAGGCCAGTGGTTAGGTTCTTTTTAGGTTTAGTCGTTTTTTTACAAAGTATTGAAATTAAAGTAACAAAATCTCACAAAAATGTTTGTGAGAAGAGTTGCTCTGCTGTTTCGCATCATTCAATCACTAAAAAAATGCATTTGGAACAACCAAAATCCTCGCTGAATTGCAATGCTGATGCGTTGCGCGAGAATCGTTGCATCCATAGATCAATTAAGTCAATTCGATTCTGTCTCGAAACATCGATTTTGTAAATAATTTATTGAATCAGGCGTTACTTTGCGGAAGTCCATGATATATTAGGAGAACAATATTTCTTTGCTATTCCGCTAAAAAACGTGCTGGTCTATTAGTGAAGATAAGATGCAACTATTTGCGTAAAAACATGCAAAAAATTACAGCAAACCACCACCAATAATGACAAAAACCTCGACACGTGTTTCGCCTCTCTACGAGGCATCATCAGGAGCTGCTGGCAGGAGATGTTGCTTGCGCCACTGAGCAAATGCACAGCAAATGCAGTGGACGTGGCGCAAGCAACATCTCCTGCCAGCAGCTCCTGATGATGCCTCGTAGAGAGGCGAAACACGTGTCGAGGTTTTTGTCATTATTGGTGGTGGTTTGCTGTAATTTTTTGCATGTTTTTACGCAAATAGTTGCATCTTATCTTCACTAATAGACCAGCACGTTTTTTAGCGGAATAGCAAAGAAATATTGTTCTCCTAATACATCGATTTTGTCCCTAAAGTGGTTAGGCAATAAAACCAAAACGGTCTAATAGCCGATGAGCGCTAAATTCAACATGCTTAATTGCATTTACCTAAAAAGGTAGGATTCTTCTTGAACGTTTGGAGAGTGCCCAGCTAGTTTTTTTCTTTACATCTATCCTTAGAGCATACATAACTGGAGTAGCCTTATATTCGTATTTGAGTACAAAAAAGTCTGCCGAATTTTGCGGGGGGTGAAGAAATAACACATGCAAAAAATTACTCACTAATGCAAAAAACGATCTGTTTACTTACACACGCACACATTTGACATTGAAAAGGAAAACACATTCTCATTTTGATGCACACAAACATATCACACATGGAAAGACTTAGGGTGGGTTGCACCAAACCGTCTGTAATCGTAAGCGGTGTTCGTTAAAATCTGAATGTATGGAACGTTTAACAGGTTTCTATGGACTGACAGCTGTCAGCGCCATATTTAACGTTGATCGGTCTGTAATCGTAAGTCGGTGCAACCCCCGCTTAGTGAAAACACGGTTTAAGAATACGTAACTGCCAATGTGATCGGCTAAACCTATAGGGCGAGGTTTGATTCGATAACTAATTTCGGTAATTCTATCGATATTTACACAAACGTATACAACTGTCCGCTCCGTCAAAATAAATTTCACATAAAAATAAAGTAGGCACGGCAAAATCTATTAATTTTCGCCTTTTACTTGGCTGAATTCGGTACTGAGACACATCAAAATGTCTCGAACATATGGAACTTGTATGACCAGGCACCCAATTTGCTTGCCATGTTCCATGTTTTGTTTAAATTCTGTGTCTCGGAAAACTGCCAAGTATACATTTCAAATAAATTGTGTTCGCTCGGCAATTTCATATCATACTTTTATCGATCTAAAGAATCGATTGTGAAACTGTCTTTGTACAATTTTTTGCACAATGTGCAAGGTTTTCAACAGAGGGGTAAGTTATTGAAAGGGTACTCCAGTTATGTATGCCTAAGCATCTATCAGAAAAACTATTAGTTCCGTGTTGCCTATTGTTGTAAGACTTTTTTAGATTTTTGTTCCACTACAGTTCACCTTGTGTTGATCTTTTTTCAAAAATGTTTCCTCTCCATTGACGGTCTGGAATTTGGCTCCACTATTGAATACAAGGCTAAAACTGGTGCCAAAAAAGTTGGTGACCTATTTAATACTCTACTCTAGAGCAAGCAGAAATTTCACCCTTACGTGCTCAATAAATACATACAGTATAGGATCATATTTAAAGTAATCCAACTGGGGAAGTACCTCACACCGTACAGATGGCCTCAGCCATAATAACACCATTACTTGTTCTGTATGTAAATGTACGTAGTATTGCTCCGTGTTGTTGTTGCACCACAACCAATTCTCAAATCAATAAATGCTTGCCTCGCCTATAGGTGTCTATGAGCAACGGTGTCCACTTCCCATCTGACAGTATGCTTGTAAACAACTGTCGTAGTAATAAGAAATTGTATTTGCTTCCAGACAGGTGTCTGTAATATGTATACAGGTGTATACATACTCTCGAAGAGGTTAAATGGAATTCGTTCACGTATAAATATCGTTAGTCCCTGATAAATTGTATAGTCATAGATTTATTTATTGCATATTTGTGATATATATGCGTATGTATATACAGGGTGACTCCTAAGTCGTGAACCCAAATTATGGTTTCTAACGCAGCATTTCAAGGCGAATTCAGTGCAATAAATAAATAATAAATAATAAATAAATAAATATAAGGGGACAATCTTACACAAATCGATTAGTCCCATAGTAAGCTCAGTAAGGCTTGTGTTATGGGTACTAGACGACGATGTACATAATAGACGTAAATACTTAAATACATAGAAACTATCCATGACTCAGAAACAAATATTCATGCTCATCACACAAATTTTTGCCCTTACCGGGATTCGAACCCAGGACCTCTTGCTTCGTAGGCAGGCCACTACCAACTAGGCTAAGGCGGTCGTCAAAAACAATCAATCAATAGTCCAAATCAATCAATAGTTCCAAAAGCTAACAATTAAACTTTGTTGAAGTAAAACTTAATTTCTTAACGCATTAATCATTACCTACCAATCGTATGGTCAATCCTATTCTATTCAATTTTCAGAGCAATTCAACAATTATTGGAATATTACACTTAATACGCCCGCGTAGTAAGTGTAATATTCCAATAATTGTTGAATTGCTACGCCGGCAACGGCCTACTCCTACTAACTTCCCCTATGAATAACCCTTCGTCAAAACCCATTATGGTAAAATTATTTTTTATGTCCTATTATTTTTATGCCCGTGTGATGTCGGGTTAGAATTTCACCACCCCCTTTCTTCCCGTAGGTGCCGTAAAAGTCGACTAAGGGAGCAGGGTTGAAGTGTATTGTAGGTGATGGGCTAACAACCTATGCAATATCACATTTTGTGGATCTTTTATACCCACATTTATGCTAAAAGTGGCGCTAGAACATAAAGTTCATGTGCTCTGCCTACCCCTTTTGGGAATAAAGGCGTGAATGTATGTATGTATGTACCTATTTTTGTTATTAAATTTACAATCATGATTAAATGAGAATCTGTCCTCTGGAATAAAAGCTAGTTTATGTTCATGATAATATTGAAATACTAAAATATCTCCACGAATTTCAAGTCAATTTTGTGGCCTGGACATTGCTATAGGCTTGTTTCCTAAGATTTTTGTTTCGATGCCATTCGAACCAGTATTTGAAGGGGAACAACAGTTTGTATGGGAGCAACTACAATTATAAAAAACATAAATACTAAAAAAAAAAAAAAATTGCGGCAGCCAAAGTGCTTAACTTATAAAAAGTAAGCAGATCTTCGTGCAGCACCTTGAATGTACTTATTACGTATGCAGGCAGTTTCCCAATGTCTCCTACCCTCCCGTCCCGCCGCGCCGCCCGCACTCGCCTACGTACAACCGATTGATGACGATCGAGATGGCCCCAAATACAAACTTTAAAACCTATAACCTATAACGCGGGTCTCGTTCCATACCTCAAAAAGCAAAAATAGAACCCTTATTTATAGGATCACGTGTGGCTGTCTGTCAGTCCGTCTGTTACAAACGATTTGCTACGAAAAAACTGGGCCGATTGAATTGCAATTTGGCACAAATACTTTCATGAATTTTCATGTCCACAACATTATATTTCAAAATCTATGCAATTTTCGTAATTAACGTCCCAAAAACCATAATACAACGCCCATATTGATATATAGACGCCACGTTGGAATGTAAAATAGTTGATGTTTTCGTTCCCGTTGTTTCATTCCCGTCTTATCCCTTGCCTACGTCATAAAAGGAAGATTTGGTGTAAATTTCAAGTTTCTAGACGCAGTAGTTTTGAAAACAAACTTTGCACCCCTATTTAACCCCCATAGGGGTGGAATTTTGTAAAACGCTGAAAACGCCTTTTTTGTATCTTAATAAGTAATCTTCCTACAAAGTTTCAAGTCTCTAGTTCAAAAAATAATGCTTCCGCCATACAAACTTTGGACCCCCGTTTTACCCCTTTAGGGGGTGAGTTTTGAAAAATCCTTTCTTAGTGCTCACCTTACAAGGAACCTACGTGCCAAATTTGGAATCTCTAGAACCAGCAGTTTGGGCTGTGCATTGATATGTGAGTCAGTCAGTCAGTCAGTCAGTTTCTTCTTTTATATATTTAGATTACAGAACACATTTAAAGATTTTTGTAAAGTTTTACGTAAGTACGAGTGCTGTAACTAAATGTTAAGTGTAAGAAAAAATATTTGGGTTCACCACTTAGGAGTCACCCTGTATGGTAGCATTTGTGCAATGAATATTAACATTAATTAATATGTTTGTATTTTTCTTAGATTTCCTACCTTCCACTCAAATTCTCATAGGTTAGCTGTAATAGATCCCTTATAGATAAGTTTGCCTTCGTACCTTAATCTTAGACATCAAGTTTATGTTTTAACCTGTTTTGTTTACAATAACGTGCTTACTGACATACATACATAAGATTAGCAAAGTACCTAATGATTGTTGTATTTATTGCTTCGTATGCGTTGTCTTTTTATTTATTTAAAAATAATTAATGAAATCGAAACTAAAAAAGATATAAGGAGCGAGACAAACAAAACTTGATAAATTAAGCTTCTTTGGAGCGAAGCATTTGTATGAACAAAAATTTACATCTTCCGAACGGGCCGAGGTACGAACTTGATTAATTAAGCCCAAAATACTTCCAAAGTTACGCGCTATCACGTTATTGTGCAACTTGATGGATGGATACGTAATTTAGGCGAAAGTGATCTAGTTATTCAAATGAAGTAAGGAAAAAAAGCGTGGAATAAGCTTTTTTAATTCATTTCAGATCCTTGAAAACGTTGTTAGAAAGTCCCTAAGTACTATAGGATATTGTTTTTTTTAAACCTTTGACACTAAAAGTGAATTTTACTTAGCGGTTTCCCGACGGAACAACATTTTTTTTCTTTTTAGTGGTTTTATGTTCATTGTTTTCTTAATTTGTACCTTATCAAGTCAGTAGGTGCATTTTGAGCATTACGTTAACTTGTATTTTGATTCCTGCATTATATAACTACTTAGCGTTCTGAAACCATTGCGTCTCTTTACAGTAGAATATTTGAAGCGTTATTATTAGACAATTATGCAAGGATCGTTTTACAGACAGAACGTGACAGATAAAGCGTATTTTTTATACGATTACGTATGGGAGCTCGTCGGATGCGGGTGGCGTAGAACCGGTCATTATGGCGCTCTTTGGGGGAGGCCTATGACTAGCATTGTCTTTCGGCTTATATCATAATGATGCAAAGAAATTGTTTAGTAATGTTAGTAATTACTATCTTCAATGTCGATTGTTTATCTGGCTACACATACACAACCAGATCTACCGAAAGAAAAGTGACTCATAAAATATTATGATTTAACCGTGTAGAAAGCTATTATCGGACACATTGTAAGTACTCTAAACAGTGAAAGCCTGCATGGAGGACAAACGTAAAAAAATACTTTCTTACTTCACCTACAATTGAGTAATCATATGAACTAGCACCTCCTTTTATGGCAAAAAAAAATGACATACTATAGGTACCTATGTACCTACAAAAAATGTGCACAACCTTCGTCGTTCTCAATCCACATTGTTTGTATGTAAATATAAGCAATACTCGCATTGTGGCCAGGTGAAGACGTAAAATTTTGTACTCAACACGGGCGGTAATTCGTAAAGCCCCAGAGCGCATATTTATGGCCCTCAACTTCGGTTCGGGCCACAAACACCTGCGATCTGGGGCATTCACGAATTCACCGCCCTAGTTACGTAATGTACTATTAGGTAGTTACAAGTCTAGCAATACGCTGTGTCTGCTACATAAAACCTCCACTAACCCACCTTGGCCGTCTAGTGGGAAAATAAAGGCAGACAATGCCAAAGTGTTTAAACATAACTTTTAATTGACCATCTTGCACGAACGTGTAACTTTCGCCGGATAAAGTAATAAAATAACACTTTATGTATCATTTCACATATGCTATCGCTACTTTTAGTGCCCTTTGCGAAATTAGAGTTATTGATGTAATCAAACTAGATACCAAAGAGACTATATAATTTTTGTATCATATGATGTGAAAGCTGGCTACAGATTTTGGTACAAAATGTCTTAAGGTCCAGATTAGAGCTCCTTCATTGTAGTAGTACTTAGCAAAAAGTGTCCTGCTCTGATGCGACTCAACACACTAGAGGGCAAGGAATGCATATTAATAAATCCTAGTTACAACTTTATTCATTACATAAATTAATAAACATATGTGTGCTGCATCTAGTTGACCTTAATTATTAACAAATTCACGTCACGCGGCATTGTGTTGAACGTTAAATTTAATTTAGCCGACGGTTAGCGACGATTTAAATTTCAATTCAAACCACCTCTAAATCGTGGACAGAATGCAATTACATCATTAATTGTCTGTTTCATTTACAAAACCTTCGTTTTACAGCCAATTGTTATAACACTGGATTTTGCTACTGTTTTGTACACAATGATAATTCATATTACAGAATATTTCATTGAGAAGTTTTACTTAGGTATAAGTACTAAGATATCAATGCATAATTCCAAGTTAGTATAATATTTTTTTATACTCCTAACAAAATTTATCAATCACAAATTTATAACCCGACTAGAAGTAATAGCTCGTAAAATGATTCATAGCCGGTCACCTCTTTTGTAATAACATATATTATATTATTGTCACATCAACATAAGATAAAGTAGTATAGAAGCAAAATTTTACAGTTACTTTAGAAGATGTACCAATTTGGTTTGGTGGGCCTAATAAAATAACACATAATTTATTTTTCTCAAACATGCTCTGAAATGTATGTGTTAATATCACGAAATGAAGACAAGAAGTTTCTTGTTTATGGCTCCCTACATTACTACTTGGCCTCAGGCCAAGAAGTAATGTATGAAAACCCTAACTAAAAACATTATTGTCCGCTACTCTAACTTTTTAAATTTGCTTACTAATATTAAAGTGACAAAGGAAAAATTACATACCGCCAACCACCACTAGACTCTGTAAGCAGACTTGCGACATAAAAAAAAATCTATGGTACTACACTTAGTGCGGTTAAACATGGTTCTTGAACGGCTTGTTGAAATGTCATGTTTAAAAAATTAAAAAGGCGGCAAATTACACAATTGTTTTCTGAACTTTCGTTCCGATTGTAATTTCAACAAACTAGTATTTAATTACCTTGTAGGCATTTATTTTAATTTTAATATTTCCTCACATCGTTTGAGAAAAGCACTATACAATCCTCGGCCGGAACAGCGATTGCTGGACTCATTCTATCCGGCCTCGTCTACGACTCGGCCGTCTACCCCAAAGCTCGTCCAGGAATCCCTTACTTCATGGCCTCTGCAGTAATGTACTATTAGCTAATGATATACAACTATACAGTATGTAACATAACGAATCACAAATACTATAATCCGTTGTTGTACCTGCCCCGTATCAAGGCCGGCCTTATCACGCGATAAGTGACAAGATAGAGCGTCAGTCTAAAGAGAAACAATCTAAAGGGACGTCACTTGTTAGCTTAGGTACATGGGACACTAAAAACTACACGCGCTTGATAAATCTACAGCCTTAAGCTGGTGCTTAAGGCTGTAGATTTGTCAAGCGTGGATTTTATTAGAGACACAAAAAAAAAGTGTGATAAGAACAAGACGTATGCCAAAACATGTTTACCTATAACGGATCAAAATATTTGCCTGTGGTTTTGATACATACTGTATAATGTAATTTTCTGATAAAAGTCTGGAACGAACCGTGTCTGATGCAAAAATGTGGATTAATCGTAATAAACTATACGAACTAAACGTATTAGTTGTGCTCTATCACGCAACACGATAATATTTTTACGACCATTATAAGATTGTGCAGTCATAATAACTTTCGCCCAAACGGGTTAAAATATCATTTGGAGCTTGGTAATGTTACCAGCCATGTAATTCTAGGCAATCTATTATATCTAATCAATCACATAATCAATCTAGCACATAGATGTATAGACACTGGAAGATGTATTTACGGCAAAAAAAAAGATCCATCACTCTCCAACGTAGTTGGTGCGCTGAATTCACTTGTAAATGTATGTAGTGTAGCTTTTCAGGGTTCCGTATTGAATATATTTAGTGCAGTCACCTAGCAAAAGGTTTCAGCACTGATGTAATGTACGTACAGTCGGTCTCATAAGTTGCTGAACACCTAAGTACCTTGTTGTTTTCACTCGTTTGACAACTTCATATGGCAGTTTAACATGAGGATTAATGTATTACGCGTTAGTTGAAACTTTTACAGCGGACAAAGTTTTTTATGTAGCTTTAAAATATACCCAGTCGAAATAGAATTCAGTCGGCGTTTTATAAACGGGCAACATTTTTTTTTCTGGTTGTGTTAAAAAAAAGTATTAGCAGTAAGTATGTTAATACTATTACTTGTCTCATGAACTTACTTATGAAATAGACGTCCTAAATTTAATGCGAAAAAGATAATCACTAATGACCCCGATTCAAGCAATCAGTACCAAACTGAGTACCACATCTTGTATTTCCGCCGTTTGCCGGTGAATGTTAAAACGCTCGACATGACTTCAATGTTCTTGTTACGCAATACCTAAATCGTTTCAACTTGTGCGCCTGCATTCGTATTTGCGAAGCTCTCACATAATTGCGCTTTAACTCCTTACGATATCTACGATAGGCTGTTCTATTAGTGAAAAGTTTCGTAACTTCTGTCATGTATGTGTACATATCGCTATACTAATTAGTTGGTCATGCAATGCATGGAGATAAAACAACATCATAGACCATTTTTATTCAGTAGTCAAAAAATTTAAACGAGCTATATACGATAATACAGTTTCTTTAATAATAAATGTGCATTTGTGAGAAAACTTTACGTATATTTTTTTTCCTTGGCCATAGCTGACAAAAGTCATCAGCCACAAATCGCCTCAACGACGCAACGTAATCCAACAATGCATTAATAAAACACTACACCATTGCTACCACTGGAGCAGGAAGCCTTTCATAGACATAACATCGTATAGTAGTACACCTCCGCGTTATACGAACAGGACCAGCATGCTATTTCACGATGTTCAGCAAAATAGCAGCTTTCTGAAATGGTGAAAGTCCTATAAAAACATGTGAAAACTGAATACAATACATGTACTTACTCCATGCTAACACGCATGTAGTAATATTGCTAAGTTTTTTTTGTATTATAGCTATGTATAAAAAGTTATTACCTATTTAACCTTCTCTTCAAATTATAGGGCTGTAGGAGAATCCTATTTTAAGTATACTACCCTACATTTATTAATTACCCAGTATATTGGTGAGTTGCACCAACTTACGATTATAGACCGATCAACATTAAATAACGCGGCGCATTCCACAGAAACTTGTCAAACCTTCCATACATTCAGATTTTAATGAACACGAACAACGCTTACGATTATAGACTGTTTGGTGCGACCCTAAAGTGTAACATTTTATAAGCTCATGCTAGTGGTTCTGCGCCGCAGTAAATTGTGCGTTTGGTGTGGCAACGTCTTTGAGGGGCGGACAATGGCGGTTTCACCACTAATCTAACAATCTAGTTTCACATCACTAGCGGTTTCTAGACGTATTAGCTCGCCATTTATCTACAATTGTATGATACATTCAACAAGTAAGGTCTTATTCTGCCGTTTCTATGGCAACTTGCATTCGTGGTTTACAGCGTACCTACTTACCAGCTTATTACGTAGTAATTAATGATTATAATTAACATATTTAAATAATTCTAACAATACGGGCCACGTAGTAATAATGACTGTGTAGCTCGTTTTTTTGGATATACTTAGAAGGTATTGATCCTTGCAATCGTAATTCCAAAAGTATATCTAAATGTCCGCCATTTTAGACTAGCTTGGCAGGACTGGCACACGGCATCTCACGTGGTGGCTTGACCCGGTTCGAGCCCGTGAATGCAAAATTAAAAACTACATTAAAATTTATGATTATTGGTCCCATTACTCAGTCGTTTGGTGGGAAACATACAATAAGTACTAAAAGAAATGTAGGTAATAGTTATTTCCTACTATACCTATACGATCTCTTCTGTATCGGGGCTCATACTATAATGCGTTATTTTAGCATTTGAAAGAAGACTAAAGCACGAAGCACGAGGAAGACCTCTATATAAGAATATAAGAATATAAGATAAGACACTTTACGTCACATCTGGCAATAATGCGAGTTTTACTGCACGCTGCGCGTACGGGAAAACTCGCATTGTCGCCAGGTGAAGGCGTAAAATTTTGTACTCAACACGGGCGTTAATTCGTAAAGCCCCAGATCGCAGGTGTTTGTGGCCCGAACCGAAGGTGAGGTACTTAATGTACCTACTATTATGCCACACAACTGTCAAAGTATCTCAAACAGCCACTAAAAAAGACTTACGTTATTGTTGTCTACCCTAAAATGATAGAAGTGTTTTCATTATGTATATCTATATATAAAGTTGTAAGTATTATTTATACTTACAACTTTACTTACTTACTTACAACTGTTCTTTTTCTTGTTTTCTTGGTAATCAACAAATTATTGAAGATTACGAGATTATTATGTTAATTGATATTAAGATTTTATTTTTCGCTGTGTGTGGTGGCGTGCGGACTGCGATGGACCAACCAGTGACAAGTCCAAGTGGCTTGCAAAAAAAGATCGACTCATTCTCCCCTAAACGTTTTGCCTTCACCACAAACAAAGATACAGAAACAGAATCCATTAACAACAAATGAGAAACTTATATTGGTGAACATTTAAGCGTATGTGTGTTTGCAGCAAAGATGAATTTCAGGCTAATATTTGTCAGGCTAATGTTTGTGTGTGTTGTATTTGTGTTGTATTTTATCTAATATTTGTCCCAAGCAGAAGAGGTTGACGACGACTGCTTCTTTGTTTACCGTATTTATAAATGAATCCTAAAAAATGGACTAATAATAATGAACGCTTAAAATTAAATAAAGTTACGTTGATTTTTTCTTGTTGTACTTTCCCACGAGTCATTTAGACCTGGTTAAACCTATCAGAATCTTTTTCATCACGGAATGGTCGCGTAACGCCATCATAATTGACCCCCGCGGGGAACCATGGTCCATGACCACGCGGCGACCGTGGCCAATGCGGACCCATGACTTCCAGGGTTGGTATTCTCAATTACCGGCGACATGCCTGAATAGAACTAGTGTAACTTTAACCTCCGGTTATGCATATTTGGTATGGATTTCATCATAGTCAGGACAGAGGTGAGAAAGAGGCTGACTAGACCTAATTTTGTTGAAAATGATGTTATTTAAGCAGTTTTTTAAGAAAAACTATTTGTTCTAGCACATCAAAAATATATATGTTAATATTAACCATATTTCAAAGACCGTGGACGGACTCGATACATAATTGGACGAAATCGGCTGGATAGAAAATAATTGCAAAGATTCGTCTTAAGGGGCTCCCATACGCCAATGACCTTGAATCTGAATCCCTTACTTTTCTAATGTTTTTTGTAGTTTATTATATTAACTATAACGGTTTTAAGCAATATAGTATCTCATATTTACTTCAAAGTTCAATTTTTTCGAGATATTTGGCATCAAAGTTGAACTATTTTAGGCCATAAAACTGGTTTTCTGGCCATAACTTTTGTGTTAATAAGTAAGATTATAAAAACGCATATCAAAATTATAGGTAAGTTCAGTATGTTTGAGTAGGTATGAGTTTCAGGTGTATAAAAGTTTTAATGAGGATGGAGTGGCGGGTTTTGTATTTTTAGAGACCTTTCTTTAAAAATGAATAAATAATTCTGTATTAACATTTTTCAAATTATTCAATATCAATTATGTTAAACAGGAATCAAACTTTCCTATACCTGCACCTGGAAAGCTAGCTTCAATAAACCGAGGACGAGTGTCGAAACGAAAATACTAAATTTCGTTGATTTGTGACGGGAGCCCCTTGTTTTATGTCAATATTGTTTTGACGTATGGGTCTGCAATTAAAAACATGAAGGCAACATATATTATATTTCAATATTTATATTTATTATTATCTTCAAAAACCGGGCCGCCCAGTAACACTCGCTCTCGGTTACTCTGATACAAATAGACAGTGTGCGCGTTATCCCAAATCCTCAAGGGCATTTTGGTGTTGACAACGTCTAACTAATGTAAGTCTGAACTCTGATTACGTAAAGTTATTATTAATTATTAAGGTTCCGGGATCGTACTACTGGTAACCGATTGAATTGAGTCGAGCCAGATTCTACGCTCTCACGCTGCTAGCGATTGTATCTAGACACACGGCAGTGTGTCCGCCATGTTCGAGCAAAAAAAGCGACACACCGGCCGTGGGTTATATTACACGAACCATTTCGGGCCAATTTCGACCACCCTATAACTCAAAACATATTTTATCTACGCATATGAAATTTCGAGTGTCTGTTGACATCCCCTTAATTGTCTAGAATACAAAATTTCATTATTCTACCTAAGTTTTAATAGAAAATTATATACTTGACACATTGCAGTCCAAAGGTGTCGATTCATTGCATTGAAAAGGTGTGTGGTGTGTGAAAACTTGCCAAGTAACATCATTAAAAAGTACTAAAAATAATAAATGTTATCAGGAAACTGCTAAAAAAACCGGTGTGCGTTTCTCTGACTATTATAATTTTTGGGTATTTCTACATAACGTGATACTTATTCAAAATGTACCTTAAAAACTGTTGGAAATCAAGTGTGCACTCCTATAACTGTTTATGATTTGAGTTATTTTTATGGAACTTGGTACTTATTCAGATCTCACTTCTTTTATAGGCGAAGCATTCCCATAGTATCGAACTTGGCAGCCTTTCACATTTATGTTTTTGATGGGATGCGATTCACTGGGTCTCGTGCCATGAGTTCGCGTCACCTCTCACCTCTAGGACCTGACTCTGAGATATGTAACAACTGCATCACCAATAAACAAAACTTATTAAAATAATAAGAAAATATCAAACTTCAACTTATTTTAGCTATTATAAGATTTTTTACATACACTTACATAAAGACCCAAAAATGGACGTAAAAAATGTGACGTCATTAGTCTGTATTTCCCTACAAACTTTATACCGCAGAGCGTTTTAGAAGTTTCATAAAAAGTTGTTGATTTCACCATCAGGCAAATTGAACCTCTGACTTACTTGAATACTAGTCGTCTTTCGGTTGATATGACGACAAGACCTCGCTTCTGGCCAAATGTCTTGGTTCTAGGACTACAGGAATTATAGCACCAGCTAGTATTAGTATCATTTGTGGTTGGCCGGGCGATGGTATTTGCAGATGGCGCCAGCATAGGTTGTACCTGTCAGTCCTACCAAAACTGTCTAATTCTTGTTTTTTTTTCGGAATTTCCTTGTTTAGAATCAAGCCGTTTAAGCCAAATCCCATAGAAAAAGGCTAGTGATTGGGGGAAAGCTATGATGGCGCCATCTGGTCAAACATTTGACAGTTGCCAACCCCATGTGTTGACAATACCAGCCCAGGGTCCCGATTTTGACAGCTATCGCCAGTATCGCCTAAGAATTGACATTAAGTCAACCGAGTCTCTGTTGTAAAGAAAATGTAAAGATATACAATCCATTCGAGAACATGAACTAGAGTAATTCATAATTGAAAGTGGTAAACGAAAGAAAACGAATTGTTAATTAGGCTCACGTGCAACTTTGTTTTTTGATGACAGGTTAATTTTGGCCCTGACTCGAGTTCGAAAGGCCACGGCGTAGCCATACGAGTATGCCTCACGCTTTCGGGTGAGAAGCAAAAGTATAACTGGTTAACTACATTACAAATAGATCATAATTTCATATTTAACCTTCTATCCATTATTAAAGTTCTTCTTTACGTTCACATTCGATTGCTAAAACTGGGGTTATATTTGGAATGCACTAAATACATCTATTAGAATTATATTTGACTCGCTTCGTACCCATGAACATAGCGTAATGTTAGTCCTCAAGTTGAGAAATGCTCCACGTTTTGCTCAAAAGCGAGCATTTATGTTCATTCATGAAGTTAGACGTTTAGTTTTGTGACGTACGAAAATTCGCGACATCGAAGGAAAACATCGAGCATATCTCTATATGCACTCATTACACATGGGATTATATTTTGTATACACTTTTGAAGGCCCACAATATTCATCTACAACCTTTGCACTTCTAACGAGAAACTAAGTTTTAAGTAGAGGTATTAAATTATTATTATTAAGAGCCTTATGTGTCCCGCTGCTGGGTAAAGGCCTCTCTCTTTTTCTTCCACTTAGGTATATTACCTGTCGTGGGAAGCCTCGCACCACCTCCCCTATTCTGTAACTTGTTTTAAGCTCAGCTCAACACTCACCCACAAATATATCTTGACACCGCGATGCGTGGTAACTAAGCTTAGGCAGAGGTCTAGTTTCGTGACGGGTGACCGGCGGGGCGAGCTGCATTAGCGCGTAGTGAATAACCCCAGTCTTGGTCAAAGACGTTAAGCTCGTCTCGCCATCTCCTACGTAGTCTACCGCGACGCCGAATTCGGTTCTGTGGGACCGACTTGGTAGTAAATATAGCCCATAACGTTTCTGGCATGCGGCTGATGCGGCAGATGTACCCGGCCCAGTCCCATTTAAGTTTGGCGGCTGTGTGAGCTACGTCGGCTATATGAGTTTTGAAACGCAGTGGTATTTTTAATGCGATCCGTAAATTTCACTCCCAAAATACTGCGTCCCGTGGCTCTCTGGCAAACCTTGAGGGCAGATTTCTGAACTTTTGTCAAAGACCAAGTTTGTGCTGTGTAGGTAAGGATTGTAAAAATGCACAATATGCACATATCCATGAGTTTGCGTTTTAATGATATCGGAAGGTTTCCCTTCATCTCCTTCCTAGAGCAATAAGCTCCTCCAGGCGTTTTCGGTGCATCTGGCGACCTCTTTGTCTTGCCGCACCTGGAAGGAGACTAAGGGTCATGTCGCCGGTTAGCGACCACCTAATTTCATGTGCCGGTTGGCGACCACATAGCTGAGTTGGTGAACTGAAAGGATATTTTCTCGGTTTTTAGTAGATTTCTATTCTAAAACAACAAGAAAATGCACGTACAACTAACTGTCTCAACAGGGCCTGTAGATTTGATGTCATTTTCGATAGAAAAAACCATCTCATTCAGGTGGTCGCTAACCGAAGGTGGTCGCGAAACCAGTGAAATGACCCTATTTGAGCCAGGTATATCGAGTTTTATATGTATAAAGCTTAAGCTTTAAAATATATATGTTCACGGTTACGGTTTACGATTTAATTAGTTTAAATCAAGGACCCAAACGCAACCTTAAATAGGAACCCCCACTGGCAAAGACGCGGGAACAGATTGTCAACGATAAACGTGGACTGATACGTCAATGGGTCGTGATCAATGACTATGAGCGTAATAAAATCCTCGTTGAGGCAGTTATTCAATACGCGTTGATGCAATTAATAGCCGAGTGCCTACACAACGAGAGTGAAAGTATTGATTGATGATCAGAATCAATCCGTTTGACCACACTGAGTTTATGGAACAAGCCTGAACTAACTCTTAATATGTTAAAGATAATTGGATGTATTATCAACTGTTTATTTCAATGAATAAACGAACAAACATTTGAAGTACCGATTCTATTTGTTACGACGTGCATTCTAATTGATATGATTAATCGCATAATCAAGTGTCCTAACCTGTAGACATTAGCTTCTGTTCAATGTGTTCATCAATGTTGCTTTAAGATGATAAATGCATGTCAATCTTTTGTTCATATGAGTAGTCATGTGTACTTACAATGTGTTTGAGTATAATAATGACATGTTGACGCGAGTAAGTACTTGTATTAGAGCTAGTAACACAACACACATACCCGTTTTTAACGGAGTTTCCCAATACTGTTTACTATTGATGGTTATATAGCTATCCAGAATTCTGCCTCATTAAAAATACTTAAACATAAAAAGTAAGTTCTATCAAAACTGAATTTCTACTTACAGTAAGATGAAAATGGAATGGAATTTACTCTCGACCTATGTTTTTTCTTCATCTATTGTTATGTATTTAAGTCGATCCCAACCAGAACAGGAATATAAACAAAAAAACAAAATATTACAAAATCTGACACATATCAATGTTATCATTGAAATAAAAATTAAACACAATGAAAACAGATTTTGACCGATGCACGATTTTAATCTATATTTAAATAATAACAAAGATGTAAAGTATTGCAAACTATTGTACTTTGGAACTTATGAGATCATAATAGTGAAACAACAACGTAGACTTTTCCTAGATTAATAATATTTTAATACCATCTTCATAGACATATAACATATAATTATTTAAGTTGTCCATGCAGACCGCTCTGTTTATCCAAGCCAAATGATCAAGTAATATTTACCTACTGTACTGTTAAATTAATTAATTGAACAAGGAAAAACAATTGAGTTTGTTATGTATTCTTTTTCTTCTGTTCCGAGACTATCCAAAATGTAAACAATAATGTTGGGGCTAGCTAGTGCAGGCTTTAATTGAAGTCAAGTTAGGCCCTTCATTAAAGTTTTTGATTCGCAAAGTATTGTGTTGCTTGATTAAGCTATAACATTAATAATAATAATAATAAACCCGCGGGGGCAGCTTGTGGCGAGCTGACGGTGAGTGGCGACACCGCGGACCCCTAACCTCCAGAGGGCCCGAGTGATCTGGCCCTCGCCTCTGTGCTTGCCTTAACCGGCCGGCCAGAGTGGAGTCGCAAGAGCGGAACCTATGCTCCAGGTTGGAAGTGTAAAATGTCATAACGCCGGTGGCCCTTGAACAGATTACCGGGATCTGGCGCACCGCAGACTCACCGCTCGACAACCTCACAGCCGCTCAGACGTGTTGCTCCATTGTCGCACTGTGCGTGCGACTGTTTGTGGGGCCCACTTAACGAGTTGGCAAGTCACCGCCTGCCTTTTCACAATTTTGAGACTTATTGTCACGGCAGGTGTCCGCTAGTCTCCTCCCATAACCCATTTTCCAGACCACCCACCATTCAACCCAATAACCCATGACCTTAGTTTCCATCGCAGCACAGTGTTGCTCTGCAATAGTCTTTGCACCTGGCGGGGACCATCACCGGGTGTATCATGTTGTGCGCTCGGAAATGGTATTCGCCATGTGTATCCCTTTCCGCTTTAGATTATTTTTGTTTTAAAGGGCCTCTGCGCTGTTGGCTTCGGCCCCACGCATGCCTTCCAAAAGTCCGGGACCCCATGGTCCCGAGATATGGAAAGAACATATAATAATAATAATAATAGCCTTTATTTAACAATCTTACAAAACATGAAGTAAAATATTAACATTTAGTGAGCGAGTGTACAGTAACTTATTATCTACACTTACTATCTACACTACTAAATTTATTTATTATTTGACACCGGTTATGAGATTGTCTTGCATTTTCGCAAAGGCCTCCCCTAAAGCTTGCCACACTATTCTATTGTGGGTAGCCCTGGTCCATGCAGGACCAGGCAGCTTCCGAATGTCGTCTTCCCATCTGAGACGCTGCCTTCCTTTCCTTCTTTTATTTTGTCTCGGACACCATTCGGTTACATCCTTGGTCCATTTTTGTCAATCCAAAATGAAAGATGTAACATACTGCATAAGAAAATTAAAATGGAGATGGGCAGGTCACATGATGAGGAGTCAAAAACAAAAATGGACCAAGCTATAACATTAATGTTTATTAAATCGTTGTTCAGTAAAATTATAAGAAACAGTCGGTGTATGAAACGTTCGTATTCGGTAACGTAATTTAAACGTAAAAAATGAACGCGAGGTATAATTCCAAGGAACGTACCCTTAGGTAATTATCCTACTTAAAATAAAAAGTATGTTTTTACATAAAAGAATTTAAAAAAATTATAAATGCGAAAGTTTGGATGTATGATGTTTGTAACACTATCACGCCTAAACGGCTCAATCGATTTGGAGATAATTTTGCACGAAGTTAATTGGCCTGGATTAAAATATAGGATAGTTTTTATCCCGGGTCCACGCAGACGAAGTCGCGGGCGGAATAAATTATAGTCTTATCTTATCTTATCTTATCTTATCTAGATGAGGGCCCCTTCGGATGCACTTCGACCCAGTGGGATCTTTTGTGCATTTGCCCTCTCCTTATGTCTACTCCCAACTTCGCTCCATCATTTCCACAAAGCGGATGATGCAGCTGAGCGGGAGTACCTTGAATTCCTTTGGTTGCGGATAGCCGTTACCAAAGTAATTCATTCTTTGTCTGGCAAGGGCATGACATTCACACAATAAGTGTTCCATAGTCTCATCCTCCTCGCCACACATTCTACAGTCTAAGCTGTCCGATAGTCCCATCTTGGCCAAGAGATCCTTGACCCCGAAGTGACCTGTGAACACCCCAGATATGGTTCTGAGCTGCTTCCTGCTGAATTTCCAGAGTTTTTTAGTCCAGCCCGAGTCCACTCCTTCTATGAAGAGCTTAGAGTGCCTTAAGCTCGCCTCATTCCTCCACTCGTGTTGGTGTTTGGTTTTGGCGTGGGCTTTAAAGGCCGAGATTATGGTTCCCTGTGAGAGTCCCACAAATGGTTCTGGGCCTACAAAGTGGTTTGTTGACCCCCCTCTTGCAAGCTCATCCGCTCTTTCGTTGCCAGTGAAGCCCTCGTGCCCTGGAATCCAAACCAGTTGCACCTTATTGTGCTTTCCAAGCTTGTTCAGTGCCTGGACGCCATTGTAGACAAGTCTAGATGCCACTTTCGGCGCTCTAAGCGCTTTAAGAGCCGCTTGACTGTCGCTGAGTATATAGATGGTCTGCCCTCTGGTTTGCCTGTCTATATTCTCCTGTGCACAGGCAATTATGGCGTATGTCTCCGCCTGGAAGACGGTTGCCAAACTAGCCATGCTTACACTACTACAGTAGTCGTTCGCGTAAATGCCTGCTCCCGTACCGGATCCCATTTTCGATCCGTCCGTGTACCATATACTGTCCTTGACACCAGACCTCGGTGGTTCTAGACCTTCGGCCCATTCAGCCCTGGATGGAACTCTTG
This sequence comes from Epinotia demarniana, assembly GCA_945867215.1. Lineage (NCBI taxonomy): Eukaryota > Metazoa > Arthropoda > Insecta > Lepidoptera > Tortricidae > Epinotia > Epinotia demarniana. The sequence continues at coordinate 13,371,228 of OX244260.1, read as the reverse complement.
TTGTGTAGTTCCTGTGGAATACAAACTTGGGTAGCATTTTGTCGCTTCCCATGCTTGTTATTCTGTCTAAGAAACCATCAGTCTCAATGTTTGTGTGTTTAGTCTTTGGTTTACCCTCGCTCCACAGTCCAAGGGTTCTTAATCTGTAGAGCGATTTGCGCGCCTCTGACTTAATCACCAAGTGAAGTGGCGGTAGGTCCAGTAGGACTTCTAGCGCCGCTGTGGGCGTGGTACGAAACGCCCCTGTTATAGCCATGCATACCGATCTCTGCACCTTCATCAGAGCATCTCTGCATGTGCCCATTAAAGTCCTTGGCCACCATACCAGGCTACCGTACAATAATATGGGCCTCACCATCATAGTGTAGATCCACTTAAGTACCTTTGGGTTCAATCCCCATGCTTTGCCATACGCTGATCTACACATTCCAAATACCCTCAGTGCCTTTGTAATGGTGAGATCTGTATGCTTCTTCCAGTTCAGCTCTTTATCTAGTGTGACACCTAGATATTTCACATCATTGGACAGTTCTAGTACCCTCCCGTACAGTTTTAACTGCTGTACGCCTCGAAGGGTCCTTTTCCTAGTAAAGGGTATTACTACAGTTTTGCCTGGATTAATGGATAATTGGTGCCGGTTGCACCATCTCTCCACTATCTGCAATGCCTTGTTCATGATTTCCGATACCGTGCCTGGGAACTTCCCATTAGCCAGTATCACTAAATCATCAGCATATCCTACCGTGTGGATTGGACCTTTATTGAGTTCTACCAGGAGTGAGTTCACCACCAAACTCCAAAGAGTTGGTGAGAGTACTCCACCCTGTGGACATCCCTTTGTGGCCGTGGCCATTATCTCATCCCCTAAGAGTTATGACTTTATTAGTCTGCCATTTAGCATATTGCCTATCCATTTACATATGGTGGGCTCTACACCATGTTTTGCAGCTGCTTCGCTGATAGCTTTATACGTGGTACGATCGAACGCTCCCTCCACGTCTAAGAAAGCTGCCAGACATAGTTCTTTATTCTCTATAGCCTGTTCAGCCCTGGTTGTTACCAGGTGAAGTGCGGTTTCCGTTGACTTCCCTGGCTGGTATGCACATTGTAGTTCGTGCAGCGGATGCCTCCTTAATGGGCCATCCCTTATGTGTCTATCTACCAATTTCTCCAGTGTTTTGAGGAAAAACGACGATAAACTTATCGGCCTATACGATTTGGCTTCACTGTAATCCGCCTTACCCGGTTTGGGTAGATAGGTTACTTTTACCATCCTCCACACACGTGGCACGTGTGCGAAGGCCAAGCACGCCCTGTACAATCTGCTAAGATGCGGGATTAGTACATTAGCGCCTTCTTGTAGTAGAATGGGGTAGATGCCATCTGGCCCCGGGGCTTTGTAAGGTTGAAATGTTGAAAGTGCCCACTTTATCTTATTATGATCTACTACCTTTTTGGACGTGTCCCAATTGTGTCTCGTTGTACTTGTGGTCTGTTCCAACGCACTAATTGCACCATCGTCTGTTACGCTGTCGTGTATTACTGAGCCTGGGAAGTGCGTGTTACACATTACCTTAAGGGTTTCCAGCCCCGTTTTCGTCATTCTACCGTCATTGTCCCTAATGGATGTGAGCGGGGCCGACTTTGTGGTCGCTAGTGCCTTTGTTAGTCTCATTCCTTCTGGTATTGACTCAATTTGATCGCAGTGGTTCCTCCACGCTCTCCTTTTGGCTTTCCTCACAGCCTTGCTGAGTTCTGTGAGTTTTTGTGCATAGTACCCAAAGTCATTAGATGCCTTTGCGTCATTGAATATTGCCCTAGTTTCCCTCCTGAGTTTAACTATCTCTGGGGTCCACCATGGTAACTTTTTAGCCAGGGTTTTCTTCTCCGGGCAGTTATTAGTGAAGGCCGAGTTTACGGCTTGTACGAATTCTATGTCTATAATAGAGTTGAGCTTGCCTTTTGGGTCTCCTAGGTCCACCTTTAGATCCCTTCTAAAGGCCGACCAGTCCGTGTGCCTAGGATTCCGTTTTCGTACCGTGTTTATTTCTATTTTAGTTCGGTACCTAAAGCAGATGTATTTGTGGTCCGAAAGGGATATGTCGTCAGATACGTGCCATGAGTTGATTTTGTTACTAGTATTATTAGTAGCCAACGTTAAATCAATAACTTCCCCCCGCCTAGAATTGACGAAGGTAGGTTCATTGCCTTTATTTAGTATTTGTAAAGAAGAGCTTACCAGGAAGTCCAGTACCTTCTCTCCTCTCCTGTTGACATCTGAGCTGCCCCAGATGACATGGTGAGCGTTTGCGTCGCAGCCGATTATCAGGTTGGTGTTCGCCCGGCTGCCGTATGCAACAAGATCCCGCAGTTGTTGTGTGATGGGATCCGTCGCCTCGTAGGGGAGGTAGGTTGATGATAGGATGAGCTCCTTACCCTCCCCCTTTTTTTGGATCATCACCGTGGTGAGATCCCTGCAACAGAAAGCATGTAAAGGCATAGCATTGATGCCATTTTTGACATATATACATGTCCTCATGTTATTGTTGTTATCTGGACACAGGTGAACAACTGTTCCCCCCGTTCCACCTAAACCTCTTATTTCACTTTTATATATATATGGTTCTTGAATAAGAGTAATATCGAACTTGTCGCATTTTAGCTGCCAGAAGGGCAGTGGCAGCCTTATTGTGTTGTAGATTAATTTGTACACACCTTAAACCCGCCATTGGCGCTATTATAGTTTTGGCTTGCTGAGGTCAGCAGCCACTTCCTGGACAGTCTCGTCGCAGGACATGGGAGACATGGAGGCCTCCAGGTACAGCTCTGCCATTCCCTGCAGATCCTCCGAGCCAATCCCCGATAGCGGTGATGACTCTCGGGCCATGCGGGATTCAGCAGGTCTGTCACTGGAGCCCGCCATGTCCCCGGCCTCCGATTTTGACTGCCCTTCCTCCTTGACTGCCTCAGCCTCCTCAGCCTTTTCGCCAATAGCAATTGGCACCTTGCCATCTGGAGGTGTGCCCTCCTCGGCCTCCCCAGGCGGCGGACCCGCCCGGATAAATTATACTAATCATTTGTCTTTCTCTGAAGTTCGACGTTTCGTCTAAGCTCGCCTTAACACGTAAACGAAATTATTCATTACAATGGGTATTAAAAGTGTACGTCAAATGAGATAATCCGCGGCGAGCGCTCCCGTTCCGTGCATCCGTGAGCTTTTACTATTGCGTCACTTACTTGTTACATGAAATAATTAACATCTGGTTCAAAGTTTAACCTGCTAATGCTATTACGCAATAACTATCTGTTTCAATGCGGACAGGTTTAGGAGAATTTAAGAAAACGTATTTTTTTAATAAATAAATGTAGGTACCTATATGATTTTTGTAAAGTATTCCGTGTCCTAACGCAGCTACCTAAGTATCAAATGAATGGTTATGTGGAAAATATAATCACTCGAATATAAATGTCGATGGCGTAATCATTTTATTAAAACAAATGATGATATACATAATGTATGAAAGTATTTCAGTTCCGCCGGTATTCTAACAGAGACCACTTTGTATTCCTGGGGTATTATAGGTACCTACTCCTATCTTTACTCGTCTTGACTTGAGGAATCTAATAGCTAAGAATTAACTAACATGCTCTAAAGTAAACCCAATTACTAAACCCTTAGGTCGAATTTCAAATGCGCTTGATCAGTTGGGATCGTGACTGGAATATGCCCAGCAACTTTCCAAACCCGTTTATAAAATCCATACCATTCCTAGAGAAACTAGTGCCCATACTTGCACATATATAAATAGAACTGAGATTAACTCGAGAACCACTGGTTTTAATACAATAATATCAAAGTAGTTATTAAGCTGTGTCTAAAGATATGATAATGACGTATATATATGTAACTTTATAACTATTGTAATTAACTTAAAGTCATGTCGATACAGTATGAAAGTAAAGGCATTATTTTTTATTTCCTTTTAAACAATGAGATGTTAACTCAGTTGAAACTTCCATTATACAATTGTGTTACACGCATATACTGTGCATTATACTGTTAGTATATCCTTCGTTACGGTATAGAACTTTGGGAAAACTCGTCCGAGGAGGGTCGGGAATTGTTAGCGCAAAAAAAATGTTTAAGATCAAATTGGCGATTGTGTAGCGTTTTGAGCCTTGAGTACCACTTTTTAAATGAATTTTTTTAAAGCGATTGCCATCTGACCATCCGATGTTTTCCTTCACCGAAAAGAATTCCGTAAATAATTACCGAAAAACTCATTGGTACGAGCCGGGATTCGAACCCACAACTGTCGCTGGACAGCTGCATGCCTGAACACTAGGCTACTGTTAGCTTTACCTGTATCTCCACATATTGAGCAAATAAAATATAAATTATTTTCATACACTGCTATATTTATTAGATAGTTACCGAAAACCAATCCTTGGGATCCTTTTGAGCGCAATTTCCTAAGTAGACTGCTGTGGCTATCGTGTCATTCAGAAAGTAGTCTAATAATTCATGTCATTAAAATTAATTCTTTGCAGTAATTTAAGTTCATCCGAATAGCAAATCCTCTTACTCATGCAGCAGACTACAACGGTCGGCGAATACCCCGGTCTCCGTAAACTATTGTCAGTTTAGGAACTATCTGCGGAAACCGCAGCCCTTAATTTCGGCCAGTAATTGTGTTTCGGAAACTATTAACTAAGCAATACGTAGGTACGAGAGTTGATACCTAAAAAAATTCATGTTTTCATCAAGTGTCTTTCAAAATATTTGTCAATATAGGTTGTTCTCTTTATGAACACGACTATGTTTTTGTGGTTATTTAAAATATCATTAAACAAAATTTACATTTTTTTTTTTTTTTTTTTTTTTCATTTTTTGTTTAAATGTTTCCTGCTGTACAAAGGTTGTCTGGAAGTGATCGCTTTAAAGCGATAAGGCCGCCTATTGTTACCATTATTTATTAAACAAATTTTTTGTAACATGTTTGTCTCTATTGTTGTGGTGCAATAAAGAGTATTTATTATTATTATTTACATTATGTAATAATGTATATTGTATATATTACTACTAAAGCCTAGTTGAACCATTTCAAAAAATATTCTCTTAGGTAGAGTTCCAGTGTGATCATAATTGATCTCCAACCAGTGAAGGCTAGTCTGTTATCCCGGCAGATCAGGCCGTCTAAATATAAACCATCCCTTGGGATGAGACACACATGTGCCCTTTTGGCTGTGCGGCGTCGGCTCCTATTCCTATCGCCGTCTGACGCCATCTCCATTTCTTGCACTAGTCATATATTGCGTGGAAACTGTATTTAGTTGCGCCATTCTACATCCCGGGTCGGAATATTTGCACCGCATTTCAGCTTTCGTAACATGCTATCTTGGCCAGAATATTTAATACCGTTTTGGTTTTCCTTGTGGACTCTGGGCGAATACAAATTCTACCAATAAGTAGCTACGTGGGAAGTGCCCCGGCGACAGCTTAAGAAGTTGTAAGCTACTTACACTGGCGCGTTGATAATGTGATTATTTCGTTTGCGATGTATATCAGATATCATAACACTAATGCGGCTTGTACCTTCGAAATATTGACAGCACGACAGTATTGTCCAGTTCAGTAAAAAAATTACTTTAATTACTACCGAACTTATATATATATATGCATAAAATAACGAGTCTTATATATGTATAGTAAAGGATTAAGCGATAAGCAATCAATGCTTATGTCAGTAGTACCTACATATATTTGATTTGTGTGGCTAGTTTCTTCCAGCAAGTGAAATCAAATTCAAAAGCTCATTTAATTTTGTCTTAAGCTAGAGTTTTAGGTAGTATTTCCAATAAGTAATAAAGAAAAATAATTTAGAGCGGAAGATTCAGTAATGTGCAAGAAACTCAAAGTCAAAGATGTGGTATTATTAGGTCAACATACAATACATTCATATACTCGTAGACACATACCAAAATACTATAAAATAATATAATAGCCAGGTGACATTCGCTACGGCTGGAACACTTGGAACTTTGATACAATCTTAGACCGTCATTTATTAAAAGACTTCAAAGGAGGAGGTTCTCAAGTCGGTATTATTTTTTTGCCCACTTCTAAAAAGAAGGAGGTTCTTAATTCGGTTTTATTTTATCATAATTATTTTTAAAGTTTGTTACCTCAGAACTCCGTCATTTATGACCCGATTAATACATTTTTTTGTTTGTAAGTACGTGCTTCCAGATATAACAAACCTACTGAAATTAAATTAACATTCAAATAATACTAATTATAAATTTTTGCCGGCCTCCACCAAGTTCGCGATCTCTACGACAGGTATCTGTGAATGTTTAAAATAATACAACGAACTATACGTATACATACCTATAAAAAACCTCATTTTGTTGCCGTTACGAGTAATATTAACTAGTTTTTCGACTTGTACGTACAGGAATAGAAATTGAATACATGTAGTTAAAACCTAAAAAGGTACGTGATTCAATTTACTTGACTGCACTTACATTAGTTAGATAGATATATATGTGAAATTGATCTCGCACTATCCAAGGTGCAATGAGGCATATATCGATTTGAGCTAGTCCATACACCCACACCACAGCGGTCCCGCTGCCGCCAACTCAATTAGTTATGTAGAAGCAAGTCAATGTATTCTAGAATACCTCGGATGCAAGCTAAAATGCAGCCCATTAGCAACTCGCGCGTTGTTGTAATTTATTCATTTACCGAGAACTTCGAGTATTTGCAATGGCGTTTAAATTAGCACTGGTGCCGTGGTGCCAAGCTTCGTAAGTAAGTATCGTTAGATTATTTGTCTCAGTATTATAACCGAGGTGTCCTGCTGATTTTTATAAGATTACAATAATTGGAGATATACAAATATGTAGGTACCTATCTATAAAAATATTCATGTAGTCGTAGTCCAAAATGTTAGTCCTCTATGAGTAACAATGCTAAACGTCATAAGATTGATTGATTTTGTTTAGAGTTTTTATAAAGGATAGTGTGCAGGGGTTGGCAAACCGCGGCTCGCGAGCCGCATGCAGCTCTTTGAAAGGTTTCTTGCGGCTCCTTAGGTTCCCCAAAAAAATCTTTTTTTTATGAAAATCCGACAAAAACATCGTAAATAGCGCGAGGCAAATATAATTATACGGCACACACACAGCATATACACTTTGCAGACTCACTCAAAATTATTATTTTCCCTAATATTTGGTACTGTACTCTTTGAGCTTCCGAAAAATCGTAACTTTTCCGGGACCTGGCTCTTTGTCTAACAAGTGATTCAAAAGATTTTTCAAAAATGTGTGTTTAATGTTATAGCCTATGTCACTCCCACGATTATGAGGAATCCAACGACACCTCATGTGTCGAAATCCGACAAACGGTTTAGGCTGCAGGGCGTGCCAAAGAATAAGCCACATACATACATAAATACATACATACATGCATATGTTCGAAAAACATAACCCTTCTCTCCTTCGGGCAGTCGCGTAAAAAGTTTGCCGAGCCCTGGGATAGTGCCCCGTAAGCAAATGTCCCAATGGTAATAAAGTAATAATAAACATGTTATATCTTCTGGTACGTATTAGGTACAGAAAGAACCCAAGGAATGTTTCCTTAATTATACAAAAATGTATAATTTGATAAATTACCATCGGCAAAGCGGACATTGATCCAAAAATTAGGTCCACTCCTATAAATTTAAGCATTTATTCCAGTATCTACCTACATTCATAACTTAGCGTAAAGTATCACTCACAATTGACCAGAACCTCCATTTCGCATCTAAAAATTCATTTTCATTTTGATACCAATCCTATCTCAATATTAGTGGGTCGCGCTTACGTACTCGTACATCGTATGAACAGTCATATTATGTTCAGGCAGAACTGTAAACATATCTTTGATGTCTACTGCAAGGTAAATGTCCCAATGCTCGACACCTTAATGCCTAATACTTAGTCGAATCCTATTGTTCACCTCTATTCTTTTGACACAAGTTTGAAACTGTCATGTATTAAGCCTGTAGGCACCTGAATTGAATGTGCTCTACGCAAAAAGGAACACATGAATCAAGACGATTCGCGCACGATTTAAAAACGTCAAAAAGACATTTAATAACTGGGCTCATGTTTAATAACAAACAATAAAGGCCTAATCCATGACGCAATTGCGTGGCAGTGAAAGTGCCGGGCAGGCCACGTCCTTGGACACAGATCCGGATCCGAATTGAATGTATTTTAGTTTGAATTCGGACTAGGCCAGTAGCAGTACCTGTATGGGTCGTTGTTATGCAATGTATTGTTCTGACGCTGATTATGTATGAATGTAGATTGCCGTTGTATTTACTAGTTAACATTATGAGAATGGTAAATAAATCTCCTTTGAAACCAACGCGAGTTAAACACTTTCCTGCACCGTGGCTCACGCCGGAGATCAAACAGTACATGGCCAAGCGCGATCGAGCTCGTATTAAGTTCCGGCTGGTTCCTTCGGACGAAAATCGCCAGAGGTATATTTCCATACGTAACTGCTGCAACAAAGTCTGTAGGGAAGCAAAACGCCTCCATATCCACAAATCAATAGAGGAGTGTCCCCCTTCTAAGTTGTGGAAATTTTTAAAGTCTCTTGGGGTCGGCAAAACTCAGCAATGTTCTTCCAATACTCTTGACATTGACGCTATTAACAAACATTTCAGCACGTCGCCGGTTACTCTTGACCCATCCATTAAGCAATCCACTCTTTCACTTCTTGCCAATATTACACACCCCGACCTATCTCCCTTTGAATTTGGTTTGATTTCACCGCAGGAGACGCTTGCCCTTCTCAAATCTATTAAGACGAAGGCAGTCGGTGACGATGGCCTCAGTGTGGATATGCTTATGCTCGTGGCGGATTTTATTGTTCCTACCCTTTCGGATATTATAAATTTCTCCTTGTCCACTGGAACCTTTCCGGCATCGTGGAAGTATGCTCACGTAATTCCTCTCCCCAAAATCCCTAATGCTGTATCTTTCACTCAATACCGCCCTATTTCTATTCTCCCAGTTTTGTCAAAGATCATTGAACATTATGTTAATCGTCGTCTCCTTTCTCATCTTAACAGAAATTCTTTGTTTAATCCTTTCCAATCCGGATTCCGCCCCGGGCATAGCACGGTCACCGCTTTAGTTAACGTCACCGATGACATTCGTCTCAATATCGAGTCCAAAAAGCTCACTGTCCTTGTTCTTCTTGATTTTAGCAGTGCTTTTAATACGGTAGATTTTGATATTCTGCTAGGTATTCTCCGCTCTCTTAACATTTATGAAACTCCCTTATCCTGGTTTCGCAGCTACCTCTTTGGCAGGCGCCAGCGCGTTACGTTCGATGACAAGATGTCCGAGTGGTGCGAACTCTCCGCTGGCGTTCCACAGGGCGGGGTGCTTTCTCCATTATTGTTCTCTGTTTTTATAAATAGTATCACCGAATCCCTAACTACATCATATCACCTTTACGCAGATGACCTACAGATTTATGCAGCGGCTACTGTGGATGATGTCTCCGCATTAATTTCGGAAGTCAATCGAAACCTAGAATCTATACGCTGCTGGGCGTGTAAGTATGGTTTACAAATTAATGCGAAGAAATCGCAAGCGATTGTTATTGGTAGTCCTTACTATGTAGATAAGCTCTCAAAGGTGGTGGTGCCTGACATTATTTTTGATGGAATTTCTATTCCTCTTTCCTCTACTGTCAGGAATTTGGGTATCACCATGGACCAGACGCTTTCTTGGTCACCCCATATAGCTGAGGTGAGTCAGAGGATCTTTAGATCCCTTCACTCCCTAAGACGTCTCCAGAATTTCCTTCCTCTTCGTACCAAGTTGACCCTTACTCAATCTCTTTTGCTTCCTCTTCTGGACTATGGCGATATTGCGTTTCTGGACCTCAACGAGGAGCTACTTGATAAGCTGGAGCGTCTACAAAATGTATGTATCAGATATGTATTTGGTCTACGCAAGTATGATCATATCTCTGAATTCCGCTCTAAGCTTCGATGGTTACCGATTCGCCGGCGCAGGGATGTGCATATCCTGTCATTACTTTTCAATACACTGTTCAGCCCTACTTCCCCTCCCTACCTTTCTGAGCGGTTTAGTTATATGGCAGACGGCAGTGGCCACCGCTTGCGGTCGAGTACTAACCTTACTCTTGCTGTACCGTCTAGAAAGACGCGAACATACTCCAGATCTTTTACTGCGCGCGCTGTTAAATTGTGGAATGAGTTGCCTTTGTCGCTGAGACAGTCGCAGTCTGTTGCGTCACTTAAGATGAATTTGAAGAAGTTGTGGCTTTCCAATGACTTGTGAATTGGTTGAATATAGTATTTATTTATTTATTGTATATTTGCGATATATATGTAACATATGTTAGTGTGTATTATATTTTATATTGTATATTTATATATGTATTGGCATGTTTTTATTTGTCTAGAATTAATACTAATTAGGATTTGCTTTATTTTCTCTGTTTTTGTACACGGTATAAGTTTGCCTATCTCGTTCTACCTACCTTCCTCTCAATTGCTCAAAGGTTAGCTGGAAGAGATCCCTTATAGGGATAAGTTCGCCTTTGTACTTTGATCTATTGTGTGACATGTATATTCCTTAACCTGTTATTGTGTACAATAAAGTGCTTACATACATACATACATACATACATAAATGTTTAGTTCTATTGACATCCATCAACTTTATACCAAATATTTTAGGAAATACATGCATTACCTAATTAATATCAATTAAGAACGGAAACATGCATACCATTACTATTTGTTGTGGATATTACATGTGATGAAACCATAAGGCCTTGTTTTGTTTGTTTGTATGAGTATGATATATCCCGGCGATATGTCTAGTAAAAAAGGAATAAATTTAAAATTAAGTAATATGTATAGACTAATGAAGAACCCTTCATTTTGTTCTCATAATGTCACTGAGATGTCACATCCCCGGCCATATCGACACCATTCAATAAAGTAAGTAAGGTTTCAAGCAGGATATATCAGCGCTTCGCTTCGGTCGAAAGAGCGAAGCGTATAACCACAATTGCACATAGAAGTTGTTCTTTTATGTTTGTTCCATATAATTGTGTTGTGATTTGATTTTGTTTTTGGAATATTTTGTTTATGTGTTTGTGTAGATGCTTTATATATATTAAGTAAAAAGGTACCTAATTAGAAGTGGACCTTACCCTTACTGTTTTGTAATTGAATGTCGAATGTCCGAAATGTCGAAAACACCACAATTTTATCGTACCATAAAAGGTTGACTGATTTATTTGATGTGTCTTGCATGGTACAACTGCACTGCTACTGACGTAGCTAATAAGAACCTAAAGTTAGTGTATTTTACTCGACGTATTGTTGATATTATAATTAATAATATAAAAATATGATATCATAATTTAATTTTTCCGTTCGCGCTCGCTACGAACGTATAAAATAGTCCTTTCATCTTGGACTGAACAGCTTTTCCCATGAGACCAACAACTAAACCAAAAAAAACGACTATCTTATCTATGTCAATTAATAAGCAGTTAACTTTTTATTAGCTATTAATTCTTCGCGATTTCGTGGTTGGTCCCATGAGAAAATTTGGTCAGTATGACCCCAAAGTCACCCACCGATATACATAATAAGATCGTATGCGATACAAATAAGGTACCCTTCTATTATATGCATTTTAGATCAAGGTCGTTACACGGCATACTTTCCTCTCGAGAAGTCTAATCTCTATAAACGACCCTGCTAGTTCTATATAAGGCGGTCTAACTATTTGCCACACATTGGAAAATTGTGTCTTTAAAATTGATTTTCTAAAACTGTGTTACCTGTTTAAATGAATACTTTACAGTTTTGTGAAAGGTTCTCTTCTCTATTCTTTCTGTCCTCTTTTTCTTGCACTCTTTTTTCATTTTTCCATTCTCTTCTTCCCTCTGGGTATATAAGGCCCCCAGAGAGGTTTATCCTGAACTGAACATATCTGTAACTGGCCGCTCAAAAAGGCCAAAAAACCAGCACATTAGGTAAAAGGTTATGTTATATTTATCTCGAGTTTAAGATACTGATATCTGATCAGATTAGATTAAAATTTGCCCTTAGATTCGAACATACAATCTTGATGGTTAATCTCAGAACAAATCCTTTTTTTCAGCTTGCTAACATCAGGGCTTAAGCTCATAAAACGCAAGAAGTTAAATAACAACGAATTACTTTAAAAATGAAATATTATTGTATTTCTAAAGTCGTAATTCTTACCTTAACGATGATTTGAAAGGTGATTTGTATAGCACACGAGTTCTAAAAGTCAACATTTAAGACTACAGAATTGTCTTATAGCTAAACGGCGAGGCGGTCACGCTTCTGTCACAATCACCAGACATTGTACTGTTTCCCACCGTCCACTTGCACTCTCGTCGGCACGCCAGTGTGCCCACTGTGTTCTTCCTGCCTCACACCACTATCATTACGATAAAGTGCCGTGCATCCGTAAGTGCGATATTATTGCATTCTAATAAAATTACTGGGCAATTTATGGATAGCGTGCATTTATTCACAATTATAGGTAAACCACTAACCGCCGAATAGGAGCTCTTTGTTATTGTGAGGCATTAAGGCAAGTATTAGCATTATTGTGTTGGTGACAGCTACTGTTGTTCCGCTGTAACCACAAATTATGGCTTGGCATCGACGGCTTTATAAGGAAACAGTGATAAGTATAAGTATAGTATTTATTGTAGATGCATATATGCTTGCAGACTGACGCGAGGCAGTACAGAATGGGGTTCTTGAAGAAAAGATTGTACAGGTTTTTAAAGGGCTAGCAACGTCCCCTGGAGTTGCAAGCGTTATAGGCTACGGTAACTGTTTACCACCAGGCGGCCCGTGCGTTTGTTTGCCACCGACGTGGTATTTAAAATCGTGTCGAAATACTTTTAAGTAAGAAATCAGGATACTCTTCATAGATTCTTTAATTTATTGAAGAAATTTTAGCAATTTGACCTGAGATTAGACCAGTTATGACTAGAAATTTATGATTCGCAGTAGTTTCACCGTTCCATGCCCGTGCCGCAGCAGGCCTAATTATAAATGTTTAGCTCTACAGCAAGTGCGGGAATCTCTAGACTCTCTAAAATTCATTTCATTTGGGGCTACTTTATTGAAAAAAATTATAAAACAATCTACGTTCCGGAATCCACCTTTAAGCCGGTAATTAAGCCAGTTAACATATGTAACAGTGATGCATGCAGACATATATTCGCTAACGCATTTAAGAGATACCAAACAAGCGGAAGTAAAGCATTAAAACCAGATCGAACACTCCAAGCCTATGAAGCGTTGGCTTTCTCTGCAATACTGGTCGTAGATACACTGTAGGAAGGTAGTGTAGAAAGCTCGCCCAGCAAACTGCATGCCAGTAATTAGAAAATGGGAAGGAAACTCACCGGTTTCACACAGGACGAAGGTGCCTAATAAATAACCGTTCATAAAATGATGACTTGTGATAAACTCCGATGAGGTTTACTGCCTTTTTATGCCGCTATAAAGCGTGTATTTATTGACCACGATGCCCCTTAAGGTCGATCAGAGACTTAAGTTTCGCATTCTCATTAGATATCGCAATGTCCCGCGTGCTTTGACGCGAGCTAAACTAACGAGATCCGAAAGAGCGTGCGAAACTTACCAAATTGGAACGACTGTAATCAAACCACTGATATTTGTCCGTACACTAAGAATTAATGAATAAGAAATTGTATTTGAACTCCATTATAATTAACTGCATTCAATAAGATCCATTACTAACACGTGTGACAATAATAATATAAACCTCGAAAGTTAATAAAAACTTTCTTGGTTTGAGAAACTGTCTTTGAAGCAGATGGCATTTATAAAGAAATGCGATAAACCGACTGAATCTGAAACTTACATTTCTCATTCCGATTTGGCATCAATGTGTTTTGCACGCTTAGTTCCATGTTCGCGCCACACTGACATGATAGGCCGAGTGCGCACAACACATCGAAAACTAATTGGACTACGACATAAAAGTTTCACAAAACGGTGCCTCCAGACGAAATCGGCCGAAATAAATGTTAAGAATTCAGAGAAGCAGTTTTATTGAAATCGATATGTAACTGCTGTTGAATATCTATATTGCACACAAAGATGGACATAATCGTTTGCGCCGGAGGCGACTACAATAAATCCAACAGCTCAGTAAAACTGAAAGCCACTACAATTACTTTCATTTTAATTACACTTTCGCACTTCACTACGACTTGTTATTAATTTAATCGCCATGGCCTGAGCAAAGGTTTAAGACAGTAGATCTACATTTTGTCATATTAAAATGCACTTACTGTGCGTTAGAAGAATTGTCAAGTAGGACGGTACTTAGAGTAGGTTTGGCTGTCACAGTACAAGTATAAAACAGTTTTTCTCACAGAAGAAAGATTGATTTTCACCCATCCTCACCGATTACCCTACAGCACGCTAAATCAAATCGTTATTTTAATTTGCCTTCAAAAATAACTGTTGATATGGCCTAATTCGAAAAGTTACGCGATTACAAATTTCACAAAGAAGACCAGCAGCATCTTTAAAACAGTAAGCCATTCATTTCTAGTCAATTACATTTCACGCCACTGCTCGGAAATGTGGCAAAAGATGGTTAGAATTCAGCTTCAAAGCTGCGGTTAGTTGGACATCGCGCGAACAGGCCGACTATGAGTTCAAACTGCCCAACAATGTTATTAGTAACAATTAGGTACTTAATTTTGACATATAATCATAATTATTTGCAATTTCCTCGCAGTATGCGTGAAAAGCACTAGGTACGTAATGTCTCGGCCAAAAGTTCAATATATGGACTCGTCTCTAGAATGTATTATAATTTTGTTTTTTTTATACTTAGTTTTGGTAATTCGATTTCAAATAGTGTTATCTTATGTCACGTCAAACCTTTATTCGCGTATTCTGGGCGTACTTGTGTTAGGTTTTCATAAAAAGGCAATAAGGGTCATTGCCATGTTTAAAATAAACAAGTTAATGGGACCCGAGTTCTATGGACGCTTCACTACTGGTACATTAATTAAGGCTAATGAAATTTACATTCGGCACTGACGCTCCAGTCCGCTCCATGCTGAGCGACTGAAGGCTCAATCTTAAGGCCTCCACACACCGAACGCGGGCCGTGCGCGGCGCGGGTCGGGCGGTAGGTTAAAGAGATATTAAATGCGTTGGTGAGTGAGAGGTATACCGACCCGCGCCGCGCACGACCCGCGTTCGGTGTGTCAGGACTTTAGTCTGTGTGATAAAATATCGTCACTTTTCATCTCAAATCATCTCAAACCAGCATTGTAAGATGTGAGTAAACTTGTCATAATATATATATTGTGCCTAAGTGCACCTTTTGGTGCTTGGTTGAACCGTTAGCACACCTTTGTACCAGGTTGCTCAAATTGGACACATTTTCACGGTCTGTGAAATAACCCAGAAAATTACCCGGTGCTTGAAGAAAGCAACCAGGTCCTATTGTAACAAAGCTACAATAAAAAGTGCCTCAAATAAACAGGCATCATACATGTAAACAAACATTGTTTCTTGCACTTGTGTTGGCCAGCATTAATTTTAAACAATTAGCCTTAAAGGACAAGCCTTCTAGTAATTGCGAAAGTTAAGTACCGTTGGAACATCAACCGGTGGTAGGTAGTGAACTCCGTGATAAAATATTTTCCCTACATTCCAATATTACGCAACATATTTTACGAAACCTATGGCACAGTCATTTCTCTTGATCGATAGTTATTTCATTTACATATGGAATCGTTTTACTTATAATACTGTGTCAAGGCCACACAGTTCTATCTGATAAACCATAAATTCAAATGCAGATGATCAAATACAATTTAAGTCTAAATGCAAGACAGTCATCTACAATACCTATTAAATAACTAATATAAATACAATTTGTTTTTTTTAATATAATTCTATTGGTATTAAGGAATGTCTCATAAGTATATAAAGACTAACTGTGTTTTTAACACACTGTGTACCGATATGTGTAGGTACAATCTAACATTTTATCCATGATATACAACTCCGACTGACGCTTGAAACGAATATATTTATAAGATGGATGGATAAAATTGATGAACGCTTGCGTATCTATTTTGATCCAGTTTTGTTTCAATGTATCTTATTATCTCTTAGACAACGGTTGGCCAAGACTGCCCAGGCGCCAGTTCTCGTTACGGATCCTTGAGCAAGCATCGGAACGAGTCGGCGCCGTTTTGTGGCTTGCCTGGCGGTATCTAACCTTGACCAAGTCAGAAAAGAGGAAGCAAGTCACTAACAAGAAGAATAAAATAATGAGGGACCCGCTTGAGCTTTTTTTAGCTAGATATACAGCCAAATTGTTGACCATTTTATACTACCAAGAAGACATTATAAGCGTGTTTCGACCTCTCATCTAGTGTATTGAATAAACCTGTTTACTAATACATACTATTAAACAAACAATATTTATATTTTAATAATGAAACAAGCAAAGTAAAGTTGCACACATTACTTTCCAGAAAAATGCGACAGCTGAAAATTGCAGTGGCGTTACACATACAGTAATACACTGCTGTTTTCATTAGTGTAACTAGTTTGTTACATGTAGGTCACACACATTAACCATTTAAAGCTATGGGTTGCTGTAAACCCTCGACCAATAAACGAGCATTCTACGAGCATGACGTGCCGTATAAAAGACGCTATCAAATAACAAACAACTTTATACTAGCTCCTATTTCGCGTTAAGAACGAAGCAGTATCAACTTCTACGTTGTTACCGCGTCGACAAGGGTTTAAAGAATTCACTGTCCATAGCGTAAAGTTACTTAATTATACAGTGGTTTAAAGTGGTTCATAAATTCAAGGAAGGGACCTGACGTTGGGCTCACGTGAAATGAATTAGTTAGCGCGCTACATTTTTGATGTCGATACTGTGACGAGACGGCGGTTTTCATCTTCGTCTTGCTTAAGATTTACTTATACGGACCGTCATGTACCATTGAACCATTGTATTACTCCTTTAGCCATATCTAACGTAATTGGTAGTGTGAGGAGAGAATGCCAGTGTTCGTATAGTTAATAGTATAGGTATAAAACCAAACGAACACTGGCATTTCTCATATCGAAAGATGACACTGATGAACTACTTACAACTTAGAAAAGTTGAAAAACCCCCCGACATGTTCATTTCAAAGTCCAATATCTCAAAAACGGCTGAATAGATTTTGATGAAACATGGCTAAGAACACTCGGGATAAATTATCTAAGACACAAAAAACCCGCATTCAAATCATTCCATCCGTTTGGGATCTACGATACCACAGACAGATACACAGATAGACACGTTAAACTTATAACACCCCTCTTTTTTCGTCGGGGGTTAAAAACTGAAACGTCCATTTGAGTTTTTAACAAATATAATTGTATAAGTAGTTAGGTATGATACAAAAACTACCAATGAAGTTGGAATTGATTACTCAAGTATTTAAATTTTCAATAACTCTGTCTTAAATAACTCTGTATTGATGAATATTTAAAAACACCGTCTAAGTCTATAGAAGCATGAAATGAAATATCGAGGATTATTTAGTACCTGCTTACTTACGTCACCTTATCATTTATTTAATTGTTGCAGGAAGAAAACATAGCGCTACGGCTAATAAAACAGACGAACATCGAAGAGACGGAGAGCAGTCCATCAGCTGACGAGCCCTACACCAGCACGGGGCGGTACTTTGACGAGGGGGGGTATGTGGCGGGGGGGTCCAAAGACTCCGACCCGTATGTGCGGAACCGATTCAACCAGGCTGCTTCGGACGCCCTGCCTAGCAACAGAGGCGTGCCTGATACTAGAAACGCCATGTAAGTTTAATAATAACTTGTTACGAACTTTTTTCTAAGGATGTAGCTGCATTGCCAGGAGAGGACCCATTCGAAGCTAAGCAACGCTAGTGCTACGCCGTATTACGTAGCAGCATTTTCCGTTTTGTAGCGGAAAACGCTCCTAGAGGCATGCCTCATATACTGTAGGTCATTGGCCTTGAATTGGTTACGCATAATGTAATCATTACTGTAAGCTACTTACGAGAAACTCATTACCTATATATAAGTTAGTTAGTTACTAGCTAAATAAAGTCACAAAATAACTTTTACAGTACATATGGTGCTACTTTCCCGCGTGCGGAAAAGAGCACTTTTCGTGCATATGTCGAAACTTTAAAGAGCCATATGTACAGTAAAACGTACGATACACGTGTGAATAGGTAATTCGCAACTCGTGTCGATTTAAAACACTCCCTTCGGTCGTGTTTTAATTTATCACCACTCGTTGCGAATTTCCTATTTTCGGCACTTGTATCGTAAATAACTATTCTAGCTAATGAATGATTGCCTCAAGTGAAACCTTTATAGTAACTATGTAGTAATCGAAAACAGACCAAAAGAATGGATTATCCTCAAAATGTCGTGATCATGATGCTGGCAATTTACGAGTAGTTGTTAGATACATGTTCCCCCGTGTGGTGTCGGGTTAGACCCCCGTGTGGTGTCGGGTTAGAATTTCAACACCCCCTTTCTTCCCGTGGGTGTCGTAATAGTCAACTATGGGACCAGGGTTGAAGTGTGTTGTGGGCGATGGGCTAGCAACCTATCACTGCAACACATTTAGTCGATCTTTTATACCCACATTTATGCTAAAAGTGGCGCTGGAACCTACGTTTCATGTGCTCTGCCTACCCCTTTTGGGAATAAAGGCGTGAATGTATGTATGTATGTTAGATAGATACAACTGCCCTGTGACAACTTATGGCCCTGTGACAACTGCTTGTCCCTGCGCTCTTTAAGAAAACCAATTAGATCGATGGACTGAATATGTAGACTATGTAGAGACAATGTTGACCTGGATTATTCGAGAGAGAATCGCTAGGGTCCAGATTTGTTTGATTTATGTCTTGCGTAATATACTTTCTCAGTGTACTCAAGTATATGATTGTATCGGCAAGTGATCAGCCTCTATATGGAAAGTTTGGCTAGGGACCAAGTATTGCACAGTGGTTTCGCAGAACTACTACAAAGCATAAGGACCCTGTCTTGGCTCAATTTCCGTTGATGGCAGTTTGCCATACATGTTCAATATTTCCTTTTTTGCCGATGTTGGAAATCACAAATCAGATTCTAAATATTTCCTTCTTAACTTTAATCTCATTCATTATAGCTAGGCACAAGTCAGAATTTATCGATGGTCTGCGCTTGCAAGCTTCCCGGTTCAAGAAGTCATAGCACGCCCTTAAAGATAGTGGGTACGATCGTAGATCGCAGCAGCCTCGTTATTCCGTAACTTTTTTAAGCTCACCTCAACGCTCAACCGTAAATATTTCTTGACGCCGCGATTCGTAGTAACTAAGCGTAGGTAGAGGTCTAGTTTTGTTAGGCGTGACGGATGGGGTGAGGCTCGTGAGCGCGTAAAGAATAACAGGCCAGGTATGCGACCTCTAAATGCATAGAGCCCCACCCGCTGATAATATTATGTACGCGCTTCAGCTCATTATCTACGGTTAGTTTTCTAATATGATAATTATAGATGTTTTTTTTTAAAAAAAACAAGTAACTGCACAAATCGAACTAGCCCCATACTAAGCTCAATAAGGCTTGTGTTATGGGTATTAAAGAGAACGATACTTTAAATATAAATAAAATCCGGCTCGGAGGATCGTATGCACAGATACTGGCGTTTGGTGCCTGGAGTACCTATGTCACGTGTCATTATAATTATTCTGGTTCAATCGTATCGTCTTGTTCAACGGGTTTCAATGTTTGCCTTTTGTTTTGTTACATATAAAAATATATACTGTATTGGTACTCTAACAAAACTTAAATTATGATTATTGACCATTGTGATATTAAACGGAGGACATACAGTACCTCACATCGAAGTAGTAAATTATATTTAGGTGAGTAAAAGTATACATATTTTATACGTATGCTCTCAAGCTAAATTCACAAATCGCGCTCTATATCACGTTCAGTACACAAAGTCGACAAACTTCTTCAATAGGTACCTCAGGCTATCGATTGTCAGACGGTAATATAGAAACAAACATATCAGAGAAATACTACATAACCTAATTATGGACAAACGTGATATTGGCTTGGCTTAATTCCCATTTCCCATAGTAAACAAATAAGCAAATGCTTACGCCTAAATAGTATAGGAACCAGACACCTTGCGAATTGGGTTTTGTTGCAGATTTGCGAAAGACACTAAATATATTATTATCGTTGCATTGAAATATCCTACTACGTGACACAAGTCGCTACAAGGTTATGCAGGCAGTGACGGTTATTATTATATGAGGAACCTACACTAACATTTGCCAGCTAAGTCGTTCATGAGCCAATAGCTAAGACAAATTTTAAGATAATTATAATTAACTGCATAAGTTCCCTTGTTAGTTAGATTTAATTCTTTTCCCGTTCTGTACAATATATTGATATATAACTTACCTAGTTTTTATTCATACAATAAGTACGCAAATAAGTACCTCTCTCCCAAACTCCCAATGTCTTGTATACTTTACCAATAAAAATATCTGGTTACATAAGATATTGTATTTAGTACCTACGGAAACACAGCTAATTGTTAGTGTTACATATTATTATGTACAACTTAAGAAAATGTACATTTGTTTACTCTTGGAAATTAGCGGGTCAAGCCTTTGTAGAAATAGGAGTGTGCCAATATTCACGCAAACCCAAACACCAGCTTAATAGTCTTACTGTGTTTTAAAGAGTAGATAGGTACAAAGGAGTTCGTTAAAGTTGTTACGAGCAGCGTTAGGTGCACTTGGGAAAAATGTCATCATCATATCAGCCGAAATACGTCCACTGCTGGACATAGGCCTCCCCCAGCGGACTCCCGCAACCTTTACCAGGTCATCAGTCCACCTTGTGGGGGAGCTACCCACGCCGCGCCTTCCGGTACGTGGTGGCCACTCGAGAACCTTTCCGCCCCAACGACCATCGGTTCTATGTGCTATGTGCCCTGCCCACTGCCACTTAAGTTTAGCGATTCGGAGGGCTATATCGGTTACCTTGGTTCTGCTGCGGATAGCCTCATTTCTGATGAGATCACGCAGAGAAACTCCTCCATTGCCCTTTGGGTTACTTTGAGCCTTCTTATGAGGCCCATAGTAAGCGACCACGTTTCAGTGCCATATGTCATCACTGGCAACACACACTGGTCAAAGATTCTCGACTTGAGACACTGCGGAATATTGGACGAAAAGATGTGCCGTAGCTTCCCGAACGCTGCCCAGCCGAGTGGGAGAAGTGTGATCTTTTATAATTTTTACTATACGATTATAATATGTATGGAGTATAGTGGGATACTCCTTTAGTTAGTTATTATTAAAGCAACGATCAAACGCAATTTCTGACCACCAACCTAACCTATAGCAAGAGTTGAACCTGCATCCTGCATTAACTTATATGACTGGTCCAGTTTTTTAATTAACAACTGGCTTACTTAATGTGGTGAATTCGTGAATGCCCCAGAGCGCATATTTATGGCCCTCACCGCCTGCCCGCGAAGGGCGAAATGCATATAGGTTCCTATCCTGCTAGGTCCAAATCATTTTTCATTCTTGATATTTGTATTATTTGGGTAGTAAGTTATTGAATTATTAATATTCATTCATCCGCTGCAACCAAGATATTCACAGGTTGTTCTTAAGATTTAACCAGTACAGACATGGACCGTACAGGATGTAGTAACATATTTATTTACTAAGCTAAATTATTCCTGTAACCAAAAAAAAATATGCAGCTTGTAAATACGTTTCCTAATGTTTGCGTTTTAAAACTTCACCATATTTCACAGGGATTACCAAATGTTTACAGTCAACTGTCTTTACAAACACTCTTTTGGTCAATATCTTCAATCTTTTAATGATTTTTGAAACTAAAATACTTACTCATTTAGTTTTCATAATTTAGTGGTTCGTAATCATAAAGTGAAAGAGCACAAGGTCTATGTCAAAGGCCAGGATGGTAATGATTCGAATATGGTAATGAGGAACCTACAAATGTAGCAATGTGCTAAAAATGTTTCTTTATTGCGCAATCAACCAATAACGATTTACATAAAGTTGCAGTAATTAAAATGAAGATGGAATGTAATGGTCACGATTTTGGTTACAGAGATCCGCTTCACGTAAAGTTTTTAAAGTACTTATATTGTAAAATGCAAGAAATAATTAACCGTTTACGTTTAAGTAAACATTGGAGATCCGTAAACAGATTTTAATATTAATTTTGTATTGAGCAGTAACGCTTCTAACGAAATTGGAAATTTAAATTAAGGGGCTCCCATACGCCAATGGCCTTTGATCTGAATCCCCTGGGTTTTCTAATGTTTTTTGTAGCTTATTATTTTAACAACAACGGCTTTAAGCAATATAGTATCCCATATTTACTTCAAGGTTCATTGTTTTCGAGATATTTGGCATCAAAGTTGAACAATTTTGGCCACAAAACTGGTTTTCTGACCATAACTTTTGGGTTAATTTGTTTAAAATGAAAACCCTAGCCACGTTTTTAGAGACATCATAGACGAACCTAAATATATATGTAGATTTCGTATGTTAGATGTTTGACGTCAATGGAGATTCGAAATAAGTGGTTTTTTTAAAAAACAATGTTTAAAATCATACGAAATTAAGTATTATTTTTTTCAAAATCCGGTAGACAAAAATGGATATAAAAGATTGAAAAACTGATATGATTCAAAACTGGTCAATAATCGATGAAAACCTCGGGAAAAATTAAAGGAAAAATTTTAAAAAATATTCGGTTCTGAGCATTAATTTTTTCCTTTCATTAAAAATTTGATGTTAAGAGTGCTATTGAAAAAAGCGCTCGCTCAGGATTCGGTATTTTGAGACGCGTAGTGCGTAGTGTGTGTGTAAATACTACTAGCACGCACACAAGCTTACTGTAGCTGTATAGCGCACCGTTGGAGCGAATGCGCGACCGATATTAATACTTGCACTAAAAGATGGTAAGTATTACTTCGCTAACGTGGTGCCCTAACTTGAACAATGCAAGTATTTGCTTTTTGTGCACATATTTTCTATACATATTAAAATACTCTGACAAAGTATAATAGGTATTTAAGTAGTTACGTCTTTTTTTGATATAAGATGCTTTTTTTTAAGTGGTCCGGCTGTCCTCTCTATATGTAGGTCGCATCTCTCAACAGATTCTCGTGAAATTTTGTGAGCGAGTTCGATATGTAACTATAGGGCACTTTCGTATGTCCAGCTGTCCGGCTATCCGGCTGTCCCCTCTACAGGTTGCATCTCTGAACCAAGTCTCGTGAAATTTTATGAACGAGTTCGATATTTAACTAAAGGGCAAAAATGCTTTCGTATGTCCGGCTGTCCGGCTATCCGGCTGTCCCCTCTATAGGTTGCATCTCTAAACAGATTCACGTGAAATTTTGTGAGCGAGTTCGATATTCAACTATAGGGCAATAATGCTTTCGTTTGTCCGGCTGTCCGGCTGTCCCCTCTATAGGTTGCTCTAGGGAATGCAAACAGGTTAACCGGAACTTTTTGAGTTCGGTAAATAACCGGGTTTGGACACTATAAAGGAACCGGTTACTAACCGAAATGAGTTACATTTATAAAATACTTGAAATTGTGAGCCGAGACCGTTATTTAGCAAAAAAACTAGTAAATTGTAACTTATTAATTTTTAGTAAGTTTAATTAAAGTTAGTAATGATAGCGATAAAATACGTATCGGCCTTACGAGTCATGTACAGCACTACCATGACATAGACTTTGAATTAATCATCTTATCGTAGATTTCCAGGGATCGGAAATTCGGAAGCTTTTGTACCTACTTCTAGCAAAACCCCGGAAAAAGCTAAGCAAGGATGGAGTTGGCTTCTTAAAAATAATATTTTAAATATTGTTCCGGGATTCCGAAATTTATTGGCAAAGTTAACATACGCGTTGGCAAACAGTTTTAACGACATACAGGGTGTAACAAAAAATAGTGGCGGTCCTTTTAAGGGCGTAATAGGTAGGTATTGTGTTTTGATTACAGAATATTAGGAATATTTTATATAACGTGTTTTTTTATATGGATCAGGTCGCCCCAGTCGGCCAACGCTCCACACAAATGTAAAAAAAACGCGTAAAGAAACACACTAAATAACAAAATCCAATCATAAATTGTTGTTCAATAGCCAAGTAGAGACGTGAAAACAGAGCACATTTGACACCCGAATACATGTAAAGTACAGCAACGAATGAATCATGAACGTCCCTATAAAACCTAGCTGCGTTCCTATCCCCAACCCTTTAAAACTACCTGAGTTCTTATCTATATAACCGTACTAAAAAGACACCGCCGCCGTCGTAAAGATATCGCTAATATCGCTATCAAGCAATTGTATTGCCGTCCTTTTCTACCTGCTAAACATTAGACTAGGACGGAAATGCAAATATACCGTGTGTCGGTGTAGGTTGATTACCTGTTCACTATTGTATGGATGGGTATATTTGTTTTAATTTCGTTTGTACCATTTTTTTTTAAATAAAAGTAACAATACAATTTCAGTTTGATGTAAGCTAATACTGTACTGTTAGTTAAATTAACACATGAATTAAATTACATTTTGTAAGTAGGAATAACTAAAATAGTTTATTTAAATACTTTATTACGT
Organism: Epinotia demarniana; assembly: GCA_945867215.1. Taxonomy (NCBI): domain Eukaryota; kingdom Metazoa; phylum Arthropoda; class Insecta; order Lepidoptera; family Tortricidae; genus Epinotia; species Epinotia demarniana. The sequence goes on along the minus strand of OX244260.1, from coordinate 13,346,365 downwards.
ATACATATACGTAAGTATTTAAATAAACTAATTATGTACTTTAATACATATGTGTACTTTATATTATCCTAATTTTCGGTATTCCAGGAAATCCCGGAAAGTTTATTAGTAAAAGTATATAGAATCCGTCTCCATGCTACTCAACAACAACGCGGTGTAGGTACTGAGGCCACAGAATAGGTACAAAAGCTTCCGAATTTCCGATCCCTGGATATTAACGTCAATAATTTCGGACCAGCCTCCGAACTTTCACGTTATCAATCGTCGTTGTCAACACTTTCGCTTGCTGAAGCGAATATAAACCTTAAGATATGTCCATCTCTCAAGCAATAGTTCAGCGAAACGGTAAGCGAATCATTTTCCTTGACTGTAAAAGGACAATTATGATGATGTATAAAAAGTTTAAAAAAAGTTAGTTACTTATTGAACTACACATCGCCTACTAATAAACCAGAACTAACATTCTTACAGTAAAATTATCCTCCAATACAATTCTTTTAGCTTTTAAAAAAACCGGTTAATAACCCGTTTTGAAATTTGACCGGTTTTTGCACTCTCTAGTTGGATCACTCAACTGATTTTCGTGAAATTCGTATTTTACATCCTTAAGGACTGCTCCAGGAGGAGGAGAATGGATCTCTCCATTAGCCTGGTCTCTTCATCACCAGTTCAACTTCACCAAAATTACGATTTCCAAGGATAAATACACGAGTCATAATAGAAAATACCGATGTCAACTACACGCGTGCCTATAAAATTTGAGGGTTACCCTCAATTTCCCTGGGATCCCATCATCAGATCCTGACGTGTGCTCACCTGAATAACTTGAAAGAATATGATGAACGGTGTATAAGATTTAAAAAAACTCCTCCAACTCCTAAACGTTGAGGAGTTGTACCTTCCATCATCAGCCCACCAACATGAACTGATGACTACCAGACGCAAATTCATACCTGAAAAGCTTTAGAGAATTCATGAAACACGTAATAAGTACGTAATATTTGAGGGTTGCCCTCGATTTCCGTGGGATCCCATCATCAGATCCTGACTTGGTGACGATGGGTCCATCTCGAAGTATACATGTTTTAAATATATTTTTTTGATCGGGCCACAACTGACGGAGAAATCGGCGAACGTGCGTACATAAAAAAAAATAGTGAAACATATAACCTCCTCCTTTTTTGAAGTCGGTTAAAAAGTTTTTTATTCATATTGTTATTTACAACAACCCTGCATATTATGTCGGTGGTTTGTAGTTTCTTGTACAGAGAAATGAAATACTTTAAAGCCGTTGGGGCGGAAAGGTTCTCGAGCGGAGACCACGTACCAGATGGCGCAGCGGACCCCCCACAAAGTGGACTGATGAAATGGGGTTGCGTCTTTTAATTACGGAGTTCCTATGGCTACCTTCCAGCTCCATCATCAGACCTTGGTTACCATATAGTACCAGAGTACTCATTAAGACGAATTAAACGAGCCCAAACTCGATGGGGTTGCGTGCGTCGTTTAATTACAGAATTCCTATGACCACCTTCCAGCTCCATCATCGGACCCTGGTTACCAAGTACTCGTCAAGAGGAATTAAACGAGCCCAAACTCGATGGGGTTGCGTCGTTTAATTACGGAATTCCTATGACCACCTTCCAGCTCCATCATCAGACCCTGGTTACAAAGTACTCGTCAAGAGGAATTAAACGAGCCCAAACTCGATGGGGTTGCGTCGTTTAATTACGGAATTCCTATGACCACCTTCCAGCTCCATCATCAGACCCTGGTTACCAAGTACTCGTCAAGACGAATTAATGGAGCCCAAACTCGATGGGGTTGCGTCGTTTAATTACGTAGTTCCTATGGCCACCTTCCAGCTCCATCATCAGATCAGCTTTATGTCATAATAATATTGCATTGTCATCCAATTTATACATGCATGCAAAATTTCAGCTCAATCGGAAACCAGGAAGTGGATCAAATTTAACTTGAAAGATTGAATTACAGGCAACGGATAGGTGAACTAAATAAAAGCTTATAAAAAATCACCAAGTATCACGATCACTCGTAAAATAATTGACATGGCAGTTATGCAATTCGTAAGTTGTCTCGATTAGCCTCACGAATGACTCACTAGTATAGTTTGACCCCGACGTTGATAACAACTATGCCTAGTCGGAGATCAAATTAATATTTTAGTTGACGGTTAGCCTTCGTGAATAGCCACAATTACACGACGTACAGGTCCAACCCGGACAACGGCTAAGCCGGTACTGGCAAGAGATCGCGCGCGACGGAAAATTTATACTATGTTTGAAAGATTATTTAAAAATATAAATGTTGGAAAAAGTTGTATTTTTTTTACTGTATTGTGTTGGTAAAAGTATGAACTTTAATTTTATTTAAGATTCAATTTACTAATAATTCAACAATAAAGAGAAAATCCTTGTGTTTTTAGTACGATATTGTTGCAAAATATGGTGTAATTGAGATCAATTTACATATACATACGTGAAAAAAAAGGAAAATTCGAGGCCGCTACGCACAATACGGACATATTACAATAGTGAAAAGAAAAAAAAACAGCTAGGTTCTCATGTAACATCATGGAGAATTAGGCGGTCAAACTTATGGCTCGGCGCTCTTTTCCGAAAACTACTGTCGGTAATCGGGCATATTCGGTCAACATATTCAGTTTTTCTTAAATCAGAGGCCGCTACGCACAGTAAAAGGAGTTGAGCTATGCAAATAAGTAATCGGAATCTATAAAAATCTTTCCGTTTCTTAGATTTAGACCGTCAAAAATCGGTAATTGTCGCTTATTCCTGACGAAATTTTGAACGCCCTCTTAATATGTTTCATATGTATGTATATATACTCGTAAGTCACAACCATTATGTGATAAATTACGAGTAAATCTATCGAATTGCTCTCAAATCGGATTGAGCACTTTAGTTGTTAGTGTTTCGTATCCAACGACAAGTTTACAACTTTTTGTTTAAACTCTTTAGCATAATATATTCTAGGCCGGTATTCTATCTACGGCATTGGCATAAGGAGGACATTAAGTGTGAATAATAACTGTCCCCTTTCTGTGAATCTCGGGGATGGAATACCGGCTCTTATACAGGATGACATTTTAATCAGTGTCCAAATTCAAATATAAGATTGTTCTGTTGTTTAAGATTGTTTTGTTTCATATTATTCAGTACAAAAAAATAGTGATTGCTGCTTAAAGTTATCCCAAAAAAACTTTACCGCGCGGGCACCTCAGCGGGTAGTAAGGTTTGCGCACCGCACGCCTCCCCTCCCTCGAAACCCGCCCCGCTCCGCGCGGTACTGAATGCCCAGTAAACACGCAGTACGGATAATTCTTTTGGGATAAACAAATTATAATTTCAAAAATGCCTACCCGTTTTTTTTATGGAGTCTATTAGTGCTACCAAATGCCTACAAAAAATTTGGACACTGAATAAAATGTCACCCTGTATACATATAGGAACGAGTGCACCCGACACCGTGGTCTGAAATTGATACATGGGATAGGTACTATAGCACTTTCGCTGCCAGGAACCTGGCTGGCGGGCGCCTACCTGCTTTCCGCTACTTAGCGGAATAACCACGGAATCGGTAACGAGCGTTACGTCATTACGTGTTGCTTCTTAGCAGTGAATTACCCCATTCCATAAAACAGAATTTTAACGGACAAATTTGTCTGTGGTTCTGCGTTTATCTAGAATTTCAAAGGGAAAAAGGATAATACTACTAGTTTTTACGTTACTAAGTGGTTTTCTTTGAAATCGCATCACCATAAACGAACGATTTTTCAAATTTTAAATGGAATAGGACACATGCAAGTCAAACTGTATTAGAAAATCAGATAAGGTTATGTTTATGACCAATACCCTCGGTATAATGATTCTCTTTTGTTTATCCCGCTAGCGGCCGCATACGGCTAGTACCAAAAAAGCCTTATTATGTTACTAGCTTTTGACCGCGACTTCGCCCGCATGGAACATGTTTACATCGTTCCTCCAAACTAACTTTATTTCACCCCTTTAGATGATGAATTCTGGGATCAATAGTATATTATGTCCATCCCCGGGATTATAAGATATCCATACTTACCAAATATCGCCTCAACAAACAGTTACCTTCGCATTTATAATATTAAAAACCGGACAAGTGCGAGTCAGACTCGTCTGAAGAGGGTTCCGTACTAAATTACGTATGTATAGTTTTCAGATTTTTCCCCGTAGGTACTTGTAGTATAAGGAGATATCACTTGCCAAATTTAATTGTTCTATGTCAACGGAAAGTACCCAAAAAATTTGGATGCCCTTGAGATTGCCTAAATATAAGTTTTTGCGGCTTTTTTAAGTCAACTTAGAAGTTTGATTTTTTCACAGCTTTAATAGATAGACTTGAGTTTTAATTCCAACTCGATACCTACACGGGTTTTCGACACAAAGGGTCTTGACAGACAGAAAAACGGATAACAAAGTGATCCTGTAAGTGTAAGGGTATCGATTTCTCCTTTTGAGGAACGGCCCCTAAAAATGGATTATTGTAAAATAAAGAGGCGTGGCTTAGAGTTATTATTTATTTCTCATCAGGTGCCGGCTGAAGAAGTACGACGAAGACCTGCCTCAGACGAGCATCATCATTACCTTCCACAACGAGGCCAGATCCACGCTCCTGCGCACCATTGTCAGGTAAATCATACAAGTAACTTTTTTTTCTGCGTTTCAACTTGATTGCAAATTAGTTTAAGTACTTTGATGATCATTCTATAAATGATAATGAATATTATTAATGAACATAAACCTGTTCGTACGCCTACCTGGCAAAACATAGTAGGTATATATATATTATAGTATAGTATATTTTTAAGACCTATACAATGTACCTATGTTGAACGATAATTACATTCTGATTCTGATTCTGAGATGCTTCAGTTTATTGACTTTTATTGATTTTTTCGCTGGAGTGTCCCTTCGTACTGTATCAATAATTAGAGTACGCGGTGACGAGGTTTTATAAGAAAAGTTTTTTTCTGATAGATAGTTACAGACAGAGGAACTTAAAATATACTGGAGGTATAATTCATGTGATATTTTAGGACATTTTTTTGTGTTTATATCAAACAGGATGCTAATTTTTTTTTCGTGTTGCAGCGTCTTAAACAGAAGTCCGGAACACCTAATCAAGGAAATAATTCTAGTCGATGACTTCAGTGATAATGGTAAGCACTTATATTTGTATTATTTTAAACTAACCAAAATTAAGCAAATAAATCGAATAGTTGTAGATAACGAGAAAAAAAAACTGTGTCATGTAAACTTCTCGCGTCATTCAATACGATTTTGTCGTAGGTAGGTACAGGCAACAATAAGTATCTTTATTTTGATTTAAACTTTTACGATACTCACACATAACATAACTTATACTAAACGGAACTGATTCGGTACAGTTAAACTTGTTTATTTATCTACTCGACATTTTAAATGTGTCACAACGTCCTTGGTCGCAAGCAGTCTGCACTAAGATAAAGTAACTGTGCAATCGATGCAATAGCCTACTGATGATCAGATATCACTTTCGATTAAATGTCGTAAAAGTATTCACTATGACCACATGTCCATTTACTTAAATCGTCACGATCAATGCATTGCTTAAATTATTTAGCACGATCATACATGCATGACAATCCGTGGCGCATGCGCGCAATCCCGCACTATCTAAGATCTAGAGACATTCTTCGACCTAATTCTACCCATTCACTATTGAATAACGCAACCTTTGTTAGGTGTGAAGCTTTTTTGTGGGTATTTAAGCAGTAATTGATAAATAGTGTTTGCCATTTGATGGGAAAATCGCAGGGTAATCCTGAGTATTGGGAAGTTAAGGCTGTCATAGATAACTTTTACACGTCTTTGAAAAGATTATCTTGTATTTTCTTTCCTGGCATCTCACAGTGCCACCTTGCCCTGCAATGATTGTTAGTAACTAAATGATATCCTACTAAATATGACTAACATTAATAAGTGTTTTCTTGCTAAATCATGTAAGATATTGGTAGGCAGAAGCCAATATTGGCAGTAATCCGAGAGGGCTTACTTCCAATATTGGCTTTAACCACCAATAATACACACATGCATCACACTTTTTTTTTTTTTTTATTTATTCAAAAACAAAGGAATTTACATTTTATACCTTATATACAAACTCGCCAAACTGTGACGTTTGATGGCGAGAAACGCTCATGTTTTATAGTAACCTATTTACTTAAATCTAACAATTTTTAATGAGACTTACTTACATTAAAATTTTTATTTAGTAACATTTCCCCTATAGGGATAAGTTTGCCTCTTATATGTTATGACGTCTTTTTAACCTGTTTCTGTGTACAATAAAGCGCATTGCATGCATTTAACTTAACAAACTTAACTTAAAACTAGGCATGCTCGTAGGTGAGTACTTTTATCCTTGAAGTTTTATCTTAGCTAGCTAGTCGACAGTAACTCGTTATCAAGGAGGAAGCCCTTTAACTTTGATTTTAACACAGTTTTGCTTACTTTGGGAGTTTCTCTTAGGATATTAATTTTGTTAAATATTTTTGGTACAATATATTTAGACACTCTTTTACCATAATAGTTTGTAGTTTTCTGTTGTACTAATTTTTTTTCTCTAACCCTTCTTGTATTATATTTATTACTAATTTTTATTTTGTGATCATCGCTATAATAATGTTCTAACCCTATTAAATATTCAACTTTTTTATCAACCGGTAAGATCTTACATAAGGGAAATAACTTGTCATATTCTTTGTTGCAATTTTTCCTAACTTTTTTGCTAACGAGGAACTTTATTAATCGAGTTTGTAGTTTTTTGATATCCTTAATGTAAGTTATAAATGTTCGTCCGTAAACAATAAGACCATAGCTCATCAGGGAATCAGCGAGCGCGTAATACACAACCCGTAATGTGTTTTTACTTAATGTACTATTGAGTTGATAGAATTTTGCCAATACAGACCTCAGTCTATTACATATATCGTTAACATGTGGCTTCCAGTTAAAGTTCTTATCAATTATTAAACCTAGGTACTTAAACGTTTCTACGTATAATAACTTTTCGCATCTACAGTTGCGCTTATTATCATGTAAACAGTCATATGTGTGGCCTATTATATCCAGACTCTGTGCGTAAGCAGTTTTAGCTACCTGATTGTAAGGCGACTAGAACAACACTTCCACACACAACACTTCTTCTTAGTGAATATTATAAGATGAGCAACAAAGCGCCTAAGCATCCGTGCACATACGAGTATTCAAACTCGTAGTTACAAAAAATACGGCTTAATAATTTCCGTATTACATCTCCTTATATTTTTTGTAAAACCTCGGTAACTTTTGACCTTCTTGCCATATTAAAAACTTTCAAACCATTGAACTACTTAGCACTAATGGGCACTTTTTACTGGCACGATGTGCTGGTTGTGTCATATACAGATTTAGGTTCTCATTTCGTTCATTTAACATCCTGTAATTTCATACATTATGATCTAGAATGATACTCGTCGTGTTTGAATCGGTTTCCAACTAACACGACTCTCATTCAAGAGGATAAGAACTTCTAGATCATTTTGAGCATGTAATAATGCGTAGCTACTTCTGCTGCTGACTACAATAATTTGCTGAGTAATGTTACCCTTCTTACATGGATATTGATGTTTCATCTATGCGAGTTCCTTTCTACATATAACTGTACAAATATCAGCGCTTTTCCGTAATCAACTTAACCTCTATTTATCGTGTTAAAATGTTTTTAATACCGATCCCAAGATATCTAGAACCGCGTATGCTTGACAGCTATTATTTTGTTCAGTGGAAGACGGTGCAGCACTGCGCGCCATCCGCAAGGTGCGCGTGATCCGCAACAACAAGCGCCAGGGGCTGATGCGCTCGCGCGTGCGCGGCGCCGACGCGGCCACTGCGCCCGTGCTCACCTTCCTCGACTCGCATGTCGAGTGCAACGCGCACTGGCTCGAGCCTCTGCTGCAGCGGATCAAAGAGGTGCGTACACTTGTGATACCGCTCGCTCCATCCACGGGGTGCACCATCCGCAAGGTGCGCGGCGGCGCCGACGCGGCCACCGCGCCCGTGCTCACCTTCCACGACTCGCACGTTGAGTGCGCGCACTGGCCATAGGCGTTATAGTGGGGCAGAGTGCCTGAACGAATGGTCGTAAACGTGGCCTCGCTGGACAAAATCACCAATTTTTTTCAGGCACTTGTTAGGCTTTAAGTTTTTGATAGGAACCAACTCCTCTGTCGGACATTTTTTTTTGGCGGCCATGTTAATTATAGTTAAATACGAATAAAATAAAAGACACTAGTGTCACGGGGTAGGTCTCTGCACTCCTATCTTAGGTTTTAAAAGAGAAAAATAAAGTCGGCAGGAAACCGTGCATAAAAATATTTATTTTAAAAGGTCGGATTACGAGCAAAAGGGCGTGGTTCCTTTCTATTTTATTCGCACTAGGTAAGCCTAACGGTCTTCAACAGTCCGGTACTCTCCTGGACAGAGGGCCGTTGATGGTGCGCGCGCTCAGGATCACGAATGCATTTTTAAAATCCTATACCATACACTCGTGACAGTGGTGAAATGTAGAAACGGACAAAATTGTAGAAGCTTTTATTGCCTACCGTATTTTTCGGTGAAAGGGGTTGTGTAGTTTAGGAATTGATATGTCCACCTTCTGTCGCTATTATGAAAACACCTCGGCGGTGCCATAATATTGCGCTGGCACAGAACTTAGGTGCGTTACTGTGTACCAAACAGCTGAATTGGATAGCGGTAAGTAGCTGAAAAACAAGTTTGCAAATAAAGGACCTTCCTACCTACTTACACACGAACAGTGAAAAGTTAAAAAAAGCTTGTAAAAAAGTGAAAATCTATATAGTAATTATTTTATGGACCCAAAATTTTATTGGCTCTCATAAAATTCTTTGTCCTATTTTTTATAATACTAACGTTTTGTATTCATAATCATCACTCGTCGTAATTTCGATCTATGTAGGTACCTATGCACCGGCAACATTTTTGTTTACTTTTATGATGTTTCATGCGTCTTCTATTTTCGCTTTTCACTATTGTGAGAAGGTAAAAGTATCATGAAGTGAGAAATGTATAACTTTAAATTAAGTACTGGTGTTGAATAATGGGAGATTTTGCAAGCAGAACAATACCTTCGTACGGCAATCGAGCATTGTTAACGAACGATTGTTCAAATGGCGCTGACCATCAGAAGTTATGATATTACAATGTTTTTATGCTCTTAATCAAAGAGTTAAACCTATGTTCTTTATTATCTATTTGTTTTAATCCAGGCATGAATTCATCGATTGTATTAATCCCATAAATTTAAAAGGATTTTAAAAATGCATTCATGTTTTATCAGAAATATGTTTTTATTAATTTTAATATATCTTTTACATCATGTTCTACATAATATATTTATGGTAGGGTATTTTATGTTTTGTTTTATTAAAATATTTAAAATGTTTAACCGTTAACGGCCAAAGAAAAAAAAGATATAATCAGTCATAATTTATTTATTTTTGCGCAAAATTTCTAAAGTGACATACGTAGAACTTTTATTTCACATCGTAGGTACCTATTGCATGTATTTAGCTTATAATTTTATTCTTACGAGTATTTGGGTCGTTATGCTGGAGTAACACTTTGTGCAATATTACTTAGGCAGATTGAAGTACGATATATGGAAAGGTAACTGACCTATCTTAAAACCATAAATGTAATCTATTTAAGAAGGTAATACGTAACTCGTTCGTGTCAAGTAGCCAAGTCATTAATATTTCTCTCTATAAATCTTCCATTTGTCGGTAATAATATGCGTATACAACCTATGCATCGTGATGCAACAGGGATTAGTAGCCGCGCATTGGTGACTTAGCTAGCGAAACCGAACTGTGCTGAATAATGAACAGCATTGCAACAGTGAACCTTCATTAAAATAAGAACCTACCTAGAGCTACTTGTTTAATATAATAAGAAGCAATTTTGGCTGTTCTAATTTACTTGGTAAAATTTAATTTAATACTAAGACTTAAGAAGTTTCCGCCATTTTCATCCAATTAGCAAGTTCTATGTTTCTACTAAATTATAAGAAGAATATTATAGTTTTTTGTGCTGAGCAGGCAGGGGCAGGAGTTTAAACAACGTTGTAGTTAATTTAGATACTTATAGATATATTTTGTGATAGGATACAAGCAATAAAATCAAAACTGACAAGATTCTTCATGTAATACTTCAGGTGTAGGCTCGTTACTAAAGTTTATTAATCCAAATTTTAAGTACCTTGTACTTGTACATTTCCATTGCCATCCTTGCTATTAGTGCGCGATTGGTTACTGTTCGTAATGTATGTATACTAAGTTTAAGTTTGGCTATAGATTTCTTTGTGATAGTTTATTTCTATGAGTGAGAACCTGTAATTGGCTATATGGCTTCATTATTCTGTCTATAAATGTTTTGCGCTGTTGGTTATCCATGCATAAATAAATAAAAAAAACAACCGCCAAAAACGGAGGAATACTACCAATTGAATTCAGTCTCTCGAGTTTTCGATAAATGCTTTCTGTCACTCAAACAAGTCTAGCGAGTGGCGTGTCTAGTTGTCGTAGGTGGAAAAAAGATATGGAGGCGACACATATGGAAGCCGGGTCCCGTATACCCAATTGATAATATGTGAAATTTTAAGATAATAGGTACCTAAGAAGCATCACCATTGTCACTTTACATGTTTAACTTGGTAAACAAGTAGGTACCTAATGGTTGACGCTAGGTGCAATACACGAGTAGGGGCTAAATCGTAATAACGTTTGTTAGCAATAACTTTGCCCGGCCATGCTGCTTAAATCGTTAGGTGCATAAACGCCCCAGAGAGCATTAATAGAAAACTTTGCTTCAAGTCTCCGCCAAGTTTCAAGATTGAATGTGAAATGTCTTGAATGGCGTACAAATGCAAACGTTTATCAAAATAAATACAACTGTGATAAATATTTCAAAGAATTAAAGATTGAAAGAAAGAAGAAGAATTATGGATGTTCATCCCCGTGAGAGTAGTTGCGGGCACGTTCTACTGTGGTACTCGAATTAAAGAAAAGCCCAAGCATCTGATTGTAGGTAGGTAGGTACTGAAACGAATTAAGAACATAACTGGGCTATTAATTAAAAGTTAAGCAACCCATTGTTTTCGGAAGCAGTGTTGCTAATGACATTCTATTGTCCTTATCTGGTTAATTTTCCACATTGTTTTTTAAGGTCAGCATAACAAGATCTATCTAGGTCTTGAGTTATACTAAATACTAAAATCACATTTCAGTTTGGTACCGAATGTACCAATTCTATATCACCCTGACACTCATGATCATGGCGCAATTGCAGTTCGTCAAATACTCGTAGAGATCAATTATAATGTAAATATTTCAGCTTTTTTAAGTTATCCTTAGGTCCTAATAGATTAGACTTAAAACCATTGTCTATCTTTTTTTCTCGCCCTATATTACTTAACTTAATTAATTTATACGTATGATATACTATATTACTCACTGTGATATACTATCACTTCCATTAGTCGTACGTATTGATTTAAAACTTCACAAAGGAGTTCTATTAATGTCAATGCAATAAGTTAGTACCACAAGTTGATCTGATGATAGAACCTTAAGGCAGAACTCTTGAATGACTAAATATAGTTCTTACTATTAGAGACAGAGTCAGACTAGAGTTTTTTTGTAGCAGAAAGACTTGCCGATGCTGGTTATTTCTGTACGGTACTCAGTAGGTACCTACTGTGAGCCAACGCTCGTAAATTCAAATGAAAAATATCCCAACAGGCAACATCAATAGTGCCCATGCATATTGGACGAGTTTCTTAGTAGTACGAGGCCCTGTTTCGGTGAAATTGTGGAAATTTGTCTTACACCTAGACACAAAAAAATACTTTTACATACGAGTAAGCTACTTTTATGCGAATTACTTATGTGACTTTGGCAAGGATATAATTATAAATGACTGCATTCTCAAATAACATTTTGTTGAATTCGCCAAATGATGCGTCAGATCTATGGTACCTAATGATATCATGGTCATGCGTTTTGACTTTCATTTCGTTCGGATGTGGTTACGTGGTAGGTTAGAATGCTACAATGGCTTCCATTTTACAATTAATCGATTCATTTCAATGTATTCAAATTTCAATGCGTTGCACTTACACACTTGGATGCTCACCATGCAATCGGGCCGCATGAGTCAAGTGAGACGCTTCACAAAATCCTTAATCAATTAAAAAATAGATCCTAAATTGGACCCTTAGCCCCGGTTGTAAATCACGAAGTGTGAATAAAATTTAATAGGTAGTTATTCATAAATAATATACCCCATGGAACCCTAAGCCGGCGAGCACTAGATCACGTCCCAGCATGCTAATGTCAAGGCTCGTGACTCGGCGACTCGTTTTTCCGTCCGCGGAACCACTTGCAGTTTTATTTTTACCTTTATTTATACCTTCTTACATATTCCCCGCACATCGCCAGCACTAGTTTACGTGAAACGATTTCTTTTTTGCTTAGTTTGTAAGCAAGGTTTGATACGATTTCACTTAAATTTGATTTTCGAAGAGTTTCGGTATATTTGATTCCGTCATGAGCTCATTGAGCGCTTTAAATTCCACGGACGTACAGAATGCGTTCTCGGGGACGTGCCAATGCTGTGTATGAGCTACTGAATCCTGTTGTTTTCTCGTTATTTGCTACTCGGTGTACCTAACTGTACCTACATAGTAGAGATACAGAATTAAATAAACCGGTAGAAAAGACTTCGCAGTGACTATTAATCAAGTACATCTGATAAAGTACTAATAGTAGGTGGGCAGAATTATCTTTATTAACGGGTATCACCGGAGGTCGAGAGCGCCTAACAAGCGAGGTCGCGAGGTTGGCACGCCTTAATCACCTGTCGGTCTTGTACTTACGGAATCAAATTGAAGTGCTTTTATCACTTCCGTTTCAATGGATCCCGAAGTTAAAATACACTAAAATTAGCATTGCATCGTGTCTATCTTGACTCTTATTAATCATTATGTATGTCGAAGTCATACATGGAGATATCATAAATACAAGTACTTCATATAATTTATTTCCATATCTCATGCTCTGAAAGTGGGTCGTTGTTGTTCTAAAAAGTGTGCTGAAACCGATACGTTTCTGCTCTAGTGCAGAAAAGTAGTGTATAAGTCCTCGCCCAGTTAAAGTCCTCGCCTTACAAGCATCATGCGGGAACTAATTCTAATAAATATCAATCCCATCAAAAACATTCTGTAAAAAAACTAGCCAAGTCTCGATGGAGCTGCTTGTTTATCTCTAAAAAGTAATGAAATCTAGACAAAGTCGTGCCAAGTCTAAGGTTCCTTACTGCGATTTCTTTTTTATTTATAGTTAACTAGCTGCCCGCGGCTTCGCCCGCGTAGTACCTAAGAGTAATTTTCCAATAATTGTTGAATTGCTGCGTCGGCAACGGCCTACTACTACTAACTTCCTATGAATAACCCTTCGTCATAACCCATTATGGTAATTCTTATTTTTATTTTATGCCCGTATGGTGTCGGGTTAGAATTTCACCACCCCCTTTCTTCCCGTGGGTGTCGTAAAAGTTGACTAAGGGAGCAGGGTTGAAGTGTGTTGTGGGTGATGGGCTAACAACCTATGCGATATCACATATTGTCGATCTTTTACACCCACATTTATGCTAAACAATTATGGAACAAAGTTCATGTGCTCTGCCTACCCCTTTTGGGAATAAAGGCGTGAATGTATATGTTTTATGTATGTACGACTTTTTGTTATTAAATTTACAATCATGATTAGTCTGTCCTTTGGAATAAAAGCTAGCTTATGTTCATGATAATATTGAACCAGTATTTGGAGGGAAACAACAGTTTATATGGGAGCAACTACAATTAAAGAACATTAATAATCAAAAAATTGATTTAATTTTGCAGTGGCCAAAATGCTTAACTTATAAAAAATTAGCAGATCTTCGTGCAGCACCTTGAATGTACTTATCACGGATGCAGGCACTTTCCCAATGTCTCCTACCCTCCCGTCCCGCCGCGCCGCCCGCACTCGCCTAGGTACCGATTGCTGATGATCGAAACGGCACCAAATACAAACTTTAAACCTATAACCTTTATAACGCGGGTCTCGTTCCATACCTCAAAAGCAAAAATAGAACCCTTATTTATAGGATCACGTGTGGCTGTCTGTCAGTCCGTCTGTTACAACCGATTTGCTACGAAAAAACTGGACCGATTGAATTGCAATTTGGCACAAATACTTTCATGAATTTTCATGCCCACAATATTACATTTCAAAATCTAGTTTTCGTAATCAGCGACCCGATAAACCATAGAAACAATAGATGCCGATGTTGATTTTCAGATTTTGTCACCACGTGTCCCCTTTCAGGGGTTGAAGTCTCAAAAAACCGAAAACACTTGTTTACTCATTTATCGTTAGGAATTATCCTGTGCAGTTTCGAATAAAATTGTCTAACTAATATAGCGGTGCGTTTGGTAGGCAAACAAAGGGAAGAAGAATGGATTGATGTTGGTAAGAAAAAACGGAGTAATTAATTTATTGGAAATAGGGGTAGAGGATGTATTGAACCGAACAGTAAATTTAAGTCGGCGGATATAAAAATTCCGTTTTACATATATGAGGTAAATAACAACACGAGCGAGGAGGATGTTGCTAACCATGTTTTGGAGAGAACTAATGTGGTAATTAAACCAATTAAAATAAATATGAAGCGAGACAAAGGCTATGCGGCATATAAATTTTGGATTCCAAAGTATAAACTGCAGGTTTTTTCAGACGAAAACCTATGGCCTGAGGGTGTGGCTTTCCGGAAATTTATACAGAGGGACCTAGAAAAGGTTTCTAATCAGATCCAAGTGACCCAAGGCCAAATATTATCTAATGTTTCATAATGGAAGTCAAAAATAAAAGTAATAATAATAACAATTGTATTAACTTGATGACATTCAATTGCAAATCTGTAAAACGGTCTCTGGACGGTATAAGGCAGCTGTGTAAACAGGCAGATATTGTTGCTCTTCAGGAACTATGGTTGCTGGATCATGAACTGCCCTTCCTAGAGTCCATCGATGCTGACTTTGGGAGCACAGGAACCTCTGCAGTGGACTCGGGGGCCGGCTTACTGAGGGGGCGGCCTTACGGAGGAGTGGCTCTTCTATGGCGTAAGAGTGCGTTCGAGTGTGTGTCGGTGATTCCGAGTCAGAATCCACGTATTTGTGCTATAAAAGTGCAGTCGCAAGATAAATGTTTTCTAGTATTTAGTATATACATGCCGACGGACTCGACCGCGAATCTACCGGATTTTACACAGTGTTTGAGTGAGGTAAACGCTATAGTGGATGACTGTGAGGTGGCCTCCGTGTTTTTGCTGGGTGATTACAATGCGCAACCGGGAGAGCTATTTTAATAAAATAATTGTGACATATAAAGACTCTAAGGATGAAAATAGTGAGGTATTATGGGGTCAGAGAGGAAAGGAACAGACATTAAACTATTATAAATTATGCAATGATGGTCTAAAAGACATTGACTTCCCGTTAGAATTAAGCACCTGTGGTGATAAATACTGTAAGGATGCCAGTCATAAGCTGATAGTTAATAAATTGTACCAGGACATTGTATTAGTTTTACGAACATCTGCGAAAGCAACGTCTTGTAAGTCGACGAATAATAATAATAGAAAAAGGCAATACATAGTAGGCTGGAACAAGCATGTTAAAGAGTTTCATGGATCAGCTAGGGCAAGTTATCAGCAATGGTTACTTTATGGGAAGCCTCCTAGGGGCCCTATCTATGATGAGATGTGTGCTTCCAGAGAACTATTTAAGGATAGGCTTAAATGGTGCCAGGACAATGAAGCAAACATTAAAATGAGCATCTTAGCTACTCATCATAAAGCCAAGGACTTTCCTAGCTTCTGGAAGCACATATCTAAGAATAATGCAAAGAAGTGTGCACCCTCGAGTGTAGAGGGTCTGTGTTCTCCTACTGAAATTGCTGAACTCTTTAAGGACAACTTTAAAGTGAAAAGCCCGTTGGGAAAGGCGCAGAATGTGCTCGGTACTGAGGGCGAATACGGTGTCTTGCAAGTTCGTTTCACGCTTAAACAGGTCACTGACGTCATCATGTCAATGAAGCGTGGTAAATCGCCAGGCCATGATGGACTCAGTATTGAGCACCTTCAGCATGCTGGACCTCACCTACCTCGTGTTCTGAAGATGCTTTTCAATCTTTGTCTGGGCCACGGTTTCTTGCCCGAGGGCCTCATGAGAACGATAGTCGTGCCAGTAATTAAGAATAAGACTGGCGATGCCTCCGACAAATCCAATTACAGACCCATCTCGCTAGCCACCACTGTGGCCAAGATACTGGGCAGTTTGCTCGACCGTGTACTTTCAGAGTATGTACCGTCACACGATGCTCAATTCGGTTTTAAACCTGGGTTATCGACGGAAAGTGCCATCCTTTGCTTGAAGTTCCTTCAGTATTACACGGAAAGAAAAACACCAGTATATGCGTGTTTCTTGGATTTGTCGAAGGCGTTCAACTTAGTGTCCTATGACGTCCTCTGGCGGAAGTTGACGGCCACGAGGACACCCATTGAAGTGGTAAATTTGTTTAAATTTTGGTATGGGAACCAGGGCAATCAGGTTCGCTGGGCGGGAGCGTACTCAGACTTGTATAGGTTGGAATGTGGGGTGAGACAGGGGGGTTTGAGCTCACCAAGGCTTTTCAACCTATGCATGGACGAGCTTATTGTCGGGCTCAGTAATACCAAGGTGGGATGTTCAATTGGTGGCGTTTGCATGAACAACATCAGTTATGCTGATGACATGGTTTTGCTGAGCCCGGCGGTAAGCGCTCTCGAAAAGTTGCTTGCGGTCTGCGAGAGCTACGTTGAGACGCATGGCCTTCGGTACAATGCGTGAAAGAGCGAGCTTCTGGTATTTAAAGCGGGAAAAAAAATGCCAAAAATAGTCCCTCCGATCACGCTCTGCGAGTCACAACTGAAACGAGTGGCGAAATTTAAGTACCTGGGGCATTGGCTCAGCGAGGCTCTCACAGATGATGCAGATATGGAGAGGGAGCGCAGGGCGTTTGCGGTGAGGTGCAATATGCTGGTCCGAACGTTTGCAAGGTGTGAAAAAGCGGTTAAGACGACTCTCTTTAAGACCTTCTGTCAAACGTTTTATACCTGCAGCCTTTGGACCAAGTATACCCGAAAAACCTACGACTCCCTGCGCGTCCAGTATAATAATGGGTTCAGGATGTTGTTGGGACTGCCACGATATTGTAGCGCGTCCGGTATGTTCTTCGAGGAGCGCACGGACGGTTTCCGTGCGATAATACGTAAGCGCGTGGCCTCCCTGACGCGCCGCCTTCGTGACAGTCCCAACAGCCTCCTGAAGGCCATTACTGAAAATATCAACAGCCAGAAGAATGGAATGAGAATGGAGTCCAGACAGAATATTTTTCAATTAACTAATTAAATTTCAATGTTTTATTTATTATTTATCCTAATCTTATTACTATAAGACATGTTTTATTTAATTTTATTTCATTTTATTTTGTTCTATTAATTAATGTGTTATTGTATTATGTTGTATGTTTGTATTGTGATATGAGCAATGCCTGAAATTAAGAATAATAATAATAATAATAATATTTTTTCTCCATACAAACTTTGGACCTCCTTTTTAACCCCCTTAGGGGTTGAATTTTATGAAACGCTGAAACAACTTTTTTTGTACCCTAATAAGTAATCTTCCTACACAGTTTCAAGTCTCTAGTTCAATAAATAATGTTTCCCCCATACAAACATTGCATCCCTATTTAACCCCCTTAGGGGTAGAATTTCATAAAACGCTCGAAGTGCTTTTTTTGTATCTTAATAAGTAATATTCCGGCAAAGTTTCAAGTCTCTAGTACAAAAAATTATGTCTTCTTCTATAGAAACTTTGCATCCCACTTTAACCCCCTTAAGGATAGAAGTTCCAAAAATCCCGACTTATCCCTTGCCTACGTCATAAAAGGAAATTCTGGTGTAAATTTCAAGTGTCTAGACTCGGTAGTTTTGAATACAAATTTTGCACCCCTATTTAACGCTCTTAGGGAAAGAATTTCCAAAAATCCCGTCTTATCCCTTACCTACGTCATAAAAGGAAGTTCTTTTGAATACACATTTTGCACCCCTATTTAACCCCCTTAGGGATAGAATTTCGAAAAAGCCGGTCTTATCTCTTGCCTACGTCATAAAAGGAAGTTCTGTTGTAAATTTCAAGTGTCTGGACCCAGTAGTTTTGAATACAAATTTTGCACCCCTATTTAACCCCTTAGGGGTAGAATTTTATAAAACGCTGAAAGTACTTTTTCGTATCAATAAGTAATCTTCCTACAAAGTTTCAAGTCTCTAGTTCAATAAAGAATGTTTCCCCCATACAAATTATGGACCCCCATTTCACCCCCTTAGTGATATCATTTCCAAAAATCCCGTTTTATCCTCTGCCTACGTCATAAAAGGAAGTTCTGATGTAAATTTCAAGATTCTAGTCCCAGTAGTTTTGAATACAAACTTTGCACCCCTATTTTACCCCCTTAGGGAAGGAATTTTATAAAATGCTGAAAGCACTTTTTTGTATCCTAATAAGTAATCTTCTTAAAAAGTTTCAAGTCTCGATTTCGATAAATAATGTTTCCCTTATACAAACATTGTACCCCTATTCAACCCCCTTAGGGGTAGAAATTTCTAAAACGCTGAAAGAACTTTTTTTGTATCTTAATAAGTAAAATCCCTCTAAAAAAATTAAGTCTCTAGTACAAAAAGTAATATTTCTCCCGTACAAACTTTGCACCCCTATTTAACCCCCTTAGGGATAAAATTTCCAAAAATCACGTCTTATCCCTTGCCTACGTCATAAAAGGAAGTTCTGGTGTAAAGTTCAATTTTGTAGTCCCAGTAGTTTTGAATACAAACTTTGCACCCCTATTTAACCCTCTTAGGGATGGAATTTTATAAAACGCTGAAAGCACTTTTTTTGTATCTTAATAAGTAATCTTCCTACAAAGTTTCAAGTCTCTAGTTCAAAAAAGAATGCTTCCCCCATACAAACTTTGAACCCCCATTTTACCCCCTCAGAGGGTGAATTTTGAAAAATCCTTTCTTAGTGCTCCCCTACACTTTATGAGGAACGTACGTGCCAAATTTGGAATCTCTAGATCCAGCAGTTTGGGCTGTGCGTTAATATGTCAGTCAGTCAGTCAGTCAGTTTCTTCTTTTATATATTTAGATGTTGTGTGACATGGCCGTTGACTTGTAGGTACCCACTAACGTATAAAGAATGGCCTAAGGTTTAATAACAATTAGCAACGTACTAGTCGTAATGTATTTATTTATACGTTAGTGGGTACAAGCCAACGGCCAAGTCACACAACATTAACTATAAATAATAAAGAAATCGCAGTAAGGAACCTTAGACTTGGCACGACTTTGTCTAGATTTCATTACTTTTTAGAGATAAACAAGCAGCTCCATCGAGACCTGGCTAGTTTTATACAGAATGTTTTTGATGGGATTTCACTTCTTTTTGTAGAAACGTGGGCTTATTGATTTATTTTATTAGAATAAAAAAAGTTGAATATTTTTTGTAAAGGCGGTGTAGAATATCTCTAATAGTTTGGTTGGGCCCTTGTGTTTTCTAATCAGGGTCACCAGGTACTCCAGATCTTCGATTATCCTAGTTTTTATAGTTTTCCCTTTATGTGGCCATTAAACCCTAACGCTGTACCAAATTTCAGCTCTCTGAGTTTATGGGAAGTACTAGTTCTATTTTTATGATCATGAGTGAGTGAGTGTCATAAATGCGAAACTTTGCTATCGCTTAACTTCGGAACTAAATGACCTACAGACTTGAAATTTTGGATTTTAAGTATGTGATTATATAGATTGGATGACGAAAATTTCTGGGTTCTGGTCTTATCCACAGGTTCTCAAATAGGGGCCTGTAAATGCGGCGAAATGGTTCCAGTAAAGGATGGGACGGCAGTGTTTGCTTCGCGCTCCACTTGGCGGGCTTATACTTAACCCGCCACAGACGAAGAGAAATAATTTAAATCTTACTAGTTCATGGGATTTATTTTATTAAATATATAATAAGTTTTTGTTGTAAATTCATTAGTATCATTACCTTTATTTTAGCTAAAATATTCACTAGGGTCTATAAGGTGGTAACAAATGGAATACACCCACAAATCTTTTTTTAACTTAAAGTTGTGCAAGGCAGAAACGCATACAGCCACTCTTCAACTAACTAATAATAAATACAAATAGTGTGAAAATATTTGAGTAGGCTATTTTCGTCTATCACAATTAAATTATGAAAGTAGATATGTTATTCATATAGTTTTGACTTAAGGAAATACGAATATAATAATTTGGTTATTAAAACACTAGCAATATTTTTAATTTCAAAATGAAACTCGTAGCTGTAGTATCTGTATGTCACGTGACCGAATTACACCATATAACCATAAGCGCGAGCGAGACAGATATTTGCCTCTTTCTTTAGGAAAGGTGAGATGAGACTATTCTTTGGGCTCGGGTGACGTCACAATAATGGTGGCTGCCGTTTTTGAATTGTATAGGTACTTTGAATAAGCGTATTGTTTAATTCCGTCAGTGTTTTTATTACTTTCCTGGTATTCGATATGAAAAGTAGAGTGTTTAACTCGGGTGAAAGTCACCCATTTCTGACTCGAACCACCAAATATCTCGTCAGAGATGGGTGCCTTTCAGCCCTTGGTTAAAAATCTACTATTAAAGCATGACTTTCATGCATGACATTAAGGGGCTCTACGCGCTTTATGAATAGTTTTGAGTCTATAATCCTCCGTCAAAACTATAGATATATTTATGGCACAAACGCTTAACACATTGGACACCGCGTACCCGACTCTCGGGCACTCGTAAACTTTACTCAGATGCCGGCATACCCGAGAGTCGAGCACGAGCTATAAACCCTCACGCGACGCCAAAGTACCCGACAGTCGAGCAAGCTTTGCATCTTCGCTACCTCAGGGCTGCCACTGCCTTTCTTCTGATTATTATGTACTTATGTGGTCTAAAAGTTGGTATACAGTTGATTATATTTTATTACTTCACTTTGTATTTTTATTTACTTTACCTAAGCAGCAGCAGATTTAATTTTATGCACGTATACGTTACTTGTAAAGTTACTTGGCACAGCCCTGAGCGTCCGCCGCATGCCCGACTAGCGGGTTCGCGGCGTCCGGCATTGAGTTGCACGTCGTTGCTCGACTAGCGAGTTCTGTCGGTTTCTGGGGTATTGTTCGGAATTTTGCCTGGTTGCGAAAGTGTTAAAATCGTAGTAGCGTATTATTTGCACGAGAAGTTTTTTGAAAAAAATATTATATATTCTTAATCTTCTAAATATATAAACGTAAAAGTCCTGACTGACTGACTCACTCACTCACTCACTTAAATCAACGCACAGCCCAAACCGTTGAACCTAGAAAGCTGATTTTTTCACAACAGGTCGGTTATATAACGAAAGTACCCACTAAGAAGGGATTTTTGAAAATTCCACTCTCAAGGGGGTAAAAAGGGGGTTGAAAGTTTGTATGGGGATGGAGTAAAATTTTAAGTGAGAGACTTGAAACTTTGTAGAAAGATTACTTATTAAGATACAAAAAAAAGTGCTTTCAGCGGTTTAGAAAATTCCACCCCTAAGTGGGTTAAATAGCGGTGCAATGTTTGTATGGGGAAAACATTATTTTTTGAACTAGAGACTTGAAACTTTGTAGAAAGATTACTATTTAGAATACAAAAAAAGCAGTTTCAGCGTTTTAGAAAATTCCACCCCTAGAGGGGTTAAATAGGGGTGCAAAGTTTGTATGAAGGGAATTTTCTTTTTTGAGCTATGAACTTGAAACTTTGTAGAAAGATTACTTATTAGAATACCTAAAAAAAACTGTCAGCGTTTTAGAAAATTCCACCCCAAAGGGGTTTAAATAGGGGTGCAAACATTGTATGAGGGAAACTTTTCCTTTTGTATAGACAGATTACTTATTTGAATACAAAAAACCCGTCAAAGTGCGAGACGGACTCGCGCACCGAGGGTTCCGTACAAACGAGAGAAGTAATTTCAGGGTATTGAAAAAACCCACCCCTAAGCGGGATAACCAGGGGTGCAATGTTTATATGGGGGAAACATTATTTTTTGAACTAGAGACTTGAAACTTTGTAAAAAGATTACTTATTAAATTACAAAAAAGCACTTGCAGCGTTTTAGATAATTCTACCCCTAAGGAGGTTAAGTAGGGGTGCAATGTTTGTATGGGGGAAACATTATTTTTCGAACTAGAGACTTGAAACTTTGTAAGAAGATTACTCATTACAATACAAAAAAAGGACTGTCAGCGTTTTAGAAAATTCTACCCTTAAGGGGGTTAAATAGGGGTGCAAAGTTTGTATGAGGGAAACTTTAACTTTTGAGCTTGAAACTTGAAACTTTGTGGACAGATTACTTATTTGAATACAAAAAAGAGCTTTAAGCGTGTTAGGAAAATTCACCCCAAAGGGTGAAAAGTTGGTATTGAGAGCAAGAAAATTATAAGCAAGACATTTGTAGCCTGTATGTTAAAAGACTGCAAAACCAATTTCAGCATTTTCTAGGGTTCCGTACCCAAAGAGTAAAAACGGGACCCTATTACAGCGAAGTCTTGCTGTCTGTCCGTCTGTCTGTCACCAGACGCCACCACCCACAAATTAAAATAAATATTGAAGGGCGAGGCTCCCATACAACAAACGTTTTTTTTCAGGCTGTATCTCAAGAATCGCGATGGCTAGACAGTTGAAATTTTCACAATTTATGTATTTCTGTTGTCGCTATGACAAATAATACTAAAACAAAATAAAATAAATACTTAAGGCGGGCTCCCATACAACAAACGTTTTTGTTTTTTTCTAGGCTGTATCTCAAGAACCGCGATAGCTAGACAGTTGAAATTTCACAAATTATGTACCTATTTCTGTTGCCGCTATAACAACAAATACTAAAAATAAACTAAAATAAATGTTTAAGGGGTCTCCCATACAAAAAATGTTTTTTTTGTGCTGTTTTTATAGATAATGGTACGGAACCCTTAGTGCGCGAGTCGGATTCGCACTTGCCCGGTATTTATTTATTTATCTCCTAAGAGAATTAAAAGGGGGTTCATAGTTTGTATAGAGACCAAGACATTTTTAAAGTAAGAGATTTGCCACATCGGTTATAGACTGTTGGTTTGAAAACTGGAAAACTGATTTCAGTGTTTTTTTTTTAATAAATTCCTTAAGGGGTTATAAGTCTTTATGATGAGCAAGACATTTTTAAAGTAAGAGATTTGTTACTTCGGTTTTAGACTGTTTCCTTGAAGACAAGAAAATACCAATATTTTCTTGTCTTAAAGAGAGTTAAAAGAGATTCACCCCCAAAAGGGGCAGAAAAGAGTTGGAAATTTATACGGGGTGCAAGAAAATTTTAAAATAAGTGTATTGTCAGTTCGGTCAAGGACTAGAAAACAAATTAAGTACTGCGTTTTTATACTCTTCCTTTAAGGTTGGAGGTTCAAGGGGTTGAAAGTATTGGGAACAAGTATTTTTTGAAGTAAGGGAGTACTTCGGTCAGACATATATATTAATTGGCATTGGTAAATCATTAATTCAGAATACATAATCCTACTGCTAGCAGAAAAGTAGGTTAGGTTAGGTTTAGGTTTTGCTCACAAACCGAAAAAAAGGTAATGTTACATTAAAACTGCGGATCATTTTATTTATTTTGAGAAGTTTATTTTGGCTAATCAAAATAATATATTTTCTATATCACCGTTAAATGGGGACCGGGGATAGAGATGGAAAGCTTTACGTCTTTTGCCGTATGATAATTTTACTTTCAAAACTTTACAGGCACCCCGGACAAACGTAATTGAAACTACTAAACGGATTTTGGCAAAAAAAAAATCAGTAGGTAATGTAGCTTAGTAGACAAGAAAAAATTTAAACCTTTAAAAGAATTTTAGCAATTTAAACCTTTTACGCCTAAACCCAGAATGGAATTACATGAACATAGGCATAGAGATAATTTGAGACCCTTGGAAGGATTTAGGATAGTTTTTATCTCGAAAATCATCCCTGAAAATGGTAGTAGTTTGTTTGGGACAGCGATAAGTAATTAAGGTCACGCCTAAAAAAAAATAGAAATATTTTTTCTCAAGTTCTTCGCGGACGAAGTCGCGGGCAAAAGCTAGTATAATAATAAATATACATATTCTTTCATGATTTATTCAAACATGGTCCAAAAAAGCTTTGTTTACGATATTAGTATGTTGTTTATGCACTTGTATATAGGAAATCTAAATAGCACCTTGCTGTTATGTTCCTTATTGACGTCTCTAACAACCCAGGAAAGATTTTTATTTTTAACAAATTTTCACAAATGTTACGTCCAAAAAACTGATTTTTAGGGTTCCGTAGTCAACAAGGAACCCTCATGGTTTCGCCATGTCCGTCCGTCTGTTTGTCTGTCTGTCTGCCTGTCTGTCTGTCCGTCTTACAACTAGAAAACTGCAATTCGGCGTGTAAAATAAAATCCAGAAAAAAAAAAACAGGATTTTTTTTCTCGTTAAACCTATATTGTGGGGTATCGTTCGATAGCTTGTTCAAAAATATTATGGGTTTTGTAAAACTATTTTTCAACTCAGTTATGCGTTTGCGAGATAATGGGATTTAAAGACCTAATTTTTGTTCGAGTCATGTGTCCCCCCCCAACCTGCCGGCTAAATGGCTACTACTGGGGAGGTGAAAAAATTCGTGGCAGTAGTACATATAATGAATTTAAAAGGAAAACTATCAAAGTTGACAACTATTTAACAAGTAGTAGACATAAACTAGTTACCTGGTAAGAAATGCACTTAATTTCGGGTGCATATACATTGTTATTGGAATTTGAACCTTTTACCGTGAGCGGTAGAGTTGCTTTTACACGGCACTTTATCTTCAATAGCAAAAACCTTGTCCTTCAGGTGGTCGCGTAACCGGCGACCCCAAAAGCCCCTTTTAAGTCCGCATTCTGTGACAGACGGGCAACTACGGAACCCTACCCTGCACGTGGCCCGACACGCACTTGGCCGATTTTTTGGCCTAAAATTGCTGATTTTGTTTAATATATCTCGAAAACTGTGAGAGAGATACTATTTCGGGAAACCCTGTTGTTAATACGATAAGGTCGATAAGCCATAAAAAACACGAACAAACGGACAGTTACAGATCGAAGGTCATTGGGAGCTAGGAGCCCCTTAAGTATTCTTCGGAGAAGAATTATTAAACAAAAAAATCGGACAAGTGTGTGTCGGGCAACGCGCAGTTGTAGGGTTCCGTAGTTGCCTGTCTGTCTTAGTTACATCGACACGCGCGCGCCATCTAAATGGAGCGGTTGCGTCGGCTTCTTTCACATCATGAATTATTTCACATCCCCAGTAGCCATTAGCCATTTAGCCGGCAGGGGGTGGACAATGACTCGAACAAAAATTAGGACTTTAAAGCCCAATAACTCGGAAACGAATCACTTTATTGAAAAATAGTTTAAAGAGTATTTTTGAACAAGCTATCCAACGATACCCAGCTATCAACTATGAGATTGACGAGCAAAAAAATTACATCCCCACTTTAGGTGTGGGGTAGAGGTACCCCAAAATATTATTCTACTATTTAGTCGGCGTTGTTGATTTATAATACCCATGCCGAATTACAGTTTTCTAGTAATAGGTAGTAATGGTTACTGAGCTAAGCTGAAGACGCACAGACGGACATGGCGAAACTGTATTTAGCCGAAGTGTTTGAGATTTGTGGTGTAAGAGATATACATACGGGTGTGCACATCTGTTGTTGCTATAGAGCACCATACTCAAATAACTTTGGTGTTTTCATGGAAAGATTTGAATTACTGTTAGAGCAACTTTTTAATAAAAAAGCTATTATCTGCGGTGACTTTAATGTTGACTTGATGACTGATAATAAACAACGTAGTGATTTTCTCAGTCTGTTAAATTCTTATAATTTTAAGCATCTCATTGATAATGTCACCTTTAGAAGAAATGATTCTCAGTCCTGCATCGACAACTTCATTACAAATTTACCCTCGGATTCCATTTTGTCCACTAAAACTGATCATAACGGTCTTGCTGACGGACATGCTGCTATTTTCTGTGAGTTGGCTACAGAGGTTAATAAGAACAATGATCCTAAACAAAATTTTGTGGTCAGGGAAAAAAGATTTGTGAGTGATAAGGTAAATCTTCAGTCATTTAGGTCTCGGTTAAAAACTATTAACTGGTATAATTTGAGCATTAATGAATTTTTTGAAAAGCTCTTAGATTTTTACCGTGTAAGTTTTAGGAAGACTAAGAAAAGAATGAAATTAAAAAGGAATTCTAAAATCAGGTGGATTACAAACGGCATAAAAGTAGCTAGCAAAATGAAGCGTATTCTGACTAATCTAAATAAGGAAACGTGTGATCAATCTGTGCTAGATTACAGTCAAAAATATATAAATATCTTTAGAAGAGTCGTCAGATATGCAAAACGGACAGCAGTTCAATCAGAAATAAGTAATGCCAAAGGATCTGCCAAAGTTATATGGAATATGGTGAACAAACATCGTAACAAATGTCCCAAACCTCAACCTGGTAAATTAATCCTGAAGAAAGATAACAAGGTTTTTGAAAATCCTCAAGATGTGGCTAACTTATTTTCAAAAGGTTTCGATCACAGTAATGATCCAAACACGGGCGATTTGCGTTCTGCTGTAAATATCCTCGAACAATCTAATAAAAGTGAATTCAATGACATGTCCTTTAATACAGTTACTCCAATTGAAATAATGAAAATGGTTCAAAGTATGGAAAACAAAAAATCTTGTGGTTTTGACGAAATGCCGATTTCGGTGATCAAAGATTCTATAGACTTGTTGGCGGGACCATTGGCTTTTGTCTTTAATAAATGCTTCGTTTCTGCAGTATTTCCTGAACAGTTAAAATTGGCTAGGATCTTACCTGTTTATAAAAAAGGATTAAAATCTGACCGCAGGAACTATCGGCCAATATCGCTACTGCCAGTCGTGTCAAAAATCTTTGAGAAAGTGATCAAATCACGTCTCTTAGATCACTTCATAGCATATGATATCATCAGCCACCGGCAATTCGGATTCCAAAAAAACCTAGGGACCACTGACGCTATTGATACTCTTGTAAATGATATTGTGAAAGAGCTAAATAAAGGAAAAAGAGTGGCGAGTCTTTTTATTGACCTAAGCTCCGCTTTTGATTTGGTCGACCATGAGATTCTTATGAAAAAACTCGACTTCTATGGCATCAGAGGAAACGCATACCGGCTCCTGTTAAATTATCTTCAAAATAGAAAACAATTTGTAGAAATACTGAATACTCAACACAATTACGAAAAATCTATTACTTCTAAGGTCATTGAGGTTAAACGAGGTGTCCCTCAGGGTTCAATTCTGGGTCCATTACTTTTTCTCGTAATTACTAACGACCTCATACATTTTATTAGTAATAAAATAAAAAATTGCAAGTTGACGGTGTATGCAGATGATACCAATGCGACTGTCTGTGCTGATAGTATTGACGAATTGAATAAAATTACAAATGATGCAGTCTTAGCTTTCGGCGATTGGTTTTCAACAAATAATTTACGTGTTAACACTGATAAGACCAAACTGCTATTGTTTAAATATAACTCTAAGAAGACTGATAAACTTGAAGTATTAATGAATGGAGTAATTATAGACGTAGTAGACCATTTTAAATGTCTTGGCGTGAGTATTGATTCCCATCTAAATTCTCTGATCAATCTGTCGAAAACTCTATCGCATCAGCATGCTATGCCTTACGGTGTCTCAGGGAGGTCATGGGTATTGATCAGCTCAAGACAGTCTATTATGCCCTGATAGAGTCTAAGTTAAGATATAGTGTCAAACTTTGGGGAAACAGCTACCAGTATAATATTAACAGAGCTCTTGTAATACAAAAGAGAGCAGTTCGGACTATGTTTCGCATACCTCCATGGGTTTCGTGTAGACATTATTTTAAAGAACTAGGAATTCTCACGGTACCCAGTTTGTATGTCTTGGTGCTCCTCACAAAGCTCCACAAGAATGAATCATGTGAAGAAAGATATGAACGCTTACTTACGCGCACCAAAAACATTAAATTTAAGTTCTGTCCTAGACTCAAGGTCGTTGCACATTCCGCTGGTCACCAAGCCATAAAACTGTATAACAGGTTGCCTACTGAACTAAAAATCATTACAGATAACTCGTTGTTTCATAGCGAATTGAAAAGATTTTTATTAAGAGGTTGCTTTTACACCATGGACGAAATATTTGATACTGTGCTAGGTATAGGCTAATTTATATTTTTTCTTTTTCTTTATGTGGTTTACTTATTTTGATTTTTTGACATTTTTAATTTGCTTGTGTGACATTTTTTTGTTTTTAATTTATTCATTTTTGCTCTAATATTATCATTATTATTATTGTTTTTAGTATGTTATAATTTTAAATGTATTTCAAACACAATCCTGTATTGTTTTATGAATAAATACTATGACTATGAACTTTAAGGGTTCCTTGTTGATTACGGAACCCTAACAATACTGAAGGTATTGAATAAAACCAACAAGACGCCTGCTAATTAACTGTATGTTTATTATTTTATATCGCTTTTCAAATATGTAACATTCAAAGTGGTGTCTAATATGTCGAAATTTTTAAAACGCTTATTTTAGTAATGTCAGAGTGATCTGTATAACGTTTTATCGGGGTTATATCCTAACCATGGAACGATAGTAATTACGGTCTCGTGTTGCAACGTAAACTAATGTCGACGCAGCGGAGCGAGCACTCGGAGGGATTACGTACGTGATGACCGAAACCTCGCGTAATCCCGGCCAAAACATCGATAATACACTTGCAATAATCATTCAAATTTCAACCAACCACATTAACATTAGAACTCAATGTCCCCTGTGTTTTAGAGAGGTGTTATCCGAACGTGCTCGATGAGAATCAATTGTGTCATTGCACAATGGAATACAGTTTATTTAATTCCATGTAATAGCACTCGATAAAAGCGTAGGTAAGGTACAGCATCACTGACTTTTGATTTCAAAATACAACGTAGGTATACATATAATAATCGGTCAAGATTGGCAGTGCTGGCTCAAGGCCTAAGAGTTTTATTTATTTTCTTTCTGACCCTTGCCTATTCCCTCACTCACCCCCTGGTATTCCGATAGCATTGAAATACATAGCTAATTCCATAAATTGGCTCAGAAAATGCTAAACTGTCAGATAATGTTCTGCGTGTGAGCTCGTAATTTAAAATTATTCAGGCAAATTGTTGCTTTTTCGTAGTGTGCAAAAATCATACCGATTAACTCATCGTAACTCTAATCATTATATACCAGTAGCGAACCGCCCATACCAACCGATTCCGACCGGCTTGCC
The DNA here is from genome assembly GCA_945867215.1 of Epinotia demarniana. Classification (NCBI taxonomy): domain Eukaryota; kingdom Metazoa; phylum Arthropoda; class Insecta; order Lepidoptera; family Tortricidae; genus Epinotia; species Epinotia demarniana. The sequence goes on along the minus strand of OX244260.1, from coordinate 13,316,611 downwards.
AAAAATGTCTTTTATGTTACCAAACTCGTACCTCATTAGAAAAATTATCCCAATTCTCACGCGCCGCCACTGCTGTGTACCTACTTACTCTTTTTTCATATTATCTCTCTAACATTTATTTTTTCTTGAATTACCTATGAAAACTGTGGAGAACTGTGCTAGAAACAAGCTACAGCTCTCGAGGGAAATTACTCTGTCACTCTACGACAAATAAGGGATAGATTCCAATTCCATTATCAGTATATTCAGTATATAAATTATGTCTATCAATGTCTAATATTATACTAGAGATTTATCGCATCAAGGAAATATATACATTGAAAGTGTTTTTGAACGCACTGTGCTTTCTACTTGGCTTATAAATTACACTTGCGACAGTGTTCTAGGCAACAAAAAGGTACAGAGGGAAATGCTTGGAACACAATTTTTGACCCTGGCTCAAGGGCTACGGGAGGGGACTTTGGATATGTTCAACTCCTAACTAGTCCGAACAAAGTTGCGAAGCCAAAATTTGTTTTCCAAGCATTCCCTATACCTTTTTTTACCATTCGTTACCTGCCCTAATTATGTTTATTTCTTCTTATACAACTTACTTAGGTAGGTACTGCATGTTGCTCACGTTTTGTGGCTAATAGCCTTAAAATTACTAATGCAAATGATCGTTGTACTTCTTAGACACGCCAATTCCAGTGATAGACTGGACTTAAGAGAAATACATCGTGTCATGTAGGTGTAAGATCAACGCTGCATACAGGAAAATGTGTAGGAACTTGTTACTTCTTACCTACATCAGATTTAAAAATAAGTGACGTCATAAAAAAGGAAAACCCTATTAACGTAAAAACGACCGTATAGAACCTGCTGCCTACTTTATCGAACAGTGAATACTCGTGCTAAGTTTCCTTATACATTCATCGTTTTACCAGCGGCTGGTACGTAGAGTGCTCATCAATCACGTGTTCTTGCCGCGGTTTGCCGGCACCACGAGTCACCACGTCTGTGTTCAAGGAGAATGGAAGGAAACGAAGATGTTATCAATGTTGCAAATTACACTTATGTCATAAAAATAGCAGGTCAGGCAGTTCTTTTCATCACACTCTACGGTGACTACTTGTGAAAAATGATATAATGTCTATAAAGTATAAAATAATAAGTCGAAACGTAGGTATACATTTTGGGATGTCGTGAAAATATTCGTTTTATGAGATAGTGCAAAGAACGATTGAAGAACGTTTAGGTTTTTGAAATTCAATCCATTCAGCTGGTTAGCTGGTCTCAATTATTCAACGGAGGAACCAAGTAATTGGCTATTATGCTTTTACTGAATGTTATAGAATGATAATGTTGCACAGTGTGAAAAATGACCCGAAAAACGGACATCATCGTTTTAGGACACTAAACGATAGGTTTAATCATTGTGAATATATGACGATCATTCCCGAGTGCCAATTATGCATAGAAAATAAGAAAAAAATATTTAAGTTTTCTATGGAAAATAATAAAAACTAAAATATCTGTAGCCGTGATTTAAACTAAAGGCAGGACTAAAGATAACTGAAATAACTCATTTGTGAGGCATCAAATGTAAAAAAGATTAAAGCTCTAGTTGTATTTTTGGTCGAGTTATTTACGATTTTTCAAAATAATGATTTTATTTTTTTAATCTGATGTCTTACAGCATTAGGATTTAATTCAAGGTGTTTTATATTATTTGCATATACAGCAACTTGTGAAAAAAAAACCAGATCCTAATCTTGTAGGGTCCCGGAGATAAACCGTTCTAAAGTTTTGTTCTTGTAACTATGGAATTAGGGTTGTCACCTTTGAATTTTAAATTATTATTTATTTAATTTGTTATAAAACGTGAAATTGTATGGTATTATAATTTTAGTATAAGGGGCATTAAAATACGAGTGTTGTTTATGAAACGAGCCGAAGGCGAGGTATCTCCTGACTGTTTATGTACATTTTAATGCTTATAAGTAAAAGTCTATTATACTAAAAGTATACTACAAATTAAAATTGACCGACCAGTTAGCCTAGTTGGTAGTGACCATGCCTGCAAAGCTGATGGTCCTGGGTTCGAGTCCCGGTAAGAGCAAGTATTTGTTTCTTGGTCTTGGGTGTTTTCTATGTATTTAAGTATTTGAATGTATTAAATATATCGTCGTCTAGTACCCATAACACAAGCCTTATTGAGCTTACTATGGGCCTAGTCCGATTTGTGTAAGATTGTCCTCTAATATTTATTTATTATTGATTTATTTATTTATTAAAATATTTTACACACAAAGTTTATATTGAGTCTAATGTATCATGCTCGTTAGTTAGAATTTCTGTACTTTCTTGAGTATGGCCTTCTTAATTATATAAAATGGAATCATTTGCTGACTCGTCCAAATTTTCGTCAGTTTCGACGTCGGCGTCGTATGGCTTGAGCAATAGTAAAGCGGATCGTGGTATAAGTAGACGCCTCAATTTTTTTTGCCTTTCTCTGAGCCTTAGGTTGGATATGTAAGGATCAGAGGATTCCAGTGCTCTGTTGAACAAATCCAACATGGCTTTCTCACGATCCATCTTCCTACAATGGTGCTCTCTATCGTACCGCCAGAACTTGTTGCGAGTTTCTCCAGCTTGCTCTGAAAGTAGCCCTACAGGTAAGGCAGAACTCTCTATAATCTCCTTGCCGTGCACTAAAATTTTGTGCATTGTTACTGTCATTGGATGCCATACATATTCGGATACATATTTAGACGCAACGGACTTACAAAACTCGCCAAATTTATTTGCGTCAATGGGCAAGCCACTGGACAAAACTACCAAGATTGTATGTAAATCATCCAGCAACCACTGTTGTATACCTAGAATTTCAGAGAAAGAAGTTCGATTTTTGTCACTTAGAGCTACTCTCGCAGTATTGCCATCATTTGTTGTGCCTGAGTTGGGTCGGACAACATCCACCAAAAGCCCTAATCTGTTCCGGACTTCTTCTTGAATGCGTTTTTTTGTTTGGTTAACGATAGTTGCCTCTGGTGAATTATGACCGATTCTCCATTTTGTAACAGGATTTTTGTATTTTGGTCTATTTTGGTACAACGGAATTTTTGACAGCCCTGAACAAACTATTTCAAACGTTAATATTTCAGAAATCCTGCTATATTTTATTTTGTAAATTTAGGGTTATATACTTCAGGTTTCGAGGAATGTTTTAAGATAGGAAATAACTCCTAATATGATAGGATATGGGAGAAATAAAATAAAATAGAAAAATGTAAAAAACAGTCAAAACTTTGTACTGCTTCCATGAAAAAAAGCCGCGTATTTTTTATTAAATACCTGGCATGTGACTTATTGATGGCTCATGCAGTAATCGATGATTTTGCTTTTATTTTTCGAGTTTTAAAGGTTTCTATGAGAATTCTGGTTTCCATAGAAATTTTACTAAAAAAATAATTTCTCGTTTTCTATGCATATTTGGCACTTGGGAATGATCGTCTTATACTCATAATGATTAAACCTATCGTTTAGGGTCCTAAAACGATGATGTCCGCTTTTCGGGTCATTTATCACACTGTGTGTTGTTCTGCACCCATAGCTAGCTCCAAAACGCGAAAGGAACAATAAAGCTAATTAATAGCTATACGCCTGAACGATTTCTCCCGCCGCTCCGTTTTTCCTTACACTGTGTCATAACGAGACAAGAACACCAGTCCGAAGTAAAATTTCACAAGCGATTTAGTTTGAAAGTTGCTTGCCTCACGTATATCTTACGGATAACTCACTGCATTCTAATACATGCCTTAAACTGAGAGCGGAAAGCGTTTTGAGGCAGACGGTATCAAAAGACCGAAATAAAAGTGGCCTGGTGTTTGTATTATTAAGAATGACTGTTGTCACCCAAGTAATTAGTGTGTTTTTGAGCATCGATGTCATCGATGATGTATGTTTATTTTCTTTTCACCATAAGAATGATCCTCACAAATAAACACAGAATTATATTTTGGTTTTGGTCGGCGTTAATTGAGAGTTGAGACTACGAGCGTCCCCGCGGCATTAACCATGTAAAGAAAAGACATTTGCATTGTCTAGACGCTTCTTCCTTCGTAGGGTACGCTAAAAACAATATCTTATCTATATAAATTATATAATACACGAACTTGACAAGTTGTACAAATATATGAACAAAGACGCTTGTAACTATTGCAAAAAGGATCACTTATTGCTCCCAAACCAGACCGTCCGCGCCTCGCCTGTTGTTCGTGTTGCTCAAGCGGTGAGCGGAAGACGCGACGTTGTGTAAGACGGATCATCGCTGATCCCTTCACCGGAGCGCTAAGTGCCCGGCCACGCTAATGACATCTCATGATCCATGTACCGTCAACAACACATTTAACTTGCCAATTGTAAACCTTATTGCGAAGATATAGCCTTAGGGCTTTTGGAACCGATTAGCCCTTTCAGACCCGGCCAATACAATCGTGCGGGTTGATTACATTGAATTGTCAATATACTTCATTTTCCGTTAACAGGGTGTTGTTTTACGGGTCTGAAAGGGTTAGCGAGGGTCGGTTGTTTCAAGCCGTTGATAATCTTAACTTGTACGTCCGTTAAAATCTTATAGGAAGTTTGACAGTTTTCAAGGTTATGACAGCTGCCGTCCTGTAAAATGGGGTTGATGCATACTACCCTAGTGTAGGATAAATGGTGGACGTAGGTACAGTCAGCATCATATAGTCCGTAGCTGTAAAAGTAGGCAAGTATTTTGGTTACAGTAAGAGTAAGGATGAGTTATGATATATTTGGCTGCTACTAACTATGCTGACTGTACTAATTTATGCTATACGAAATCGGTTAACAGGTGAAACGTCATAGCTCCAAACAAGCTCAAGTCCCAAACACGTTGCCACACTTAAATACTGCATTCCGTAGTGTTTATAAACCTAAATAATGTTAATTGAAGGAAACGATTTGGCGTCCGTAGTTGACGGTTTTATTGATCTTTTTCTGATTATCTACATCGATTATGTTGGGTTTTATCGATGTCGTTTGCAGGCTTTTGTCTAACTTTACAGGTGTTTAGAAAGTTGTGGATAACAATTTTGAGTTAATTTTTATTTAGCTGCAATGATTATGTTAATGTTTTCATGTAGGGGGCCTTCCGTTATATTACCTATAGGTACCTACAATACAACAGATGTATTATTAAATAAAATAAACTAGTACGTCATCCTCCTGCGTGAACAGGATTTGGTCGATCACCCACTTACATTTTATGGAAACTGGTTAAACAAGTTTTTAACGTTTTTATGTAGGTACCTATTTTAACTATTTAATACGAATTGATCGATGGAGCATGATGTTTAAAAAATAATTAATAAAGTACCATAACAAACGCTGGATGCGCCTTAAGATACTCCTGAAAACACATTCAGAATACAGTTTGTTCTGAATGCCCTTACCAGAATTCGAACCCAGCACCTCCAGCGTCGTCGTCGTGTCTCAGGCAAATCTGTCACTGAAACCCAAACCAACCTCAATTACTAATAAGTAGTGTACAGTTGTAGGTACACCTAAAAAGTCTACCATGTAAATTCTATAGGTACATAGTAACTACCTCAAATCAAAACAGGGCATGCGGTGTGTAAAAATACCGAAGTTTATGTTCTGTGTTTAACTTTACTGTGTAATCAGCAGTAATGTCATCTGCCCGAAGTGTCAGTGCCGTAACTCGTGAGGTCCAATGTCAGCTCATTCCGGTTTGGGCCGTGACATTCGCATAATCTTCTGAATGCCATACGACCTTGAGCGGTTCACATTCGAGTGCCAACATAACACGATTGTGTTTAACTGCAAGATCTCAAGACGAGCGTGTTTAATTTACAAATTATAAACTATGACATGTTGTACGCTTGTGAAACAATTGCTCTGATAGAATAGAATTATTGTTAATGGCATTGTTCTGTAAGAGGTAAATGTTACGACATCGCATTGTTATACAAGTTACTCAAGAACTAAGCCTAAGCTTGGGACCTTAAGATTAACACGATCATTCCTTCCAAAGAAAATGTATGCCGGAATAACAAGGTTTTTCAGTGTATTTGATTAACTTTAAATATTTCACGATCAGTTTCAAATCCATCTAATGTAACGAAAGTTCGTATCCGATCGTACATATCTGTGATAGTATTTTATTATTACCTCGTGATGCCACCAACGGTGCACGCTACAAAACAAACATCCTATTGCAACTTCACAGCACACTTGTCTTATTTGCATAACCTTAGATTTTCTAACATATCAATCATAAAAGTCTAGAATGATTAGGTTATAATCCCGACATCGACAGACCTCCGAAACATGGCGCCTGGCGGCCATCGAGCCGTTAAACGCTGGGCGGTTATTAAGTGCTGGTAATTGAGAAGATGACAGTGAACGAACACTGAATAAACAAACAAAATGTTGGAACCATTAAGTTCTTCTTCCGTATCAAATTTTGTAGACTTCTTCTTCAGAACACGAACTAACACGAACGAAATACTTATCTCACGAACTACTTAAGCTATCAATTTGAAATATGGAATGGCTTTAAATGAGAGTTATCCACGTGCATGGAAAAAGAAAATTATATATATATATATATATATATACATATATATTTTTTAATTTTCTATGAAAAATTACGAATATGAGGAGGGGGCAAAAAAATATTCAACTATTAGGTCAAGTGGGGTATCATTTGAAAGGGCTTGAGTTGCACTTTTTGAAACATCTTTTTTTTCTACATTGGTAAAATTCGATCTATGAAGGAAAATATAAAAAGAATACCACCCCCCCCCCCCCCCCCTTATCTCTGAAGTCATTCAAGCAATTAAGATAAACATAAATATTACTGGAAAAGCTTTTTTAGTTTTATTTTCAAAAATCATTTCCAACATTTAATCAACTTTATAAGTATTTTTGAAATTCCTGTAAGACTATAATAGAAGTACTCTCTTTCAAATAAAATAATAATAATCGAGATCGGTTCACGTAACATACCTACATACTAAGCTGATTGCCCTTGCACGTTAGAACCAAATGGGGCCGATAGATGGCGCTGACCCCATTCCTACCTCGCGCTGTTAAGATTTTTCTAGAATTAATGTGGTTGGGACGGGTATATTTCAATAGCACCAGGTCAAAAAAGATCGCGATTTAATTGGCTTGGTAGTTCGATTGTCTTGGTGTGAAAGTTATTCGTTGTTTGAAATTTAATTCTGTTGTGTTGGGTTAAAATAAGTAATTTACTTAACAAATATTTGGGACATTTACTTTACCTTGAGTTAATTGTTAGTTTGTACGGAACGCGAGTCAGACTCGCACTTAACCGGTTTTTTTATACTTAAGTACAATACTTACCTGCTTTTCAAAATAGACTTTTGAAGTTTATTCGAGATTCCAAAAAGTAACATTGACATTTCAATACAACTTATTACATCGGTCACGTGAATTCAGCCATATTCCGGCTAGAAGCTAAATGGTCATACAGATACAATCAAACGGGGCAGTGAGGGTAAATCAGAAAGTACAAGAGATCTACGGAAGGTTGCTCTTCGGAGTCATGACCCATGTTAGAAAAAAGCAGTGTTTGAAGATTTTCAATAAACCCACCTCATCATACACTGCCGGGACTGGAACCCGAGCAAATCTGTCTAAATATCTGAATTGTTTTTTTTTGTTACATGAAGTACTGGATGTAAGGAATCCTAAGGAACCCTTTATCTACAATCACAGAAAAGAGATACAGGATTCCTTAGCAACAGCTTCACATCCCGCACCATTACGTTGTGCAAAACAAACGAACTCGAATTTGTAGACAGATTTGACTGAGTCCCATTCAGGAAGTTATATATAAAGTGACTTAATGACTTATATGACCGAATCATCATTTTTAACTATTGTATTGTCCACAAGAAAAACGCCTGTTTTAGTTCCTTACATTACGTTATGCGTAAACCTAAGGACAAACAGACATTTAAACCATAAATAAATTGTATATCCTTTTTGAAACTTTCTTGAAATAAATTCCTATATAGGTAGGTAGCATTTAAAAGTAGAATCCGTTATGTAATAAGAAAAGAAGATAGGTACTTAATATAAAAACTCGTAAAAAACATTTTTGTGGTAGTAAGTCGAGTAATTACCATGTCAAGTAAGACTAATTAGTTCAATGGAAGATTATTTGCAGATGTAGCTGACGTAGCCCATCTTAGACCGACCTCGGGTCAACCAGTCGTTAAAAACATCCATCAACAAAGTAAAGATACAATAATCAGTTCCGTGACTCCAAATACGTACACATACGTAACGTAACACCGTCAAAAATACCTTCTCTTAATTGGATTCACTGATCTGAAACCCGCGATGGCACTACGAATGGTTCTCACATGGTTGTCTGCAACTGTTACGCAAATTAGGCTTTCTTATAAGCCAAAAATAAGTAATTATCATGTTTGCCTGCTTAACAGCTAACCGTTAAAAAAAAAATAGTATTTGTGAGCCTGTACTCGTATTGCCTCCACTGGATATATTTCTACTGTGCCTCAGTCTTACATCCGTCGACAAAGACGGCTTATTTACGATCCAATAATACCGTGTATTTCCGATCACTTCAATTAATTAAGTTACGTAAGACAACGGTAAAAGGGAATCCTGTTTCCTTCTTTTGCGGATTTAAGGTGAGATATAGCCAGGCCTAAATATGGTATTTGCGATTCCATTTTCTACAATCTTTTTTACCAGTTCAATTTACCAGTTGAGGTCCCGAGCGAACCAAACTACTAAATGGTAAAGAACTACAAAACACTTAGTTCGCTCGATAGAAATTATAATAGCATATACTACAAAAGTACACGTCAAAAGTACAGGTATTCTTATTTCTTCATCTACAGAAACCTTATGTACTAATGACTTGCACCGAATCCGTGTAAAAGGATTGTATGGTTGCATTCCAAATTCCAACCACTCTTTTGTCCAACCACTCTGTCCAACCACTCTTTTATCCAACCACTCTTTTATCCAACCACTCTTTTGTCCAACCACTCTGTCCAACCACTCTTTTATCCAACCACTCTTTTATCCAACCACTCTTTGGTCCAACCACTCTTTTGTCCAACCACTCTATTATCCAACCACTCTTTTATCCAACCACTCTTTTATGCAACGACTCTTTTGTCCAACCACTCTTTTATCCAACCACTATTTTATCCAACCACTCTTTTCTATTCCCAGGACCCGTCCCGCGTGGTGTGTCCCGTGATCGACGTAATCAGCATGGACACCTTCCAGTACATCGGCGCGTCCGCAGACCTGCGCGGGGGGTTCGACTGGAACCTAGTTTTTAAGGTAACCTGAGTCCTTTCTCAATTCTTAACAAATACATCGTCATCTAGCTAAAATACTTACCATTGCTGGGTACAACCCTCGCCTGTTGAAGAGACAGGGCCTTGGTTCCCATCTCCCAAGCTTGCCCAAAAGTTGAGGAGTCCAGCCTTTTTGTGAATCCCTCTTCGAAAAAAAAATACGCCGAGAGATTGTAGTTTAAACGTCTCGATCGGAGGTTCACTACTGCTAATCCTTTCCGTTTAAATGTTCTTCATACTATCTATTAGAAGGTTGATGAGACATATTAGAACCCAACTATTGCAATTCCAGTGGGAGTACCTGTCTCACTCGGAGCGGAGCGCGCGTCTCAGTGACCCCACACAGGTGATCCGCACGCCCATGATCGCGGGTGGCCTCTTCAGCATGGATCGCAAGTACTTCAACAAGCTCGGCAAGTACGACATGAAGATGGACGTCTGGGGCGGCGAGAACTTGGAAATATCCTTCAGGTAACTAATGTACATACTCTACGCCAGGCGATCATTCTTACCTTTGTAGAACAGCACTTAACAGCACATTCACTGCCAAGAATCGCTACGCGCTACACTCGTAGTCGATCCCGTGATCCTCCTCGTATGTAGCGGAAAGCGACGACGGCGTAGGCACCCGCGAAGCGGGTTCCCGGCAGTGAAAGTGTTAAATGGCATTTTACTTAGTCCTATGCAACATACCGCCGGTGGCCTGTTTGGGTCGTCATACCCTTTGTTATCTCAACAAAAGTATAGACGGTTTGTGATTCTTCAGCAACTACTTATATAAAACAAATTCATACCTTATACGAGAGTTTTAGGTAACCAATGGATCCAATAAAGACTTTTTGTCTTTGTTCCAAAATGTATCCGATTTACAGGTCATTAGGTTAAGTTCTTTTGTAACCTCTCGCCTATTTCTGTGCCAGCTCCTGATGCATCATGACCTTGCCAAGAATTTTGGCCAAAAATAGTCGAGTTCCGGCATTTTCGGGGTTGGTTACCTGATAGGAAGTTGCGTAACACATCGCAGTGTTTTTTTATTATATGTTTATATGTTAGTCTAGAAAGTATGTGTAAATATGGGCCTTTGTTGTCTGAATCAAATTTATAAATAATGTTGTCACTCGTTGTTTCCCACCATCGTTCTGTCAGGTCACAAACAGCGAAGACTCCCAGCAAAAGCGACAGGGCTGCTGGCTAGAACTGTACAAAAAAAATCGTTGGTTCCAGAGTATGGCAATGCGGCGGGTCCCTGGAGATAGTTCCGTGCTCGCGCGTCGGCCATGTTTTCCGCAAGCGGCACCCGTACACGTTCCCCGGCGGCTCGGGCGCCGTGTTCGCGCGGAACACGCGCCGCGCCGCCGAGGTGTGGATGGATAACTACAAGGAGCTGTACTACAGGTCGCAGCCGCTGGCCAAGCAGGTCGACTATGGAGAGTGAGTAACTGTGCCTTTAATTCCCTGATATTTCCAATAGTTAACACTAAATACCACTATAACTATTGGAAATATCTCATAATTTCTGGTAAAAAAGACATGACGGAAGTTTTTAATATGAAAAGTTTAGATATTAAATATCAGATGTCTTTTTAGTTTACAATAATTAATAAGTTCCATGGCAGATCCGGATCGTGTTTAATCTATCAAAAAAGAAATAGCACATGGAATCGGTCGATATAGGTACAGAAAAAAACCCTAAATTCAGAACCATGTATCTAATTTATCTAGTAGTAAGTTATCAATCTATCTGATTCGGTTCGAAACTCGCATTTATCGCCAATTTTACCCACTTTAACATAAACCCCCGTTCTTAATATTTTACGTCAAATCAAGTGCATAAACTAATCATCTCTCTACCACAGTATTTCAGAACGTGTCTCACTACGCACGCGGCTGCAGTGCAAGCCGTTCCGCTGGTACCTGGAGCACGTGTACCCGGAGCTGCAGGTGCCGGCGCTGGCCGAGGCGCCGCGCGCCGTGCGCCAGGGCGCGCGCTGTCTGGACACCATGGGGCATCTCATCGACGGGACAATAGGTACCTACCAGACTGTCATCTCGACAGGACGTTCCGCTGGTACCTGGAGCACGTGTACCCGGAGCTGCAGGTGCCGGCGCTAGCCGAGGCGCCGCGCGCCGTGCGCCAGGGCGCGCGGTGTCTGGACACCATGGGGCATCTCATCGACGGGACAATAGGTACCTACCAGACTGTCATCTCGACAGGACGTTCCGCTGGTACCTGGAGCACGTGTACCCGGAGCTGCAGGTGCCGGCGCTGGCCGAGGCGCCGTGCGCCAGGGCGCGCGCTGTCGGGACACCATGGGGCATCTCATCGACGGGACACTAGGTACCTACCACACTGTCATCTCGACAGGACGTCCCGCTGGTACCTGGAGGATATGTACCCGTTCTTCCATCTCGTCAATAGGGATATGGCTGTGACACGACGTGTCTGAAATATTCACTGAATAAGCTGTTCCTTGTCTTGCGTGTATATTGCGTCCGAAATATATTTGATCCTGGTATTGTGGACGCGATACCAATGTCTTCGAGTTTTTTGTCAAAAAATATAAATACAACGTTTTTTTTAACCGTCGTAGAGCCGAAGCCCACTTAAAGTATCCAAAACGTACTAATTATTCGTAAAAAAAATATTTTTGTTTAGTTTTAAGTAATGAAAGGTACTTAATTAAGTTTGAGAAATTCTCTATGGCGCGCGGAGCGAAGTTCATTTCACCCGGTTAGAGTTCGTACTACCTATCTACATAAGATGGCGGCTAGCGGACACGGCGGTCACTTGGCTGGATGATTAAAATTAATAATAATACAAAAAAAACTATAATCATTTAAAAAGAAATAACTTTTTTTAGTTCTTTGTAATGTATATGTCCATTAACTGGGCTTCGGCTCTACGACGGTTAAAAAACACCGAGTGGCTGGCAGCTGAGCATTTTTTAGCAAATAGATCTGCGGAGCGTAGACTATCCCAAACTTACAAGCGATATTGAACCGTTTAGGCTAATGAGAGGCTTCGCCCTCTAGTGCGTGGTCTATCGCTAGTATAATGGATTTGCGGACGGGTAAAAAACTCGTTTTCAATAGCTCTGAAATCTCAATAGAAATAAACTCTAACACTCGTATCTCTTTCAGGAATGTACCCCTGTCACAACACGGGCGGCAACCAGGAGTGGCGCTTCGAGAGCGGCCTCCTCCGCCACCACAGCCTGTGCGTGTCGCTGTCCCGCTCCCACGCCGACCGCGCCACGGCCGCGCTCGCCGCCTGCGACCCCTCCGACCCCGCGCAGCGCTGGCGGCGGCGCGGCGCGCTCCTCGCGCACGACAACTTGGACGCCTGTCTGGACTCCGACCGACCGGCGCTGTACTTAGACAAGTGTAATGAGGACAAACCCAGTCAGCAGTTTACGTTTTGAAGGTAGTTAGATTACGTTATTGCCGAAAGAAACGCGTTTAGTATGGATAATTAGGATATCTAAGTGTTCTAATTAGAGGTTACTACATGATCATACATCTGATAGTAGCCTCGAGACAGTTCGCGTGCGATCTTGTGCTACTGAAAATGAAATAATAGATGATGAACTACTAGGATTCAGATATAAACGCTTCAACCGACCAACGCTGCACCGAGAGAAGTGCAACAAGGACGAAGCGAACCAGCAGTTTACGTTTTGAAAAGGAACAGAGTAGCTAGATCACATATTTGACCGAGCGGCTAAAAGAGAAGCGTTTAATTTAGATAGTTGTTAGAGCAGCTAAGATTAGAACGAAAAAGATCAACTAATAAGTTTTCCGATGCGGGACAAGAGCCTATCTAATGCAATTTGTGGAAGTTTGTGGATGGTCGACACACCACCAATAGTTGCCCCGACAACCATTAAAAGCCCCAGTGGAGACAATCCAGCAATAATTGGATGACAGTATTTTACCCTATTTCTCAGATCTGTTTGTTTCCCTCGCTTAAAAATATAGGCATTATTTAGAAACGAATAAAATACCCGTAATCGGAATTCTGTAAATGAGGAGGGAAATAGTTATTTCATGGTGAATCGTCATATATTTAATTTCATATCAGACTGCTCCAAATGCGTTCCAATCTTATACTTATGTATGAGTTTTACATTTACAATCCTAATTAATTTTAAGTAAAGATAACTAAAAGACATTTTCGCTTTAAAAGCCTATTGCTAAAGACGGTATTATTACTTAAATAAAGGCAACGCGACTTTAGTGTTTAGTTTTAAGAAAGTTGCTGTGATTAATTAAGAATCAACGTGTAAAAAGACTATGAATCTCCTTATAAGAAGATTTTTGAATATATTGTACAATGTCTATACCTAAATTGATAAACGATAATCATCTCATAAACATATACATAGTATCACGGCAACTTGTACATAGTATTTTAGGCTGAAATTACCTATAGTGAGTTGCAATTGAAATCAGATCCATAATGGACGTCTTTTTGGAAACCGTCTCATAATTTTGACATAATTTCTCTGAGTATTATATTTTACGATAAGCTATTACATTCCCAACTTGGTTTACATTTTGTACTAGACTGTTAGTTTGACAGGAGTTATTTCTGTTAAACAATATACAAAAACTATGCAGTCCATCACGGAAGTGGTATTCAAAGTAATATTCTTAGATAAGAACTTTAGAACAATTTATGTTATATGGATATTGAAATAGATAAAAAAATACGTTAGATTAGGTATGTATAACAGTTGAGACTCACTAAAATATTCTTATGAAGGTATTGGATGAATTAATCGCAACTAAGTACATAGTGGTTACCATGAAGTTGTAAATATGTAATTATTATAAGAGCCGGGAAAGTGGAATGTGAAACTTATATTTATAGATGTAATGTAGGATTTTGTAAAACAAGTGCATCATAATTATTGGATGTATAATTGCATCTTCTATTTTAGTTGAAGCAATACATTTTTAACGTTCAAGTATTTGTTATAACATGGCCTAAATTATTCTAGGCTTGATAATAAAGTATTTCTTGTGTATTGCAATATTTTTTGAATTCTCGTTCGTTTTAAGATGTATGCAAAAAAAAACGTTTTTAATTTTTTTTCGGAAAAAATATATAACAAATTCTTCTTTTTAATATTTTAGGATTTACATTATGTATTTAATTACTTGTATAATTATCATCCCTCCTTGCACACGTAAGTATAAATGTATAAATATTAAATATGATTTCGATAACTCGCTTCCAACCACTTTTCACGTTGACTTATACTATACATACATATTTATTAAGTACATACTTACGGTTGCAAACATACTACAATTATTATTTTTATGAATTGTTAGAAATAGCGAATATTATTGCTTTTATGAATAATTAGTCTATGTAAATTATTTCTTGTTTATAGACGTACTTATTTACACACATAATATCTGTTTAATCTTAAATGTACTAATACTGCAGCTAGCTTTAAAACTTACCAGCTACTAAGTTTTTAATTAGAACTTATTTCCACGGCATTGTGAATATTAGTACTTAGTTATAGAATTTTACTCTATGTATTAAACAAAATTCCTGTTGTAGACCTACAGACAATAGATAAAACAAAGATTACCTGGGTATCATTCGATCACTGCCGATTAGTACGATCTTAACTACGACACAAACTGGAGGCTTTTTTCCTCCGACATGTGCCTAGAAAATACAAACGTCACAAAATGTGTAATTCTGTAATTTATAATACTAAAATACCTAACTGTAATGTAAGATTTTGTGATATAGGAGAAAAGGGTGCATCTGTCGCAGGGAAATGACCAAATCTCTGAGGGATATGACCAAATTACTAAGGGATATGACCAAATCACGCAGGGTGTTAAAATGACGAATCCGTTTTATCATTTGCCAAGAAAAATCTGTCATTTGACTAAATCACTGAATCTGTTTAGTGAAATGTAGTCATTTAAAATGATAAAACGAGTTGACTTTGCGAGTTCATTTTGTCAACTCACTGAAGTGGTTGAGGGATTTTATTAAATTTCTAAAAAATCTGATGAAATTAAAAAGAGTTTCCTCTTTTGGCTGATTTCGTCATTTCACTAAAAAGATTCAGGGATTTCATCAAATGACTGATTTTTTCGCCATTTTAACATTCTACGTTATTTGGTCATATCCCTTAGAGATTTGTTCAAATCTCTGTTTTGGCCATATCCCTGCGACATATCGACCAAGATGGCATCGTCGGTAACTCTGCCTGGTCCTATTGCCAAAACACGGTCATTATCGTTATGGGGAGTAAATGAAGAATACAATACTTTTTAAAACCTTGGTCTCTTAACGAAATTTCACAAGTTATTGGCTAGCACAGAATAAGTAATATGGCTACAACAATGTCTACTTACTTAGCAACTTTGTGTATTACTAGTACAATGAAGCTCTACTATGTGATCTAGAAAACTTGATGCAAACAGTTTTCCCAATGAAAAAAAAACTCCGGTCAGCTTGCCGTTCCCTACCTATAGTCTGGTAATTGTTATTTTAAAACTACGTAACACCTTAGTGTTATTAGTGCTTAGACTGACGACAGTTTTTAATGTTCCATATCTAAAGCAGGCCAAACGGGGCCCTTTTACTAACTTCACCCATCTATTCATCTATCAGACCTATATGGCGGGCTATTGGCCGTTCAATTTTTCAGGGCAGGATAAATAATTTCTCCGTTGAAAGACCAACGTTAAATATTCTTTCGTCTTATCCAAATGTTAGGTTTGTACTTAGGGTGAAGGTGTCGACCGAGATACATTGATGTTAGATAGTAATCGATGAGGCCATCTCGGACTGCTTAAACTAAGGGCGATCACATTAAAGTTAAGTGTACGACCATCAACGACACAGTAAACGGACCTTTTCATAACTTTATTAGCAAATGCGTTACATGTGTTGCTCTTTGTACAACACGCGATCCGTATAGGTATATGAAAACAAATTGGTTTTATGATTTTATCATTTTATTGAGCAATGTGTGTATGTGTTAGGTATTTTCTAGAAAGATTCATACAGGAAACTGTATCGCTGATTTACTACTAAGCAGCGTCCGATCCACAAAGCGTTCCATATTTTTCCGTCCGTTTATTTCAAGCCTTGGGCCGATTAAAGTACGTTTATTTCAAGCCTTGGGCCGATTAAAGTACGTTTGGAAATTACAACTAAGTTTTAGGCCGGTCTCACACAGAACGGAATTCAGTCACTGAATCATAATCTGAATCACTCAATAGCAAATAAAATGTGTGCATAATTTCTACCATTTTTTTGCTTTTTTTGCATGTATGACATTCAGACAGTGAGAGCCCAGACACGTTAACAAAACTGAAAATAATTTATAAATACTACTAGAAATGCTTTCGTGTTTCCCTTCGTAAATTTTTCGTTTATTGACGTATTGTTACTAAACTGTAAACTCACTGTTAATTTGAATAATGTAAGTATGAATTCCATATGTGAGCAGTTCTAGAAAAGTTTGTACAAAGCTAGCATGCCAATTAAGACCGACTTTCAACTTTTCCTTTTTTTAATGATAACATATATGAAATTTATTACTATTTAATCAATTGTATACCTAAAATTCTGTTATACTGATATTGTCTTAATTTCAAAGAATCTCATAGCTTTGTATTATACATTACTTAATAAATTGGTAACAAAAAGGAAAATTAAAAGGTGGGTATATTAGCCGCGCTAACTTTGTCTTTGTACATACAACTCTTCTAGAATTTCTCATGTATCGGGGCGAAAGTTTGATTACCTGTTAAGTCTTTCCTAACCTCGTGGCGCCCAGCACGCAAAAACGAACAGTGAAATTTGAAGTTTCTCTTAAATGGAATTAATTTGAATTTTCATCAACTGACACGGCCTTTTAAAAGGCGCGTGGGTGCCACGAGGCTAAGCACAGTATCTCTACCTAGTTTGGTACCCAAACTTCCATTGTACATTAACTCAGTCCTCAGTCATGATTTTTCAATAGATTTTGAAGCATCCAGTTGTTCCATCTCTCTCTATTTATTGTCGTCTCCTTTTACGTCTTATAAAGCAAAAACTTAATCCACGTGTACATGCGATAATTCTTTAAATAAAATAAACTAAAAATTCATGATTTAGAGTAGGTAAGTTTCTTTTTCAACAGGGATTCTGTTGATATGATTTAAGTCTAGGCATGGTCACAATTATATCTACTTACTCTACGAAATAGTTGTAGGAACGTGAGGAGATTCAAGATATTCACTCTATGGCACCTAGAGCACAAAGTAGAGATTATATGTAGAAACAAAGTAAAAATAATGTTTTATACATACGATTTTGTTTTGTATATTGTTTACGGATGTTAAATAGCGGCATCAGTGCCCTAGTCAAACCTTGTTAAAATTATTTTGATTATTATTTGCGAGATTATGTTCAAGAAATGTGTGATTTTATTTTTAGTGAGATTTTTTTTCATAAATAAAAAACGTGTGATGAAGTCATTGGTTTTATTTTCTAACAATATCAAGAATCCACGTAAAAAAAATACAAAAACCACTGATTGTTTATCTATACCTTGTCTTTTCTTTCACAATTATCATTCTGACAACAAAACAATACACAAACAAATTGTTTAATACAGTGCACTGCACTGGGTTTATGATTCTTTGAAAATTGTTCCATACTCTCATTCAATTATGAGTCAATTCGACCAAAAGAAATGTATTTTTTCAAAATATCCTTGAAATCTGGCTTAGCCATTTAAACGCCCATAACGTCAATCCACACCGCCGGTCTAACACCATTAACGGATTAATCCGCCAGGGCGCGCAGGCCAACATCTACCTACCATGCCTTGATATGGCGTATTTGAAGTATGTACCTACTTATTAACTCCGTTGGCTCAGCGACCCCAAGCGCACTCTCGTGTCTGATCCATGACTCGGTCAGTAGATATCCGACACGAGAAGTAGCCCTGTGTCAGTTTTGTGATGACAATTAGCAATGATCAATTTGTATGAAAATGTTCGCTTTCCTATCTTTTATAAATAACATGCATAAATAGGTACGTTACTTAAACCTTATGATTCATTGTTGTTACAAAACTGACACTGAGTAAATTCTTGTTTGATGCCTTATATTTTACATATTTTTTAAATGTTATGTGTAGGTACTCAGCATTAAAAGTAGCTGCACAATCTCTCTTCTCAAAGTAGCTCTTATTCTCTTACAATAAAGGCTTTTGACGTCTTCGTTTGCGCAGTTACTTATGATGCTGACTCTATATACAAGAGTATTCTGTTAAGTCTTAAAGTTTTTTACGGTTACCTATCATAAGCTCGAAAGTCGTAACGCCGAATATTAAAATCCCGAAAACCTTTCCCTTTTTATCAGTTGGACGAATTTTTGTTTGCCCGAAATTACATTTCCCATATTATCATTTTCCCAATTCTCAGTTCGTTGCAATTTTATTTCGCTTATGTTATGACTCGAATAGACACTAATTAAAATTCCGAAGAATCATTTGTCAACTAGTTTTTGGTGGCGAAAAGTATTAAGTCCGAGATATAAATATCCCGCTACATGAAAAGATCGAAATTGTAGCATATGTAACTTAACCTAACCGCCAGCGTGTTGACGTCACCCCGCTTAGCGGGTTGCCTATTTTCACTCTAAGGGACACAAGCTAACCCTAACCTAACCTACAAATAATACCATTGTTACGACCTTTTGTTGTTTTTTTACTGCAGGGGGCTTCGCTCTCCGAGCCCCTCTTTTAGGGTTTTAAGAACTCGTGCAGCATTCTAGTTGCTTAAATGTGTTGGCCTAATCGAAGCCCGTTTTCTATCAGTAGTTTTATATTGTAAGGTCACAGTTTTAAATCTAACCTAACCCACTTATTCGCATAAGTTTATTTTCGCATCGTAATTTTGAAGTGCACTTCTGTACGGTTTTTGGCATATCTGAATGTTTTTTTAATCGTGGCGGTGAGATTAAGATTTTACGTAGTATCATCGGAATAATGAAAAAATGTTTAACAAATCGGTTGTCGTGTAGGAAACCTGCATACATCCACGAAGAAATTAAAAAGGTGTATGTGAAGTCCCCAACCCGCACTGGGCCAGCGTGGGGACTACTGCCGTTCCCTCTCATCCATGAGAGGTGGCCTGTGCCCAGCAGTGGGACGTATATAGGCTGATTTATTATTATTTTATTATATAAATCGGTTGTCAAATAATATAGTTGGCAATCGTTCTTCTGGTTATCGAGTTTCGGGAAAACCAAACCAGTGACATTTCATAAGTATGGCCAGTACAACAGTACAAGTGAAAATCGGGTCAGTGTTTTTCGAAACTTCAATAGGTTAGGTACTTACCGTTTTTTACCTATTCCTCTATGCGCCTGTTACAATGTCACAGCAATGCGTTAGGCAGGCTTAGTTATCCAAACACACCCTATGGGTTTCGTACATATTGAAATCGTAACGGAGTTTTACCTAATTCTGAACTAAAAAAATAGGTTCATAAGTTGCAGATCAGATCACCATACTTAAGACATCACACACGATCAAAAAATTTAAACCCACCCAACCATGGTCAAACAATGGTAACTATTAAAACAGTTTCAAGACGTGCATGAGAACCTAAATAAAATATTTATTATTAATTTATTTCATTTATTTTACACTAAACGGCATTCCAAGAGCAAGCGGTATGTAGGTACCTACTGCCCAACGCTCCGAATAGCATAAAGAAGACTCTTGCTGTGGGACATTTCGTCCAACACGTTTTGTTGAAGTTATTCTAGTGAATACATAGCTTTTTAAATCTGCTATTTTTCCAAGCCTAAAAAGGACTATGTCACTAAATCGAACTGTTATTTATTTATACGATCAACTTTTAACGTAAGTTCGCATATCAGATAACATCACAAAAAATATAGATGCAAACTATGAGTAGGTACGTAATGTTAGTATTTCCCGTATTTGACACTTCAATTTTTATAAATTACGTATATAATTAAGGTATCCACCATCACATTGTAAAAACTAACATAAATAAAGTCTACAACTATGTTCGCTTTAGACAGTACGGAAAAGCCACAATAATTTTGATTGCAAAGTTATTAGTTTTAGTGGGCGACGTTACAATACTGCCTGCGTGCCTTGCCCGCGTGTTACGAAGAACGTAGACATAGACATAGCCGCGAGAAAAAGTATAGCCTCATAAGTGGGCGTTAACTCGTCAATCCGTTAATCGCTTAGTTAACGAAGTTAACATTTTGAGTAACGGATTAACTTTTAAGTTAACTTTAAAAATGGTTAACGGACTCATTAACTTCCGTTAACTTGGTATCCATGAGTCCGTTAATTGTTAATCAAGCACCTACCTACTAAGCGGGTAGCACCGCGGCGCCAATCACAAAATCTAACAAGTACTTTTGGTTCGGTCAGCGGTCATATAAATAAATAAATAATTGGGGACAATCTTACACAAATCGACCTAGTCCCAAAGTAAGCAAAGCTTGTACTAGAGGTACTAGACGACGATATACATACGTATATAGATAGATAAATAAATACATAGAAAACATCCATGACTCCGGAACAAATACTCATGCTCATCACACAAATAAATGCCCTTACCGGGATTCGAACCCAGGACCTCTTGCTTCGTAGGCAGGGTCACTACCAACTAGGCTAAAGCGGTCGTCATAATAGTTTTGAGCGCTTTGATTACTGTGATTTAAATACCAAGTCCTTTTGCTAGCTTTTTAAGAACTTGCCGTGTTAATAGTCAGTGCGGGTCAAATATTGCAGGTAAATTTTGACCAACTTCCTGAAGTTCAATAGAGTTGAAATTTTGTCAATTTGGAAGGCGGATGTAATACTATGATCTAGTCACTGGACTCTAGTGAGATTTAACAACGCAACTATCATCACGAGTTAACAATTTAATATTGATAAATGATTAACGTTAATTTCCGTTCAATCTTCAAAAAAAATACGCTGTTACGATTAACGGTTTAGCGGTTAACAAAGTTAACCATTTGATTAACGGTGCCCAGCTCTGCCTACGTCCGTCCTGAAAGTCCAGTTTATACACAGGGAAAAGAATTACTGATATCGGATCAGTTGTGTTGTTTATAATATTACTCTACACATAGGTACTTACAAAGGTACCTACCTATTTATATCTACATAATCACCTGTGATATTGTGAACAGAATTTCCACTTGAATAACTGGGGGATTAGAATACCTGGAATAAAATTATATTCTACGGGGTGAATATTGTGCAATTTATACTATGCGTGGCGTGACGTTATACATATACTACACGTTAAAGATTCAGAACCAGTGGCACTTTAGGGCCTATTCAATACGTAGCAGATGGTAGTAGGGAAACGCGCGTAGACGGCGCATGAAAAAAAAAGCAGTCTGCATAGGCACTAAGCACTCGCAGGCTCGGGTAGTCGATTGATAGCCAGCCTAGCCCGGCGGCTAAATAGTCTAAATACACTCTAAAGCGATGAGTCGGCCACTTACCTACACTGGGTGCCTAGTGAATTTAGAAACATAAGTACTACTAGTTATTTTAATCACTAAAACATTCAGTCACTTCCACCACACTACAAGTTCTGATAATAATATATCTACTTATATTTAAAGTTATTTCATATTGCACTGAAAGCTGTACACTGTCGACAAGTTGAATTCTCCCTCCACTGCCATAGGTTTATAGGGTATGTTATCGCGGGTTGGGTTTGGTTGGGCAAATCGACGTCATTTGTTTTTTCGCCTATTTTACGCTAGTCGTGGCAACCCAATTATACCAGTAAGCCTAGCAGACCCTTGATGTTGCCTACGTCCTCTGGTAGCGAACTGTTTTGCTCAGTATGCTGCCATGCTCCACAGCCCGTTCAATATTGCGAAATGCTCATCTTGATCTTGATAAACCTGCCGATTATCTTGATGGCGCGGAAGGCGTAGTTGGGCGACAGCCGCTGGCGCAGCAGATAGTACCCGGCCATGTTCATGGCGCACAGCATCACCACCAGCACGCCAAAGTCCGTCCAGAACGACACGCCGGCCATACCCATCAGCTTTACAAAGTACCTGAACAGATAATAAAAAGTTTATATCATCATCATCATATCAGCCGAAAGACGTCCGCTGCTGGACATAGGCCTCCCCCAAAAGTTTATTATACATTGGTAGCTTTGGGTCTGGGGTTATGGGTCTGAGACATTTTGAGAAGTTCAACGGAAGATACACTCATATTATCATCAACTGGACTCCTAAGGTGACTGGTTAATATTCAGTCGGCGTGACAGTCATGACAAAGAAATATAATCTAAGGCTGAATCTCTGAAAATGACCCATCATGAACTGACCAGAGTTAAGAGTCGAGCCATTAGTAATCGCCATTATCGAACCAACCGCATTGCACATAAATGTTGTTCAAAAAAAGAACTACACCCTCCAACGTATATATTATAGTATATTATATTATATCAAGTCACTTGAGCACCTAATCTTACAATTCTTCAAGAAATAAGCATTTACGCCATTGCTCTGCTATAGCACAACGCGCGAGAAAGAAACATTTTAGTATAAGTGTAAGGCCTGAGTGGACGCCCCGCTCAGAGCGAGCGGTGCGTCGAGCGTCCATATACATTGGATTTGATTTATATGGACAGTTCACGCCCCGCTCTGAGCGGGGCGTTCACTCAGGCCGTACGTGGACCTTACACTGAGAGGCGCGCAATTTTTTCCTTCGGTTACTAAGCGAGGCAAGTCCTGTGCAATTTGCTTTAGGGGGGACGTCGGGTGGAGCTTTGCGCAGCTGAGGCTCGCATTAACAAAGGCGCATCTGCATCCGCCTGGATCCGCTTGTGAATGAATACTTACGCGACATTCTTGTACTCGCAATAGTCGACGTGGTCGGGGCAGACGAGGTCAGCCCTTGGCGGGCCGTAGATGGCCGCCACCAGCCCCTCCATGCCGTACCGCATGAAGGAGCACGCGCGCGCCAGCCGCCAGATCAGCGGCGCCGGGATGTCGCCGTACCCGATGCCGTACACCGCCAACAACATCAGCGGCACGCTCAGGGCTGGGCCCAGGAACACAGAGTTCTGAAAAACCGTACCATTGACTTCATATTATCTGACACTAGATTTCCGCGGAAGGCGCGGCGGGGTAGGCTGACAAGGTGGACTGATGACCTGGTAAAGGTTGCGGGAGTCCGCTGGATGCGGGTGGCGCGGGACCGGTCACTTTGGCACTCTTTGGGGGAAGCGTATGTCCAGCAGTGGACGTCTTTCGGCTGATATGATGATGATGATGAGATTCCGCATGCGACTTCGTCTGCGTGGTCCCGGGATAAAAACCCTATTTGATCTAGGAAGTAAACTACCTTTGTGCAAAACTTCATCCGAATCGGTTGAGCCGTTTAGGCGTGATCGAACAACAAACTTCCGAGCATCCAAAAATTCGTATTTACAACGCATTTATTAATAGGATTATGTAAGGTAAACCGGGCCGTCCGAGTGCCAGTCACTGGCTAACATTAAACTTTCAATCTTATTTCTAAACAATAGAGGTGAACTATAGGTATCAACTGTTATCCATTAAGATGTCGAGCATTGGGACATTTACTTTATTGGAATTCTCT
Organism: Epinotia demarniana; assembly: GCA_945867215.1. Classification (NCBI taxonomy): domain Eukaryota; kingdom Metazoa; phylum Arthropoda; class Insecta; order Lepidoptera; family Tortricidae; genus Epinotia; species Epinotia demarniana. The sequence continues at coordinate 13,292,529 of OX244260.1, read as the reverse complement.
TAAACATCATCACCATTATCATAGCGGTCGATTGTGACCGCGGCGATTTCTGCAGAAGTGGCAAAGAGAGCGTCCTTCGTGAAAAAACAGAGCTCTCAGGTGACAGAGTGACATAGCCTAGGTATCGTGGCCGTGAATGTGCGACATACCCTAATAGCATACAGAGTGTATCTAAAATGGGGTGTGAACCGATCAAGTACACACACAGGTATCGTGCTCTGATAAGAAAAAACTAAAAGATTTTTTAACGCGATTTTTTTTACATTTGTATGGTGCAGATCGCCCCAATCGGCCAACGCTCCATACAAATGTAGAAAAAAAATCGCGTAATTTTTTTTTGTTTTTTTCTTATCAGAACACAATACCTGTTATGCCCTTGATCGGTTCACATCCCATTTTAGGTACATTCTGTATAATTCATAGGTACGTTTCATGCGACAGTCATACGTCACCATTCACCAACACAACACCGGAGTGCGCGTCACACGAAGACAAAAGGGGGTAATTGTTCTTTCTCATCTTAGCGAAGTTGCACAACTTTTTGAGGTAGCGAGCGATTGCCATATGACCTTTTCATCCACAGAGGAAATTAAACTTGTATCAAAGTAGCAAACTTGATTGAAACTGGCGGTACGCAAAAAGACCTGGCAAATTATTGATATATATATATTTATACAGCGGTGTGGCAAACAAGCGTACGGCCCGCTGATGGTAAGCGGACACCGCAGCCTATAGACGCATGCAACTCCAAAGGAGTAACATGGGCGTTGCAGACCCTTGACATGTTTGAGGATTCGCCGTGTTGACAGCTGAAGGAACAAATTTCCTCGCTCTCAACACAACGCATCCTCGGGAGCTCTGGCGACCTTGCTCACCACCAGGAACACAACACTACTACAGAGCATTGTTAGTGTTATTATGGCTGTGGTCTTCTGCGAGGCGTACTTCGAGCGGGATGATATTTCGCCGAGCTCTCACCAAAAAATCCAAAACATACTCACAACCATACTCAACGTGGAAGATATGACCGCCTGGGGTTCAGCCCGTACTAGCGGTTGAAGTACTCCCGCTTCACCAGCTGGACTTCTGTCGGAACTGGTAATGACAGACATTGAAACATACTCACAACCACACTCAACGTGGAAGATATGACCGTCCCCATGGACTCTGAGATGAGCGCCACCATGATGCAGATGGTGGTGAACATGAGGACCCGCGGCAGCTCCATAGGCTGCGCGGTGAGCGGGTAGGTGATGCACAGGTAGAGCAGGCTGAACGCCACGGTGGCCGGCGTGCGCGACACCACGAGCGCCGCGTAGTACGGCTTCAGCCCGTACCAGCGGTTGAAGTACTCCCGCTTCACCAGCTGGACTTCTGTCGGAACTGGTAATGACAGACATTGAAAGAGTTATAGTTGTTTTTTTTATTTATTTTTTAATGCAAAAATATACAAGTCACAGACTAGGCCAACACATGATATGTACTTACAACAAAAAGACATTAGGGTTAAAACAAAAAACAATACATTAATAAAACGTAGGCGCGCGGTTTTATGCGTTAAAGCTGCACGCTGCGATTCCATAGATACCTTCTATGCAATAAACGCAGGTATCTATGGAATCACAGCGTTTAACGCATAAAACAACCGCGCGCCTTAGTAAGAAGTTTACCTATCTACACAGTTGTGTATTTTAGCTAGTTAACTTTTATTTTATCCGACTTCAAATCAGTTACCCAAATCGCTTCAAGTATGCCTATACAGATTTTAGAGTCGATTTCTCCAAGATCCCATCATCCGTTGCTGGCCTGATAACCACCTAGGAAGGATAACCTATCAAACAAAAATAGTTATTTGTGTCACAAGGGAGCAAAATAGTATATTTACGGCGAGGGCGGTGTATTGAATCCTGAACGTAGTGAGGGATCCTACAATAGTGTAGTGAGGGATACAAGTGTTTACGCCCGAGACGAAAATAATTTTGCTACCGAGTGACACATACTATTTTTCACACCATGAGGAAATTTAAAAAAGCTATTGTTAAAATATATCTAAATTATCTTAATTTTTATTACTAATTTTTAAATATTACGAAATATTTATAAATTTTTATACAACATTGTTATAGTTAAAACTTGAAATATGTTCGTTTTGAATCGACTACGATGAAATTACAATCGATTATTTTATTAAAATCTGTGTTCAATTGACACATTGCGTACAAATGTTCCAATGCCAATGTATAAATTAAAAAAGTAGCTTGAACAGAAAAGTAGCGTTTTGGTCCCTCTCGTCGTGGAGTAAAACTTACTTTTCCGAATGAAAGGTGTGAAATAATTTTCCAAATCGGTCCAGCCGTCTTCGAGTAATCGGGGAGCATAGGCAGGTACATAAAAAGATTGCACTTGGACGAATTGAGAACCTCCTCCTTTTTTCAAGTCGGTTAAAAATATCATCAAATCAAAAGTTCTAATATGTACATTGTACCTAGGGGGGTTGGGGGCTTGGGGGTTGAAATTAATGTAAGTTGAAGTCAAAGACACGTGTATCACTGTTTATACGTTTTTTACCTTACTCTATTTTTAGGTGCAAGCGTAATATAAACATGTCTTTACAGACTATACAAATAGCGAATTAGCGCGGTATGACGTTCGCCTCGAAATTTAAGAGATTTAAGTAGGTCCTTTTAATCGCAGGTGGCTGAATGTAGGTATATCAAACCCAAACACAAGGCTAAGTTTGCTTAATACCTCGATGTTTATTAACAAGTTTCGTAAACATGACTTGAATATTTGAAGTAGGTATATCTGACTTTTGAAGGACAATTTAGCCGTGTGCAGCTTTAGGAAATACGCATCAACAGTGCTAATTGAAAATAGGCAATGGCAATATACAAAACATCTGTTTGTGTAGCACAATAGCGATAATTAGGCTCCTCGTGGTTATAATATATCAAATGCTGCAGCCTAACTATGCCAACCTTCAAAAACTGTGATTTAGTGTGATGATTTGCTCGCATTGTTCTCTGTCCTGAGGCGTAATCATGTAACGTTTTTCGCGTAAGGACAATTTAACTGTCATTTTTCCATAAAAAAGTGACATTTAGATCAAGCTAACGCGCGTACAATGCGTTACGTGATACCTGGCCCCTATTTCACCAACTTGACAATTGTCACCTGACAACGACCATTCTCCGTACATTGCCGATTTCACAAGTAACCTAGCAACCACCTTAACTTCTAGAACAAGCAATGTATGACAAATTGTCAGTGTCAGGTGACAATTGTCAAGTTGGTGAAATAGGGGCCTGCTGTTCATGGATACAAAAAATGGGCATCCCACTCCAAACATTATTCCGAAGAGTCATTTGTCCATAACCATCTTTTTTCCGAATTTAAAATTCCTAAAACCTTTTTCCGTTGAAGCCCAGCAGTCAATGCAGATTTTGAGGTAACATCATACAGAGTCATAATAGTTTTTGCGTTTTTGTTTTTAAAAGATATTTTTGTGATTTTTTAATATTTTTTTTATCTTTTTAGTATTTTTTAAATAAAAAAAACTACCAGAAGGGTAAAAAATACTCGTGAACTTACTTTAACGAAAAAAAAAGTTTATTATTTTCAATTAAAATTACCTGGAAATAAGTTGCCCCTGTTGTAGGCCACATCCTGTATACTAACCTAACCTATTTATATATCCTATTAAATCATCTGCGTCCTAATTTTCGTTTAGCGGAAGATGGCGTTCGGAATTTCAATATTTCGGAATAATGATAGTTCACAACTGACTCTTCATTTCTGTTTTCCCAAAAAAACCTACCTGTTACGTGACATAAAACACAGTGTTTGCAGTTAATATTTGAATGCAATTATATTATAATTTTGCATCTCCGTTGCAAGTTTCAAATGAAGCAGAGGTTAATTTAAAGACTTGTCGGAGGTGGCTGAGACGAAAAACGCCATAGTCACTTGACAACTCGCGCATAAAGTAAGTAATCATTAGAGAAAGGACCTACTTTGTGTGTTGTTCATATCGTAGGTGAATGACCTCTTGACTGTTTATATTCGGCAAACTTACATGCCAGTAGCACAGGCATCATAGGAATATAAAACATGGCGATGATGCACGCGTAGCAGAAGCCGAAATTGAAGATGGTCTTGGAGGCGTCATTGCCCATGTGGCTGAACAGGGTGCCGATGATGAAGCCCAGAAACAGGTGCAGCCCCACTCGCAGCTGAAGGTAGCCCTGGGTGACAACATTTCATCAAGTTAATAAATAATTAATACATAAGTATTAGAAGTCAGTCTGACGCAATTCTGGTTATAAAATAAGTGGAGGATGTTCTACGTAGAACAACATCTCCAATAGAATAGGCATGATGCCTCACGTTCAAATTGATGACGTGGCGATGCTAAATGGATAGGTAATAAACCACCAAATTCTCGTAATAAAGTATAAATTATAAAATATAATTAAAATCATAATAAAAAGATATGAACCTTGAAAGTTTAGAAAAATATGCATTGTCCACGACTAAATTTAAAGCTACCAGAATCCTTGCGCTTTTATACAAACAAAATTGTACGACAACTATGTACTTAAACGCAGTATTTCATAAAAAAATCTTATTCATCATCCCTATTACCGGGTTTTATATTTATCCCAGAAAACTAACAGTCTTAGAACGTTTTAGCACGCAGCACGTGTAATACAGAGGGTTAACGAGAACCTAGTCTTGTTACCCTTAATATTTTTCTGACAATAGACAGGATTCTGAAATGCTCACTGTAGATTAGAACCACCCGGATATTTAGGAATACGAATAAGTACCTAGTTATATCTTATACATTAAAATTACAGTAAGTTTTTTTCATCCTCGAATAAATACTGTTGATTAATCAAAATTACTTTTTAGTTTGTCATATTATAATGAAATATACTACGACAGTTTAAAAAAAAAGTTGATGACGACTATGCCTATGTAGGAAAAGATATACATGTTACAAAATAACTAAAGAAATCGCTTTTTAGCGATAGGACCGCCTCTACCTTTGTTTATATTTAATTTAGCTCTGTTTTTTTTATTATGTACTATTTCAGGTAAGCAATAAAGCATATTTGTATTGCATTGTAGTGTACGAGTATTGTAACTTGAAATTATTTTCTCACTTTGTCATTACTTTGTAGAATGTTTGAGCAAGTCATTATTTGTACTGACTAATGCACTTCAGTACACATTGCACATCGCTGGCATGTATCCAATGTGTATTTACTCTCGAGCCTGTTAACCTTTACCTAATGCCCACACTCGTCAGGTAATTGGACGCTACAGAACACTGACAAGAACACTTACCTATGTAATAAGGAAAACAATTACCTAGCTCTTTCGTCATTGATTGGTGTTCGAGAATGTAGGTTAGCATGCATTTCCAATATAAATTGGTGCATTTTATTCGGGGACGCCCTGAGGCGGCAGAAAAATGGTTATGGCTTATGGTAGCTATGGATAAAACCGGTAAAGTGCGAGTCGGACTTGCCCACCGAAGGTTTCGTACTTAATTACAAATGTATAGTTTTCAGATGTCTCCCTGTACTTGCAGTAAAGACGAGAGGGTTCTAGGTCACCGGAAGGTACCCTAAAAATTTTGATTCCCTTATGAGCTTTTGGGTAATTGCTTCGGAAATATTCTTTTTTGGGTTTCCTCACACCCTTATTCTCAGAAGTGCGTGGAGGTTTCAAATTGAAACCAATAGATACTGACTCGGCTTGGCCGGGTTTTTTTACATGGACAACGCCCATGTGAGCGTACGCGTATTCATGTTTTGAGCACGGCTTTTACAAACTTACGTACTCTAGAAGTTCGCCAACTAAAACCGTCCGTTACCATAAACGGTTTGAGTTTATGTTAGAAAATACATACAATAACTATCCACCACCTTATTCGCCATCGACTTTAAACCTTTTCAACAAATAATGTAAATCAGATAAATCATTACCCGATTCCTATAAGTCTGCAGCAGCATTCGTCTCAGCAATATCAAGAACTGCTGGCACGCGGTGGTGCCATACAGGTAGCTATGTTCCTCCACCCCCCCCGCGTTGAGCTGCTCGATGTCGGCCCCCCTGTCCCCGCGCTCCCCTCGCGCGCCGACCGCGTAGTCGCGCCACCGCTGGCTCCGCCCGTTGTCCACCGCCGACACCATCCGGTCCACGTGGGGGCCGTATTCGCCGCTTGACACTTCTATCACTGGAAAGGGGCTTTATTACATGAATTTGTGCACTGGATTAAAAATTGCTTTTAACTTCATTATTATATTTTTTAAGCTGAAAGCGAAGTAGCATTTGTTTGAGCATGCTCAATTATTAGATATGCAAATAGCATGCTACTTACTAGCAACTTTACATTTACACGTGCTATTTGCTCGAAACTAGCATGCTTTTGTGCTACTAAAGAGCATGTGTAAACAGTTCCTTAACTGTACCTACTAAATAAGACGTAGTCCAAGAACTAGATTACTTGAATTGATTGTAATAAGACAGTTCCTAACCACGCGAGCGAGTAGTTTATATGACTGGATTATGAGTATTTATGAGTTAATCGTGTCAGCGTCTTCTCTAACTTATTCGTTAAATTTATTTTACGTCACACCTGGCCATAATGCGAGTTTTACTGCACGCTGCGCGTACGGGAAAACTCGCATTGTGGCCAGATGAAGACGTAAAATTTTGTACGCAACACGGGCGGTAATTCGTAAAGCCCCAGAGCGCATATTTATGGCCCTCACCTTCGGTTCGGGCCACAAACACCTGCGATCTGGGGGATTCACGAATTCACCGCCCTAGTTACGTAATGTACTATTAAGTTCGTTTGACTTTGTATCCTTTAAGGTAAAGAAAATAGGGAGTCGTGTCAATTTCTTTTTAACCTCCGACGAAAAAAGAGGGGTGTTATAAGTTTAACTTGTCTATCCTGTGTATCTGTATGTGGTATCGTAGCTGCCAATCGGATGGACCGATTTGAATGCGGTTTTTTTGTCCTAGATAATTTTACCCCGAGTGCTCTTAGCCATGTTTCATCAAAATCTAGGGAAATGTCGAGGGTTTTTCATTTCAACTTTTCTAAGTTGTAGTTATGTATATGTACGGACATCTCTGGCTGTCAAAACAATTAATCATAAAATCAATTAAGGGTCAATAACGCGCTTGCGATTCTTCGAGAGTCACAAGCGTCCGCATAGACGGTATCTGCTTACAATCAGGCAGACCGTATGCTCGGTTGCTTGTATACAAAAGACTTACCAAAATCAGCAGGATTATAAGTCGTGGGGCATATCAGGTTAAGCTCGTTGAGGAAGGGCACGACGCCCTGCGAGGTGCCCTGATACGCGCAGCGGCCGTCGGCCACGACGTACACGTGGTCGAACTCGGCGAACAGCCGCGCCGAGGGCGTGTGCAGCGAGCACACCACCGTGCGCCCGCCGCGCGCCACGCGCTTCAGCAGGGACACGCACGTCGAGGACGCCACGTCGTCGAGGCCCCTGGAACATTCATGGACAGTCATGTCATGACGGCTTAGAGCGGTTGCGCACGGCGAATTATTGCAGTGATACATCGTTTCACGAACGCGCGACACTCGCTAGAGCCATAAATCACCTTTCAGAATCACCTGTAGCGCTGCAAAAAGTCGCCGCGTGAATCTAGGTAGTAGTTTACTTTCGGGAAGTTTGGCATACAGTCTGGCCAATTCTTCACTGCTGTTCTGTTTAAGATCCAATCAAAGCGCTTAGACATGAGACATGCAGTAAACTGGGAAACAATGGATTAATGTATAGGGTCAGTATAGCATATTTGGTCTGCTCGAGCTTAGAGAATCCATCGATTGAATGTATGAATGTCACGCTTGAATCTGCGCCATCTAAGTTCGTATGCCATCTTTTAGCAGATCAAATTAAATCAAGTCAAGTCAAGGAGTTGGGCGCGTCCCCGTGGACTAGACAAAGATCGTATAGCTTATCTATGAATCGTCGAGGAATAGTATGGTACGGTACGTGGTAGGCTCGTCGAGGAAGATGACGGGCGGATTGTTGAGCAGCTCGAGCGCGATTGACAGCCGCTTGCGCTCCCCTCCGGACAGCCTCTCGGTTGCCGTGTCCCGGGCCTTATTCAGCCGCAGCAACTGCACGATCTCCTCCACCTGCGCAAGGACATATCGTTACTGGGCCCCAAAGGTCGGTTTGACTGAAGGTGTGATATCCATAAGATGCTGATAACTACTCGTAATATGTATAGGTCGAGTCCTTCCACAGTAAGTGGGTTATGTTATGAAAGGTGTGCGATTGTAGTCTGCAACCGCAGTGTGAAAAGTTGTGTGTGAAATGTATCGTATTGTAGTAATACAATATAAACGGATAGACATATGTTATTCTCTCGATTAGGTACATCTTGAATTTTATTGTACGCACGTATTTTAATTGTGTCCCGCTACGCCCGAAATATTCCGTAGTTATTTAATACATGACAATTATAGATACTGGAAATGTATAGTCATTGTTTCATTGACCCGAGCTCTTCTCTTAATCTGGGTCGGCAAAAAAGTAACTGTCATGCGACCTTCCACCGCAGTGGGGATAAGATTTATAGTATGATAAACGGCAGGTTTTGTTTGGTCAAATGTGTTGCCGACTTGAAATGCAACTCATCTTAACGACTGCCGTCATGGGCAACTGGTATCAAGGACTGAGCAAATCTGCCGTTAAATAGTAACGGTAGAACGCACCATCCATAAACAGACCGCGGCTTTCGTTGTACAGCAAGCGAGTGCCACCAGGCTGTACTCGTAAGGTGCATTTGTCAAATAATACGTAGCTAAGTAAGACTCACGAGAACAGCTTTCTTCTGCTTGCTGAGGTCAGCCCCTAGCTTGAGGTCCGCCGCGATGGTCATGGCCTCTTGCACGGTGATCAGCGGCTGCAGTAGATCCTCTTGCATGATGTAGCGCGACAGTTTCCGGAACTGTCGTAGATTGCGAGGCTCCCCATTGGTACATATTTGTCCACTAGCACCAATTACCCTGATAACATAAAAAAGTTATTAGTATTATTATTATAAAACCGAACTCCTAGCCATAAACATAGGTTCCTATCAAGAAACCCAACAAGTCTGCAATAAAGATTTGCTTATAAATAAGGAATGCCACATTAAAAGCGCGTAGTTAAATTATATGTAGACAATCTGTGTCATCAGTGGGGCCTCAGTATCCGCCAAGTCGTGCAAAACAAAGAGGCAGGAACGTCCCATCCGTTTGTTTAAGCCATTCAGGCCATTTTCAACATCCTGTAATTTTGTGCTGACTAAAGCTGAACCTGAATTCTCAGTATCACATAGGGCATAATATGGCTTGGATATTCTCAATAACATTCAATTTCAACTTGTAGTTTATTCCCCGTCAAAGTTCCTTAGTTTTGTCACTAACACACTCACTCACTTAGTTACCTACCTACTGACACATCAACATAATTTTAAGGTACCTACTTCTAACAGACCCCCAGCTCCAAGTTTTAAACATACTAAGATTTTTCTCAAAAATGCTATGTAATGTTGCCATAACATCTCTAAAAAGACTACAGTTAGTAGTTACTTAGTACGTAATTCCTATCATATTACGTAGGTATCATGCGTCACCCACCTATAGAAAAACTAAGGATGTGAGGGCAATGAGGTCGTATATGAAATTAAAAAGATAATTAATCATCTTGAACGCTAAATTATTTTTTTATACTCGTCGACCTTAATGTTTGAATTAAGAGGGGGCGTACCGCCAGGAAAAAATCAGAAATCACCCGCGCGTCCCGCACCTGCCGCGCTGATGCGTCTATTGCTGCCCCGCTCCTTCTCGCATAGTATATGCCCCGACAGTCAGATGAAACATGATGAATACCTATGAATAATAGGCATGATGACTCATGTTCAAATTGATAACGTAGTGATGCTAAATGTATAGTAAACCATCAAATTACCGTAATAAAGTATAAATAATAAAATATAATTAAAATCGTAAAAAGATATGAACCTTGAAAGTTTAGATTTTTTGTTTTTATTATTGTACAAGAGTAAATTTAAAGGTACCAATAGAATCCTTAGGCTTTTATAGAAACAAAATTGTACAACAATTATGTACTTGAACGCAGTATTCCGCGAATGAAACAACAATTTAAGAACCTGATTTTCCATACGACGATACATGTAGGTACTTTGTATTAACAAATGTCGGCTGTGACGTCACGCCTGTCTGTCTTTCAGTATTAAGCGTTTTGCGCTGCCGCCAGCGAGGTCAATCTTTGTCTCAAATTTTTGGGTATTTATGTTCTTTAATTGTAGTTCTTCCAATACAAACATTTGTTCCTGTCCACAAACTGGTTCAAATGACATCATAAAAAAATTTAGTCATCATCCCTATTATAAAAAGTGGGAAGCAAGACAAAATCTGTACCTATATTTGAAGATATTATTTTCGCTATTAAGTCAGAGTTTCGTGAGCTATAACTGAAATATGACCTTCCGTTTTTTAGGGTTCCGTACCCAAAAGGTAAAAACGGGACCCTATTACTAAGACTTCTCTGTCCCGTCTGTCTGTCTGTCATCAGGCTGTAACTCAAGAACCGTGATAGCTAGATAGTTGAAATTTTCACAGATGATGTATTTCTGTTGCCGCTATAACAACAAATACTAAAAAACAAAATAAAATAAATATTTAAAGGGGGCTCCCATACAATATTTTTTTTTACTGTTTTATAGATAATGGTACGGAACCCTTCGTGCGCGAGTCTGACTCGCACTTGGCCGGTTTTTTATTTACTAAATCACGTAAGGGTTACTGGCTAGTAAAAACCTAAAGCAAAAAAAAGGCATTATCGAATTAAAACTTTTGTGACACATGTCTAAAATACTACTAATAAAACCACGGTTCTGTCTCAAGTCTAACTTTTTCAACTACACTGCGTGATACTGATAACGGTAATAGGACTTTTGGGATAGATATTATAAAACATAATATAGTGCACAGCACTACGGTGGTATGGTTCAGTCCCACCCTACGCCCAGGGGTATTGCTAGGGGTATGATGGGTCTGACATGAAAAAGGTTATATCGTTACTGAATACTTATGGCACTTACGTCCTTTTCTTTAAGCAACGCAGTTTTTTATAAATATCTCGAAAACCTTTGAACCGATCTTGTTGAAAACAAATTTCGCTGGTAGAATTTTATAATCCCTATGAGCATGATTTTTTTCATATTTTTAAAATACACGGTTCAAAAATTAGAGGGGGGGGACACAATTTTAGTCACTTTCGGGGCGATTATCTCCGACTCTATTCACTTAATCCAAAAAATTGCTTAGAAACCTTATATTTATTTTGAAATGAAAGGCCTGTCGATTGATGTACCACAAGTGGGCTTGCAATGAAAAAATAAGACTTTCAGTTTTATGTATGGGGTGCACCCCTAAAAAAAATCTTTTTTAGTAATTTCATTACAAAACTATGTAGCGGTTAACAAAATACACCCTATCCTCAATTTTTTATTCAAATACACCTTATGGTTTTAGAGTGAAATGCCTGTGACATACTGACGGACAGACAGACAGACAGACAGACAGACAGACATGACGAATCTATAAGGGTTCCGTTTTTTGCCATTTGGCTACGGAACCCTAAAAATGACCAAGTTCGCAGGCAATAATTGTTGGAATCTGCACCCTCGATAACCCTAAAAGCGACACCCGTGTTGACTTTAAAGAAAAACAATGTCAATAATGTCACTACGGGCGACATGTTTCGAAATCTTCGGGAGTTCTTTTTCAGGATGAATGCTTTCGCGGCGGTGTCGCTTGAATCACGACAAGATTCAAGCGAAACCGCCGCGAAAACATTCATCCTGATGAACCCCCGCAGAGTTCGAAACATGTCGCCCGTAGTGACATTTAATACGTGAGTTGAACCTTGTATTAGTATTATTTCAACATGTCTCACGAAAGTTTAAATTCGAAAAACAATGTCCGCCATCTTGGAATTCAAAATGGACATCATTTCTCGAAAAGCCTGAAAACGTATGTTGTTCTTTAAAAAAAAAAACGCGCATCGTAATTTACAACAAATATTTCAAAAATGAAAATAATGCGACCATTTTTTGAATTATTTCCGACTTCGAATTCGTATTTAGAGACCGAGAGGACAGAGGACATCGATTTTGAAATTAACCGGATTTATTCTCAACTAGCGATCCGCCCTGGCTTCGTTCGGATAGTATATTAAATTATATTATACATATAAACCTTCCTCTTGAATCTGTTAAAAAAAACTGCATCTAAATCCGTTGCGTAGTTTTAAAGATCTACGCATTCATAGGGGCAGACAGCGGGAAGCGACTTTGTTTTATACGAGTACTATGTTGTAGTTAGTGATAGTGATAATCTTTCATAAAGTAAATACACGCTCGACAGAAAAAATGTTCGTGTAGTTTTGCATGTACTGCACAAATTATTCTAAGAAGCCGGTCGCCGGCCGATCGCTGCGTAATCTTATGGTTGTATTTTGAACTTTAAGGTCTACATGTTAAGGTCGACTTTTAAATATATTATTTCAAAATGTACCAAAATATCTACTGGAATGTAATGATACATTCATTCACTGGACGAATATACTGGGTCACAATATTATTGAAATAATTATGTTCACCGTGCTGTCGTGAGAACACAGAACGTAGTCCTCTCGTCTCAGCGGAGCGATTGACTCCGCCCGCGAACGGCAACAGAAGATATACCAAACTGCACGAAACACGCGACGGGAGAAACAGTATCGCGCTAAATAAAAAAGACCTATACGCCAAATACGTTATACCTCAATAAGTCTGAAAAGGGACTACATAAAAAAACGCCGCTCGTCAAATAACTAGGCAATATCAAGAGCTATTATACACTAAATTTTTACGTAAATTATATGCACGGGAACGGCACACAATTGAAATTAGGTAAAAATAAGACATGTTTTGGCGATTGTTTTCTGTCGAGGCAATTTTGGTTTTGTATGGTTTTTTTCAGACAAATAGATTGCAAATATGATGTAGTTTCTGTATGTTCATTTTCCTGGCATTCGCTTTAGTTTGTCATAGGTAAATATTCAATCTAAGAACTCCGATTTCGCGGAGCGCGCCCTCTTAAGACTTTGTACACCAAACTTAAATCACATACTTTTTACTATGGAGCTCCCAACTCAACATTTCATAACTGTTGAGACAACTAAAATGAAATTGACCAATCACGTGGCGCCTTTGCTGAACTATAATGTATTTGACCAATAGGACGCCGTCATGAGAAAGTCAAAAGGTAAATAGACATCAACGCACAAAAATGAAAAAGCCGCTGGTTGCACTTCGTTTTCAATAGATACCAAGTTTGTTTAATTTGTTCAGTTGACTCGTAGAAAAAGTATTGTTAACAATAGTGTCATAATCAAGCTTTTTAATCTCGTACCTTACTTAGGCCACTCAGCAAGCTTCGTGGCCTAAACACGGTACTCGACTAAAAAGCTCTCTATTATAACACGATTGTGAAAAATACTATAAATATATTCTTATTTAAGGCAAACTTTTTTTAGACGAACACGATGCGGCACGGCACGTTGCCGTCTTCTAGTGACGTCACAAGCTGCGAACGTCATCGTTTCATATGAAGTTGCGTCATGCGAAAAAATATGACATTATTGATATTTAGTGTCTAGACACCCCATTTAAATTTAAATAAGTTACTTTAAAAACAAAGTTTTAACCGACTTCAATTTAGTAGGTAGGTACTCCGCCAAGCCACGAGAACATTTCCTATTTTTTTTTACAATTTACCACATGAACTGATTCCCGATAGCAAATGCGTTGATTACTATAGAAAAAAAAGCGGCCAAGTGCGTGTCGGACCACGCACAACAAGGGTTCCGTGCTTATTAAAAAGGTCGTATCCTTACTGAAATCATATGGCACTTACATCCTTTTGTTTAAGTAAGGCGGTTTTTTAGAAATATCTCGAAAACCTTTGAACCGATCTTGTTCAAAACAATTTGCATGATTTTTTCATATTTTTGAAATACACGGTTCAAAAGTTAGAGGGGAGGGGGACACAATTTTAGTGACTTTCGGGGCGATTATCTCCGACTCTATTCACTTAATCAAAAAATTTGCTGAGAAACCTTATATTTATTTTGGAAGGCCTATCGATTGATGTGCCACACGTGGGCATGCAATTTTTTTTTTGAGTTTTAATTTGCACGCCTAAAAAACTTTTTTTGTAATTTCATTACATAACTATGTAGCGGTTAACAAAATACACCTATCCTCAAAATTTTATTCAAATATACTTTATAGTTTTCGAGTAAAATGCCTGTGACATACGGACGGACAGACAAACAGACAGACAGACATGAGAATGAACTATAATAAAATTCTATGATACAATCCCAACACATCATTTGGAAATGCGCTAATTGTTGCCAATTTTCATCATCATTCATTTTTGACCTTATATCTCGTAATACTCGTTTTATAGATGTCGCGTGATCATGAGAGTGACGTTCAAAACCCAGGACCGTTTTAATAAAATCGACAGCTGATCGCTACTTAACTGTACGCTTACATTACATCGCAAAAAAGAAAGTATTTAAAGTAAAGGCAGGTCGAAAATACAATTATTTAACAAACTGAATCTATTTCAAGGAAACTAAAATGATTTCTTTTTATGGACTCTGTCAGCTGTACTATATGTACTTACGTAAACCTCAACAATTGTTTTGTATATAATATTTGTACAAATATTTGAAACTGTTTATTCCCCACTTGTAAAATAAAGAAACCAGATGTATTTGTGCTTTCTGTTGAAATAAATAAAATTTATAACGCGACCATTCATTCGCTAAACGCTAAAGTTTTGACGTGAGCAGTCAAGTCACATTATATGTCACAATAAACTAAAAAGTATTTAATCTTTTGGTGTTGGTTTGCTAATATGGTGCTTAAGGTCTTAAACACTGAGTTCTTTTTTTATGAAACATATATCTTGATGCAGATTATAAGTAAACGCTATTAGCATCTACTGAAATGTAGCTAGAGCTGTCATTCTGGGGCCATGAACCTA
Organism: Epinotia demarniana; assembly: GCA_945867215.1. Lineage (NCBI taxonomy): Eukaryota > Metazoa > Arthropoda > Insecta > Lepidoptera > Tortricidae > Epinotia > Epinotia demarniana. Next base: position 13,277,354 of record OX244260.1, on the reverse strand, counting down.
GAATACTATGGACGGGCTGTACGTATTGCCACGGTGAGGGACGGAAAAGCTCTTATGCAGCTAAATTAAGAACTGGTCCTAAAATGGCTGATGACTTGTCATAAACAACTTACTACGGGACGGGTAATGGTTTGTGTGGCACAACTTCATACTAAATCAGTTGTGGCAAAAAAAAAAGTGGAACTATGACAATGACAATAAATGATATTCCCCTTTCTGTCACACTTATAGAGATTTGTATGCTTTATTGTACACAATAACAGGTTAAGGAATATACATGTCACACAATAGATCAAAGTACAAAGGCGAACTTATCCCTATAAGGGATCTCTTCCACCTAACCTTTGAGCAATTGAGAGGAAGGTAGGTAGAACGAGATAGGCAAACTTATACCGTGTACAAAAACAGAGAAAATAAAGCAAATCCTAATTAGTATTAATTCTAGACAAATAAAAACATGCCAATACATATATAAATATTTTTTTTTTTTTTTTATTTTTTTTTATGTGATAGGAGGCAAACGAGCAGGCGGAATATACAATATAAAATATAATACACACTAACATATGTTACATATATATCGCAAATATGCAATAAATAAATAAATACTATATTCAACCAATTCGCAAGTCATTGGAAAGCCACAACTTCTTCAAATTCATCTTAAGTGACGCAACAGACTGCGACTGTCTCAGCGACAAAGGCAACTCATTCCACAATTTAACAGCGCGCGCAGTAAAAGATCTGGAGTATGTTCGCGTCTTTCTAGACGGTACAGCAAGAGTAAGGTTAGTACTCGACCGCAAGCGGTGGCCACTGCCGTCTGCCATATAACTAAACCGCTCAGAAAGGTAAGGAGGGGAAGTAGGGCTGAACAGTGTATTGAAAAGTAATGACAGGATATGCACATCCCTGCGCCGGCGAATCGGTAACCATCGAAGCTTAGAGCGGAATTCAGAGATATGATCATACTTGCGTAGACCAAATACATATCTGATACATACATTTTGTAGACGCTCCAGCTTATCAAGTAGCTCCTCGTTGAGGTCCAGAAACGCAATATCGCCATAGTCCAGAAGAGGAAGCAAAAGAGATTGAGTAAGGGTCAACTTGGTACGAAGAGGAAGGAAATTCTGGAGACGTCTTAGGGAGTGAAGGGATCTAAAGATCCTCTGACTCACCTCAGCTATATGGGGTGACCAAGAAAGCGTCTGGTCCATGGTGATACCCAAATTCCTGACAGTAGAGGAAAGAGGAATAGAAATTCCATCAAAAATAATGTCAGGCACCACCACCTCTGAGAGCTTATCTACATAGTAAGGACTACCAATAACAATCGCTTGCGATTTCTTCGCATTAATTTGTAAACCATACTTACACGCCCAGCAGCGTATAGATTTTAGGTTTCGATTGACTTCCGAAATTAATGCGGAGACATCATCCACAGTAGCCGCTGCATAAATCTGTAGGTCATCTGCGTAAAGGTGATATGATGTAGTTAGGGATTCGGTGATACTATTTATAAAAACAGAGAACAATAATGGAGAAAGCACCCCGCCCTGTGGAACGCCAGCGGAGAGTTCGCACCACTCGGACATCAAACTCGCACAAAACGAACTTCGTTTGTGTATCTCCGTCTCTGTCGCACTTGCTAGTTCGAGCGACAGAGAGGGAGATATCCGAACGGAGTTCGTTTTCACTTCGCGGTAGCCCCTCAGTATGGAGTCTACCAACGACATATAGGTACAAACATCTTAGTGTGCTAATAGGAGCTCTGAATCTTAAATGATAAAATTTACCTAATAAAACTCTAAGTTTTTCATAAATAAAATTGACATGGTATTACCAGGAGAAATGTTCATCTACTTTCATTCCTAGATAAGTGATACATTTGACTTTTTCTATAGGTTCACAGGTGCAATTAGATTTATTTTGATGGAAGCAAGGATAGGTATGAGCATACAATTGCGGACGGATATTCTTGAATATACGGGGAGTGAATTTATAAAAACTTTGTTTTGTCAGAGTTTAGAATTATCCCATTGTCATGAGACCACTTAACAACCGCGTCAATGTCTTGCTGTACCAGGCGGAAAATCTGCTCTCGGTCCGTGCCCGCACGCATTGCGTAGAGGTCATCCGCGAACATGTGTGCTGAGCAGTGCTGCAGCACACCGCACAAGCTGTTGACGTGCATCAGGTAGCAGACAGGTCCACAGCCTGAGCCCTGCGGCACTCCACACTCCACAGTAGACTCACGACTATAGGTGCTCCCAACCCTAACTTTGAGTTTGAACGAGCGTGAATTGAGATAATCGCGGAACCATTCGTTCAACGGTTCGCCCACTCCACACTCGTCCATGGCCTTCAATAAGGTACGAGTACTACCTACTCGATTCTAGAATATCGAACGCCTTTTTGAAGTAGAAGAATACAGCTAACACTATTTTTTTATCATTAAGGTTGCTATATTTAACTTCGACAATAAAGTTGCAGTACTTTTTCCTTTTTGAAAACCATGTTGGCGGGGATTTAAGACATCGTGTTTAATAAAATAGGTACTAAGTTGGTCAATTATGCATTTTTTCCATAATTTTGTCAATGCTAGATAATATCGCTATGGGTCTATACTTATAGAAATATTGAAGTAACTAACTATCATAACATGTATTAGAATGTAACGAAATTATAATCAATCTATATTATCTTCAATCATTATCTTCACAAGACATTGACATTATATTCGATTTTCAAGCCACAGGAAACTTTTTTCTGTGAAGATCGACCACACGCAAGAGATATTGTTTCTGCTGTTCATCTTTTGTGATAGTAGTATTGAATTTTGTGATCAATGCTATCCCACGCTCTGCACAGTCATTTACGACCTTTATTTGGCGAGCTTTTTCCTCCATTTGGATGTAAATTTCATCAGTGGGCCATTGTGAAGGATCTTTTTTCAAAAAACTCATTGATTTCTCGCGTCCGTTACGAATTAATAAGTCAAAGAGGGTCGCTGTCCGATGTGTAAACAAAGACTGTAACGGCTGTTCTGGGTCAAAAGTTTTACCATCTAGTCGTTTCAAAGCCTTTCGTTTAGGTGGTTTTTGCAAGTTTTGAACCATTTCTCTTTTAGACTCAATAGTAACTCTGGGATCAAATAAAGAGAGTCCTATTAGATGTTCTGAAAAATACCACAGATGGCGACGAAACGCTTGCGTTGCAGTATTATTAATCTTTCGATTTGGGTAATTTACGTTTTTATTTTGTTCCAAGTGGTGAAAGTAACATTTTCAGAGTACATCACCATTTGAAGGAAGCCTTGCAGAAGAAAAAGAATCTATAGGTTTTCCAATGATCCAAACTGCAGATGATGACCTAGTGCACACGGAACTAGTGGTAGAAGACATAGTTTGTCACAACACAATACAATTAACAGTACACAAACATTCGCGAAACCTAAAAGTGTCGTTTAGGTGAATTAAAATAACATTCACTGCATTTGGTTCCATCCGCAAATGAGTCGGGACTATATTTACAAGTACCCACCAAATCACAAGAACACGGTGTGTTGTGCGTCAGTAATACTCATACCTACATCTTGTTTGAATTTTCTAACCTTACAATAAGGGCTAGGGATAAGAAGGGATTTTTGGAAATACCTCCCAAAAGGGGGTCAAATAGAGGTGCAAAGTTTGTATTGGGGAATCTTTTTTTTTTTTTTTTTTTTTATTTTTTTTTTTTTTTTTTTTTTTTTTTTTTTATGTGATAGGAGGCAAACGAGCAGGCGGATCACCTGATGGTAAGCGATTACCGCCGCCCATGGGCACCTGCAACACCAGAGGTGCGCTAGAGACTTAAAACTTTGTAGAAAGGTTTCTTATTAAGATACAAAAAAAGAGATTTCAGAGTTTTAGAAAATTCCGCCCCTAAGGGGGTTAAATGGGGGTGCAATGTTTGTATGGGGGAAACATTATTTTTTGAACTAAGAGACTTGAAACTTTGTAGAAAGTTAACTTATTAAAATACAAAAAAAGTAATTTCAGAGTTTAAGAAAATTCTATCCCAATGGGGGTCAAGAAAGGTTAAAGGTTTTGTACGGGGAACACTGGATTTTTTAAAGAGATACTCTTCATTAACCTGTCTCCATTTCTCGATGCTGAGTTTAAGATTGTTTTAACAGCCTTGCGATAATTACCTTTTTTTTTCAATCACACTCATAATAACTAAGATCCCCATTTTCTAGCTCCAAATCCATGCGTCGCTCTATATCTTGCAGAGTCTTATTTGCCAAAGATTAAAATCAGATTAAAGGATCAGGTAACTGACGGAATAAGTATTAAGCATTCTGCAAACAATTCCCGTAATCTGATTGGAAAATCTTTAACAATTGCATATCAGTGTCTGCCACTGTTTGAAATGTAATATGTCTAGACCATTTTAACAAAGAATAAAATTCACTTACCTATTTTATATCTTTGTCATCATCAAAAATCTACGCAGACGAAGTCGCGGGAGGCCGCTAGTTGTTGATATTCTGAATTCTTATATTGTGTTGTTGAAACAAAAAGTCTGAGTCCAAATTATAAGTATGAGCTTTAGTTATAAAACAAAACAATAATTAAATTTCATTATTATAAAATTAGATTGGTAAGACGGTTCAAAAAAGTCAGTGCGTATAATATAACGCACTAATTATAACAAAAAAACGCAATGAAATTAAGGCGGGATTTAAAACGCTACAATTTGTTTATGTGATTTATTATAAATTCTGCAAAAATTTGTTGAGAATAGTCTGTATCCGAAATAGACGGCACTCCACCTCACTTAAAGCGGAGGCGGAGTTAGTTAAATATGAGTATAGCTTACTTCCATCTAAATCCAAGGATAGATATTTTAAAAAGGTCCCCGAGAAAGCAATAAAAATGCCCGAATATTAATGTTTCTTAAATATATTTTTATCTTATTTTCTTGTTTAATTTTTGAGATAAGAACTATACTTGGTTCGGCCGTAATAGTCATCCTAGCCTCATATTGTAGCGTAATACATCCTCGGCTCTCTTATCACGCTCACCTGCGGCTCGCGTGAACAATCCCGCCTCTTACGCTTACCATGAGTTTGACAATGACGGCTTATACTCGGCTCGATACTCGTTAGCGTAAGCCGTCATTGTCAAACTCATGGTAAGCGTACTGGTGTAATTAACAACATAGCACACTTGTACAAGTACAAGCTTTGTTTAGTTTGGGACCAGGTCGATTAGTGTATGATTGTTTCCAAACCGTCGTTATAATGCTCAGTGTAATACATATGTCTAGCAATGATTATAATTTATACAGTGTGCAATTAGCAGTAGGTTGTAGTTGTTGAGATGATTCGTATGAAAAATCTTATCAATTGACATCAATAAATTGGACACCTATCCCTATCATATTGACGTGATTAGCATTTATGAATGTGTCGATGCCTATGATAGTGTACGTACGAGTAAGTACTTGTTGAAATCCGCACAAACCATTAATGGTTTATTGAGTTATTTCAGAACAGATTAAAGTTCAAATTAGTAGGTAGGTATAACAAATTACGAAAACTGGTTTATCATATGTGTCAGTACGTAATATCCATTGCATATTTATCCTCTTTACTAGTTATCTTATCTCAGACATTATTTATTAAGATAAACTCACCATCAGTGTATTTCATTTTAAACAGGTAGGTGAGGTAGGTAGCTTTGGAGGTTCGCACCTACGTCTTCTCTTAGTCCTTAACACATCTTGATTCATATAAGTTTACAGTTTAATGTTATAATAGAATGTGATAATTATATAAGTTACTAGATTTACTAGGTATACTATCGATAAACTCCGAATATGTCCTATCGCCAAATCCCGTGAATTTGTCCCTACACAAATACTTAAATAAATATTAGGGGATAATCTTGCTCAAATCCAACTATAGCAGAGGCGGTTCACTCTGTGATTTCGTCGCGACGCTACAAGTACCTACATGCCGGCGAGCCGTCTTAGACGGCCTATTAGTGATTGCCGCGCGCTGATAAGGAACGCACGCGTTCGGCTTTTTCTCGTCATTCACCTCGTAAATATGCCGAAACCAAAAAAGGTAAAAAATACTTGTATCGCAGCGGGTTGTAAGAATAACGAAAAAAGTTCTGCCTGCTGCCCTCTGAACTAATTTAGTTAGGCAGGCAGGCTACGCCCTAGGGCATCAGTGATGGTGAGTAATATACCTGTATCCAGCCAGTATGTTGAGCAGCGTGCTCTTGCCGGCGCCCGAGGGCCCGAGGATGGCGGTGAGCTGCCCCGACCCGAACTCGCCGTTGATCCCGCGGAGGATTAGCTTAGAACCTGTCCAATGTACAAACTGCGATTAGAATCCGTTCCTTATCTACCTGTCTTTAGTTTTGACATACTGATGACAGATCTCTGATTCATCATCATCATATCAGCCGAAAGACGTCAACTGCTGGACATCGGCCTCCCCCAAAGAGTACCAAAGTGACTGGTCCTGTGCCACCCACATCCAGCCGACTCCCGCAACCTTTACCGTCATCAGTCCACCTTGGTGGATCTTTGATTATGTCGTTCAAATAAACATATTAAGAAAAGGTACAAGGTACCGACTATCCGAGGTAGGAGCTTGTATTTGTAGCGAGGTAGGAGCGTGGTTTGCTCATATTTCCAGTACAGCACAGAGAAAGACTGAAGAAGAAAATTTGCTTAGTGGCCACTCACGATATGCACCATGTCTCTACGTGTGGTTTCCGCTACAGAAGGAAAGTAAGCTGTTACGCACTACGGCGTTGCACGCGTAGCGACGTGAGGCCTCGAATGGGTTAAGGATGGATCGAATTATTATGCACAGATTAAATATATTGTGCGGATTGTATGTGACGGATTTTGCTTGTCCAACATAGCACGAGCTTCAACCAAAAAAGAAAAGGGAACTGGTATTCTAACCCGTCATTGAGTGATTGATTACCTACGCACTGAAAAATATGCCTATATGCCGCCACAGGTTGCGTCGACAAGGGAATCAATGAATAAGTTACGGAAGACCTGGAAAGTGACCTGGATATTGTAAGGGAGAGAAGAGCGTCAGCAATCAGGGGCGACATGATCATCCGTAGATTTGCACGGTGTACAAGGGAAGTCAAGCTGGCACTTTTCAAAGCCTTATAGTACGTCTTTCTACACGTGAAGTGGGTGAAGCATACGAGACGCATCTATAACACGTTGCAAGTCCAGCACAACAACATCTTTAGAATGCTGTTCAAGCTGTCTCAAATATCCGTTGCGTAGTTTTAAAGATCTAAGCATACATAGGAACAGACAGCGGGATGCGAATTTGTTATTATGTAGTGATAATATAATTTGGATTCTATGAGTCTGAAAAAAACGTTTTTATTATTTTTATTATTAAATATGTTTGTTTGTCGTTTGGCATCATATTCTAATTGCATTGTGTGTATATATGTACTACAACGGGGTCATAAATGTCATAATATACTGTTGGAGTCAGTCGTAGTCATCTTTGCCACAGCTGTGACAGCCTCTGATCGAATATTTAATGAACCCCAGGGTAAATTTATGGCAGTAGCGAAATGTTAGTCCGCACCTATTAAGCTTGACATTTTAATAGCAGGTGCAGTATACAATACTACGATTGTACAAGTTTTCACAATACAATGACAAAAAAAATGTTTGTTGGTGCACGCAATTGATTCAGTTCCTGAGAAGGTTATCTCCATGAGTTTATTACGGAGAACGCTGTAGAAAAGCTACGATTACATTTTGAAAATATATAAATATTTACTTTATCATACGTACATGTTAACTAGACCGATATTGAAGCAAGAAAGAAAGAAAGAAAAATATATTTATTGCCTTACAACCAAAAAACAAAAAAAAATTAATACAAATATTTTTTTTACATGAAAAAAAAACAAAATTACATAAAGCTATAAAATAAATATGTTAAACAATGAACCATTATATAAAGGCAAATGGAGCACATTCAGCAACTGCTGGCGGCACATAAATGTACCACCAGCGCTGATTTTCAATGTGCCCCCACTCGGTCCAAAATGTTTGCCGAGAAGGAAAGAGAGTAAGCGGGTCACAAAAAAAACTAACTTAAAAATAAATACTTACTACTTATTTACAGTGTGTTTTGTATGTGTGCGTGTGTGGGTGTGTATGTCAATGTTTAAGTGTGTGAGTGTGTTTGCGCGCATGTGGTGCGTGTGATATACTTATGAGTAAGTGACTCGAAAATTATTTTGTGATTGTTGTTAGCATTTAATTTCAATGCTATTAAAAGGCTATTTCAAAATCGAGCTTCTGCCTCTCATGCAATACTCGTTTGAATTTAAAGTTTAAATGTTTGACTACTGATTTTCTTCCTCAAGGGTGGCGGTAGGTTGTTCCAAATCTTTGAAGCACGATATTGGAAAGAACCTCTAAAACCAGCAGAATAGCATCGAGGAATATTTAAACAACTTCTAAATTTAGATATTCCATCCGCGATACATGAGAGAGCAGGAAATGTCCCCGAATGCATGTATCTCTTTCAAAGTCAAAATGTCAGAGACATCAAAGTGAGGATAAGCCTCCTTCTATCAAATATTGTGCATGGAATACTGGCCTTTCTACCTCTATAAACGCGGTGCCCCCAGGAAGACTCCAAATAATTTTAACAGCGTATTCCTGAGGCCAAGTAACAGGCATGGCACAGTAAGGGCATTAAGTATGAATGTGGAGGGGTGTAAGAGAAGAGGTAGACCAAGGAAATGGTGGATGGACTGCTTGAGAGACGATATGAACAGGAAATATGTGTGTGAGTTGACGGGCGATAGAGAGGTATGGAAGAAAAAAAACATGCTGGGCCGACCCCAAGTAAATGGGATAAGGACAAGCGAATGATGATTCCTGAGGCCAAGTAGTAAAACATGTCAAGTAAGCCGAGTTCGGCTGGAAACAAAATATTTGATTAACCAATAATCCAGTAATAAATGGAATTCTCCTGGGCACCGTGTATAACGTTTTATGTACCTTACCTACACGTATCTCGTGCCCTATAATGATATTCAATCAACATTATAAGAACTTGGAATAGTTGTTATTATTTATCTAGTACGCGTTATGATAGACAATAATTGTCTATCCTCTGCATAATTATTATGCAGAGGATTATGCAATAGGTCACGATCTATGTCAAATACCATTCGCAGATCGCTGTAAATTGTTGTAATTATGGTAAGAACTCAGGTAAACCAGAGTCAAGGCTTTGGCGGCCACTTTGTTCTGCCACAAGTTCGCAGCAGCGTCATACTGTTATTTATTTTACGTCACACCTGGCCATAATGCGAGTTTTACTGCACGCTGCGCGTACGGGAAAACTAGCATTGTGGCCAGGTGAAGACGTAAAATTTTGTACGCAACACGGGCGGTAATTCGTAAAGCCCCAGAGCGCATATTTATGGCCCTCACCTTCGGTTCGGGCCACAAACACCTGCGATCTGGGGTATTTACGAATTCACCGCCCTAGTTACGTAATGTACTATTTTATCTACGCACATATCATTAGTGCTCTAAAATGCGTTCAGAAACCGTAGGAAATGACCGGCATTACTATAACCGATTTTACTATGAGAACTTTCTTGTCCGTGGTAGTAGGTAAAATCTGTACTGTAATGTCATTACAGTACAGATTTTTGATAAATTTGTATCTTTATGAGTTTAAATTTGGAACAGCTGTCAAAACTCAAGTGGGTCTCTATTCTAGTATCCATAGATATTAAAACTGTTATCGATACGAAACGTCAATTCAGTACGTTTTTTAATACAAACCGTATGACATTTGATCTCGAGTGATATGAGTATAGGGACTTCATTCGTGTGTCTATGATTTAAAAAAAACCATTCGTCATGACGGATGATCGAATTGCCGCCATTGCTGTTGTCATTTTATTGTTGGGTTTTTGTTGTTACTTACTATACTACTTATGATATGTGTGTAGATAAAGTAGTATATGCAACTGTACATAATTAGGCCTTAAAACACTCGTGTGATCCTATTACGACGCCACTTAAACGAGCGCCAGCGAGTTTCATAAAACCACACTCGTATTTTAAGGCCTCTCATTATGGATCAGTCGCATAAACTACTATTGTGTAAGTACCTACGCAATAAATAAAAGATGGAATCTTATAAAAAACCGGCCAAGAGCGTGTCGGGCCACGCTCAGTGTAGGGTTCCGTAGTTTTCCGTCCGTCACAGTAAGTGTCCCACTTAAGCGTTAAAAAAATGGGCTATTTTTTACATTGAGTTGACATGTTAAGTACAGATTTACAGAAACCTAAAACCCTACAAGCAATACTTAGCGAACAATTTTATTATTAGACAACGAAGTTCGCTGAACGAACGACCAAAGACAACTAGGACAATTCGAGCACGACAAATTTTCGACCTAAATGGGCGCACCTGCTTCGACCCCATTCAAGTCAAATCAGGAAAAATCTTAAGAGTCCGTATATAGCCGTTTGCTGAATTCGCTAAACTTTTTGAGGTCATATCTCATTAAATATTCGTTTTCCTAAAGATTTTATTTTGTAATATGAAAGATCATTCCAATTCAAGTTGAATAAGTGGAAAAATTGTTTACATTTAGCTCTCAATTTACCATATTTTGTCTCAGTCCAACCGCTGTTTTCTAAATTTTCGCTCGGAGACGTGTAAAACGACGTGGATTTGAAGAACTATTTGATTTCTAACCGACATGATACAAATAAATCCATATTGGAATGATAGTCTTCTTAGGAATAAGTGGAAAACATTTTATAAGTTACATATTAAATTGTTGAGTGAAACCGTATTTCCATCCAACAACTTTTGAGTAAAAACACACGAAGAATTATCAGTATTTTTGGCCATTTAGCTCATTATTTCAAAAATATGAAGCCATAATAAGAAACTCTAGTTTAAGCGCTATTCGTACAAACAAAAATATATTTATGTGTAGAAGTAAATTTAAGCATAAAAAATATTTGAAATCACACTAAAGTTCGTAATAAAACACCGTGCACGGCGCTCGATTCGGCAGTACCGGCTTAGCCGTTGTCCGGGTCGGACCTGTACGTACATGTAATTGTGGCTATTCACGAAGGCTACCCCTCGACTAAAATATTATTTTGATCTCCGGCTAGACATAGTTGTTACCAACGTCGGGGTCAAACTATACTAGTGAGACACTCGTGAGGCTAATCGAGACAACTTACGAATTGTATAGCTCCCATGTCAATTATTTTACGAGTGATCGTGATACTTGGTGAATTTTTATAATCTTTTATTTAGTTCACCTATCCGTTGTCTGTAATTAATATATCTTGCAAGTTAAATTTGATCCACTTCCCGGTTTCCGATTGAGCTGAAATTTTGCATGCATGTATAAATTGGATGATAATGTATTATTATTATTACATAAAGCTGATCTGATGATGAAGCTGGAAGGTGGTCATAGAAACTCCGTAATTAAACGACGCAACCCTATGAAGTTTGGGCTCGTTTAATTCGTCTTGACGAGTACTTTGGTATCATATGGTAACCAGGGTCTGATGATGGACCTGGAAGGTAGCCATAGGAACTCCGTAATTAAACGACGCAACCCTATCGAGTTTGGGCTCGCTTAATTCGTCTTGACGAGTACTTTGGTAACCAGGGTATGACGATGGAGCTGGAAGGTGGTCATAGGAAGTCCGTAATTAAACGACGCAACCCCATCGAGTTTGTGCTCGTTTAATTCGTCTTGACGAGTACTTTGGTACTATATGGTAACCAGGGTCTGATGATGGAGCTGGAAGGTAGCCATAGGAACTCCGTAATTAAACGACGCAACCTCATCGTGTTTGGGCTCGATTAATTCGTCTTGACGAGTACTTTGGTAACCAGGGTCTGATGATGGACCTGCAAGGTAGCCATAGGAACTCCGTAATTAAATGACGCAACCCCATCGTGTTTGGGCTTGATAAATTCGTCTTGACGAGTACTTTGGTAACCAGGGTCTGATGATGGACCTGGAAGGTAGCCATAGGAACTCCGTAATTAAACGACGCAACCCCATCGAGTTTAGGCTTGATTAATTCGTCTTGACGGGTACTTTGGTAACCAGGGTCTGACGATGGAGCTGGAAGGTGGTCATAGGAACTCCGTAATTAAACGACGCAACCCCATCAAGTTTGGGGTCGTGTAATTCGTCTTGACGAGTACTTTGGTTCTATATGGTAACCAGGGTCTGATAATGGAGCTGGAAGGTAGCCATGGAACTCCGTAATTAAAAGACGCAGCCCCATCGACTTTGGGCTCGTTTGACATATCTATATGATATGGCGTGAATATGCAACTCCAACAAATATAGGAAAAATTAAAAAATCTACAAAGTTAAAAATTTAATTAAAGGAGAAAAACTTGTTATAAAACAAGCTTTTATTATTTGTTAATTAGTTATTGTTATTAGTTACATCAGTCCACTTTGTGGGGGGTCCAAGGTCCAACGGCCATCACTTTTTCATTTGTAACATTCACAAGTACTTACAAACCACCGACATAATATGCAGGGTTGACAAAAATAACAAAATGAATAGTGCAAGTATTAATATCGGTCGCGCATTCGCTCCAACGGTGCGCTATACAGCTACAGTAAGCTTGTGTGCGTGCTAGTAGTATTTATACACACACTACGCACTACGCGTATCAAAATACCGAATCCTGAGCGAGCGCTTTTTTCAATAGCACTCTTAAAGGCTATAGCTAAAATCGGCTTTTTCACAAAAAAAAATAAGCTATTTCTGCTTCTTCTTCTGCAGCTTTGATAGTAATTTGTACAATATCATTCCACCACTTGTATAGAACTGGCGCTTTTAAAGTGTATTATCGTTTTGCAACTTGTAAGTCATTTGTGACCTACGTATAGTGATAATATTTGCTGAAGTTGTTTCATCTTTCACTTTAGTTGTGGACGTACGGTGCAACATGTTTTATCTCCATATCTTTTTATCGCCCATCTTTTCCTTGGTCAGATTCTTACTATTCATGTCGCTAATGTAGTATACTATAAAACAATATTCATAAATTGATTGGTTTTAGTATTTTAGATTCAATTATGGCGCCTAGGAAGACAAACCGTTCATTTGGTAAAGTAAAGAGAGAGAAAATATTTAGTTGTCCTAAAGATTTAAATCAGACTATAACGAAATTAGCAAAACGCTGGAATCTGGAAAGGTTAACGAATTATTTATATTTATCAGGTGATTAAGCTCATACATTAGACCAATCAACTGTAAGCAAAAATAACTGTACCTACATTTCTAAATTACCTAGTATTTTATTTCAACACATACACTAATGTTATATATACTATAATTCAGGTAAAGACTATTCACCTAGAATTGAATAACCTGGAAACTGAAAACTCTAACAGTAGTTAATTATCGACCGAGTGAGCGGAAGCGAATAAGGTCGCCGTTTCAGCTTGGACAAAAATGCTTTCGTATGTCTGTCCGGATTTCCGGCTGTTCTCCTCTAGAGGTCGCATTTCTCAACCGACGTGAAAGGGCTTCGCTCAAAATTGTCTAGCTATCGCGGTTCTTGAGATACAGCCTGGTGACAGACACACGGATAGCGAACGGATCCCGGTTTTTACCCATTGGGTACGGAACCCTAAAAAAAGGCACCAGTTGGCCATACGTTTCCAGCAAAGCCAAAATTACTAAGTTTTAAGATGAATAAAGATAAATAAATATTGGGGACAATCGTACTCAAATCGACCTAGTCCCAAACTAAGGGAAGCTTGTACTGTGGGTACTAAACGACGATATACATACTTATATAGATCGGTAAATAAATACTTAAGTACATAGAAAACCAATATCCATGACTCAGGAAGAAGTAAATGCCCATACCGGGATTCGAACAGGGCCTCCAGCTTCGTAGGCAGGGTCACTACCAACTAGGCTAAAGCAGTCGTCAAACAAGAAAGTACTTGAATGAATTCTGAATTTCTAGTAATTACATAAATACATTATAATTAACGATACAGTTCTAAGTAGTTTCCCTCTGTTTTGGCATATTTTTGAAGTGAAAACTTCTTTAGCGGCGCTGAGCACTTTTTGGGATGGGGAAAAATTGTTAACTCGTGACAGTCGTGACAGATTTTTTGATGTCACGTGACCGTAGAATTGGGAGAGATTCGGGACGAGGCATGGGGGCGGGGAGGAAAACGGGGGATTGACTAGGGGCACATAGTTCTAGTTTGTACTTTATTGTTAACAGTATAAGGTCGTAACACATTTTCCGTAAATGCAAATTCCATTTTGTTTAAAAAGCAAACTCTTATATTTTTTGTTAGCCGATTCGACATCATTCAAAACTGAACACTATTCGTAAGAGTATAAAGCCGTTAAACACTTTGCAATTGCATTGTGTGCAAATAAATATGTAATTTTGTCCACGCGTCCTTTACCGTTTTGCCATTGAGTAAATTCGAATAGTTCGAATTTGGACGTTATTCCTAAAGAGATAGGGCTTTGAAAAATATTTGGCAATGGTAAAACAAATTGGTATTTTATTTCATCGTCTCCATCAATTTTGCTGAGTTAAGTTGAACTATAGCGTACTACTAATAAGGCTGTTATTAGATATATTGGCACGCAGGGGGAGGGAGGGGGGAGGAAGGGTTTTTTTGCAAAATTAAAATTATTCAAGTTTTCACTTCTGCCGGCACTCCCGGAGTGCAACCCGGTCTTTTTTTTAGTAAGAATTCAATTTCGCATAGTCTATGTAGCCATAATTGACTTTTCGCATAATAAACTGTTTTGGCAGAATTGAGATTCCCATAGTTCGAATACGCTGAATTTCAATAGCCCGAATATTATTTGTGCATAATTTTGATACCGTATCATGTTCACACAGATAATACATAAGATTTTTTTTTGTTGATTGCCTGATATTTTATTTCAACACAACACGTATAACACATATACAACACATGTGTTGTATAGTATATTAAAGTATTTATAAAGTTCTACTTTTGAGATTTTTTTCATATTTTTAAAACTTATGGTTGAAAAGTTAAAGGGGGGGACTCATTTTTTTTTAACTTCTGGAGCGATTATCTCCGAAAATATTAAAATTATCAAAAATTATTTGAGCAAACCCGTATTCATTTTTAAATACCTATCCAACAATATATCACACGTTAGGGTTGAAATGAAAAAAAAACACTCCCCACGTTACGTACAGGGGAGGTACCCAATAAAAAAAAAACACTTTTTATTTTACCACTTTGTCGGCGTCATTGATATACATATTAGTACCAAAATTCAACGTTCTAGTGCTAACGGTTACTGAGATTATCCTCGGACGGACGGACAGACAAAGCGAAACTATAAGGGTTCCTAGTCGACTACGGAACCCTAAAAACGAAAATTCATTATCCTCTACCTGTCTCTATTTTTCTAATCTGGGGCCGTAGACAAGGTTACAATCGACAAGCGCTAACGCCAATAGAAAATAATAAAATGTATGGAAATGACAGATGCCGACGAAATACTTTTCGTTCACATCTGTCATTCCCATACATTTTATTAGCATTAGCGCTTGTCGATTGTAACCTTGTCTAGGCCTCCTGGTCTGAAAGCTTTTTATACGAGGCCTGAACCCTAAAGTAAAAAGTCATTTATTTAAACACATTCTGTTACATAGTTACCAGGGGTCCCCACACTAGGCTACGCCTGTATCGTGGAGAAAGAGTTAATTTTTAAACATCAGAATTCGTTACCTTAAATATTTATTACATTACAATTCGGTGGAGTAAGAAAAACTATTACAAGTTGAAAAGTTTATACTCAAAAACTAACTTATATATCAAAGGTAGCTTCAGTCTCAGCATAGTTTAATGAATGAAGAAATTTAAAAATAAGGGTTTTAGCTTCATTTACAGTGCAGCTCCTTAGGTCACAATGTTTCAGTAAGGTGTTATAGATTGCTACCCTAATGTAATCACCAAAACGTTTACCAAAGCTGTTTAATCGTCCATCTGTCTGTCAAGATAATTTTCTCGATCATGGTTTTTGACTGAAATGGAACTGCTTATTTTTAGGTAGAATTCAGTATCATGGTGAGTTACGTTTAGTAAAATCTACATTATTTAAGATCATTTACTAAACTTTTATATATTTATCTGCATATAATATATTACTGGGGCCCTCAATTAACATTTTCCTAAATAAAGGCAAAGTTCTGAAAACAGCATTTATATGCGATATCGTAGGTACATATATATATATATCGTACTGTAAGTAGTTCATTACTAGTGACTAAATCGCATATAAATACTGTTTGAATGTCACTAGTGTTAAGTGTAAAAGAATCACCTGTAAACATTTCGTGACGGGTTACGCTAGATAGTCGCAAAATAAAGTTGAACCTTCGAGCGCGAGTAAGTACGATACGCACTATGTGATTACTTTTTAAATTTTACTCAAGTACCTAAAGGCAATTTCTTGACTTTTCTTTGTTTAGTTATTATCCATTCATTTTGAATGACAATGGTATTATAAGGTTTATATTATACGTGCGTCGCCGTCGATCTATTTACTCAAGTTACCGTTACTGCGTAAGGAAAATTACCAACAATTCTAACTATAAACGCGTTTATTATTTCGCAATGGAGATCATGCGATCGTTAGGTAATGTGAAAATCCTTGGCTGAGTTTTGACGCTCGCGTAAATACTTATGTTCCTTTATTGTTATCCATTGCAAAAGCATCAGAAATAAATTTTCATGTTTCTAGGCATTTACTAAATGTAAATAATCTGAATGAATCCCAAAGTACATAGCTACTGCTAATCATCTGTTTTAAACAGTAGAGTTAGCTAAGAATAATCACGTCAGTGGAACATACCGTTATGTGGTTATTGAGATCATGTGATGATAACAAGGTAGACTTGGGTCTATTAAGTCTACAATCATTACCTCTGAGGCTACCTACGTACTGTTTGTTATTGGTAAACCAGGAAAAAATCTGAAACTGAGGCTTTAACCCTTCTAGAACGTTCTCCGCGGTTCATTAAGTTCTTATGGAAAACATGAAACAGCAACAAGCTATATGTCTGTGCCTTAGTCTGCTTATAATGACCACGAGGCATTTATAATGATATAAGTACCTAAGTTACCTACATATTTATGGCAACATACTGAATGCGTTAATGGTGGGTACACACTGAGCAAACGAACGACCAACGAACGCAAAGCATTTATGTGACAGCTTTTTGTTAGAGTGAGATACATAGCCGTTCGTGGGCTCGGTGTGTACCCACCATAAAACGTAGGTATTATCTTGTCGCTGATAAAGAGCCTTTATACACCAAAAAACACTCTAAGGCTGCCTTCTTAAGGCCTCCACACACCGAACGCGGGTCGTGCGCGGGTCGGGTCGGGCGGTATCTCTATCTCTTTCGCACAGTAGCGCGGGCCCGCCGCGGTAGCACCGCGCAACTGTGTGATAGAATGCGTTGGTAAGATATACCGACCCGCGCCGCGCACGACCCGCGTTGGGTGTGTGGAGGCCTAAGTAGCTAAGTACTTGTTTGGCATGCAACAAACTAGACCTTATTGTCGCTGCATTTGGTAGGTCATTGTATGAGAAAAAAACCGGTCAAGTGCGAGTCTGAACCGCGCACCGAGGGATCCGTACAAACTAACAATTAACTCAAGGTAAAGTAAATGACCCAATATTTGTTAAATTACTTATTTTAACCCAACACAATAGAATTCAATTTCAAACAACGAGTAACTTTTACACCAAGTCAACTGAATCGCGATCTTTTTTTGACCTGCAATTGAAAATAAATATACGCGTCCCAATCCCAACCCCATTAATTCTAGAAATATCTTAACAGCGCGAATGGGGTCAGCGCCATCTATCGGCCCCATATGGTACTAACGTATGTAACGGCGTACGTAACGGCTTAGTATGTAGGTTGGTCTTTTAGCGATTATTGTTTATCACGTGAACCGATCTCTATTATTTTTGTTTTATTTGAAATAGAGTATTACTATTATAGTCTTATGGGAATTTCTAAACGAAACGATACTTATAAAGTTGATTAAATTGCAAACTTAACTAGGAAAAGATTTTTGTAAATAAAACAAAAAATACGCTAGTTACAGAAAAAGTTATACTTTTCCAGTAATATTTACGTTTATCTTAATCACAACTATCACAAGTAATAATTTCAAATTTTTCGCTTGGGTAACTTTGAAGATAAGGGGGGAATGGTATTTTTTTACATTTTCCTTCATAAATCGAAATTTTACCCATGTAGAAAAAAAAGAAAAACTGCTTCGAAAAGTGCAACTCAAGCCCTTTCAAATGATACCCCTTTGGCCTAATTGTAGAATATATTTTTTTGCCTCCTCCTCAAATTCGTACTTTTTCATAGTAAATTTAAATGTATATTTAAATTTTTCATTTTCCATGCACGCAGATAACTCTCATTTATAACCATTCCAAATTTCAAATTGATAGCTTAAGTAGTTCGTGAGATATTTCACTTTGTGACAGACAGACAGACAGACGGACGGAGTCGCACCATAAGGTTTCCTTTTTACCATTTTTGGTACGGAACCCCTAAAAAACAAAGCACGTACAGTGTATACAATTTAAAAACGTAGCTATTTACATTCATTTCGGTCGAGCACGATTCTTATGTAAGGCAATGAAAGACAGAAGTGAGTTATACTGTGAAACGCATAGAGGCCAAGGACGAGAGTTGTTGAACTGTGAATGGTGTGTCACCGTGATTGTCGGAAAACATACCTAATATCACTAAAGTATACCTACGTAATTTGAAACACAAAATAGTTCTACTCGTAGAAAGACCCACTTGGTTTTCGCTCTTCGTCATTTCACTATGGTTTCACTTCACATTAATTGTGCTTTCTGAGAGCATGCAGTACTCTAGAAAACACTCAAATTGCTGTATCGTAAATCGTGTAATCGCTCGAAGCGCTTTGACGTAATCATAATCATGACACACACATACATATCGAATAAATACGCAGAGTAAAAACTAAAAGCTACAGGGGAACCTGCATAGGCATCTGCCATTTTATCAAATCCATTAAAATTGCATATTGTGAAACCCTAACCTAATTGAACGAGGAAGCGAAGCCAACGAAGTTCTCTGCTTCAACTTGAGCCAAAATTATTTCGTGTGTCTTTTTACCAGCACTTTTCCTCTACAGCTGCATTTCTGAACCGATTCTCGTGATTGTGAGCCTGTTCAATAATTGTCGACTCAGATGTCCGTTTTTTAAGACAGGATAGCGATGTCCATTGCTCACAGAACCACTAGCAGATACTAATACTAATGCGTCTGGCGGTAACTAGCACACACAATCATCAGAAATAGTAACTTGAAAGTAGCCGAACCCGCCTCGCTTTGCCAGTTGCCACTAATGATCCTCAGCCGAAACGGGTAACGGGCTGTTGTTGAACTCGTGATCTTGAGTGGAACAGTCACGCGTCCGTAAAAAATGTAAAAGGGGCAATCAACTTTATGTTGTTGTTATTCTGTCCCGGCGAGCCAGGAGAGAGTTTCTTGGAAATAAGTATATGACTCCTATCATGGCAATTAATTAAAATTAGGTACCTACTTAATAATTATGTTTCGAAATGTGAGAAAGAGGTTGCAATAGTGAGGAGGTGAGGAGCGCGCGTGTGATCTTTTCCTGACGTTATACCCCTCTTAACATCGTAAAACTCATTCATCGTAATCCTCATTGTAAAACAAAGTGTAGTTTTTCCTAGTCGTCAATCTATTTGCATAAACACAATCGTATCAGAGGTTAACCAGATTCAATGAACGTAAACGAGGCAGTTCCTATTAAGTATGTACCTCAATATTTATAAACTCACAAGAAATAAACATGCTGCCTCCCGGCAAAGTGTCAGCCAAGTTCGTAAACCTAAAACACGCCACACAAATTTCGCCTTAGAGTATAGATTTCTACAGAGATGGTGTTTACAAATCAAATAAGTGAGACAGAAAGGGATATCTCATTCGTTGTCCTTGTCATAGTTCCACTTTTTTATTTGCCGCAACTGACTTATTATGAGGTTGCGGCAAAAAAACCATTACCTACCCAAATTAAATAGGTTGTTGTTGGTGTATTTTTGATGTGGACATAATCCTTAGGCATAAAGCCGATTTTTCGTTGATAAAGTGTTGATGTTTAGTACGTTAATGTTACAGTATCTATTTGCGGTTACACTTAACAACAAAAGACAATCGCATTGTTTACTAGGCACAAAGAAAATCGGCTCTAGAAAAAAATCCGCACCATAATTTAGCTGCATAAGAGCTTGTCCGTCTATACTCTAAGAAGGTCGCAAAGCGGCCCCTTAGGGGCCTTTACCTCCTAGCTCCCAATGACCTTCGATCGGTAACAGTCCATTTTTTCGTTCGTACTTTTTTATGGCTTAACAACAACGAGGTTTGCCGAAATATTATCCCATATTTACTTCAAAACGTGTCGAGATATATGGCACCAAACTTTGGCTATTTTAGGATAACAAATTTTTTTTTGAACGGTATTTTTGTGACAATGAATTAAATATAAGGAAGTCTCGTGGGTTGTTAGAGACGTCAATCCTTCAATTCCTTATAGATTTCATATATAAAAGTGCATAAACACCATACTATTATTTTGATTTTTTTTTGGACCATATTTGAATAAATCATTAAAAAAATAAAAAATAGTACTTAGGTATTTTCTAACTTTTTCCTAAACAAATTTCGTGCACATGAAGGATTGAAGAACCGATAAGCGTACCATAAATATATCTATAGTTTTGACGGAGGTATATCAACTGAAAACTCGTCAAAACTAGTCAAAACGCTTAACTTTGCAATTCCTTTACTTTGCGGTGTAAGCAGCACCTTGCAGTTTGTAATCATGAAATCTCTCACTCTCACTTTTTGTATATTTCTGTCAGCAACCCATCTCTTCTTATCCGCTAGTTCACCGTTGTTATTATATCCTATTTATGTTGTCTATTTTGTTCATGTTTTATGCCATTTCCCGTGACCGTAGAGAAATGCGCCAATAAACTTCATGCGCATTGTACTTCACCGTCGCTGTTGTAAATTCCCTCCAAAAATGACCAGAACAAACACTTTTTTACCACCTTAGGTAAGAAAGTTCGACGAAGCACATGTAGCGCACTACTATTGGCACTAAAACGCGCGTTATCATGTGTATGGCTAGAACAAAATGTATGTAGTGGTAAACGCGCGTTGTCAAAACGCTACTTACACGTTTGAAAGAGAGGAATCAATACTTCTACTTATACGACTAGACGACGACCTATTAATCCTATTCCTACTAATATTATAAATGCAAAAGTTTGGATGTTTGTTACTCAATCACGCTTAACGGTTCAACCGCTTTGGTTGAAATTGCATGAAGATAGTTTAAAGCCTGGCTTGAAATATAGGATAGTTTTGTCCCGAATCCAAGCAAACGAAGTCGGAGCAGCGGAAGCTAGTTACTCACACATTCACACAATCACTTCACATAAGTACTCGTACACTTTGAATTTCTTCGTGCGCAGGGTTTCCTCACGATGTTTTTGTATCTCTTGTTCTAAGTGTTCTAATAAGAAAGAGCGGATAGTGCGAGAAAAATCGAGAGAGCTCGCGCGCCGTCGCATGATAGCCGTGCTGAGAAGTACATACATTTTATATAGTGGTTAAAGAATTTATGAAATCGAATGAGAAGTCCTGGATATTGAATGAATGTATTAAATTAATCAGAATTTGAAGTTACGGTTGCAGGAAATCTGGTGGACTCACCCCATCCTACCTTTTCAGGTGTACACATCTAATTACAATTACACTTATTTATTTCTATGTAGGTACTTACCAAAGCTAGATAAAAAATAATCAAAATGTATTACTTGCGTAGACTTTTTTCCTTGAATTTCCGGTAGGTATTAAATGCATGTCAAACTAGCATTATACCTAAACGCGTTTAGGTAGGTACTGTAGACTACTAAACATGTATCCATTTCTATTCGACTTTAAAAAAACCGGCCAAGTGCGTGTTGGGCCACGCGCATTGTAGGGTTCCGTAGTTGCCTGTCTGTCTTAATTACATCGACGTGCGGTGCGGTTGCGTCGGCCGAATTTGTACGAAATATGGCCTTTCCGGGTACCTACACATTAAGTTGGTCGACTATTATTCGGTAACTACTTATGCCTACTTAGCCGTCATAGTTTTCTTTTTAAATTCATTAAATGTACTACTGCCACGAATTTTTTCACATCCCCAGTAGTAGCCATTTAGGCGGCAGGGGGGGACACGTGACTCGAACAAAAATTAGAGCTTTAAACCCCAATATCTCGCACACGAATGGTAATGGTTTTAAGAAAACCATAATATTTTTGAACAAGGTGTCCCATACAATGAATAAAAAAAATGTTTTTTTAAGATTTTATTCCACTGTTTGGTCGGCGAGATTGATTTTTATTACCCATGCAGAATGACAGTTTTAAATTCTGGCTGTGAGGGTTACTGAGCAAAGACGGACAGACGGACAGATGGACGGACATGGCGAAACTATAAGGGTTCATTGTTGACCACGGAACCTTAAAACTGCACTTTCCGAGCTAGTGAGGTGAAAATGTACTTTTCACCTCAGCAGCTCGAACAAGCATATTTTGCTGCGTGAAAACAGTGTGCAAAATGCGATTTTGCTCACTCCGTGAGACAAAGTAACTTTTTAATTTTGGTGCAGAACAATGACATTTCGTCGTATGGGGTCTATTACAAGTTCAGAATATTTGAACTTTATTAGCACTGTCCCTTTCATTCCTTTACGAAAAAAGAAAATGGCAGACATAGGTCGATGCATAGTTCGACCATCGAATTTCAAAGTAGACCCCCAAAAAAGCGGATACAACTAACACGTTCGAAAACTATCAAATGAATTAGTTTAAATTACCAAAATAATTAAACAAAGGAATTTTAAACTGAAGAATATTTAAATAAAATATCTCAGAATAAACTCCATTTTTCATAAAAAATAGGTAAACATGATTTTTATTATGCTAGCTAATGAAAAATTCTAGTTTAAACAATTTAAATTCTATGGACGTATACCACAGATGCAGTTTCCGAAAGCAAGCACGGGGCCCCGCCCCTTTTAAAAAGTAGCGCGCTGTTAATTTGTTTGAGCTTTTATTATGTAGAATTTATTCGTCATTCTTGCGTTATTGATATTGGTTTTAAATATAAAAACTACTAGGATAAATCAATTCTGTATCTTACTAGGAAATATAGTGAAATCAGTGACGTGACGAAGGCAGTATTTTAACAACAGTACGGCTAGTTTTTGGTGTGCACGCGAGATACACGTAATATGCTAATGTGTGCCCTTTGCGATAATGATAAATATTTCAAAAATATCTCGAAGATATTAGTAAAATCTGTGAATTTTAACAATAAAACGGTTAGTTTTTAGTGATGTATTAGGGTCACTCGACACTCGTATTATACTTAGATACTGAAATATCCTTTGGTTTCTCGCGCCTTGTCTCGCCTTACTAGTATTATTGAATAACGGCGCGGCCGGCGCTGAGGAGTTATATATAACAAGCAGTAACTAACGCCTAATTAAGTTTTCTTCCTGAATAATCTTGAGACGAATAGGTACGTGATACTATGATATATTTTTTGATGTGAATATGTTCTCACTGCTGAGGTGACAAGTTGTATGTGTTACTCCAGAGCAAAATATTTGCATCTCGTGCTTTTGAGTCCTTCGCTGCGCTCAAGATTAAAACTTTGAATCACTCGCTACGCTCGTGATTCAATTTTAGAATCTTTCGCTTCCTCAGGACTCAAAATTAGCACTCGCAGCAAAAACAAACTTTGCTCTCTTGTTGCACAAATAACTATTATCATACCTTTCATTCGGAAAAGTACCTTGTCTGCTACTAACTATATGACGCTGACTGTAAATCAGACTTATTTTTTATTGAAAATGTTGAGTTCATAGACCTGTGCAAGTCCGATTCAGAGGCCTAAGTGTCCTTGCCCGCGCAGAGGCAGGCCTGGCAACAGAAAGCTAGTTCCTTGCGCCACAGCCGGTGAGTGCAATGTGCTGCTGTTCGTTCTACACTGGACCATTGGTTTCGTCCCGCTAATGCCGATTTCACACGGGGGCAGAACAGTGAGGCAGAACAGGGGGGGGCACAGTACTTCTACTGTTTAAACGCACGCATGTGAAAGAGCCATTGATGCCTACTTGCAGAATAAATATTTGAATTTTGAATTTTGCACAGAACAGTGCTAGACAGTATAGATGCCGTCAAACTTCTTGAACATTTGACCTTGCCTGCGCAAAGGCGAATTGTACCTGCGAGCTGCCCCCCCACTTCGTCCCGCGTGTTCAAGAAGTTTGACGGCATCTATACTGTTCCGTGGGTTCAAACAGTAGCAGTACTGTGCTGCCCACTGTTCGGCCTCACTGTTCTGCCCCCGTGTGAAATCGATATAAGCCTCATCTCACCTAATAGCACACCAAACCAAACTACAACAGTAGATACAAAGGTTACGTTACGATATGACGTCCGCGTTATAATGATCGAGATAAGATGCGGCTTTACATTATTACGAGTCTACATTACCTCGAAGTATGACGTCATACCTGCCTTTTTAATCGTACAATTACCAGAAACTGACAACAGCCATTTTCGCACTTGACTTGTCAACCTTCAGAATTTCCGCATTTTCGCATTTATTGTTATGTTGGAGCAAATATAGCCTACTTCCTGAAATTGATGCTATCTCAAAACATGTACAAAGTACATCCATTTGTTTAAACTGCTTATTCGTAAACTGTGTCTACGTAAAGCAAGATTTTTAAGAGCTATTTCCGTAATATCTACGTGATAAAAGGTTGGAAAACCCTGACGTAAAGTATTCTGGCAGAAATAACTATCATGCAGAACAGTGTGGAACACAACGGGCGTAATGGGAATAGCACGGTGCTGTCACGTGCGCGAACGGCGAGCGTCTTTCGATCCAGGCCGCGCGGTCCCGTACTAGTCTCTGGTTTAGTGAGGGGGATCGTGCGACAAATATAGCACGATAAGTTTTATATGTAATATTCGAAGTTTCATTGAGCATCGCCAAATGTCATGCGAACATACTTATGTTGCGTAACAAATGCACTACCTAATTTGATAATCATAAAATACTTGACGTAGAAAATGCACAACAAAACACAACAAAGATGTCGTTGTAGAAGAACATCATATATAAATATGACGTTCGGTATAAACAAAAGGTCTGTTTTTTAAACAAGTCAGTTGTTAATTAACTTTATGTTAATATTAAAGAGACTTGGAGACAGAGTAAAAATAACTTACTTTATCTTTTTTTTATAATGTATTTTTGTTTGACAACTGAATATTCAAGATTTACTAAGTAACAAAAGTGTAGTAATTCAGACTACACATAACTTTCTTAGCATAACTAGCCTTACCTACATGATGTATGGTATGGTTTTAACCTATGGTTTTAAGGAAAAATATATGGAAGTTTCGTTGCACTACTAAACCTAAATCTTCTTGCTGGCTTGTTTTCCTTCAAGTCTATGTTCTTGGGAATATGCCATAATAATGCTTATACCAATCGAGCGATTCAGTTCACTTCCAAGGCTACTGACATTGACATAGATTGTACAATTATGAAGCATTCACTAACCACTATAATCTAACTCCTAGGACATGTCTGTCAGCGTCAGGCTTGCATGATCGCCTTTGTCATGCGTGTGGATGAATTATGTTAGTATGCCATTTGCATCTGATCTAAATCATCTAAACGATTACCCAGCTAATTACTTAGTCTCATCATTAGTCTTCAATCATATTAAACGGAACAATAAATAGATGCCACGACAGTATATTTCCACATAATACGTAACTAGGCACAATGTCTGTCATAAAAAACCGGACAAAAATATCTAACACGTCCTCATGGTCGTATAAATAGAGTCGTGGCAGATAATTATGCGGCTTTGTTGTGTAGATATTAACACGGGTGACTCTGACTGGCACTATCGTAATACAAAATTTGACACGTATCAATGAGAGATTAAAATTATCATAAGGTCGTGAACAGTGGTATTACTGTACCACTAGTAGAATGTAGCACGTGTAAGTACACTTCCTATTGTTGTAACTTGTGATTTCTGATTGGCAGTTAGTAGATAAAGTGTTAGTCGTTTACCTATCTATATCACGCGCCTGCACCCTCAGATAGAAAATCTGAGAACCGATTCATGATCAATATGTAAATAGAGGAATTTCCGTACCTAGCCAATCCGTAATACGTTTCACCTTGACTTATTATTATTATAAGTATGGTTAAGGTGGTTCACCGACCATACCAAACGTTTTTCGACATTCGCAGATTAACGGCGTGATATTTTAAGAAACTTATGTAACACTGTTTCATAAATTGGCTATCCATTTGCGCGAAATTGCCCCTTTCCTATAATAAACTTGTATAAACTACAATAATTTGAGAAATTAGTTCTTCACTTTTTGTATGGTCGGCGAACCGCCTTTAGCCAAATTCATGCAATTCAATCCATATTGTGCAGAATTACGAATAGGAAGAAACAATAATGGCATGAGCGTCGAATAATCCATATAAATCAGCAAAATATTTGTCTTTTGTATCGATACGTGTCCCATCCCTACCCGTGCAATGCTTTCTAGCTGTTGACCAACCGGCGTTTGCACTCCTCCGTATCACAACCAATGTCGACAGTCAAATGCCACGTTAGTTATGGTCTTAACGTATATACTTGAGCATATTTAGTACCTAAAAATGTAGATACACCTATGTCCTACGTACAATTCTTGGTAAATATACGAATAACATAATGCATGGATATTCTACTGTGAGGTTAGGTACCAAAAATTATTAATCAAGATACATTACTTAATTGATGTGATGACTTGTGTCCATAAAGTTGGTTGCTAAAGACAGCTTTGAAATGCCTTTAATGTAGGTAAGTAATGCGCATAGGGACGGATACGGTCTTCCGAGACTCCGCAGATTCTAAAGTAAATGGGAAATTTGGTATGTTTCGCAACTTCACTTTCTTTATCTGGTAATTTATAAAATGGAAATACATGGTAATGAAAGTTCACGATAAAGTTTAATATTTTTCAAAAAACAAAAAAACTTTTGCGGCTGTTCCAATTTGGACATTTCTTCTGAGGGATGTTATCCAAAACCGAAAAATATTTAAAAGTTCTTCCATTTCACTAAGGCACGATACGAGGTACAAAGAATGAAGTCATATAATATCTATCGCTATCACATAAGATATTTCAGAACCTACTTAATAGAAATGTAGTTAGGTAGGTTATCGCCGTAACGTGCGTTCGTTTTAACCCTATAGCGCATCGATTCGAGTTAGGTATCTCAATGAACGTTATAATTCTTTTAGATCTTGTAATAATGTGTTTCTAACTGTGCCTCTTCATCATCTCCTCTTCAAAATTTCACACTTCTTGGTTACATTTCACCGTTCTTCGACTGTAGAATACTCTCTCTCTCTCTCTTTTTACGGCTGACTGTTATTTATGTGGATTTTTCGTTCTCCTCTCCTCCTCACTTTCTTTTTCCGCTATTTCGGAACTCTTCAAATATTACCCGCCCCGATTCGGGTATGTTCTGTACATATAAGTAATAATAGTTGTTAACCAACCAATGAATTTGCTCTCGGAAACAGCTCGCAGCAACGAAGTGGAAAGGCAATGTGGAAATGTGAATACCTATGTGGCGTAGCGAGTTACTAAATTTAAGTGTTTTAGTTTATGTTATACTTATATTATACTCGTACAACTATTAATGGGAAGAGAATTTGAACAATTGCTGCACGGCTATCACAAGACGGCGCGGGAGCTCTCTCAATTTTTCTCGAACTATACGTCTCTTTCTAAGTTTTCTAATAAAAGAGAAAAAATCGAGAGAGATCGCGCGCCCTCTTGTAATAGCAGTGCTGGAATAGAAAAAAACAATCATTTGGTAGAAAATCTCAGTTTTTAAGGGTAGGCAAAGTTAGGCTTCACAGACTCCAACAATAATCCGAATTAGACTTGCACGTTTGATTGCAGGCAGACACCGTAACTAAATATAAATTTATAATAAACAGGAATTTACCAATTCGAGTGGCATACAGACTCCGATATTCGTTTAAGATAACCTCGTTGTTTTCAGACGTGTTGCAACAAACATGACCGTAACCTCATATCGACTAAGATAATGCTATAATTTTGATTATTTTTGTCAGTAAAAAATAAGTTAAACATCGTTCGTATATAAACAAATAATCAAGTACCAGTTTATTTTTTACGGCATATGATAGGTATGCTTATATTGAATATTTATTTATTTATTATTAAGTAGGTATATCGTAATTTATTAAATACTGATTGGTATTTTTTGTACCGGGTGCCGAGTAGGTATCATTTGCCTTCGGTTATCGAGTCGAATAATTTATAGAGATGGTTGAGGATATGAATATCCTGCCTGGTTTAGGAACTAACCAAGCCAAGCAAGCTACGAAATACATATCCATCTAAAAGCTCTAACGAACCTCGGTAACTCTTTCCTATTTTAATGATATAGAAACAGGTTTGGACAGCCTTTGAAACGCCGGTGCCGAAACGCTTTTCATGAGAACGGCCCACTGCGGAAGCGGTTAGGACCTACACAGATATAAATTAGGAAGACAATATCGTAAATGAAACAGATATCATACTGAATTATGATGATTCTCTCGAACCAACAATAAATATTTGCACAAGATAATTTCGCTCCCTCCGAACATCTTCCTAATTACAAATAAATTTAAGAATTTTAACCTCGAATCAATAGTACTAATACGTACATTGTTGGAAAGACTAGAAAGTAGGAAACAGGTGGACGAGTGGATTCGAGGTCCGAGCCGCTAGGTGAGGACCTCGAAGGAGACGAGTCCATCTATTGCACTTTTGGCCGAGACATTACATAGTCCTTTTCACGCCTACTGCGAGGAAATTGCAAGTAATTATAATTATAAGTCAAAATTAAGTAGGTACCTAATTAGATCATAATATGAAATAATTTAGCGTGGCCGCTCGCGTGTCGGGGGGCACCGCGCTCGTTTGCCCAGAGCTGTTTGAACAGAGAATCGCTGTTCAAACTGTCCAACAATAACATTATTGGACAGTTTGAACTCATAGTTGGCCTGTTCATGCGATGTCCTTTGAAAGCCAGTTTTCTGATCATCTTATGCCACATTTCCGGGCAGTGGCGTGAATAGTTATTTGTTATGCAAGGCTGCAAAGTTGTTGTTTGGCGCAAGTGCTTAGTATTGAAAGCCGAGCTAGCGAAGGATTGTAAAATTGAACCATGAGCGAAGCGAATGGTTCAAAAGTACAATCCTGAGCATAGCGAGGCTTTCAAGGCACGAGACGCCAAACAATTTTGCTGCCGAGCGAAACACACAATTTTTCACCTCACCACCGCGAGGAAAATTGTAGGTAAGTAAATGTAATGGAAGTAATTTGGACCTTATACTCATTTTCAATAAAGGTTTGTTTACATCTCATCAAGATCTAGCATTTTATAATTATCAAATGTAACATAAATATTTTTGCATCTTTAAATAACCTCACGCTTACCTACATTAAAAAAGTCAAAGTATTGTTGGGTACTCACGGTTTAAACTAAGACTCAAATACGCTTATTTCACTTTTTCTGCTAACTTAGCAGGCATCAAAATTCATATATGTATATATTCTGCACTAAAATCTGTAAATAACCACCATTATTTTGGTTTTACTGTCTGTGGCTTTAGAACAAAACAAAATTAAATGTATATGAGTTTTTTCTTAAATTAAGTTTTCAAACGGTGCGTTCCAAATTTGGAAAAAGCGAAATTTTTAAAAAAATAAAACGACATTTTAAAATTATTTATTTGTATTTTATCCCTCCTCTCATTCTGTATAGAAAAAAGTTGGGTCTCGCGATCGACCGTCACGTTCCAAATTCAAAAACTCTTTCCACGCTAGCGGATAAAATGGACTTTTGGACGCAGATTTTGAGCGATAAAGAGAGCCTTTTCGAGCCGGTGAGGTGAAAAATATATTTTCGTGACGGTCGATCGCAGGACCCAATTTTTTTCGATACAGAATGAGAGGTGCGTTCAGAAACTGATGGTGTTATGCCAATAATAAATTGTTATTATTTTGATAAAATAAAATTAATAATACTTATTCTCTCTTAATTAAGTAGGTACATACGAAATATTAACATTTAGACTGACTTATAAGGATAAAATACAAATAAATAATTTTAAAATGTCGTTTTATCTTTCTAAAAATTTCGCTTTTTCCAAATTTGGAACGCACCGTTTGAAAACTTAATTTAAGAAAAAACTCATATACATTTAATTTTGTTTTGTTCTAAAGCCTCAGACAGTAAAACCAAAATAATGGTGGTTATTTATAGATTTTAGTGCAGAATATACATATACATATATGAATTTTGGTGCCTGCTAAGTTAGCGGAAAAAGTGAAATAAGCGTATTTGAGTATTAGTTTAAACCGTGAGTACCCAACAATACTTTGACTTTTTTAATATAGGTAAGCGTGAGGTTATTTCAAGATGCAAAAATATTTATGTTACATTTGATGATTATAAAATGCTAGATCTTGATGAGATGTAAACAAACCTTTATTGAAAATGAGTATAAGGTCCAAATTACTTCCATTACATTTACTTACCTACAATTTTCCTCGCGGTGGTGAGGTGAAAAATTGTGTGTTTCGCTCGGCAGCAATTGTTTGGCGTCTCGTGCATTGAAAGCCTCGCTATGCTCAGGATTGTACTTTTGAACCATTCGCTTCGCTCATGGTTCAATTTTACAATCCTTCGCTAGCTCGGCTTTCAATACTAAGCACTTGCGCCAAACAACAACTTTGCAGCCTTGCATAACAAATAACTATTTTTTTCAGTGTACACTTACTTCGTCCATTCTGCACGGTGTAGGTGAGGTCCTGGAAGCTCAGGTCAATGGGCGGCCGCTGCGGCAGGTGGGACAGGTGCGCGCGTCCCAACTGCGCGTTCACCCCGACCTCCATGCCACTCGACATTGTCACTTCTGACCCATGTGATCAAGCCCACATTCCTTTGAGTATCTTGTGAGAGCCTAAGTGAGGTAACTGAAAAGGAAAATTACATATTACATTAGCATTCCGACGTATTCAAGACAACCAGAGCTGTTATTCGCTACGCGCAAATGTGGCTCACCCCGCCGGTCGCCCGTCACGAAACTAGACCTCTACCTACCCTTAGTTACTAGGCATCGCGGTGTCAAGATATATTTGTGGGTGAGCATTGAGGTGAGCCTAAAACAAGTTACAGAATAGGAGGGCAGCGAAGAACTTTGGCCACTTTTGCTCTTACTGAAACCAATCTGGTTTATATATTATGGTACCAATCTAGGTATGCCTATAACTAGAAATGTATGTCGGTCGTGTGTTTTCGGACACTTCACGAGTTTCAAAAGTAATATAATATTGTCATCACGTAACTGTCACATCGACTGGTTAATTAACCAATTAAATTGTCTAGTTGATATCACAACCTGGTCATAACAAGGTTTACAACAACAGAACATTTATTTAGTTACAACTGATTATGGATGCTTACTCATTTACTGGATTTTAATTGTGGATAGCAACTTCCTGGCACGGTAATTAAGTCTGCTACCAACTGTTACGCGCAGTATTCAGGCAGGTTCTGTCAGCCAGTTTTACCGCACAAGATTCATCCAAGCACGCGATGTAGCAATTTTGCCGAATAACATTTATTTTTAACCGACTTCAAAAAAGGAGGAGGTTCCCAATTCGGTTGTATTTTTTTTTCATTGTTTGTTACCTCAGAACTCCGTCATTGATGAGCCGATTCGCATTTTTTTTTTGTTTGTGTGTATATGCTCCCAGGTGGGTCCCATTTTTTTCAAAATTCCGTTAGATGATGGGATCCATGAGGAATTTAAGGATATCCTCAATTTTATTAGGCACGCGTGAAGTGATTTTGGTAGTTTATATTATAACTCGTGTATTTACATCCGGAAATCATAAATTTGGTGGCGAGGAATTGATGATGAAGACCACAGATGCCTAATCGAATTCCTCAATTATGTATTAAAAGTGCAAAAGTACGTCACAAGTTCTGATAAGATTCCGTTGAAATAGGAACTAATGAAGTGCCATTGGTGATGATCTTGTGGAATCGACGGAAGTCCTCAAATATTATCGGCCCACATACAGCGATTCGGTTTTTTTCTATAGTAATCAACGCATTTGCTATCGGAAATCAGTTCATGTGGTAAATTGTAAAAAAAATGTGGAAATGTTTTCGTGGCTTGGTGGAGTACTCACTTGAAGTCGGTTAAAACTTTGTTTTTAAAGTTACTAATTATTATACCTGTAACTTAGGGGAGTGTGTACAACCTGACGTAATAATGTTACAGGTTCGTTATCCATCACGTCGCTACACCGTTTAGTTTCAGAGACTTAAGCCTCGCTTATTTATTATCTTTAACAGACATATATCATAGGTGCAATAAAATTGTGGTGTATTTTCCACATAAAATTACGAAACACAACAATGTTTCGAAAAAGTAGCGCAGATAAGATCATAGATATAAACGGACATGCACTCTGCGTAGATAAAAATGCACCTTTCTAAAAGAGATTACGAGATTACTACTTTATATTGTAAATACCAACTGAACTAATTAGGTATTCATTTCATATACCTATCTTAGGTATATTATATCACTCTAACAATTAATATATAAGTGATCATTAAAGTGCATAATTGCAGTAGCTTAGCGGTTATGAAGGAAGGCAAAGCTTCTTGAAGGCAAAGAAAATAACACGGCGTATACCTATCCTATATAATCATTGAAAGTAGCTAGAACGACTTCTTGGCCTAAGCTTATAAATTATAATACAGTGAAATTCTAGTTTGTTATGTTCTACCAACGTAATCAAGCCTGTAATGCTTCGTGTGAAATACAAGTAAATATGCAGCTTTACACATACAATTAAATGTTTTATATGTCTGTGTTTTTACCGATGGAATGTAGGGAAATCCATACCCATACTTTCCCCTGAAAAGGTGTCTTGGTGCATGTGTTCCCTGTTGCGGTATCGTGCAGGTCGTCAATGTGTATGTAGGCCAATAAATTGATCGGTAAAAATAATATTTTTTTGTTTCTTATTTGAGGTCCGGATACGAGTATAAAGCTACAACACTGTAAATTTCCATCGATTTTGTTCGGTATAACTCCTTAGTTAGGAACTATCTATGATTCCGCCAACCTCAAGGTGACACTAAGCATCTTTGTTAGGTACCTAAATAAAATTTGTTTATAATATATTTACTCAGTCCTTGACGACTATCAAACATGATTGACAAGTTGTTTTTACACATCCGCGTTGAATAGGTACATAGTATTTCATTCATTATTCTCAGGCCTACTCTCATGGATTAAACTAACTAATGTACTAGGTTACTAATATTTGATGTCCTGATCTGACATACTTAGTAAAGTCACATAAATAAAACCGAGCCTTAGCGGCTCTGATCAGAATTTGCAATGATTTGTAATGTTTGGACAATATTTGAGGTAGGTATAGTACTTAGATATTACATAAATGTACGTACAATTCCATTTCAATAGAAGTAGTTGCGGTGTTAGAGTTTGTAAAAATGTGGTTTTTGTACTCGTCGATTAAAATCTGTGTTTTAAGATTTCATAGAGAATACTGCAACGTCACTCTTTTCATCGTTGAATAGTTTATGTTACTTCCGAAACAAACGAAATAACTGTTTCGATACGCTCTACGCAACCGAAAAAAAATTGAAAATAGAACTTCGTATTTCAATAATAATGTGTTCTTGTTTAAGGAAACTCGATCCGATACAAAATTGCCAATCTATGGCGGTTCGGAACGTAGCAGTGTCACGTCATCTGTCAAAAATCTACTTAAACTTGCAACTGTATCCACGGCATAACAAAAATATAAAAAAAAACGCCTTGTGATTGGCTAGTATTTAGCCAATCACAGCACAGTACTGCAACGTTACGGACGCCGGTGGTGTGGTGGTTATCTATGGATTATCTTGTGTAAAAGGAGTCGTAAAGTAGACCTAGACTCGATATAGATCTCGTATTAATGACTTAAATTATTAATTTTAATGAACTCGTACAAAAAGTATTAATTGTTCAGAATAGTGTCATAATCAAGCTTTTTAATCTCGTACCTTACTTAGGCACTCAAACACGGTACTCGACTAAAAAGCTCTCTATTATAACACGATTATGAAAAATACTATTTATTACTACCTTAATATACCTACTGAGCAGAAAAATATCAGAGTTATTAATTAAATTAAATATCATTAGCTACTACTTATATTACTTAAAGCCTTCGATTCGATCGAAATCTGGGCCGTACTACAGTCTCTCCAGCGATGCCAAGTTGACTATCGCTATATGGAAGTGCTGAAATGTTTTACGAGAACGCCACTATGTCAGTTCGACTCCAGAACCAGAACTCGAAACCTATTCCGCTGCAGCGGGGAGTAAGGCATGGAGATGTTATTTCTCCAAAACTGTTCACCGCTGCACTGGAGGACGTTTTCAAAACTCTGGACTGGAGTAGGCTAGGCATCAACATCAACGGCGAGTACATCACTCACCTTCGGTTTGCTGACGATATAGTAGTCTTGGCTGAGACCATGAAGGACTTAAG
This sequence comes from Epinotia demarniana, assembly GCA_945867215.1. Taxonomy (NCBI): domain Eukaryota; kingdom Metazoa; phylum Arthropoda; class Insecta; order Lepidoptera; family Tortricidae; genus Epinotia; species Epinotia demarniana. Next base: position 13,242,370 of record OX244260.1, on the reverse strand, counting down.
TAGGTACTACGTATGCTCGATGACCTCAGTAAAGCTTCCGAGCGAGTTGGTCTAAGAATGAACATGGATAAGACGAAGATCATGTCAAATGCCCATGTTGTACCAACTCCCATTACAATCGGACACTTTACGCTCGAAGTTGTAGACGATTATTATGTATATCTAGAACAGACTATCCAGTTAGGTAGGTCCAAATTCGAGAAAGAGGTGTTGCCAGTGATGACATATGGCACTGAAACGTGGTCGCTTACTATGGGCCTCATGAGAAGGCTCAAAGTCACCCAAAGGGCTATAGGGAGGGCTATGTTGGGAGTTTCTCTGCGTGATCGCATCAGAAGTGACCCAAGTAACACAGAAAGCATTTTATCAAACGAATAGTAAACTTATTGAGAACTTAAGGTCCGTATAAACTCTTACATAAATTTACCGAGCATCTTGACGCTTTATATTGGCATTTCAAAACCATTATGATGCTTTACACTGTATAACGGTTAGTTAATGGCATATCAAATTGGTTTTTAAAGCCTTTAGTTTCAGTGCAGCAAACCACAACGCAGCTGTACAGCTTTCAGCTGTTTTTAGTGCATTTGGAACTACGATAGCATTTTTAAGTAGTAAATAAATGCTTAATGCTGTTTAATAACGTAAACATGAACCATTATAATGCCACGTAAATCCGCTGTAGAGCTTTCAGCTGTTTTTGATGCCTTAGGGCCTACTATAGCATTTTTAAGTTGTAAGATAATGCCTAATGCTGCTTAATAACATAAACTTTTACCATTATAATGCACCATAAATCCGTTATACAGCTTTGAGCTGTTTTTAGTGCCCTTTGCTGTGTAAAAGCACTTTTAAGTTATAAGTTAAAGCCTAGTACTGCTGAACAGCATAAACATGAATCAATGTAATGATAGCATTTGTAAGATAAACTGAGTTCTGTTGTACAGCTAACATCTCTTTAACCAAATACACGAGAGTTATTGTAATGCGTAAAGCTGTATATATATTAATTTTACAGTATTCGTAAAACCATTTGTCGGCAATATTGGGAAAAAGGACACGCGCATTTCGAGTACATTGATCAATAAAATAACAGCAATTTTTATAGTGGACGTATAGATTCTATATTATTAATTTAACTGTGTGTGTTCTGAAATGGGTTTTATTGTTTTGCTCAGGTATCCCCAAAATTTGCGTTCAAGTAATGACTTTATTTCAGTCCACATCAAGTCTACTGGTTTACCGGTGAATCCATATATAACTACTTTATAGACAATGGCACTAAAGTGGTTCATAAAAAGTCTTCTCTCTGGCCTCTGGCTTAATATTTGTTCACGAGTGAGTTTTTCTAATGCTGGCATTAATTAGCGTTTTTAAAGGCTCACTGGGCTGCTATAGCCGGCCGGACACCATTTTGTTAAAATTGTATAACCAAAAAATATTATCATGCTGCCCTATTTATAAAAGAAATAGACCTTTATAGTAATGATACAACTTAATTTAATACTGCCCAATCAATAATATTATGTTAATAATGCAAAATTCGTTCTATACTAGGAATAAAAAATTGTTTTGGTTATTTCACACATATTTTTCTTTAGCATTTTATATCAAAACCACAAAATATCGAAGGCGCATGAAAATATTGAATGAATCATAAGTATATAGACATTTACAGTAAACTACATTGCACAGTAATATTTGAAGGCATGAAATAACAAAAAAGTCAAACACTTGCCTACTATTATAAATTTTGCAAACACTTCACTCAGTTTTAAACACTCACGCATCCATACATAATTATATTGTGAGATAATTATCTAACATTTGTCCCGGCGAAGTATTAGAGCGATGTTTTTGCACTGATGTAGGATTTGTTTAAGTTGTGAACATTTATAATTCTTATAGTACATTCTTATGCTAGTCTAATGCTTATGTACTTTTAAGGAAACTTTGTTTTGCGCGTAATAACTCCAATTTATGTATGTTGTTATGCGCGCGTTATAACACTCGGTTGTGTATGTTTTAAATATTGTACGGTTTTAAGTCTTTCACGTGGGCTATTATTTGCTTACCGGTCCCGTCTATTTTCTGCAATCGGTATATTACCGGTGATGTCTTACTGTGAACCTTGTACGGCCCAACGTACCTTGGAGCTAACTTCGCCCAAAAATTCCTATCTGCGTTTGACAACACTTGATTCCGTTTTAGAACCTGCGTGCCCGCGCAGCCGGCTCCCACTGTCTCTTCCGTTTGTCAGAATAGGTTTTTTGTATTGCGGACGCTTTTCCTTGATATTGCCTGACGGTCGCGTATAGCTGTTCCAAAACTGTATTATTCTTCCCGCACGGAGTCGGGAATACGTTCTGGTCATTCGGGTTCCGCGGGTAGTGCCTCTGCGTAATGGGGTTCTTGCGCTTCAATTTTATCTTATGCTCGGCCCACGTTCTTTCCTTGTGGGCTCTCTGGTCTAACTCGAACTCTTTCTTTCGCACTGGCTCGAGCCGTCCCCTCTGTGCCATCGCAAACATTTCGCTCGCCTGTCCTGACGAAGCACTAACTTCACCCGGATGCCGTACCTGTTCGGTTTCGGCGAGGGTTGTCCGGTGCTCCCGGGGCGCCTCAGGCCCCTGCTTCTCGACGTCCCCTTTCTGGGTAGTCGGTTCCTGCGCGTCTGGCAGCTCGCCTGCCCACGTTATCGCCACCCCCACTCGTCGGAGCACATCCATCCCCACAACTGTGTGTGTCACCGATGGTAACACCCGCACCCAATGCTTTATTGTCGCCCCCTTCATTACGATGTCCACTAAAACACTTTTCCCCACTTGTGTTCTTGTGCCGTCGGCGAGGACAATTCCCCTCTGCTCTTGTTTTTCTAATGCACCTCGTGCCCTGCAGGCGTTAAAGATTTCTTCATTGATGTACGTGTTCGTGGACCCCGTATCTATTAAGCAGCGGTATTTATCCCCCATCATCTGTGCTTCCACATATAACCGGTTATCTTCGCGGCCGCTCGCTCCTGCTGCGCCTAGGAACTCCCTCTTCCCTCGGGTCTCTCTGTCCGGTTGTTGACGTTCTCGTGCCGGCGGTTGCGCAGTAAACTGCGGCGGACCTTGTTTATATGCCGCTTGTGGGCTCGTGTGCCCTCCGGTCTCGAACGGCCTCCCTTTGCTGGGTGGCGGGCCTCTGTACGATGACGCGACGATTCCTTCGTACTCGCTTGCCAGCCTTACTAACCCGCTGAGGTCCTTGTAGTCCTGTTTTTTGATGTACAACTTGTATTCCTTGATCATGTTCTCGTGTATCCGGTGCAATTTCTCCTTCTCTGTTAACCCCCCATACCTCCTCATTAAGGTTTGTAAGTCGGTCAAATAATCCGTGAAACTTTCTCGAAACTTTTGCTTTCTCGCAACTATCCTCACTATGAGGTCTTCCTCGTAGTTACTGGGGAAATAATAAAGTTTGAAAAGTTCCAGGAACTCTTCCCATGTCCTCCACGAGTCGCAATTGTTTCTGTACCATAATAACGGCTTTCCTCTCAGGATGCGCGGTAAGGCTGGCAGCACCTCTTCCCTCTCTATGCCGCTGGCTTCGACTAGCTCCTCCAGCCTTTCCACGAACTCTACGGCGTCGTCCGAGTTCCCGTATGAGAGGTTCCACTCCCTCAGTAACTTGCTAAGCCTGGCCGACTTCCCCTTAAGTTCATCCTCCTCCATGACCAAAGAACGTGCCTCTTCCGGTGTCTTAAATTCGTCTGATCCCTTCACGGATTCTGCGAGTAGCTTGCGTATCTGCTCCACCGTCAAGCCCTCCGTGGATATACCTCTCTTTTCGGCTTCCTCGGTGAGACCCGGCTTCTTAAGGACATAGATCCAGGCTGTCGGCATCGGTAGTTTCCCGTCTAACCGGCGGTACTGTATGGGAGTTGAAGCGGCAATAAACTACACAGGGGATAAAACACGTCAATATTCAGTTAATATGTAAAACGGCAATTCCTACGGATATCCTACGATAAACTATACGGTTTTATCTGGTCTATACGGAAATTTCAATAGTGGACGAGACGCGTCGCACTAGGTATGCTAGAAACTATTACACTCCCTTGACTCGATCCCTCTTGAGCTAGAAATACTCTAAAGTGAGTTTTTAAGTTGGGCGCCAAATGTGATGTGTGTTTTGAGCACACACCCAAATCCTCCGCCGCTTAGGGCTTGATGGAGGTTTCCAGACTAACTCAGGGATACTATGAGGGATCTAGGGCCGCTTGTAATGCAAACACGGATTAAATATGTAACAAATAAGGGTCTTACGCCCGTTTATTAACTATAAGCAAATACTAGAATCTAGCACTCTAAATCTACGGTATACGGTTAACGCGGTCGCGGACCTATCCTTACGGACTACGGGATATTAGTGGGAGCGTTAGTTCAGGGAGCCTAAGGCTGACGAGGACGAGCCAAAACCGCCGCCTTGAAGGCTGTAGGAACCTGGAACCCCTGGCTGATGAGGACTTGCCAAAACCACCGCCGCGGGGATGATTCCAGGGTGACTAGTCCAAGGCTGATGAGGACGTGCCAAAACCACCGCCTTGAGGACTAGGTATTCGGGAACGTCTAAGGCAGACGAGGACGGGCCAAACCCGCCGCCTTGAAGACGCAGGGGGGAAGGGAGGGGGCAGTGCTATCCGAAGCGGACTCCGGAGAACCCTGATCGTTGTAGGCGCGCTCGGGCCTTTTAAAGCCGCTCGTTGTGACGTCACCGCTCTGCCCGTGCGCCGCGCGGCCCGCCTCGCCGCCGTTGTGCGACGCCGGCGCGTCGTCACAATGCAATTAACATTTTCATTATCAATAATATTGCCGGTTTAATGCTTCTGTAATGTGATTGGCAACTTCATTGACCATAATAATGCTACTTTTCTCAAAAATCATCGGCAATGTTGACTTTATTGGTAAAAAATCAGGACGTGAAGTGCATAGTTTATGGTTAGTCAACATTTAAAAAATAAAAAACCTTGCCGGCTCGATTTTGCTCGACTACAATGTTGCATACAAATTCCCTTATTTGTCGTAGTACAAACTTTTTAAAAAGTTGAAACCGCCATATAAATAAAAGGCATAGGTCCTAAACAGCCAAAACGGAAGATCAGTAGCTGTGACTCATCGCGACTTTTTAGTTGTCTCAAATAACTTATGGCGCTTTCGGAAGAAAAATACACTTCCAAGTTATTATTAAAAAAATTAAAAGGCGGCAATGCAAAAAATATTCTGTTTTAACATGCAGTGGCTAATTCTTTTTACGGAAAATATAGAAAATTGACGTGTAAATGATTCCAGATTTAAAAGAAGCTGCAAGCTCAGTTACTGATTATTTTTTTAAGTGTAATTTGTTGGTAATTTGCAAAGCCAAAAGACATATCGGAAGGCGTACGACAATTTCTTGAAGCGGCGAGAAGAAATGCATGCCTTTTCATTTTCAGAAAATACATTTTTGTTTTCTTGCACAATTTTTGAGAAAAGCACTATATTTGTCTCAGCTGGAAGGGCATTTGCTGGCTTCGTATTAAATTAAACGGACTCCCAAGGTCGTCCGTTTAAAATTAATACTCAGCCAGCAATTGCCTACTTCCCTTGCTTCGACAATAATGTACTATTAATGCGATTGACACATTCTTTGACCACAATAATGCTTATATAATGCGCCTGTAATGCAATTAAACAAATATTGTGAACCTTTTTAGGATCTAAAGCAGTAAAATTTGTGCCGTATAAACGTTTATAATGCTACTATAGAACTAACTCAAAATGCGAAAACGATACAGAAATGCTGTAAGTCGGCCGTTATACTGCTTTGATGCTATGCTGCTTTGTTACTTGGGGAGGCTATCCGCAGCAGAACCAAGGTAACCGATAAAGCCCTCCGGATCGCTAAACTTAAGTGGCAGTGGGCGGGGCACATAGCACGTAGAACCGATGGCCGTTGGGGCGGAAAGGTTCTCGAGTGGCGACCACGTACCGGAAGGCGCAGCGTGGGTAGGTCCCCCACAAGGTGGACTGATGACCTGGTAAAGGTTGCTGGAGTCCGCTGGATGCAGGTGGCGCAGGACCGGTCAATTTGACACTCTTTGGGGGAGGATGTCCATCAGTGGACGTCTTTCGGCTGATATGATGATGATGATGATGATGATGATGATATTATATTAATTAAAGTGCCCCGACTTAATGTGATATTCCAAGACAGTAAGATCCCCGTTATTTCATAATAGTGAGGATAGGTATTCATGTCAAAGGTATCATTAGAATTATTATAATCTCCTCATGCTGCTGCAAGCGGTGCAACAATGATTTATGGTGTGTTAATGTTTTGATTGCATCTCGCTATAATCTCGCAGCCTGATCTTAATCGACGCCCCACACTCTTTAAGTATAACAATGGACGATACTTTTGCAATTTATAAAACGTACTCGTTTCAACATTTATGCGTAGGAAAATAGTTGCTATCAGGATATGAAACTTTAATTATGTAAACTAAGGGCACGCGGGCACGCACACGGCGTATTTTAAACGCGCAGGCGCGTTTAGCGACCACCTAGCGGATAGTAGGGGAACGCGCGTCGACAGCGCGTGAAAAAAACAGTCTGCTTAGGGCCTAAATTACAGGTCGACACATGTAAAAAGAACCCTGGCGGCCATACTTTTTATATGGCCGCCAGGGCTCTTTTTACGTGTGTCGACCCGTTTAATATATTTGCACGGCAAAGATCGTTCCTCGAGTTAAGCAGACGATTTTTGTTTTTAGACGAATTATTATTTAATTGCCGCTCTCAGGAGAAGGCCCATGTCCAGCAGTGGACGTCTTTCGACTATATATGATGCTGATGATGATTATTTTCTGCTGAATGCAGACGCGCTATTTTTCAAACTTGGCAAACAGTGTCATTTAACTATTACAGGTGACTATGGAGGTGAGGTAGGGCAAAGCGAAATGTCATCCCGCTCGAATTTGGAGCAGCCCAACTGGGGAAGTACCTCCGCCTTGCAGAAGACCACACCCACAATAACACTACTACTTGCTCTGTAGTATTTAGTGTTGTGTTCCTGGAGGTGAGCAAGGTCGCCAGAGCTCCCGAGGAGGCAAGAGAGAGCAAGGGAACTTGTTCCTTCAGCTGTCAACACGGCGAACCCTCGAACATATCAAGGGTCGGCAACGCCCATGTTACTCCTTTGGAGTTGCGTCTATAGGCTACGGTGTCCGTTTACCATCAGGCGGCCGGTACGCAAGTTTGCCACCGCCTTTGTATAAATAAAATTACAATACCCCGTGAAATTCTGAGTTGCTCTGCGGAATACTTATACCTACTTATTGAAAAATCTATACTTACGACTTACGACTAATTTTAATTGTCAGGTGTCAATTTTAAGTTGGTTGAATAGGGGTCAGGTAGTCGGGCAACTACATGTTTTGATAAGAAATGTCGTCAACATCTGTCATATTTACAATTAAACAATATGGTAGGTAAAAGGTGGTTAGGTGCAATAACGTGAGTAATAAATCCCAAATAGCTTGCGTAAATAATATTTAAAATATTCGATTACGCTTTTAAAGTAATTGATAACTGTGCATAAAAAGTACAGTCGGCAACCATAGCTTCCAACAAAATCATTTTATTGACAGAACAGAGAAAAAGAGAAAAAAAAAAGAACTTTTCTTTATTTAGAAGTGAGTTGAATGAAAAACAAGGTAATATCCCTTCCATAAACTGGTGTATTAGTGATACCAAGCTGTCATTTTATAACATCTGTATAACCTATGTTTAGCAAATAAATACTTTGACTTTGACTTTGGATGTTTAACCCCAGACGTAAAAGAGGGGGTGATAAGTGTAATATGTGTATCTGTGTGTGGCATCGTAGCTCCCAAATGGATAAACCGATTTGAGCGTCGTCTTGTCTGTCGAGATCGTTATTAGTTGTGTCGGGCATGTATTAATATTTATTTTATACTCGTCGACTTTAATGTTTAAATTAAGACTTTGTACATCATCATTATCATAATCATATCAGCCGAAAGGCGTCCACTGCTGGACCTGGGCCTCCCCGAAAGAGTGCCAATGTGACCGGTCCTGCGCCATCCGCATCCAGCGGACTCCCGCGACCTTTACCAGGTCATTAGTCAACCTAGTGTGAGATGGGGATACGCCACGCCTTCCGGTACGTGGTCGCCACTTGAGAACCTTTCCGCCTCAACGTCGATCGATTTTGCGTGCAATGTGTCCGCTGCAACTTAAGTTTAGCGATTCGGAGGGTTATATCGGTTACCTTGGTTCCGCTGCGGATACCCTCATTTCTGATTCGATCACACAAAGAACTCCCAACAACAGCCCTCTCCATTGCCCTTTGGGAGACTTTAAGCTTTCTCCTGAGGCCCACAGTAAGCGACCATGTTTCAGTGCCATATGTCATCACTGGCAACAAACAGTGGTCAAAGACGTGTATCATGCGTGTCCAGATTTGAACAATAGAATTTCGCCTTGGTCATAGAACAAAAGACATCAACGAAAATTGTATACAGTAGTTTTACAATTAGCTTTTATATCTCGTACCTTACTTAAGCCACTCTACCACACAACACTGTTTTCTTAGTAGATAGATAGTAATAAATATAATGTTACAATTAGGAAAGTATGGAACCATCTACGGACATCTATTAAGTATCTCTTTCTGTAGGTTCAGTACTTTTCACACATGTCCCTTTGAACTCAAAATATATACTGACCTCGTGTAAGCTGTTACCTATAGACTCAAAACAAAACTGGTTGCTTGACATTGATTCATAACAAGTCAAGAAGGTCAAGTTCGTACACATACTTAGACTAGTTACGGATAATAAAGTTTTAATGTACGCTTTTATTCATCCATAATATTGGATAATCGTCCTTGTCACTTCTGTAGTTTGTTCTTCTGTGATGCAGATGGAATATTTTATGTGCGTGTTTTTTATTTTTTATCTTGTTTTTTTTTTCAATTATTGTTACCTCAGAACTCCGTCATTTATGAGCCGATTCGTATTTTTTTTTTGTTTGAAAGTATATGTTTCCAGGTTGGTCCCATTTCTTTTCAAAAATGCAGTTGGATGATGGGAACCATGAATCAATTATATTAGGCACGCGTGTAGTGACTTATGGATGCACAGATGACTTATGGAATTCCTCAATTATGTAGGTACTTAAAAGTACAAAAGTACGTCGCCGATTCTGATAAGATTCCGTCGAAATAGCAACTAATAAAGTGCCAAAGGTGATCCTTGTGGAATCGATAGAAGTCCTCAAATATTATCGGCTCACATACAGCAATTCGATTTGTTTCTCTAATCATCAAGGCAATTGCTCTCAGAAATCAGTTCATGTTGTAAATTGGAAAAGAAATGTGGAAATATTCTCGTGGCTTGGAAGAGTACCTACTAAATTGAAGTCGGTTTTAACTGAGTCAGTTTTAACTTTGTTTTTAATAGTAGATTGTATGACAAGGGTCTAAAGTAAGCCATATTACCACGAGATGGATATTTTCCCGAACGAAGTGAGGGGAAATAATTCGAGGGGTAATATGGCTTTTAGACCAGAGTTATACACTCTACTTTTCACTTCGACTGCGAGAAAATAGTAAAAACAAAGATTATCCATCCACAATCAACAATTATACCAAGGCGAAAAGATTGTTCAATTTGGCGCCATTCTTTTTAATAAACTGTTTTGACAGATACAATACAAAATATTCACAAGAAGAATAAACGCCTCTGACCGTCTAATAGCGGCGTAGTCTATCCCGCTCAATCTTCATAGCTTATGTCATGCAATTACATCCACCAATCACAACTCTTTAAAATAACATTAGTATTTGCTGTCTACTAATCAGAATACAGCTAGACATTAAAGTCAACCAATCAGAAAACAGAATTCAATTCAAACTTTAGGAGTTTTTCATTCCCTAATTTACAATAATTAAAAAAATAAACGCCTCTGACCGACTATAGCTCCATCGAAACGTTCAAGCGTGGTTAACTGCATACATGAGTCATGTATGCAGTTAACCACGCTTGAAAAACACCCAATGTTTGAATTGAATTCTGTTTCTTGATTGGTCAATTTTAATGTCTAGGTGTATTCTGGTTAATCGATAGCAAATACTAATGTTTTTTTAAAGAGTTGTGATTGGTGGATATAATATTGAACTGTTGTGAGTGGTCAAATTAAAATGTTTTATAAATCATAAATATGTATACATATTTTCCCTAGGGGCTAAATGTACTACTTTAGCCCCGCTTGCCAAGTCTAATATGATGCACTTTTTGAGCATGAGAAGTGAAAAGTAAGTACTTACATTATTTTCATTATTGATCGTATAGTATCGAATTAGTATATAATATACATATACCTGAAGATGAAATATCTTACGTGCGTGAGCATGCCGTGTGCAGCCGACCACAGCAAGGAAGCAGCTATTGCACGCATGTCTATTGAATGTGGGGGGCAATCTGACACTTGCATTTTTCATTCCAACTTGGCTTAAATGTGTTTCGAGCGCTCGCTTCTACGCACACCGAACTAACGTGGCGTATAGCAAAACAAAAGCGCAAAAGTTATTTAAATTAAATTGGAATAAGACCCCGACCCGTATAATAAAACCCCTTAAGTTGAACCCCTGCCATTGCTTCCCGTCTGTCTGTCACAACGTTAAATATCTCAAGAACTACTTGTGCTGTCAATTTCAAATAGTTGTAAACAAGCGTAAAGTATGGAAAAGGAAATAATTAAATATTTTATATGAAAATGGAGCATATGAGGGGGAGGGGGGGGATTTAGTTGGTAATTGGTCATGTGATTTTATCTGGGGGCATGGCAGTGCCCCCGCCAAGTCGAGCGCGAAGCAAACACTGCCGCTCCATCCTTTACTGGAACCATTTCGCCGCATTTTCAGGCCCCTATTTGAGAACCTCTGGATAAGACCAGAATGCAGAATTTTCGTCGTCCAGTAAGCTATAATCACATACTTGAAATCCAAAATTTCAAGTCTGTAAGTCATTTAGTTCCGAAGTTAAGCGAAAGCAAAGTTTCGCATTTATGACACTCACTCACTCATTATCATAAAAATAGAACTAGTACTTCCCATAAAATCAGAGAGCTGAAATTTGGTACAGAGTTAGGGTTTAATGGCCACTTAAAGGGAAAACTACAAAAACTAGGATAATCGAAGATCAGGAGTACCTGGTGACCCTGATTAGAAAAAACAAGAGCCCAACCAAACTATGAGACAAAGTCGTGCCAAAGTCTCAGGCATTCTTATTATTCTTTAATAAGCCCACGTTTCTATAAAAAGAAGTGAAATCCCATCAAAAACATTCTGTAAAAAACTAGCCAAGTCTCGATAGAGCTGCTTGTTTATCTCTAATATACACAATACAACATAGTTTTAGGTATCCATTAATGCAATAATTATTATTATTATTATTGCTATTCAATGCAATAAAGTTGTGTGATTGCCAAGTTTCAGAATTTTATTTAGTTAGCAAATAAAGAATAATAAGAATGCCTGAGACTTGGTACGACTTTGTCTAGATTTCATTACTTTTTAGAGATAATCAAGCAGCATCGAGACGTGGCTAGATTTTTACAGAATGTTTTCGATGGGATTAAATTATTACATATTAAATTTGATACCCAAATGTGAGGATGTAATTATCAAAGCTCACGCGTATTATACGACGTTTTTCAACACAAAAAACGGGGAAAAAATACATTTCATAAGATGAAACTTTTATTATAGGCCTGCCAAGTTATTTTCTTATCAATCGATGGCAACAGGTTTTTACTCACGTATTGTATACATCGCCAAGAATTTCCAGTGGCGTCCATTCTAGAGTCAACTTTTTTGGTAATAACTGAACACGCATTAACAATGTTTACAAATATCTGTGAAATAACCTATAATGACGCGCAACAGTTTTTTTTCGTGAAGTTTGCGCAGTGCGCGCGCATGTATTACGGACTTAGATGAAATCTCTAAACAGCCAATACAAAATAAAAAAACCAAGGTTACATTTTTTGTCATCAAATATAATTTCTGGACTTAGTTTGTAATTTAATCCCATTTGTATGAGACATTGAGATGTATGTACCTCTATGAGTAATTGATTATTATTGATTCCATGGATTAAAACATACAACTCAAGATATATGTATTTGTTTATTCTCAAATTCATATTATATTATTCAGAGAGCACCCTCTTTCAACTGAAATAAAAAATATTTCAATCGATTCACGTGATAAAAAAATATCGGGGGAAAACCAACATACATACAGAGTTCTTTCGTCCTGCAAGTTAGTATCAAAATGCACCGTCGATGGCGCTGTACTTGTGACGGCAACTTTTGTTATGCGTTGTTAAGATTTTTCAAAAATACTAGGTGGGTAAAGACGGGGTGAATATGTTCTGTGAAAGTTTGTACAGAGCCCTCGGTGCGCGAGTCTGACTTGCACTTGACCGATTTTTTAAATAACAAATGAATCGCGTAGTCAAAAGTTACTCGAACCTTGTCGGCTTTATCTAAGAGAATGTGTGTCAACTTTGATAATGGTCATGAAATCATATTTCATTGCGATATTATGTGACCCAACAGAAAACTATCAAATAACTGCATTATCATTCTATTCTATAATAAAAATCTTCATTTATATAAAGTATATAAGATATACAATCGGGTTGGCATGGGCATATGATCTTACTTTGTAACCGATCGATTTCAATAGAAGGAAGGTGGTTCTTTATATCTGTCTACATATATTTTATGAATATTCCGCGATAATTCTCTACTCACATTGTTCGATTTTAATATTTCTTCTTTTGTTTGGGTACCTACCTACATCCAGCAGGAATTTAGGGAACTCCTCAGATGTAGTACGCACGCATACAGCGATTTCGGTATTTTCTATAGTAAAGTCATACTTCAGTTATTGGCCTGGGAAATCAGACATTTGGTCTGGTCTTTATATCTGTCCTCCGATGATTCCGATGAGATCTCGTTAAACTAGCAACATATAATTAAAATAAAAAAATATACATTAAAAAAAGTAACATATCACTGAATAAACTTGAACTTGATACATTGTGAAGGGAAACTGATGATGAAGTACCTACCGAAGGTAAGATCCTTGACCAATCGGAGGAACTATTAAGTATCTACTACCTATAATCGGTCCACGTAATCGTAATCTGTTGTATTGTAACCAACACAGTTTTGCTCTTGGAAACCACGTGCGGTGAAGTGGAAAACAAATATGAAAATCGTGAGGGAACTATCTTACTCCAATAAGGTCTAGTTTTCCCCCTGGGTTGGAAAGTCAAATGGAAGTCGCTTTCGTAAAAACTAGTGCCTATGCCAAATCTTGGAATTAGGTGACAAAGCGGACCCCGGGATCCTTTAGGGCACAACCAATACTTCATGTGCGACGAAGTACTATATTAAAGTGGGTTCTTTTATGTTATAAATTGATCAGCACTGCTTACGGCCTAGCGGTCAAACAGCTCGCGCGGATTGTGCAGATCAAGCTACGTTGGTCGCTTTAAAATGGTTACTAACTGAGCGCTCCCGTGCTTCAACACTTTCATTGCCAACAACCCGCCTAGCGGGGGCCTGCGTCGTAGGCGCTTTCCGCTACTTACGGGGAAACCACAGGATCGGCTAAGATCGTATGTACTGTAGTGATGCTTGGCACTGAATGTGAAGGCACGGTAAGTTTGGGAGCTCAATCGTCAGACTCCTCCACAAAAAAATGGTCCCATACTTGGGATTACATGGCCAGTGCACCCTTTAACATGGAACCAAAATATACGAGATAAGTATTAAAAATAAAATTGTTGCAAAATAATACGCTGAAATTATATAGTGAACTGATTTCACACTAGAACGCAATACTTACGTACCTTCTCGTATAATGAAGTGCGCTGCATTTACACCAAGGAGAAACCGTTTAATCTAGAGTCAATCTGAAACTTACACTTTGCATTTCAATTAGATATCAATGTACGCGCTACGAGTAACTGTACGGTAAATTATTAACAAAAAAAATACGCCAAGTGCGAGTCGGAACACAGCAATTAGTAAATTTCGATCATAGTGGAAAATTGAAAAATTATTCGCCACGAGCGGGATCCCGCTCGTGGCGAATAATTTTTCAATTTTCCACTATGATCGAAATTTGGAATTTCGTTAGCGGACGTTTCTGCTTCATAAACATTTAACAGCAATTAGTGTTCCGTACATTCAGTTATTTCAAATGATTCATACTTTATCTCCTGATTATTAATTTCCCAGTACATACGAAAAACGAATCATTTTTATGTTTTAGGTCCTCGCCTTTTTTTAAAGCTGCTTGTAGTGTTGAAATCTGAAGCCATTATTAAGCATAGTATTATTTGTGCGTCTAAGTGACCCAAACAAAACCGCATATAAGAAGTCGGTGGTGGTAGCCGGATCTACGCCGGAGATTCTTCGCACCCCTGACACCGCTGGTACCCTGGCCACTACCACAACCAGGGTACTGGGGTCGCCGGAACCTCGGGGCCGTGGTTTATTTGTACAATTCATTTGGGGGGTATGTGCCATAATCGCCACGCTTGGCGTGCGGGTTGGCGATCGCAGTATTTCCACCGCACTCCAGGGATGCTGCTGCCCATCCCCCGGTGGTCTTGGTCGTAGTTTTAGGACATACCCGGGTGTTGTGTTAATAACTTTAAATTTGTCGAATCCGAGAGCGATAACCTCAGACCAAGAAAAAAGATAGACAGAGCATTACGAAAAACCTAGTGAAGCCGGTTTTCAAACAAGTCAAATAAGTTTAGCACACGCTCACGCGCACTTATACGAACAAAAAATTGCACAAAACTGAATATGGGAACACTATTAGACGGTGAGCTAGTGCCCAAATCGGTCATGCGGCTTCAGCTGCAATGAAACTTCGTTAGCTACTTCCCTGAACAAGTACAACCTTTTCCGATAATCTTCGTGCTGGTAGACCGCGGGCGGTGGGTGCGGGTGTAGTGGGGGTGGGGAAAACAGTAAAAAAATTGTGGGCTCAGTGAATTAATTTTTTTTTTCAAACAGTTGCTCGGTACTCCTTGTCACCCAAAAAAAAATTAAATCAATCGGGTGGTGGGAAGGGGTTGCCAGCGTTAATTAAAAATACCAAAATAATAATAATTTTCATGTGGGCTCAGCTGTATTGGCTTTTTTCTGACGCGAGATTAATTAATATGTAAGCCCCGAAAAATTGCCATGCAAAAATATCGGTGGAAAGGTATCGAAAATATTGTTGAAATCGTTCGATTTCGTTCGAAAATGTGCTGAGGGGAAGACAAAACCGAACACAATCGACGCGCCGTGAGCGCGCTGACGCATTCGCCGGCTGATATCCCCTCCACGTCCGCTTTTGCCTTGTGTTTTTATCAGGAGCAGAAATAAGTCTGTATTTCTTAATATTTCTCTGGTACAGTGTGAACAATGTTAAGATTATATTTCTTTTTAAATATTATTGAATGTATAAACTACAAATGAACTATTTTTTAACCGACTTCAAAAAAAAGAAGGAGGTTCTCAATTCGCCTGTATTTTTTTTTATTATTATTATTTTGAATGTTTGTTACCTGAGAACTCCGTCATTGATGAGCCGATTCGAAAAATTTTTTTTTGTTCGTATGTATATACTTCCAGGTGGGTCCCATTTTCTTCAAAATTCAGTTAGATGATGGGATCCATGAGGAATTGAGGGGACTGCTCAATTTTATTAGGCACGCGTGTAGTGATTTTGGTATTTTCTGTTATATCTCGTGTATTTACATCCGGAATCATAAATTTGGTGGCGAGGAATTGATCATGAAGACCACAGATGACTTATCGAATTCCTCAATTAAGTACTTAAAAGTGCAAAAGTACGTCACAGGTTCTGATAAGATTCCGTTGAAATAGGAACTAATGAATTGCCATTGGTGATGATCTTGGGGTTTCGATGGAAGTCCTCAAATATTATCGGTCCACATACAGCGATTCGGTTTTTTTCTATAGTAATCAACGCAATTGCTATCGGAAATCAGTTCATGTGGTAAATTGTAAAAAAAAATAGGAAATGTTCTCGTGGCTTGGCGGAGTACTAAATTGAAGTCGGTTAAAACTTTGTTTTTAAAGTAAATTATTTATATACCTATTTGTGCTGTTAGTCCTTGCTTTTTGCCAAATTTCATGATTCTGGGTCAATAGGAATTGGGAAGTATCCCGGAGGTTTTGGTCCTTTGTGAGTATCAAAATATATGGACCCTACTAGATTCCCGGGCGGCTTCGCCCGCGTATTGCATCTAGCCTATGGGCTATAACTATCAAGAAAGTTCATTCCCAACAAAATAACCTTATACAATTAAATCTATATGGACTAAACTGTCATAGTCAATTCAATGGATCCCCCTTTTTTGGCATACTTTTTGTAGTAAGAATTCTATTTGGCATAATCTATGTAGGCATAATTGACTTTGCGCATAAACTGTTTTGGCAGAATCGAGATTCGCATAGTTCGATGACGCCGAATTTCAAGTCCGAATATAATTTGTGCATTATTTTGATGCTCTGAATCATGTTCAAGAATAAAATATATGAGCATATTAACACTATTCTCGCAAAAATATAATTGTAGGTTTTTTTGAAAAATTTACTTCAATTATTTTAACCTAACCTAAACCTAACCTAACCGCCAGCGTGTCGATGTGACCCCGCTTCGCGGGATGCCTATTTCTGATCTAAGGGACATAAGCGATCCCTAACCAAACCTACTGATAGTACCATTGTTACGGTTGTTTTTTTTTCCTGTAAGGGGGCTTCGCTCCCATCCCCCCTTTTTCTTGCTGCCCTAGCCTAATTTACTATATTATAATCCTTATCGAAATCATATAATTATAGTGTTATATCTCTTGAGATGTACCCCGTTTTAAGTATGCTAAGTAAGTGTCGGAGAATCGATAATATGCCGAATAAAATAATGCTAAACCAAATTTTGCGTAAATATAATCGGCCATAACAATAGTATGTAAATTTAAATTCGGCCAAACACTTTTTCGCAATTTTAGAAATTCGACTAAGTAAGGTTTCTGCCACATTAACATTCGGCGAAAACCGAATATGCCAAGTCTGGTTATATGAAAAACGTTGCGGACAGTCATAGTTATGCCAAGTAGAGGGAACCCCAATTGAATATAACCCAAATCTAAGATATGAGGGTTCATAATAACGATGAAGCGCTTCGAGAAAAGGTAGGTAGTGTCCTTGTGCTTCGCTTGGCTCTTCTGAGCCGATTCAATTCATTTGTTCTGGAAAACAACGCACATTGTGTTAGAAAATTTCACATAAATTATGATGAGTAATTCAATTACAATAACGTTAAATCAAAATTAGTTAAAATAAAAACCATGATAATTTTTCATCCATGTCAGAGGTTTACACAAAAACTTATTAGTCATTATTATTAAATATAAGTAATTGACTTACGAAAACAAATAATCAAAATAAAATAAAATAAAAACCATAGTATACCAAATAACAGTACTAAAAACAATGGATAATTATTCATTCATGTCAAAGGTTTACACAAAATATAATTAGTTAGTAAATATTTTTGTCATCAATAAATCGGTTACAGAGTAATAAGCTTTGTGTAAGAGCAACCTTTTGAGTCTCCCTCTGAAAACATTATTCATATATCTTTTAGTTCTACACTGGCAGCTTGTTAAAGACATACACTGACTGATAGCACGTTGCATGATGCCACATCAACATTATATTTGAAGCTATTACCCCACAGTTTGACACTGTATCTAAGCCATGATAGCGCATGATAGACCATTTTTAACTGCTTCAACGTGACATCGTCTCTAAGACTACGAAGAGCAAGCTGAGCTTGTAGAATTACTTATATCTAGAATTTCGTTCTTCCAATTAATAAAGGAATCTATACTGATGTCAAGAAATTTTATGTCATTAGTTTGCTGTGTACGTTCTCCATTTAAAATGATACCTAAAGTCTCGCAAGTATTAGCAGCTGTAAAAAGTATTACACTTATTAAGCTTCAGATTTTTTTAATAAAAAACCTGTCAAGTGCGAGTCTGACTCGCGCACCGAGGGTTCCGTACAAACTAAAAGGTCATATCGTTACTGAAAACTTATGGCACTTACGTTCTTTTCTTTAAGGAAGGCAGTTTTTTATAAATATCTCGAAAACCTTTGAACCGATCTTGTTCAAAATAAATTTCGCTGAAAGAATTTTATAAGCCCTATGAGCATGATTTTTTTCATATTTTTAAAATACACGGTTTATAAATTAGAGGGGGGGACACAATTTTAGTGACTTTCGGGGCGATTATCTCCGACTATATTCACTTAATCCAAAACATTACTTAGAAACCTTATATTTGTTTTGAAAGGCCTGTCGACTGATGTACCACAAGTGGGCTAGCAATGAAAAAATAATTTTTGACTTTCAGTTTTATGTATGGGTGCATCCCTAAAAAAATCTTTTTTAATAATTTCATTACAAAACTATGTAGCGGTTAACAAAATACACCCTATCTTCAATTTTTTATTCAAATACACCTTATGGTTTTAGAGTAAAATGCCTGTGACATACTGACAGACAGACAGACAGACATGACGAATCTATAAGGGTTCCGATTTTTGCCATTTGGCTACGGAACCCTAAAAACCATTTACTAAACGCGTTAATGTCAAGATGTGTCACGTTCTAAACTGAAATTATAGCATTGGTATCATCAGCAAAAAGAGTAATTACGAACTAGTTAATAACTAGTAAGTTTGATATGTGGCCGCAAATCGTTTTAGAAAATTTTGAAAATTATAGGTCCTAAAATTGAGCCCTGGGAAACACCATGGTCGATTGACATCAATTGTGACCTATATTCTTGTAACATATTATCTTCAATATGTTTCAATTCTATAAACTGTTGACCTATTGGTCAAGTATGATTTAAAGATTTTCAGTACATTGTGTCCTAATTTTGCCAACAGTGTGTCTTGGTCGACCATATCAAACGCAAAGCTAGAGTCTAAGAATAGTCCTGCTTCCTGCTTTTTCTCATTCAACTGAGTAATAGCATCCTGAATTAGAGCAGCTATTGCTTTACAGGTACCAACTCTTTTTAAACCGACTTCAAAAAAAGGGAGGAGGGTCTCAATTCGGTTGTTTTTAAATCGCTATTATTTTTAATGTTTGTTACCTCAGAGTTTCATCATTTATCAACCATCCACCATTAGTATAATTTATTTTTGTTTGGAAGAGTATAATTTCAGATCGGTCCCTTTTTTACAAATATCCAGTTGGATGATGGGGTCCATGAGGAATTGAGGGGGCACGCATGTAGTAATTTTGGTATTTTATATTATAACTCGTGTATATATATATACACACCCGGCAATCACAAATGTGGTGAAGTGGAACTGATGATGACGACTGCAGATGTCTCCTGGAACTCCCAAATACTTAAAATTACTTCACAGATGGGTTAGGACCAGAATTGGGCATTATTCGAATAATATTTTATTTAAATAATTATTCGAATAAACAATCATTCGCTAAAAAAATATTCGCGGATGATTTATTCGCGAATAAAGCATTCGGTAGCATTTTCAAATAATAAATGATTCATTCGTTATTTTATTCGAATAAATACCACGAATGATCCATTACACAAATGTTCAGTTCATCGTTTCCATAATTTTTAAAATTATTTCATCAATTTGTTTAAGCTGAATATGTTTTGATGAATGTAGTGGTAACACACACCGCCGACACGTCAGTTAAGTTTTTCGAACTTTTCTGAGATATCAAATATATGTATCTATAAGGACAGATTTGAAATGATTGGGATATAATTTTTTTTGTAAATACATGTAACGAGGCACGAGGGTATTTATTTTATTAGCTAATTATTCGACAATATCATTTGAGAATAAATTATTAGTGGAGTATTTTATTCGCGAATAAATCATTCGTGGAATAATTAATTCGCGAATAATTTATTTGCCTAATTTCGAATAAGAATAATCATTCGATAAATGTATTCGTCATTCGCGAATGATTCTGTTATTCTCAATCGTTATTCGTCATTCGAATAAATTTTGCCCATCTCTGGTTAGGACCAAATTCTTGGCCAGCTTAACTCACTCAATTAAATTTTCGTTGTGACACGAAAATTAACCATACAATTTTATATGGTTAATTTTCGTGTCATAACGAAACTTTTCCCACTTCTTCAGTTTGTAAGGCTAACTCTTGCTATTATAAAGCTTTTTCTGTCTTCTCTATTTGTAGACGATGTGAGAATTGCTTTTGCTATTATGGCCTGGCCTTTTTTAAAACATGAATAAATAATTAACCACATTTTTAGCACAAAATCGCTTAAATACAAAGGCGCGTTGATAACACAACAGACTGCATGTACCACATTTTATCATGAATTTCCCACACAGTTTTCACTATAAATAAGCACGTGCTTAGTACCCGACTATGTAGTCGGGAACTGTAAATGAATTTGACGATAACTAAACGCGTATTTATAGGGTCCATCGCCCTTATTAACGATTTCAATATGGTTATTATTAGTATATTAGCTTTTTAGGAGCATTTTCCTTGCCATTATAAGTTTGACTACTTACCTTGTTGCTTGTCATAATAAAGCACATACAACATAAAAAGCTAAAGCAACTATAAGGCTCTTATAAGAATACTAGCGGCCGCCCGCGACTTCGTCCGCGTAAATTTTTGATGATGACAAAGATATAAAATAGGTAAGTGAATTTTATTCTTAGTTAAAATGGTCTAGACATATTACATTTCAAAGAGTGGCAGACACTGATATGCAATTGTTAAAGAAATTTTAAAGATTTTCCAATCAGATTACGGGAATTGTTTGCAGAATGCTCAATACTTATTCCGTCAGTTTCCTGATGCTTTAATCTTATTTTAATATTTGGCAAAAATTACTGCCAGATATAGAGCGACGCATGGATCTGGAGCTAGAAAATGGGGATCTTAGTTATTATGAGTGTGATTTTAAAATAAGGTAATTATCGCAAGGCTGTTAAAGCAATCTTAAACTCAGCACTGGAAATCGAGAAATGTAGACAGGTTAATGAAGAGTATCTCTTTAGAAAATCCAGAGTTCCCCGTACAAAACCTTCAACCTTTTTTAATCCCCATTGGGATAGAATGCTGGTTTTTTTGTATTCTAATAAGTAATTTTTTTACAAAGTTTCAAGTTTCTATCTCAAAAAATAAAGTTTCCTCTTTGCACCCCTATTTGACTCTTAAAGGTACAATTTTCTTAAATGCAGAAATTAATTTTTAGTATTCTAATAAGTAATCTTTCTAAAGAGTTTCAAGTTCTATAGTTCAAAAATTAATGTTTCGCCCATACAAACATTGCACCCCTATTTAACCCCCTTAGGGGTGGAATTTTCTAAAACGCAGAAATCATTTTTTTTGTTATCTAATAAGTAATATTTCTACAAAGTTTTAAGTCCCTAGGTCAAAAACTAAGTTTCCCTCATATTCACTCTAAACCCCAATGTCACTCCCTTAGGGGTGGAGTTTTCTAAGT
The DNA here is from genome assembly GCA_945867215.1 of Epinotia demarniana. Classification (NCBI taxonomy): domain Eukaryota; kingdom Metazoa; phylum Arthropoda; class Insecta; order Lepidoptera; family Tortricidae; genus Epinotia; species Epinotia demarniana. The sequence continues at coordinate 13,220,666 of OX244260.1, read as the reverse complement.
CACTGAAACGACTTTTTCTATATTTTAATAAGTAATTTTTCTACAAAATTTTTACTCTACCTAAAAATCAAAGTTTCCCCCATACAAACATGTCACCCTTTTTAAAACCCCTTAGGGGTGGATTTTTCCAAAACGCTTAATTTATTTTTTGTATACAAATAAGTAATCTGTCTACAAAGTTTTAAGTTTCTCTTTCAAAAGGGAAAGTTTTCCTCATACAAACTTTGCACCCTTATTTAACTCCCTTAGGGGTGGAATTTTCTTAAACGCAGAAATTACTTTTACTGTATATTAATGAGTAATCTTTCTACAAAGTTTCAAGTTCATAGTTCAAAAATTAATGTTTTCCCCATACAAACATTGCACCCCTATTTAACCCCCTTAGGGGTGGAATTTTCTTAAAAGCTGAAATACTTTTTTTTATCTTAATAAGTAACCTTCTACAACGTTTCAAGTCTCTAGTTCAAAAAACAGTGTTTCTCCCATACAAACATTGCACCCCTATTTAACCCCCTTAGGGGTAGAATTTTCTACAACGCTGAAAGTACTTTTTTGTATTTTAATAAGCAATCTGTCTACAAAGTTTCAAGTTTCTCTTTCAAAAGGGAAAGTTTCCCTCATGTAAACTTTGCACCCTTATTTAACCCCCTTAGGGGTGGATTACTTTTACTGTATTTTAATGAGTAATCTTTCTACAAAGTTTCAAGTTCATAGCTCAAAAATTAATGTTTCCCCCATACAAACATTGCACCCCTATTTAACCCCCTTAGGGGTGGAAATTACTTTTTTTGTATCTTAATAATTAATCTTTCTACAAAGTTTTAAGTCTCTAGTTCATAATATAAAGTTTCCCCCATACAAACTTTGCACCCCCATTTAACCCCCTTAGGGATGGAATTTCCAAAAATCCCGTCTTATCGGTTGCCTACGTCATAAAAGGAAGTCCTGGTGTAAATTTCAAGTTTCTAGTCCCAGTCGTTTCGGCTGTGCGTTGATGAGTGAGTCAGTCAGGACAAATGCATTTATATATATAGAAGATTATTTTTGGCAATATTAGCCAGTACTGGAGTTTTGGTTTGTTGTGTTAGTGTTACACAGATGAAGGATTTATGAAGTCTGATAAGCGTTTTCGGAGATTACCAAAAATGTTATGTTGTAATCTACAATTTCTCAATCATCAATATTAATTATATCAGCCGAAAGACGTCCGCTGCTGGACATAGGCCTCCCGCAAAGAGTGCCAAAGTGACCGATCCTGCGCCACCCGCATCCAGCGGACTCCCGCGACCTTTACCACGTCATCAGTCCACCTTGTGGGGGGCCTATCCACGCCGCGCCTTACGGTACGTGGTAGGTGGTGGTAGCCACTCAAGAACCTTCGAGAAAGAGGTCAATCGTCGAATCCGACTCGGTTGGGCAGCGTTCGTGAAGCTTGTGCCGTCTTTTCGTCTAATATTCCGCAGTGTTTCAAGACGAGAGTTTTTAACCAGTGTGTTTTGCCAGTGATGACATATGGCACTGAAACGTGGTCGCTTACTATGGGCCTCATAAGAAGGCTCAAAGTCACGTCAAGGCTTTATAATATTATTAATATACTATTATTAGTGTATAAAAGTCCGTGTCTTTTGTTTGCGTTGACTTAATTGTAATTTTTGCACAGTTGCAAGTGTGCATGTCTCAGTATTTCAATTAGATATCTCTACGTGTTCTTAAAAAAACCGGTATTGGCAGACAGACTGACAATGAAGTGGTCCTATAAGTATTTATTGGTTTCCTATTGATACAGCACCCTCAAAATGCATAAAACAATGTTTACGTGACTTTATAACTAAGCTATTAACCTACGAACCGTTCAATCGCTCATTATAATAAATGTTTCTTGATTATCTACCTCACTTTAGGTAGGTATAGGTAATAAAGCGCGAGGTAAAATGTAGTAGAGTTCAAACATTCTAACTCTACACTGAACGTGTCTACTCTATCAGTGTTTATTACTATGGTAATGATTTAGATTATTGCATTTTCTGTACTTTAAGTTAGTCTGTATCACCTTTATAAGTTAAGATAAGATACTTTACTACGGAAGAGCGGTGTCTCTTATCACAAGTATCTCTGAATACTTAAAAAGAGACATCTTCCCTGTTACTGTTAAAAGTTTGTATGCTAACGAATAAATAGTTTTTATTTATTTATTTATAGGCCAAATAGACCCAGATTTCATGCTACCAGATTATTACGACTATTTATAACCGCAAAATGAATTTAAGCCCTCTATTTATTTTTATTTTTATTTATAGCCTATATTGTGTCCCACTGCTGGGCAAAGGCCTCCCCTCCTTTCCGCCACTCGTCTCGGTCCTGTGCCAGTGTTCGCCAATCTGCACAAAACGTATCAAGGTCGTCCCGCCATCTCCTTTTCGGTCTGCCTCTACCTCGGAAGCCATCTTTTGGAAGCCATTCGGTGGCTAATTTGGCCCATCGCTCCGCGTGCATCCGGCAGACATGTCCAGCCCAGTCCCACTTTAGCTTCGCGGTCTTAGCACCCACATCTACGATGCCAGTTTTGGCACGCAGCTCCGTGTTCCTGATCCGATCGATCCTACGAACTCCGAGTATGCTGCGTTCCATTGCTCGCTGGCAAATCTTGAGTCGGGACTTTTGGGCTTCTGTTAATGACCAAGTTTGGGCACCATAGGTTAGGATAGGCAGGATACACATATCGAAGAGCTTGCGCTTCAGTGTCAAAGGAAGGTTACCCTTCATTAGCGCCTTCATGGACCAGAAGCTCCTCCAGGCGTTTGCGATGCGTCGATCGATTTCTTTACACTGCCTGTTATCGAAGGATGCTGTCTGGCCCAAGTAGGTATACTCGTCGACATATTGCATATCCTGCCCAAGCCCTCTATAACTTTGTAATTTTCTGTGTCATATTATCACAACAGCATGTCATATTCATAAGCAGAATTTTAGAATTATCGAATTTATTTTACTCAGAAACCGAAAAGGTAATTATGTAGAACCCATTAGGTTAGGTTAGGTTTGTTTTATAACATTACTGAAAAGTTTACTGATTCGGAAAAAAAACTATGAAGTTAAATTCTGCGTAACATACATTCGATGGAACAACTGTCGGTAAAACAAGGTACAACAAGGTGAGCGAGGCCCCAGAGCTCCCGAGAAAGCGCTACGGATTGACAGGTAGGTGCATTTGTCTGGAGCTGTCAACACAACGAATTCTCTAACCTTCTGGAGTGGCATTGTCAGCTTGAGCACTGGCAGGCCGTATGCTTGCTAGCCACTGTATTAGTATAGAGAACCGTTTAAACATTTGATTTTTCTTTTCTCTATTGAATGCAGACTAGAATTAAAATTTTGAGATAGCCATTTATTGCATTCTATCAGATCTTAGCTATAGAGGTTTTCTCAAAAATTGTTGCTTAGGCCCTTGCATAATCTTAGTCACGCGACTCTAACTCTAAATCACCATTTTAACCTCACGCAGCGGACATTATCCGTCTCCTTGTGGCTGCGGCTGGTACTAAAATAAACTTTCAAATTCAAATTCACAGATGCTTATTGTGACTACAGGAGCATTAAAAGGTGTTACATATCTTGGGGATCGTCCTAATATGTACCTACAACGCGACTATACGCGATCACCCCAAGTTCTTGCGAACGCGCGATCAAACATATATATTGGACTCGAATACGTATCCTAAAAAATAAAAATCGAATAAAGTAAACCACCACCAACCAAGACCATAACCTACCATATTTACGGTAATATTTTTAGATAACAAGTTATGCATAGTGAATTTTAAATTTAAAACAATACTTATTAAATGAAAACAATATTAATAATAAACATTGATCATATTAATAATGAGTTACATATTTAAAAATAAATAAAAGTTATATAATAATAATAAACAATAGCTTATATTATAAATTGCCTTTATTATTTAAAAAACATAAGTCGTATCATAAAGGAAATGTACTTTATTTATGTCTTGGGTTAGAATATCCCCCTTTATCTAACCCACCCCTTTTTCTAGTGGGTATCCTAAGAGTCGACTAGGGATAAAAAAGTGTTATGGGCGATGGGTTAGCCAACCTGATACAGTAATTTAACCATAATTTGCATTTTCTCCATTTTCAAACTTATTCGGTAGAAGTACCAAGTACCTACTCGTACCTAGAACTAAAATGAAATGACAAGATATCGACGTTCCTTATTAGCCTTGTTTATAAAATTCGGCCCATTGAGATTGTAAGTAGTGAATATATATTATTTCGCCAACTTCATGCGGTGATTACCTGTGGTACGCACTGACCGTTAGCGTGCCATTCACTCGGATATTCGACTAGGTAGGTAGGTATATTTATTCGACTAGATACCAAGATCGCATCAAGCCTTGAGCCATGTATGGATTTTGTTGTTTTCGTATTTCACTGAGTCATAGTTTGGTAGACTAAATTACTCGTTAAACATTAAATACATACATATTTTATGAGACAAGAAATGTGATTTACTAGAATGCTCATTTCGTAAAACGTAATATAAAAATTTTGCTCGTCATTTCATTCTCTCTTTTATATCCTTTTTAGGCCATAGTTCTAACTCACTACATAGACATTGTGGTTCCAGTTCTCGCTAAGCCAACCTACTTGTAAGGTAACTGTTCATTTCTGTTGTGGTCACAATTCTAGCCTAATCTACTTGCCAAAAAATGTTTAATCTCCTACTCTACCTGAATTTAATAAAATAAAAGAGTAAAATAAAAACATAAAAAAATTATTGGTTTTCTTAGTCTGTTAAACTGAACAGTTTATGAATCCACATTAACACAAAGTATTATGTTAATCGTTATGTCCAAGTTATGTCGAACGAACAATTTTCGGTTGTTAATAAATCAGCCCCTTGTTTTTATTTTAAACCGACATTAAAAAGAAGATCGGCATACAGAACAAGGAAACTTTAACATTAAATGTCATACTTCCACGCAAATGATAGGTAGCCTTATAAGGTAAAAGACATCCTGACTTTTGCTCGTACGTTACAGCGCAAAATAAAAATATACCTACAATTAAAACGTGTGATGACCTTAAGTGCAAGTAAACACTACTTACTTGCGTGGCTCTTTATGAAAATGTCGTTATTTGACTGCCAACGTTTTTGTTTCAGCAGGCCGTGATTGCCAAGTTGCAGAATTTTATTTAGTTAGCAAATAAAGAATAATAAGAATGCCTGAGACTTGGCACTACAAAATATCTCACAGATTTCATTACTTTTTAGAGATAAACAAGCAGCTCCATCGAGACTTGGCTAGTTTTTTACAGAATGTTTTTGATGAGATAAATATTTACGGTTCCATATTTGCCTGTCTGTCTTCGTTCGTTACGTCGACACACGCGCGCCAACTAAACGTATGGTTGCGTCGTCCGAATTTGTACGAACGTTGGCCTTTTCTAGTGCATTTATTAAGTTAGTCAACTACTTACTACCCGTTAACTAGTTATGCACATATCCGTTTAATTTTTCCAATCAAATTCATCATATGTACTACAACCCGCCGGCTAAGTGGCTACTACTGGGGGTGTGAAAAAAATCGTGGCAGTACCAAAAGGAAAACTAGAGTTATGGAATTTTCTAAATGCTGTTTTGTACTTAGATTATAATTATTAATATTAAATATAATCGTTATTTAACAAAAAAAGTTCACAATCACTGATCTTTACTGATCCCAGCGCGGGGGAAATTCGAAAATAAATTGTGGGTTATTTTTTGAATACATGTTCCATACCTTGAATCAGCAGGATTTTTAAAGGGGTAAATTAAAACAAAAAATAAATATGAACCTTATACTCATATTGCGTAAAAACTATTTCTACTGATCTTCGAAATTACCCCACATGCTTTCGAAATTACCCCCCACCTTAAAAACTGGTATTCAAAATATTATCTATTTTTGTTTACAATTATTTCCAAAACCAAGCAACGTATTAAAACACAACCTTTGATGAATATATCCAATTTCTCAAAGATCTCATTGCTTGGAAGGAATACTTCTTAGGTTCTGACTTATGAGCCCAGACCCTAACATACTCTACACTCGCCTAAAAATATGTCGAATATACCCCAAAGCACTACTTAAAATGTACTTAGAAAGGCCAACTTTCCTACAAATTCGGCCGACGCAAGCGTACAATTTAGTCGGAGCGCGCGTGTCGATGTAACTAAGACAGACAGGCAATTACGGAACCCTACACCACGCGTGGCCCGACCGATACGCACTTGGCCGGTTCTTTTTTACATAAATTATACTTTCCCAGTATTGACCATTTAGCCGCCATAGGGCCGGAAGTACGACTTTAATAATGGGATTTTTGAAGCCCACTAACACGCAAACGCATCACTAAATATGAAAAATGGTTTTGAAAGACCCATCTTATTATAAAAGAAGCTATCCAGCGATAAAAAGCTACTCGCCATAGGTCTAGACGGACGGACGGTCAGACGGACAGGCGGACATAGCGAAACCATAAGGGTTCCTTGTTGACTACGGAACCCTAAAACCCGACCAAGTACGTTTCTGACTCGCGCAGCGAGGGTTCCGTACAGACTTTCATACACCGTCCGTCACGACCAAGCGATCTATAATATATTTAGAGATAAGATCGCCTGTTGTTTACCTCGTACATAGCTACTACAAGTTATAAAAAACTTACTAAATCCGTTTCTTTTATAAAACATTACACTACATTATATAAAACATTATATAAAACACAAACACAACACAAAAGGACGGATCGGGTCCTTTCGTCCTACACTGCGCTCCAAAACACGCATAGCTGATGTGGGTGCGAAAACTGCCAGGCTCAAGTGGGACTGGGCCGGCCACGTCTATCGCATGCATCCAAACAGGTGGGCTAATGTGGCTACCAAGTGGGTACCACATGACGGGCGACGCAGACGGGGCCGACCTAGACGGAGATGGCGGGATGACCTGGATGTGTTCTTCAACAACTGGGGGGAAGAGGCACCTAACAGGGACGCATGGAGATCACGGGGAGAGGCCTTTGCCCAGCAGTGGGACATACAATAGGCTCGTAAAAATATATATATATATATATATAAAACATTACACATAATTGGTGTCCTCACATACTCGTACACAAGACCATAGTCATATAAACTAGTACTTGGTAATTACAATTACGTAGTGTTACGTTTCTGGTGATGAGTAAGATTAGTACCAGAGTTCCCGAGCATGCGCTGTGTTAAAAGATAATTTACTTTAAAAACAAAGTTTTAACCGACTTCAATTTAGTACTCCGCCTAGCCACGAGAACATTTCCACATTTATTTTCCAATTTACCTCATGAACTGATTTCTGAGAGCAAATGCGTTGATTATTAGAGGAAAAAACCCAATCGCTGTATGTGGCACGATAACATTTGAGGACTTCCGTCGATTCCACAAGGATCACCTTTGGCACTTCATTAGTTGCTACTTCAACGGGATCTTATCAGAATCTGTACTTTTGTACTTTTAAGTACATAATTGAGTTATTCCATAAGTCATCTATGGTCTTCATCATTAATTCCACTCCACCAAATTTATGATTTCCGGGTGTAAATACACGACTTATAATAGAAAATACCAAAATCACTACAAGCGTGCCTAATATAATTGAGGATTTCCCTCAATTCCTTATGGAGCCCATCATACAAATGATTTTTTGAAAAAAATGGGACCCGCCTGGAAGCATATACTCACAAAGAAAAAAAATACGAATCGGCTCATCAATGACGGAGTTCGAGGTAACAAACATTGACAAAAAATATATACCAGCGAATTGACAACCTCCTCCTTTTTTGAAGTCGGTTATAAAGGACCTTGTTGTGGACACAGTGAATCCCGAATGAATAACGCGCATATGCCTTCTCTGCAGTGGCATGTAATGTATCAAATTATCAATATAAATATCACATAAATATGCTACGGTGCCGCGGTGTTCGCTTACGGACCGTAAGCTTATTTTCCACTATCGTGGATTAGAAAAACACACCAAACACGGAGCGGTGCGCTTTTCTGTCTACCCTTGCCCACCGAAACCATAGCAAGCTAAATTGAATTTTACACTCCGTCACCAGGGTATACAATAGATAAGAGAATCTAAATTGAAATGAGATGAAGCACCGGAGTAATCTTTGATTACACTGCATTCGTGCATGGGTGGTCGAATAAGACCTTAGTAAAACTATAAAGTACTTAATCATAAATATGGTGTACAAGAATCTCATTTAGATACATTATTGAGAAAATTAGCTCATGCAGAGGCTGGAATTCTCGGGGCACTTTCGAGCTGTGATAGGGACTTCTTATTTATCGACTTCCAATATTCATATTATTATCGATACATTCAATTCAATTCAATTTGTTTATTGCAATAATCATGTTCATTATACAATGGATGTCAAAATTATAACAAGTAGGTACATGATACCCATACATTATATAATACTAGCTTCTGCCCGCGACTCCGTCCGCGTGCACAACTCGTTTATAACGCAGCTCCATACAAACTTTTACCCCCTCATTTCACCCCCTTAGGATTTCGGGGATAAAAACTATCCTATGTCACTCACCATCCCTTCAACTATCTCCAATTAAAGAATCACGTCAATTCGTCACTCCGTTTTGCCGTGAAAGACGGATAAACAAACAAACAAACCAACAAACAAATACACACACACATACACTTTCCCATTTATAATATTAGTATGTAGTAGTATGTAGTAAAGGTAAACAACAGGCGGTCTTATCTCTAAATATATATATGCTACCAAAGGAAATGAATGAAAAGTTATCATTGTCACATTTAACCATTCAGTTCAGTGTTTTATCAATTTCAAAGTCTGTTTTAGTGCTAACAAGTGTTTCAGCATTAGTTTTGTTGCATGTTGCTTTGTTTTGAGAATTCCGGCCTCTACGTCATAATAACTTTAGCGTCCTAAGATCATTGCACTCTTTCTCGCTAACCTTTCACCTTGACCGGAAGGAAAAGTCACTTACTATTTAGGTACCTGTCTATGCCCACAATGGCTACAGCTTTGAATATAATGTTGTTGAATAGCACGACGTATGCCTGGACTAAAATATATATCATTCAGCATTACGAACAAATCCTATTAATTCAGCATTACGCCATAATCTAAAAACGAACTACTTACCCAATTTGAAATCCTTTTGCGCCGTAACCTATTATCTATTCTGTGCCGTAACAGATAAAAACGTACGCATGCTCTAGTTATACTCGTAAAATAATACAAATAGAAGCCCTTTTTAAACTATATCTTTACAGTATAACTAAAGTTGCTTATGTTAGAACCGACTGAATTTTTAAGTATTATTATATTGGTTTATTGCACATTTTGAACACCTGACGTAATAATTACATAGATAAATAATGTTTCTACCGTTCCGGTCACAACGCCTGGTGTTTATTTTTTTAAACCCGAAACCTAGGTACAAACGCCAACACAGTTAACTGACCATCCTGTATTTATATAGAATCCTATTACAATGCACATAAAGTGCACGGATGGTCAGTCAGCTGTCGTCTACGTGACAAAAAGACGGTATATTATTTCAGTAAATTCCATAATCAGGTTAAGTGTACACAAACAGGGTCATACTTTTCGTATAATTAACTCATTCTTTTTAATCGCGACGGCGACTCGGAGATTGCTATGCATTGTTTACAAGTTTAATCATTTGGGATTACCGCAGCATATAGAAGTTATTAAGTAACAATTTTACTTACCTTGATGAAAAAACAATGAATTCTATCGTAATATAAAAGAAATTCATTACACAATGAACCGGGAAGAATTGATTCTAGATTAATCTGAAATAGAAGTTAAATATAAAATAAATATAATTTACCTGATTAAATATCCAACACAGAAAACAACTTCACTGAGCACCAATGTTCACGTTTGTGTTTTTCATAAAATGGGTAACACCGATTGTGATTGAAGCCATGCGTGCCGCACTAGCAAGGGCCGGGGACCGACTACTCCAACAAGCAGAGCTGCGCTGGAGCATGACGCTTGAGCATAAAAAAAAGCCGCTTCACTAACACTAGCACCCGCTCATAAATAAGAATGCACCCGCTTGCTTTCGCAGACCGTCACTCTTGCTTGGGGTTGGCATCCGGGAAATATGCTGTTTGGTTTGAAGAAGATCAGTCAGTTCGTGTTCTTTACGAATGTTTTTTAGAACTATATTCATACTGCAAATCGGATATAGTTTTAAGTTTGCGAAGAGTACCTATCTTTAAACGAAACTCGTTTGTCGGCCACCAAATCTGAATACGAGCATTTTTTCACAGACAGCCTTGAACTTGGTCATGTGAATCGACGTAATATGCCAGCCTGCTGGTTTGAATAAATATATCAATTACCTATTTCGCCACAAAAAAAGGTGACCTCCACGACGCGACCAACCGCGCCTCTACTTATTTGGTCATTAATTAGGACCTACTTACCATCCACTGATGACCTTCTCTTTGTTAAACGAAATGAAATTTCAGATGAAAAAAACGCTTTTGGCTTTTACTTTTTGTAGAGTCATTTAATAACCCATCGCGAGTGTTTGTAAAACTCTACTGCGACACACATATGTATATACCGAATGCATTGTCACCAAAACAATATTTGTGTCAAATTGACCCTGAATGGAATGTCTGTCAATATACCTGACCTCAGATTACGCATAGTTATACAAAATCTAGACTCCAATCTACAGACGACCTCACAGAGAAGTATTTAAAATATTTCGTGAACCATAGAGCGTGTCCTATGATCGCATAAAATAACAACATGTTCCATCATATTGTTCGGAGTTGCCAAATCATTTGCAGTGTTGATGTCCATGAACTACAAACTACTACAGTTGTACAGTTATAAATAATAGCTGGGTAAGGCAAAGCTTTGGCAAAAAACTTCATAAGACTACCAATAATCTTTGTAACGGAAGTTCGGCTTTCCGGGCTACCACGAAACGAAAACGAACTTCGTTTGTGTGTTTCAGTCTTTGTCGCTCGACCTAGCAAGTGCGACGGAGAGGGAGATAGAAGAACGAAGTTCGTTTTCGTTTCGCGGTAGGCCCTCAGGACTTAAACGAACATTGACCTCGAATATGACGATCATCGACGACGGTCGACTTAGCCTGTAGCTGTAGTTATAACAATTAGGTAAGTAGTTACATTGTGAGCGCGTGGGCTCGGCCGCGGTCTGGCCACAATGGGGGCTTCTTTACAAAGGATTGAATTATTTACAAAGTATATACGGCTGTAGTCAATGAAAAAGATTGGTTGATTTATCTTGTTACTATTTCAGCAGAACTTAATAAGTAGCTACCTACATGTACAAGGTGTTCCTGACAATTTCCGTTCTTCAACATTTCTCCTTTTCCTGGCAACTTCGACATTTTGCAGAATACATGCACAGAAACAAATTATACTTAATAATAATTTCTGAAAAAAATTTTTTTTCTTTTTTTGTACAAAATAATTTAATGTAGCATTAACAGTTATTGTCTTATTGAACAAGGGTTCAAGACCAGAAGGTCCAAGAACACACATTAAATAAATAAAATTTACCTCCAAGGCAGTTTTTGCCTAATATCGAACGAACTCACTTGGTAAACCTTCTTTCCCTTACAACATTTAAAAACCTGTTATAACATCACCCTTCGTCTGTGGTGGGTTAACAAAATAGTGAGTTCAAGCCTCGGTCGCGCCGCATTAGAAATAATAAATTATGTATTAAAAAATGCAAAAAGGTGACCAAAAATTCGGGTAGGATCCTGATCAAACACAGATGAAGGGAAGAGCCTTTACGCTGGTTAAATCTGCAAATCTTATTAAATTAAAATATTGTATATCTTGATAACCAGGCCTCGGATTATTTTTCGCATGGTAAGATGAAAGAAAACTATGGAGTCAATATTAAAACTAAACTTTCAACTCATATTCATATTCATACTCACTAATTTTCTTAGTCCCGTAATACTTTCGTCCCTTATGCAGGTTGACAGATCGAAAATGTGAATCGAAAATTAATCTTACCTAATGTAATTAAAATGAATTTATGTAGTATGATTTGGGATGTGTTAAGCCTTTCGCTTGGTAAAGGGTTACCATTTACCCTGTAACTAAATCAAATTCGTTACTAATTTGTTTTGTTCAGACTACTTTATTGCGGTACACTTAATTAATGCCAGACACTAGCCGCTTTATCAAAAATCATGCGCGTGTCAATGTCATGTCAATCTTTCACGACACGACTTGTCACTTAATTATTTATTGCAATCGGTGCGTGCAATTATTACTATTATAAATTGGAAAGTGTACTCGATAGAAATCCGGACTTCATAGACTTAGGCTCATGGCAAGTACTGAACAATTTGAGCGAGTTCTAGAATATGCAGTGTGCTACACTAACTTCCGTTCGATAACGATCTTTTTCAAGTCACAAGTGGGTTTTCAACCAATATAGAATCAGTTTTACCCCAGAAAATATGGAAAAAGTTACCATTATTTACTAGTTTTACAACTGTAAATTTGAAATGGACAATACACATGCCATACCTTTTCAAGATTTTGAGGCACTCATTGCTGTATCTACAAGCTCTATGGATATTGGAAACTAGGAGCACATTACGAAAGTAATGTTTTTTTTTATTTTTTTTATTTAAAATATACTTTATTTCTATTCAAATGATTTATTTTATTTATAATTTAATTTTGTTCTTACTTAAATGAATGAGTATGAGTATGAATATAAATAACAATTTAATTTTAATATCGACTCCATAGTTTTCTTTCATCTTACCATGCGAAAAAAAATCCGAGGCCTGTTGATAACAATAAGAGTTAAGATACTTCTGTATTGGAGAAAATAACTTTATTTGATCTAACCTATGCCCCTTTGCAATTAACGGAAATTGCCTAAAACACGGTGTATATATTTGTAAATATATGCATTGATGTTGGATAGGTTTACAATATGTTTTGCATTAGGTACGTATGGTCATTTTGGAGATCCTAAACAAGATAGATTAAAACTTTTATTGATAGTTGAATTTTTTGCACACTCTTACTTACTCACTGAGATTATTCTAATAAACCCAAAAGTGACGTTTTGCTTGCGTGGATAGGAGAAGTCTAATAATTACTAAGGCTACTGTTGCAAGACTGGGCTTCAACAATCTAACATAAATAAGAACATAGTTACTCGTATTATCAAGTTTAACAAAAGCTTTAAAATAGTATTTTTCACAATCGTGTTATAATAGCAGCGTTTTACCTACCAATAAAACGCTTATTAAGCGAAATAAATATTCGAAGCCTAAAATAATATTTGAGAGTGGCAACACTGTTTGACAGATGACGTAGCGGTTCCCGATTGGCTGACACTTCCCGCCAAATCCCCTCCTTCAAGTTTCCCTTTTCTACCACCAGGGGGCCGCAGCGCCTTGGCGCGAGGTGCGGTCTCTTGCTTCATTGGATCTCAAAATAAACAAACATAAATTTGCAATATACCACATATGCGACGGCTATTTTTCACTGAACAAATATATCTATAGCGAAGTGAAAAAGGACTATGCAAATGAAGTCCGACATCTTCTGATACTCTCGAAATAGTGCAGTGATAAAACTACCCACAAGTGAGCATAATAAGTGAAGTGGTTTATTGCAAACAGAGTGTTATTAACCACCGGCAGAAATTAAAACTTTAGGCTTCGAATAAGGTATTTCGCTTAATAAGCGTTTTATTGGTAGGTAAAACGCTGCTATTAAGCTTCTGTACCGTTATTCGAAGCCTAAAATAATATTTGAGATCTGTTTGTTATCGCCTGGTGGTCAAGACGCCAATGTGATCTAGTAATATTGACCAGTGACATTGATGTAAATAGTTGTTGAGTGCATACGCACTAAACGGATTAAAAATCAACGATATGTGTGTGATATTGTTATTATATAGCTACAGGTAAGGGAGGATGTGAAATATAAAACAATGTTTGCAAATAAAAATGATTATTTATTAAATAAATATCAAACCTGATAACATGTTTTAATTCAATTATATATATCCTATAATCACCTGCATGATTGCATATACAATAGCAATGGATAACTAGAAAGATCAACACGGAAATAATTATATTATTTAAACCGCAATAATACATATGTATACTTTATTTACAATAGCAAGATTTGTACATGTTGTAAATATTATTTTAAGAATTGATTAATCATTTAATGGAGTGAAAAGATTTGTGACAACAGGCACACGATTTGAAGATGATTGTTTTATTTCCCTACAATAAAACTTCTTAAAAGTATTTTGCGTACGCCAGTTACCACGAGCTAGGATCTCGTCTAAAGGGCAATCCTGCACCCAACATTTGGAAGCTACTGCTGGACGCACACTGCCGGGACTGGCCCGAATGCCTGCCTCCAGCAGTACCTTTCTCACCCAATTCGCGATAACTGTTCGTGACGCTGCCTTAGGGGGACCACATGCAGTTAAAAACAACGAGTTACAATTACTTATTGCCCGCCTTTCGGCTGATAATGTAACTACCTTATTAATCCAAAACACTGGATCTAGATTTTCACAAACATTATTTTTTAGTGATCTCCAACCAGACTGCCGGTAAGTAGCGGAGTCTGTTTTAGACCCAAAAATTGGCCAAAAGATAACATGGTCTTCCTTTATAATGCAATGGTCAGGACTGGTACTCAACAAGGTAAGATCGTGGACTCTGCGCCCTGAGCACAACAAAAGCAATATTGAGGCCCTCTTTGAGCATTCAAATAAACTATTTACGTTGGGAGACTGGTTTTGTAACCACTGAATTAAAACTCCAGTATCCCATATGGGGACTTTATCAGATTTAGGATTTAAGTTTAAAATAGCCTTCAAAGCATGCTTTACAAGTGTATGGGAGCTTAATTTGGTATCGTGATTAGGATCACAAAATGTAACTATAGCCGATTTGTAAACTAAGATAGTACTGTAAGCTAATCCTTGAGATTGGTACAGATCTATTAGGAATCTGGCCAGGTCGGATCCAGAAGGCTTAAAGATATTGACCTCATTTTCATGACACCAAGATTTCCAGCGTTTCCAAGCCGGTAAGTAAGTTTTAAGGGATGATTGTCGCCAACTAGAACGTAAAATAGTCTTTTGTTCTAACGACCATCCTTTTACGCATTCTTCCCAGCCCCACATTTCCATACCTCCAGAGTCATGTCCTGGACTTTGGGAGGTGGACGGTTTGTCGTGGTATCTATTAAAACTCGACTCAGGTTGCGAATGGTAAAGGGTGGGGCTAGCGCTCGGTTTTTCAGATCGGGTCTCCAAAATACTTTTAACCACCGAGGGGCTACTATTAGGAACGTTCCCGTTGAGGTATTCAAGTGGGCTAGCACTCGTGGAATAAGGAATGGCGGTGGAAACAGCCAGGCCAGCTGGTAGTTCCACGTCTGGCTGAAAGCATCGTGGAATTGGGCTCGCTGATCTGTCACGTCTAGTGCCACGTACCTGGGGACGACGTGCGCTGTCGCCGATGCAAATAGATCTATCTGCGGGGTTCCCCACTTTGTAAATATTATCTCTGTTATCCCGGGAAGGAGATGCCATTCGGGTATCGGGCATAAGCGGGATAGTTGATCCGCTTCGGAATTGAATCTCCCGGGGAGATAATGAATTTCGACGTGAATATTGTAGCGATCTAGGAGATAAAATATTTTGTAGCAAAGATCCATCAAGGCGGTGGATCTCGTTCCGCCTTCGTTCCTTAGATACGAGACGACGGTCTTGTTGTCGCTCTGAATCATTAGCGACGAGTTTGACAGGTAGGGACAATGACCTTCCAGAGCGTATAGCACGGCTAGCATTTCCCGCTGATTGGAATGTCGATTTGCTTCTCCTCGAGACCACTGCCCCCAAATTCTCTTGTTGTCTAATTGAGCTCCCCACGCCAACTCCGAGGCATCTGTCACCAGATAATGAGATGCTGGTGGATGGTGAATGCTCGAGCGGCTGCTTATATTGGCTAGCCACCATATCAATTCGACTAGTACTTCCTGAGGAATTGGGAAGCGATAAAAACGGTTTTTGTAAAGCAGGGATTGGCAATGCTTTAATAGCGCCCGATGATTCAGGCGACCTCGTGAGACAGGGAAACTGGCAAAGTTTATAGACCCGACAATGCTCTGAACTTCCTTTAAGTTTGCCGATTTTCGTTTCAATAATACTTTTATTTTTTGCATTAGAGCTATGCTTTTCTTTGGCGGAAGGTATTTTAGGTTGGAATGAGGATCCCAAGAGATCCCTAAATATTCTATAATTCTCTGAGGGGATAAAAACGACTTTTCGTAGTTTATCTGCCAGCCCAGTCCTTTGAGAAGATTTACAGTCTCTAGACCTTGTTTCCTTAGTATGCGGGGGTCCTGATGTGCTAACAGAAAGTCGTCGAGGTAAACTAGGATTCGAAACCCTTTGTCTCTTAAAGTTTGTGCTACCCAGTTGGTTAATGACGCGAACATTTTTGGGGCACAAGCCAGACCCATTGGGAGGCAAGTCATTTGTAACAATTTGCCGTTGAATATTAGCCGCAAGAAGCGCTTGTGACTTTCTGCAACTGGCAGATGAAAGTAAGCGTTTGACAAATCTATTTTTAGAAGCCAGTCTGCTGGCTGTAGAAAGGAGGGTATTCTGTGCATGTTTACAAGGCGAAACTTTAAATTTGGGAGATATAAGTTCAGGTTTTTCAAGTTGAATATTGGACGGAATGAGCCATCTTTTTTGGGTGTCAAAAACATTGGGGACACAAAACTGGGGCTGTCTACGGCATGTTCCAATGCTCCTATTTTCAACAACTTCCTTATCTCCACCTCCATCTCTTTTGAGAAAGGTGTTTGAAACTTGGCCGAACTTGGCGAAATTAGAGGTGGTTTTATCACGAATGGAATTCGAAATCCTTTGATTAGTTTCACTAAAGTTAAAGGTGCTTGAAATGCCTCCCATTTCCCTACAAATTTCGCTAGCTGGCCCGCTTGAAAGTCAGAACTTTCTTTTCTGTTGGTACTCCCTGCGCGGGGCATTGGGACCTGAATTCCTGCCTTGGCCACGTGCGGGCTGCTGATAGGCGTATGGGCTTTGATTGCGGAAACTTTTTTGTCGGCTGGGCTTGCCCTGAGGATTTGTGGGTCTTGGTGGGCGAAACATTTCGCGCCACCCCAAGGGGTAAAAGCTCTGAACGCCTTGCGCAGGCGGGGGCATAAAAGGTCTTTGCGTGCTCATAAATAAGTTACTTGGATCATAAATACCATGCGAAGGCAATTTGTGAGTTAAATTACTCGGGATAGGACCTGCTTGCGCAGCTGGTTTGGATTGGTTTAATGTACGCGCTGGCCAAAACGCTTTAGTAACGCCGCCGTGTTTATCAATGGCCGCTGAAAACGCCTCTTTTTGAAACAGAAACTGTGAACTTGGCGGGATTTTCCTCAGGGTTTCTTTAAAATACTTGTCTTTAACCGAACGAAGGATGCCGTCTCTTCGTTGTTGAATGAGATCTGCGCGATGACCGCAAGCTAGTTGCAGAGCATCGTTAGAAATCTTTTGGAAATTCCCGTCAATAAAAAGTTCTTTCAGTTTATCTTGTAAAGATTGCGAGGCCAACTCTGCATTCGATCGAGACCAAGTTAATAGGGACTCAAAAGCAGTATCAGCTGCCTCGCTCTGTTTAATGAGAGCTTGTGTCAAAGCGGCGAAGCCGCGTTCTGTGACGCTTAAATTTAAAAACCTGTCGAAAGGTTTTATTTCCTCATTTGCTTCTAGGTCAGTAAAGGCTGGTTGGGAACAATATTGCTTTTGCACGTCAGAGTAGCGGACACTTGACCAACTTTCAGAATCAAAATGGTGTATTGAATTTATGAAACTAACGTGAGCTGGTGAGGATTTAGGCACCGCGGGTTCTTTCAAATCTGTATTTAAAGTCAATTTTAGGGCATTATCGGAACCAACTGACGACGGTTGTTCCTGGTTCTCCGAATACAATTCACCACTCACGTTAGCGTCAACCTCATCTCCATTTATAGAGGAATGCGCCAAAGGGATTATAGGCGGCATATATTGACACATGTTCTCCACAACATTTTTAATCTCACTGACCTGTTCCGCCAGAAGGCGAATGGATTCACCGTAGTCGTCACGCCGATGTTGCTTGCTTTTAGCATGTGATGTGCACTGTTCGGATTTCCGTTTCTTTGTCGGCGGCAGCGACGGCTCCATTCGCGACGTGGACGGGATAGGTGTCAGCTCCTCTGAATCTGACGAACTGGAGCTCGAACTCGAGCTATGGTCCGCCATGTTTTCTGTAAAAGTAATTTATATTAACTCTCGAACGGTAACACCGTTGGAAAAAGAATTCAAATCAGTACTTACAAAAAACTTTTTTAGTGAACCGTACGCTCTGGGAAACAGAACGCCAATGAAGCAAGAGACCGCACCTCGCGCCAAGGCGCTGCGGCCCCCTGGTGGTAGAAAAGGGAAACTTGAAGGAGGGGATTTGGCGGGAAGTGTCAGCCAATCGGGAACCGCTACGTCATCTGTTAAACAGTGTTGCCACTCTCAAATATTATTTTAGGCTTCGAATAACGGTACAGAAGCTTAATAGAGAGCTTTTTAGTCAAGTACCATGTTTAGGCCACGAAGCTTGCCGAGTGGCCTAAGTAAGGTACACTATTGTGAACAATACTTTTTGTACGAGTTCATTAAAATTAATAATATGAGTCATAAAAGTAAGTATATAAGAAAACTAAATATCGTAGTACTATATGTTGTCTAGTTCTACTATTGTAAAGGCTTTTTGACTTTTCAGGTAGCAAGGTAAGTGTGGCTTCCTCTTCCATATAAGTTATTTCTTGAGGAGTTAAAGACGTTTCATCACTGTCACTACTCATTTTCTTAGCTTTGAAAAAAGTTATCACATCACCATCGTCCGTAATGTTGCAGTGATTGCCTAAATACCAGCCAATCACAAAGCGTAGTTTTTTTTTTAAGCCCTGGATACAGCAGCAAGTTTAAGTAGATTTTTGACAGACGACGTTACGCTGCTACGTTCCAAAACGCCATAGATTGGCAATTTTGTATCGGATCGAGTCTCCTTAAACAAGGACACATATTATTGAAATACGAAGTTCTATTTTCAATTTTTTTTCGGTTGCCTAGAGCGTATCGATCCAGTTATTCCGGTTGCTCCGGAAGTAACATAAACTATTCAACGATGATAATTTACTTTAATTATTTACATGAAAACGTATACATACAAACAAAAAAAAATGTTAAGAATCGGCTCATCAATGACGGAGTTCTGAGGTAACAAACATTGAAAATATATATATATATACAGCCGTTTTTTCGAAGTCGGTTAAAAAGAGTGACGTTGCAGTATTCTCTATGAAATCTTAGTACACAAATTTCAATCGACGAATACAAAAAATATATTTTTTAATAATATAATTTACTTTTTATACTCGTCGACCTTAATGTTTGACTTACTTCGTACACCAAACTTAAATCACGTACTTTTTACTATGGAGGTCCCAACTCAACATTTCATAACTGTTGACACAACTAAAATGAAATTGACCAATCACGTGGCGCCTTTACTGAACTATAATGGATTTGACCAATAGGACGCCGTCATGAGAAAGTCAAAAGGTAAATAGACATCAACGCACAAAAATGAAAAAGTCGTTGGTTGCACTTCGTTTTCAATAGATACCAAGTTTGTTTAATTAGTTCAGTTGACTCGTAAAAAAAGTATTGTTCACAATAGTGTCACAATCAAGCTTTTTAATCTCGTACCTTACTTAGGCCACTCAGCAAGCTTCGTGGCCTAAACACGGTACTCGACTAAAAAGCTCTCTATTATAACACGATTGTGAAAAATACTATTAAAAACAAAGTTTTAACCGACTTCAATTTAGAACTCCGCCAAGCCACGAGAAAATTTCCGCATTTCTTTTCCAATTTACCACATGAACTGATTTCCGGGAGCAAATGCGTTGATTATAATATATTAGAGAAATAATTTACTTTGAAAACAAAGTTTTAAGTTAAAACTGCGGAGTACTACATTGAAGTCGGTTAAAACTTTTAACCGACTTCAATGTAGTACTCCGCCAAGCCACGAGAATATTTCCACATTTTTTTTACAATTTACCACATGAACTGATTTCCGATAGCAAAAGCGTTGATTACACCCTATAGAAAAAAACCGAATCGCTGTATGTGGGCCGATAATATTTGAGGACTATTCATCGGTGAGGAATAAAGTCAATGTTTCTGTAGGGGTTGATGGTTCCCCAAATAAATATATGTTATAAGTTACCTATCTAAAGTATGTCCATAAAAACTTTATCCTAAGGCCATAGGATACCACACTGGACGTTTGGGGGTTTTTCGTTTTTGCATGAACTTGCACGCAATCAGTCACATTGCTGTGTTTTATGCGTACTTTTTTCTTTTTAATTTATTTAGGCAACACACATTCACATAGGTATCTTTAAAATATAGAAAATCATTTAAAAAGTAATAGTCCTGGAGTGCCATAAATTAAATTATTTATAACACTTATAAATTACGAGCGGTAAACAGCAAAATGAGTGCATTTCTTCAATTACGAGTAACAACAGATAAGGTATATAATTATATGTTTGCAAGTGTTCACATCCAATCAAGTACAGTCAAGGAAACAAGAACCCGTCCCGCTCGTCCTACTTTGTGACGATAATGTCCTAATCCTAATCTTGTTACTTCGAACTTCGGCCACTATACCTAATTATTGTACCTAATAAGCTACGGTGTCGGTAGGCTAGTGGTTCAGGCATGCGGCTGTCGTTTCCGTTTCCCGGCTCGTACCGATGAGTTTTTCAGAACTTATGTACGGAATATTTACCGTTAGCTTTTCGGTGAAGGGAAACGTTGTGAGGAAATCGGTCTAATCCCAATAAGGTCTTGTTTCCCCTCTGGGTTGGAAGGTAAGATGGCAGTCGCTTATTTCCTTAAACTAGTAAGTACCTATGCCAAATCTTGGGATTAGGTGTCAAAGCGGACCTCGGGCTCTTTTAGGGGCACAACCAGGAATAACTTGGAGGATGATGAGGATAATTGTAATAAGCAATTTGAACGCGGTTTACGCGGTTTTTCAGAGATGGGCATAACGGAGTAATATTATTCTCAATCGTTATACTTAACTACATGGAAGTAGGTACCCCATTTTATGAAAACCAGGCAATACTATCAGTGCCAGCCAATTGTGGTAAATGTTTTTAGGTGTGAGAGTTATGGGGTCATATATGGTTATTCCGTGACGTTCACCGGTGAATGGCTACGCTATCTGCTAACGGAAATCTGCAAAACGGAATCGACCAATTAATAGGTACTTAATTATTATTGAAGCTGCTCACAAAATTTCTCGAGAATTAGTTGAGAATGCGACATGTAGAGGAGTACAGCCGGAAATCCTATTTTGGCCTAAGCTGAAACGGAGAACTTCGTTCGCTTCGCTCGCTCGTTCGAAGAATCGTCATTACTAAACTTCTGTTTAACCAAGACTTGCAGTAGGTACAGACAAACATTGAAAGATTATTTGCATAAAATAACAAGACTATTACTTACTATCTAATTTCATTGTAATCACCTGATGAATCTGCCTCGCATATGTCAGAATACTTGAAATGCTAATCAAAACTGGCATGCGCAACACAATAGGGTTTGTCATATAGAGATAAGAGTGGCAGAGTATATACACACATCATTGAAAACTAAACTTTGTATCATTGTAATAAGAGCTTTATTGGTATTTCATCGTGGTTGGTTTCCTAACGGCGGTGCCTTGCGCAAGAGTTGTCCCCGCAGTCAAATTCAATGATTGGTAAGTATCAGACGGTATTGCACTTGTAATTACTTAATGCGTGTTCTCGGGAGCCCGGCCTGAATACTCATGTCGTCATATCGCACGCGGGCAGGCATCTTAGTATGCTGGATAGAATTGATAAATATAGGTACTTACTTAGATATGTTTAAAACTGATGTTGGTAAAAATGTGCTTCAGTACCTATAGGTATGTCAAGAACACTTCGATTAAAAATATTGGTATAAATACATTAATGCAGGGAGCAAATACCTAAATCTATTTCGCAAAATGATTATAACCTTGTTATTATTACCTATTTTACATAATGTATTCCTGAAATGATTAACCCTAAAGTACCTTATCTTATACCTCTACGTTGCGTGCATAAACACGAACGCGAGTCGAGCGCGGCGCGGGTCGGTATATCTCTCTCACTACCAACGCATTTAATATCTCTCTCATTATCTCTATCACACAGTTGCGCGGGCCCGCGCTACTGTGCGAAAGAGATAGAGATACCGCCCGACTCGCGCCGCGCATGACCTGCGTTCGGTGTGTGGAGGCCTTTAAGACCGCCGAGCTGAAATGTGCATGGGCTGGCCGTCTGCCGCATGGCCGCATGCATCCACAGCGGTGGGCGAAAATATGGAGTGGGTGCCACACGATGGGCGGCGGCGACGTTCGACCCTACAAAAGCAAGGCAATGCGAAGACGATGAGCGTAAGGTATAACCCGTTCGCGCTAAGTTTGCCGGTCCGTTTTTCGCTTTGTTTAAATCTGAGGTTTAACTATGGGTAATGGCAAAACTTTAAGAAGTGATTTACGAAATATGGTGTTAAAGGATATGAATTATTTCGAAAATGAGAAGAAACCCCGTTTTGCTAACGCTACCCTTCGAGTTACGTCATATCGCCAGCGGCAAACTTAGCGCGAACGGGTAGTATTAAAGTAGCTGCTCAGCGGAAATGTGTGTCTTATAACCTCATTGAACACATGGAACGTACAGCACAGCGGCGTCGATTCGAGGTTGAAGGTGTGTGAGCTGTGAATTAGAAGAGACTTCGCAATGAAGATAATTTTAAGTTCCTTGTACTTATGTAATCACTTAAAATTAGTAGGCAACTGAAGTTTTTGAAGATCCGTACGACGACGACTACACTCCGCCGAAAGGCTTTGAGTTTCTCGTTTTATTCCCTCCAATACTTGCCGTAAGTACCACGTTTTCTCTTTCCTTGAAGGTTCGAAGAGTATGTGTATACTTACTTATGTATGTTTTGATAAGAACGCCCCCGAAGGCGTGTCATTCTACTTAAGATGTTTGAACTACTGGTCAACCCAAGTTGCGAAGTGCAGCAAATTAGATAAGTACGGGTCGGGTAAAAAATGCAAAGTCCAAATGATACCGTTTCCTGGTAAAACTATGTTTGTACTGCCGCAAACCAGATGCTGTAGGTATAAAAAAACAACAACATGCGCTCAAATGGAGCTTGTTAATTGATCGCAAATTGCCCACACAATGTCAGCTTGTAATTATATCAAGATATGCCTTAAGACAATGCTAATTCTTACGATGATTGGTACAATTATTGACTCTTATTATTATTAGCAGTAGCTTTAGGTACTAATGGTAGGAAATATATCTATTAGTAGGTATATCAGGGCCTGAACGATCATCAAATTAACAACGCTAGTGGTAGGTACACCCCGGTAAATAGCTACCTGCACTTCGACGCCCAGAGATTACAATCTGGGACAGTTACCGCGTCATCAGTGGAGAAGCTCAAAACGTCATCCCTTTTTAGGGTTCCCTAGTCAACAAGGAACCCCTATTCCCGTTCTTACGCCCGTCTGTCCGCCTTTCCATCTTCGGCTTTGCTCAGTAACCCTTACAGCTAGAAACTGTAACTTGGCATGGGTATGGTACATAAATCATTCACGCCGACAAAACGGTAGAACACAATTTACA
Organism: Epinotia demarniana; assembly: GCA_945867215.1. NCBI lineage: Eukaryota > Metazoa > Arthropoda > Insecta > Lepidoptera > Tortricidae > Epinotia > Epinotia demarniana. Next base: position 13,196,691 of record OX244260.1, on the reverse strand, counting down.
CGTAAAGTGGGGATGTAAACTTGTATTCTCGATAAACCTATGGGTAGGGGGGTATCGATGGATAGTCTATACAAAAATATTATGGGGTTTTCAAACCATTTTCTAACTGAGTGATTCGTTTGTAAGATATTGGGCTTTAAAGCCCTAATTTCTGTTCGAGTCAAGTCTCGCCACCCCACCTGCCGGCTAAATAGCTATTCTACTACTGAAGATGTGAAAAAAATCGCGGCAGTAGTACATATCGCACCCTTAGAATGAAACCGACCGAACTCAAAAAATCGACAAAATGAGTTAGCAACGGATATCGACTCAAAATTACATATTTCATCACGTCTTTAATCTGAAACCGACCCAATGACGCTTGAACAGCATGAACGACATATATCGGTCTCTTTCTTGCGCGCGGAATTCACCCCGCGCGACATAACGGCAACGCCATAATTAGTAATAATACCGCAGCTGTACGCGAAGCACGTCGATCTGCCGCCAAAAAAGTGACTCATTCGTGATTAGGTCGATATCACTCCGAAAACTAAGGTAAGAATTAAGTTTGAATTATGTAACAAAAGTGTCCCATTTCGTGTTAAGTCATTACTCTTCCGAGATTTCTGATAATGTTCTTGACTTATTGGGATTTGTGGCACTTTGTTAATAAATATTACTTCCTTGTTTGTGACTCAATCATTGTAGAGTCATTGTTCTAATAAACTTTACGTACGGTTTCACGTACGATTAAGAATTAAACCTGTGTTGTATTTCCACAGCTACAGTTTACACTGACCCTTTATTACATAAGTCGTTTGTGTTCTAACAAATAAATTAACTTCTTATTTTTAGGTCAATTGTTTAGTTAGTAGTACTATAGTTGGACAAAGGTAACAGGATGAAAAGAAGGACTTTAACTATGTTAGAAAACGCGCGGATTAAAAAGAGACGACAGTGATGAACTCCAGAAGATACAACAGGTATTTATTGCATTCCTTATAAAATTATATTATTATTCACAAAATGTACTTAAATAATTAGACGGAAACTACGTAAGGCGTCTGCAAAAATAATGTAAGGTCTATATTGACTGAATGCTTATATGACTGTGTCTTGTGTACCTGCAGTTAATTACTTACGTATAAGGGCATAATTAAACATACTACTCGTCGAAATCTGTGTTTATTATATTGGTATGACACATGTGTATGCTAATTTTGGCTAGATTGTGCAAATGACGGTGAAATGCTATTGATTGGATTTAACGAATTCTACTTACCTGCTGCTTGTTTGCAATGCTTTGTGGTGCTTTTGCTGGTTTTGAGTTTTGGTTTTTGTGTGTACTTGCAGGATACAAATAATAATGAAAACGGTTCACCAAATTCATCGTTTGTGGAAAATACTCCAGCAGCAGCTCATCTAGCAGCAACTCGTCATCATCATCGTCAAGTTCCAACTCGAACGCAAGTTTAAAAATTGCTGCTACGAGTGCGAACGGTAATAATCATGATACTATATCCGAAACTGTAAGTACCCAGATTAAAGCACCGGCACCGTGGGCCAGTTCATGTTATAGGTTGGCAAAGGAAACCGTAATCTCTTATCGCATATCACCTGTTAACGAATTTGAAAGCGATCCCGATCTGAGTGATGACGACCCTACATATACCGAAAATATTGAAACTTGTCCACCTTTAAGCGAAATGGTTGACTCAGCATCAACACGTACAATTGACATGGAATGCCAACCGTCAGGGAGTGGATACAAAGAGGCTATTGGAGCAAACGAAGGGCCTAGGAAACGTCCACGTAAACCTAAAAAATGGAAGCAGAATATTATTAAAATCTTAAGAAATTCTGGACAAGCTTACACGTCCCAGTCAAAGTCCAAAAAAGAAGCTCCAGCTCGTAGCATAAAACAACCTTGTACTTGTCATATGAAATGAGTCGACAACATCAGTGAAACCAATCGAAAAGGCATTTTTGATTCGTTTTGGAAGCTTGGAAACCTTGAACTTCAGAAAATATTCATAAAATCGTGCATGGTAGAGATCCATCCCACGTATAAATATTCTAACGCAGAAAAACCCGAACATAAAAACTATAACGCAAAAGTTTTTCATAACGGGACACACCCAGAGTGAGGGTGACAATGTGCATTCACTGATAGAAAAGGAGATTTAAAAAATAAAAAATCAGGGCCAATATACACACCTCACACTTATATTGCTCTTATAAAGAGTGCTAAGAAAAATGGGCCTCCGTTTAGAATCCAAGAATTTAGTTATGATTATGACCGTATCTTGAACTTGAAAACTCTGCAAGAGCAGTGGGGTTATAATTTCAACGAAGACGATCAGGTCTTATGGAATGACATCAAGGTGTTGCGATGTGTTAAAACTGAACCCTTTATGTTATACTATAAAAACTCACACACTCAGGATAGATTTATGAGTATCAACATGAGGAACAAACGTAAGAAAATGCCAGGTATTGAGCATATAACAATAAATAAACAATATCAGACTACCGCTAACCGAAAACAAGAAAAAAGGTTTGAATGAACTTTTACGAAAAAATTTGATACCCCATTATTACGTCGATTACTTAAAAATGTTCTTTCTGAACAGATATTATGTTATGTTTTTGTTTACGTGTATGTAAAACAATTACAACTCTATTTCATTTAATTTTTAGAAGTCTTTACTTTATTTTTGATAAGGAATACCTAGTTTGTGTTAATTTCAGTTTATTTTTAAGGTTTTTTCTTAGATAATGTTTAAAAAACAAATTTTATTACCGTGTGCAATTCAATAAATAATTAGTAACAGTCTTGAATTTTATTGAATCTGTTCTTCCAAATTGACCTTACTTTTAATGACATAACATTGTTTCTTAAGAAAAACGACTTAAACCACATTTGGTCAAACAGTTTGCTATATTACATAATACAAAAATGGCTTAATTCGCATTGAGTCAAATAAGCAGCAAAAAGTTCAGTCATAAAGTGACCTTATAATGGCTAGATTAAAAAAAACTTTTTTTTTAGTACAGAATTTACAAATATACATAATTTCTCATGTGAACTAATAAGTCCAATAATTAAACTATAATTTACAATTTAAAAATGCCCGATTACTTATTTAGTCCTGGCAATAGAGCTAGTTAAATATTACAATTACGCTATTTCAAAACTTTATACCCGTTTTCCCAAAAAGTTGCGTTTTTGATTTAGGTCGGTTTCATTCTAAGGGTGCGATATAATGAATTTAAAAGAAAAACTATCACGGTTCACGGGTAAGTAGCCATAACTAGTTAACCAATTCAGCCGACGCAACTGCACCATTTAGTTGGCGCGCGCGTGTCGATGTAACGAAGACAGACGAGCAACTACGGAACCATACAGTGCGCGGGGCCCGACACGCACTTGCCGATTTTATTTGGTGTAATAATTCTAGTGTAGATCTATGTAGAGAAACAATCAGTCTCTAAGCTACCCTTGACAGGAACGGTTGGCCAGACCACGAGTAAGAACTTTCTCCGCTTTATGGCTTAGATGCAAGGTGAGGACTCCCAAGACTCCGAGTGATATTCTTATGTACCTCAGCCAGACAATGCCCCCATCCCACAGCAAGTGTGTCACGAGATTACAGTGTGCAGTGGCAATTACACCAAAACAGCTATGAGGCCCTCGCATGTAATAAGTGCGTGGACTCGGTGAAACACTATCTGTGTGCTCATCAATTAGGGGGCGTAATTGTGCAGGAATAATTATGCCTGACTTCATGACTTGTGTTAATTCTTGGTTGGTGATGGAGGCTGTGCCTATATGGACATTTTCACGGCAATCAATGCTAATGTACGACATTGATTAATAGTGATTCCCAACTGATTGACTCGTTTTAGCCCTAATGATTTTATTGGACTCAAATTAGACTACGATAAACAATGATTTATTGACTGATCTGTTTCATGATTGCCATGAACTATAAAAGACGAATACTCATCAAAGAAAATGGTCAATAAACGTGCACCATGTGGATATCACGTTCTTTATTTATGTTGATACAACTATATTATTCTAGTGCACTGCTAGATGTAAATCATGACTACAATAATTCTGTCGCTGCATGTATTAAATCACTTGTCCAATTATATTACAAGGATACGTCGTTGACATTTGTACAATTAAATGCAAGGAACTCTGACATTTTACAAGCCCTCCACGAGACAAATTCCTTGTCAATTATAACCAGAAGACCCTACGAGAAGATAAAGCTCCCACACAGAGGATATCTCATCTATACGTTAACTGCCGAAGACTTCGTGGCCCAATTCTCCTACCTGTTAAAGGAGTACTCGTGGATGCCATACGCGCCTTTCCTGGTAGTCGTGGAGCGGCTGACGGGCGGCCAGTTGCGGCCCATGTTCCAGGAACTGCTGCGAGTGCACGTCTTCAACGTGGTCATAATCGACGAAAGCACAGCTCACATATACACCTACCGCCCGTTTGAAAACGGCTGCGGGAAACGCTTCGATAAGATAATAAAATTAGGAAAGTGTCTAACAAATAATATGCCCGATCTGTACCCAAGTACAACCTTGGGCGATCTTCGTAACTGCACCTTACGGGTGGCAGCGACTCACTGGCCTCCGTACACAATTGATGCTGAACGGAGCGATATTAAAATAATGGGTTTGGATGAATATATATTCTACTTGTTGGGTGAGCTCGAGCATGTTAATGTGAATTTTACTTACTTTGCCGATCTGTGCGATATGTTCTCGTCAGTGAATGAGGATATGGAGGCAAGCGGGCCGCTGCGCTGGCTGCAGGATAACGAGTTCGACGCAGTGACGGGCTGCCAGATGCTCATGCCGGACCGAGCCGTGGCGTTCACCTTCCTAAGCGAACACATCGCATTCGATGAGTACTTCAAAATATTCGTACGCCAATCCAGGCCAGAGTCCGGTTGGAAATTGCTCGTACGCGTTTTCAGACCTCTTGTTTGGCTCCTACTCCTGTTCACTTTCATAGCGGTTGTTACTTTAATATTGATCATAAGTAAAACCAAAGACAGGTGGCATGTAGTATTCTGTTTAATAAACAACTTGCTTATGCACGATTGCAGAATTCGCAGAATAAGCGAACTATACTTCATACTATTATTTTGGATTATATTCGCATGTTTAATTGCATATCACTATTTATCAATTTTAACCAGTTTCACTACAAAACCCATATCTGAGTATCAAATCGATGCAGTGTCTGATTTAATTGAGAATGATATACGGCCTTGCATCAGCGATGTGGTACGAGGCATGCAAACATCGGTGTCTCCAACCCCGGCCATTGAAGCCGCAGCGACGGAGACAGCCCCCGGTCTAACATTAAGTCAGAGCCTCAAATCAGTCGCTACATCGGATAACTTGTACACTGTCGTACCGTATTCCTTATATTTCGCAAACAGGTACAAATACTATAACAAATATGGAGAAAGGCAACTACACTCATTTCGCAAACCTCTTGGCCAGGTAATTTACGCCAGTTACTTGTTCAAAGGGTTTCCCCTGTACGATAAGATCAATTTGCTAATAATGAAGTCCAACGCCGCCGGCATCCCAAACAAAATCTGGCACGACTACCAATATACGCAGAAAATAAATTATAAAAAAAAGCAACTAAAACGAGAAAAAAAGATCACTGTACCCTGGTATATTATTGTACTAGGACACACCGTCAGTAGTCTGTGCTTCGTGGGAGAGTTATTAACGAATCATTTAAGAAATCGGGTCGTAATTCGCCAGTCTAGGTAAATCAGAAATACTCGTGTCGTGTTTTAAATGTTTAAGACATAGTCCCGTGGTATAATACGTTTTAGCCAAATAATCCATAATGTATTGTTTCTCAAACATGCAATGAAATATGGACGCTTTGTTCTTCATAATAAATAGGCTTTTAAGTATAACGTTTCGGACGCGGCGAGACGAGAGATCCTTAGTGGAATTTCATTCAAAATTGGAAGCGTTAAGCCATTGAAAAAATGTTGGAGTTCTTTTATTTCATTGCGTGATTTAGTGCCGTTCCGTTTCATCCATGAGGGGGGGGCAGCCGTATATAGGCTGGAGATGTTTAATTGACTATGCATGTTTTAGAAAGTCCTTTTTTTCTACTCGAGCATTTCTATCCGTCAAGTAAATGACTGACAGCGATATCTAAATCAACTTCATTTGAGTTGGGCTCATAAGCTGCTAGCAATCATCTTATAAATATAAGATAACTGTGAGAGAAAAAGCATACATTATATAAAGATTGCATAAACTGCTATTAAATCATTCAATAGCCTAATCCTGTATAAGCATTAAGCACAAACATTGGAAAATTCGTCAGCTCCAGCAAAGGGAGAGGGAGAGAATACTCGCTTTCCCTGGGACGTGTTTGCTTAATGCATAATTAATTAATTCAATGTTATTGTCGTTAACCCTAAAACACGCTAAAGACGGATATATAGGTATAAATAATAATTACTAATATAATTACTTCTTAAACCATTTATTAAAAATATACAAAAGTTTTCATAACCATACTTAAAACTAACCGAATTACAGGACCGTAGAATTCGCCTACTTAAACTATAGGCTAAGTACAATATTGACCGTGATCCCTGTGTAAATAAATATTCATTGTTATTTGTTGAGTAATATATTAGAATTATGGTTTTCTGTAACACAATAAAGATTTTCTCTGTCAATCTAGAGATGGGAATAACTTCGACCTGTGACAACACAGGCGTCAAGTTCAGGCAACTGTCAAAGGGCTTTTACTGTAGGAAACCCTCATTGAACACCATTGTTAAGATTTGAATAGTGCGGTCTTATCAAAAATTACTTTTTAACTTTACGAGCATAAGGATAGGCAAGCCGGCCCAAGGCAAGACACAGTAGGTTCAAACTTAACAGACAACTGGTGAAGTCTTCGGTTCATTTATCTCACATTATTTTTACGACAACTTAGTTATAGTCATTTGAATGTCAACAATAAGTCAATTAGAATGTAACTGGCAGATTACAACAATTACAATGCGTTATGGTTTATTTTTCAAGAGATGTGAAACATATCCGCATTATATTATTTAAAGAGCTTTAGGTACTATATATATTTATTAAAGGCATATCTTATATTGTTATTCACAAGAGCCCCAATTTCAGTTCATATATCGTATTAGTCATATAATATTGGCAAAAGTATTTTTTCAGTTAGTTGACTTATTTTGGAAATTCAATATATACCTATCTTATTATATCATACTACAATTTCAATAAATTGATTGTAACAAGGCACTTTGTTTTATTTGGGTGTCAATAATATATCTAAATCACTATTGTCATGGTGTATGAAGGGTTAAAACGAATGGTATTATACCGATTTGAGCAAGTTAAAGGTCGCGACATAGAGTAAGTCACCTCTGTAGTCAGGATGTATCTCTACCGCAACCTGTTTGTCATAAGAGTCGACACTTGGGACACAAATCAAGTTCAGTTTACAAAAAGGTTAAATTGAATATGATCAATTTCAGCACTCCATTTACGATCAATATCACATACTCGTACGTTAAAATTGGTAACATCACCATTCAATTCACTCTAACTTTTGTATTTGCGCCTTATATAATTTATTTCTAAGTAAGTAACAAATAAACAAACAGCGAACTAATATATTAAAATTTACAAATCGCTATTCCAATTTTAGTGACCAGTTCGATTTGAATTTGGTATGTAAACGACCTAACGACAATGAAATAATGCACGTCTAGCAAAAAAGGGCTTCTTCTAACAAAATCATTTTAGGTTACAATTACTTGTTCCATTCATCTTGTATGATTTATAGGAGGGGTCAAAAATCGATGAAAAACGATGACGTAATATGTGTACGAGCCCTTACGCGCCTTTTATATTCATAAATAACAACCTCTTTTAAAATGCTTCCTCAGAATCCGTTTATTAAATGAACACGGCTGTTTAAGAGATGTAAATGTTCCAAAATCAGCAACGAACGCGTCAAATGTATATTACCTGACCGCGAAAGGAATAGGAATCGAACTGACGGTTGTTCCTCATTTCAACGTCAAAATAATGACTGTAAAGATGGAGTGCATAATGGTTCGCATCGTTTTTTCTCGGAAACGTTCGTATTTGTCATGCTACCTCAATCAGCTTCAGTACTTTTTGTACCGAGACTGACTGAAATAGTAAGACACGTTCGTACGTTTCCGTGAAAAAACGATGGGAAATCATTATGCACCACATCTGTAACGATATGAATGATCCGGTATCCCATTCCCAAACCTATCGCGGTCTAATAAAACGAGCTACACCACATAAATAACATACAATAATGTACCCTAAGCATGTATAAATAAGGTGTGTTGCGGCTTATCTGGTGGACTTGAGTTTCCAGCGCAGGAAGAGGAAGGCGGATATGCGCAGCACGAGGAAGATGACGCAGAGCGCGGCGATGTCCAGCCCGATGTCCGCGTCCAGCATGTCCAGCTCCTCCAGCGTGGCCGTGGGGTTCTTGAAGTGGCAGTAGTCCTGAGGGCAACAACGGTCACTTTAATTGACGGCGTATATAGATTCCATAAAAAATAAATAAGGGACAATGTTACACAAATCAATCTTGTCCCAAACTAAGCAAAGCTTGTACTATGGGTACTAGACGACGATAAACATGCTTATATAAGATATAAATACTTAAAACATAGAAAACATCCATGACTCAGGAACGAATATTCGTGCTCATCACACAAAGAAATGCCCTTACCGGGATTCGAACCCGGGACCTCTTGCTTCGTAGGCACGGTCACTACCAACTAGGCTAAAGCGGTGGTCATAACCTTAAAATTGCCATTAAAATGAAAAAAAATCGACACTGGCTAACTTACACTCTTCCAAATAATGGACGTATCTAAAAACTAACTACGTCCATCATTTGGAAGAGTGTAAGTTTGCCAGTGTCGGTTTGTTTTTTCATTTTAACCCTTTTCCAGGCCGGTAGTTGAAAAATGACAATCTAATGTTAGTGTTTTTTGTTGACATTAAGCTATATGTTTGACAGTGCGTATGTGGTCGATATATCGTCTCTAACTGGAAAAAGGGTTAATAGCAATTTTAAGGTTATTTTTTTGGAATCTACGGTTTGCAGTTTGCTTGAACAAAACTATCTTCCGAAGTTACAGGGTTTCGCCATTATTCAGTTCTTTGGAGGACAATATCTCCCGATAAAAAAAAATACGTTTCGGTTATTTTAGACTACTCTATAACATATATAAAAATCATTGAAATCGGCGCCGGACAGTTGGGTATGTTTCCTTGTTAGCTAAGTTTGTTGTGTGTATTTTTGATTTAAGAATTTTGATGGTATGGTACGGTACCTGGTGGCACTGCAGTTTAGCCCTGTTGAAGGAGTAGGTGGCGAGAGCGGTGCCCTCGAACCCGTAGCGGATGTAGGAGAGGTAGGTGATCCAGCGCAGGTACACCGGGATCGCGTTGAACGACACGAAGAAGCCGCTGAACAGCAGGAACGGGACCGACATCACTGGCGCGAGGAACACGCCGTTCTGCAAATTGACTCATTATCATGACAAATGTCCATACTTATATTATAAATGTCTGTCTGTCTGTTACCTCCTCACGCTTAAACCGCTGAACCGATTTTGGTGAAATTTGGTGTAGAGATAGTTTGAGTCTCGGGGAAGGACATGGGATAGTTTTGATGAAGGGATGCTCACCTGGACGTTCATGGCGGCGCCGACCACGAGACCCACGCTCTGCGCCACGAACGAGATGAGCAGGCATGATGTTAGGAACATCGAGAACCGGAACCACTCGAGCGGCTGCGACGTCAGGAGGTACACTATCACCACGTAAATTACGCAGAATATCGCCTGCAACACAATCAAAACGCATGTTAACCATTTGAAAACTCTTAGCACATATTTATCAAAAAGGAAAATCCGTTTGCAAAGGTTAAGGTGGTTCGACGACCATACAAATCGTCTTTTGACATTCGCAGGCTAATGATGTGATATTTTAAGAAGCTTATGTAACACACTTTCATAATTGGCTTTCAATTTGCGCGAAATTCCCCAGTTTGTCAGGTGGTACTTTGGGAAAACGATTATTCACAAATTATTCTAGTTTATACGAGTTTATTCTAGGGAAGGGGGAATTTCGTGCAAATTGAAAGCCAATTTATGAAAGTGTGTTACATAAGTTTCTTAAAATATCACACCGTTAGCCTGCACGTGTCAAAAAACTTTTTGTATGGTCGTCGAACCACCTTAATATGATCAGATGTACAGTGGACGTCAAAGAGATGTATAATTTTTCGCCTTGTTACAATGGAATAGGATGCAGTGGAAACATAACATTTGACATCAACTGTACATAACAATAAAGAAGCGATGAACGATGGTTATTTTACATATTAGATGGCTTAAAAAGTTTCCACGCGCTTCTAAAAGCTTTTAAGGTAAAACCGGGATTACCTGGAAGGGTATATCGGAGACAGTGATGGCTAAGTAATAGGAGCGCAGCGAATACCAGCGGTTGAAGTGTTCTTTCACCAGCACGGGCATTTCCAGCGGAACTGGGAACAATCACGAAACATTCAATTGTATTACATTTTGTTTTTCCAATGTGAATAGCGGTAGCGGCAGTCGTAACACTGGGTCAAACTACAAACTACCGATGGTTGAGGAAGTTGCTAGTGTTAGGGTGGGTTGCACCAAACCGTCTGTTATCGTAAGCGGTGTTCGTTAAAATCTGAATGTATGGAAGTTTGACAAGTTTCTATGAACTGACAGCTGTCAGCGCCTTATTTAACGTTGATCGGTCTGTAATCGTTAGTCGCTGCAACCCGCCCTTAGAGTATTACAGTACAGACGCTTTCATTTTTATATGATTAACAACGCGTCATGCGGTAACAAAACAACACATGTATTATAAAATACACCTGCCATATTAGGGATCTCCTTATTTTAGCGACAAACGTTTCACCAGATGTATTGTTTCTGATTACTGATTACCGCAGAATTTTCTTTTCAGTATTTATTCAGAAACCATTTGGTTAGGTTTGTTCTATGACAAAACTTCAAAAGTTTAATGTTTATAAAATGTTTGCTATGAAATGAAAATTCTGCGATACATATATTCAATGCAACATTTGTTGGTAAAACATGGGTAAACAGAAATATTATCAAGCTTGGCTGGAAAACCTAGTCACGCCTCATCATCATCATATCAGCCGAAAGACGTCCACTGCTGGACATAGGCCTCCCTCAAAGAGTGCCAAAGTGACCGGTCCTGCGCCACCCGCATCCAGCGGACTCCAGCAACCTTTAGCAGGTCATCAGTCCGCCTTGGCCTACCCACGCCGCGCCTTCCGGTACGTGGTCGCCACGCGAGAACCTTTCCGCCCCAACGGGCATCGGTTCTACGTGCTATGTACTATGCTAGTCATGCCTATTTCATAATAAAACGCATAAAAAAACTAAAGCCTTGCCACAGAATAGATAATAGTACAAGTACAGAAGGACCACTCCTTTGATCTTTACAAAAAGCGCTTTTTTTCTCAGCCAAAACATTAAGATTTATGGCCCTCTGACAGTGTCGACGTTCATCGCTACAAGTACATGCCGGTTCCCCAACGTTGGGGCACCGGCATGTACTTGTAGCGATGAACGTAAATCGCGGAGTGTCCCGCGCCTGGCCTTGCTAAATTTGATGAAGGTCAGTGACCCCGACGTATACTCACAGCTAAGTATGGTGATGGTCATGGAGGTGTACATGAGGAACAGCATGTTGAAGAAGAGGAAGCCGAGGTTGGAGAGCACCTTGGAGCCGTCGTCGCCGATGTTGTAGTACAGCGCGCCGATCAGCAGCCCCACCAGCACGTGCGCGAACAGCCGCAGATACATCAGCGTCTACAACACACAACAATACGGATGATGAATAACATTTTTTGAAGTGAAAACCTCTTTTAGTACCACACCTGGCCATAATGCGAGTTTTACTGCAAGCTGCGCGTACGGGATAACTTTCATTGTGGCCAGGTGAAGACGTAAAATTTTGTACTTAACACGGGCGGTAATTTGTAAAGCCCCAGAGCGCAAATTTATGGCCCTCACCTTCGGTTCGGGCCACAAACACCTGCAGTCTGGGGCATTCACGAATTCACCGCCCTAGTTACGTAATGTACTAATTACAGTACATATGGTGCTACTTTCCCGCACTAGTGCGGAAAAGAGCACTTTCCGTGCATATGTCTAAACTTCAAAGAGTCATATGTACAGTAAAACTTTGTTGTACGATACACGTGCGAATAGGTAATTCGCAACCCGGTCTTTTTTATGATGTCATTCGAACCAGTTATTGGAGAGGAACAAATGTTTGTATGGGAGTACACAATACAATTACAATACAACTACAATTAAAGAACTTAAATACCCAAAAATTTGAGACAAGAAAGATTGACCTCGCTGGCGGCAGCGCAAAACGCTTCATACTGGTAGACACACAGCTATGATGTTTAAGTACATAGTTGTCATGCAATTTTCTTTTTATAAAAGCGTAAGGGGTCGTTCATCGTTTTTTGACCAACGATGATTTTGACGAACCCCCCCCCCCCCCCCCCCCTATCACCATCCTGTTATTCCTTGAAATGGCTTAATAAAATGACTATCGTCATCCAATTAGAATGCGTAATTTATGAATAGCCCCTAATGATTCTATTGGTAACTTCAAATTTACTCTTGGATAATTAAAAAAATGCATAATTAGCCAAAAAATATGATATAGCCTTGTTCCGAGCACGCACTTCCATCTCGCTCACGCTTATGCTCAGTGAGAGGGAGAGAAGAGCATGAACCTACGGCGGGTTGAGTTAACTAACCCAGTCGCGTCGGCTGAAGAGCAGCGTGCGCTTGAGCACGACCCAGAACTGCGCCAGCTCGGAGGTGGCGTAGCGGCGCGGGGACGCCTCGCCGCCCAGCAGCGCCGTCTCCGTGTTGTCCAGCTTCTCCGCCTCCAGCTGGACCACGAGCGGCTCCCCTGGACAATAACAACACTTTTAACAACAATAGGGGTGTACACACTAAATAAAACTACAACTTACAAATGTTGACAAACCCTCGACATTTTCATTTCAAAGTCAAATATCTCAAAAACGGTTTCTAATATGACGCCGGCAGCTGTCATTCCATTGTAACTTGTCAAACATTTCATACAATCAAATGTGAACCAACACCGTTTACGAATACAAAGGGTTTGGTGCACTACCCTAATCCTGTTTCTTATATTTCTTTTGTATTTTTTTGTGATTTTCTGTTACTGAGACATTTGATTGTCAAAGTATACATAATATTATCTGAAGGACTGATCTACATGTACAGTCCCTGAAGCGCCGGTTTAAAAACGTATCTATGAAATTATCTTACAAGATCCGTCTTAACTTTAAATAAGGAATCGAAATCTATCTAACGTCTACTTATAATCAATAGAGGTACGAACATAACAGTGATGCGTGCGTATACATACACATTACGCTAAGACCTTGATTATACATCACCTTCTTTTGAATTTGTCTACATTGGCAGTCTTTATAATTTACCAGCCTCTGAACAACTTCTCTGTCACATCAGGGGTATAATATTGTAGGTATGTCAATTCAACTATCACAATTAACCAACTAACTGACCTACTAAATTTCAACCAGCGGCTGTTATCATGGCGGACATGTATAAATGCCTATTCCAGAACATAGTTCATGTTCATAATATCAATGCTATAGTTATGTAACAATGATCGATCACTGGTAATCGATCTAAGAGATCCGTTGATTGATCATGCACGGATATGGAAAAACAACTTTATGCAAACAGGAACTAACATCGGCAGCCAACCTTTGCACTGCGCTATCGCCGTGTCACTTATGCTTGTTTGTATTGAATTCGTTCATTATATAATCTATTATAAATAGCGATCCAAGCGTGAATTATAATATCATCATCATCATCATCATCATATCAGCCGAAAGACGTCCACTGCTGGACATAGGCCTCCCTCAAAGAGTGCCAAAGTGACCGATCCCGCGCCACCCGCATCCAGCGGACTCCCGCAACCTTTACCAGGTCATCAGTCCACCTTGTCGGGGGCCTACCCACGCTGCGCCTTCCGGTACGTGGTCGCCACTCGAGAACCTTTCCGCCCCAACGGCCATCGGTTCTACGTGCTATGTGCCCCGCCCACTGCCACTTAAGTTTAGCGATCCGGAGGGCTATATCGGTTACCTTGGTTCTGCTGCGGATAGCCTCATTTCTGATGCGGTCATTATAATATAGTTCATTTAATTATCATTACTCATCATTGCATATCATCGAATTTCGGCATCAAAACTATGGGTTAAAGCTATTTCATCTCCAATATTAACCAAACATAGTACAAACAAGCTTTCCAAGGTTGTCAAACTTGGCAGTTCAACACGAAACATTAAGAATCGCGTAGCTAAGTATATTCAAATTATAATTCAAATACATGTTTAATGTAAATTTAATTGTGATGATGTGAATATCACAAGGTTATGTTTTATCGATTAATTAACCAAAGGTAAACGTGAGGGTACGATAGGTCGGACTCAACTAATTAAGTCACAATAAAATCTAGATCATACCTTTATGAGCATTATTAACAACGGATTCTTAAAGTAAGATTCAACTTGGCACCAACACTTGTCTCTTCAAAATAATGCGAAGAATGAAAATATCCATAAACGAATCATAGTCTCGAAACACAATAAAACTTATATTGCAAATGGTTTTCCTCGTTTTTTCTCTGTTCTACTGCATCTATGAATCAACCCAACAAGTCGTTCACCATACGCGCATGCACATGCGTGCTTACTAATTCGCAGTTTCACTTGACGCAGGTAAACATCGGTTTACAAATTTCAACCAATAAGAAGGTCAACGAATGAAGTAAGTTCGCAAAAAGGTGCGCACAAAAATCGCGCTCAGTACGCCGAATAGTGGTTATACAAGGATTAATTACAATAACACGGTATAACTGGAATTGAAATAGCCGGTATTTCAACTTTAAAATACCTGTTACGGAAATAATACTACAAGTCGGGAAAAAAGCGTTTTAATATAAGCAAGACGCTATTAAGATTACTGTAACACAATGTCTGAGGTTAATTTAATATTCTAACTCAGGGAATCCCAAAGCGTGCGCCGCGGCGTGAGACGCTGTTTCCGTGTGTTAATTGTCATATTCGAACCAGTTTTTGGAGAGCTCCCAAACGGATGAACCGATTTGAATGCGGTATTTTTTGTGTCATAGATAATTTTATCCCGAGTGTAAGAGCCATGTTTCATCAAAATCTGTTCAGCCGTTTTTGAGATATTGGACTTTGAAATGAAAATGTCGGGGGTTTTTCAACTTTTCTAAGTTGTAGTTAGTTATTTTTATGATGTCATTCGAACCAGTTTTCTGATAGGAAATGTTTGTATGGGAGCAACTACAATTAAAGAACATAAATACCCAAAAACTTGAGACAAAGATTGACCCCGCTGGCGGCAGCGCAAAACGCTTCATACTGATAGACAGATAGGTGTCGTTGTATGGAAAATTGGTTGATGTTTAGGTCGTGAAATACTGCGTTTAGTACATAGTTGTCATACAATTTTGTTTCTATAAAAGCGAAAGGATTGTATTGGTAACTTTAAATTTACTCTTGGATAATTTAAAAAATTTCATATTTTTCGAAACTTTCAAGGGTCATACCTTTTTACGGTTTTATTTATATTCTATAATTTATACTCTATTACGATAATTTTGATGGTTTACTATACATTTAGCATCACTACGTTATCAATTTGAACACGAGGCACCATGCCTATTCGGCCCAGGATATTCTAAGCACTCTCCTCCAGCACCACATCTCTAGAGCGTCCATTTTCTTATTTTCAATCTCATGCAGCGTCCACGTCTCGTCTTGGTAACTTTGGTGATATTTCGATTCCTCCACATCTGTTTTCAGCTTTTCCTACTGATCTAACTACTTTACTTTATATTTTATTCGGTTACACCTCGATAAAGATCCCATTATTCAGCTATACCGGCACCGTACTAAACAGCTTACGGTTTTGGTAACAATCAACACAATAGTGCTAATAAGCTGCATTTTTTCCTACCTGCAATTTAACAGTGCTGACTTCTCTTTTCGCTCCCTTCCCTGATTACAATGCTACACAGTAAATATTACGCAAATTAACGCAACGTCTCAATTAGAGTCTCTTAAGACCTTAAACCTGAGCTCCATTTCAAACCAGTTCTACGAATACAAGAGCAGGACGCGGGCTGCAGTACCGCAGACTATCCAGATTTACACTTAAGTTTATTATTATGATGCGTACAGTAGTATCACAAATATAAATTACAATCATGTACCTGCACAGAAAGCATTTTTTGAAAATATTGTATTTTGTAATAAGGCAGCGCGTTTGCGCGAGTAAAATCTTCAACGCCCATTGGCCAACATTATGCGCGCGACGCCGGCAGCTCCGGCGCCCGCCATCTTGTCTGGCGCCATGAGCGGGACAGCACCTGTCATTGCATATTGTACCTTACGTCTAGCGCTACAAGGTCTTTATTGAAATGGTCATACGTTCTATTTCACTCGGTACTCGTCGGCGTGGACGAAGATTGCCGATGTAACTTATATTTGTGGTACTACTGTATCTGTGTGAGTGCATCGCATCTGACTTTAGATCGGATTTATTTTATTGTTATAAGCTATAAATCAGTGCGTACACTAACCTTTTCCCTTCGCGAACTCGTTGGCCGCGAACTGCAGGATCCCGTTCTGCAGATTGCCGTTCCCGTTCGATCCGTTCGCCCTCTCCTCTTTAAACTTCTCCTGCACTTGCGACAGGTCGTTCTTGTTCCACTCCGCGGCTAGGGAATCGTTCATGTCTTTCTTGTTGTTCAGCTCGGGTTGGTTCGGGAAAGGTTGGCCGTGTCTGTAAATGTGAAGCGACTTGTTGTAAGAGGGTATACTCGTGTAAGGGAAAAAATAAAATACTGGATACAATAAGTGGACAGATTGCCAAGATTTAGGGCAGTCGGGTATAAGAGTCTTTTTACCCGACTGCCCGATGGAGAGGAGGGTTATGTTTTTCGAGCGCATGTAGGTATGTATGTATGTGGCATATTCTTTGGCACGCCCTGCAGCCTAAACCGTTTGACGGATTTCGACATATGAGGTGTCGTTGGATTCCTCTTAATCGTGGGAGTCACATAGGCTATAAAATTAAAAAGCAGTTGGGTTTTTTGAAAAATCTTTTGAATTCACTTGTTTCTTTTATACCTTAAGGATAATTCCCACCTAACGGCATCGCAACGGACCGGAACGGACTTAACAATCTTTACACGGTATTAAATCATATACACAGTATTTATTTCTTGAGTTGCATGTTTTAATCCATGGAGTTTAAAGTCTACAGTCTATAGCCGCGTACAGCGGCTTGACAGCGGGCGTCTTCCGCGCAAGCCATCGTAGCCGAAAGTATGCTGCGACGTGTAAAGATTGTAAAATCCGTTCCGGTCCGATGCGATGCGCGCCGTTTGGTGGAAATTATACTTTAGTCACCTCGGCCTGAATATGATAACGAGGATAATGGTGACCATAGTTAACTTGCCTGATATCGTGTTTCCCGTTGTCAATGGCGCGCACGAGCTTGCTAGTGTTGTCGCCATACTCGCCGCAGGATACCTCGATGATGAACGACGCCGGGTTGTGGTACGACGGGCACTTCAAGCTCAAACTGTCCAGCCATGACACTGACAAAACAAGTGAATGACGTTTATTACTTGTCTATTACAAACCACGGCTCAAAATGTACTATCGATGACTATCGATGTCTATTTAAAAATTTAACACTTTCGCAACCGGACTAAAAATGGAAACACTCACCAGAAACCGACAGAATTCGCTAGGCGTGTAAGTTCATACTACTGCCCGCCCAGCGGGTCCAGCCGACATCTGAGCAAACATTACGAGTGCCCGCTAGGCGGGTTCTTGGTTGCGAACGTGTTAAAGCATCTACATGCTGCCACCAAAACAGTGGTAACAATTTATTTCTCAATAGGTTAATAAATCGGCTTGAGGTTGGTTGTCGCGTAACACAGGTATAGAAATAAATATAAGTAGTGTAATTAAGTGGAATGGCCATCAGATATGATGGTTAGCTGCGAATATATAGAATAAGCAGTCCCCAACCACACAGCGGCGGAACCAACAGGATGTAGCGGGATAACCGGTGGGGCGGTTATCTCATCAAAAAGTTACAATATCTAAAGACGGTTCTGTGATATGGCGAGTAAATGCCGCCATTAAATAAGCATTCCCTTGGTGTTAGGCAGCAGTGGCACCAGTACTGGCAGGGGGCCGAAGATGGGATGTCTGGATGGGCCCTTGACTAGATATTAGGAGGCGAATACCCTTCGGTTCCTGAACTGCGGTGTGAAAGGCAAGGGGGAAACCATCACACTATTCCTCCCTATTATGGAGCAATTTATGGAGATGTACAACAACGAAAATATGGTTCTTGACAACGGGCTTCCACGATGTAGCATGCCGTGGCGGTCCGAGTCCGGCAGGGTCAGGAGCAAGGCTGACTCGGTCGTCATCCTGCGAAATCCTTGTAAAATTGGGACGTGGAATGTGAGAACGATGTTACCTTCGGGGAAATTAGAAGAAGTCAAAATAGAGATGGGAAGACTAGGAATAGACATATTGGGTTTATGTGAGACGAGATGGGAAAGTAGTGGAGACTATTGGTCGGATGACTATCGAATAATACATACAGGAGAACAACGGGGTATCAACGGGACAGCGATAGTTTTAAACAAGAAATGGGGCAATTTAGTGGAAAATACAATTCATTTCAACGACCGGATAACAGTTGTAAAAATTAAATCCCAGCCCAACGATATCATTATTGTACAAGTCTATATGCCTACTGGTAGCTACTCTGATGATGAAATTGAAGATATGTACAACAACTTGGACACAGTCTTAGATGCAGTACAGGACAAGGATAATTTGATAGTGATGGGTGATTTCAATGCTGTGGTAGGAGAAGGAAGAGAGGAAAATATTGTAGGGAATTTCGGATTGGGAAAAAGAAATAAAAGAGGTGATCGACTAGTGCAGTTCTGTAAAGAAAACAATCTATTCATTAGCAACACAATGTTTCAACAGCCAAAACGGAGATTATACACCTGGAAAATGCCTGGCGATATTGGTAGATATCAAATAGATTACATTATATGTAAAAATAAACATAGAACTCTTATTCAGAATTGCAAAACATTGCCTGGAGCAGACTTGAATACGGACCATAATTTACTATGCAGCTCACACAGTTTTGGAATGAGAAGAAATAAAAGAAAGAACAAGCCAAAGTCCATAGATCTCACTAAGCTTAAGGATATAAATAGTAACGGTAAAGTGCAATATAGTAACAAATTAGGTGATAAATTAGTGCAATATAAGAATAATAAAATTGACGTTATTGATGAACATAGCTTAGAAATAAGGTGGAATAATATACGTGATGTAATGATAGATACTGCAGAACAATGCCTAGGAAAGGAAAAGATAGTACCTCGAAAGGCATGGATTAGTTCTGATATAATAGACTTGATGATAGAAAGACGAGAATTTAAACATAAAAATAGTATCGAAAGTGTGAATAAGTATAAGCAGTTGACAAATAGAATAACCACATTGTGTAGAGAAGCCAGGGAAGAAGAAATAGTTAAAACATGCGATAGCATAGAATCCTTAATTAAGAAGGGGAATATGAATCAAGCTTACCATATCATCCGTCAATTAGGAAAAAAGAGTCAGACAAAAAGTGCTGCTATCCTAGATGAACAGGGTAACATTTTGCTAGATAGCAAGGATGTTGCAGATCGGTGGCAAAGATATTTGGAGAAGTTATATGACGGTGAAGGCTTAGCTAGCAACGACATAGAAAAGGAAGAATTAGTGGAAGTAGATGATGCTGGTCCAGAAATAATCAGAAGTGAATTTGAAAAAGCCCTTTCTAGTTTACAAACTGGAAAAGCTGCTGGTAATGACAAGATTTACGTAGAGTTCATAAAATACGCAAACTGTGATATACTTAAAGATGAAATTTATGAATTAGTTACTAAAATGTATAATATCGGTCACGTCCCTACTGATTTTTACACTTCTAAAATAGTTACTTTACCTAAAAAGGCGAACACTTTAAAATGTGAAGAACACAGAACACTAAGTTTAATATCACAAGCCAGTAAAATATTACTCAAAATTATACAGAATAGAATTAGACCGCTAACTGAAAACTATCTAGGACCTGACCAATATGGATTCAGACAAAACAAAGGGACGAGAGAAGCAATATTAGCCTTAAGAATGATTACTGACAGAAGAATGGATTTAGACCAGGACACACACATAGCATTTATAGACTTAGAAAAAGCATTTGACAAAATTAATTGGAAAAATATGATGTCAATCTTGAAGGAAGCTGGATTAGATTATAGAGACCGAAGAATTATTTTTGAACTCTACAGAAATCAAAGAACTTTAATTGAAATAGGAGAAGAAGCTAGAAAGGCGAAGATACGGCAAGGAGTTCGGCAGGGTTGTCCACTTTCGCCTCTTATCTTTAATGTGTTCATAGAGTGTGCCATTAGAAAATTAATAGAGTCCGGAAAAGGGGGGGTTCATTTCAATGGGAAAAAAATTCAATTTATTCGTTTTGCTGATGACATTGCGGCTTTTGCAGAGTCATCAAATCAGTTAGAAGAATTAGTTACAGATATGAATGCAATTTTTGAAGATTTTGGACTTAAAATAAACATTAATAAAACAAAAATGCTAGTAACCTCAAAAAGGCACTCAAATTATAGACCAATCACTTTAAATAACAGGACAATAGAGCAAGTCGACAAATTTAAATATCTGGGAAGCATAATCACTAATAACTCCAGATGTACACCAGACATTATCGCGAGGATAGCCATGGCGAAGCAGGCTTTCAATGCCAAGAAGAGCCTGCTCAAAGCCAGAATAGCAGGCCATATTCGGAAGAGGCTTATAAAAGTGTACATCTGGAGCATAGCGTTGTATGGAAGCGAAACGTGGACAATGACACAGCGTGACAGAGAACGATTGGAGGCCTTCGAAATGTGGTGCTGGAGGCGAATGGAGAGGATTAGTTGGAAGGATAAGAAGACGAATGAGGAGGTGCTTGAGAGAGTGAAAGAGAAAAGAACGTTGTTGAAGACCATTGAGAACAGGAGAGGCAGGATGTTGGGCCACTTGTTACGACACGATGATTTTATGAAAACCATAGTAGAAGGGAAGATAGAGGGAAAGAGGAAGAGAGGGAGACCAAGAAGATCTTTTATGGACCAAATAAAAGAAAAAGTAAACGGCGCGTCGTATCAAGAGGTCAAAACAATAGCTGAGAACAGAGAGGAATGGAAATTGCTCCACCGACAAGATTTTGAATCTTAAATATAATGAGTGTAATTAAGTACCTGATAGGAAGGAAGTTTAATTAATATGCCACGCAAGTTGAGATCAGCGCATTGAAACACAAATCGTCCACCCGACCGAAGCTATATATAATTTTGGAGACTAGTAGATTCAATGGGCCTAGACCTTGAATCCTTGATTTTTATAATTTGCATTTATAATAAAATACGATAACATCAAATCAATCTCTTTTTCGTTGAAATGAACTTTGCAATATTATTTGGAACTAGGAAATTAATAAGTGACACAAGTAAACTCACCTAATTCCCCCGTGCTACCCTGATACACGCACTGCCCGTCAGCCAGCGTGTACAGGTGATCAAACATCTCGAACAACCTAGCGGACGGTTGATGTATCGTGCATATGATGGTCCTGCCACCGCTCGCCAAGGTCTTCAGCAGAGATATGCACTGGAAACAGGACGAGCTGTCCAGCCCAGAGGTGGGCTCGTCGAAGAACATGATCGGCGGGTTGTTCACCAGCTCCAGGGCGATGGAGAGACGCTTCTTCTGCCCGCCGGAGAGGTTTGATGTCATCGTCTTGTGGTGCTCCGCGAGGCCTAGAGTCTCGAGGATCTCTTGGATCTGAAATGTAAGAATGTACGTATGATGAGTATATTTATTCAGGCGCTGACCGGTGACGGCGACTCACACGTGTCAGCCTAGATAGGGCTTGCGAAGAGTCTTTAACCTATTGGAGGTCCTGGAAACTGTAGGAGCTTGTAATAGATAGTGCTAGCGATATGTCCTCAGAACTCAGGTGTCGTTATAGCCCAAGAACTGACAAGAACCAGGGCGGCCCATGCAGGGCATAAAGCAGCGGCAAAAAGTCTCATAAACATTTTTATGAAACTCGCTTTACAAATAACTTAAGTAAAATAATTACAAAGAAAACAAAGTATTGCCGGTTTATTTATGGAGTATAAATCGTTCAGAAACACATTAATTCCGCCTTTTTTGTATAACAGGTATTCTTTAATCCTTGTTGAAAAAGGTGTTGTACCTAGTTCAACCGACAATTGTTCCATCGAATGTATGTTTCGCAGAATTTTCATTTCATCAAAAAACATTTCTTTCAGAATGAGCAAACATTTCAGGAATTTTATAAAACAAAACTTACTTAACCTAATGGGTTCTACAGAATGACATTTTAGCTGTACTTAAAAAGTTAACGGTTGCTGAGTAACAGAAATCGATGAAACGAAAATTCAGCGAAACCATGCATTGGGTCAAACGTTTGTCGGTGAAATCAGGGGACACCGAAAAAAGGCCTTGCTTACGAAGCTGAAGCTTTAAACACTAAATCAACCTAACCTTTTTTTTATCGATGTGGAAATGCTTTATGCATACCCCCGGTTGGGAAATAGGGACTCACTAATTCATAGACGGCGTTTTCCCGCATTGCCGTGAAGAGGGACGCCATGGGATCGAGAACATTCTACCACGACGCCCCCCGGCAGCCCCAGCCGTGCTTACGCTGGAGCACCCACGCTAAAGGGAAGGGAAGGTCAGAAACGCAGTGACCCTCCCTTCAGACGTATAAATAAAGCCGTGCAGTGAGTTCCCAGCTCACTGGCTCTACAGGGGGATTATGCGATTGCTATTCCGGTAGCGAATCGCGCTCGTCTTCTCCCCCTCCGTCTTCGCCGAAGTGGATGCGCGTCAGCACTGTCTTCGCGCACCCGTTTCGAGGCCTTCTTCTGCGAAAGAACAGTCTCGCAGAAAGTGGCCACTGCTTCCCAAGATCTCTTGCTACGCAGCCTGGCTGACACGAAGCTGCGAAGCGAGAGATCACTACCTGCCAGCCCAATCACTCGCGCCAGGTCGTGCCTCTCAGTAGCCCACTGACGACAGACCTCTAAGGTGTGCTGGGCCGTGTCGTCTGAATTGCCACGTTCGTGGCAACCCGGGTTCGGCTCTCTCCCTATCTTGTGCAGGTAATAACCGAAGCAGCCATGTCCGGTCATTACCTGCGTTAACCTATAGTTGAGGACCCCATGCTTCCTCCCAAGCCATTCATCCACAGACGGTAGGAGCGCCTCTATTTTCCATGTCCAATAGGAGGACTCTTCCAAGTCCCTTTTCCAGCGCTCTTTCAGCCTGTCCGCAGCATAGCGCTGCACCCGCTCTGATTCCTCGGGATCCACCCGGTCTCCGCGCATTCTAGCCTCCGCTCGCAATTTGTATCGCTCGGCCAGCATTTCCGCATCTAATTGCCACGGTGGGGTGCGAGCAAGAACGCACGCTGCCGCATAGGGCACAGTCGAGTATGCCCTTATAATTATTTGTGCCACTATTCGCTGGGGACGCCGGAGTAAGGACGGCTTCCCTTGTGAGAGCCGGTCAGCCCAGATTGGCGCCCCATAGGTACATTGCCATGCTTCATAGCACTCCCGCGTAGAGGCGTCGGCAAGGAACGTTTGGCCCACCAAGATTCGGTAGTAGTCGGCCTAGTGCAGATGCGAACCTAACCTGGTTAGGTTAGGTTAGGTTTAACCTAATGTACGAATAGCAGGATATTCAGTACTTATTAATGAGTCAACATTAAAATGCGCGCGCCCATCTTGTTATTTCTGAGGCATACGTTTGGCTCATTATTCATGATTTATACGAAACCAGTTTGAATAACAAAATAAAGTAGATTTTCCGTGTTGGTCAAAAGCAACTTAAAAGTATTAAAATTACCGATAAGATACGACATGACATGAGTGACATGACATGACACTTGACACGTACTTTTTAAAAGATTCGTATGTTTATTTTCAACAATTTCGAAAAACCTGATGCCAGGGAGTTTGCAAACAACTTTGTGACGGCAATTATCTTATTGAAACTATTATTTTTCTTATAAACTTATGGTTTTCGCGTTTTCAGTTATTTTTAACAAAATGGTTCATAGCATGGTTGTCCCGCATGATACAGCACGACAGATTGACGCTAGGCAACTACTAACCACTTCGTGTGTTTAGTAGTGGCAGACGGTAGCTTGAGCGCGGTGGCGACGGACACGTCCTCCTCGACCGTGCGGTTACCGTGCAGCTGGTTGTCTTGCATAATGTTAGATGTAGCACGACATGTTTCGAAGCTCGGTAGGTTGAACGTTTACTAACTACTAACCACTTCATGTTTGTCAGCCTTGGACGTGGCCGAGGGCAGCTTTAGCGCGGTGGCAACCGACATGGCCTCCTCGACCGTGAGGTTGCCGTGCAGCTGGTTGTCCTGCATGATGTAGCACGACAGCTTGCGGAAGCTAGACAGGTTGCGCTCCATGCCGTTCACCGTGATGCTGCCTTCCATTCCTGACGTCCTGGTACCAACAAACAATACTTTAACATGCAATGCTTTAATTTATATCATAATAGACTAGTATTCGATTGTTTTGTAACAAATGTCCGTGTAGGGCCAGCTACAATCAGAGCACAGTGTGTGTCAAAGTCAGGCAGTGCTATCGAGCGCTATAATTCTCCATAAACAAGTACTGACAGATAAATGTGTCGTCACAATGTTGGAGCTCGACCGTATACGGAAAAACAAGTAACTAAATTGCTGTTTTGACAGAATTGTCTATCTTTGACTCTCATTAGCTCTTCTTGTCTCTCATTAGCTTGTCGTTGGGTGCGCTCTAATTGTAGTTATATTTAGTCCCACATAGACCTGTGATGCCCTCTAAAGAACTGGTTCGAATAACTTTGTGAAAAAAGGGAGACTGGAAGACAGTTGTCATCATCATCATCATCATATCAGCCGAACATAGGCCTCCACTGCTGGACATAGGCCTCCCCCAAAGAGTGCCAAAGCGACCGATCCCGCGCCACCCGCATCCAACGGACTCCCGCAACCTTTACCAGGTCATCAGTCCACCTTGTCGGGAGCCTACCCACGCTGCGCCTTCCGGTACGAAGACAGTTGTACTTGGAGGAAAATGAAGACAATTAACTATACATAGAAAAGATCTAAGTACATTTCCTATAATTGCAATCGATTGGCGTTGATTGATCCCTTTGTGATTCCAAGGCAAGGGCGTAGATTAACTATCTACTGTCTTTGCACAAGATTAAAACGGATCAAATCACATCGTAAATGTTGTTTCAGACCATTAAAAAAAACTGTACCCAATTAGCGTGAGTTGTTAAACCAAAATTAACTCAGTATTGTGACGAAAATTAAGCATACAAATTATTGAAATTGAACTTGTTTTACATTTAAAGAACGTGTTTATATGCATAGGATTTATAAATTGAAAAGAACAAGTTAAATTTTATACAAACTGACTGAGTATACATTATACAAGCTATCGTCATTGGTAGCTCTCAGCAGCTTGCGAAACTTAATTTTAATTCTGTTGCTGCAGTTGAGTTTAATGGTACTCCTATCCCGTATAGCAAAAGTGTCAAAGACCTAGGTGTTTATCTCGACAACACTTTGAGTTGGAGGCCACAGATCTCTGAGGTTAGTCGGAAAGTTGTAGGTTCACTTCATGCACTTAATAGGCTAAAGCATTTTTTGCCCGTCAAAACCAAGATTTTATTAGTGCAGACATTGATATTGCCCATAATCGACTATGGTGATGTGTGTTATCCTGACTTGAATGGAGAGCTTCTTGACAAGTTAGATCGTCTTCTAAATAATTGTATTCGGTTCATTTTCTGTCTTCGAAAATACGATCATGTCTCTTCCTTCCGCTCCCAATTGGGCTGGCTGCCCATCCGCCTACGTCGCAAAATACGTTTGCTCTGCACCCTCTTCTCTATTCTAAACGATCCTAAATCTCCCGAATACCTCAAAACTCTCTTTCAGTATTACTGTGTCTCTCGAGTCCGTCAACTTCGCTCCTCTGGCAACCTTTCCTTATCTATTCCGCCTCATCGTACTGGTTTTATGACCAATTCCTTCTCCGTCCAAGTAGCTCGCCTATGGAACAGTCTCCCTGTCAAAATTCGGCAATCTCCAAACAGGCTTGTCTTCAAAAAGTCCTTACAAAATTTATTTGCTGGCAGAACTAAAAATAATCTATCTGATTTGTAAGTTTCATCTATATGTATGTGTATGTATGTATTAATAGGTATATATTGTTTTATCATATCATATTGTTATATTATATTGTATCGTATTCTACTATATTATTTATCACATCTTTAAACATGTTAAAGAGTTTTTGTTTTAAATTAAGTTGCACTGCCCACATTTTATCTGCTTTGCCTTAAGGTTGGCTGGTAGAGAATGCTTTATAGCATTAAGTCCGCCTTTTGTACCATAAGATATTCTTTTGTGCAATAAAGATTAAATAAATAAATAAATACAAACTGAATTCCTACTAAATTGTAAAATTGTCTTCACAAAACTGACACTAGAATTAGTTTTTGTTTGTCTCACTCTAATTGGGTCCACGAATGTTTCGCACTTCATTCATCGTGATGCTGTTGGCCAAGGTAATGCACAATTCTATAAATATCTTTCAAACTCGATAATAATAACATATTGATTAAACTTAAAAACTATAAATATAGTTACCTGTGTTGATTTCCTAGCATCCATATTGTGAGAATTAAATGTAAATAAATCTATTGAAAGGTTTTTATATCCGATGTGGAGTGGTTTTGAATACATATAAAGCAAGACACAAAATTTGTAGGAATAGTCATCGTAATTAATGAAATAAAGCCAATGCGTTACCCTTTACTCAAGATGAGATAAGAAGAAAAAGCACGAGGATGTTAGGGATGTTAGTAAATACCTAAGTACTTAAGGGGATGCCTTGAATTGAGTCGTAGACGCCCCCTAGACAGAGACACGCTGATGCCTTCCGCCCACGAGATATATTTTTTTATTTTATTTAAATTACATAAAGTGAGATTTTAGATAAGATAAAATACTATAGTAGTAACTTGATTGTGTCGTAAAATAATATATCGTTTGAGTAGGCTGAGTAAAAAAAGGAAAATACAGACCCAACTCTGGTTTTTTTTTTCTATAGAGGAAATTTTAAGCAATCGTGTATCGATAAAATAAGATAAACAATCATATAGTCAATAATCATATATCTGAAAATCAGACCTTATTGTTTCTTAATCTAGTCGGAACGGCGTTTCAAAGCACGCGATAATTTCCAATGCACCGCCTTAATATAAGAAAGTCCGTGCACATTCATGCATTCCATTAAGTCGACCACGTTTCCATAATATTTGGATCATCTGCGGTGCGAACAATTTCCTGTCATTATACTCATTATGTATTGGCACTAACTGATTGTACATGAATTATTCCTGAACTATTTTATGATATGAGTATCTTAGTATTTTACTCAACGGGAGCAGTGCAGTTTTTACGAAATATCAAACAAATACTGCATGTTACAAGCGTTTGCATATTTTGTATTCATATTCGTAGCCATCTATCTCATCATAAAAAACGAAAACCCCTGATAAGAATCTGGAAATACACAATAATACTTACGAGTAGGTATACGGGGTTGTTGTTAATTTATCGTTTTCCTGTTAAAGGGTCGTAGGAAAGGTTAAGTGTAAGTTGTTGACCACATAATGCATTAGGTACGTATGTAATTACTGCCAGCATTATCGTCATATCCACGCTGAATAACAAATTGTTTTTACAAACCTTTTTTAGAGACACAAAAAAAGAAAAAAAATAGCTAAACGAGAAGGGACAATTATTGTAGCTAATAATACAAAACCTGCTTGATCGGTTGCAATGTACATATTATATAGTCCGCATTTAGGGTTCCGAAGTCAACAAGGAACCCTTATAGTATCGCCATGTCCGTCCGTCTGTCTGTCCATCTTCGGCTTAGCTCAGTAAGCAGTAACCCTTACAACTAGAAAACTGCAATTCGGGGTGGGTATATAAACCAATCACACCGACAAAACAGTAGAATAAAATCCTCAAAAATAAAATTTTTTTAGGGTACCTCTTCTACATGTAAATTAATAATGTATTTTTTTTCTCGTTAAACCTATAGTGTGGGGTATCGTTGGATAGCTTGTTCAACTTAGTTATGCGTTTGTGAGATAATGGGATTTAAAGCCCTAATTTTTGTTCGAGTTCCGGAGTGAATTTTAGTAGTGCACAAGTGTTTTTGATGAGTTTCAAGGGAAAAACAAATAATATGATATGACCAGTGATCGGATTTTACGGTGCAACACGGCGGGACATCTTTTAAAAATATATTAATATGGAGGTGTCCAAAATCCCGGCATCAAAAAAATGCCGCTTAGCGGGCCCCTTAGCAAAAAGCCCCATAGCATTTAAAAATATAGTATTTTCGCATATTCTTGCCTACCTAATAAAGTCCTCACCAATATGTAATATAATCAAAATCATTGACCTTCGAAAACAAATTGAATCCTGGAGCATATCCATATTAACATAACGTTTGGGGTCATTCACTCGGTGTTGCACCGGGAAATCCGATCATTGAATATGATAGATATTCATTTCCTTGATTCCTAGTACGGCCAAATATAAACCGACCTGACTTGGAGACGAAATGCGTATATGTATGAAATCGACTAAGAAAAATAAGAAGTGGGGAAAAATGCGACTGGAAACGGTGGTACGCGGAACTAATGCGTTTGGGGAACTATGCCAATGGTGACATACATGAACGAAAAGAAACTCGAGTGGGGATAAACGCGAATGGAAACTCTGCTACGTGGTACTAACGCGTTTGGGGAAATGGTCTAGCTACTCAGCTAGACAGTTGAAATTTTCACAGATGATGTATTTCTGTTGCCGCTATAACAACAAATACTAAAAACAAAATAAAATTAATATTTAAGGGGGGGGCACCCCCCCCCCCCCATACAACAAACGTGGTTTTTTGCCGTTTATGTAGATAATGGTACGGAACCCTCCGTGCGCGAGTCCGACTCGCACTTGGCCGGTTTTTTTTATATCGGTTGAGCACTCAACCTATTTAAAGAAAACTATAAAATAGGCACTGCAGTGCACCGTGGCATCGCGACAGTCGCGGGCGCAGCGGCGCCAGTTTTTGCGAAGACTTGCAACTGACCGCGTGACCTGGATCGCGAGTCACTTTGATAACGATAGATCCGGTTTACGGAGCCACCGACGCCAGTCCCTTCGCATTACACATCAAAACAATATGTAATCATCCTTCACTAAACTGGTGGTATGTTCGAGGCGACTCATGCTACCCCATTGACGTGTCAAGAAATTCCTTCTCTCGTAACGTAACGTAGGCACTTCAAAAAGTAGCATTTTGCATCTACTCACCTTTATCCATGAGCCTAAACTAGAATTAGTCTTTAAACCCTGAACTACAGGTTATTCGAAGTTAGTATTCATATCACGGTGACGTAAGTACAACACGTCGTAGTCCATGCTTGTAATTACGTATCAGTTGCATAAAGGAAAACAGAAGACGGAAACTAAACATTAGTTTTAAAGTCGATCCAAACGTGTTCCAAACGATTTCCTCGCGGTTTTACAAAAATAGATGCGTGAAGACAAACATACCGACCCTAAACGTCAAATACCTAATATTTTAACAACACTATCAACATGTAAATGAAATGATGTATAATGTGAAACGTTTTAAGAGTTTCTTGGTCGTACCTATATCAATCTTGTATTTCTCGCGAATATTGAACCATTAATTTAGCCTAAACATCCATCTAACAGTGTTACGTAAATGTTTGCAGTGATAAACGCTATTATGATAATTCTCATGCAAGGCTATGTTGTAGAAACTCGGCAACTTACGAGGAAACCATTGAGGCGTGCAATATGGATAGCGACCTACTGTCTATGGTATATGCTATGGGATGGAGCGGACAAACAGGTTTCATAGAAGGTTTTAGTGTGTGACTTATATTTTAGCCATGCAAATTTGGTACTATTTTGAAGCTTAAGTCTATCACACCTTGGCAACACAGCCAGCATCCCCGGAAAATTTAGGGTCTGCCGAGCACGAGCAATTTTGTTTATAACATGCTTTGGTTAGTTCTTAGAATAAAACTTGTTTAGACACAAAGTTTAAATATAAACAAATAATTATATTTTTATACAAATAAGTAGGCAACTAATTGTGTCACGTGATGCAATTAATTTCCATTTTCATTGTATTCAAATTTGGTATGAATACGCCAGTCGCGAATGACACGAATATGGAAAGTAGAGTTTCCATGTAATGTAGTACTCGTATCATTTCAATCATTTGTTAATCATAGTTCATGGTCTTAGATCAAATTAGTAAAAGCAAAAGTAGGTTCAACACCGCTCTAGCCTTAAACCACAAACTCACGGTTGACGCAAGTTGGTAAACTAGTATAACGACAGCACCGCCCATTAACTCTCCTACCTACCGTCAAGTCTGCGAGTGTGCGGCGCGGCGGTTTCTTCATTTACACGAGAATCGTATTATTCTAACATTCATTTACTTATATCTTGAAGCGTCCATGGTCTAGCGGCGCTTGTGGACTGATGGCGACAAGCGGTTTAAGCGACGAAGCCCGCGGTTAGTTCGTGAATCTAATTTCCCCACTGAGTGGAAAGGTGAGGGGACAGCCGACTCCGGAAATTCCAGTGTCTGCATACCTATTCCTGGAACTAGGTTGATGTTGATGTTGTGAAGGGACGCCTGGCCGGAAACAGGCGGGCTGTCGATCGGTCTTTGCGTTCATTCAGCCCCATTCCCTTGGTTTGGAGCCTCAAGTTACTGTCCCCCGTCCCTGGAACTAGGTAGTAAGCAGGCCTCCTCCTTAATTTGGGATTAGGACTTACTTATATCCTGTGAGTATGTTGAGAAGCGTAGACTTGCCGGCACCCGAGGGACCCATGATAGCCGTCAGCTCGCCCGACCGCAGCCGCCCCGACACCGATTTGAGAATCGTCTTGACATCTGTCAAACAGAAATATCATTCAATACGGATATGGTTACATGTGTGTAACATAATTATATGTTATACGGTGTCACAAAAGATCAGTAGCTTTACATGTTTTGTAAGATAATCGTATCCTATCTGTGTACAAAATGTGCGTAGTATAGGTATATATAATTGACGTCTAAAGGACAACGCACACTGAATGGAAAAGCTAGATGAATTTTCTAGGAAAACATAAATATATTGAGAGTTGAAGTGAATATTTCAAAATTGTGAAGTAGCAAAATAGTTCTATGTATTTTTCTCGCAAAAAATATCCAGAATTGAACTGAATAGTAAAATGTATGGCGCAAAAAACAGTAGACCACCTCGAGAGAAAAAAAATATTTGAACCAGAACCACTTTTTCAAAGAAACTTATCAAAAAATGTTTTTGGTTTCCAAGTTATCTACCATTAAAAAAAAACCTTCATGGAAATTTGGTTTACGGCTCTCCTGCAGTTCTTTCCAATTGTTTAAGTCTTTCACGACATGCAAAACACTGCCACATATCAAAGCATGTTGAAGAACCATTCGATTAAGTAGCTGTAAATTTCTTATCACAAAACATTAAAACACTACTCAATTAATAATAAAATCATTAAGATCAAAACGATCAATATTGCCGGCGTCATCGGTACAGTACGGTTACTCCTCTATGCAAGTTTCTACAAAACTGGTTTAACTAGGTAGGAAAAGCAGTGTGTAACTACGAGTATTATCTAATCATGACCTGTTCGTTATTTTAAGTTATATGTTATGTAAATATTATTTATGTAAATATTTATTCAACTGTGTAGTTGTGATATATCTCGAAAAAATCTACTAGGCACTTCAAGAATAGCCCGAACGTCGACAACGCCTAGAAAACATTTAGGAAGTAAGGAATATAATTTACTTTAAAAACAAAGTTTTAACAACAACAAGCCACGAGAAGATGTCCACATTTCTTTTCCAATTTACCACATGCACTAATTTCAGAGCAAATGCGTTGGTTATTAGAGAGAAAAACCCAATCGCTGTATGTGGCTCGATAATATTAGGACTTCCGTCGATTCCACAACATTTCAGCGGAATCTTATCAGAATCTATTTATTTGGTTCCAAAGTGCTGTGTAGTGAGTGCCATCGCGGCTGTGTGTTATTTATTACTCACTGTACAAACACCATTAAGATTTTATCTTTAATAACATTGCGATATGATACAAGTTCATTATAAGATGACTATACTTAGTTTGGAGACCTACAATAAAACCCAAATCTTATACGATACGCATATCTACCACTACGCATAATAAAAGCATGATGGTAAATGATTAGCGATTTAGGCCCGGTTTTATAAAGATGCGTAAGACCAAATATGAGATGAAATGTTAGCAGGTAACTTAATCCATTTTTTGACATTAGTTACCGACATAAAGTGTTGCGGATCATTATTAATATAAGCTAAGATTATTAAGAGCCTGTGGTGTCCCACGATGGGCAGACTCCCTGTTTTCCAACCCTCTCGATTTCGAGCAGTCTCTGGCCATCGTTTTAAAAAAGAGTTTAGCTCGTCACGCCATCGTGCATCGCCGACGTGGTCTGCCGCCTCTCCGTTTGTAGTGCTGTCATTCGCTATGCGCTAATACGGCTCACTCCGCGGCCCGCCGGTCACCCGTCAGAAAACTAGACCTCTTCCTACGCTTAGTTACTACGCATCGCGGTGTCTAGATATATTTGTGGGTGAACGTTAAGGTGAGATTAAAATTTCGTACGTGAATCGTATAAAACGGGGGGTTAATAAGTTCTATTAGTACTCACGACCTTAGGTCTTTTGTTTCAAAGTTCCTTTGTCAGTGTCATCCCGACTGTGACTGTGACTCACGGTACAAACTCCATGCTGGGTAACACACATATTCAGTTGAAAGATAAAATTGTGCGTAATGTGTTTATTTAACAAATTTCCAAACATAACAAGATTGTTAACTCGTCGAACGCGTGTGCACGTGGATCCAATTAAATTTGTAAGTATCTACTTATTTAAAATTTCGTTTACCTATTCTCAGAACTATGTTTTAATATGCTGTCGTAGAGGTAAATAGACAAAAAAAAACATGTCATAGTCTTCATGACCTTGCCATAACATTGAAATTCATCTAACCAGGAAAAGGCTTTTTCACTTACATGTACCTATAGTGAAAATGCCCTTAGGTACATCCAATATTTGACAGCTGTCATCCAAGTACAATTTATGTCATCCATGGACCTATGATACTCAGGACAGGCCTTACGTGATGCCACAACGAGGGACGAAAGAGCTCCTATGCAGCTAAATTTAGAACTGGTCTTTAAATGGCTGAACACTTGCCATAAAAAACCTACTCAATTTGGACGAGTAATGTTTTATGTGGCATAACTTCATACTAAATCAGTTGTGGCAAATAAAAAAAGGGGAACTATGAAAAGGACAAAGAATGATATTTCCCTTTCACACTTATTGAGATTTGTATGCTACCAGCTCGCCCGCACGTGCTATTATTATTACCATAGCTTGTCCTGAGTATCATAGGTCCATGATGTCATCATATCTCATCATAGTCATCATTGACGTTTATTGTACCGGGACTCAACTTCTAACGCTACCCAATTTTGCACATTTCATTGATTTGTCCATAGGTAACTACTGCGAAGCAGCTTTCTCGAGAAAATATGTATTTAGTCATACAATTTCTCCTAGGGATTGATGTCAGCGTAAGTGTCTGGTAAAACTCTACTTTTAAGTAGCATTGAGAAGAAGAAGAAGTGTTTCCCGCATTTTTGTAGTTATCTACAATTTGTTACGCAATTATTTTTACCTAAAATAATCATAGTTGATGAATGGCACTGCCCCACTATTCGTATCGGCAACCGCGACAACCTTGTGCTAGAAATGGTATGTTTCGAAGGTAATTATGACATGCCTTACAGCGTCCAATTGTATACCTATACCAACTTGGGATTATTCGAGTTGACCTAATTGCATCAAAGTAGTCCATTCAAAAAGTAATTCTATATCAAAGGCAGAAGATTCAAATTGCATTGGCAGTTTTATAAAATGTCGGCTACTTTAAATAAACTCAAGCATATACAGAAACACAGGTAACGCTGCTGATGGTCATCATCATCATTATATTTAAGATTCAAAATCTTGTCGGTGGAGCAATTTCCATTCCTCTCTGTTCTCAGCTATTGTTTTGACCTCTTGATACGACGCGCCGTTTACTTTTTCTTTTATTTGGTCCATAAAAGATCTTCTTGGTCTCCCTCTCTTCCTCTTTCCCTCTATCTTCCCTTCTACTATGGTTTTCATAAAAAGTACTTATATACTACACAGTAATTACTTTATACATAAACTTTCATCAAACCTATTTAAGTCCTAATGATCCTGGTCGAATTTGATTTTGAAAGAGACTAGAATAATTTGAGATATTAGTTTGTGACGTCACACTTTGGGAAAACCATTTTTCTCAAATTATTCTAGTTTAATACAAGTTTATTCAAGGAAAGGGGGAATATCGCGCAAATGGAATGCCAATGTATGAAAGTTAATTACATAAGTTATATTAAAATCACGCCGTTCGAACCACCTTAAGTTCCATTAATAAGTGGGGTTGAGAATTACAACAAAATGCCATACTACCTCCAAGGGTAAAAGACTGACGGCCGTATACATAAACGTCTTACAAGCCTGTTTCAACTAAAATGGCGTTAAAATTCGTTTCTCCTTATCTGTCACTTTGACATTTGTGTTCGTAAGAAAGGGACAAAGCACATCTTATTTAGCAGAGGCATTTTAAGTTTTTTGGATGACGGGGTAAAAGGTAACATTTTTTAATTTAGTTTAATACGCCATTTATACAACAGTGAAATTTTCTTTAGTATAATAACCATACAGCGCCTCACATCCCAACTTTCACCACGGTCGTCACAACAATGACAAAGCGAAAGAGAAAGGCAAATTCAAATATCAACATATACGTACCTTATTTCGGGAAAAGCGCATTTCTGTGTTCTTTCTTGCCTGAATCACAGGGTATCCTAGCTCAGGCACGTGCTACTCGCCTCTAATTGTAAGCTTTTAGTCTATAGTAAAACTGATCTACTTATGTTTTATCAATAAATTATGTTTTTTTTTTTTTTATTTATTTATAAATGTCTAAAGAATATGCTAAATTAGTTGCACTATTTTCATAAGTATGCTGGCGACTGCGAACTGAGGGCAAATAAATGAGAATAGCCCACTTCACGATATCCACGTTAATCACCTGACCCCGATCACCCAGGGAAACCTAGCGGCAATTATTTTACATTCAACTAGAAAAAAAAAAGATAATGTTCGGTTATGACGCTTCGCCGGACGCTACAGCATCACGCTCGCTTCGCTCTCTCGGCTCGCGCGCTGTAGTTTTTTTTCCCCGGGGATCGGGCTAGGGGGTTCTAGTGGACAGCAAATATGTAGAGTACGTCACTTTATCCTCCTGAGATCCTGTGTACTACATAAAACACAATTGATTTTTAAGTATATTTACATTTGTTACAGTTCATTTTGCCAAATGAAGGTCAAGCTCCATGAGGTTAAGGATAGGTACATGCTACATGAAATTGGAATTGCATATTTAAGCTCCATCGACTACAGCGACCACCACCACGAAAATATAATATAGAAGTTCGAATATCTCCATCTCTGTCGCTCGTGTAATCCAATACTATAAAACTTGCAATATTTGAATATAAAAATTATATGAAATCACGTTCTCGAAAACGGCATTGACGGTTTCGATGAGATTTGCAGTAGATATAGGAGTTTATGGGGGCGAAAAATCGATCTAGCTAGGTCACATATTTATAGGTGAAATAATCTTCTCCATATTTATGAATGTTTTTTTATTGTTCAATAGTAAATTTAAATCTACCAATAGAATCCGCAACTTTTATAGAAACAAAATTGTTCCTCTCCAAAATATGGTTCAAATGGCATCTTAATAAAAACCTTATGTCACACTCCATTTCCGGATCTTTGGGTATAGTAATTTTACTAATTACTACCCAAAGATACCTACTATAACTATTAGGTAGTTACCGTAAGTAGGTACTTACGGTCCTAATTTTAATATTTTTTTGTAAGATAATTGTTTGTTCAAGATATTTTTGACAGCGATAAGAATACTCATTAATCTCATTATATTTCAAAAAATGCCGTTTTCAAATGCGATTCATGCTTTAATTTGTTATGATCTCCAGGTGACTACTTAAACTAATTACGAATTCATAAAGAATTGCTATAAAAAAGTCCACGTTTCTCATAAAACTAACAATACGAGTACGTAAAAGCAAATCAAGGTTGCATTTATACGTAGGCAAGTTAGGTAGGTATATGACATTAAAATTTCAACAGAGCCTAGTATATTGCAATGGTAATCAATAGATATGAACAGGCAACGCTTATCACTATGACAATCCACGATCGTCGTTGGATATCCTATTCCAATATATTCTTTATTAGACAGGCAATTTGTATTCACATTGGCTAATTAATAAACACTGGCATAACGCCAGAACTTTCCCTACTTTGCATCCTCTGTGACACAAAGTCGTTAAAATTGTATTGGATGCGTTGCATCTCGTTCTTTTGCACATTACGTTTACTATTTTCACGCTTCATGGAATTACGAGTATAGATACGAGTATGTTCATCATGACCTCCAATGGCTCCAATCTAATATGCTGACTAAATAAATTGCAACGTCAGAGGCGTGATGCGCCTATCCCTTCCAACTTGTTGGAAGTTGAATCGACACGCTAACCTACAGACTTTACAATTTGTCGGCTCACAATAAGTTGATGGTAAAATCTTCACGACTTCGTCCGTAAACATAAATCAATTGTTTTTTATTCCAAAAATTGTCGGTACGTTTAACTGGAGTTGAGGTTATTTGACTTTGATATATATATCGGAATAACGCTAGTGACGTATTGGCTTGTTAATACCTACTGACGTGGCATGACCCAGATTCGTTAAAACGCCCCAAATAAAGAACTATTACTAATACCCAAATTATGCATACCTTTATGTACGCTGTTATCTCTGCCACTGATCATTAAGTATTACTTTTTTTCGCTTGTTGCTATTCTATGTATTTATGAGTATTGCCCGCCTTGTCTCACTACCGTGGTTTATTCCATGTCTAGTTGCATTAATGCAATTGAATTTAAGCCGTTTGTTTTTCTGTTCCTGTTGCTAAGTGCTTGTATAAAAACGAAGTTAATATAAGGAATGCTAATGGGACGAAGACGGCTAGTGGGGGGTATTTTAAATTATGTTATTGCTATTATTTTGCGTTATTGTTTAGTGATGGCTAGTAATTTTAATGGAACACTTTCTCTATACTACCAAAATGTTAGGGGACTTCGATCCAAAACAATTGATTTTTATCGTAATATTCTATTAACCTCCTACGATATCATATTACTAACTGAGACGTGGCTTGTGGATGGTATCGCAGATTCTGAGCTTTTTGATAGTCGTTATGTTGTTTGGCGGCGGGATCGCGACTTAATGCTGACTGGTCAGAGTCGGGGAGGTGGTGTCGTTATAGCTACCCGGAAGGAGTTGGCTGTAGTTCCTCAAACTGCCTATCAATCCTCAGCGGAGGACTTGTGGCTCACTTTAACAATAAACAATACGGTAAAATTACATTTATGTGTTGTATACTTATGTAGACAGGGGCAGGGGTACTCATTTTCCGACCAACTTTGCAACTTTTTGGATAGATTGGGGGAATTGACAAATATAAATCCTGATGATAAATACCTTATCATCGGCGATTTTAATTTAAGTAATATTGTGTGGACGCTCAATAATCAACATTACCTACCTACTTATTATGCACCTACAGATGAGTGTAACCTGGTCGATGAACTAAATTCCCTTGATTTGTGTCAATACAACGGCGTGATAAATAAGTTTGGTAAAATACTGGATCTAGTACTCTGTAATGACGTAGTAACTGTATGTAATTGTCAAACCCCTCTTGTACCCATAGACCCATATCATGAGGCTTTAAATATATCAGTTTCATTTGCTTTTCGAACTTTTCTTAAACCGGCACCATTTACGAAATATTTTTACAATAAAGCGAACTATGATTTAATTAACTTAGATATTTTAGACATAAACTGGGAAACAGAATTCTCAAACCGTACATTAGAACAATGTGTAGATTTCTTTTACTTGAAGTTTCGATATTTAAGAGATAAATATGTCCCGCATAAGCTTATTACTGTTAGCAATTACCGAGTCTGGTACTCTAACTCGCTTAAGAAAGCCCTTAAA
The DNA here is from genome assembly GCA_945867215.1 of Epinotia demarniana. Classification (NCBI taxonomy): domain Eukaryota; kingdom Metazoa; phylum Arthropoda; class Insecta; order Lepidoptera; family Tortricidae; genus Epinotia; species Epinotia demarniana. Next base: position 13,157,797 of record OX244260.1, on the reverse strand, counting down.
GAAAAACATAAATATCATCGCAAATTCAAACTATATGGTAATAGGTGTGATTTGATCGCGTTTGAGTATCAGAGGGAGAGAGTTAAGCGCATGGAAAAGCGATGCTTTTTTAATTATACAGAGAAAGTTGAGAACAACATTGGTAAGGACCCCAAGCAATTCTGGTCTTTTGTTCAATCTCGTTTTAACTCTTTAGGAATACCGAGCTGTATGCGTTACGATGGTGTCACTATAAACTCGGGAATTGACATTTGTAATGCGTTTTCCGATTATTTTAAAACTAGTTTTCTAGCGCAAGCCGCTCCTTCTACCTCTCGAGCATCGGGGAGTTACTTCAACCTTGATGACTGTACCGATTCTATTAGTCACCTTCACAATGTTTCGGTCGATCCTGCTATAATTACTAAATTACTACTTAATCTAGATCCTAGTAAGTCTGCAGGTCCGGACCAGGTGCCAGCTATTTATCTAATTAAATGTGCTAAAGCCTTTACTAAACCTATATTATTATTATTTCGTAGATCTTTTGTAGAATGTTCTGTCCCGTTGGTTTGGAAATCGGCTTTCATTACTCCAGTTATAAAGAAAGGCCCTAAAACGGATGTAACAAATTATAGGCCGATTTCCAAATTGTGTATCTTGGCTAAGGTTTTGGAAAAAATGGTCCATTTGCAGGTTTCGTCAGTATTAAAAAATACTATAGATAGCACTCAACATGGTTTTGTTCAAAGGAGGTCTACAGTGTCTAATCTTGCTTTACTGAACGATTTTGTATCTGAGACAATGGATTCTGGCCACCAGGTGGATGTAGTCTACACAGACTATAGTAAGGCTTTTGATAGGATTGACCATGATGTCTTAATACATAAACTTTATTCAATGGGTATTAGAGGGGATCTCCTGAGGTGGTTTATGTCTTACATAGAAAATCGCTGCCAGTCGGTAGTGATCAAAAACTACATGTCAAGCTGTGTATCTGTACCAAGTGGCGTTCCACAGGGATCTTTGTTGGGACCACTCCTTTTTAACGTCTTTGTGAATGATATAGGTACCTGTTTTCAGTTTTCTAAGTTACTCAGTTTTGCTGACGATATGAAGATTTTTGCCAAGATTGCTTCACCTGAAGATTCTACTGCGCTGCAATCTGATCTAAGCCGTCTGGATAGATATTGTGTTAAGAATAAATTGGATTTAAATCCCTCAAAATGTTTTACTGTAACTTTTTCTCGTAAATTAAATAAAATACCTACTTCTTATTCATTGAAAGGTAAAGGTATTCAGCAACTAACTAGCATAAGAGACCTAGGGGTTTTTCATGACTCGAAGCTTATTTTTAATGATCACGTTGATAATATTATAAGTAAAGCTTCTAAGACTCTTGGATTTATAATGCGTAGCTCGGTTTGTTTTACATTATATAGACGCTGAAAATCTTGTATTGTGCTTATGTGAGAAGCAAGTTGGAATACGCATCTCAGATTTGGAATCCCCAATATAAAATTTACATTGACAGAATTGAGCGACTACAATCCAAATTCATGAAATTTCTTTGCTATAAAATGCATACACATTATAGCTCATCTAATTATTTAACCCTTTGTAAAAAGCATCACTTGATACCCCTTGCTAAGCGTCGTGAAATTGCTGATATATTATATTTGTTAAATATAATAAGAAGCAATGTTGACTGTCCTAATTTACTTGCTAAGATTTCTTTTAATATATGGGAGCATAAGAAGTTTCCGCCGTTTTCGTCCTATTAGCATATTCCATGTTTCCACCAAATATAGAATGAATAGTTTCTTGTGCAGAGCAGGCAGGAGTTTAAACAAAGTTGTAGATCAATTAGATATAGACATATTCTGTGATAGCATACAGGCAATACAATCTAAACTGATTAGTTTCTTCATGTGTGATACTCAGGTGTAGGCTCGGGTTATTAGAGTTTATAGTAGCCTAATTCATTAACTACCTTATTCTTGTATATTCCGCGTATTAGGTAGTGCGCGATTGGTTACTGTGCGTAATGTACGCTAAGTTTAAGTTTGGCTTCAGATTTCTTTGTTAGTTTATTTCTATAAGTGAAAACCTGTAATTGGCTATATGGTTTTATTATGGTATCTAGAAATAAGTTGCGCTGTTGGTTTTCCATGTATCAATAAATAAATAAATAAATAAATAAATTACGTTGTCAAAAGAAATATTTCGACCTCAACACAGAATTTTTAATCGGTTAACATTGAATGTTTTCAATTAATATTTTCATTACAAATTATACCTACCCAACTAAATCTGCGGTATAAACGACATATGAATACAGTATATCATCAATCATCATCCCCGATGTAATAATAACTTGAGTTCTTGTATATTCAATTTATGTGATAACCGATGGTTCAATCTTAAACCTATTTAATGTAAATTCTATTCAACTTAGGGCGTGTTGCACCAAGTTCCGATTACAGACCGAACAGGCAGCTGTCATTCCGTAGAAACTTGTCAAACTTTCCATACATTCAGATTTTAATGAACACCGCTTACGATTACAGAAGGTTCGGTGCAAACCACTCTTAGTACCTAAATAATTTCAGCCCGTTAATGATTGAAAAAAATAGGTAAATTACGAGTACACTCATGGTATAACATTTTTGACCTAACTGGTTTAAGATCGCTCCGCGTCCGACCTTCACGCCTACTCGACGACAAGTCCTTCTAGTAATGCAGTCGTTGATAACACGCGTCATGACCCCTCTGATTATATGTATAAGTGCAGACGCATCTCCATAATTAGACGAACAATTATATATACCGTCATCCGCGACTTCGTCCGCGCGTTTACATCCTAGCTCCATACAAACGTTCACCCCCTTAGGGGATGATTATCGGAATAAAAACTATGTCCTTCTCCCCGAGACTCAAACTATCGATGTAACAAATTTCATCTAGATCAGTTCAGCTGTTTAAGCGAGAAAAGGTAAAAGACAGACAGACAGACAGACTTTTACGCTTCCCGCCTGGCTGGAGAACCAGGGTATGACGGACTCCCGGGAACCGCCCTGACTACCGTCTAAAACCTTACGGTGTTCTACGCGCTGGCTACCCTTTGGCGGAGCCACGGGAACAATTGCGCACACTTTCGCCACTCCGCCAGTAGGTAAGTTTTAGTCCTAACGTTTTGAATAGGATTCTTAAAAAACTACTTGTTGTAGTATGAAAATAAAAATAAAATGTTAAATAATATCAATTTCAAAAGACTCATTAGTCATTACTGTAAAAAGCTATAAATCTAGCATCTTCTGACTGCCGATCGAATGTGCACCGGAAAGCCGGTTGCGTGGGCACGTGGAGCGTTTCCCCAGCTAACCATTAAAACAATTGGTACATAGACGCAGCCCGCATGACCGGTCGTTTTAGCCGGCTGGGCCGAGATTGCCAAGGCGTGAACAACCGAACGTACGTAGCAATTTTAACGGAATAAGTAAGGTACGAGTATGTGCACCGTTGTTTATTACGAATATATGTTTGATCCACTCGCAGCCGCTTTCTTAAAACCAGTGCCTATGCCAAATCATGTCATAACCATGAATAAACACTAGGATGATGATGATGATGATGATGTTTGACGCACTGCATTTTGTGAAGAAACACTTGCGAGCATTGCTGTAAGAAATCGCAGAACCCGGTTTGTAAAGGCACAAAAAACATAAATAAATTAATATCATCAATATCATCATTGACGTTTTCATACCTAGTGTTGTTTTCTAACGAGCTGCTTTGAATTAAAGTTGAAGGATAAAAACATGTGTGTTGTCATATCAGTACAAGATAAAATATAAATCTTGATTAATGCTTATTGTTCTATACTATATAGCAACAATGACTACTATATCAGGCGTTCACTCACAAATTTCACTGTTATTGTGCTATAGATATTAGTGATAACAGTCTTGAAATAGGATGTAGATATGATTGCTTAAAGCAGTCATTATGGCATTAATACCTAAAACGGAAATCAACTATGTATAGTATAGGTACCATTTTTCATTCATAGAAGAGGTATGAATAGAATAATGTCAATGGTCTACCTACTGCGAAGTATCGCAATAGTTATTTATGATACAAGTGCGGAAAATTGGTAATTCCCAACGAGTGGCGATCACCAAAAACACGACCGTCAGGGAGTGTTTTTGATCGACATGAGTTGGGAATTACCTATCCGCACGTGTATCATACAAAATTTTACAATGCATCATGCGAGGAAATTAAAAATTATACAAAAAAGGTGAAATTTGAATTGTCATGAAATCTCATTCTCGCACGCGTGTGGGAATTTTGGCCCGAAATCCATTCCCGCACGGCCGCCCCCCGGCGCGCCGCGCCGTGCCGGCATGGAGGGCTTCCCGTGTTTGTGTTGACCCATATAAAGGCTCACTTTCAGAGCAAGTGCATTGTAAAGAAAATAATCTATGTTTCAATACATAATAAATTGATAATAGATAGCAAATACACTAAGGTTCAATAAACTTATACAATTGGATGTTGTTGTGTACGTGTGTTGGGACGCATAGCAGGATGTGCAAGTCGCAAAACGTGCAGTGGAGCAGATCGCAAAATGTGCAGATCGCAAAAAGTGCAGATCGCAAAATGTGCAATTCGTAAAATGTGCAGATCGTAAAATGTGCAAATTGTAACATGTGCACGTCGCAAAATGTGCAAATCACACTATCGGCGGGCCCGATCCGCCGTCGACATGTACTGGCAATCCAATGGATTGTCTTTAAGAGCTATATCTCCTAAATCTGAGTACGACAGATTCTATGTAATCTAGGTAAATACAAAAGTCCAGGTGATTATCTAATATGAGGAAGTAAAGGTTTCGGTTGAGTTTTGTCAACTCACTGACGTGGAGTTCTGTTCCGACTGCCGTTGCGAGCGGACGCTGCTTTGGGAGCCTTCCCCGACCTCTCGTTGTGCCATAAAGAATTACAATAGTCCCACAAAACAATAGGGTTTAGCCCAGATGTGACAGCGCGGAGGCGCGCGCCCGTAGCCCGAGCCGATCACTCCGTCTCGTCCCCTTGAGTTCGCAAAGTGCCGGTTTACTCATAGTCATATTTGTTTGTTTATCGCATATCACATGGTTCTACAAGTGCCGGTTTATACAAACGAGCAGTGTGTTCACATATTGTAGGTCCTAACAGTGAGTGCAATCAGTTCCGGACAATTTGAATCCCCGCCTACCGGCTACCACAGCACCTTACGCGCGGCGGTAACCGCCTACAGGCCGCAACCGTCTTCGAGGCGAATCTGGTGAGACCGCTCCTTTTTGTTGAATGGACTTAACTTTCGATTTCCCGGGTAATTAGTATTAGGGCTACAAATACAAGACCTATTTTAATCCCATATACCCAGCCAAACAATAATTGCACCTAGCCCCACAGACTCGGGAATCCCCCAGTCCGTCTAGCCTATCCACGCTCACCTCTTTGTCTAGACTACATGACCTACGAAACATGACCAGATAGCTATGTCTGCCTAGACCAAATATTCTTAACCCGTAGGACAAGGCCCGACTTTGAAGTAACACAAGACACAACATCTCTGGACCTTCAGTATGTGACCACTGCACGCGCACGTGTCTTGTAGGTACCTAATTCCTTGCTATATAACCAACCAGCTAAATAACCACCAACGCCAGGACTAGACGCACGTGGACATTCATGTTTATTTATATGCTCCAAATTTTTACCTATACTATACGTATTATCAATCTAACCGTTTATCACCATAATTAGTGACAAGTCTCTACTTATATATACACAAAGTGAGCGAGGTTCATGCTCTGCCACGATACTGTATCCCCTTACAAACAGGCTATATTCAACAAACGTCAATGTAATATACCTACTACTATCATTGTATCAGTCTACCACCATTGTTAGCGATAAGTCCTAACACATAATCAAACTGAGCGGGGCCCATGCCCAGTCGCGATACTGTATTTCCGTACAAACGGCCGCTAAAGTATTACTATACTGCTGCCCTACTCCTAGGTAAAAATATTGACTGAATCAATGAGCAAAACCCTGTGTGAGGCTCTTAATTACTAAACCCATACCTACAACTTTCAAATCAATAGCGCATTTCCTCCCAAGCTGCGACTCGCACAAAACATAGGTTCTGTTTTTTGTCACTTTGTTTATACCAGTAAGTGATCCCCGCGAAGGACACGGGTGACTGAAACCGAAAAGATAGGTACAAATTTATAAATAAACTGGGAACCAACAGACATCAGGTACATACACCTACATAAAAAGTTTAAGTCAAAATCACATCTCGAAAAAACCAAAATGCTTGCATCATTTTAACACGTAAACTGAGTAGACCCCAGCCAAATAACCCTCAATCAGGTACAAAGTATCAAAAAACTACAACTTGGAATTTCCCTCCACGAGTCACGACACGCTAACCATCTGGTACCCAATATACAGCGCTTCATGCTTTCTCCGGAATAGACACCATAAAAATATAAATAAAGGCATTGTCTCAAAACCCAAATTGCGTCGAAACTCCCCATCATAAAATCTTGTGTTCTAAGTTCGACAAACTAACTAAAATAAAAACATCACCCATTACGTAAAAGTTCCATCGGTCCAACATCTGGCTAGCAGTTATTCGCCCTTACGCCCTTAATACAACATGGAATTTAGAAACATCGCACATTTAACATCGGCCTCTTTACAATAGGTCATTACAAAATAATAGTTCTCCGCGGTATCAATAGCATGCGTATCCTTATCTCAAACCTAGACTTATTGAGCTTAGAATTAAAATAATGCCATTCTAGCGTATCACAGCTAACGACGGCAGGACTCGTGTAGTAACCAACCATAATTCCGTTGTCCCGTATTGCTGGGGCACGATTACGGACGCACCTACATGCGACTATACTAACACAACTTGGCCTTAGGTCCAACTTATTACCAGGGTCTCGGGGGCCTGCCGCATGAATAACTCAAGGCATTACTAACTAATCACCGCTGAAGGGACACCGTCTTCTCTCCCAACAGGTGGTCTAGAACAGATGGAGCTGATGCCCTAACGACCCACACCCAATTAAAGTCTTCTTCCCTTGCACCCAGACCACCTTTACCAGGCAATAAAATATACTACTAGCGCATCGCCTTATAAGACTGCATCGGCCCCCAGCAACAACTATAATAGTTAGGCGAGGCTTCCAACGGCAGAGCGTTGCCACGCTCTGTTACCTACACTTAATTAGAGCAACGTTAGGCTCTAGGTAGTAAGATACCAAGGCCAACTGCAGGCCGACCTAGTGTAGCCCATACAAAAATAGATTATAAGCCCTTTCCACAGCTCACCACCAATACTAAACAAAGGTCTAGAAACATGAATAGCGAGAACCCTATCGTCGAAATCGAGATGGAAACTGTCTATACCACGCGATAGCGTATCAAGTTAACGATTTATATGACCTTACGTTTGTGACCATCACGCAGTCCGTCGGGACCTTGCCCGTTACGTCGATGAAAACCAAAACGACAATAATATGCACCTGGCTATTAAAAGTAACCCTGACGTGATGGCTCAAGACAGTGAAATCCAAAAATACATACATTCACAATACCGGCAGATTACTACAGCATTATTGTAGAAATATTCCAAAGAGACCCTAAACAGCATGTTTACCCACAAGGTACCGAGCGACGCGGTGGGCTATATAGGCCTTAATTTCAGCGGTAACCACTACAGTTGTTTCGAAAACTACCTGGGAGCACTCACGTCAAAAGCCACGCAAGAAGATACCACCTTGAGTGCAGGCAGCCTAGAAGAGATACGAGACCATACAGGATATAGACTAACCATGCCAAGGCCACATCTCACTGCACAAAACCCCATCAATAATAATAATATTAATATCGCCACATGGAATATAAGAGGCGCCGCCACACAGGGGAAAAAACTATTTTGATTCATACCTAGAATCGAAATTAATACAGATTGCATTCTTACAAGAAACTCACTTAAAAACAGGGACGTACCAGTCAAAACACTACACGTGGAATCTTAGTGGAAATAATAGCAGCCGAGGCCTCGCCATCCTTATAAGAAAAATCAGCGGCCTCACGCTAAACTGGACAAAGGCAAACACGAATGATATGGCAGCCTCAATCAAAATGGGCGTCAAAATTGACTTATTCATAATTCACTGCGTCAGCAGCGACAAGCGACGTAACGCGCCTGCTCCAACTATTAAAAGAAAAGCAAAAGAAGTCCACCGCAATAATCTTAGGGGATTTCAACACGCACATTGGTTACAAAGAATCGGGCAAGCGCCAACAGAAAAACCAAATAGGCAAGAACCGTTTCCACCCAAAAACCAACCACAACGGAGAAATCTTATTGGATCTGATTTCAAGGGAAAATTTCCGATTAGAAACGTCGCATGGTCGAAGAAGTTGCAAAGCCACCTGGAGAGCTGGCAACAAAACCTCCCAGATTGACCATTTCATGATACAGACCAATGGCAAACCACTATTGAAATACATCGAAGGCGAACACTCAAACTTGTCAGATCACAAACTCGTATGGGGCGAATTAAAAACCCTCGCAACCAAAACTAATAAGACGGTCCCCACTAGATCAGACAAAAACAAAACAACAGACTCGTTCAACTATAAAACGCTTAACTACGAGCAACTGCAAAACACCACCACAGTAAAAGAATACCAAAAGTCTTTAAGTGAACTGATCACAGAGAACAGAAAACCAGAAGACATAAAAATAAAAACGCCACTGACATGGGAAAGGATTACAGGCATCATGAAAACAGCGGCCCACAAAGTGCTCAAGCATCAGCCCAATTACTCCAAGGAACGTAGAACTGCACTGGCGAACCTACAAGAGGCAAAATTCCATCAGAAACGCCGTTTCGTTGAATAAAATTAATAAAGCCGCCCGAAGCATCTACGAGATGTAAGAGTCTGACAGAGAATCAGAAGAGGAGAACAACCACGGAGAAGAGCCACCTCCAACACAAGAAGGTACAAGAAGACTTCATACGAAGCAACGTGCATCATTTCACCAACGCTCACCCCCCGACGAAGTATCCTACCTCTCCACTATTCCAATATTGGCTTAAGGCTGCATAGCCGGTCGATTGTGGCCGACTGGCTGCGGTTGGTCGGTCTTCCCTTCCCATCCCAGAGCGTGTCACTCCTTACAAATTTGTGCCCCCTGGTATATCCGGCTTGTCCGGGTCAGGCTTGCTTCCTGGCTGGGTGCGGTACCTATGTTCATGTTCATGTTCATGTATGAGGAAGTAAAGGTTTCGGTTCTGGCGCTTCGCCGGCCGCTGCCGCGGCAAGCTCGCTACGCTCGCTCGGCTAGCGCGCTGTAGGGTCGCAATTCCCCTAACACTCCTCCTCGCATCGCTCGTCGTCGTACCTACACCCACCTGCCTTAGTCTCTCTGAAACTGCTATGAACTAGTATAAATAAAGATCTGCTTGCACATTTTGCGATCTGCCCATTGTGAGATCTGCACATTTTGCAATCTGCCCATTATGAGATCTGCACATTTTGCGACTTGCACAATCAGCTACTACACGGTGTGTTGTTCATCTAATAAACTCAATAAACTACGCAAAACACCGGGATGTATTTAAACAGTGGAACTCATACACATACCTACGACGCGGAATCGGCGCAGGAGGTTCATGAACAACATATAGGTACATAGAAACGCGCATAGACAATGTTGAAGTCTCAGTTATTACCAGCATCCGGTAACTAAACACGCCAGATCCATTAACGATCCAGATTAACGTGAACGCGTGACGTGGCGCAGTCATACAGAACTGCCACACTTCCCATATAATGAATTTTTGACAAACGTAATTTAACGGAAGTTTGGAACAACCTACCCTAAGGTGTACTTAGTTTATTCAGAAATATTGGCATAGACTAAATTATACTATGATTAACGTAGGAGAGGACTTTCAATCGATGCTACGCGGTACGTCATTACAACCGCAAATCATTTATTGGACATATGTTAAGCTATCGTTACATTCGTCACAACACCAGTGCAATTATAATGAAATGACACGTGCAAGCACATATATACAACGTCTTTTATATAATTAGGCAGTCATTGTCAAGAAAATAAACGACGCTAACACATCAAGCTTCTATTAACTACAGCTAGGACAGGAAAACTATTATAGCGATAATTGCCAACTTGCAAGTGGCATGATCCAAGACTGTTAAGTAAGTACACGCCGAACCTTGGACGCCACGGAATGAGGATATTTTAAAGAATGCGGCGAATGAGTGATGACAAAACCAAGCATTGAATAAATAATATATAAAAACTAAGTCTTCTGGTAGATGTCGCTACACGCCTCCCTAAGGCGTTTTATGAAGGAACTGATTGAAGGATTTGATGCCCGAACTGGATTGTTCCGATAGCTCAGTTGGTTAGTAGCGACACGCCATGAACGCCGGTCGCCGGTAAATTTTTCAATTTTTCCTTTGATTTAAAATTTATAATTTTTGTTAGCAGCGTTACTGCTTAAAAATATAATTAATATATATGTCTTCATAGTTCGAAGTATTGCAGGGCTTTGGAAAGATCGTCAACTAGTTAGTTCCAATATATTTTGTTTTTATGTGCCAAATTTGTAAGATTTTGAACGGGAGAAAAGCCGCGCGTAGGAGCCAAATTTCTACATTTACGGCATTATAGCGAAGCATTAGGCATTTTAGGCATTATAGTTTATTATGGTTTTCACCATCTGTAACCTGTGATGTGACACGCAATAAACATTTCTCTATTCTACATCCATATAATAGATTTAACGATGTTTCATATCACTTAAAAATTGGAGGTCATATAAATCGCATACGGAAATTGCGAAAACAAAAATAAACAGTTATGACAGGATTACCTTGATATTAAAATATACGAATTATTTATATTAGATGATTCGACGAGATATGCATAGTGAGCAACTCGGATGTGTTAGTACGGTGGAATGGCGTTTATGTACATTATTAGGGGCATACAGTGGGCATACATGTTTAGGGGGAAAATATAATAATTATTACTAAAAATACTTTTTAAAATGGTTTGTACAAGTAAGCAAGAGAGACGAGGTTGATCGAAAACGGGTTCCATGCCCAGCGAAGCAACCTTTTATAAATTACATACCAGGAAATCAAACACAAGTTCGCAAGCTTTTGGAGACCTTTATTGGCAATCAAGGTCTGAGGATGGGTCAGAAGGCAGAACTAAGTGAGACTCAGAGAACATAATGAAAGGCTATTTTCCAATTTTATTATTTTCATTGTTATAACCGTAGAAGAAATGTGCAAAAACTTAATGATATGATACAATTATGTACGAGTACATCGATGTGAAAATAATCTAATCAAAATTTACAACCGATGTCATCACCCGAACCGTTAATTATTTTATCAGGACGATTAATTTCTTGCCCACACTATCACTTATTTCTTGCCTACACCATTAATATTTTTTTCCTTGACCTGCAACAATATATTGGACACGTATTTTTTTTTTGACAATCGAACATAAAATTATGAAGATATAGCCCGATCAAGTTCCGTGTGACGGTACATTATGATTTATGATACAATTAGCGTAATGTGACGTCACGCGGAACTTTGACGGGCTATAGATATCTTGATTTTCCCCCTTGTTTTCATTCGTCGCCCGGATAAAGGCGTACAAAATAAGCTAAATATATCATTGACGTAAAGGTATATGGTAGTGCTGAATTGTATATAGGTATTGATCGTCCCTAACACTGAAATCCGGCGCCGAACAAAAGTAGAGGACGTCAGAAAACGAATTACAGACTTAAAGTGGGGGTTGGCAGGACACTTGGCGCGGAGAATTGGTGGGAGATGGGCAAAACGGATAACTGGATTGTGGCCAAGGTCATAAACGGTCAGTGGGCTGACCACCAGCCGATGGACCGATGAAATCTGCCGAACAGGAAGCAAACAGTAGATGAGATTAGCACAGGACCGAAGAGAGTGACGTAATAAAGAGGCCTATACTCAACAATGGGTGGATACGGGCTGAATAGATAGATGGAAATGGCATAAGGGTGAGTATCGACCAGAGCTTTGCGTAGAAGTGGATTCTGTCCTCGCACACACAGAGCTCCGTCGCACTGCTCATGTGGTTACTCACCCTAATAAGGATGAAATCATTATGTATGACGTAAAACAGGAAACCCTATACACCACACCCCAAAAGGGTTTAAGTCTGAGGCAGTTTGTTTGTATCTTTACTTCTAACTATACTAATATTATAAAGAGGAAAAGTACTTGAGAGTGTAGCTTTCTATGTTTGTATGTTATGGGTAATATCCGGAATTACTACTCCGATGTGATTTTTTTTTTACCTGTTTATACAAAATTGAATCCTGATCCATGGAACCTTGTTACAATTAACTGACATATTAACGTCATATGATCGTACGTTTGTTCGTTAATTGTAACAAAGGTTCTATAGCGGGTCATGAGTCATGATTCAGTTGGTTCGATAGTACCTAAATATAGGCGATATTTTATGAAAAAGATGTGGATTATAAATTTTTCGTATATGAATCACGAATCCACATCAACTGCACTGCTTTAAACTAGATAGAAAACGTTGAATACTTTGTTGGATTACTACCAATAATTGTGGTTTAGGCTTCTCGAGGTTATAATGACTTCAAAACAAGGAAGTTGAAAATGTTTGGTTACCGCTGTTGCTACACACAAGACGGGAACCAGTTTCACACCGAAGTAACAGTATACTATTAGTAGCTAAGTAGTCTCATCCGTACTCAGTACTCCTTTGTGAGTGAGTTTCAACTTGAAAGTGCCAGTACGGTACCGTGCTGCTAGTGCTAGTGTTGTCGCCGTGTTGGTTGAAAGTTTCAACCAACACGGTGTCACATAATCCATCGTCCTCACACACTTGATAGGAAAAGATAAATGTTGGATGTCGGAAATTTAAAATTGTATATCTATACCAATCTCGCTAAGCGCGCAGATTCCAGTCGACATAGGTAATGATTTTAAAAGGGTTTTAGGTCCTAATAGTATTGAGATTTTTAAGTATTGAATGTTAGGAGCCTGCTTACAGAATCTCAGTTAAATAAGTACGCCCATCATTTACATGCCCCTATCCCATTTACTTGGGATCAACGCAGCATGTCTGTTTCTTCCATACCTCTCTGTCACTCGTCATCTCGGCACTTACTTCCTTCCCCAACATATCGTCCCTCACACAGCCCGTCCACCATTTCCTTGCATGCCCTACCTCGCCTCTTCCATCCCTCCACGATCATACCTAATACTATTTTAAACAAGTACACTATATGATTATTGATTACTAACGGTTACTTTATTAACCCCCGACGCAAAGAGAGAGGGGTGTTATAATTATAAGTTTAACGTGTCTGTCTGTGTATCTGTGCATCTGTCTGTGGTATCGTAGCTACCTAACGGATAGACCTATTTGAATGCAGTTTTTTTGGGTAATAATTTTATCCCGAGTGTTCTTAGCCATGTTTCATGGAAATCAGTTCAGCCGTTTTTGAGATATTGGAGTTTGAAATTAAAATGTCAGGGGTTTTTCAACTTTTTAAAGTTGTAGTTATAATGATTATTTGCACATTATGCATAAAATCGAATTTAAACTTTTGTGAGACATGTCTAAAATACTACTAATAAATAAAAGGTTAAACTCACACGCCTCCTGCGCTCCTGTCGCTTAGTAGTAACATTTAATACGCGAATTAAACCGTGGATTTATTAGTAGTATTTTATGCATAAAATCTTTATTACCTACATTTTTTCACGCCGTTTTAGTAATAATTAAGACTAGGTCGCGGTCAAACTTAAAATAATTAACCTACTTGTAAACTTAAGTAATGCCCTAATGCCCCATTCAAACGGAATTTTTCGCACACATAGGTATAGGTATAGTAAGCAGCCGGTATTGCCAGTACAAGTACCCACTAGGCAAATTCGCTGACGCTATGTGAATGCAAATGACGGAACGCATACACTATACGATCTACTCAATTCATTAAAGGACCGCGTCTGTTGTTATCTTGTTCTGAAACACGAAACGACTTAAGAAGGCCAGACTAACAATTAAAGGAATGATATATAGTAGTTACGGTGTCAATTATCGGGTGTTCTAATAATGGGAGCAATTTAGGTTTAGATACGCTTAAGTACTTAATGACTACATAGTTGCACGTAGCGTCTCATTAGTGACGTTGTAACGGCATTTTGCCATAATGACAATGTCTTCTATTGTGAACAACGGTATAAATAGGATGATCGTGATATCAATGAAAGTACTAAATTAGAATCGTTGGAAAAGTGTTATAATTAGATGTAATCTTCAGATATAATTAGGTACACGTGGTAAAATATATTGATCATCACACGTGCTCAAAAGCAGCTCGCAGACATACTGAGCTATACTGGCATATTTTAAACCCTTGGACATAAACATAATGTTTTTTGTCGTTCCCTAATGGCCCTATCCCCACAGGTGCAAGTGGTGCATATTTAAAATTCAAGGTAATATTAATTTTAAGTTACATTCTGATACTTTTTACAGTACCTAGTACCTAAATTACAACGGTATTTTTGTATAAATCTTGTCTTTCTTGGCTCAATGCCGTTGCAGAAGGCTCTTCGCCTTACAAGCTAGCGTCAATAAACAACATTGGGGAAAAAAATGACATTTGTCATTATTTTGTGACACCTTGTTTATTCAGCATAAATTAAAATCATATGTACACCTGTGCAAGTGTGCACGTAAAAACATTGAACGTAACAAGGGCGGTAAGGCAAATACTTTATTCAGCATAAATTAAAATCATATGTACACCTGTGCACGTAAAAACATTGAACGTAAGAAGGGCGGTAAGGCAAATACAAATTAGAGTTATGGAAGCCCTCTGGCGATGTATTTTTAATAGTCCCCCGTTCCCAGTTCCCAATTCCTTGCCAGCACATGAGTGTATTTTATTTGGGGATGATACCCTACGACCGTCCTTATCAAAGCAAGACCGATATAAACCGCAAAGCTATGTTAACTTAACCATAAATAAAAAAAAAATACTGGCTAGAGAAAACTAACCTTAAGGTAAATCTCTCCAAAACTAAACTTATGCATTTTCATACTCATCGAATCTCTCATATTGAATTCAATATCACTACATAGTATAAAACAAAGTCGCTTTCCGCTGTCTGTCCCTATGTATGCTTAGATCTTTAAAACTACGCAACGGATTTTGATGCGGGTTTTTGGGGTCAACGGGTCACGGGTGTGTGATTCAAGAGGAAGGTTTATATGTATTTATAATGTAAATAGTACCCTTGCGAAAGCGAGTCGGGTCGCTAGTTCAGTATATAGACGAACCGATATCAGAAGCAACTAATATTTACATCAATCAGTCACTGTGATAGGAAATTACAAATAAAAAGCGTTTGAAAAAAAGGTTAGTAGTTTTGTATTAGCAGTACGGCACTGATGAAACGAGTGTCACCCCACGATTATATTTCGTCCGTTCTTCAATACGGACTGCTTTTGTAACAGATATCCTATTTCTAAAATTAAAGCAGCTTACTCTACCATGTCTCTATATTATAGAATCCATACTAATATTATAAATGGGAAAGTGTATGTGTTTGTTTCTTTGTCCGTTTTTCACGGCAAAACGGAGCGACGAATTGGCGTGATTTTTTAAGTGGAGATAGTTGAAGGGATGGAGAGTGACATAGGATAGTTTTATCTCCGAAATCATCCCCTAAAGGGGTGAAATGGTGGGTAAAAGTTTGTACGGAGCTGCGATATAAACGAGTTTCACGCGGACGGAGTTGCGGGCAGAAGCTAGTTAGCAATATTTGCGAAACTATATCTAAAACTATTCACTAACGTCAGAGACTATAGGACGCAACGAACCCTTAACGAAGGTAAATTACTAAAAGCTAAACTGTGTTACTGTAGAAGACATTCTTAAGTTATTTATGGTCATCAAAGTATTTAATAAACAACAAGTATTTGCCTACAAATCTGCGTTACTTGCCCTCTTCAAAACTGAACTCCATACCTAAATGGCTCGCTCAGAGAGTAAGTATTTTACTCGGTGAATTAATTATTTGCTTACAAAGACGATATTGTGTAACATAGACAATAGTTAGGTTAATAGTATGATAGATTTAATGTATTCATGAATTTAAGATATTCTTTTGAGAGTTTTGAGTTCGTTCGCTGTTCGCATCGCACGGGTGTAATTAAATATCCAAAAAATCAGTGCATTGAACCAGATAGAAATCGGTCGGTAACTCTCTTAAATGTCATTGAAGGCTTGAGACTAAGGTTGAGTCGACCTGCGTCCCTATTTTATTATAATTAAGTATATACACGATTCTGTATACAAGGCTTGAATCAGTTGTCAGAAGGACTTCAAGTTTAGCGTTCATAATTACTCGCATTTTAATTCGTTGACGTCAAACCTCAAAATCCACTGAATAAAACAAAACGCGCGTTCGTCGTTTAATCGACGTTCTTGCTACCAGTTGGCCGTGAGACTGATAAGTACTGCTACCGTACTGAACAAGGAAAATCTTTGTAATGATAGTCATTTCAAGTTGTTGCTCTACTTTTCTACATGCAAACAATGAATGTACTTAAAATATAATGACAGTATTTTTTGGTTCATCATTAAGTACCTAACTTATAGAACAATTCAATTTTCCATTTAAACTTAAGAGAACAGCTAATGGCTACCAGGAAACTTCACATTGCTTTTCTTCTACAAGTGAGATTTCAAAAAATCTTGTAGAAAAATGACGGATAACAAAATGCAAGCAACTTACTGCTCTTCCTCCCCTCCTGAACCTTGTAGGTGAGGTCCTCAAACGCCAGGTCCACCGGCGGGCGCTTCGGCAAGTGTGTGAGGGTCTTGTGATGCTGCGGAGTGATGGTCACCTTCAGGCTGCCCTTCCTGTCGGAGATAATCGGTACAGTCTCCATCGGCCCCGCCACGCACAACTCTTTGTCCACTTTCATCTTGATCCACTATAGACTATAAACTTCAACGCATGCCTACGTGACAGAGACAACGAGTGAATTGTTCTGAGCAGCGAGCGTACGGTCCCTGCCGCGGACGAGCACTGACTAAATGCAACGGCGGACAAAGCAACGCGGTGACGTATAACTGATTATACGAGTTTTGAACTTTGCGCTCCGTTGTTGGAAATTAAATAAATAGACATGTCATAAATACAATAAAAATAAAAACATATTACTACGGCTGTGCACCTAACAATAGTGCATTAACTATATTAAGGCTGATTTACATTGAGTTAGCAAATATACTAATTTGCTGAAAGTGCAAGTAGAAAAGGTGTGAAATCACTTTTGTTGAAAGCAAGAATGCATTAAAAAACACAAATAGGTATGTGTCGGTGACGAGTGTTAATACTTAAGAGTCCGCAGTAAGCTCGATTCTCCATACAAACGTAGTTACGCTATTTTAAAACTACGTGTTGGATTGTAACGAAACTTTGCATGTTCAATGAAATGAGGTATATCTGTGTCAGAAATTAGTTTACTTAGCTTCAGATACCATAATAAAAAAGATACAGCGAATTTAAGTTTTTCATACAAAACTACTTTTTGCTGTATTTACTTTGTTTTATAAATTGGAACCATATAAACTAATTACAGACATAGATATACCTCATGTCATTGTATATGCAAAACACAATCCAACACGTAGTTTTAAAATGAGAGCGTAACTACGTTTGTATGGGAAGGTGAAAATCGGCCGAGCTTACTGCGGCCTCTTAACAAAATCGAAGTCAACGATTACTACGATGTCTACGATAAGTACAGTCGCCAGAAGAGGAGGTTACAAACGGCCAAAAATCTGCCAGGCCGTCTAATACCTATTTATTACGAACCGGTCCATCTCAGTTTCGGACAAAAAATAAGAAAATGTAAAAAACCTACCTAAAAACAGATTTAAATTCAAGCAATGCCCTTATTGCCGGCCTCGACGAGCAATATTGTATGAAATGTCATTGCCGGCTTGTATATTACTGGCGCCCGACAGTTTCATAGTGGGTATATTACTTATAATTAAGCCGGCATGTGACAAAACTTGTTATTTTGCTCGTTCTTTTTTTTTGTTTCGGTTTGTAAATATCGTGGCATTTTCCGGGTTCTTTTGCGGGGTACTTTGGGAGATTTTATTACTCCACATTTTATTAATATCATTCCTTTCAACAATTGCAACTAAACGTTGGCATTTGTAAAAATGAAGTTTTTATAGACCACGACGGTGTTTAACAAGACGGTCTGTCTGATAGTAAGCTAAGCCTATGGACGCACTTGGCTATGTAACTTCAGAGGAGTCACAATCACTTTTTTTTTCAGAATATTGAACTGATTTTGATTTTGAATTACGCCATTATGAAGATGCTCCACGCCTCACGAAACAAGCGTCAAAATGTTCCACTTACTCCCCAACCCCCATCGTGTCTACAGTGTACGTACAACATGATGAAAGTCATAAAGGAATTAATACAGTATTTAAAATAGTGTTTTGCAACAGATTCCATCAAAGTTAACATCCTTTTATAAAAATCATCACAATTTTTTGTTCTGGGCTTGCATTTGTCAATTGTATATATGGCTGTAGTTTTATCTGAACATCATTTCGATGCAAAACATCTAAAATTATGAAACCCCTTCTACAACCGGAAAAGGCTGAATATTCCTAATTTAAGTTATTTATTTAATCAGAGCCATCAAACACCACAGTGGGATTGTCCTCTGGTCTGGTAATGTCATTATGTAAGTTAGGAATCATGTAGAGAGCCAGGCCTGTCAAAAATTAAAAAAACTACTCGAACATTAAGTCCTTGAAAAATTGGTGGTCAAAAATAACCAAGCTGCATCCCACCAAAGACTTGACCTGGGGGCACGGTAGTGCCACCGCCAAGTCAAGCAAAGCAGCGGCACGGCCGTACCATCCTTTTGCATGAAGCAGTTCAGGCCATTTCATTTACACAAAACTAGAAGCCTGAATTTTCAGAGGGGCTGTTCATAAATTACGTCATTTCAAAACAGGGGGGGGGGGGGGGGAGGTCTGGCCCTTGGATGACGATAGTCAATTTGAACCACTGGTTCAAAGAATTATAACTAGTTAAAGTTACTTAATTTTGTCACTGATCATCAAGAGTCTAAGGCACTTCTAGCCAACATAGAAGCTTAAAATTTAGAATAAAATTAGTGTTTAGTGTATAAATATCGAAGGAAAATTTAAAAAATGCAATTTCAGTCCAATTTCTAGAGACACCAACTGCATACATTAGGTACTTTGTAATCTGATAGGGTACAAAGTTACATTTACCTACAGTGAATGCGACAAAAAATTAAAAAGCAAGAATTGGGCTGCATTCATGGTTTGTGTGTATGGATAACAACACATTAACCTACAAAAAGAAGTGAGATCCCATAAAAAACATACCATGTTAAAAAGAGGCCAAGTCTCAAAACTTTTCCAGCTGTAAAAAGTTGTGAGATATTTCGTAGAGCCAAGTCTCAGGCATTCTTATTCATCTTTATTTGCTTGCTAAATAAAATTTAGTGAGTAATCTGATATGATATCTTTTGTAATACTCCAATATTTAATGAATATATTACTTATTCAGACATAACAAAAATCACACATATCACATATGAAAACATACTAAATAACAAAAATCACACAAACAAAAATATATATACAAGCAAACAAAAACATACACCCATTACATAATTAGCCCAAGTCTAGTATAACAAGCCGCCGCAAGTTGTTCTTGGTGCAAAAGTGCCCATCATGATTGCCGCGTTACCACAATGGATGGTAATTGACAATCCAGGTACAAGCGTGTCCGAGCATCGGACCCTCTGTTTTTTATTTCAAGCCCCACCTCCTTTAATCCCTTTCCAAAATATCTCAAAACAAAAATGAAATGTTTATGATACTTAATCAAGGTAAACATTAAGGCGCTGGTCCCACCGCGAGGCGAGCTAGTAAGCTATGAGCTATCGGCTATAAACACGAACAAAAGATAAGCACTCCTGTAAATAAAAGAGACACAGTGATATTTATAGTTACTCGCCCAGCGGTGAGCTATAAATATCGCCGTGTCTCTTTTATTTACACGGGAGTGCTTATCTTTTGTTCGTGTTTATAGCCGATAACTAATAGCTTACTAGCTCGCAGTGGGACCAGTGCCTAAGGCGCCATAGGTTTAGCGAAGTGAAGCGAACAGAGTTTTTGAAACAATATATAATGTGTCTGTTTATAATAATATTGTTTCAAAAAAATACGAATAGTAATCTTGAGGCTTTTCTGCAGGGAGATCAGTGAATCGCAGAATGATAAAGCAATTTTTACTTGATAGAAAAAAATCACGAAGATAGGTCTAAAATACACTTAAAATATTCGTAACAACTTATGCACAAAAGCTAAAAATATTAAAATGGCTTCTAAAAATTGGCAATATCATGTTGGAGAGAACTCAGTGATTACTTTTTTATTTATTTAAATGACCAAAAAATTAAAATTGCAAAACATGATATCCGCGCTTCCGAGCACGCACTTCCATCTCGCTCACGCTTATGCTCAGTGAGAGGGAGAGAAGACCATGAACCTACGGCGCCTTAAGGAGACAACAGTCCTGTCATGCAGTTACTTAGGAAAATGGTTAAAACATGTTTAGGTTAGGATACCCCTTCATTAAATGGTTAAAACGTGCTTATGATACCCCTTCATAAAATGTTTAAAACATACTTAGGATACAAACCCCTTCATAAAATGGCCACCATATAGTCATTATTTGCAGATACTGACATTACAACCCAAAGACTGTTTTATTCCCAAGTCCAAGGACAAGGTGGCAAAACCACATTAAGAGACAGACAACTTTCATTCCATCCCAAACCGGAATTAACAAATGTAATATAAACTACCCTAACTTTTACGACATACGAAGTCGAAAATCAACGTTAATATTCCCCCACATACTCATCACCATTCCGAACGATATGACCCGTAATATAGCTAACCTGACTATGCTCGTGTTTCACAAACCAGCAGAAGCGCAAATTCTTTATCTAAACATTATAAAAGAGGTCAAGCTGATACGATGTGTTGCAAATCCTTTACAGATCATGTCTATTTATACCGCAACACTTACCGCAAATTGTTGAGAATGAACCCGTTATCCATTTTCAGATCCTCATGGATGAATTATATATAATGTAAACACTTAAAACACTTTTCAAACATGAAAGTAATTCTCAACACAACACCATGCAAAAACAAAATCTTGTTGACATCAAGTTGACATTTGCCAGATGACAAAACTGAGTGACAAAACAAATCAATCTTTGACAGTTGTGTTCGGTTGTTATCAGTTACGCTGTTTTTCATGTATTTTATAAGTTCTTAATCCTAAATTAGTATTGATTAGGAGGAAAGATATTTAACTGCAGGACTTACAACATATGTTTAAAAACACACCATACACTAGCTAGAGTTAGTGATTATTACATGGACTCTCATCTTTTTTTTTACAATATGTTTCAGTGTGTGTACCATTAATTAAAAGAACTTTAACGATATTATCGCCTACCGAAACGTGTTTGGGTTACCCAGAAAAAAATAGGGTAGCAGTGGAAGTTTTTAATCCAATTTACTCCTCGTTTGCACGTTCGTGTACTACCCGTTCGCGCTAAGTTTGCCGGTCCGTTTTTCATTTTGTTTAAATCTGAGGTTTAACTATGGGTAATGGTAAAACTTTAAGAAGTGATATACGAAAAATGGTGTTATAGGACTTATTTCGAAAATGAGAAGAAAAACCATTTTGCTAACGCTACCCTTCGAGTTACGTCATATCGCCAGCGGCAAACTTAGCGCGAACGGGTAGTATTCGCGGTTAAGACCTTCAGTTAAGCAATACCCAAATATGCATAACAATCTCATTTTTCGCGATGAAACATATAAATTTGCTGTGATTGTAGCGTCAGGAATAAATAAAATGTATCTAATCATTCGTAATTTAACACTAATTAGTAGTCTATATATTAAAAACCTGTCACCCGCCAGCGGCGCTACCACGAACTTCGAAAGTCGAAGTTCGGGTATTTCCATCTCTATCGCACTCCCTAACTAGAATGACAGGGAAATACCCGAACTTCGCCTTTAGAAGTTCGTGGTAGCGCCGATGACAATCAGTTTATAAATAATAGCTTATGTCGAGTTTAACTAATTATAGCATATGTCAAGATTAACGAAGTTACTAGGATGGAAAAAAATTGTTCAGTGTCGAGACTTTTTTTGTCAAGCTGTACTCAAGTTTTTCTCCAATAGTCGACAACCGAAAATTAAAAAAAAACATACGATAATAATAGTAGAAAATACTAAAGAGCGGGCAACATTGCGATGTAGGTAAATAAAAATGCCAAAGTCGAATGCAAAATACGAATAAGTTACGTCAAACAAAATCCAATGATGTGAGAACATAAGGAACAGAAGTTCATTATCATATAGAACAATGAAGTAATAGATAAATCACTAAAGAAAGATACCTACAACATGGAAAGCGTGACGGTATGATATAGTTGTTAAAATATGGTGTAATTACTCCGTGCTTTGTTGACGACGTTAAAATTGAATTGTATTGTTTCAGAATTTCTCAGTGTCGCTAATTAAAGGTTTTATAGACAGCCTGAGAGGAGTCACTGTCCTTTTATACTTGGATAAGGAGATCAACGAGCGCGCTCTGAGTCGGTCGCCCCTGAAGGATGCAGATAGTAAACAAAAACAGAAAACCCCTAAAGTTCAGCAGTAAGTCACACTTTACTTTGAAACAAAGAGCGTTGCATTATAACACTTTCAAAGACCTTTGAGAATACATGCATTTTTTTTATTAGCACTAATCAGTCACAAACAGACGCCACTCAAAGGCGCAAGTAGCTGTATGCTGTTGCATACAGCTATAAAAATATAAAATCTTAAATATTTGTAGATCAAATGTTTTTGATATACAAATATTTAAGATTTTATATTTTTTTGACAGAGTATAAGCTAAATGGATGCAAGTTCGACCAGGGCAAATGCATCAATGGGGTAAATGCGTCTCTTGATGATATCTGCGAAACTGAACATTTTAGAACTATTACTATTGTCTAAATTGAAAGTTTGGTAACCGTACTTTGAACTCCAAGGGCTGTTATTGTTTCAAAATGTTGCGTTTTGAAGATATCCTCTAAAGACGCATTAACCCTGGTAGACCTTATAGCATTTCATTATCATGGTCACCTTTGACATTATTTCAGATTGTTTACATTATTATTTGATATTGAAAAAGACTTATTATGAACATACTGATGATATCATCAATTGTTAAGTTAAGGCTGTAACAATTATATTACAAGGTTTCCTTAAATTAAAAGGTATGAAACAAAATACATAGTGATAGTGTCCTATTCCAAGATTAGAGTATATACGTATATGCTTGGATGGCTATTGCTGAATATGTTTATTCATCAAGCTTTGATTCGTAAATTAATATTCTTGTCAATTAGCTTCACACACTGTACTTAATTTAATTAAGCTTTTTACAAAGTCATCTACGGATACCTAGGTATAAATAAATAAAAAAAATACTAGTAGACCATCTTACACAAATCAAACTATCCCCTGAGGCTCAATGAGGCTTGCATTATGGGGCAAATGCCAACAATATATTAAAAAAAAGATATAATTACATACATAGACAACATCCAAGATTCAGAAATAATTCATGATCATCACTCATCACACAAATATTTGGCCTTACCAGGGTTCAGGGACCTATGATACTCAGGACAGGCTATACATGATGCCACAACAAGGGACGGAAAAGCCCCTATGCAGCTAAATTAAGAACTGATCTTAAAATGGCCGATGACTTTCCATATACAACCTACTCAATTTTGATGGGTAATGGTTTATGTGCCACAACTTCATACTAAATCACGTGTGGCAAATACAAAAAAGTGTAACTATGAGAAGGACAATGAATGATGTTTCCCTTTCTGCCACACTTATCGAGATTTGTATGCTACCAGCTCGCTCGCACATGCTATTATTATTACCATAGCTTGTCCTGAGTATCACAGGTCCATGCCGGGGTTAGAATTAGAACCCAGGGATGGAAGGGAGAGGGATTTGATTTATTAGGTAATAATTGCAGTAGTTAACACTGTATTGGACAAAAATAAACAAGTACATAGCAGAAGACAAAAAAAAACATTTTTAGAAATGCAAGCTTTTTCCTTAAAGGGATCTCTTCCAGCTAACCCCTAATATAGCCTTTGAGGGTGTGTTTTTGTTGGGTGCCCTTAAATAAGTTTTACTGTGACAATGGTAATTATGATATAACAGTTTGATTTGTCTTAAACACACACTGACTAATTAAACTATTTTCTATCGTTTCAGGGAATCGAAAGTACTTACAAGGGTATTGCAATCATGCATACTTAATGGTTTTATATTCTTACTCAGTATATTAGTATTTGAATATGTGTTGCTGCCTTCGGTGAAGTACTTAGTCACGGTTGTGTTCGGTCACAATCCTGGTGTAGCGCACAATGTATGGGGCTGGATGCAGCCGTTCCTGTCCATGACTTTCAGGATGATATGGGTGCTGCCTTTGTTTCTGTTGAGCAAGCTAGTCAATAGCTTGTGGTTTCAGGTAATTCCACAGTTTATACATACTCTTTTACTAGCTTTTATTTAGTTTCACCTGTCTCATTGTATGTCTGTCTGTAATCAAATCTTGCAAGTTAAATTTGACCCACTTCCTGGTGACCGATTGAGCTGAAATTTTGGGTATAACTATAGTTTGGATGACAATTCAATATTATGGTACCATCAAGCTGATCTGATGATGGAGACAGAGGGTGGCCATGGGAATTCAGTACTTAATTGACGTAGCCCCGTTGAGTTTGGGCTCATTAGAATCGTCCCAATGAGTAGTTGATGATGGTATTCAGAAAAGTACAGTCAGCAATAAAAGCCTGTACCAAAAATAAAATTTATGACAGAAACTTGTTTTGTTGTAATTTGAATACAGAAGGCACAGTGAGCTGTATTTCAAGTCTACTGTTTTAAGTTAATACTTTTTAAGAAGAGTTGTATTGTGTATATTTATAAAGAGATTCAATTTCAATTCCTGGTCTCACTGATGACCAGCGCTGGCTCGTGAGCTAGCATTATGCTGAGGCGGGACCATTTCGTAACAAACAAATAGTTTTGAGTCTTTGTATACGTATATGTATGTAATAGATCGTGTTTTTTTTGTTTGTTATGTTTAAATAATTTTCATTTCATTTCAATCAAACATATTTGACACTATCGGTATAGTGAGATTTGCGAAAGAGGCTGTGAGGTCTAATTGTGACAGGTTAATTGTGTTGATCCCAAAAGGCACCACTTTGTTTGTCTATACCCATACTAATGTCATAATTTGGAAAAGTCGGTGAGATTGTAGCTTTCTTTATATGTAATGGGTAATCTCTGGGGCCACTAAACTGATATCAAGAATTCTTTCACATGTGTGTGCAATTACTTTCTGGATCACATAGGCTATTTACTCCGTGGGTTAGCCTGCGTTATTTGTAGCAGCAGTCAGGTAGTCTGCACTAATATTATAAAGAGGAAAGATTTGATTGTTTGTTTGTTTGCATTGAATAGGCTCCGAAACTACAGGACCGATTTGAAAAATTCTTTTACCATTAGAAGCCGACATTATCCCTGATGAACATAGGCTACTTTTTCCCTCGGGAAAATGTTTCATACCTACGGGAAAACGGGTAATCCGTGCGAAGCCGGGCCGGGCAGCTAGTATTTAATAAAGACATTTAAATTAAATTGTTATGGCCATAGTTCCATATTATATTGACCTTTTGATGCTCACAAAATTCAAAATTCACAATATGTATGTCCATGTGCAGGACATAGCGGACTCGGCGTATCGGCACCGACGCGGGCGGCCACAGTTCATGTCGAGTGTCAGCAAGATCATTGCTGACTCTTTGTTCAGCCTACTGGTGCAAGCTTTATTTTTAGTGCAGGTAAACAAGTATAATTTTTAGCTATTTTATGCTCTAGTCCAAAGGCCTGTTCAAAGGCCTCCCCCTCTTTAATGAAACGGGTTTAGCCTGAGATGAAGTTTACCACCCACTTCGCGTTGCAGTCTTAAGGTCACAGCTCATTAGAGCCACCCGGTGCCCGACCCGCACCGCATCGCCTCGTAAATGTACTAACTACGGAGTTGATGCAGTGAGCGCATGCCTGTACAGATCGATATAAAGAATTCTAACCGCTCGAGGCAAGGATTGATTCAATATTCATTCCAATTTTATTTGTTGGGCGGATATAGTTTAGTATAGTTGTGGATTGAGTTTTTGAGGCGAGTTCGTTACTTTTTAACCGACTTCAAAAAAAGGAGGAGGTTCTCAATTCGGTTGTATTTTATTTTCAATGTTTGTTATCTCAGAACTCTGTCATTGATGGGCCGATTCGATTTTTTTTTTGTTTGTTGTATATGCTGGGAGTTAAATGATGGGATCCATGAGAAATTGAGGGAACTCCTCAATTTTATTAGGCACGCGTGTAGTGATTTTGGTATTTTCTGTTATAACTAGTGCAAAAGTAAGATTCCGTTGAAATAGGAACTAATGAAGTGACATTGGTGATGATCTTAATTGGGGAATCGACGAAAGTCCTCAAATGTTATCGGTCCACATACAGCGAATTGGGTTTTTTTCTATAGTAATCAACGAATTTGCTATTGGAAATTAGTTCATGTGGTAAATTGTAAAAAATAAAAGTGGAAATGGCTTGGTGGAGTAGTAAACTGAAGTCGGTTAAAACTTTTTTTTAAAGTAAATTATTTCACATGAACTCTTATCCAGACCATTAACAGATCCGCCATTCTCGAAAACCACGTTCCCCGATTATTATTATGGCGCTAATAGACGTTGCTATCTTATTCTCACTTGTGTAGTTCAGAAATAATAGTTCATTATAAGAGGGACATTTCTCAAGACCGCGATGATTGGAAAAAGAGGGGGAGGCCTTTGCTCAGCAGTGGGACATAACGGGCTCGATATAATAATAAGAGGGAATCAGAACAGATTAAATAAAATATTTGTTTCCACAGAGTATGCTAGTCAGTATGCTGCCAATCACATACATCGGGGAGCTCCTATGCCTCATTCACATGTGTCTGTTGTACTCTCTGTACTCCTTCGAGTATAAGTGGTTCAACATGGGCTGGGAGCTACACAAGCGGCTCACCTTCATCGAGACCAACTGGCCCTACTTCCTGGGATTCGGCCTGCCCTTGGCCGTCCTAACGCAGATACCTCAGTCTTATATTATAAGGTAATCTATTCATTTTAAGAAGCTGCTAGATGCTATGATTCGTCCACTGTCCCGATCGCTTCGAGCTGATACATCTTATGTAGTAACTCCTTGAAACTATGACTGTGAACAACAAAGAAGGCCTGTAGGTCTCGTATTAGAACAAGAGGTATAGTGCGAGAATAATCGAGAGTATGCTATAGTATTGACGAGTTTTTCGATGGCCACAAGACATTGGCTTAGTTGCGCACCTAATTATTGTGCCCTTATTTATTATTACTTATTATGAAATTGACATGTACCTAATGTGAAACTTTTTAAAAAAATATTTAATGACTAGTAAATGACAATATTTACCAATAAAAAAAATACAAAATACAAATGTCTTGGCCGTCCCATCATAGACGTGCTGAGTTACGGGTTGTACAAGCACGCCGCGTGACGCACGACGCCGACTGACGATTACAGACCGATCAACGTTAAATATGGCGCCGACAGCTGTCAGTCCATAGAAACTTGCCAAACGTTCCATACATTCAGATTTTGACGAACACCGCTTACGATTACAGACGGTTTGGTGCAACTCACCCTTAATCACACGTACCGATCAAAACGCCGAGACTACTCCCTTTCTATGTATTAGGCCGAGTACTGTCTCCCCCGTTTGCTCGGTACAGTCAGCTTCAAAAGTAGCAAAGCAAACGAAGAAGTCGAAAGTCTTTATTAAAAGGGAATAAGAACTTTCGACGTCTTCGATTGCGCAGTTACTTCTGATGCTGACTGTACGTGTGATCAAGGCATTAAGTTGTAGAAATGCAGGTATTTTTTTATAGAATGAGATACTGTAAGCGGCGTGCAGTAGTCAAACGGCTTTTTTTTAAATACTTATTATTTTAAATCAACCAATAGGCGAAATTCCTCTAGTATGTTGCCCTCAACTAATTACGCGTCAATTAAAGATACCTCAATCCACAGAGAAGTGCCCCAAAACAAATAAGGGACACTAACATCTTTCTATTTTATTGTGAATTATTGGACATAAACTTATTGATAAGTGGCTAATAGTAATAAATGATGTCCCGTATCCTTCAGCATCCAACCTCTTTCATGTTTAAGTTTATTAGCTGGAAAAAAACTGTTTAATATAATTTTTACATATAGATCACCAAACTTCTCTATTATTTTCGCATTGCGTTACAATTCGTCTTTGTGGATTAAGCAATCTATACTTAGGGCCGATTTTTCAGTTCCCAGATCTAGAGATTGAAAAATCGGCCCGTAGTTAATTATTGGGTCACAGTTAAATAAAATAATAAGAGAGAAATTTATTCAACAATACAAACAGTGTGTCGCATTGATATAAATTCGACTAATAATAAAACTAAAAAATACGAAAACTATAATCACACATGACATTTTTGAAATATCGTGGTCGAATATAATAGGTACTTATAGCTGGCTGTAGTACGCGCCAGTAAGCCAGTATAATATAATATAATCAGTGTTCCGCGATTTCCGGCTAGGCCAAATACGGTACAAAGGTTGCGATACGAGTAATACTTTGAAATGTCAACTGGCTTCCTGATCTTTGATCGATCCATGAATATCTTTATAAACACGATACGTGGGAAAACATTTACAGCAGTACAAAACCCGGATCCGAGGGTTATTCCGACATGTTTAGGGGCTCCTAGCGTCCTAGCTCCCAATGAGCTTCGATCTGTAACTGTCGGTTTTTTCGTGTTTTTTTTGGCTTATCGTATTAACAATAACGTTGTTTTCCGAAATAGTTTCCCATATTTACCTCTAAGCTCAGTTTTCGGGATATATGGATCCAAACTTAGGCCATTTCAGTCCAAAAACACTTTTTTGGACGTAACTTTTGTGAAAATGAGTTAAAAATAAAAATCTCTCGTGGGTTTTTAGGGACGTCAATAAGGAACAGTTTTATGTATATGTCATATATAAAAGTGCGTAAACAACATACTAATATCGAAAACAGAGCTTTTTAGACCATGTTTGAATAAATTATAAAATAAGAAATATTAATTACTTAAAAAAAAAAACTTTCGTGCAAATGTAGATAAAGGATTGAAGAACCGATAAGTGTTTGTGCCATCTATAGTTTTGACGGAGGAATATCAACTCAAAACTAGCCAAAAAGTGCTTGGAGCCCCATATATTAATTTAACCTGACCGAATTATATTAGTCCTTTCAAAAAGCAAATCTACCTTCCAAGGTAAAAGATTCAAATTCTTATGATAGTTTCATAAAAAAAAACTGGGTGACATGAATTAATCTCAAGTATACGACCAATGTGTTGCCGCTGGTTCACTTCAGTTTAGATATAACAGCTGGGATTCTTTCCATAGGGATATACTCATAATATGGATATGTCAATGTTTTCAACTTTACAAATTTATAACCATACCGCATCTAAGTTTAATGCTCAAGTTTTTGACACTGCCCAAGGCAACAATCACGGTGTCAATCGTTAAAATCAAAATGTTAAACTGTGACGTTTACCTTAACGTCCTTAACCCATTCGCCGCCACTTGATTGAAGCACACGAATACGGGTGTAGACTCAGTATTTAGTATAACTCCAAAAGGAAAGGAAGGCAATAAAATACGCTTAGGGACGAAAATCCCATTCAGATTTCTCAAAGAATTACAAAGCTCATCATCATCATCATTTCAGCTTGTCTCTTGTCGGTGGAGTAATCCATTACTCCTTTTTTGAGGCAGCATAGTGTGGTGGTTTCCCCCTTGCCTTCCACACCGCAGTACACGAACTGAGGTTCAAACAAGACTCCTTCCAGATTCCTATCCTCGTTCTCCAGTCGGTACTAGTGCTACTGCTGCCTGACACTAGAGGATTGCTTATTTAATGGCGGCAACTACTCGCCATGTCACAGAATCGTCTTCGGATATTGTAGCTTTTTATAGAGTAGCCCCTCCTACAAGCCTACCCACTACATCCTGATAACCCTGCCGCTGCGTGGTCGGGGACTGCTTATTCAGTATATTCGCAGCTAACCATCATATCTGATGGCCATTCCACTATCCGCCGCCTGTGGACCCCGGTAGTAGCCTGCAGCTCAGCCCTACCAAAATTACAAAGCTATTACCGTTTAAATATTGCTTGTTAGAGAGAGAAAACGCAAACAGTGTGTGACGTCACGTTATGGGATGCTGCCGGGGGGCCGCGTCGAAGGCGGCGCCGCACACGACGGGACGCGGCACGTTGCCGTCTATTAGTGACGTCAAAATCTTCAAGTGTCATCGTTTCATATGCGTTTTGGGAAAAAGGGACAGAACATACCCCTTCTTAAAACTTTGGACACTTATAACTTCGTGATTATTTAACCTTTTGCGTTGATTTTTTTTCCATTTGACTACATTTTTAATCCCCGATGCAAAAAGAGGGGTGTTATAAGTTTAACGTGTGTATCCTGTGTATCTGTCTGTGGTATCGTAGCTCCCTAACGGATGGACCGATTTGAATGCGGTTTTTTTGTGTCATAGATAATTTTATCCCGAGTGTTTTTAGCCATGTTTCATGAAAATCTGTTTAGCCGTTTTTGAGATATTGGACTTTGAAATGAAAATGTCGGGGGTTTTTCAACTTTTCTAAGTTGTAGTTATTAATCCCTTTTCAAGAAATATGACATTATTGATTATTTTATTTATCGTACATTCATCAGATTTAACACACTACCAGCGTAGAAGCAAATTTTACCATAAATTATTATCTAAGTCACATTTAAATAGTGACCAATAATCAATATCTTCACAAACATCCTTTATTTATCTAACCTTGAGAATTGGAATCCACATTATCTATTTACGGTTAATAAAATCTTCTCGACATAGTAAATAACATTATTTAATACTGCGACGGTTGTAAACAAGCTAACACCCTGCTTGATGGAAAGCGAACACCATAGCCTATGGACGATTGCATTGCGAATATGCCACAGAACAGTTGTTAACTCACTCTTACGTATCTATTGTAATTCATCGTGACTATACGCAAAATAGCCGATCGAAGGACAGGGTCGGTATTCTATCTACGATGTTTGATAAAACAAAACATGTTCCCAATTCTACGAGTATATCTGTGTCAAATTAATTCTGAAAACGGGACCTAACCTAATCACTATAATATATATTTATCGTGTTATATGTACAGTCAGAGGCATTATAAATACGTACATTAATTAGGACAAAAATATCTGTACACGCCTTTATGACATTGACAATAGAGTCAAATATGTACAAACATATGTGTATGTCTTTATTGATGTAAATACGTATATTATTACCCCTGACTGTACAGCTGTCGTGAATATAGTCGTTGGTACTCGTACAGCTGTCAATTCAACTACTCTCAATTTTACATAAATAAAAAAGCGTGGGGACTACTGCTCGTTCCCTCTCATCCATGAGAGGAGGCCTGTACCCAGCAGTGTGACGTATATAGGCTGATTTATTATTTTATTATTATAGAAGTAAAATAGTAATGTTAATTTAGAATTACCTATATACTTAAAAAATACATGTAAAACTAGGTTTTATCAAGGAATAATAAAAATTTATAAAATTATTACATGGTAAAATTGTGACCTTCATTCCCAGACCTATCGTGGTGCAATAGTACTTCAAGCTACCTAAAATAATATGCTGTTCTATTTTCTGCTGTTCTGTTCCGGCAAATAGAGGCGCACATTCGATTTCTAATTTGGCTTAGGTACATGCGATCATAGTTTTTTTTGTACGTATTTGTTTTCTGTATATATGTTTTTCTACTTTTCAGTGGTTGTGTGTTCTCCATCTTCTTCCCGGTGTTCATACTGAGCGGCAACGAAGCGACACCTGTCATTGGGAGGTAAGAAAACTATGTGTCTATTTCGATACTTGTAGTACCTAGGAACAAGATTGTGGCAAAAAAATTTTTTGGTACAAGCTTTTATTGCCGACTGTACTTTTCTGAATACCATCATAAACTACTCATTGAGACGATTCTAACGAGCCCAAACTCAACGGGGTTACGTCGGTTAAGTACTGAATTCCCATGGCCTGACCTTTTGTCTCCGTCATCAGATCAGCTCGATGGTACCATAATATTGAATTGTCATCCAAACTATACTTATGTACACCCAAAATTTCAGCTCACTTGGTCACCGGGAAGTGAGTCAAATTTAACTGGCAAGATTTGATTACAGACTGACAACGGGACAGTTGAAACTAAATAAAAGCTTTTCTATCTATGTATGTCACTGAGGGTGAGTATTTGAGTAATGAGTATCCTCCAGGAAAAATACCAGTAAGAGCATTGTTGCTAGTCTCGCTCTCGCTACTCTTCCTTATTGATGCAGTTGATGGTTATTTTCCTTGCATACCGTTCCGATACCTCGCAAAACTCCGGTGAATACTCACCCAACACCTAGGATCACAGTTGTGTCGTACTGAACATAATACCTATACACCTTGTGTGCGTAAGCGCGGGAGCGCTTAGTTCAAAATTATCGTGCTTGTACAGTCAGTTTCGTATAGTTATTAGCAGCATATATGGTAACACATCCTGACTCTAGTAATAAAGACGTGTACAGAAATATTTGGCTGCTACAAACTCAAACTCAAAATGATATTTATTCAAGTAGGCCCAGTAACAAGCACTTCAGGTAGAAACATAATCTTAAGCTAATTACTTAGAGTAATTTATTAAACATGAAAAGTTAAATTTATATAAAGTATTTTAACATTTTTATAAAAAAATATAAGTCTAGAATGTTTCTAGAAAGACAATCTTATGTCAAAAAATAATTAAAAAGAAAATTATAAATCAAAAACACAATGTCAAAATTTTCCAAAAGGAATAAATAAATTATAAATCCAGTCAAAATTAGTCCCAAGAAGTTTTATCATTCTTCTACACACATACTATATGAAGCTGTCAACAACAGCAGTTTCCACTTCGCATATTATTCCATGGTGATAACTGATAAGATACATACTTACACTTCTTTTTAATTACAGTGAATACCCACTTCGACTATTTTCGCCAGTGGTGGCGATATCGAACGGAATGTTCCGATTCGTGCGGCAAGGAGCGGAGGCAGTCACGCACCGGAGTAGGTGATCTTTAATAACTTAGGGTTAACCTTTTAACCGTCGTACGCTACGATCACGTCGCTATTGAAGGGGCAGAGCAGCAGAAAATCTATTAAAAAAATGGTGTGTTTAGAAGCTTTAGAGAGGCATGCTTCCGGAGTAGACACGGCTATTGATTTCTCACAAAGACAAGTTGACAGATCTCACCAGAGTGCATATTCGCTCCCGATGTCTAAAGTTAACCCTACATTACAGCTTGGTCAATTGATTTATCAAATTATCACTGCTGGTATAGTCAACACTTTCTGAACTGGACTGTTCTTTTAATCTTCAGAACAATAGCATTCAAGTCTACGCGGACGCGTGCCACTTTTTGCAAGAATAAGGTTAGCGCCACATAAAATGTTCATTGTATAAAGAACTCTATCGTCTCATTCAATAGATTCAAAATTGACTTAAAGATAAAAAGCTTGCTCCCAGCGAGCCAGGTACAAGGCGCTGTGTGGTATTTTATCTCGTAGCTAATTTGGAATCTATTGTAAAAAGATAGAGTTCATTATTTAATGAACATTCTACGTAGCGGTAACATTATTTTGCAAAATTGGCACGCGCGGACCGCAAACAAAAGCTATTCATGAGCACAATGGCCATTCATGATCTAAACTATACTAGTTAATTAACCGGTTGAACTTAGGTTTAAACTCGCATAATGACCAATACTTAGTTATTGCATTAGATGCTGTGGTGTTCTCCCTTTTCGACCACCGGTAGCGACGTAGATACCTACGTCGCTACCGGTGGTCGAAACATCACGGTGGTCGTGAACATACGTTCATAAGCAGCAGCTTGCAATTCAAATGTAGATTCAATAGTTCGTATAAGTCTCAATTGTGCTTTTTATTGTGGCGCTTGGCGGTTGAAAGGTTAAACTTAGTCTACATGCGTTTAACGTTTTGATATCGTACCGTCTAAAATAGTGTTCAGAAAAGATAGCCAACTACTTGTAGCGATATTAATATCTTGACAAGACAATCGTCGAAATATGTGTCAGGATTGTAAACACTGATATAAAGGTTTGTTCAGATATGGGCTTTTGTTAGAACAAATATTGATGTTAATGGTGCCTAGTTCTATTGACGTTATTGCCACACCAAAATCTGTGAAATAAAAATATACTTGGCTACTAGTATTGAACGCTATTTTAGCATACGGAATAAGTTCACGAAATAATATTTAGATTGGTAATAGAAAATAAATAAGTTTATTTGTTAAACGACAGATAGCTTAGCCATCATACAGTTTGTACCTAATGTAAATATCAATAATGTTTTATGTGGTACCGAGTTTTATGTACTCTGTTAACACTTAACAACTACTCAGCTCACTTCAGCTTCAGTAATGTAATGTTTGTTACTCATTTTTCTATATGTTAACGTACCTAATTTTAAAATAATATCTGTTTGATCCAAATAATATTTCGGTAGCTATTTAGGGTTGTTCCTTAAATCTTAAAAGGTTAAACAAAAATGTGCTGAAATTACAAGGCAATGAATGCCAACGGTTGGTCATAATAATTTTGGGTGGTTTACGTTTTTATAATGTATTTAGAAATTTATCGGCGTTACAGGGTTATGCTTCAACAATGTGTCACACTATAGGATAAGGGTGAACGTTCCCCAGAGATGCACTCTGGTCCCATACAAGTAACATCTGGCTGGCAAGCATGCGAAGTGTCAAATATATGTATACACTGCTTAGCGTCTCTCTGGTAGTACGTCGTGTGCTGCTCTGCGGCGGCGCCACCATAATGAAAATTAATGAATTATATGGTGATATGATGTACGTTGAACGTACATCATGTACGTCTGATGTTTATAGATGTACGTATACAGGGGAACGAAATAATGGGCATTCATTGTGGCGCCGCTGGGGAGCATACTCTGTAGCGGCGCCACTCAAAACTCATAGATAGAAATTATATTAGATATTATTTTCTTATGGAAATTGATGTACGAATGCTGTTTATTGTGTACGTATTCAAAATAATCATAATTAATTACTAAGAGATTTTATATGATTTAATTGATTCCGCATTCCCCCTGAACGGTGGCGCGCGGGTGAGCGAGATGGATACATAAATCCTTCCTGCGCTCCCGCCATCGTAATTATTCGCAGCATTATTAAATCATATAAAATCACTAAGTAAGTAATGAGGCGGCGCCACAATGAATGCCCATTATTTCGTTCCCCTGTATACGTACATAAACATCAGACGTACATGATGTACGTTCAAAGTACATCATATCACCATATAATTCATTAATTTTCATTATGGTGGCGCCGCCGCAGAGCAGCACACAGTACGTCACACTAACCCGACAAGGCATGGTGGCTGGTGAATGTCATCTTTGGGCAAAGTAAAGCCAATCGAAATATTGAAAGCTGGATGAATTAAAACTTGTTCTAACTTTCCATCAGATTAGACGAAGGTCAAACGAACTAGCATTTTTAATAAAAAAATCTCGAATCAGCTCAGGACGGACGAGTTCGCCGAGGATTACTATGGAAAATATTGCTGTACTCAATAAATATATTAAACTAAAACACCTACTCTTATATCTACGTATTACATTCCACTATTTTTTAATATGTCAAATTAACCAAACAAATCCATTTCTAAATCGGATCACCCTTTTGGGGCTACAATGCTACAGACACGTTAAACTTGTTAGGTTTTTTATCACCCTTCTGCTTCGGGGTTTAAAAATGTTAACCTAAATTTCGATCTGCTTCCTGCACAGGGCCTAAGATCGTAAAAATAATCTACCATGTCTTGTCATGTCTACTGAAGGTTCACCTCTAGATATAATTTGCAATAAGCATCACATCCTGCTTAATGATTATAGGTATCAGATAAGCGGCCAACTGCATTATGTAATACCTACGTATGCTTGTATCGGAAATGTACTGATGGTCTATTAGTAAACTGTAAAAATATAACTTACTGAGTTACACAAGTCAAGAGTCTTGACCACACTGTAAATAACATATTACTTTGAAGTAATAATAACTCATCCTATCCAAATTGTGGATTTAGTATTGTTTTCATTGAAGCATGGTGAAGTGGTATAAGTACACGGCAATTCTATTTGAACTACTCCTAGGAGTAGGCGAGCTCTTAAGGTACCTATCAAAAAGTGGTATTCTTTTAATTTCAGGTCATAACTTCCGTGGTATACATTGATTAACCATTTCTATTGACATTGTCCTAACACAATGCCACATATTTCAATGAAAACAATATGAAACACGACTGTAAAATACTAAATCTATTACCGCAAGTGAAGGCTGTTAGTTCTAAATAAAAAAGACAGACATTCACCGTGTAACCCTGTTAATAATTCATGAATTGTGATACCCATATGGTACAAGTTGTGATCATGTTGCTCATGTTTACGTTCGGCGTCGGTGACCATGTCTCGGATAGTTGTCATTTTTTATCATAATAGGAATGTATTTTTTTTCACTAACAGTATCCGAATAGGCTGTTCACTTACATTTATTTGTTTTCCATTAAAATGTGTAATCCTTGATACGATCGTGTATCTACTCAGTTGAGTAAAGTCTGAATCAAAAGCAATATGCTTAGTCTATTTGATGCATGGTCCTTGTTGTTACGTTTATTGTAAAGGTGCCAGGATATTATATTTCATATTTTTATTGTTATGAACCGCGTAACGTGTACATTAAGATTATCATAGTTTTTTATATGTATATTCTAATCATTATCATTTAGATTAATGCTTAAAATTGAATGTTAACTTTTACATGACATAACTTATTAAAATGGGACTGACTGATGAAAATTAAATGTATAATTTTATTTAAATCCTTGAAAATGCCCTATTGTTCCCCAGAAAGCAAGTAAATTGTATGACGAAAAAAACCGATGACATGATAAGAATGTCAAGATGATAAAATAAAACTAGAATTGGTCACATAATCAATTATAATGTCAATTGCAATAAAATACATCACAGTTAGGTAATAATTACATTTTCCACAAAAATAATCTGCTAACATCTCTTATAGTTGAAATTATTTGAGATTAGTATTATAACTGAATCTCCTTGCCGAGGTAGTAAACTAGTACGAATATGGATACAATTAGTTAATCTCAAATAATATCATTCATCCTAACTTTGGATATAGGAGCGATCAAATAGTTCACGTACTTATACAGATACTAAAAGCAAGAAATAGAGCTACATTGGTGCGACAGTGCAACGGCCCTATATTCAGATGCTGAATTTTTTACAGGATTAAGCATTAAAAAATATTGATTATGTTTATTCATCATTTAAATATTCCGAACATTGTAGTTCATGTGGACAACAATGTCGTTCATTATTATTATATAAAATATTCACGATAAAATATACATGAGAAAATATCGTTCATTATTACAATTCAAAATATTCATTATAAATGAAAATATCAATATAAGTAAAATCATCCTAACTTGGAGTTGTGTTAAAGATGTTTCAAAAGGAAACAAAAAAAATACATATTTGCTAAAATAATACCTAAGATCAGGTACCAACTACAAACGACTCAATACAAAACAATATTGAGAATGTTCCACTATACATCTACTGCAATATTTTGTATGTGCACGGTCATCTATTACATTTAAGTAAATTATCTACATTTTTACAAAGTCTATAAAGTTTGCATAACTAACACTAACACCTATACTATTTGAGATCTGTTACACATTATTTATGCTTATGATAATTCGGATTGACAAGAAGCATATTCAGGACAATAGTGTTTAAAACTTTAATGAGTCTCAATTCTTCACATTAAAAACTAGAACAGTAAAGGAATGGTTTCATTGAGCATTCATTAAGTACTCTTTATAAACACGAGGGCAGTGAGGGTCAAAGAAGAAGTTTTTATTTTAAGAGCAAGGTCGTTATCGCCCTCCGAAAAGCATGTAACAATAAAACATCAATAAAATGTTAAACGCCGATTTCCATCGGCGGCTGAACTTATTTCAGTGAAGTTACGCGACTTAAATTAACAATAACGTATTTGCAATAAAGATCTCGCACTGACGTTTCATGTAAACAATACAAAATACACCTTTAAATAAGTGTAATTTGTTAAAAATAATGTATTAATGTCAACATTTAAAACGGTCAGCGTAAAATGATCCGATATGAAAGTAATTCGTCAGTTCAATCGTACCGATGTACCGATATGCTGTGGTATCTTCATTTCTGAATTTTGTTTAGTTAACAATTTGTTCTCATGAGTCATGACTCAGTGTGTAACTTGACTATCTTAATCCCTAACCAAACTTCATAAAGCGAAGTAATAACTTCATAATAGCGACACGGGCATCTTTGTCTCTACTTTATCAGTAAAACAGACACGCTTATATCAACAAAAGCCATACCCGGTCAGAATAAATAGTTGGAATCTTCATTCCCTAAACCTCACTTTCAAATGCGTGCTCTTAATTTGCGTAAATGTATTGTTTGGCCTATTATTTAAAACAGCTAAAGGAACAAATTCAGGTTCCCCTTACACAGCGCATCCAATCACAGAAGCAATATTTTTCAGAAACTTTCCAAAAAGTGTTCAGAATCTATGTAAGTTTGAATTTTTCAAGTCATAAACGGCTATACTGGTCAAATGGCCAGTCGTTATTGGTCCAGAGCCAGTGTTGCCAGGTTAAACTTGTAAAATTGTTGTAGCTTCGTGAAACGAGCGTTACCTAAGGCATTGTCCTGCACGTTCATTCGGTTTGCTTGACATGTGTGGTGAGTATTCTTTTAAACGTATAAACAACATTTTGTATGTGCCATTAGGTTAAGATGTATACTGCAAAAAAACCGCGCAAGAACAATGCCGTGTGAACGTAGCCTTAGAGTAAGTGGCACACGGGTGTCTATAGTATGTGCACTAGCAGCATGCCTACGGCGGCGCCTACCGTCAGCCCCACACTCAGCATCGTCGCGATCACGGACGAAGCCTTCTCTCGCTCGTGCATCTCCACCTGTCTGAAAATAAACGGTATTAGATAAGGTAAACGTATTAAACGACCTAGTCATGAGCACTATGTCAATGCAATATGGGTTACACTCGAACCAAGAGGCTGTTCTTCATTCGAATTTATGCCTTGTCACTAGCGATGAAAATAACATGAAAGATGCACGTAGGTATCTTTCAAAGCCCCCTTAGCGCAAGCACTTTATTTTCATTAGCATGTTTGTGTGTAACTGATATATTATCATTTTAGTAATTACTTAGACTCAAAATCCACCAAAATATTAGTCGTCAAAAAAATCGATTATTAACCAATTCCTGAAAAAAGGAGGAAAAATATTAATAGATATTTTAATTTTTGTTTTGGTTAATTTACAGGAGCTCTTCAAGAATAATAAATAAATCACACAAAAAAACATAACGGATGTGTCATTCATTTATATACATTTACTTTCCAATGGAAATTTTGGTGGATTCTTGGATAAGATGTGTATGTAGTGTATATGTAATAATGATGATCCTTAGAATAACATTTGAAAATTAAACAAACAAAAAAAACGCTGTTATAAATTAATGTTTGAAAAAAAAACGTAATTTTCCTGGGGTAGTAAACGTATAAAACGTCCTAGTCATGAGCACTATGTCAAAGCAATATGGGTTAAACTCGAACCAAGAGGCTGTTCTTCATTCGAATTTATGCCTTGTCAGCTTGTCACTTTGACATAGAGCGCCCATGCCATACACTCAGGTCGCGATTCACCCACAGGCTAATAAGGCTGGAGCCTAGAGCGCAGGTACCAAGCAACGGGGCGGCAGGGGGCGCGGCACTGAGCTGCGACTAACTTACATGTCATAGCTAGCCTAGGAAGTAGGAAAGTCAGAACTCTAAATCAGCCTCTGTATGCACTAGTGCAACTTCATGGACTAGGACCTTAACCTTAAATATAGTCTCTACGCTGGTTACGCAACCACCTGAAGGAGAAGGTTTTTTCTATTGAAGATAATATTAATTCTACAGACCCTATTGAGACAATTAGTTGTGCGAGTACATGCATTTTTTTGCTGTTTAAGAATAGAAATCTACTAAAAACCCGAGAAAATATCCCTTCAGTTCACCAACTCAGCTAAGTGGTCGCCAACCGGCACATGCAATTAGGTGTACGCTAACCGGTGAAATGACCCTAGTTGGTGTGGGAATTTTCTAAGTCTAAAAGTAAATAATATGGTACTATATAGCTTGTCAGACGATAAAGACGGAAGGTCGCCATAGGAAGTACTCGATTACACAAATTATATAATGACTGAACAAAAGAGTACAGTCGGCCATAAAAGCTTGAGTATCAAAAATTACTTTTAAAACTTACGAGTATTCTGCAATTATTTTATTTATTTATTTATTTAAATCAGGCAACAAGGCCCATCTTACAAATATCTTAAAGACTAACATTATGATCATCATATACTATAGATATTTTCTGATAGTTGATGCTTTAATATAAACCTCCTAAACTACTAGAAGTAGGTCAAGTTATCTATTCCTATCAGTTTAGGTATAACGTTGCCGTTGGCCTCTCAGTGTAGTTTAGACACGAATTATTCAGCAATTACTGATTCATTATTAACAAATCAACTATGTCAAAAATGTCGTGTATTGTACAAAAAAAGTTAAATGGTTCCGTTTTTCCGCTTTAAAATCTCTACTTATGGTTCTAATTTGTTGTTTATAATAAATCGTCCAGTATGTTTTCTATTCGTACCTTACTGCCCATATTTTTTTTATGAGTCCCGTTTCGCATAAGT
The DNA here is from genome assembly GCA_945867215.1 of Epinotia demarniana. Lineage (NCBI taxonomy): Eukaryota > Metazoa > Arthropoda > Insecta > Lepidoptera > Tortricidae > Epinotia > Epinotia demarniana. Next base: position 13,116,276 of record OX244260.1, on the reverse strand, counting down.
CACTAAGCAGTTAGGTATTTACTATTTACATATGACCGTATCTAGTGATGTGTCCGCGACTTTCGTATAAATGCTTAGATTAAAAGTCACTAAGTGGCAAACATACCTAGACCTATTGACTGTGTCTATTCTATTGTCATTTTCTGATGACATGAATACGATGTCTCGAAACCAGTTATTGTATGGGTTATTTGAAATGACCGATTTTTTTATAAAACTGTCATTGAAATTGGCATCTTATACCCAAGATTGTAGAGTGCTTTTTGAATTGACTGCTTTGATGCAGGTTTTTTGTATAAGCAAGAAATTTCTAGTGTCCGTATTCCACTTGAAGGCTTATCTTTAGAACAATGACATGATGTTATGTCCTTTGTTGAACCTACCACAAAATATGTATTCAAGATGAAAGGAAAGACGTAAGAATATAATTTTTACAAATAGCTATCTTCCGACCTTAGTTTAAGGTTCAAAATTTAATAACCGGTCATCGCAGCCGCTGTAGGTACCTTGGATAGAGGATATAATAGATGTCGTCCTAGCGTATGCCCCAAAGGTACGATAGTAAAATAACCTTACTAAATTAAGAAGTATCAAAAGACTGATACATTCTTGGCGTCTAATGCCATTTATAATTTAGTCGTGTTATATCGTTGACGTCATTTTCAGTACAATATTTTGAAAGTTGGTGACAAACAAAAAATGTGCGTGAGGGACAGTACATTTGACGTAGTTCTATTCATCTCGTTCCCAGCACGGCTATCACGCCCGAGCTCTCTCGATTTTTCTCGCACTATCCGTCTCTCTCTTATTAGTACACTTAGAACAAGACGCATAGTGCGAGAAAAATCGAGAGTAGGTATCGCGGCCGTCCCATGATAGATGTGCAGTTGTGGTATTGTCACGTCACGTCCTGTTGTGTGCTTTATGGAATAAATGGTTTTTCTTTCTTTCTTTCTCGTGTGTATGTGTGTGTGACTCCCTCTATTATATTCTTCCTCTATGTCAGATACGGTATACGTGTAATGACCGGCAACCTACCTGACGAGAGTGGCTGCGATGACCTGTAATTACAGTTTGAACCTTAAACTAAGGCCGGAAGACATCTATTTGTACAAATTATATTGTTACTACTTCCCTTTCATCTTGCACGAATATGAAAACTAAACACATAATGCTTTTCTTCTAGAGAATCCCCTTCAAGTGAAATTCGGACACTTTAGTTAGAAAATTGCTACTAATATATATTTTTTCCTGAATATATCAGACGAGACGATACCACTCTTCTCGTAAAAAAACACTTATAATTAGTGCAGTAATAGCCTAGACTCAATAGTAGGTACATTAGGTACACTCGCCATCAGTTAGATCGGAGCGGCCAAGCGACCTCATGACGCACTACTCACTGCAAATATATGAGGTATTGATGTTCGTAAGAAGGAATTTGCCAATGTTCAAGCGTGTTGAGGTCATGGGCAAACAACTCCGATCAACAGGGAGACTCAGAACGGTCCCGCGTCGCATGGCACTTACATGTAAGAATCCTCGAGTGATAGGCCCAACCTATTACGAACGACTACCTGCCGAATTGCGAACAGAGTCATCTGACGAAACATTTGAACGCAAACTGAGAAACTTTTTATTGAAAAACGCATTATATTCGGTAAAGGAATTTATGGACATTAAACATTAATATTATCACTGTTTTTGACATTGTAAATTATATCGTTATTTTTATTTTTCGTTATTTAATGTATATTCTGTTATCTGAAGATCTATATGTGATATTATCTTTGTAATTTATTTACTGTGACTAATTTAAACCAAATGTAACTTGACATTTTATTCTTATAAATAAATTCATATAAGTAAATTAAGCTAGCTTTAATTTATATTGTAAATTGTATATTGTGAAATAAATAAATCTAAATCTAAATCAACGTGCTCACAAATATCAGAAAACATCTCTAATGCCTCGACAATACAGACGTGTTCAGATATTTGTGAGTACTTTGGCCGCCCCGATATATCTGATGGCGACAGTACACACCTATTATGGAAACATGTATAAAGCTAAACAAAACATCTTGCAACGATAACCATGCATGTTGACCTAACAAGGATGTGTCACAGTGCACTCCGGGTTATCGGTAGTACATAAACAAATGTGTGATAATGCAAATAATCTATAGCTTCCACGATATAACGTTTGAACACGTGCACACTCTAGGTGAAATGCGAGTAAGTAGGTATAACGTGCAGGACAAAGAAATTTTGTATTTATGTTGTTTTCGAGATTCTAAACAGTACCTACTAGATTTATACGATGCAATTTTTATCTGACTGCATCAGCAGAAGGGTTATGTTTTTCGAGGGTAGATGCGACTTTTTAGCCATCCGCGGATGCGGATTTTGAGGCAAAACACTCGAAAACATAAAGACGCAACGTCTTTAGGGTCACGCAGGACTCGAACGCGTTGCGACTGATTTACAATCGTTGCAAACCTAACGCATCACCAAAAGCGAATACGGCGAATCGTCAGATTACAGAAACGATATGACGATTCATATTGACTAATGACGAAAATACTGATCAGTGTTGGCCTCTATCTGGTCGCTACTTCGCATCAGCAAAAACTCTGCATCATTTTTCCATCCACATGGACAAAAAAAATATTATATTTCACGGGCTACAGACCAAACGGCTCAATGTATTTTGACATATGCGGTGTCGTTCGATTCCTCAAATTCATGGGAGCGACCTAGGCTACCGACTAAGTGAAATCAAAAGATTTTTCATAAAACCCAATTGTTTTGTTTTTTAGGGTTCCGTACCTCAAAAGGAAAAAAACGGAACCCTTATAGGATCACACTTTGTTGTCCGTCCGTCCGTCCGTCTGTCGAGACTCTTTTCCTCAGGAACGGGTGGAGGTATCAAGCTAAAATTTATACCACATACTCAGGTCTACTGTCCCTTGGAGCTGTGAAAAAATCAAACTTCTAAGCCAACGCAATCAAAATCGTTTATGCCGCAAATTTCCGCAATTTTCGAAACTCGCAAGGGAATCAAAAGTATCAAAACTTACAGGGTTACTTCCCATGAACTCAGAATCTTGAAATTTGGTACGAAGCAACGTCTTATAGCACAGATAAAGGAAAAATTGCGAAAACCGTAAATTTGTGTACGATACCATCGGTGCGCGAGTCCGACTCGCCTTGGCCGGTTTATTTTCTTTTATTTGCTACTCCGATGATACGGAGCAGACGTTAATTCATACAATAAACAGAAGACAACCAAATTTGGATGTAAAGTTTTGTTGTTTATAACGAACGTTTCGCACGGATTACCCGTTTTTCCCGTAGGAATAAAGCATTTTTCCGCGGTAAAAAGTAGCCTATGTTCATCAGGGATAATGGCGGCTTCTAATGGTAAAAGATTTTTGCAAATCGGTCCAGTAGTTTCGGAGCCTATTCAATACAAACAAACAATCAAAACTTTCCTCTTTATAATATTACTAGCTTCTGCCCGCGACTCCGTCCGCGTGAAACTCGTTTATATCGCAGCTCCATAGAAACTTTTACCCCCCCCCCCCCATTTCACCCCCTTAGGGGATGATTTCGGGGATAAAAACTATCCTATGTCACTCTCCATCCCTTCAACTATCTCCACTTAAAAAATCACGTCAATTCGTCGCTCCGTTTTGCCGTGAAAGACGGACAAACAAACACACTTTCCCATTTATAATATTAAGTATGGATTAGTGTAGATTTTAATCACCTGGTAGAGTTAATCATCACGATGTTGGTGAGATAGCCGTTGCTGAAGGCGAACACGATCATGATCATTATGTACTCATAGTCCCACTCGAAGTAGACCGGCAGGTTGTGCCGCGGCTGCGCGTTGCACAGCATCAGCATCGGGACTCCGACGATGCGCAGTATACTGGCCGCTGCTATCAGCCATTGGTTCAGGGGCTGGAACAATTCGACGGTTAAAATGACAAGTGACTTTTACGTAACTCATTTCGCAGACTAAAGCGACTTGATGCGTTAAGGCGCCGTAGGTTCATGGTCTTATCTCCCTCTCACTTAGCATAAGCGTGAGCGAGATGGAAGGGCGTGCTCGGAAGCGCGGATATCATGATTTTTAATTTAAATTTTTTGGCCGTTTAAATAAATAAAAAAGTAATCACCGAGTTCTCTCAAACATGATATTGCCGATTTTTAGAAACTATTTTAATATTTTTAGCTTTTGTGCATAATTTGTTACGAGTATTTTAAGTGTATTTTGGACCCTTTTAGAACTATGTTCGTATTTTTTTTCTATAGAGAGAAAATTGCTTCATCATGTTACGATTCACTGATCTCCCTGCAGAAAAGCCTCAAGATAACTATTCGTATTTTTTTGAAACCTTATTATTATAAACAGACGTATTATATTGTTTCAAAAACTCTGTTCGCTTCACTTCGCTGAACCTACGGCGCCTTAAAGGACTGGGCATGAGTCGCGCCATGGTCTGCCATTATTAGTCTAAGGCTCCGTTATCTTAAGGTTCCCAGGGATTTTATACCCCCCTTATACGTCATCCCTTGACACGTGTTTGTCATGTGCTTGACACATGTTGTCCATTGCAATCGTGTCCATGTTCTTCTTTTACCTAGGATATAACCGACCTCGGTTTCAATTTCAATGCTCACCGCTCAGTTTCATGCACACAGTACTATGACGTCATAATCGCACCTATAGCAATTATAGCATTGCGTTTCGTTGACTTGAATATCCATGTTTTTATTATTATTACTAGCTTCTGCCCGCGACTCCGTCCGCGTGGAACTCGTTTATATCACAGCTCCGTACAAACTTTTACCATCCCCCCCCATTTCACCCCCTTAGGGGATGATTTCGGGGATAAAACTCCCCATCCCTTCAACTATCTCCACTTAAAAAATCACGTCAATTCGTCTCTCCGTTTTGCCGTGAAAGACGGACAAACAAACACACACATACACTTTCCCCATGTATAATATTAGTACGGATTGTTTAATAATAACATTGAGATTAAATTAAATGACTAACATATATTTATAAGTCTGATTTTGACGTACTAAAGATTGTATGGAATAATTATGGGCCTTATTAAGACAAGTTGCACGTCCCCCATTCAGTAATGTCTTAATTGGCTTACCTGAAGCAAAAATCCAGCCACCAGCCGCCCTGAATAGTCTCCACAGTTAAAGATGAGATAATTGACAACCGGCACGAAGTATATATCTGAAAAAGACGAATCAAATTATCAATAGATAATTAGCTAATTAGGTCATCGTTTTGTAAATATATTACGAATGAGGCTGTAATTATGACTAACGCATTAAGTCACTTTGTTTGCAGATTTGTATTTAAAAACAAGTAATTAAGAGCGGGCGTACCGCCAGGGAAAAATCAGAAATCACCCGCGCGCCCCGCACCCACCGCGCTGATGCGTCTAATCGTCTATTGCTGCCCCGCTCCTTCTCGCATAGTATATGCCCCGACAGTCAGATGAAACAGAGGCGGAGGTACAGTGCCGCGTCATCGCGTAGTGTTACATAAGATTTCGCGCTTATAAATGCGCGAATGCAATAGTAGTGCAATGCGATCTATAAAGGTATGCTCATTAGCTACACCGAACGAGTATTATGTCAAATGCCACAGAGCAGCGTAGTGTATGGCGCCATACCATGTGTACTAAAAGCGATTGTATGGCGCCATACAATCGCTTTTACTACATTTAGAGTGCTTACGAGTAATTTTGAGGGCCGAATTAAGGATGGGACCCTGGATGACGAGAAATTAGGCACATGGTATTGATCACGACTACTGCGAGGAATATAAAAGTCTGTGAGATCGTAACTTTGTAAGTTGTTTGTGGTGATAATCTCCGGAACGACATATCTGATTTCAAAAAATTCTTTCATCTGTCAATGGAATGGACTTTCTGGATGGATAGTTTATAATTTATCTCGCAGGTTAGCATTAGTTAAAGGAGCTGCGCGGGTAGTTAGTACCTAAGATGTAAAGATGAGTAAAATACGTGTAATTGTGACCAAAGGTACTCACTGTTCCAATCAGTTCCTTTCGTCGCAGGATGCGACTCGACCAACACAGTGACCGCGGGATACACGGCCATGCTGATCGCAAACACAGCAAAGATGCTGAACGCATACACCCAGATTTTCTTCATAACAACCAACATGGACACTTCTCTGTGCCTGTTAACCGCCACGCCGGATCCCCTCAGAATATGGTGTGTAAAGAAGTCAATCTTGTACAACATAATGTACGAAACCAGTGATGCCAGAAGCATTATGTCAGCTATAATGAAGTATATGAGAGCGCTGTGCAAGGGGGATATTTTGAAGGCGAGTGATATGATTTGTGCGATCGCAGCGATGATCCCGCCGAGGGATTGGCCGCTCATAACAGCAGCCATGTACTCTTTTGAGAAGCGGCTTGCAATGCCTACGAGCCCACCGATGAAGATGGCACTGGCAGCTGAAAATTAAAAGATTACTCAAACATCGTTACGTTAGCCGCCTAGTGACTGGCATACTTTCGAGATATGACCAAATTGAAGTCACACCTCAAATGAATTTGGATGTGGCCGTGTTGCAGTCACTAGAAGTGTTCCATCCATGCTATATAAATGCAATGACCGAGTCAGTATAATCAATGAGAAAGTTCCATTATAAGCACACATACACATTAAATTAACACACTTAATTGCCCGTGTGTTGTCGGGTTAGAATTTCACCACCCCCTTTCTTCCCGTGGGTGTCGTAAAAGTCGACTAAGGCAGGGTTGAAGTATGTTGTGGGAGATGGGCTAGCAACCTGTCACTGCAATAACACATTTTGATTTTTTGTTTATTTATTTATTTTAAGAGAACCATCAGCTATAAAACCTAATAATAACATTAATATAAACCAAAAAGCCAATGACAGGATCTCACATATAGCGCTAGAATATGCCCACATTTACGCTATAAGTGGCTCTGGAACAGTTTCATGTCCTCTGCCTAACCTTTTTTGGAAATAAAGGCGTAAATGTATTGTATGTATGTACACATATTCAAAGGCAAATAAATGATTAATCAGCACATTGGATGTCTCAACTTCATTTATTTATTTAAACTTTATTGCACAAATAAGAAGTACAAATGGCAGACTTAATGCCTTAAGGCATTCTCTACCAGTCAACCACAGGGCTAAACAGAAAAGCTCTTTATGAAAATACTTTATACTCAACTTTATGAAAAAGTAACTTATTCTAAGAAAAGGTTGGATTCTTACCTGTCATAATGACTACAGTCACCATTGTGACTATAAAGAATGTGCTCTGCCATTGATCAGTGTCAATTTGAACAAAAGTGGTGGTCACCAGAAATGACAGTGTGACTACCACGAGAGACCCTTGTAATCTGCTCTTCACAGACACTCTGCAATTGTAATAATTATATTAAAACGTTTTGATGTTGATATTCACTTATATTATTTACTTATTTATATAGGAAGATCATCAGCTTAAATACTACATGGTTCGTCGATGTAATAAATACAGTCAAGCAACTATGAACCCTCTACTGCATGTGGCCCAACACGCACTTGGTCGTGATTTTTAAATTGTTACAGTGCCATTCTTTCTTATATACAATGTTAATAAGCCCTTAGTGCCGACTCAAGCTATTATCAAACCACCATTAGAATGGGATTTGAGGTGGCCCTTTTGTCATAATATGTAATGTGTTTCAGTGGGAGCATGTGAAAATTATTAACAAAAATGTCATGAAATGGCAGATTGTCCATCCCGAAACTGAAGGGGTCAATTAATTACAAAGTCAATTTCTTACAATACTGAAAGTCTGAATGATTGCATATAAATGCAAATTTAAAAAATATAGCATTGTAAGAACCAGTTTAGACTCAAACTAGTCTCTCTATTATTGATGTTTTAATCCTAATGGACACAAAACTAGCAGCTATTAAATTGAACCAGTTACCAGCATTTTTATAATGTTTGTTTAATGTAATCAGACTATGTCATATTTCCTAACAAAATGGTTGCCAGATATTAATATATGGAAGTACTGAATTCTAAAATTTATCCTAACAATGATCTATTATTTAGTAAACAATTTTTCTGTGATCATGATGAGGATGTTCCATGGTCGGGAGTACACCAACTAGAACTGTTGCACGGCAAACACTCGATAGAAGAGAGTTCCTAAGAGCTAGTACAACTGTATGGCTCAAGGTTAACTCACAAATCATTGCCTGGATTTTTATGCATTTTTATACTAGTTTATAATTACAGAAACAATTTGCAAAATTTGTAAAACACGAAACTAATGATTATGAAGTAAGTTATGTAATAATGTGAGGGTTTACTTACAAATGCCCATAAAGTGAATTTAAAACAAGGAATATTAAGTTAGGAACTGCAGTTGCCACATTGAGGTAGGATGTGAACTCGGCCTGGAATGGAGTTTTGCGCACCAAAGGCTGCTGTAACTCAGTGGAATTCACTATAGTCGCATTACGGAATTTATACATCCAGTACTGAAAAAGAAAAACAGTTCTTGAATGCCCATCAATAAATAATACTATAAAATTATAATAAACTAGCTTCTGCCCGCGACTCCGTCTCCTGCCTCCGATAAAAACTATCCTATGTCACTCTCCATCCCTTCAACTATCTCCACTTAAAAAATCACGTCAATTTGTCGCTCCGTTTTGCCATGAGAGACTGAGACAAACAACACACACTTTCGCATTTATAATATTATAGTATAGTATGGATAATTTTATTACCAGATCTAATCAAAATAATACTCACGTCATTCGCAGTGATGAGGAAGTTCCATGGCACTAGAGAGGTGATGCCAAATAAATAAAAAAGTAAATAAACAATCCAATAGTTGTCGCGAGGTTGCTCCGAAGTGTCCAGCACTTTCGTCGAGCACGAATCGGTAACCAGCTCGCGTTCCTCTGAGTCATCAATGATTTCCTCCTCATTTTCGTTCTCAATCGCATCAAGGCGCTCATTGTTAATAGATCCGGTGTCCTCCACGTCCATGCTCGCAGCACTTATTAACACCATTAATTCATGAACACTAAACTACAACAGACCTATTTTATTTTTATTCACTTCTAATGATCAATCTAATGTCCTTGTTTGTTAAGTACAAAAAAATGTCGGTTAACTAATCACTCGTTGAGCACAAAATAAACAAAACACGAAAGGTTTATACCTGGATATGATAAAAGCAAAGTTATGTTTGGTACTTTTTTTGTGTAAATGCAACCGAGATCGAAATTTATTGAATTGAACAGCTGCGCGCAAGTATTTTGCTCAGCCCGACAAAAGTCGACCTCACTCCTCACTCCTCACTCGAGCGAGCCGAGAGCAAGTGGAGTGACATTGACATACGTGCCGTTTGTCTTGTGTCAATGTCATTTTACTGTCAAAATTGTTAAGGCGATTACACACCAAGCAATTGATCACGACAACTTTCTATGAAAAACTCTTCTATTTTAACTGGTGCTAGTAATGGTGGGTACACACCAAGCCAAAGAACGGCTATGTATCTCACTCTAACAAATAGCTGTCATATAAATGCTTCGCGTTCGTTCGTTTGTTCAGTGTGTACCCACCATAACGTCGAAGCCACAATAAAATTGGGTGTGTCATACACATGGACTGATGATACTCGACAAGCTATGGTAATAATAATACCACGTGCAAGCGAGGTAGCATACAAATCTCCATAAGTGTGACAGAAAGAGAAATATCATTCATTGTCCGTCATAGTTTTTTTATTTGCCACTTGAACCTAGAATACTATGGACGGGCTGTACATGTTACCACAGTGAGGGACGAAAAAGCTCTTATGCAGCTAAGTTAAAAACTCGTCTTAAAATGTCTGTTGACTTGCCATAAACAACCTACTAAATTTTGACGGGTAATGGTTTGTGTGCCACATTTTCAGTCAGTTAAATTAATTTAGCTGCATAGGAGCCTTTCTGTCCCTCACTGTGGCATCGCAGAGTATTCTAGATTCATGGGTAAGCCAAAAATTAGTCAAAAATCAAAATACATAGGTAATCCAACTACTAGCAGAAAAGTAGGTTAGGTTAAGTTAGAACTGCGTGAAGGTGCAAGAGTTGGTGAAGCGGAGTGGGGTGCTGATGAAAACACTCAGAAGATCTTCAGGATTTATTTCAGATATAATTAGTACATACGTGTACGGCGTTCGGAGGCTTGGCAGAAAGAGAAGGGGCATAGAGATCGTGATTTGGGTTTTTAAAGATGTGACCATAGACTGTGTAAGGGTGGACATTCATGGAAACTGATACCCATTCACTATCACTTCCCCTCACACTTCACATTTATGAAGAGAAAGTACATGACACATATACATAATATGCATTAAAATTAAGGCTCTACTATTTTTAAATTCAAATCATGTACAAAATTAGAATGTTTAAGACCAGACAAAGCTTTAGTTAGAATATCCGCTATCATCTTATCAGTAGGTAAATACTTAGTTAATATATCATATTTCTTAACTATTTCTTTTACATAGTGATATCTCAAATCGATATGCTTTGTCCTCTTGTGACAATATTCACGTATCTCTAGGAGTCTCAACGCACTTTGGTTGTCGCTATAGAGTGTACAACACAGTTGTTTATCAAAAATTTCATTCATGAAATTCCTGACAAAGCAAAGTTCACGACAGGCATCGCCAAGAGCTAAGTATTCTGCTTCGGTACTGCTGAGTGCAGTGCATCGCTGCTTGCGAGATTCCCAGTTAACGGTTGAGTCACCTATTTTTATTACAAAGCCACTGTACGACTTCCTATCACAGTCATTAGCGAAATCGGCATCTGCGAATACTGAAATGTTAAAGTTACCACTTTTAACAAATATGAGACAATAATTAATTGTCCCTGACAGATATCGCAGGACCCTTTTCGCTGCTATCCAATGATCTTTTGTAAAACCATTACAAAATTGGCTAAGTTGTGACAAAGCAAAGCTGATGTCAAGCCGACTGCAAACGGATAAATACATGAGGCACCCAATCAATTCTCTGAATGGATAAACATTTTCTGATAAACCATCTGTATCTTGTTTGGGTCTCTCAAGTTTACAATTACTTGCCATTGGACTAGAAACACTCTTACAATTTGACATGTTAAACTTTAACAATAAGTTTCTTATATAGTCTGACTGAGATAAAGCTAATGTACCACTCTTCCTATCCCTTGATATCTCAATGCCCAAACAATTTTTCAAAGTTCCTAACTGCTTGGAATTAAATTCAGACTGTAACAGTTTACATAACGTTTCTTTTTCATTCTTATTATTCCAAAAAATATAAAAATCATCCACATAAAGGGCAATCATTATTAAGCTCCGATCTGACCTTTTAATGTATATACAGGGCTCACATTTACTTTGCATGTAACCGTTTTTAATTAACACACTATTTACTTTATGATTCCAAACTCTGCTGGCCTGTTTCAGACCATATATACTCTTGTTTAATAAGCAGACTTTATTTTCATTACAAATATACCCTAATGGTTGTTCCATGTATATTTTCTCAGTTAAATCTCCATGTAAGAATGCTGTTGTTATATCTACATGTTCAATTTCCATATCTAATTCATTAGCAATACAAAACAATAAACGCATCGTCGAATGACGAACTACTGGAGCAAAAGTTTCATCATAATCAATGCCTTGTTTCTGAGAGAAACCACGAGCTACTAATCGCGCCTTATACTTTGCATTACTACTATTTGGACCTGAAGATCCATTCTTTAACTTAAAGACCCATTTGCATTTTACTACATTACTATTTAAGGGCCTATCTACAAGGGTCCATACATTATTGGACATTAATGAGTTAAACTCAGATTGCATGGCTGTTTGCCATTCTTGCCTTTGGGGGCTATTCATGGCCTCTTCGTAAGTAAGAGGTTCATTAACAACTAGGCATTTATTGGTGACTAGCAATGACGAGTCTGACAAATTATAATCATTGTACCTGACTGGTTTATTGCAACGCGTGCTGCGCGCGGGATGTTCGCGTCGCTCGTAGCCAGCCGCTGGCTCCGATTCGAGCATAACTTCCCCTCGAACATTCCGCTCGTTGCAGGATGATGATGACGACGCCGAGGGCATGTACGACTCACTGTCAGACACAGGCTCCGGCCCAAGCTCTGTATCTTCCCCTCGAACAGACTGTTCCTCGGGCAATGATGGCAGTGAAGTATCACCTGGCTCATTGTCATCAGCAGCACTGTTCCATGATAAATCGTTATCTGAAACCACATCATTGTTTGCATTAGAATTATTTGTGACATCATTCTTTTTACTGTCATCAGACTCATTATTAATTGAAATAACATCAAGAATTAAAATGTCATTATTCATTAAAATATTATTTTCATTTGACTGTGTTTGACACAAGTCATCATTCAATAAAATATTAATATTACTAGATTGTGTTTTACACAAATCATGTTGCACAACATTAGTGGGGCTCTGTAAAATATTTTTCATGTTCATATTATAAAATTCATTTTCTAAAAATATTACATTTCTTGAAATAATAACATTTGTGAGATGCAAAGGGTCCAATAATTTATAGCCTTTAGAGTGTTCTGCATAACCAACAAAGATGCAATGTTTTGATCTGGCATCTAATTTGTCACGTTTGCTGGCATCTATAAGAGACAATGCTTTGCAGCCAAACACTCGCAAATGACTAAGATCAACTTTGTTACCAGACCACACTTCTTCAGGAGTCTTGCCCGGTACACTAGCAGTGGGCGACCTGTTTTTTAAATAAATTGCAGTTGAGACTGCTTCAGCCCAAAAATGCTTACCTAGGCCAGATTCCTGAAGCATGCTTCGAGCCTTCTCGAGAACCGTTCGATTTCCACGTTCGCTTACACCATTCTGTTGGGGTGAATATGGAACCGTGGTCTCATGAACAATGCCTTCTTTTTGTAAATAATCCCTGAATTTATGACCACAATACTCCCCACCTCTGTCACTCCTCAGCTTCCTTACGACACAACCTGTTTGCTTCTCAGCGGTAGCTTTAAATAAAACAAATTTGGACATTACCTCAGATTTGTGTTTTATGAAGAAACCAAATGTCTTCTTTGAAAAATCATCTGTGAAGGTCACCATAAATCTTGATCCACCCAAACTGCTCACAGGAAACGGACCGCACACGTCCGAATGCACAAGTTCCAAAAGCTGCTTGGCCCGTGTGGCCTCCCCTTTGGGAAACGCTACAACTTTCTGCTTCCCCTCAGCACATGACACGCAGTTCTGTAATTGTTCATGCTGAGGCTGCTGAAACATCAGACCTGTAACCAAACTTTTTAGGGTGTGCATACCTCTGTAACCTAAATGGCCCAACCTTTTGTGCCACAAATCCATGGGCACCACCCTGGTTGAAGTATTTGCCACCTGTGAATCATAAGATTGACCTACCCCTTCAATGTCCAAATGATAAACCCCATTAACTTTAGTGCCGGATAAAATGGTAGTGTTTTCTCTAAGTACAAGGCATTTTTCCTTTACAAAATTTACAGATATGGTCTTCTCACATAATTTACTTACACTTATTAAATTGGTTGAGAGATCCGGTACAAACATGACATCTGTTAGAGTAACAGTGCCGTACTTGGTTCTAAAAAAAACACATCTCCTCTACCAACACATGTTAAATTCTGGCCATTAGCTACCGTGACATTTTCAGAAACACTTTTAAAATTTATAAAATTACCTTTAACACAGCTCATATGGGAACTAGCACCCGAATCAACTAGCCACTGATCTTTACAAAAATTGTTACATGTTAAAAAGTACGCTAAAAGTACATGTTCTTCGCTCTTAGTCTTCCTTTTATCATTTCTTAATTTGTAACATTTTGATTTTATGTGTCCAATTTTATTGCAATAGTTGCACTTGATATTGCTTCGGCGAGCAGCGAGGGCTGTATCCGTAGATGTGTTCATATGTTGAATCCCGTTGCCATTGCCACGTCGATGCTCTTCTTGCAGGAGCCTGGTGCGCACAAGCTCACTCGTTAGTGACAGGGACACGTTGGCGGATTCCAAACTTGATACTATTACATCATACTCTTCTGGAAGCCCGCTGAGAAGCAATTCAGCGACTTCTGCATCTTCAATAGTCTTGCCAATATCGGCAAGTTGTTGGACTAAATCCGTCACGCCTTCGATGTAGGCGCTCATGTCAGGGTAATCGATGTACTGGGAGCGATGAAGTTTACGTAGTAAACATACTCTTCTATAAAATCCTTTGTCTTCAAATACCTTAGACAGGTTATCCCACGCTTCACGTGCTGTCGTGGCATTTCTCACATATTGAAGACACGTAGGTTTAACGGAAAGACAAATACGAGCTAGTGCTTTTTGGATTTTAGTTGCGTCAGTTTCCACGCCTGAAATGCAGTTCCTTAGATTTTCAAGTGTCAGTGCCATCTCCATGTAAAATTTCCATGTGGAATAATTGGAAACTCCTTCCAATTTGGCAAAAGAATAAAGGCGAACTTCATCAGCACTCATTGTGAATTTATATATTTTGAGGTTATATAACGCGGACTCGCCCGAGCCGGGAGGACGATCCACAATATGCAACCACACTTTCTTGACCGCTTCACATTAAAAATTACAAATCACAGCGGGTATTGCTCTGGGCCCCATAACCTGAAGGTGCAAGAGTTGGTGAAGCGGAGTGGGGTGCTGATGAAAACACTCAGAAGATCTTCAGGATTTATTTCAGATATAATTAGTACATACGTGTACGGCGTTCGGAGGCTTGGCAGAAAGAGAAGGGGCATAGAGATCGTGATTTGGGTTTTTAAAGATGTGACCATAGACTGTGTAAGGGTGGACATTCATGGAAACTGATACCCATTCACTATCACTGCGATGGTCCCAGAACTGAAAAGAAGGTAATGTTTGATTAAACCTGGGGCCCTACCGCGAAACGAAAACGAATTTCGTTCATGTATCTCCGTCTCTGTTGCACTTGCTAGTTCGAGCGACAGAGAGGGAGATATTCAAACGAAGTTCGTTTTCACTTCGCGGTAGCCCCTCTGCTGACTTTGTTGATCCGGCAGCGTTTCACTGAGCCCTTAAGCTATGCCGGGCGAAATAATCGCAGTCACGTATTTGTGTCACTGGCATAGGAGTACGAATAAAATGGTCACGGATACGTGTCAAGTGGCATAGTTCATAGGTAAATTAGTAAAACGCGTTATTATTTATTTTGCAGCGTTAGTAGTCTCTTTGACATGTAATGTAGTGGAATGTTCGTTCGACTCCGGCAGCGTTTCACTGAGCCCTTAAGCTATGCCGGGCGAAATTATCATAGTCACGTATTTGTGTCACTGGCATAGGAGTACGAATAAAATGGTCACAGATACGTGTCAAGTGGCATAGTTCATAGGTAAATTAGTAAAATGCGTTATTTTTTATTTTGCAGCGTCAGTCGTCTCTATGACATGTAATGGAGTGGTGCCAGTGCTCGAAAAAATACTGCCAAGTATTTGAGAAACTTTGAGAAACGCTGAAATGTGTGGAAAAAATTATACTGATTTGTGTCATCGGCACTGTATAAGGGTTACTTTTACTAAATTTCAAAAACTCTCAAGATTTTACATTCATTCTAAAATTTTTAAATTGGAAATTTGTCGAGAAAAAGGCGTAAAAATAAAATCACACATGTGTCACTGGCATAGGAGTAAGAATTTTTAGAACACAGATGCTGTGTCACCGGCGCCGAACGTGTTAATTATTCCTTAGTTCTTTCAATCGTCGTATCGGCGCGAAAGTAGCGGGGTGGGGAGCGACAGTGGCGCCACCGGAAAAAACCAAGTTCAGAACCAATTAATGTTCAGTTAGACAGACATGCCCGCAATAATTAAATGTGATTTATATAATTATCTTTTGCTTTATGTTTTACTCGTTACAATAGTATGTCGTAGTAAATAAATAAATATTAGGGGACAATCTTACACAAATCGACCTATAAAGGGCCGAACACACAGCACCGTCGCGAGCGCGCGGCGCGACCGCGACGGGCGCGCCGCGCGATATTTACAAACCACCCTACAAACCACTAGCGCGGTCAAACAGGCTGCGCCCCGTCGGCAACGCGCCCCGCTTCTGTCGCGCCCCGCCAGCAACCCGCCGCGCACAGGCCGCGCGGCCTGTGCGCGGCGCGGTGCGTACGCAGTGCTTGATGGCGTGATGCGCGCGTGCTCTGTGTGACCGGTCGTCCCGCGCGCATCACGCGCTCGTCAAGCGCCGCTACCGCCCCGCTGGCAGTCTATTCGACCCTTAATAGTCCCAAACTATAGTCTGTACTTTTAGGTATTTAAAAGAATGTAAACAAACAAAACCACGTGACTTGGTCATTCAGCCAATAAGATTGCTGTGAATAGCAACCTTTTGTATCTATGGTATTATCTTAATATTCTTATTGGTTGAATGACCAAGTCACGTGGTTTTGTTTGTTTACATTCTTTTAAATACCTAAAAGTACAGACTATAAGCAAAGCTTATACTATGGGTACTAGACGACGATAAACATACTTATATAGATAACTAAATACGTAAATACATAGAAAATATCCCTGACTCAGGAACAAATATTCGTGCTCATCACACAAATAAATGCCCTTACCGGGATTAGAACCCAGGACCTCTTGCTTCGTAGGCAGGGTCACTACATTCTTGGTCACTACCAACTAGGCTAAAGTGATGGTCGTCAAAGCGAAATAGTGAAGTGAATAGTCGTGAAATGTCATTTACGTACCTACTCGGTTTCTCGACTAGGGATTGGATTATATTTCTCACTCTGTCAACTAAAGATTTGTTCGCAAGGAAGTGCTAAACTAAATTGATTAATATTGTTTTATTTTTTTTAAATTCCAAAGTTTTGGAGTTTGAAAGAGGTTCTAAAAAGTCACCTTCCACTGAAATTAAAAAAGAAAGTGATAGATTCATGTTTACTCCCAACTATGACGTACGGCAGCCAAACCTGGAAATACACCAATATAGCCAAGCACAAAATTAAAACATGTCAAAGAGCTATAGAACGCAATATTATGAAAATTAAACTGAAAGAGAAGATAAGACACAGCGATATCAGGGCAAAAACTAAAATAATAGATGCGCTGGAATATAGCCTAAAATCAAAGTGGAAATGGGCTGGTCATGTAGCCCGAATGCATGAAGAAAGATGGACGAAGATAGCTACTCTGTGGGCGGGGCCAGGAGGAAAGAGAAGATTGGGTAGACCTAACGCTAGGTGGTCCGACGATCTCCGTAGAATAGCTACCGACTGGCCAAAGACAGCATAAAACCGCTCAAGATGGCATGAGCTGGAGGAGGCCTTTACCCGAGAGGGGTCCTAACCAAATTATATATTTAAACTTTTTTTTTTTAATTCATAGAGGAAACTTTATTATCTACATAATTTAGAAAAAAATATTGTAATTTAACTTATTCTTTTCATGATGGTTATGGAATAAATGGGCTTTTTTTTTTTTTTTTTTTTTTAATTTAACTTAATCGGACCCATGTTGATATAAAAATATTTAGTCGTAGTATCGTCAGGAATACGCTGTTACAATCTGTCGGTTTCCTCGGGCTCAAGGTGTATGCTTATACCGAATTAGAACTTTCAATTCAATGATCTAATATCATCGTTTCTATTAGTAAAGTTCACTGAGCTAAGCCGCAGACGGTTGGACGGACTGACGGCCATGGCGAAACTATAAAAACCTTGTGAAACTGGTTACTAAGACTTCGCTATCTGAGTGGCTACCACGAACGTGGCTTGAACTAGCAAGTTACACTTACTAGAAGCACTTGCTAGTTCGAGCGACAAAGACAGATACACGAACGAAGTTCGTTTTCGTTTCGCGGTAGCCCCTCTGAGCCACGAAAATCGAATCTCGAAGTTCGTTTATCTCCGTCTCATCACATTTATGGTTTATGGTACCTACTCGAGCGACAGAGATAGAGATCTACGAATTTCGAGATTCGATTTTCTTGGTAGGGCCGCTGTCCCTCCGTCTGTCTGTCACGAGGCAGTTGAAATTTTCACAAATTATGTATTTCTGTTACTGTTATAACAACAAATCATCATCATCATCATCATCATATCACCCGAAAGACGTCCACTGCTGGGCATAGGCCTCCCGCAAAGAGTGCTAAAGTGACCGGTCCTGCGCCCCCCGTATCCAGCGGACGCCAGCAACCTTTACCAGGTCATCAGTCCACCTTGTGGGGGGCCTACCCACGCCGCGCCTTCCGGACCTTCCGGTACGTGGTCGCCACTCGAGAACCTTTCCGCCTCCAACGGCCATCGGTTCCACGTGCTATGTGCCCACTGCCACTTAAGTTTAGCGATCCGGAGGGCTGTATCGGTTACCTTGGTTCTGCTGCGGACAGCCTCATTTCTGATGCGAAACAACGAATACTAAAAACAAAATAAAATAAATATTTAAGGTGGGCTCCCATACAACAAACGCGATTTTTTTGTCCTTTTTTGCTCGATATCAATATAATGGTAGGCACTTGAAATGGTTCTCTAAATCATCTCCGAAAATTTTATGTAGGTACGAATATCACATCGCAACCAATTTTTCGCATAATGTCATTTCGCCGAATGATTAAGTGTCAACTTATCAAAAGGTTTAGTTTTATTTCCCTACCTCACGGTTACCAACTGTATGCTTGGACTTTTTTTCATAAAGTCACTTTTCAAAATGCCACCTTTCGAGTATCAGAATGGGTCAGTTTGACTGATACCTATACATTTCGTGGTATAACACTTACCAGATGTTTTATTTAGTAACTAAGCTGTGTAACGTATTTACAAAGTGAGCGCAACCGCTCACTTGTTTTTTGACAATGACGGTACCTGAATTATCGCATCATTGGAGATAAGTGTTTACATCATTACTTTTGGACTGTTGCTTGGTGGAATGTATGTATGTAGGTGTACATGTGTTTTTTTTGCCAATTATTTTAACCTCACCTAAACCTTACCTAACCGCCAGCGTGTCGACGTCACCCCGCTTCGCGGGGTGCCTTTTTCCGCTCTAAGGGACGCAAGCTAACCCTAACCTAACCTACAAATAATATCACTGTTACGATTGTGTGTTGTTTTTAATACGGGGGCTTTGCCCCCGAACCTCTTTTGTAGGTGACTTTGTCTCCCCGTCCCCACTTCCCTCCTTGTAACTTATAAAAGAACACGTTGAATAAAATTCTGACCATGTTATGCTGTCTTGTTCTTTGTAGTAAAAAGTTGGCTTATGTAAAAAAAGAGAACTGTTGCACTAACGAAACGTTATTCGGTTAGTAGTTGTTTGTCCAACTGAAAGATTTGCCAAATGATAGGTAGGTATACGATTTTTTTTAATTCATTATACCTAATAATCGACTTGACAATAATTCTGCCAAATGAATCTGTTGTCATACAAAAATTTGCCATTAGTTAGTTGTCAAGGTGAATCATCGGCGAAAAGTTGGTTGGCAAGTGAAATTCGGAGAAAAGGCAGTACCCCACTTGAAATGTTCAAAAAATGCTCAGTTGTATTTTTACTTCTATACTACTATCATAAAGAGGCAAGATTTGTATTTTTGTGCGTGTATGTTTGTAATGAACAAAATCAAAAACTACTATGCCAGTTCAAAAAATTCTTTCACCATTGGAAAGCTACATTCATCATGAGTGACATAGGCTACTTTTTACCGCGAGAAAATGCTTCATTTCTACGGGAAAACGGGTAATCCGTGCGAAGCCGGGCCGGGCAGCTAGTTAATAATAAAATTAAAATAAAATAAATATTATAACGCCTTTATATTTTAATTGGTATTGGTATGCGGATATATATACGGAAACCTTCGTGCGTGAGTCCGACTCGCACTTGGCCGGTTTTTTCTTTTTGCTTCAGTTCTCAGCAGCATAGCTGTCAGCGCTGGAGTAAGGTTATGGTGGTGCATGGTGTTTCCCGTCGGCCCGATAAAACGATCTAAGTATATATCTCACAAATGAAAAGCACCAAGTCAAATATAAAATTTTATTTCTTTTAACGCTCAGTTTTACGTTTTTCAGGTTCCATATTCATATCTCTTCTACCTATTTGTCATCTAGGTATTATATATATAGTTTTGTACAATTTACAATTAAAGCATAGTATATTTGTTAATATGATTTTGATTAAGAATAATTAAGTTGTAAATATAAAAGAAATACAGTGCTAAATATAACTTTAGTAAGTTTTTTAGGTACTAACCTACTAAATCTGGCTATATTGTATAGTAAGAAATACAACAATGTCGGTAGGTACTAAAATCAATAGTCTAATTAGGTGAATGCTGTAAACTGTAGATGCTAGGGAAACAAAAGAAGAATAATAGCATGTTAGAAGATAAATAGTTAAAGTTATGGAAAGACTTCTCTTATGGCTACTTAGTTATTAATGGATCTTACACTGTCAGTCATGTTATAAAAATGTCCTAATAAAATACCAACTTCTTACGCAGGGACGGACAATTGCAACCTTATATAATAATACACTAAATAAAAATAATTAAATTAGTTACCTACTTATTCCTAAGAAACACTAGTTACCTTACCTAAGTCATTGTCACTGCACATGTCTATTACAGTGTACATGTGTACGTACTTAAATGTGTATTTTTTAACGATTTTTGTAACATAGGTACAAGGCATCTTATAATAAGGCATAGGTACATATTATCATATTTCCTATCACAAATTATCGAATTTATCCAAATGATACAATATTCCGTCATATACAGTTCATTAATTGAGATCGTGCACTTCTGGTAAATTTATAAAATTAGAAATAGTATCTAATACTATACAATTAGAAATAAAATTCATAATATAATAACACATTTCATAAGGCACTCCTGCTGCACATATGGGTATTTCATATTATTATAAAAATAGTGAATTATTTCCTTTTAAATGCAAGAAAACAAGGCAAAATACAAGACATTCCATTCAGTCTTTTTCATTGCTACTTACTCAATACCCATATCATCATATGTATACCTACGTCCTACGATCGATTATGTCTTGTTGCTTCATGCTTATAACTACACTTGATATTGACGTATCATATTTAAAGGTCCTAAATGGCAGTGTCTTAGCGCAATGGTCAATAGCGTTATGTAAAAAAACATAAAACCTTGAATATCTATCGCCTAGTAAATAAGCCAACATACAAAATACAAATTAAGTAAGGTCATTCACATAGCAGTCTCCAAGGGTTGACTATATGTTCTGCTCGCTTCAGTCATTGGTAAAGAACTCGACTCTGTATCGTCGAAATCAAAATTAGTTTCAAGTAACGCTTCAGATTTAGACCTAATGCCTAAACCTGGCGTTGGTGAGGTATCGAATTCTCGTGATAAATCGTGGGGGCTTGAATCGTAGCTTGGAATGTGATCGGAGAAATCTGGAGTGTACACTGGCGGATGCGGTGGGCTTGGTAGATTGTCTTCATAATATTGTTGTTGATCTGGAAATTGAAATAATGAAGCAATTAGCAATCAAGTACAAAAATAACGTGGGGCTGGAGGTTTAGTATGTATGAGACTTACCAGCAATAGGCTTTCTTTGTCCGAACGTGGTCGTTGGCACAGCGCCCGGTTGAGGTTGCTCTGGCATTCTCGATCTCAACTCCATAAGAAAAGATAATTTCGGTTGTGTGCCGAAGTTAGGAGCACCATATGGACTATATTTAGCCTCCTTCTGTAGCCCATGCTTCAGATCGAATGTATCCGTCTTTCCTCGCAGAGGCAACGTGTCTGATGTGAAGTATTGGGAGTCGCTTGCGGGAGAGAGCGTGTCATCGTCTTGGGGTGATTGTACGCCTCCAGGATGATGTATTATCGGGATTTCTTCAGTGGTTACCGTATTCATTGAGGGTGCGCCACTGGTTGCGTTCGAATTGTCTTTATAGCCTTCGTTTTTGTACGCCAGATTGTACGGGCGGTTGTTGTTCTGTGGAACCGAATACTCTGGTGATGCGGGTTTTTTTATAAATGTACTATGCTTCAGTTGCATAATGTTTGGATTGGGGTTGTGAGCTTCATAGATGTCAAAGCTTTGGTTGTCTTCCATGGAAGAATTGAACTGACTTTTTTCCATCGACTCGATGGATGTCGTCGACGCGAGCATCTTTCGATAATCGGATCCTTTGGTTAAGGTCTCGGTCGATCTAGTACTCTGAAAAAGAACATGGTTGGTTAGTTTTGTGATGTGAAATAGTTTTCATTTTTTTTTTCGTTCAATGGCAACAGTTTATTTAGGTACGCATACCATTTGCGCTAATTTTCTTCTGTAAGTGTTGTCGGGGAAACCTCCGTTAATGCTGCCAATTGATCTAACGGAGTGCAGTGACTGTCTAATGGAGTTGCGACGTTCCAACCGTTGAACATGTCTGGAATATACAATTTATTTTAAAAATAAAGTTTAAACAGACTTTAATTCAGTACTTCGCCAAGCCACATACATGAAAATGTATGACGTGCTAAATGTGATGTCTGATGTATATTACATGGTCAATAAACATTATATTCTATTCATGAACATTTCTCGTTTCCTTTCCACTTTACCACTTAAATTTAACTGCTTTTCGAGAGCAATTGCGTTGATTATTACAGAAAAAACCCGAGTCGCTATATGTGGGCCGATAATATTTGAGAAGTTTCGTCGATTCCTCAAGAATCTCAGAATCGTCTTTGACACTTCATTAATAGCTAATACAACGGAATATATCAGAATCTTTGACGTACTGTACATGATTGGAGAGCTCATTATCAGTTCCATTTCACCAAACTTGCAATTTCCGAGGGTAAATACACGTGTTATACATACTGAAATACTACATTGTGCCTATAAAATTCGAGAGTTGCCCTCAATTTCCCCGGATCCTATCATTAGATCCTGACTTGGTGATAATGGGACCACCACCTCAGAAGTAGTTGAAAATCGGTCCACAATTGAGAGAAATCGGTGAATGTACATTTAAAAAAACAAACAGTGGAAAATGGAACACAGAACCCTCTCTTTTTTTGAAGTCTGTTAAAAGTAACAGATCAATCACAGTTCCAAACGACACCTTTAAGTATCTAGTTGCCAGTTTTGGGTTCAGTTTATAAATGATTAACACAAAATCTGGTTGGTTGCCGAGACAATCTTACCTGTGTTTGGATTTGGAATACCAGCAGACCAACGCTGCGCCGACTAACACGACAACCAATGCCAAAATGCCAATAAAAGCCACGGCAAGCATATCTCCCTTCCACGCCAAGGGGTCAATCGTAATCTTTGGATCTGTAAAACAAAAATCGTTGTAAACGAGTCTGTAATCCCTACCATTTAAATTATTAGGTACCCATGAAATTGGCGCTCTTTTCACAGATATTATTTTGTAAGTAATGTATTCATTTCTATTGCAACTACCAAATTAATTTTTAATTTCAATATTAGACTATGTAACAAAGGTTTTAAATACAAATAATAGGTTTCAATTTTTTATTTAGTGTTTCAAATTAAAGCTTGAAAACCACCCTTTTTATGTGCTGCCGGTTCAAGTGTTTCAATTAAGTACGAGTACCTACGTATAGTTTTATGATGGGAACTATTTTTAAGTAATTAAGATATGTGTAACGTAGCTTAAACGTTTTCTATATTCCTACCAAAATTTTGTTTGGTTTGAATACGACATTGCTGAATAATCTGGAAATTTCGATGTATGAAATTCACAGTTTTCACAATATTCTCCATACAAAACGCCAATTTCAAAGGTAAGGACCTAATATTTGCCGCTAAATTATCACTTACCAATCTCACAAATAAAAGCATGTTTTTGGTTACAATCAGTATTTTCAACACTGGAGAAAGCGAATGAAGAGCATTGCGTGAGATAGTCAATGTGTTTCACCCAAACACGGTCACCATATTGGAACCACTGGTTCTGGGTCTGGATGAAGTTATACAGCGCCTCGTAGTTACCATTCACGTAAGGAAGAGACGCGTTATCCGACTGAAATGTAGAGATTTTGGTTTGTCAGACAGTTTGGTTGAACCAGTTTTCTAAAAAATAAAACAACAACGTACTCTTCTTAGAGCATTTTACAGAAAAAGATGTGGTTGTACATGGAATGACGCGAATCACAGCTCACAAATTACACTCGTCTGGCGTCATCCTAAGGTGAACATAGAGCATATTGGAGCATAAATACTTCATCATCCTCTTAGCGTTATTCCCGGTTGTGCCCCTAAAGAAACCCGAGGTCTCCTTTGACACCTAATCCCATGATTCGGCATAGGCACTAGTTTTTAAGAAAGCGAATGCCATCTGACCTTCCAACCCACAGGGGAAACTAGACCTCATTGGGATTAGACCGGTTTCCTCACGATGTTTGCCTTCATCGAAAAGCTAACGGTATATATTCCGTACATATGTTCCGAAAAACACATTGGTACGAGCCGGGATTCGAACCCACGACCGCCGCTAGACAGCCGCATACCTGAACCAGGTTACCGGAGCTTAAATCGGAGAATAAATACTTACCAAACAAAAACTGTTAGCGTCTGCATATGTCATAGGTGCTCCTATATACATATAGCACGTTCCAGCGACAGCGTCCCAACCAGGAGGGCACTTGCCTCCTCCAAGCACTGTCAAATTATTCATGTAATAGGGCCTGTAGTCCACTTCCAGGAATAGAGGGTTATCAGACTGATCCCTGATGCGGCCGGCAACGGCTAGGGTCTCGTTATAGCTCCAGTAGTTATGTTTGGCGTCAATACGAGTTCGCCACAGCTCTAGAGCACTGTAATGAGCATCAAAATATTAAAAAAAACGAATATTTTTGTAATGAGAACCCAAACCCTTATTTAAAATATTGTGAGCCTTAATTACAATGTGATGCATAAAAAAATGCAATCCGGTTAGAAGGACCACAAGAAATGAACCGAATGACCTTTAGGAAGTTCACAGGAATGATTGAGTGTAGACCTCAGGAACACGTTTAAGTAAAGTATCACTTAGATTAATATAAATAGCTGATAAAGAAAATCAATGTATGGCTCCCTATGCATATTCATGAAGTTTATTGAAATGAATTATCCTTAAAATTTAAATCAAAGTTGATAAAAGTGGTGCTGTTGATGAAAATGAGATCGTGGTAAGTGATGATTTATATGTTTTGTTTTAAAACAAAAAACTTACCTTATCGCATTTGGATTATAGTCAACAAAGCTATGGTCCGGCGCAGCCATGCAACAGAAACATGCAAATCAGAATTCTATAATATGGGGATACATTCTTCTTTTTTTGAGGCGCCGTAGGTTCATTGAAGTGAAGCGAACAGAGATTTTGAAACAATATAATGCGTCTGTTTATAATAATATGGTTTCAAAATATACGTATAGTACCTAATCTTGAGGCTTTTCTTCAGGGAGATCAATGAATCGAAACATGATTAAGCAATTTTCGCTCGATAGAAAAAAATCACGAACATACGATATAAACATACGGGTCTAAAATACGATACCTATATGTTTATTAATAATATTTGTAACAAATTATGCACAAAAGCTAAGAATATTAAAATGGCTTCTAAAAATCGGTAATATCGTGTTTGAGAAATCAGTGATTACTTTTTTATTTATTTAAACGGCCATAAAATTAAAATTAAAAAACATGATATCCGCGCTTCCGAGCACGCACTTCCATCTCGCTCATGCTTATGCTCAGTGAGAGGGAGAGAATACCAATAACCTACGGCGCCTTGAGAAATAATGTCATGCAGATTTTTTTATTTTCAGACATTTAACGTCTTTAGAGAATGTATTCATGTACTGCAGTATTTCAACAGTATTTTTCGTTAGGTGTATGTACTTACATAGATCTATTAACTGTGATCATTTCATAATCGTTGTCGGGATTAAAGAAAATGTTATCCACATAGTGTTGTCCTGCGGTCCCCGCAACAACTGTTGCGCGCCCTTCGCGATCCAATGCGTAATTTCTGAAACAAGAGGCATAATATTAACCCCATTCATTACCATTGAAAACCCAATTTAGCATGCTTAATTATTTAACTTACTTGTAAAAACCGTTATGGGACGTGGTTTGGTAAATAGGCAGTCGAACTTTATCAAAACCAGCCACCTCTAAAATTCTCTGGCCCGTATTTTCATGAACGTAGTTGTAGGTGAAATTGGAGACTACTTGACGCAGTACTATAACGTCCTTGAATTGGACGTAATTCCGAGTGAAATAATTTCTATATATTGTGACTTCTTGGTAAGGTGACGATTGACGACCTGACAAGAAAAGAACATCGCTGTAGCACTAATTCTTCATAGGTTTTATCGAAATTAATGAAAGTTTTAAAGCAAATATTCACCCTCTACTTTAAGACTTGGTAAGTCGTGATTTAATAAGAAGAGATTGTTGTGTATCCATCCGCGTAATGACGTCGCAGAACTCCGGGAGTCAGCTCTCAAAGCTAAGCCACCAACGTTGCCTCGTACTAAGTTATGCTGAAAAACATTTCTTTATTTAGATTACGATGACACTGACAGAACATAGATATAAAGTAATATTTCAATGAGAAACAGGCATTTCGGGTGTGTGCTCGTTTAAGCTATTCTTAAAGAGGGTATAGTGTTCATAAATATGTAGCGCTAATTTAGATATGAATAAGTAGATTGTGAACCGAACGCCTTTTTAAACAGACGGCAATCTGTTATATAACTTTGCACCCTCATTTGTCATCGTGGTGTCAAGATATATTTGTGGGTAAGCTTTACAAAACACAAGTTACAAAGTAGGGGGGCTGGTTTCTACGTATTTCTATGAAATACCTTTGACACGTCGCCGTCATGCTGCTGCTGCTGCTGTCTCCGGGCGGGTTTCCAGTGGACCTCTATGTTCATGAGTTGCGTTTCTTGGTAAATGCGCGAAGTGGGTGTTATAGAGAAAGTTTTTTAATTTTACTATTTAGTTAGATACTTACCCTGAATACAAAGGTTTGGGTATTTTGCACGTCAAGTCTCACTGCGGCTTGGCACGATGTGAAATTACCATAAAGTTTGAGACAATTATCGACCAGTTCATTTCTAGTGATTGCGACTAGAGGATTTACTTCACCCACGGAAACATAGCTTATAGCGCCATCCCTATTTTTAGTGAATATACTGTTAGATATATTGTGATGCACGTCACGACCTGTAACAAGAAAATAGGTAATTAATATTTATTGAATGTTTTACCGATATCTTATTTCAAAATTATGTGAAATTATTTCCATTCATCATCATCATATCAGCCGAAAGACGTCCACTGCCTGACACCGGCCTCCCTCAAAGAGTGCCACAATGACCGGTCTTGCGCCACTCGCATCCAGCGGACTCCCGCGACCTTTATCAGGTCATCAGCCCACCGCCTACCCCACGCTGCGCCTTCCCGTACGTAGTCGCCACTCGAGAAGCTTTCCGCCCCAACGGCCATCGGTTCGACGTGCAATGTGCCACTGCCACTTAAGTTTAGCGATTCGGAGGGATTTCCATTAAAACTTGGGAATTAAATATAGGTATACTTACTGAATCCAATTGAAGATATAGGCAAGGTGACAATTTCAGCAATGAAGCCATGAACCGATGATGCGCCATTAGCGAACAATTTAATACTCAAACTGGCTCCTACGGTCTTGAAGAGTTTCTTCTCATCTGGAGATCCATTTTCTAAATACCCAATTTGAGGCGCTGTTATGTTGTAGATATCACCATCGTATAAAGTCAAGGAATCTCGTTTCCCGTAGTTCATTGTATGATTGAACAAATTGAATTGAAGAAGTCTGAACCCAAATGGTTTCACTCTATACATGCTTTTGAATATCTTCACACAATTCACTGGATTATTGTCATACTTGTAGTATATTATGACCCTTTCTTCAACTGTTATAACTTTGCTACTATCACAAATATCAACAAGAGAAAACATATGGTATGGAAGATTCAGATCCTTCAATGGTGTAAAACTGGATTCTTCTGACTCCCGACCTTCTCCGGTCAGTGAGATTGCGCTGATACCCTCACCTAATACATCATTTATAGAATTAAACATCATGTCTATCGAATCGGTGGGAGACACGAGGTTTATGCCGTGATAGGCACACTGACTTATGTTTACATTTCTTATTCTTGGATTTTTAACAATACTTTGAATAGCAGGAGACCTTTCATTGTGAAGAATACCAGCGCCTGTTATATGAACGTGTTCTAAAGCGCTCTCTACTTTCCTCATGGTTTCATGTGTGTGATGATCATGGATTCTATGTTCATAAAGAGAATATTCGAATTCAGGATTGGCAAATCTTATGCCACCCCAATAGTCTAAAGATTGTTTTAAATTCCTCTGGCCACAATGTATAAATACGAATTCTGAGTCCCATTTACATTCATGTCGATGGCCGTAAAGCTGACCGTTTAATCTTATGGGGCAATCTTCATAACGATCCTCAGTGCCTACACATTGCAAGGGTTCTGGCCAAGACCATATTCGGGATAAGGAATTGCTATGGTATTCTACCCGTCTATCATGTGCGAAGAATACGTTGATGGGATCAAAGCCTAGTTCTCTGCAAACTACTTGAGCATTTCTTTCAGTAAAGCGATTATCGCACATAGGCACCCATTGTAACGTCGTTCGGTTGTAATATTCTAAGAAACCCTCGTGAGTTTTATCCAAGACGTTATCATTCATTGAACAATTACGTCCAGTGCATAGCCTTATAGATTCTTGCACCATAAGAGTTTCTAATTGCCTTCTTTGTTTGTGATGATAGGATGAATATTGGTTGACATCTCTTTTTTCAATTCTGTTATTTTCAGCATTGTCTGATGTTGTAATTGGTCTCATAAATATCGGTAACTGAGCGTGACCAATCGCTTGCAATGTTCCCATGACTAGAAC
The DNA here is from genome assembly GCA_945867215.1 of Epinotia demarniana. NCBI lineage: Eukaryota > Metazoa > Arthropoda > Insecta > Lepidoptera > Tortricidae > Epinotia > Epinotia demarniana. The sequence continues at coordinate 13,087,138 of OX244260.1, read as the reverse complement.
GCCAACATCAGGTGGAAATTCTAGTATAACGCCTGGGGTGATTGTTAAGGTGACATCGGGCATTACCGTAATATCCGATTTTACTATATACGGAGCAATGCGAGCATCAATCGTGAGATCTTGTGTAAGACGGCCGCCAAGATTATTGACATCCATTAAAGATTGAGGACTAAACGAAACGGATAAACTAGAATCAAAGTTGTCCTCTAGTAAAAATGGTAAATAAGTTGCAATGGCATGATTATTCCAATCATCAAAATCAAATATTTGTCTTTTAATTTCTTGTTCCTCAGAGCTTCCCCACCAGTTTTCAGAAACATCTAGTAGGTTATTTGTCTTAGCTGTTTTTATACCTGCCAGAAGAGTATATTGCAGATCATTGCTACCAAACAGGTTCCTGCTCACTTTGACTTTTTGGATTCCTTTAAAACCGAGTGCATATGTTGGATCAGAACTTTTGACTAATGATCCTCTACTTACCTGAAGCATAGGTTTATTATTTTTGACTTGGTTATGGATAAAAACTGCGTATACAAGTCCCATGATTTCGCTTTGGCTGTCCATAAAGAATTGAACCATGAATTGACCGTTGTTCCGTTCTATCAAATTTCCGTCAACTTTCATTTTCTTTTCCATGCCGCGAACCGCAATGCATCCAGTTTTACAATTGTTATTAGTAAATACATTTTTAGTTATGTTAACCTCTGCAAAGTGACCGTCAATAGAAAGTCCGAAATTTTGATTACCCCTCCAAGTATTATTGTGCATATAGACAGAATGAGTGAAATTTTCATTGTACTGCCAGACGTAAGGCAAACTTATTTCAAAACCTCCTAGTTTATTCCTTTCTACGGTATTGTCCTGCAGGACGTAGTGATACAAATTATTAGAACTTCTTAGATCTCGTGCGAACTGATAAATTCCTTTTCCGTTGTCTGTTATCATGCTACTGTTAATCATAATCGTTATCTCGGTTATGTTGCTGTCATGTATATCCCAAAATGGCGTATTTATATACAAGGCTTCTTCATTATTGTGTGATATTTCACAATTTATTATTTTAATAGTTTCGTTGGCCTTTCGTAAAAAGTGATCACCTAGTTCATTTAAGTACCTGTTATAATATAACGCTTTGATACCTTTCGTGTTACCTCGGATTTTGGTATTGACTACTTGAAGCGTGGGTACTGGCCCTTTGACAATTCTATTTCGAAGATTCTGTACGGGTGCAATGATAGTACTGACAACCAGTACAACACCTCCCAGGGCGGTCTTACCACTTTCGTATGTAAGTACAACGCCGAAACTGTTACTCGTCGTTGGAAAAGTAGACAGGTCGCGGTCAAGACACCACTTAGTGCTACCTTCATTTATATTCTGTGAATCATATATGCATATACTTTCTGTAGAAAAATTGTGGATTGGATTTAAGAGTTGAAGTCCAAGAACAAATCCAGGGTTGCATTTGATATTGTACGTTTTCACGATATTCTCATCGTAATGTTTAGTAAACACAATATGCCGCGTTTCTCCATTTGCCAAACTTATATCTGTTTCAAATTCGGGTAACATGATGGGATGGTAATTTGACTCATCCATATTGAAGCCAGGATCTAAATGAAACCAACCAGCAATTTCTCTTTGTTGTAAACCGGGTATGTGCGGGTTGTGAGATATACCAGCAATGTTATTGTTTTCTATCGTTGAACTATAAACTTTCAAGCCAAGTTGTTTGAAGCTTATACCACTCCCTCGATTATTGCTGAATTCTGAATTACGCACTGTATTTATAGCATCCGCTCCATACAAATCTGAGTATATAATACCTAAGCCATCATGATAATTGTTTGCTATTTTGACACTTTCCAATCCGTGCCTCGCAAAATCCAATTGAAGTGCAGGTTTGAAAGTATTAGACGAGTAATCCAAAAGGCCTGCTTTTTCAATACTGACGTACTGTAAATCTGACCTCTCTGATATAACACTGAACCTTACGCCAGCCCAACTAGTTTCGTAGCATCGAATTCCCACATCGTTTTCATGAGAACACGAATTTTCAAAGTTTTCTATATTTTCTGCCTTACATTTTGTAATATCATAATCGAGTTCTGTACATTGAACGTTCGATAATATAACATCCTCGGTCATTCCAGCGGAGGGAATTTCACTAGGTTCAAGAAACCAATCATTAGGATTTAATGCTAGACCAAGCTGGTGGCAAACTAGAGCCGCATTGATTACATTCCATTTATAATTACATACGGTACCCCACTTGTCATTAACTCTTACTTGCAGTCTACCCTCATGCTGCGTCCTGCCACCCAAGAGTCTAATAGGCACTATCGGTTCGGAATATCCTGGCGTAGTTAGCACGACTTCTGGATCTGTTTCATAAACACTATCGTTTGACATAATGACTTCTTCTTTAAGTGTAAATGTTATGTCATTGGGCCGTTTGCCTCTTGCTTCTAATTTTCCTGCTATCATCATCCCTATAGCTGGAGGGAATTTTAATGTCACTCCGGATTGTATTACTAACTTGCCCCCAGGGCGAACATTAATATCTTGGTTGACGTCGTATTCTCCTGGACGTAATATTTCTATTCCTTCTACTTCTCCGCCAACGGTAAACGTACCAGGAATGTTAAATTGTGGCACATATAATTGATTATAGTTAATTTGTGTTGCACCAGGGTTGCTACTGTGTAGTAAATACGGCATGTAATTTATCTTTGCTAGATTATATCGGTCTTTTCTATGAAATAGTCTATTGTAAACTTTTTCCTCTTCACCCGCACCGAGCCAGTTGTATGTACAATTTAGGACTTTACTTTGATCTTCAATGTGTGAACCAATTTCATATTGAGCCTCAGGATTATTAATTATATTTCTATATACGTCTATGTTACTTGAAGCCAATACAATAGTGGCCGCCACTCTACTTCTTGGGGTTAAACGGGATGACACTCCTTCTAGAGGTTCAAATGGCTCTCTCACTTTATTGTCTCGTAAATAGTTCCTGGAGAATAATATGTACTGAAGGTCACTGTATGGTGACAAACCCAAATTCACAACAAACGGTCCTTTATTACTAAAGAAATAATTATGCTGTATGTTAAACAGAGCAGGCAGTATTTCAAATTCTTCTTTGTGTTTTCCCTCCATTCTATTAAGGATAACGATAGCACCGTAATTACCATGTTCGAAATAATTGTATTCTATACGTCCATTGATATTTAGAGCTGGCTGTATTTGGATAGGCACCTTTTGACTTAGGTAAAAACGATTGTGACCAAATTGTAAATTTAATAATTTGGGTGGACTTATCAACCTCCAACATGTAGATATTTCGACCGTACTTTCCATGCTGATATTAAACCAGTTTCCTGTAATATTTACCCAATGATCGCCACAAAAGTTACCATGTAGTATACCAACGTCTAGATTCTTAAATATTTCAGAATATTCGACAACTGTAGTCTGGTTTGTTGGTATATATTCAGTCTCTTGCGTGTTATTTATCCACACTGCAATACCATAGCCTTGGTTGGAACTCAATATGCTTCGTGATATATTTCGGTTACCTCCTGTAACTGTTATATTTATACCATCGCCTTGGTTAAAAGAAATTCTACTTTCAGTTACGTTAACGTCTCCGGCTCCATTTAAAACTTGCAATCCCGCAACGTGATTGTTATTAGATATCGATGTACGAAGTATATGGATTTGCGATCTTAAATTTTCTATAACGACACCTCTACCATTATTATCGGAAATAATTGTATCGGTCACATTCAAATCATACACTTTGCTAACGCCCGAAGTCAGACTTAGAAAACCTGTGATATCTGTTCTCGTATTAGCCTTAAATCGTACATACATTCGGTTTCTTGTCGACGTCACACTCTGTGGTCTTGAGTGGTTTCTCAAACTAAATGATAATAATAGTTTATCGTTGAGAGTCAAGCCGTCATAAATAAATATCTCTCCGGTATCGTTGCGGTTCGTTAAAATTTTTAGGAAGCTTAATGTTAAAACATGGTCCGCCCTCGTGTAAAACTTCTGCTCACAATCTCGTTCCATATTAGAATACCTTGATTGTTCTACAGTCATTTGTATAGGAAATGTTTGACTAGGTGTGGACGCCATTGTACAAAGATCAAAAATTTCACTACGATCAAACTTTTCGTCTATATTCATTTCGTGCACAACATATTTGACTCCATCACCGCCGTTATCGTGAATCAGGCAGTTCTCAATCTTGGTCATGCCGTAAGTAGAATTCACATAGATACCGTAACCTCTATTGTTTTGTATCGTGCAGTTGTTAATTACTATAGGCGCATTTGGTGACGTCACGTTAATAGCGTTGAAAGCAGAGTTAGATATTTCAATGTCTTCCATAATTGGTGGTACCCCTATTACATCCAATGCACTGGTTGCGTTATTGTCTCTGCCCAGGCCAGCATTTCTTATAGTAATATGTTTGAGCCTGGACATTGATGTTGGTACGTATAAAGTGTTGGCCGCAGTTAGAATTCTTTCATACACAGCATTTTCAAAACGCAAACCTCGCCAGTGTCTCGCCGAATTACCAAGCTCGTTATCATCGTGATGGGGCGAACATTGAATTGCAAGGTCGGGGTGGTAATCGCAGACACCTGAACCCAGTTGCCGCGAGCTCCAATCACACTGGAAGAGATTGTATTCAGTGCCTCTACACTTCGGTTCCTCGAATAATAGGCGAGCGCGACGACCCGGTTGCCGATCCACCCAGTTGTAAAATGACCCGCCCATAAATCCTAGTTGTCTGCATGCCGTTTCCATGTCATTAATGGTCCAACTGAAAATGATAAACATATATTGAAATTTATTTTGGAATAACGTACCTGCCTAATTTAATTTCTTTGAAACTCGTACTCGTACGTAATTATCTTTATTTATTTATATACTTACTTTCTGGAATTTGTACAGACAGATCTCCATTGACCCCGATGCAATAATTGCACTCTTCCTGCTAAAATTGAGGGTCCATCTACCAAACGTATGTCGGGAATGGGTTTGCTTGACTTGGGAGGCTCTTCCGTGCTCGTAAAAGTAATACCATTTTGATGTGCACCCTGGAACGAAACAAAACAGGCAATTACCGTGTGCTCTAGGTACGTGGTAAAGTAGTGGTTAGAGGTATAGTGGTAATCGTACTAATGGGCCGCCTAATAAGTGGTTAAGTTGCCATAAGTAAGGCCAGACTTAAGGTCCAATTAGAGATTTATTGCACTATACGGTAGAATCATGTCTTGACCCAAAATATTGCATCAACAAACTCTTGCTTTCTCAAATATACAATTGTTTTCAGTTTCTCAATATTTCTATTCAAAGAATTAACCCAAGCGGTACCAAAGGCTGACCACTGACTAGAAGAATAGACGGATGTGCAAATCGAACACCAGTTTTAGGCAATTTTATTCTCCACCATCGACCTAATTTTTTTAAGTAGGTTTACGTTAGTGGGTTTATTTTAGTGCATGCCGCTGCAGATTATTTGGCATTTCCGTTGACACTTTCACTTAAAGTGAGACACAAGACTACGACACAAAACAAAACGGTGTATGTTTTGCGGATCATACGGTAAGCTTGAAACACAGTTCGTCATAATCATAAGTTGGAATAGGATTCGGGTATATATTTATTTCTTGCTCGATCTAACATGTTGCTACACTTTACAAACACAGAAATTCCAAAACATAAGTAGAGGAGGCTTTGTTGTTTACAATGGTAACGTCAGAGTTTCAGAGTGTAATAACTTACTTACTGCCTACATTTATTAATCGAAACAGAAGTCGATAACGCGAGGTTGTTAGCAGCATGACATCATAGTACACCGGAGCGGTGGCCGGCCGGTGCTGACATCCGGCAACCCACGTATGAGCTATCGACATCAACGTTTGCCCTGCCTGCGCACGCGTCGATGCGCCCTTGCACTTCACGCTAGATATGACTTCCTGCCTTTTCAAGCATCCCCATTCATTCCGTCACGAACTACTGGCTACCAACTGTTACAATGCGAAATTGTACAGGAATGCAGTGTGGTTGACATTCTCGGGATGTCGACACGTATGATGGTAAGGTATTTGTTTAGAATTTATTTATTTATTTCAATGGTGGCGGGGGCGTTACGTTCAGAGTAACAGTATTTTTTTTTACTTTTCTGTTTCAACTTTTCTATAGGTATCCCTAATTCCCCAGTATGACTGCATATTTTATATTATATTTTCATCACAACAACTTCAGTCTCATCTTCCAAGCCAAGTTTCTCAAATGATTTTGCTTGGCCTAAACCTAATTTTTAAGGCAGGTCGCCAGACGTCCGTTAAATAGTTCCGCGTGGTTAGCCACCAACGGCAAAAATACATAAAAAATCTCACGGCAATAGCCCGTGGTTGAAAGGACGGCGCAAGGACGGCTTAAAGTCATCGAAACATAATGACTCACAAAAAAGATTCGGTTACGTAAAACAGTATTCTCTGACTCGCACCTCATTTACTTTCTAGTGAATATGAGTATTCCCGTTTTGATGTAAGCACTAATTACGTAGGTCATATTGTTTTCACTCTGATAAAAAAAATTGGCAATATGGATAAGAAATCACATTTTTTTATCTGTTTACGGCATCTACTATGGCAGGCCACAGAAAATTTAAAACGATTAGACTTTATTCTGCCAACGTAATAAATGAACTATATAATCTATAAAGCATTCATATTTCAGGTACCTACTTCAGTAACCGGACCGGATGAAAAGGACCATCATTTATGATTAGATCATCATCATCATCATCATCACTTCGGAAATAAATGGGTTAAGTTTTCTCCTCGTAAAGCCCAAGCTATTTTTAGGACTTATGTAATAACGGCCCAATGTCCTGAAAATAGGTCATAAAAATACTTTAATTTTGAAATTTCGAGCCCCTTAAATAGAGTTTTATATTTTATTACCAAAAGCTAATGAGTTGGGCTGTTAAGCCTGAAATTCTTTGTCCTAAAATTAGGCCGATGGGCCTTACGAGGTTACGCGGTTAAAACAACCATGTTAAAATGTTTCGTTTAAATACGATACGACGTAGGTAGTGTAGGTACTCATGTCAGGCAGTATTGACTACAATCTAAACAATCGTTACATATTACATCGACTACAAATGTTAATTTACAGTTTGAGTAATAAAGTCGTAAACAAAGTAAGTTTTACTCGAGGATCTTGGAATGGTCCAGACTGGCCGGATATCGGATGGACTTGATTTGTGAATTTGTCGACGCGATTTTAATGAAAATGAGGCGTCAACTTACCAAATGCTCGACGACGACCTTTTTGTCGCCTACTATGGGCTTCATAAGAAGGTTCAAAGTCACCCAAAGGGCAATGAGAGGGCCATGTTGGGAGTTTCTCTGCGTGATCGCATCAGAAATGAGGCTATCCGCAGCAGAACCAAGGTAACCGATATAGCCCTCCGGATCGCTAAACTTAAGTGGCAGTGGGCGGGGCACATAGCACGTAGAACCGATGGCCGTTGGGGCGGAAAGGTTCTCGAGTGGCGACCACGTTACGGAAGGCGCGGCGTTGGTAGACCCCGACAAGGCGGACTGATGACCTGGTAAAGGTTGCGGGAGTCCGCTGGATGCGGGTGGCGCAGGACCGGTCACTTTGGCACTCTTTGGGGGAGGCCTATGTCCAGCAGTGGAAGTCTTTCGGCTGATATGATGATGATGATGATGACCTTTTTAAGCCACACGAATTAGCATTTGCGTAAATATTTCACAATTGTGTTGGTATTATTGACTGAACATCAACGGTTAACATCAGATTCCAGCTTATGGTTCAGACTTCCGGTAGTACAAAGAATTTGTGAGAGCACGGTGCGTGGAATTTTAAGTAAGTATAGAATAGCGTGGCCAACGTGCGACCGTCATGGACAATAAGGTAATAAAGCCAGTAGAGATACCCGTATTTAATGGGCGACAAGGATTTTTTCAACATTTTGCTTTAAGGACAGATACGGACAACGAAGCCATGGAGTTTGAATTCTTGTAACTTTTGGTACACATACACAATATATAAATAATGTGGAATTTTTAGACATATGTAGTGTTAACTTGGACTTCAAATTCCCCTTACGATCTAAAGGACACTTAGGAGTATTCCCAGCAATTTCTTCTGTCGATGTATGTCCTAAGTAATTTATTTCAGTCTGGATTATCACGAAGCGTCTGTCATGCATGCAAAGCCCTTTAGTATGCACATTAACATTAACGTTAATGTTTAGTCAAGTTCTAACTTTGTGCACGGACAAAGTGATCAAAAATATGTGGTTATTTTCAAGGGCATAATGTTCCCCAGATATCATTGAACCTTTGGGAACGTACATGTATGTATGAACTCGACTGTACCAATTCCCATTCCTAAACCCTATTACAGTGAGATAAGGCCTGTCACTTAAGTGTATCTTGTCTTGTCATGCATGTGTGCGCAATATTTGAAAATGAATATCATACGTTGTTGCACCTAAATAGGCTGTGCCTATAATAACGTAATTGATAAATTATCTCCATTCGCAAGTTTAATGTAATTTTTCATTGTTCTATGCTGCCTAACATTCAAGTCGGTGTGCTAAAATGGAAGTGGTATGCAAACGCGGATTACGCAGTGAATTTCGTGGATAAAACAATCGAAATCCAGTTACTGCAACTTCCAGGAAATGGCATTGTTTCGAAAATAACAGTACGATGAGATGATGGTTTTCATTCTAAACGACGGAACACGATAATTGCTCAAAATAATTTTACAATCACTTTAGCAATTTTATTAGTTATTCCAACCGTTAAAGACTCCTTTGTGTATAAGGTCACGATATCACGATCCTTCCTGCTCGTCCGCTGCGGCATCACGGCGGTGTCGTGCCACCGTAGAATGTGCCTAGGTTGTTAACCCAGGAGTTATTGGCCATAGCCTGTCCGTCCCATGTTTTATATTATTTCTACGTTACGATATTATTTGTAATACTGACGTGGCGACTGTTAAGTACTTATTACACCTTTTCTAATGCTTTCAAACCAAGCTAAACTTTTCGCGAAATAATTGTAAAACGGATCAGATCTAGTTAACCCATGAAACACGAACTGTGCTAGTGTAGATTTGGTACGGGAGCAGATAGAATCGTCGCGCTCTGTTTCAGCCCGTGAAAAGCGTGACAAAACGAGCTACTTCATTCCGATGAGCGAAAAAAGTAAGCCACAAACTGTGACAATAAGTTGAATCGATAGTGGCGTTTTCTTTTGCATTGTCTCTTCTTGGGGACGTGCGATCGAGTTGAAAGTAACAGTTTAGTTTCCAACAATAAATTAGAAATGGCTGGATAACTCCAAATAAAAACCTTTATGACGTGACGTCGAGATTCAACACATTTATTTGCTATGCCCTATTACCAGATAAGTAAAACTTCAAACATATTAAACATTCGATGTACCTGCGACTTCTTCTGCATGGTAATGAGGTGCGAATCAACGCATTTCTTCTCTTGGACATAGGAAACATGCAGTTCTAATTTATTTTAGCTAAAATACCGAGAACATTCGTCTTTAGCTGTCACTCTGATTTTTAAATCCGTAAGAAAGGGACATAACACAAAGGAATTGTAAGTTTTGTGAATAATAAATAGGATAAAAGTTAAGTAGAAGTTTGTGGCAATAGATCAAACAGGTAGTACATAGACTGCAGCATTTAAGTTTATATTGAGCTGCTCAGGTAACGAAAGGAAAGTAACACTAACCCTACCAATCATACAATCCGATCAAAGGCAACGATAATTGTTTTAATGATGCGTCTCAGGGCGGCCGATGATCGTAACAACAGGTGGAGAAATCGTCAACACAATGGCATTGTCCTGGATGTTTATCCCCAGAGGTTTAGACGAGCATTTGCATACCTTTAAGTTACATTCGCCTTTAATGTGTTTGGTATGAATGTTCTTCAAACTTTTTAAAGGGTAGTCTCAATTGGAGTCTGGAACGCTAAATAGTCTCAATATTCTGGAGTTGTAATACTCTAGAGGCTTCTAGCCGAAAAAAAACTCAACGAACTGTGAACTATGTCGGTTTTCTCTCACTTGCGAGCTATAAAATATTCATATCGCGATAAATAACAATTTTACTGTGAATGCCATATTATAGCGCTTAAAATTACATTTACGGTAGGTACTTTATTTAGAGGTGCATTAGATAGACCAAATTACAAAATGTATCTTCGTAGCGTTGTTTAGTACGAGGGCACGACGTGCGCGAACTCTTGCGTAACCTCGTCTGCATACTGCACTCAGTAACTGTACATTTGGCTTACAATTGCACTCACTGAACTTTAAAAACCGGAACTAAAATAGATTATACTAGGAACATATTAATATTGAACTATTTGCGTCTGCTACATATGTTACAAATGAGACTATAGTATTTTATGCAATCGTTAAGTATACAATAATTTATTTCAATTTCATCAATGTCAATGTTTCTTCACATAGCGGTTTTGGTGCAGTGTTTTGGTTTGTCGCTTAACAATCGCTTTCTTTCATCTCTTCGCTGCCCTCACGGTCTAGGGGACGACTACGGCAAGCAGCAAGCGAGACGGACGAAGTACCTTACCTACGAAATAGCAGCCCGCGTGACGAGATCGCTCCGATATCTCGAGACATTGAACTCTAGTTACTAACACCGAGCTGCAGTTTCCTGGCCGTTAACCGGCAAAAAAAATTGTCGTTGCAGTATAAAATAACGAATTATATAACCTCAAAAGCATTAAAAACTTCTATTTTGGCTTTATTTACATACATACATTACATACATTCACGCCTTTACCCCTAAAAGGGGTAGGCAGAACACATGAAACTTATGTTCCAGCGCCACTTTTAGCATAAATGTGGGTATAAAAGATCGACAAAATGTGATATTGCAGTGACAGGTTGCTAGCCCATCGCCTACAACACACTTTAACCCTGCTCCCTTAGTCGACTTTATTTGTTATATAAAAATATTAAGTTCTTCCAGTTTTTGTCTTCTACTTACAGTCTCTAAAAAGGAGTCAATATGCCGGTCAATTGGGCATTTTAGCCAATTTACTGAATTCTCGGGGAATTGATTCGCAAGGTTAGATTACAACAACTAGGCAAAACAACTTTGTTCAGACTACTTGACAGGTTTTGAGCGTATCTATCTGAAAGTGAATAGGTTACTTTTACTTTGTGTTTTGAGCTCCAGACGTGACGTGCCTAGCTGGAATTACGTAAGGTCCATGTATAGGTAGTCTTAAATCAACCTTAGCTAGGTTATTTATAACTCATGGATCAGGTTTGACTGGTATGGCATTTGCGAATGTTAAGTTCATGACAGAACTCAAAGATTTGCATACATCTAGGAATAATTGTTTACTTGTTATTTTCTTTCTTTGAGCAAACACATATCTCGAGGAATTTAAGCCCGCCACAGACGTAGCTATAATATATATTAATATACCGTGAGATACCGAAATATATATTATGTCTGCGTGTGTGGACTCTGTCAACTAGTACGTAAAATATATCGTGAGATGCCTAGCTATAATATTATATTTTGGTATAATTAATATTAATATATATTATAGCTACGTCTGTGACGGGCTTTAATGACGTCCATACTACATACACGGTGTTTCATGTTTCAGGGAATTACGTAGGCTAAAACAGTAGCTGATAAAAATATGAACAATAACGGAAGTAACAGTACACTATGAATGAATCAGTTATCAAGTACTTAACGTGTCAACGGATAGTTTTCTGACTCACTGTGTGAAGGAGATCTGTTGAGACATAATGAAAGTACGCACACAGAACGAGTCAGCGTTCAGGGTAAGCGGTTACCTGTGCCCTGAATAATATTGAAGTCAAGGAAATCCTACAACATTAAATAGGGAAAATGTTTTACGCGTTTCTGCGTGTTACTTATGGGCACCATGAACAAAGAAGCTTAGTCATTAATCTTATGTATCTCAGTATGAAACATTAAAGAGTTATTAAACGCCTATTGTGGTTACATTACTCAAAACATACTGAAAACCACATATGCGTCAAAACAACATATGCGTCAGTAATAAATCCCTGAGACACTTGAGGATAGTAAATAGTCTATAATACTACGAACTGTCGTCAATGGCTCATATTAGTATAAATAAGGAATTAGAAGTCATTAAATGCAGCTCTAGCCGATGATTCAGACCCGGCGCCACTAGGTAGATATCTGCATCCAAGGTTGCTCCGGTTCCAAGGAGGACTGTGGGCTCAGTCAGCTACCGTTAACTGTTAACTGTATTCGCCAGGCGCGTATGACCTAATTTATCGATAACGAGAAAGCAATGTTCTTTAAATTCGACAAAAGCTGTTTCTTCAGTTCTGACACACTCAGGTATCTTAATGCCAAAAACAAGTTGGTGTCTTATTTTTATTTGTATTCAGAGGAATGCTTTCAAATTATCACTTACTCGTGGTTCGTTTCTAATCGGATTTTTTGTTGCCGTGTTTAATGTCGCTTATCTGCATCTGTTTACAGATCTTGACACAATTTTGATAGGGACGGCCCTATTTGGATTTTTCGTTTGTATGATTCTGAGTTCTGATAAAACAGGGTTTGCCTTCTTTTTAACTTGGATATGTTACATTTAGATCATAATCTACGTATATTAAGTTTCAATTCAATTCAAATCTTTTTTCTGACGTAGGTACTACATCCATATATCAATAAAAATATTAGTAGCGCACCTGACAAAATACATGTTAAGTTAAAACAAATCCTACCTAATATATGCTCCTCCAAAACATAGTGAAAGTTATTGCGGTTTACCGCTCATTATGGAAGAGCCATTTTCTGTAACGACCACGGCCACGTTACAAATAGTTCACGCCGGTGGAAATACATTATGATTTAAGAAAATCCTTTTAGTTCAATTTAATGGCGATGCGTCTCTGCGGCATGTTATATAACGGTCCCATTTTGTGATCCATTGTATCTTCAAACCTCCGCTTTCATGCTCCTTAATTACGCATGAGAACTAGGAACAAAGAAGTGTCAGCTTATAGACATCTATAGGCAGATATGGGCAGATATTATTCTTCAATCCCTAAGTTCAATCCGTTCACACTATGGCTAACCATGATGTTAGTTATTTGGAAAGAGGTTTTTATCACATATTTTTACGAACACTTTGTTGTCTTTCTTTCACAATAGAAATCGACGTTTTCCATGTGGCAAGATTCCTAATTCACTAGAAAATTGCTGACTGAGAAATCAAGATTCCACGCTGAAATGTAATCCGACATGGATAATTCAGTCTGTCCATTCCGTTTCATGATCATTTTCTATAATGACACGTGAAGTGACTCGCATGTATTATAGCCCGTGTATAGGTGAGAGCAGAGGTGAAATTGGTAGGATGCATTCGGAATGATCTAATTTAACACAGCACGACAGTTTGTTAGTTTAGAAGTGAATCGATGAGATGACTAATCATTGCCGCATTCATTAAGGAAATTATATCTTGCGCAATTTTTAATTGGATTTTACTTCGTTCTTCCGCTGTAGGTAGTAGAGATTTTAGCTCTAGACAATCCCTCAGGAAGTTTGCTTTCGCTTAATGACCACTGGGTTCCTAGCGGAGATTTGTCTGATTGAATTAGTGGGAGGATGTCGCATGCACGGGTCAGCTTCGGTCAGCATCGCGGGTCTTTTGACGCATCAGCTGCCTTCATTAACACGTGTTGCTTGTTTAATTACGGATATGAATGATTCACTCTTGACCTAAAGTTTATAATTTGAATTGAGTATCTGGACCGAAATTACGCAACCAATTGCACATTTGAGAAGATTCAATGCAACTAAAGAGTATGGTATGAGATGCTTATTTTGGTTTTAGTAACAACACGTTTTCTTATTGGAATTATAGGTACCAACATTTCTATCGCAAAATCGGCTTATGGGACAGAGTCGCCGCTTGATTGGTTGTAAACACGCACGTGTTCACGGGGCTTTTGTTTTAACCCATCGACGGTTACTCTGCCTCGCCAGGTGACACAGACACAAGAGGGTCACATCACACAAGGCCCTTGCCTATAGTCTTTAAGTGAATGCTAAGGAGTGCTGTGTGTTGTGATTGTGACATGCGTGGATTGAATTTTAAAACAAACTTTTACGGCTTCAGTTGATATCATAAGAAATATACAATTTGTTAACGTTAGAAGTATCCACAAGTTGAATATAGGTTCTGATAACACTGTAGGGGATTGATTAAAGTATGTTTGGGAGAGTGGGTCACGCACGTCACAGAATTGTAAGTAAAGCAGTCCTGCATACAGTTAAAATATTTGCATTAAATATTTGCACTTGGCACACAAACAGGTGAAAAATTCAATAGCACAGGTGAATGAGTACCATGCGAGCGCTTATCAGTACCTGTACGTGCCGTAATCAGGACATAGTGGAAATTATCAAGTGCTTGTTATGTTATCGAGCGTAGCGCTTCGATCAATATGAGTTACTACCTATGAGTGGGCCAGTTTTTGTGGGGAAATGTATTCGTATACCTGTTCGTTATTGTAATCATTGTAGCTGCTCCTTCATGTACCCTGTCCGGTGATTAAGTAATTGCATCATAATAAATGAGTTGATAATTCACGTCGTAATAATTGATCAGAGGATTCTCATCTAGCATGATTCTGAAGTAGGTAGGTATGTACCAATAAGGTTGTTGGCTGTATAGTGGACGAACAGTACCTAAGAGTATTTAGGTTAATCTAATCGGAGTCTGATCAGATATTTTATTAATCTATCTCTAATAAGCCGATTTCTAAACTACACTACAACTACACACAGAGTTCCTAAAAAGCCAAAAAATCGAATTATAAGTAAGCTATTAGTCTATTACAATATTAATTATAAGCTTTACTGTAATGTGATTACTACGTCATCTTAAAGGTTAGGTACCTATCTGTAAAAGCAATGATAAGTGAGGATAACGAATTAGCTAATTATCAACATGAGTAAGTAAGGTACCTTACTTATGAGCTCTTCTAAGACAAATAGGTTATAACTTAAGCAGTGTAGGCAGCGGTAACTAAATACATTGTTGGTGCAGGGATTGCGGCATAACCTAGCCGCATCAACTACACAGCGCACAGCGCCTTGGTCAGCTATGTAGGCAGAGAAATTAAGCAAGGAGAAAATTACACAAAAATAAGCTTGGTTCATGGGTGACTTACCACGGCTAACAATTTCCCACGGACTGTGATGCCAATCATGGGCGCAAACCGCACTTCCACGCCCGGCTCGATGATCAACTCGGCTTCTCTCTCCACCAGCAGGTCGTCCCGTAGGAGATACGGACTACCCTCACTTTTCCACACGGTTCGCCCGCCCGCCACGATCCCGCCAGCCAACTCCGTCAGTCCCAATGACTTGTTCAACAAATAAGGATCTGTTTCACTATATCCCAACTCTTGACCACTTACACACGCCCAACACATCACAAGCACCAACACCGTGGTCCTCCATTTGTATTTTGTGTCACTGAACTGACTATGTCTCTTCTGAACCCCTGTATCTTTACAGCACTCCATTTTATTAACTGAACATAATATTCATTTCACTTTTGCTGTCGCTCCTCACCTGCCTGCATCCTATTTCAACACCTATCCAAACATCGAACAGGTAAGTTTTCACGTTATAACTCTAACCATCTTCTGTATTTAACCGCAAAATTCGTTGTTATCGTATCTATTGTAAAAACTGTATCAAAACAATTCATACCGAAACAAAGGTGGGGTGGGATTACAAGCACGTCAAAGAAAAACCAACGAAAACGCGCGCCACCGTGCGACCGTTGAACAAGTCGTTTGGCCGGTTTGCTTGGAGTAGTTTAGTTCCTCCCGCAGCCCTCCCTTCTTCCCTCTCGATTCAAAGCCTCCTCCCTACCACCACGCGCGCTGTAGCTCGACCAGTCGCAACGCAATATCGCATCGCAGTCACGCACACATATAATACATCCCCCGTGATCGCACACACCTATACTGTGTAGGCCAGGGCAAATATTTTTCACTCGTCATTCATTCATTCGTTCAATACGGCTACGTCTACACCGAGGAGCAGAAGAGGCGTTTTTACAACAACAACCAAGTTAGTTGGGATGAGATGCTATAGATACAACATACGTTAGTATCTCTTATTAGTTTGTAGATACAACGTTTATTCTTGGTTTATTCTAACCAAAGGAGACGCTACACGGGGCGATATCGGCAGACAGTCAAGCAAGGTCACAATATGGAGTGACCTTGATGTTGCCAGCTGCTGTGCTTCCGACAAGTATCCACACGGGCTGAATCATGCACAGAACTATATCAAGATAGAAGGAAAGAGTGTATGTACTTCGCGTGGCGAAAAGAAGCCGAGACGGCTTCTTTGCTCGCCGCGAACATTAGTCCGCTCCCGACCGCGGCCCGCGTGCGACGTCAGGTTAAAAAAACAAAATTACTCGTTGTGCGATAGTGAATTGTTCGAACACCTCCGATAAAGGTGAGGCAGTTAATCGTGGGATTTCCTTTCATCGGTTAGTACTACTTGTCCTAAAATACCTGTGAATAATTAAAAAAACAATTTATTTATTGCTCTGTATTATCTTCATCAACACAAATTGTGTCCAACGCTAGTTTTCCATTGCGGCTTTAATTTGACGAGACAGACTTGGCGTGCGTTCAAAACCAGCGATGTAAATCTAAGCTATTCAAACTGTCGAGTCGCGTTCGAGGTCGATTTCTCATTTTTTTCTGTCAAACGTAAGAATGGTGATGTACCACATTGCTGTACGCTGCGATTTTCTTACTCGATTAAAATCGAATTTGAAACCAGAGGAAATGATAATTACGTTTTTATATTATTATGTAGCTATATAATGTAGGTTACGTAGTGAAAAGCAATAGTACATTACGTAACTAGGGTGGTGAATTCGTGAATGCCCCAGATCGCAGGTGTTTGTGGCCCGAACCGAAGGTGAGGGCTATAAATATGCGCTCTGAGGCTTTACGAATTACCGCCCGTGTTGAGTACAAAATTTTACGTCTTCACCTGGCCACAATGCGAGTTTTCCTGTACGCGCAGCGTACAGTAAAACTCGCATTATGGCCAGGTGTGACGTAAATATTATTAACAAACAGGTTATGGTTGCTTCTATATTGCAATTTTATTTCAGTTACCCGAATGATCCTCTGGTTAAAAATAAATGGATTGAAGCAACGGGTCGTAAACAATGGTTTCCAAAAATTTTATATTTGTTCAGTACATTTCCACGAAGACTCCTTTACTGGCCCATCGAAGTACCGACGACTGATCAGTAAAGCTTATCCGACTATTGATGTAGTGATGATGTCAAATGATGAAAAGGTACCTACACATTATTTACATAAGGATAAAATATATTATTTAAAAAAATGTGACCAACCGGTTTTCAATTCAACCAAGCGCCACCAAGTTTAGCACACGCTAAACAAATGAAATCGCACAAAACTCGAAATAGATGATCTTGACAGCATATTTTTTTCTTGGTCTGAGGCCGTGTTCTAATCGGGCCTTTACGCATAAAGTTCGGACTGCGGCAAACGCCTTGCGCCGTTCCAACCCTCGTTTCGAAGCGAGCAGGAACGTAAGCAATCCCATCAGAAATTTGTTCAGGATGCGGAGTGGACATACTAAAAGTCTTGAGTTCTTTCCTTCTGTACTGTAAAAAAAAAGCTAAGACCTTTTTAAGACTATTTATCATTTCCTCTGTTGAATCTAATTTTCATTTCCTCTGTCGGTTCTTATCGATATTTTGAATCGATACAAAATAAACCTACAAGTTATTTCAACTACCGCGTGCGAATCGATGTTGACGAATCGATGTCGCGCGGCTTATGTTTCCCGTCACTAAATTACGCTCGTGACGTCAAAATACCTACGCAAAATGTTACACGCTCGGTTCCCATACTAATCGACGCGGACTTTCCTTCTATCTTGATATAGTTCTGTGGAATCATGCGTCGGCCGGCATGCAGTCCGGCCGATATCGGCCCCTGTAACGTCTTCTTAATGCTGGTTGAAGCTACAAATTTCATCGTTTGTAGCGTGTTATAGTGACGAGGGGGAATTGAGGTACAGCTGTCAACGTTTGTTATAACGGGCGTAAAATAAAGTTTATATTTAAATCATATTTAACCTCTCCTTTACCGAGCCCCCCGTGAAATATGATACCTCTGTTTACCGGGCCCGCGTATATGCGGCCGATTTTCTGCGACTCTCGTTTACCGCCCCCCTCCAATGTGGGTGGTCCCGCATCTACCGCGCGTTTTTTTTACAGTTTAATCGAATAAACGCCCAATCGAATACAGAATGTATTTGCCGTAGATTAAAGCTTTTTTCAACTTTTTTTTTTTTTTTCCTGCATTTCTTCTCAAGTTGGGCCCCGAAGGGGCCCTCAACTAATTGCCTCTAACAATATTGTGGTATGAAACACACAAAATATAAAAAACATTAAAACAAAGAACCTAAGTAATACAAACAAGCAAACATAAAGAAAACCTAAAGAAAACCTAAAACTACAAAAATATACACAAAACTTTTTTCAACTGTGGTTGCCAGACCGCATATGCACGGCCTCGGTAGACGTCGGGGTACATTTTCGCCGCCGTGTATATACGGCCGCGGTAGATGACGGTACTTTTTATGCGATTTCATGCTAATAGCATAATTTTGGCCGTATATAAACGGCCTCGGTAAAGGAGAGGTTAAAAGAATTAATCTATACTTCAAAATTATCATAATAGAGTCTGGCTAGCGAAACGTGAGACTGAATACTACCGCGTAATTTAAAAATGTAGCTATGGTATCCTTGAATGAACAAAGATTTAACAGTTTTAATACTTTTCCATTCATTATTAGAAAATATGAATTGTACTAGTTGATGCAAAACTATTCAAACTGTTTAATCCTTGATACCAAATTAATATTTTTTAAATTTGGTGGTAATTTTCAGTCTCACGTTTCGTTGGTCAGACTCTATTTCTATTTCACCCATACACATATGAGTGACAACTGACAAGGATGTAAGCATAGAACTATAACGGAAGTGGGAACGAGATACAATGTCAAATCTCCTGTGCCTCAGCACTTGTAGGCTTTGCTTGTTTGTCACCACCTGACAAAATATTTGTAAGGAAACTTAACATTCCTAATTTAAGGTTTGCTGCTGGGCTCTTTGGAAACATCGAAATCTTTTATCAGAAATTGTTATCTTAATCAAAATTAGTTTAGAATCCATCCTCAATATTCAGCTAAGCGAGCAGTCCGGGACCTAATTAACCCTTCCCACTCGGTACGGCTGTTTAGGGTTTCGCAAAATTACTAGTACAGCGTTGCTGGCTTTTTGTCGTCACACCCCGTCTAGTCTCATAGGTAAGGTCCTATATACACACTATGAGACGTCGGGCTTGGGCTGAAAGTGCCTGGTTAGGTAATTGCTTGCCCCAGCCAAAATTTCCCTAACCATCCAAACTCACAAAGGTGTTGGGACGACTCAGGGTGCCAATTGACCGCAGACTCCCTATCTATCCAGTGCACTACCGCAGAACGAGCCAGCCGCATGCTACCCTATATCTAGCAACTATAGTCAAAGAGAATATGACAACTAGTTTCTCATATAGCTGCATCTCTATCATTTATTGTGATAAATTGCTACGTTTGTAATGCATTTTAATTTTGAAATACAAGTTTATGTTTGTGATGGCTTGATAAGTTTACATACCTCGCCCCACGTAAGAAAAAGATATTACGTGTTTCAGCTACTTTTTACTGACTACACTGTATTTAAAAATACAATACATAAAATACTTCATTATGGGTTAAATGTTAGTTAAAAAACGTCTTTGCATTCGCGTCTTTCCGCGCTAGCTGAACGAAACTCAACAAATGCCATTCAATTCATTCACTCATTCACTCGGTCGACATCAATCAATTTCATTGATCCATTTTTGTCTCTCATCACCGTTAATATTAGAAAACAAATTAAATACGGTGTATTTAAAGTGTAGTTAATGCTACATTCACTCATCTAAATCAGATATATGTAAGTACTTGAATAAATTTGTTTGTATATGCGTAAAATGTGATTAAAAACGAAATACGCGGTGGCGTGGCATTAACGGACTGACGACATTTTGTTTTAACCAATGCATTGTATTTATCTATTTAGTCGTAAGTCAGATTTGATTTATATATATTAAGTTGGTGCACAAACTCTAATATCACTAAATTTACTATTTTTGTCTTTTTAGATATCCAAAAATAACATGAGTTCCAGTGGCACTAGAGTATATGTCGGCGGCCTGATAGAGGGCATAAAGAAAGAGGACTTAGAGCGCGAGTTCGACAAATACGGCAAATTGAACTCCGTTTGGGTAGCACTTAATCCCCCTGGGTTTGCTTTCATAGAATTTGAAAACTTGCAAGAGGCAGAGGATGCGTGTAGCGCGATGAATGGCATGGAGATGTTAGGGACGACTTTAAAGGTTGAACTGTCGAGGAAGCGGGACGGACCCCGAAGAAACGGTGGTGGCGGCGGCGGCGGCGGCGGGGGTGGCTTCAGGGGCGGGCGTGGGGGAGGCGGGGGCTTCCGAGGCGGCCGTTCCTTCGGGGGCCCTCCCGGCGGCGGGAACAGACCCTTCAACCCTTACGGTGGGGGTGGCGGTGGCGGCGGCGGCGGCGGCGGTGGTGGCGGCGGCAGGTCGTTTAGCCGAAACGGAGGAAGCCAAGGCAATGGTGGTTATGGGTCAGGCGGCGGCGGCGGCGGTGGCAATTTCAGATCTAGATCGCCCTTGTCTCGATTTTAATTTAGCTCTAGAATTTAATTAGGTATAGTGTTATCATAATCTGAAGCCTTCCAAGTGTTTAAATTCAATGTCTGGTAAATCTGGGGGTTGGATGCTAAGGAAGAGTTCTGCTGGTGTTAAATCTCAAGGAATTTGAGGTAAGTGTTCCGTGATTCTTATATCTAGCCGTAGGTAATTGACCTGCAACTTGGTCAGTTTGAAGCTGGGTAAAGGCAACATCAATTAGTTCAGTGTCTTTGAACATGATGCGTTTTTCGATAATGTTCTTGCCCAATATACTTTTTATATTACATATATTGAATCCTTATAGCAACCTGCTTGAAGAGGTTATGCGACCGGCACATTGTCAATAGTTGGAGTCAAATATAATCACCACAACATGTCTTTATTACCGTATTACTAAGGATGTGTAGCAATATCTGGCTGTTACTGTCATGATGCTGACTGTACTGTGTTATTGTAGTTTGAATATGAATTTTCCTTAATATGTACGAATCATAAGTATGAAGCAGTGTGATTTCATACAGAACAGAGGCTATTGTGCTGACCACACTGACATATTCCTACAACATGCTTTGTAGTTAAATAACTTTGTAGTTCTAAACTTTGTTTGAGTGTACCAGATACATGGAGTATGTTTATTGATTTGTTTGAGTGTACCAGATATGTGGAGTATGTTCATTAATTTCCCTCTTCTGTTTGTTTGCAATCTAACCTTAAAACATAACATGACTCATCGGTTTGGTTGTCTGGAAAGTGCACACTTGTGCACCTTAATGCTACCTGACTGCTACAGTGAGTGTATGTAAGTGCGTATGTATGTCTATTTCCTTGAGACACTTTGACCTAAATGTCTTATGGATTTTGTCATTATGGCACCATTAGGTCTGTTTTAACTGTGAGAGTGACTCGGTGTATATGTGTAGGACAATAGTTAATTTTTTACAAGCTTTTATTTAGTTCATATGCACACATGTAGGACAGTATGAGTGGTTGCACACAGCGACATTTTAGTCACTGGCTGTAGATAATATGTCATGATCATCTGTGTAACCATTCTAAGTGACAGTGCGTCATTGACCAAGCTAAACAAAAGGTAACTTGAGTGTAACAGCACCCCTGTCCTGAACATGTGTTGTCATCGTCTAGAGTTATTGTGGCATGCACTTTCAAATCTGTTTTTATTCCCTCTCTTGTATTTTTATTATTATGATGATAAGTTGTTTAAAGTGTTAACATTAATGAAAACATTTATGAGAGGGTAATTTTTTTTCTTGCAGTTCCTTGGATTATTGCGGTCTCCAGTCTCCTAATTCGTCGAGAAATTAATACAGAACAATCTTCAGTGAATATTTAACATACTACCTAAGCAATCTACTGTTAAGTCCCCTTATAAATAAATAAAAAATATGATTACTTTGCTTGAGAAAGTTTTATTTTTTTCGTTTTTACATGGTACACTTAGCTTAATAAACATTAGGAAACTATAATTTATGAAGGGCTGCTTAGACACGCCATGAGGAGTTCCATTTTGTTCAGAAAGTTTTTGCCTTCCATTTTGTCTAGTTTGATTTCCTTGAAAGCTCCGCCCAGATTTTCCCATTTTTTGTCTTGCACAAGTTCACTGGAGAAGAAGTCTTTCCTTGGTGACTGTGCAATGAAGACCTGCATGCCCACTGAAGGCTCGCATCTTATCGCTATCATCCTATCACCTGAAGCAATATGAATAAGAATTAAAACAAAATTTAGTAAGGTACTTGTCACTGGAAAAAATAATGGTTATCTCTTATTAAATAATGAGATTACAAAAAAAAACAAAGTTGGTGTTACCAATAAAGTTATAAAAGAGCATACCATTGGGTGAAGCCAGAAGGCATGAAGAAGCATTTCCCAGTGGCTCAACAGGGCCCGAGCCAAGGTGAGAGCTGCTTGCGAGCAGCTGCCAGCCCATACAGCGCCCGACCGCCTGGACCGCTGTCATCTGATGCTGGTATATCTATGGAAAAGAGAAGTATACGTCATAGTAGCATCATCAACTTGGAGCACTATAACCTTTTGACATACAAAAGTTTCTACAAGCTTTTATTTAATTTAACTTGACCTGTTTGTTTGTTAGTGAGGGACAAATCTTGGAACTGAATTTTGAACAATCAATTCAGCTGAAATGTTGGGGTATAGGGTCATTTCGCCGATTAGCGGCCACCTAATTTCATGTGCCGGTTGGCGACTACAATAGCCGAGTTGGTGAACTGAAAGGATATTTTCTCGGTTTTTTAGTAGATTTCTATTCTAAAACAACAAGAAAATGCATGTACAACTAACTGTCTCAATAGGGCCTGTAGAATTGATGTTATCTTCGATAGAAAAAAACCTCCTTCAGGTGGTCGTGTAACCAGCTAAATGACCATAAGTATAGTTAGGATGGCAATTCCATATCATGGTACCATCAAGCTGATCTGATGATGGGAGAGAGAATTCAGTACTTGTCGCAATGAGTAGTTGACGCTATACAGAAAAGTAGTTGGCATTTTCTTGGTCGAAATGGGCGTTAACAAATGGGAATGATGCTTTCCCAGTTGTCCCCAGTGGTAACAGATGGGAAGATTTGTTCCCAGGGGTAACAAAAAGGCGGCATCAAATGGGAATAGCCCCATAATAAAGTACAGTTTATTTGAGAATAGGCCGCTAACTAATTGCTCTAAATATTCCTGTATCTTAACTTTCGACGACCGCTTAAGCCTAGTTGGTAGTGACCCTGCCTACGAAGCAAGAGGTCCTGGGTTCGAATCCCGGCAAGGGCAAATATTTGTGTGATGAGCATGAATATTTGTTTCTGAGTCATGGATGTTTTCTATGTATTTAAGTATTTATATCTATTATATATATCGTCGTCTAGTACCCATAACAAGCCTTACTGAGCTTACTATGGGACTAGGTCGATTTGTGTAAGATTGTCCCCTTATATTTATTTATTTATTTATTTATAACTCTTTATCCTTTAAGCCTTCATCATACGACGCGGTGCGGCGCGGAAACGGTACTGGTTGTAATGTTCGACCTAATACGAAAGGGTCCGCACAGAATACCGCGCCGCGCCGCTCTGTGCGGATCGTTTCATATTAGCTCGAACATTACAACCGGTACCGCCTCCGCGCCGCTCTGCACCCGCTGTCAGTGCGTTTAGGCCTTTAAAGAAGGAAAAAATATGAATTACTATTTATACATTTTAATTTACAAAATATAATGATATATCTTTTCACTCAAACATAGGTGGTTTACTTTTAAATTTCTCAATTTGGACATAAAAAGGATTTGGAGGAAAAATAAGATTTATTTCACATTAATTGCACAAAAGAACAACTTATCGTACAAAAGGCGGACTTAATGCCGTAATCATTCTCTACCAGTCAACCTTTGGACAAAGCAGACAAATTGTTATGGGCATGGGATGGGTGTCATTCTGAACATTGGCATATATTGCAAACCTTTGGTTTAAAATTTTAATGTACACTTTGTTAGGGTTCCGTACCAAAAAAGGTAAAAAAGGAACCCTTATAGTGCGACTCCGTCCGCCTGTCTGTCCGTCTGAAAATGACGAATATGAGTAGGGGGCAAAAAAAAAAATTCAACTATTAGGTCAAGTGGGGTATCATTTGAAAGGGCGTGAGTTGCACTTTTTGAAACAGATTTTCTTTTTTTTCTACATTTTAAAATTTCGATCTATGAAGGAAAATGTAAAAAAAATACCATTCCCCCCTTATCTCCGATATTATCCAAGCAAAAAAATTTGAAATAATTACTTGTGTCACAATCTGTATCTAGCGTATTTTTTGTTTTATTTTCAAAAATCATTTCCTAGTTAAGTTTGCAATTTAATCAACTTTATGAGTATTTTTTTGTTATGAAATTCCTATAAGACTATAATAGAAGTATTCTCTTTCAAATAAAAAAATAATAATCGAGATCGGTTAACGTGATAAACAATAATCGCTAACATGTCGCATTAAGCTGATTGCCCTTGCACGTTAGTACCAAATGAGGCCGATAGATGGCGCTGACCCCATTCCTACTTCGCGCTGTTAAAAAATTTCTAGAATTGGGATGGGTATATTTCAATAGGAGGTCAAAAAAAGATCGCGATTCAATTGTCTTGGTAGTTCAATGGTCTTGGTGTAAAAGTTATTCGTTGTTTGAAATAGAATTCGTTGTGTTGGGTTACTTAAAACTTATTTTTTTTTTTATAAAATGTAATACACTAAAACGCATCGGAGCAGAGATATTTGCAATATATATTTTTCACAGGTCATATTAAAAAGTTATAAACAGAACTTCAAACTTAAATATGTCGGCTTCGATATTGTTTAACGCGTTTAATGTTATATATCTATGCGTATTAAAAGGTCCTCTAAAGGATTATAAAAAAAAAACATCCTTGGCCGCTGCAAAAAATTAAAACAATTTTTTTTCTCATACAAAGTTATCCAATGCCCTTTGATATCTAAATAAATACCTAAATACTAAATACCTGACAGTAAATTAGATCTCTCAGTTCCTGCAGCTCGTAGGACAGATGGCGCACCTTGCCGTCGCGGCAGATGCACTTGAGGGTTTTCTCACCAACATGCACTACCAACGAAGTACGGCATACCGCATCATATCTATGAACACAACAAACTTTAGTGCACCTATCACCGATCCCAGGACCCTGCCTACGGTCCTGGGTTCGAATCACGGTAAGGGCATTTGTGTGATGAGCACAAATATTTGTTCCTGGGTCATGGATGTTTTCTATGTATTTACGTTTTTATATGTTTATCGTCGTCTAATACCCATAATACAAGCTTTGCTTAGTTTGGGACTAGGTCGATTTGTGTAAGCTTGTCCGCAAATATGTTATTTTTATTACCTGCCTCCCCCTCTGACAGCTTTTAGGCAAATTATAGTCATCCGCCTGATGGTAGCCAGCGGGTATGTTAGTCTATGAGCACTTACAAGTCTAGGAGTGTCTCATGCGCGAGGGAAGAATACATTTGGATACGTCGTCCATACAAAAAGGGAAAATGATTTTCCACTTCTAAATATTTTCGTATTATTTTAGTGTTATTTCCACTATGAAAGACTAGATTTATAAGTTTCCCTGTTTTCAAAATTTGCAATAAACTATATTTTATAGGCACCTCAAAAACTTATTTTTTTTAAAGTGAAGCGTTAAGGCTGGAACCCATTATGTTCTGCCAGATCATAAGTCTAAAATTGCCTTGATAATGAATATATAAATTAGGTTGCAGACTAACCCGGATGCCATAATGTTGATCTTGACGCAGGACTGCGTGGGGCTGTTGAGGGCGTTCCAATGCGACACGATAAGGGGATCCTTAACCTGACGAAAATACAAGATTTGATAAGAAAATGATTCGTTAACCCTGTGATCGCTATTCTTCGTATTTTTTATGGTTTATGTATAATTTGAATGCATCATGAATGGCGGTCAAAGCTGTTGTAATGAGATAGTATTGTGGCAGGAATGTGGGTGTGCGTAGTCGAGCTAAATGTTACCTCTTTAGCGATAGTATCGAGGACGTATTCACTGCGTCGCCGCATGAAGAAATGCTGTGCTTGTTGAATAATCTGCTCAAGCAGCGATTGCTCTTTGCTCATATCCAACAGCTCAAAACGATCCGCTGCCATGGGCCCTAGGATAAGATAAATTAACAGTGAGAATACTTTTTTTGTTGTAAAAATATTTTTTCTCCAATATGCTCGGGGAACTTGATAGGTTATTGACATACTCGCTATTTTAAGATTATTGCAGTGCAGCGAGTGCTCCAACACGTGGTCGTGCTCCGACTTGTGGTGCCTTAGAACACATTACCAGCCAGACAGCGCCGCTTGGAGGGCCCGAGCGGGCCGGTGGCGGGGTGCGGGAAGGGGTGGTGCGTGTTGGCGTGGTGCACGGCGCGCAGCAGCTGGTGCAGCGAGTGCTCCAACACGTGGTCGTGCTCCGACTTGTGGTGCCTTAGAACACATTACCAGCCAGACAGCGCCGCTTGGAGGGCCCGAGCGGGCCGGTGGCGGGGTGCGGGAAGGGGTGGTGCGTGTTGGCGTGGTGCACGGCGCGCAGCAGCTGGTGCAGCGAGTGCTCCAACACGTGGTCGTGCTCCGACTTGTGGTGCCTTAGAACACATTACCAGCCAGACAGCGCCGCTTGGAGGGCCCGAGCGGGCCGGTGGCGGGGTGCGGGAAGGGGTGGTGCGTGTTGGCGTGGTGCACGGCGCGCAGCAGCTGGTGCAGCGAGTGCTCCAACACGTGGTCGTGCTCCGACTTGTGGTGCCTTAGAACACATTACCAGCCAGACAGCGCCGCTTGGAGGGCCCGAGCGGGCCGGTGGCGGGGTGCGGGAAGGGGTGGTGCGTGTTGGCGTGGTGCACGGCGCGCAGCAGCTGGTGCAGCGAGTGCTCCAACACGTGGTCGTGCTCCGACTTGTGGTGCCTTAGAACACATTACCAGCCAGACAGCGCCGCTTGGAGGGCCCGAGCGGGCCGGTGGCGGGGTGCGGGAAGGGGTGGTGCGTGTTGGCGTGGTGCACGGCGCGCAGCAGCTGGTGCAGCGAGTGCTCCAACACGTGGTCGTGCTCCGACTTGTGGTGCCTTAGAACACATTACCAGCCAGACAGCGCCGCTTGGAGGGCCCGAGCGGGCCGGTGGCGGGGTGCGGGAAGGGGTGGTGCGTGTTGGCGTGGTGCACGGCGCGCAGCAGCTGGTGCAGCGAGTGCTCCAACACGTGGTCGTGCTCCGACTTGTGGTGCCTTAGAACACATTACCAGCCAGACAGCGCCGCTTGGAGGGCCCGAGCGGGCCGGTGGCGGGGTGCGGGAAGGGGTGGTGCGTGTTGGCGTGGTGCACGGCGCGCAGCAGCTGGTGCAGCGAGTGCTCCAACACGTGGTCGTGCTCCGACTTGTGGTGCCTTAGAACACATTACCAGCCAGACAGCGCCGCTTGGAGGGCCCGAGCGGGCCGGTGGCGGGGTGCGGGAAGGGGTGGTGCGTGTTGGCGTGGTGCACGGCGCGCAGCAGCTGGTGCAGCGAGTGCTCCAACACGTGGTCGTGCTCCGACTTGTGGTGCCTTAGAACACATTACCAGCCAGACAGCGCCGCTTGGAGGGCCCGAGCGGGCCGGTGGCGGGGTGCGGGAAGGGGTGGTGCGTGTTGGCGTGGTGCACGGCGCGCAGCAGCTGGTGCAGCGAGTGCTCCAACACGTGGTCGTGCTCCGACTTGTGGTGCCTTAGAACACATTACCAGCCAGACAGCGCCGCTTGGAGGGCCCGAGCGGGCCGGTGGCGGGGTGCGGGAAGGGGTGGTGCGTGTTGGCGTGGTGCACGGCGCGCAGCAGCTGGTGCAGCGAGTGCTCCAACACGTGGTCGTGCTCCGACTTGTGGTGCCTTAGAACACATTACCAGCCAGACAGCGCCGCTTGGAGGGCCCGAGCGGGCCGGTGGCGGGGTGCGGGAAGGGGTGGTGCGTGTTGGCGTGGTGCACGGCGCGCAGCAGCTGGTGCAGCGAGTGCTCCAACACGTGGTCGTGCTCCGACTTGTGGTGCCTTAGAACACATTACCAGCCAGACAGCGCCGCTTGGAGGGCCCGAGCGGGCCGGTGGCGGGGTGCGGGAAGGGGTGGTGCGTGTTGGCGTGGTGCACGGCGCGCAGCAGCTGGTGCAGCGAGTGCTCCAACACGTGGTCGTGCTCCGACTTGTGGTGCCTTAGAACACATTACCAGCCAGACAGCGCCGCTTGGAGGGCCCGAGCGGGCCGGTGGCGGGGTGCGGGAAGGGGTGGTGCGTGTTGGCGTGGTGCACGGCGCGCAGCAGCTGGTGCAGCGAGTGCTCCAACACGTGGTCGTGCTCCGACTTGTGGTGCCTTAGAACACATTACCAGCCAGACAGCGCCGCTTGGAGGGCCCGAGCGGGCCGGTGGCGGGGTGCGGGAAGGGGTGGTGCGTGTTGGCGTGGTGCACGGCGCGCAGCAGCTGGTGCAGCGAGTGCTCCAACACGTGGTCGTGCTCCGACTTGTGGTGCCTTAGAACACATTACCAGCCAGACAGCGCCGCTTGGAGGGCCCGAGCGGGCCGGTGGCGGGGTGCGGGAAGGGGTGGTGCGTGTTGGCGTGGTGCACGGCGCGCAGCAGCTGGTGCAGCGAGTGCTCCAACACGTGGTCGTGCTCCGACTTGTGGTGCCTTAGAACACATTACCAGCCAGACAGCGCCGCTTGGAGGGCCCGAGCGGGCCGGTGGCGGGGTGCGGGAAGGGGTGGTGCGTGTTGGCGTGGTGCACGGCGCGCAGCAGCTGGTGCAGCGAGTGCTCCAACACGTGGTCGTGCTCCGACTTGTGGTGCCTTAGAACACATTACCAGCCAGACAGCGCCGCTTGGAGGGCCCGAGCGGGCCGGTGGCGGGGTGCGGGAAGGGGTGGTGCGTGTTGGCGTGGTGCACGGCGCGCAGCAGCTGGTGCAGCGAGTGCTCCAACACGTGGTCGTGCTCCGACTTGTGGTGCCTTAGAACACATTACCAGCCAGACAGCGCCGCTTGGAGGGCCCGAGCGGGCCGGTGGCGGGGTGCGGGAAGGGGTGGTGCGTGTTGGCGTGGTGCACGGCGCGCAGCAGCTGGTGCAGCGAGTGCTCCAACACGTGGTCGTGCTCCGACTTGTGGTGCCTTAGAACACATTACCAGCCAGACAGCGCCGCTTGGAGGGCCCGAGCGGGCCGGTGGCGGGGTGCGGGAAGGGGTGGTGCGTGTTGGCGTGGTGCACGGCGCGCAGCAGCTGGTGCAGCGAGTGCTCCAACACGTGGTCGTGCTCCGACTTGTGGTGCCTTAGAACACATTACCAGCCAGACAGCGCCGCTTGGAGGGCCCGAGCGGGCCGGTGGCGGGGTGCGGGAAGGGGTGGTGCGTGTTGGCGTGGTGCACGGCGCGCAGCAGCTGGTGCAGCGAGTGCTCCAACACGTGGTCGTGCTCCGACTTGTGGTGCCTTAGAACACATTACCAGCCAGACAGCGCCGCTTGGAGGGCCCGAGCGGGCCGGTGGCGGGGTGCGGGAAGGGGTGGTGCGTGTTGGCGTGGTGCACGGCGCGCAGCAGCTGGTGCAGCGAGTGCTCCAACACGTGGTCGTGCTCCGACTTGTGGTGCCTTAGAACACATTACCAGCCAGACAGCGCCGCTTGGAGGGCCCGAGCGGGCCGGTGGCGGGGTGCGGGAAGGGGTGGTGCGTGTTGGCGTGGTGCACGGCGCGCAGCAGCTGGTGCAGCGAGTGCTCCAACACGTGGTCGTGCTCCGACTTGTGGTGCCTTAGAACACATTACCAGCCAGACAGCGCCGCTTGGAGGGCCCGAGCGGGCCGGTGGCGGGGTGCGGGAAGGGGTGGTGCGTGTTGGCGTGGTGCACGGCGCGCAGCAGCTGGTGCAGCGAGTGCTCCAACACGTGGTCGTGCTCCGACTTGTGGTGCCTTAGAACACATTACCAGCCAGACAGCGCCGCTTGGAGGGCCCGAGCGGGCCGGTGGCGGGGTGCGGGAAGGGGTGGTGCGTGTTGGCGTGGTGCACGGCGCGCAGCAGCTGGTGCAGCGAGTGCTCCAACACGTGGTCGTGCTCCGACTTGTGGTGCCTTAGAACACATTACCAGCCAGACAGCGCCGCTTGGAGGGCCCGAGCGGGCCGGTGGCGGGGTGCGGGAAGGGGTGGTGCGTGTTGGCGTGGTGCACGGCGCGCAGCAGCTGGTGCAGCGAGTGCTCCAACACGTGGTCGTGCTCCGACTTGTGGTGCCTTAGAACACATTACCAGCCAGACAGCGCCGCTTGGAGGGCCCGAGCGGGCCGGTGGCGGGGTGCGGGAAGGGGTGGTGCGTGTTGGCGTGGTGCACGGCGCGCAGCAGCTGGTGCAGCGAGTGCTCCAACACGTGGTCGTGCTCCGACTTGTGGTGCCTTAGAACACATTACCAGCCAGACAGCGCCGCTTGGAGGGCCCGAGCGGGCCGGTGGCGGGGTGCGGGAAGGGGTGGTGCGTGTTGGCGTGGTGCACGGCGCGCAGCAGCTGGTGCAGCGAGTGCTCCAACACGTGGTCGTGCTCCGACTTGTGGTGCCTTAGAACACATTACCAGCCAGACAGCGCCGCTTGGAGGGCCCGAGCGGGCCGGTGGCGGGGTGCGGGAAGGGGTGGTGCGTGTTGGCGTGGTGCACGGCGCGCAGCAGCTGGTGCAGCGAGTGCTCCAACACGTGGTCGTGCTCCGACTTGTGGTGCCTTAGAACACATTACCAGCCAGACAGCGCCGCTTGGAGGGCCCGAGCGGGCCGGTGGCGGGGTGCGGGAAGGGGTGGTGCGTGTTGGCGTGGTGCACGGCGCGCAGCAGCTGGTGCAGCGAGTGCTCCAACACGTGGTCGTGCTCCGACTTGTGGTGCCTTAGAACACATTACCAGCCAGACAGCGCCGCTTGGAGGGCCCGAGCGGGCCGGTGGCGGGGTGCGGGAAGGGGTGGTGCGTGTTGGCGTGGTGCACGGCGCGCAGCAGCTGGTGCAGCGAGTGCTCCAACACGTGGTCGTGCTCCGACTTGTGGTGCCTTAGAACACATTACCAGCCAGACAGCGCCGCTTGGAGGGCCCGAGCGGGCCGGTGGCGGGGTGCGGGAAGGGGTGGTGCGTGTTGGCGTGGTGCACGGCGCGCAGCAGCTGGTGCAGCGAGTGCTCCAACACGTGGTCGTGCTCCGACTTGTGGTGCCTTAGAACACATTACCAGCCAGACAGCGCCGCTTGGAGGGCCCGAGCGGGCCGGTGGCGGGGTGCGGGAAGGGGTGGTGCGTGTTGGCGTGGTGCACGGCGCGCAGCAGCTGGTGCAGCGAGTGCTCCAACACGTGGTCGTGCTCCGACTTGTGGTGCCTTAGAACACATTACCAGCCAGACAGCGCCGCTTGGAGGGCCCGAGCGGGCCGGTGGCGGGGTGCGGGAAGGGGTGGTGCGTGTTGGCGTGGTGCACGGCGCGCAGCAGCTGGTGCAGCGAGTGCTCCAACACGTGGTCGTGCTCCGACTTGTGGTGCCTTAGAACACATTACCAGCCAGACAGCGCCGCTTGGAGGGCCCGAGCGGGCCGGTGGCGGGGTGCGGGAAGGGGTGGTGCGTGTTGGCGTGGTGCACGGCGCGCAGCAGCTGGTGCAGCGAGTGCTCCAACACGTGGTCGTGCTCCGACTTGTGGTGCCTTAGAACACATTACCAGCCAGACAGCGCCGCTTGGAGGGCCCGAGCGGGCCGGTGGCGGGGTGCGGGAAGGGGTGGTGCGTGTTGGCGTGGTGCACGGCGCGCAGCAGCTGGTGCAGCGAGTGCTCCAACACGTGGTCGTGCTCCGACTTGTGGTGCCTTAGAACACATTACCAGCCAGACAGCGCCGCTTGGAGGGCCCGAGCGGGCCGGTGGCGGGGTGCGGGAAGGGGTGGTGCGTGTTGGCGTGGTGCACGGCGCGCAGCAGCTGGTGCAGCGAGTGCTCCAACACGTGGTCGTGCTCCGACTTGTGGTGCCTTAGAACACATTACCAGCCAGACAGCGCCGCTTGGAGGGCCCGAGCGGGCCGGTGGCGGGGTGCGGGAAGGGGTGGTGCGTGTTGGCGTGGTGCACGGCGCGCAGCAGCTGGTGCAGCGAGTGCTCCAACACGTGGTCGTGCTCCGACTTGTGGTGCCTTAGAACACATTACCAGCCAGACAGCGCCGCTTGGAGGGCCCGAGCGGGCCGGTGGCGGGGTGCGGGAAGGGGTGGTGCGTGTTGGCGTGGTGCACGGCGCGCAGCAGCTGGTGCAGCGAGTGCTCCAACACGTGGTCGTGCTCCGACTTGTGGTGCCTTAGAACACATTACCAGCCAGACAGCGCCGCTTGGAGGGCCCGAGCGGGCCGGTGGCGGGGTGCGGGAAGGGGTGGTGCGTGTTGGCGTGGTGCACGGCGCGCAGCAGCTGGTGCAGCGAGTGCTCCAACACGTGGTCGTGCTCCGACTTGTGGTGCCTTAGAACACATTACCAGCCAGACAGCGCCGCTTGGAGGGCCCGAGCGGGCCGGTGGCGGGGTGCGGGAAGGGGTGGTGCGTGTTGGCGTGGTGCACGGCGCGCAGCAGCTGGTGCAGCGAGTGCTCCAACACGTGGTCGTGCTCCGACTTGTGGTGCCTTAGAACACATTACCAGCCAGACAGCGCCGCTTGGAGGGCCCGAGCGGGCCGGTGGCGGGGTGCGGGAAGGGGTGGTGCGTGTTGGCGTGGTGCACGGCGCGCAGCAGCTGGTGCAGCGAGTGCTCCAACACGTGGTCGTGCTCCGACTTGTGGTGCCTTAGAACACATTACCAGCCAGACAGCGCCGCTTGGAGGGCCCGAGCGGGCCGGTGGCGGGGTGCGGGAAGGGGTGGTGCGTGTTGGCGTGGTGCACGGCGCGCAGCAGCTGGTGCAGCGAGTGCTCCAACACGTGGTCGTGCTCCGACTTGTGGTGCCTTAGAACACATTACCAGCCAGACAGCGCCGCTTGGAGGGCCCGAGCGGGCCGGTGGCGGGGTGCGGGAAGGGGTGGTGCGTGTTGGCGTGGTGCACGGCGCGCAGCAGCTGGTGCAGCGAGTGCTCCAACACGTGGTCGTGCTCCGACTTGTGGTGCCTTAGAACACATTACCAGCCAGACAGCGCCGCTTGGAGGGCCCGAGCGGGCCGGTGGCGGGGTGCGGGAAGGGGTGGTGCGTGTTGGCGTGGTGCACGGCGCGCAGCAGCTGGTGCAGCGAGTGCTCCAACACGTGGTCGTGCTCCGACTTGTGGTGCCTTAGAACACATTACCAGCCAGACAGCGCCGCTTGGAGGGCCCGAGCGGGCCGGTGGCGGGGTGCGGGAAGGGGTGGTGCGTGTTGGCGTGGTGCACGGCGCGCAGCAGCTGGTGCAGCGAGTGCTCCAACACGTGGTCGTGCTCCGACTTGTGGTGCCTTAGAACACATTACCAGCCAGACAGCGCCGCTTGGAGGGCCCGAGCGGGCCGGTGGCGGGGTGCGGGAAGGGGTGGTGCGTGTTGGCGTGGTGCACGGCGCGCAGCAGCTGGTGCAGCGAGTGCTCCAACACGTGGTCGTGCTCCGACTTGTGGTGCCTTAGAACACATTACCAGCCAGACAGCGCCGCTTGGAGGGCCCGAGCGGGCCGGTGGCGGGGTGCGGGAAGGGGTGGTGCGTGTTGGCGTGGTGCACGGCGCGCAGCAGCTGGTGCAGCGAGTGCTCCAACACGTGGTCGTGCTCCGACTTGTGGTGCCTTAGAACACATTACCAGCCAGACAGCGCCGCTTGGAGGGCCCGAGCGGGCCGGTGGCGGGGTGCGGGAAGGGGTGGTGCGTGTTGGCGTGGTGCACGGCGCGCAGCAGCTGGTGCAGCGAGTGCTCCAACACGTGGTCGTGCTCCGACTTGTGGTGCCTTAGAACACATTACCAGCCAGACAGCGCCGCTTGGAGGGCCCGAGCGGGCCGGTGGCGGGGTGCGGGAAGGGGTGGTGCGTGTTGGCGTGGTGCACGGCGCGCAGCAGCTGGTGCAGCGAGTGCTCCAACACGTGGTCGTGCTCCGACTTGTGGTGCCTTAGAACACATTACCAGCCAGACAGCGCCGCTTGGAGGGCCCGAGCGGGCCGGTGGCGGGGTGCGGGAAGGGGTGGTGCGTGTTGGCGTGGTGCACGGCGCGCAGCAGCTGGTGCAGCGAGTGCTCCAACACGTGGTCGTGCTCCGACTTGTGGTGCCTTAGAACACATTACCAGCCAGACAGCGCCGCTTGGAGGGCCCGAGCGGGCCGGTGGCGGGGTGCGGGAAGGGGTGGTGCGTGTTGGCGTGGTGCACGGCGCGCAGCAGCTGGTGCAGCGAGTGCTCCAACACGTGGTCGTGCTCCGACTTGTGGTGCCTTAGAACACATTACCAGCCAGACAGCGCCGCTTGGAGGGCCCGAGCGGGCCGGTGGCGGGGTGCGGGAAGGGGTGGTGCGTGTTGGCGTGGTGCACGGCGCGCAGCAGCTGGTGCAGCGAGTGCTCCAACACGTGGTCGTGCTCCGACTTGTGGTGCCTTAGAACACATTACCAGCCAGACAGCGCCGCTTGGAGGGCCCGAGCGGGCCGGTGGCGGGGTGCGGGAAGGGGTGGTGCGTGTTGGCGTGGTGCACGGCGCGCAGCAGCTGGTGCAGCGAGTGCTCCAACACGTGGTCGTGCTCCGACTTGTGGTGCCTTAGAACACATTACCAGCCAGACAGCGCCGCTTGGAGGGCCCGAGCGGGCCGGTGGCGGGGTGCGGGAAGGGGTGGTGCGTGTTGGCGTGGTGCACGGCGCGCAGCAGCTGGTGCAGCGAGTGCTCCAACACGTGGTCGTGCTCCGACTTGTGGTGCCTTAGAACACATTACCAGCCAGACAGCGCCGCTTGGAGGGCCCGAGCGGGCCGGTGGCGGGGTGCGGGAAGGGGTGGTGCGTGTTGGCGTGGTGCACGGCGCGCAGCAGCTGGTGCAGCGAGTGCTCCAACACGTGGTCGTGCTCCGACTTGTGGTGCCTTAGAACACATTACCAGCCAGACAGCGCCGCTTGGAGGGCCCGAGCGGGCCGGTGGCGGGGTGCGGGAAGGGGTGGTGCGTGTTGGCGTGGTGCACGGCGCGCAGCAGCTGGTGCAGCGAGTGCTCCAACACGTGGTCGTGCTCCGACTTGTGGTGCCTTAGAACACATTACCAGCCAGACAGCGCCGCTTGGAGGGCCCGAGCGGGCCGGTGGCGGGGTGCGGGAAGGGGTGGTGCGTGTTGGCGTGGTGCACGGCGCGCAGCAGCTGGTGCAGCGAGTGCTCCAACACGTGGTCGTGCTCCGACTTGTGGTGCCTTAGAACACATTACCAGCCAGACAGCGCCGCTTGGAGGGCCCGAGCGGGCCGGTGGCGGGGTGCGGGAAGGGGTGGTGCGTGTTGGCGTGGTGCACGGCGCGCAGCAGCTGGTGCAGCGAGTGCTCCAACACGTGGTCGTGCTCCGACTTGTGGTGCCTTAGAACACATTACCAGCCAGACAGCGCCGCTTGGAGGGCCCGAGCGGGCCGGTGGCGGGGTGCGGGAAGGGGTGGTGCGTGTTGGCGTGGTGCACGGCGCGCAGCAGCTGGTGCAGCGAGTGCTCCAACACGTGGTCGTGCTCCGACTTGTGGTGCCTTAGAACACATTACCAGCCAGACAGCGCCGCTTGGAGGGCCCGAGCGGGCCGGTGGCGGGGTGCGGGAAGGGGTGGTGCGTGTTGGCGTGGTGCACGGCGCGCAGCAGCTGGTGCAGCGAGTGCTCCAACACGTGGTCGTGCTCCGACTTGTGGTGCCTTAGAACACATTACCAGCCAGACAGCGCCGCTTGGAGGGCCCGAGCGGGCCGGTGGCGGGGTGCGGGAAGGGGTGGTGCGTGTTGGCGTGGTGCACGGCGCGCAGCAGCTGGTGCAGCGAGTGCTCCAACACGTGGTCGTGCTCCGACTTGTGGTGCCTTAGAACACATTACCAGCCAGACAGCGCCGCTTGGAGGGCCCGAGCGGGCCGGTGGCGGGGTGCGGGAAGGGGTGGTGCGTGTTGGCGTGGTGCACGGCGCGCAGCAGCTGGTGCAGCGAGTGCTCCAACACGTGGTCGTGCTCCGACTTGTGGTGCCTTAGAACACATTACCAGCCAGACAGCGCCGCTTGGAGGGCCCGAGCGGGCCGGTGGCGGGGTGCGGGAAGGGGTGGTGCGTGTTGGCGTGGTGCACGGCGCGCAGCAGCTGGTGCAGCGAGTGCTCCAACACGTGGTCGTGCTCCGACTTGTGGTGCCTTAGAACACATTACCAGCCAGACAGCGCCGCTTGGAGGGCCCGAGCGGGCCGGTGGCGGGGTGCGGGAAGGGGTGGTGCGTGTTGGCGTGGTGCACGGCGCGCAGCAGCTGGTGCAGCGAGTGCTCCAACACGTGGTCGTGCTCCGACTTGCCCGCACCGCCCTCGCCCTGCGGAACAAACTCACTTCAGACCCACTCCAGCCCTGTTCAATGCTTCATATTCATACACGCTTCAGAATACGTCGTGTGAGCGTTGATGGCCAGATGTCCCTGGGCAGACTACTCGCTACGTAGAGCACAGAAATCACTGCACTCTTTAAAATTTTGGACACTTATAACTTTGTGATTATTTATTGTCTTGTGTCACTTGCTTCTTCATGTGACTATACTTTTAATCCTTTTACGAGATAATTCAAAATTATTGATTGTTTCACTTGGTGTCACCTACAGTAGGTACAATGAATACACACCTTTACTGCTTCTGGGTTTGTGCTATTGTTGTTCTGTCCGTTATTGTGGCATAGCCCGATGAGCAACTGGATACCAGGCAGAACCTTGAATAAACGTTCGTATTAAAGATTTTATCAACCAGCTCTTCCAAACAATTTCATTGCAAAGATAGGAGCAGCTTGTACACAACACATTCAGTTTCTTTTCATACCACGGCAGTGAAAAACAGGCTAACTCGTCTGATGGTAAGTCTATGGACATTGTAAGTCTATTCTACGTCCCTTTGGGAACGTTCTTGGAGAACTCCAGACGGTAGTCCCTTGAGAAAACCTAATCCCACAGTCAGAACGTTCGTGAAAGGAATTTCCCGTCATGCAATTGCAACGCAATTTGGCTACCAAGGTGTGAAGGCGCCTTAAAGTTAAGCGAACAGAGTTTTTGATACAATATAATGCATCTGTTTATAATAATATGCTTTCAAAAAATACGAATAGTCTTGAGGCTTTTCTGCAGCGAGATCAGTGATTCGAAACTTAAGCAATATTCGCTCGATAGAGAAAAATCACGAACATAGGTCTGAAATACACTCAAACTATTCGTAACAAATTATGCACAAAAGCCAAAAATGTTATAATTGCTTCTAAAAATCGGCAATATCATGTTTGAGAGAACTCAGTGATTACTTTTTTATTAATTTAGACGGCAAAAAATTAAGAAAAAAACATGATATCCGCGCTTTCGAGCACGCACTTCCATCTCGCTCACGCTTATGCTCAGTGAGGGGGAGAGAAGACCATGAAGGCAGGAACCTACGGCGCCTGAAGATCGATTTGGTTCGCGAAAGTACCAGTACTTCGACGATTTAAGAATTAATAAGCTTGTCAAACGGACACTTAATGAGACGAGAAGATGACCATATGACTAAAAGAGTATTAAATATAGAAGAAAACAATAGGGGCGGCTGACGACCAAAAATGACCTGGCTACAAACAATATAAAATGACATGAGATATACTAACACACGCAAAGAGACAACCCACAATCGCGCGATATGGCGCAAGAATACTACTAGGAGGGCTGACCCCAAATAAATTGGGACAATAGCCAGGAGAAAGAAAGAAAGAGTAGTAAGCTTGTCAAACTCACAGTGGCCATAATTTGGTTGCCG
The DNA here is from genome assembly GCA_945867215.1 of Epinotia demarniana. NCBI lineage: Eukaryota > Metazoa > Arthropoda > Insecta > Lepidoptera > Tortricidae > Epinotia > Epinotia demarniana. Next base: position 13,048,734 of record OX244260.1, on the reverse strand, counting down.
ACAACCATATGCGGTATGGAGGCGTCGAGCTGCACAGCCTCAGCCGCGAGCCTCGCGAACAGTTCCTTGCAGAAGAGAACATTTTGGGCGGCTTCTAGTTTCTGCTGCCAGTGGAGCTCCGCGCCTTCGCCGGGCAGGGTGCCCGGGCAGTTTAGGGCGGACGAGGAGAGGGTGGCCGTCACTACGTCTTCTTGCTCTGAAGAAAAAAGTCGGCAATAAAAGCTTGTACCAAAAATGACATTTTTGACAGAAACTTATTTTAATCATCCAGCCGACTCACCGCCATCTTAAGTAGATAGGTACGAACTCTAACCGGGTGAATGAACTTAGCACCGCGCGCCACACAGGATTTTTCAAACTTAATTACCTTGTATTACTAAAAGCTTATCAATTTTTTTTTTCACATATGATGTACTAATCATTTTTTTTTGTTTTGGGTACTTTAAGTGGGCTTCGGCTCTAAGACGGTTAAAAAAAAGCGGCCAAGTGCGTGTCGGACCACGCACAACAAGGGTTCCGTGCCTATTAAAAAGGTCGTATCGTTACTGAAATCTTATGGCACTTACGTCCTTTTCTTTAAAGAAGGCGGTTTTTATTTAAATATCACGAAAACTTTTGAACCGATCTTGTTCAAAACAATTTTCGCTGATAGAATTTAATAAGTCCTATTTGTATGCTTTTTTTTTTCATATTTTTAAAATACACGGTTCAAACATTTGAGGGTGGGGACACAATTTTAGTGACTTTCGGGGCGATTATCTCGGACTCTATTAACTTAATCAAAAAATTTGCTGAGAGACCTTATATTTCATTTGAAAGGCCTATCGATTGATGTGCCACACGTGGGCATGCAATGTTTTTTTTTTACTTTCAGTTTTATGTATGGAGTGCACCCCTACAATTTTCTTTTTTGTAATTTCATTACATAACTATGTAGCGATTAACAAAATACACCTTTTCTCAAAATTTTATTCAAATACACCTTATAGTTTTCGAGTAAAACTCTTGTGACATACGGACGGACAGACAGACAGACATGACGAATCTATAAGGGTTCCGTTTATTGCCATTTGGCTACGGAACCCTTATAGATTCAAAAACACGTGAAATAACTGAAGGCTATAATAAATTGGAAGCGCTCCGCCACTGTTGTGTGTCGTGTAGATACTAGTGGTACTAGGTACCTTTCTGGCAGAGCACGGATATGAAGGCGACGCCCTGCAGCTCGGGCGGCACCGTGACGCGCAGCGCGGACGGCGCGGGCCCCGCCGCGTTCAGGCTCATGGCCGCCGCGATCTGCTCCTCCGGGGCCTTGGTCACCTGCACCACAATCCTACATTACTACAGAGGCCGGGAACTAAGGGATTGCAACCCTTTTTTACGCCGATGTATGTACGAGATAGTGCTTTTATCAAACATGCAATGAAATAAATTAAAAAAAAACTCCAAGAAATCAAACTTTAATTTTCATGGCTGAACGCCTTGATCCTGTGCCACAAACTGTGGAATGGAAATTAAAAAAGACCATCTTGCAGGCCTTGGCCTCCAATTTTGTACGAAATGCCATTACGTGTCTGTCGTCTCGCCGCGCCCGAAACGTGACACTTCGAAGCCCATTATCAAGAACACAACGTCAATATTTCATTGCATGTTTGAGAAAACATTATTAGGTGCTTACCTATGAAATTGGTGTTTTGTATGGAGAATTTTATGAACTGTGATTTTCATACATTGTATAGGTATTGCGGATTACTCAGCAATGTGAAATTCAAACCAAACAAAATTTTGGTAGTGATTTAGAAAACTTTTAAGCTATGTTACACATATCTTCAAAAATAGTTCGCATCAGAAAACTATAACGTAATTGAAACACTTGAACCGGCAGCACATGAAAAGGATGGTTTTCAAGCTTTAATTTGAAACACTAAATAAAAAATTACAACCTTAATTATTTGTATTTAAAACCTTCGTTACAGTATTGTAGTACTGAAATTGAAAAATAATTAGGAAGTTGCAATAGAAATGAATAAATTACGCACAAAATATTATCTGTGAAAAAAAAACGCCAATTTCATAGGTAAGGACCTAATAGTTACCTTTACCTTTACCCATCCTAAAGCACTTGGAAGTTGGTGTATTGAAGTTCTTATCTTTAAAGAACTACATTTTCCTTGCTACCAAGCTTTGAGTAGTGGAGAAAGTAAACTAATCTGTATGATTATCACTTTTAGGTGCAAGTGGTAGATAGAGACTACAAGAACAATGTTTATATCTTGAGGCTGACAATAATCCAGAAATATTATACATAGCATGAGAGCATAAACTTATTGAAGACCTTTTTAGGCATAAAAAATCTTACTATGGGTATAGGTAGGCTGTTTAGCTCAGTTCTGGCCTGCGCGCGGGGTGCAGCGTATGACGATACCGGGGCGCGCGCGGCGTGCGGGCGCCGGGCTTTGCCACAGGCAAGGACTTATAGCCTCTCCCCCACGCTCTTGCCCCATCATAGTCTTAATTTAACAGTAGGCATATAATACACTAGCTTGGCTAGCCGGCCCGGCTTCGCAAGGTTAGTTTTCCCGTAGGAATTAAGCATTTTCCCGCGGTAAAAAGTAGCCTATGTTTATCAAGGATAATGTCGGCATCTAATGGTAAAAGAATTTCGGTAGTTTCGGAGCCTATCCAATACAAACAAACAAATAATCAAATCTTTCCTCTTTATAAAATTAGTGTAGATTTACTTATGTCATAAAAATCACCTCAAACACCCCAGTCTGACTGAACTTAGATCCTGCAGTCCTGTAGCTCAGATCTCCAACAATTGTGTTGGATACTTTCTTCAGCCGCCAGTTTTGCCTCAGCCTCAGCAGGTCTATGTGGAAGTCGGGCATGTTGCGATTCATCCGCATGGTCTCACTGGCTCGGAGGCGCTCCACTCCCGCCAGTAGGACGGCAGCTGCGGCTCCAAGGGCTTTCTTACGGCCGTATACTTGGAGCATTGGGCGGGTGTCTTGCTGGTCTGCTTGGATGGGGTCTAGAATCTAAAAGAAAAACTTTCCAATTAGATCTGAATACTTACTGACATGTCGGTATGTCCCTACATAAGTATAATGTGGATTTGTGGCATATGACATTAATATAAATGTTGTGTAAAATGTTATGGAGGTTTCTTAGACATTCATATACTGCTTTCCCTCTCATCCATGAGAGACAACCTGTGCCGAGACGCAGAGTAATATATGTATAGGCAAGATTATTATTGTTATATAACTTTCTTTTATAACAAAGATTTTATTTAAGCTTTCCGCTAAACTGATTGGTGTCCATAACAACTGGCATACATTAATGTGTAAGGCCTACTGCTTACTGCTACTATTTGCTTCTTAGCGGATGTAACTCATGCCCTGCAGTGCAAGTATAAAAGAGAAATACTTCTAATGATTTTTCAGCCACTTTTTAATGTTTACCACCCATACACGCCACCCAGACGCTCCAGAAATCCAAATCCTAATCCCCAGCACTGTGACAGCAATAAATATGCCAATTGTTCATTTATTATCTAATTTTATTGAGCTGCATCTAGGTAGTGTATACATGTATTATCTCACTTTCTATTTATGTTTATTTCTCTTTCACCTATCCCAAAAATGTTAGTAGTTATTTATTACATTTGTATGACGTTTCCGTGAGTCACCGACGGTGCTGGCTGAAAATCAGCGCTGCAGGTGTCTGACACATCAGCATAATGCTGAGCCAGTGTCCGGTTCACTGCCGCAGGGACACACTGGTTTCATGTCTTATCTGTTTTTTTTTTATTCTATTGTTTAATATGTGTGTCCTGTGTGTTTGTGAATAAATGTATCTTTCTTCTTTCCATACATAATCCACCAAAGTTTCAATCATGTCACACTTATTGACTACAATACAATACAAATACTCTTTATTGCACACCTCACACAGATAAAGCACGTACTAAAGACTGCACAGAGATACAGGCAGACAGGTAGAACAGCACAATGACTAAGGATTAGTCACTAATCCATACATTCTTATATGTATGAATAAAAGCGCAATGTAGGTATACATTCACAACCTGATAATATGTTAATGTTGGGACTTCTAGTTGAATAGTCCCTGTTTTTATAGAAAACAGAATTTCAATATACTAACCATGTATCTCTTCTCCTTTGCAATGCTGAGCACATCAGCCAAAACACACACTTGAGTCAAGGCATCCTTCAGCTTGTTTCTGACAGAGTCCCACGGCCATTGGCTAGACTGGTACCCAGGCTCTTTGCTGTCTTCCTCTGATTTAACCTCCACTTCGGGCTCTTTTTTAATGTTGCAGAATTCATCATCTGATTTTGAAAAGTCTATTTTTTGTGCTAACCGCGCAAGGTTCTCTGACATAGACAATGGCCTGGAACATAAAGTAAAGTATATTGGGTTTTGAATGGACGGCTATTATATTCAGAAGTTAATTTATGTTACGATTATTTGTACTGAAAATACTTACGCTTGATATATTTCTTGGCCATCGTAGGTTATTTCTTGTATCTGATTTTCTATAGGTGCTTCAATTGATATATTCACTGAATTTGCCATTTTTATTGTATCTGATCCAGTTTATTAATTAATAGAATATATATTATTACGGTAAATACGCTCTTATGCTGTGCATCTGTCCATCATTACAAATTTACAAATATTTCAATTTTTTACTAAACAAATGTCATTGTCAGTTTAGCGTTAGATTGCCACTAACAAGACCTTAAAAGTCCCATAAAAAACGTTAATTAATTGTGGTAGGTAAAGCACAACTTCATGTAAGTTTCATAATATGACTGCCAAAGGATATACTAGAACTATAGTATAGTGTTTGTCATGTATACATTAGCACATAATATGTTTCAAATAAAAAGTTATCAGGACGACACAGCTATTCTGCAATAAACACCTGTAAAATTTACCCGATTAATGGGAAACTTCTTCTTTAATGGCAACCCGAAACCAGAGACTATATTCGTATATTTTTATAAAACCAAGCCATTCATTGATCTTTTTTAATATTTTGTCCATTATCTGACCAAATTCCGATCGTACGGGCGTGTAAATCCGATTTAAGTAGTGTCAAAATTGTCAAAAACCAATGCCCCAACCAATGGTTGTCATGTCAACAACTGTTATCGACTTTTTACGAGAGTCTTTTACTCGAATTAAGTTTGTATACCGTAAAGTTTCGAAATGTGAATTACAGTTTGAATTTTGTAAAGATATTGGGTCAAATGAGATTCCACCTGCAGCTCTTCTTTTAGGAGTCTTTTGCATAACTTTGCGTTATGTCGGATCGTTCTATAGCCGTAAGTATCACGCTTTCAATAGGCACGGAAAGTTGAATCATTTTCAAGTGAGAATTACGACTCGACCAGAGTTTGAGACCAAGTCCTCTACTAACTATATTTATAAAACTTCAAAAGGAACTTAAGTGATAGAAGAGAATGAAGTATCTCAAATCTGTCAAAATACATGTAACTATATACCGCATATGCATTTTACATTGTATTTGTATTAACCATTTTATTATTATTTTGTTAGTCTCGGCCCAGCCTGGAGCAGGTAGTGGCGATCGTGGACTTCATGGAAACACATCAAACACTAGCGCTTGGGCTACTGAGAGGGCTGGAAGGGCGGGAGGAGAGCAAGAAGTTATGGTTCCAACTTACTAGGATAGTCAATGGCATTACTGGACCCACCAGACCTATGAAGTCTTGGATAAAAGTAAGTTGGGTTTCAAATGTATCAACAAATTGACAAGTAAAAATAAGAACTATGTGGTAAAAGGGGGGATTTTTTGACTAATCACATAGCAATGTAATCTATATCAGTTTTATATTTACTCTTGATTTAAATATCAATTATATCGCCAATACTTCCAGTGCCAGGTACTAATCTTCGCACACATTAAACCCCAGCTCACATGACCACTTCCAGGCAGATTTTTCTAAATACTTTGCAGACTCACGCGTCATTGACAAAATATTATTTTTGATATCTGAACCATTCATAAACTTCATAATGTTTCAGTATTGGGCAGACAAGAAATCCACTGTTAGGAATAAAGTGATCTCAGGCGGTGGGGATCCTAACAGCTTGTGTTCCAATATTGAGAAGAAGATTTGGGATTTGTTTTTAACTGGTGATGGAGGTAAATCTACTAGTAAGTACATCATTTATGTCATACTCTATGTTTGATATTAGTTTTTGTACATGATAATATGATATAGTATATGTACTGTAAATTATTTTTTAATGAAAACTGCCAATCTCTGTTATTCCAAGACAAGGGTTTTCTTTACCAATATGAGAATGGTCTCATATTATTAATGAACATGAACATGTTTATCAAAATCTGTCCAGTAGTTTCTGATCAGACATTAAGAGATATCAATATCACATTGCACAAAAGTAACCAGTACCTACTGTATGTAAGAATATTCTTAGGGCACCCTGCGTTTTTCAAACACCACCGATGCGCGTTTGTATTGAATCAGTGTATCAACACAAAAGCGTTAAGTGGCATCGATGGCGCGTTTTAAAAACGCGGTGTGCATAGCCCCTTAGTAATCAGTCCCAGTTCAGAATAACTATCTACATATTGGCACATATTTAAATTCAATTCCAGAACCATGCAGTGCTGTAAAGCAGGAGTCGCACTTTGTGGAAGCCAATTTCTGCAAAGAAGACAATATGGATCAAAACCATATGGAGTCCGAACCAGTAGCCTTTGAGGAGCCTGTGATGGACATTGAGGAACGCCAAGTAGCAGTTATGGAGAAATTAGTAAGTGCACTTGTTCTTGCACAAACACAGAAGATAGTATTTGGAGTGTATGTTCGTCACATTTTTTTTTTTGGCTGATCTAACTTGTCTAACGCGCTAAACTAATGCAGTGCAAAAAGAATTTTAGATTTTTAGAGTTGGCACTGTCCCCCACCAAACAACTGTGTTGCCCCTTCTAAACCCTATGGATAAAGTCTGGACAATGTAAATAAATAAATAGATGAATATTTGCGGACAATCTTACACAACTCAACCTAGCCCCAAACTAAGCAAAGCTTGTACGACCTAGACGACGACATACTTATATAGATAAATATATACTTAAATACATAGAAAACATTCATGACTCAGGAACAAATATTTGTGCTCATCACACAAATATATGCCCTTCACTTCAATTTCAAATTGAAAATATCCCCTGTGTGTCAAAAGAACATACACAAAGCATTTGTTTTCATAACACAGCTTTGCGCGCAGCGGTTGAAAATGAAATAAAACCCACCATACACACTCTCGGGGGAACATTATCAAGTTATCATTATCATACACAAGCAATGTCAACAAAACAAAGACTAATGTAAACAAAAACAAAAAACAATGTAAACAATAATAAACAAATGCATATTTGGAATCGCAATGCGCTACTCGGTTCACACCCCATTTTTAATACAACCTGTCTATACCTAGGCCCTAGACACGTAAATTGTTCTTAATAGAGTAGCACATATCAACTCTAGAAATTGACACATTCTGAAATGCCACGCAGCCTCAACAGCTCTGTATTATATTTTCAGGTCAAAGTAATGAGCGACCAGGCCGCAGCGATGTCCCAAATGGCGCACGCGACGTTAGTGAACTCGCAGGCCATGGAGCGGTTAGCGGACTCCTCCCATATTCAGGTAATTGAATGCGAACTAAACAAGCAAGAGAATGACAATGAGGGGCGGATACACTTCGAGCCAGTGGGATCATTTGTGCATTTGCTCCTTTACGCCGACTCCATCATTTCCACAAACCGGATGAGATTATATTCTTAAAACTGATAATACATCCTCATCGTCGGAACTCATCTCGACATCCACACAAAATGTGTATAAACTAAAATTATTTTTATATGCGGGCTACGGGTTGTTTTTGAGAAACGTGACGCCGGAGATCGTGACTTTTGTAAGGCGCTATCTCGCTCGTTCCTTCGTGTTTTATCCCGTTCTGGTTTATCGATTTAATATAATAAATTCTCGTGAAATTTTGTGAGCAGCTTCGATAATTATTTACAATAGGTGGAGTAAATCGCCAATAACTGGCCACCTCATACTAGAAATTAACTCTATTCACCTATAATAATATAATTCATTTTTACTCATCATCATATCAGCCGAAAGAAGAGTGCCCTAACGGCCGTCGGTTCTACGTGCTATGTGCCTCGCCCACTGCCACTTAAGTTTAGCGATTCGGAGGGCTATTTCGGTTACTTTGGTTCTGCTGCGGATAGCCTCATTTCTGACGCGATCACGCAGAGTAACTCCCAACATGGCCCTCTCCATAGCCCTTTGGTTGACTTTGAGCCTTATGTGGCCCATAGTAAGCGACCTGGTTATTTTTAAGTATAAACTGGACAAGTTATACTAAATTGAATTCTGTTTGTAGCGGAACAGTTCGTCTTTAGTATGAGAGGGCTTATTGAAGGGTGCTGTTCACCATTAGTGATTTACACTATAAGTTTTTAAAAATGTACTGAAGAAAAAAAAAGTTTGGCAAGTTCACAGAGCCACTAGTATATTGATTGAAAATATGTTATTGGCAGGCTCGGGCCCTAGACCGGCTAGCGTCGACCTTCGAGAACATTTCCGCAGCGACTCACGACGTAAGGAACTCCATCGTCGACATAGACTCCACAATGAAAAGGTTCTACACTACCTCGCCCACGTAGCACAGGTATTTGTGAGATTGTGTATCAAGGACTCTGTCATATTTAGATTTCTCTAGTCATAACTTAGTTATAGTATAGTGTCACAACTTAGTTAATAGTGGTAAAGATGACTTCAGTTCGATTTGTACCAGGGTAGAGATAAACGTATACGTACGTGATTAATAGACACACTGTGATAGCCCATAACTCCAGATATATGCATATACAGAAGTAAAAAAAAATATTCCCAATAATCCTAAACTCATCATTTGGCGTGGTATTAGTAATTGCAAATTGGTCCTAAGCTGTTAAGAATATTATGATATATACTTTACCTATACCACAAATAAGTATTATCTTATGAAATCGCTGAGTAGACAGATACCTATTATTGGTTATGTATAATGATACCTCTTTTTACATTATGTACAATTTTGTTATTGCTAATGCTGTGATGTTACCCTCGTAAGTCCCCGCGTACTTGTACAAGTACAAATTCAAATTGGGTTTCGAATTATAATATAGAATTCAAGAAGGTTCCAAATTCAAATCACAAAAATCTATCTGGGACTTACGAGGATACATATTCATGCATTTTTGTGTAAATGGTACTTTTGGTACATATTGTCTATGTAAAGTTGTTTTGAAAGCATTCATGTTTGAATTCATTCTTGTACTATTTCAATGTATGGTGCAATTTGTTAGATTTATTGTATCTTCCATTTGTGAATATTGCCAAAATGTATAAATATGTAAGTAGGTAATTTTATAGTTAGTGATAAGTTGTAAATATATTCTAAATTTATGGGATTTATGAAAAGAAAGCCATTTATTACATATTATATTGTATTTATTTGTACGCCTACTTATAGCTATATTATTACAAAACATGTTTAAAAACTAGTTTATTGTCGCAAATAAACTAACATTTTACACATTTTGTTTTAAATCAACAACAGTAATGTTAATACATAATTTTGACAATCCATCTTCACCCACTGGTGCTAAAGAAAACCCTTCCAGTTTCGCTGGTTAGGCGTTTGCAAAATATTCACCTTTTGTCAATACATAAATCAGTTGCCACGCCACATTTGGGAACACTGTGAAATAAATTACAACATTAAATCCCTAGTAGAAGAAGCGTATCCCAGCAGTTGGTAAAGAGGAGAGTTAATATACTTAAAGTACTAAACAATGTCCTCATAGCCGATATAATCACAATCACTTATAGAAATACTCTATTAATAATATAGTAAAGTGTTCTTAGCGATGTTCTCATCGCGTTGCCGAGGTATCACCTGAGGTACTTGAGCAGGCGAGTCAGGGTCGAGCTGCGTCGCCTCCGGGTCTGGTTGTCGTCGGGGACGAGTCCGCGCGGGCCCATGCTGTAGGGAGATGTCGGCCCCGTGGTCAGGAAGAAGTCTCCCGAAGCCCTGGAAAGAATGCAGCTCAGAAAACTAGGTTCAACTCCTTCTGGGATGTACCGAATTTTGCCCGACGAGTGGGTCTTCGTCGGTCATTCCCTCAATATTTAAGGTCGTCCATCATGTCCTAATTTTGTTGACCAGATTTTTGAAGTGAAAACTTCTTTAGCGGCGCTGTGCACTTTTGTGATGAGGAAAAAATGTTAAACTCGCAATTGGTCACGTGCCCGACAGATTCGACAGATTGAAGATTCGTAAGACGGACACGTGACCTGATCGAACAACTGTTACAATGTCATTGAGTTTTCACGTCTGCCGGCACTCCCGGAGTGCAACCCGGTCTTTTTTTTTGTAGACCACTCAGCTCGTCTACTGAATTACAATTCAGTTTAGTCTGACGCACAGAGCTGTCTCAAAGAATTCCCGACGTGGTCAATATAACAGTGCTATAATAATTACTACTTACATGTACTCGTATGTAACTATGTTTGTTCGGGTAGAATCTTGCAACTCAATTTTGAAGCAGATATCTTCAACTGATTGAGGTGACATTTTGTTTAAGTATAGTTATGATGACAATGCAATATGATGGTACCATCGAGCTGATCTGATGATGGAGACAGAAAGTGGCCATGGGAATTCGGTACTTAACAGACTTAGCCCCGTTGAGTAGTTTGGGCTCGTTAGAATCGAGACAATGAGTAATTGATGACGGTATACAGAAAAACAGTTGTGAATAAAAGCTTGTACCAATAACTACAACTTAGAAAAGTTGAAAAACCCCCGACATTTTCATTTCAAAGTCAAATATCTCAAAAACGGCTGAACAGATTTTCATGACACAAGGCTAAGAACATAACATGATTTATCTATGACACAAAAAAACCGCATTCAAATCGGTCCATCCGTTAGGGAGCTACGCTACCACAGACAGATACACAGACAGACACGCTCTTTTTGCGTCGTGAGATAGAAATTATTTTTTTTGGCAGAGTTTACCCCAGTTGGGGTGAAGTTGAACATTTCTTACCGTGTGTTGACCAAATCTCCTAAATAAACATTGTGAGTGGATCGCGTGGTGCTTCTCGCCCAAGTGTCGTAATCGGGCGCCGCGGCGGCGGGGAAGGCCGTGGGCGATCTTATGGACTCCACGAACAGCCGCCAAGAGCGGTCGTGGCTGCATAGGTCTGGAATGTGTCGTGAATGTCAGTTATCGATCGTTATTTACTAGGGTGGGTTGCACCAAACCGTCTGTCATCGTAAAGCTGGAAACAAATTATCGGAAGCGGCTGACGGACGCGGCTCACAGCCGCGACTTATAGGTATCTAGATAATGAAAATACACTGAATTGTGCAAACTGTCGGAGGTAAGCCGTGGACGTAACCTTGAGCGCTCGGACGTCCGACTGAAATCTGGCGCGCTGGATCCCGTTCTACTGTGCACATTTACCAGTCGCGGCCCTCAGCCGCGTCCGATCATTTGTTCCCAGCTTAAGCGGTGTTCGTTAAAATCTGAATGTATGGAACGTTTGACAAGTTTCTACGGAATGACAGCTACGTTATAATGGCGCCGGCGCCATATTAACGTCGATCGGTCTGTAATCGTAAGTTGGTGCAACTCGCCCTTAGTATTTTGTAGCGTGGATTGTGCAAGCACACAGGCCACCTTGTAAGCTTTGAGGTCCTTATATGCCCATCTCTACATTGCAAATTATTTCCCAGTTGAATACTAATGAAGGCCCCATTAGTGGGAGTACCTATGCGACCATTTTTATTAGTTTATTAAGCACCAAGCACTGTCTGCGAAGCGGTTCCATCATAACGCTAACACCTACATAGTTTCCGGTTTCGAGTTCCCCGATCCCCGAGTTCGATTTCCGGTGAGTGCAAATAGGTAGGTAAGTATCTACATATCATTGTGTAAAAATAAAAAGCGAGTTTTAGTTTCTGAGTTATGAATGTTTTCTACGACGTGTTTAAGTATTAAGTTAGATATAGGTATGAGTATGTAACCGCTGTCTAGTACCCATTTTAAAGTTTTCGCTAGATTAGGGACTATGTCGTTTTTATCCGACTAGGTACTAAGAACCGCGAGCATCGAAAAAACATTTAAAATAAAAACAAACCTGAAATTGTATCAAAATGAATAGTTTTTAAATTGGATTACAAAAACCTACGAATCATATGTATAAAAGTAATTTACCGATACCCATCTGTTTTTAAACTAGTCGGGTTTTTAAATTTCTATCACGAATTGAATTGACTGAATTGCAAAAAAAAATACATAGTTAAGGGCCGTTATCTACTTAATCTATGCTTAACTTTTCTCCGGTGTGTAACGAAAGTTACCCATATAAATATAATGGATGGGTAGATAATTGTCGTTACATAATGAAAAAAAGAGAAAGCGTAGACACACGTAGATTAGATTAAGGCCTAACATTTTTTTAGCAATCCAACCTTCTCGAATTGCACTTACAGAAGTTTATATTTTTTAAGTTTTACTCCCTCTTAAGCGGTTACTTTTCACGCGTGGATTTAAATGGTAAAATATTCGCGCCTATAGTCTGTACTTTTAGGTATTTAAAAGAATGTAAACAAACAAAACCACGTGACTTGGTCATTCAACCAATAAGAATATTAAGATAATACCATAGATACAAAAGGTTGCTATTCACAGCAATCTTATTGGCTGAATGACCAAGTCACGTGGTTTTGTTTGTTTACATTCTTTTAAATACCTAAAAGTACAGACTATAGTTTAAACACCTTGTTTGTAAGTGATCGGGTAAGTCACCTCGCCGGAACTAGCACCTATTAAACTACCTATTCCAATCCTAAGGTATTGCACAAATCGGCAGCAATTTAGGGCGTGGAAAACTGAACTAGATAACAATTACATTATAAGATCTGGTACTTTACTTGCTAGTGCAAAAACTTACTAACTTGTTCACATTGAACTGCTTCGGCTATTTACAAAGAAGGCCATGTCAAATGGTGTTTATCTGATATCTATATATTTATTTTAGCTAGCTAGCGAGCTACGGTAGCCTAGTGGTTCAGGCTGTCAAGCGGCGGTCGTGGGTTCGAATCCCGGCTCGTACCACTGAGTTTTTCGGGACTTATGTAAGGAATATTTACCGTTAGCTTTTCGGTGAAGGAAAACATCGTGAGGAAACCGGTCTTATCCCAATAAGGTCTAGTTTTTCCTCTGGGTTGGAAGGTCAGATGGCAGTCGCTTTTGTAAAACTAGTGCCTATGCCAAATCTTGGGATTAGGTGTCAAAGCGGACCCTGGGCTCCTTTAGGGGCACAACCGGGAATAACGCTAGGAGGATGATGATCTATCACATCACATCATCAGCCTATATACGTCCCACTGCTGGGCACAGGCCTCCTCTCATGTATGAGAGGGAACGGGCAGTAGTCCCCGCGCTGGCCCAGTGCGGATTGGGGACTTCACATACACCTTTGAATTTCTTCGCAGATGTATGCAGGTTTCCTCACGATGTTTTTCCTTCACCGAATGATGATCTATATATTTATTTTATTACACTTCAATATCCCCAATGTTAAACGCATTAAGATACGCGACACCTCACCTGGCTGAAAGCTATTTTCAGGGCTTGGACACTCGATCGCACGGCAATCCTTTTATATTACTTATTATAGGTATTGTATAAGTACCCCAGGCGCAGGAACGGTCACTTTGGCACTTTTTGGGGAGGCCTATGTCCAGCAGTGGACATCTTTCGGCTGATATGATGATGATGATAAGTTAAGTACCCCGGAACTTTTTTGATAAAGTAAATTGCAGAGCCATGTAGGACCGCGTGCAATCATTACCCTATTTACCCTAGCACCTTAGTAAGAAAAGGATGTAAGTACTGTCCCTCTTTATCTATCACAGTAAAGTATAGTGTTAAGTACCTAGTATTTAGTTAGTATAGGTAATTTTTCAACTAACTTTATGCCAGCTGTACACATTGGGCCAACGTTGGCGCGTGAGCAGGAGGCAGCTATTTAACAAAAGAGATCGAATTATAGCCCTCTCCCTCTAACGCATAGCTGCCTTCTGCTCACGCGCCAACGTTGGCCCAGTGTGTACAGCAGGCTTCACGTATAGAAATAAAGAAGCAGTAAATAGGCTGTTGATACAAAAATATATGAACTTTGGAATCTTGGTATGTGTAGGTATATGAGTATATGTATAAAAAAAATTCCGTACGCTTTACCAAACGATCAAATGTCCGACCCTTAGTTATTTTTTTCTCGTTATCTGTTAGAGCCAAGCCGCATGAGTGCCAACTTTTGGTAGATAGGGTCGGGTCGGTAACGGTGGCTCGGTCGGGTACAATAATGACTCGCGCCTATATTTCCTAGACAAAACAGCAATATCTATCTGTCTCCTTTATTTGCCGGGACCACTCGACACCCAAGCACGTACAAACCAGTGATCCACCCGCTCCCACATTTCTGCAAAGCTTGACGTTTGGTTTTGTGCTCTTGTAGGTATTATAACAAGTTCCAACGAAGACGCTCAAAAATGACGCAAATCCTGCTGCAAAGCTGGAATGGTGAGTAGGCTTTGTTCATTTTAGGATTTGGATGGCTAATCGCATTCAACCGAGTTCTGCATTTGCTATCCAATATCCATTATCATCGACCATCACCTTCTCAGAAGCATTTCTAAATGTTCACTTAGACTGTTCTAGTACCTATAGAGTTCTAGATATGTTAAAAACTTCCTTGATCAGCCCAATCTACATTGGCACTAAAGCTCGCTGGTACCTGTAAGTTTTAAGTGGGTATTCAAGTCAACAAGGTATGTAGTTAACTCCGCACCTCTTTATAGAAATTTGTATTAAGCAGCTGTGCGCATTTAACCACATTAGCTGACGATACCTAAGCAGGCAGTTAAATAGCGTCCCTAAAAGCGAAGCATGTAATGGGCGTGTTTACGCCCGCGGAGTTTGAGACTTACTGCGCTGGGTAATCGTGCGCATCTTTTGGCGCCTCGTCATATTCTGAATTTGTTCGTTGGTCAGATAATATTCGGCGAACTCAGAGTTACTATCGTCAAGCAATTCTGAAAGGTAGGTAATTGTGTGTTAGTCAGCTTCACATGACCGAGCCGAAAATAATGAAGTCATGTACGTAGGTATAATATTATACCGTCGTGGCCATATAACTACGTAGTCATGTTACCTAAGGGGAAAAGGTCAACGGTCAACGGTCTCCCCCGCCTGTCTGAGGTCGCCCTTAGTTGACTTTTAGTTAAGTCGGGGTACTGGATGTGTTTCATGCAGGGCCGCCTTGAACCTATTGGAGGCCCTGGGCCTGGGCATATTAGATTGGTTATCGTTTGGTGATCTGACAGGAACAAGGGGGGTGCGTAACGATGGGTATAAATCAGTGCCTCTAGTGAAGAACGGTGTAAAACGAGTTATTCCCTTTGGTTTTTATTGCACCATTGGATTCAGCTCGTCAAACTACACAACATATCAAAAGGTCATATCTCTAGCTGTCTCCTAACCTACTTTTTTCGATGACCCAAAGGGTATAAATTGGGTGTGCTTAATGGTATAACTCACTTTATCCATCACATAAGAAGACTGCAACGGCATTAGTAGTCTCGAGTCGAAATGACTCACGAACCCCAAGATATAATATGTACAGTTATATTTTTAAGTAATGACTTAATTCATTTTGTTCCATTATTCTTAAACACTATTTTGGCGTAAATGGATTTATGTCATTATTCTAACATGAGCATAAAGGAACAACTCGTTTAGTGCCATTGCTACAACTAACGCCGTAGGACAGTTTCGCATCTATGCCGTATTGATGCTATTGGCCTATTAATGTACTGCTCGGAAACAACTCGTTCTATTACTTTTTACTTAATATTCAATTTCAATTGTTTTTGGGCGATAATTTGAAAAGACTTCTAAAAAGTTTTTGCTAAGTATTCTAACTCTAGAGAAAATGTATAAGTACATTATATTGCATGAATGCGTGTGCAAAACCAGTAAAACTCTAAACGCAAAAATATTTCGTAGTGAAAACTTATCTTTCAAACCTCCAAAAGTTGCACGAAATGCAACAAGTTACATGCCAAAAAAACGGCTGATAAAGAAAACCTTGGGAAGGAATTAAATGAAAAACATGAGCGGGCTATTAGAGAGATAAAATATCGTCGGAGACTGATGAGTCTCTTGTTGTATTAACGTTCGATCTTCAGCAATGTCTACCAACACTGCTGCTCTCTACTAACTTGGCGTTTTATAAAAGAAGTCTTTGGGCATTTTAATCTGACGATTCAAGAATGTAAAGATAAAAGAGCAACTTGCTACATGTGGCATGAAGGTATTGGAAAACGTGGTGGAAACTAGATAGCATCATGTCTATATGATTTTATAAATCGGTTACCAATGATAGTAAAGAGGATTATCCTACATATACTCTGATAACTGCGGTCAAAATTAAATATACGTACATGTGCCAAGAGACTTTTACCAAATGGTTCGATCTGCTGGAAAAAAAGGTAAATTCGTAAAAGAGATGACCTTAGAGAAATTGTATAACATCAAGAACCTCCTTAAAGGACCCATGGTTTTACAAAAAATTAACACGACTAAAGAAAAAGTACATTGCCCTGACACAACTTGGTTCAGGTATACGCAAACTAACGAATTGTTGGTGCAGTATAAAAAAATGCTTTTTAAAAGGCACGATAGATCTAAAAACCTTCCTATGACTTTAACCATCATGTCTGAAACGCCTCTGCCAATAAGTGTTGAGAAAAAGAAAGATCTACTAGATCTATTGCCTTTTACAGGCAGCGAGTGCCATGATTTCTATAAAAACTTTAAGACGTCGGAAAATGAAAGAGCCGTAGAAGATCCCGATTTAAATATAATAATAAATGATGTTGATGAAGACCGAAATGATGAGGATAATAGTAGGTAACTAATTTATAATAAGACTGATTCAAGTGTTATTTGGTTTTGATGGTTATTCTGAGTGCCGATTTGTACGCAAAATGAGAAACAATCTGGTGGTATTTCATTGATATTATAGAATTAAACAAAAAAATACGATATTATTAAAGTTTCGCAAATTATGTGCATGATTGTTTTACTAAACGGCTTCATTTGAATCCTTAAGTTACAAATTTCAAGGTAAATAAGTCGTTTGATTTCTATAATACCAAAATAAATAATGATACAAGTCCTGTTCTGCGTTTACGCACATAGTGCATAACGGTATAAGTCGTTTTATTGCTAAAAGCTCAATAAAAATAATGAGAATACTTCGAATTACTCCATAAAGTACTCGTACGTAAGGGTATAACTTCAAAAAATACTGAAAAAAACATATTTATAGGGTCGGAATATTATACATCAATGTGTGAAACTAAAGCTTAACACCATAGCTTATATAAACAAGCTTAAAAAGTTCAAGTTCTAAACATCTGGTATCGAAATATCGTTTTTCGTCTCTCCTGAAAAGTGCCGTTTTTGAGTTATTCCCTTATTCACTAGAGGCACTGAAATATTTTTGATATAATATTACTCGCAATAACGCTCATCTGATATAATTCTCAAGTTCTATAACAACACTTAATATATTTTCATGACATATTTATCATTTTATATAACGATCATCTGATATAATAATATTTAGTATAGCATATAGCAGCCCACCGCAGGGGAGATTCAGTAGGGGCGGATCCCCCCGCGGTAAGAAAAAACACTCGCAACAATGGTACCTACTATTAATGGGTTAGGTTAGGGTTCACCTGTGTCCCTTAGAGCGGAAATAGGCACCCCGCGAAGCGGGGTGCCGTCGACACGCTGGCGGTTGGGTTAGGTTTACGTTAGGTTTGAATTGAACGTAAAAAAATATTCCGCTTGAACATTATACAATATGAGATTTATATCAAATAAGAATTATACTCTATGATGGTTATAAGAAATAAGAGTTATACCGAATGACAGTTATACTAAATAAAAATATATATTTTGATATTATACCAAACGTTTATTATAAAGAATGAATGTTTCTACCCTTTGAAATTATACCAGAAATGGTTATATCCAATGAAATTATATTATTTGTTTTAATACCGATCATTACACACCCGAACTAGGGACTTTGTATTTAATCTGAGGGGGGGCCCTTATCGATCGTGGGGCCCTGGGCACTGGCCCAAAGTGCCCACTGGGAAAGAGGGGTCTGGTTTCATGTGGCGGCTTTCGCCTAGGAACCCCAGGGAAGGCGACGACGAATGACGATCGTATGGCCATAGGACGAGACAGATCAAACGAGGCGCAGGGAGGTTTCTAGTGCGTTGAACATGAGCCACATGTGACCGCAGTTGGCTGCAGAGAAATACCACAAAACCCACCTGGGTACCAGGGGCGCAAGTTTTTTGTGCAAGTGGTGTCCCGTTGTCACTTAATGTTTTGTCTTGTCATTACATAATCATTGCGATTATCATATCCACTGCATACTATCGAATTCGTGTATGTAGTGACCAAGACAGAACGTGAATACGCTAGTGGCAAATACATCTTTTACTCACTGAAAAAATGTGCCTACCTATTAGTTACATATTACATACCCATTTTCCAATAAAATTTTCACTCAACATGTTTACAGGAGCCGATACGAGTAGCATTACCTACGAATAGTAGTAGTAGTTAGGGACACAACCGGGAATAACGCTAGGAGGAGGATGATGAGTGTTCTAGACTGTATAGATTTTTCCATCCCCTCCCCTTCTTCGCAACCCTTACGAAATTAATGAATAGCCTCTATTAACCAGCGAACGAAAATAATATAGAAGTCTAAGTAGCGTAACGTAAAGACATACACACTTTCGCAGTTATAATATTAAGTACCTACTTAAGTATGGATACCGTTTAACCCATTCACCGCCACGGCCCTCCAGCTTGAACGTACTCGACACGCCACCATACATTCATAAACTGCCCGGCCGCAATCACAACACGTAGACGTCATATGGCGCCGCTGACGTGCAAAAGATTTTTAGCGAGAGATTTTTAGAGAGGTTTAGCGGGGAAATGCAATGCCATCTTAGAAGTGAATAGTAGGTACTTATAAAGGAGTAAGTAATAGTACATTACTGTAGCCGCCGGGAAAGAAGGGCTTGCCGGGTGAGTAGGTATAGACGACCGACCGTAGGGAGGCCGGATAGTTATACGAAGCCGGCAAGCCCTTTTCACGGTTAGGCATGTATAGTGCTTTTCTCAAACATATGCAATGAAATAATAACTAGTTATTCCTGGCTAATTCGGCCTCCGCCCTCAATTCCGGTGGAGCACAATTAGTTTCTTCGTCGCTGTTATCATCGGAACTTATTTTGAAATTTTATTTATAAATATCAACCACAAATATAAAATCCAGCCACACGACAAAATACTTTTCATTTTCCCTCCAGTTCCTCCATACTTAATGTTTTTTTTACGGAAGTCGTCCGTATTACTCGTGTGTAGTGTTCGAATAGACCCTATTAGGGCCATTATACACTAACTGATAATGAGAATCTTAATTTCTATAATAATTAAAATAAATGCAGAGGATATAAATAAAATAAATGCAGAGGATTTTAAATATTGTCTACGGTCTCTGGTGACTTACAAATAGACAATATCTTAAATGTATTCATCAACACATTGAATCATTATACAGATTTCTATTATTAAATCAGTT
This sequence comes from Epinotia demarniana, assembly GCA_945867215.1. Lineage (NCBI taxonomy): Eukaryota > Metazoa > Arthropoda > Insecta > Lepidoptera > Tortricidae > Epinotia > Epinotia demarniana. Next base: position 13,028,821 of record OX244260.1, on the reverse strand, counting down.
CGTGTGTATTAGGCATTACCGCGGATATTTTTGGTCCAATAACCATTCAGCCACGACACAGCTTCTTTTTAAACATTTTGGAGGGCAAGATCGAAGGAAGGAGAGGAAGAGGAAGACCCAGACATACTTACACCAGCCAAATAAAAGAGAAAGTGACTGTCGAGTCATATGAAGACGTGAAGAGGCTAGCAGAGGACAAAAATCAGTGGCGGTTACTCCACCGACAAGAGCCTAGCTCTTAAATAGATGATGATGAACCATTACGCCACTAGAAAAAAATTAACAAATATAATTTACCTGTTTAGCCTGTTCATGAATACAGACACCATATTTAGTTTAAAATTAAAAAAAATATACTTCCCGGCCTAGGCCTTAAATTTTGTATGAAATTCCTTTACAGTTCTCTCAATTGTTTCGCCCGAAATGTGATACTTCGAAGCCTGTTATGACGCACGTAACGACGACATTTCATTGCATGTTTGAGAAATAGACATTACCGCGGTTATGCAATGGATTTGAATTCATTAAATTGCTAATAATTACTTATGTGATGATAATGATTGAATGATGTAATGATTTGACAAAGTAAATTAATAGTAGCGACCCTGATATTAGTATTGAACTAAATATTGGATTTAGTATGTATACCTTTATTACCTACTTCGTGACTAATATTAGGTGCAGTACGTTACCTACAGTGCGATTTACTATTGCTGGAGGAAATTTGTAATAATAATAATAGAGTATCCAGTTTATAATTTTCGTAATACTTCACTCGGTCACGATCTTGATCCTTGAAGCATTAAGCAGTGTCTTCGATGTGTTGCAATGACATTTCAACTTTGCGCATACCCGCTGCCATTTTAGTCATGTGAAAACATTTTCAAGAAGCATTCTTATTAATTAATTCTAAAAGATATTAGTGTTTTTGGAAACATATCATTCCCCTACTTCGATCCGCGTGAAATCCAAGAATCCAAGCCGGATTTGAGAGTCACAGCGAACACTGAATCCAGGTGTTAACCCCTCTCTACTTCCTTAGGCGAGTCATGAAAACCGCGTGCCGGAGGAGGTAAGGATAGGATACTACCTATTCACTCGTAGTCGTAGCTTATCTAAGCTAGGTAGATTCATAACTATTTCGGCTAGAGGGGCAGATGGCCATCGCTTCGGCGAAAATGATGGTAACTTCCTTTAATAAGTATATAATGGGATGTAGTTTTCGTACATTGCTAAGTAGATAATAATGAATACCTTCCGGGCTAAACATATCAAAGTCCCCATTCGGGCAGCCGGGCTGGGTGCCGCCGTTGCCCGCGTAGTTAGGCCAGAAGTCCACCGTGCCGGTAGAAGTAGTGGTGCCGTAGCCGCCGGGATCGCTATGTATGATGTCCACGAACCGGGCGCACTTGCGGTCGAGGCCGGAGCGCACGCCGAACGACCCCTCGAACAGGGCTCGGGCTGGGTCCAAACCTGTGATGCTGGAAGCGAGAAGGTGCATTAGGTACCGGTTAATGGATACACAGGCGTTGCTTCGACAACCATCTATAGCGTGCGGTTGCTGTTGCTTTATGCGATAAACTTTGACTTAGAGCGGTTACGCACGCAACTTGAAAATAACCGCGCTTGAGAGTTTTTCAATGCGTTTGGCACTTTGCATGCCTGACAGCTAGCTGTCATATACTCATACTCATACTCATTTATTAATAAAATATAAAATTTTACATGTCAAAAATAATATGGATTATTTATAATAATTAATATAAATAAATAAATAATAAATAAATAAATATTTGCGGACAATCTTACACAAATCGACCTAGCCCCAAACTAAACAAAGCTTGTACTATGGGTGCTAGACGACGATAAACATACTTATATAGATAAATACATACTTAAATACATAGAAAACATCCATGACTCAGGAACAAATATTCGTGCTCATCACACAAATAAATGCCCTTACCGGGATTCGAACCCAGGACCTCTTGCTTCGTAGGCAGGGTCACTACCAACTAGGCTAAAGCGGTCGTCAATATGTAAAAATGATTTGATTTATCTAATTACTTAGGTCATAATGTCATAAAATTTATTAATTAAAATACACAATGTCAGTGTTTTACCATTAAAACGTATTATTATTACAAACATATTATATTATAAATACTCGCTAAAAGATACAACGCCATTGAGGTCAGTAGCAAAACTCATTTATTTCCAAACTACCTTCAGCTGTCATCACAATTCAATCCTAGAAGTACCCATCTAAATACATAACATACCTTTCCATCAAAATTAACAAGTTTAAATCAACATGTACATTAATTATTAAATTTATCCTCATCATCTGGTATTCCTATAATCTAAGGCCATAACTCTGGGGGAGGTATTTCAATCGGCTCCGATGTTGTTGAAGATTGAGAACCAAAATATGGTGAGTGTCGGTCGTAAGTGTTGGCTGCCTTAGCCTGGCTTGTCGCTCGAGCTACGATCTGATCTGCATGGCGGCGATGCAGCTCTCCATCTTCCGTTCTCACCAAATAAGTACTGGGCCCCTCTACCATCTCCACCTTGCCCTTAGCCCACTTCAGTCCCGGTGTGTACATGCGCACGAGCACGGGCTGGTGCTCGCAGAAGGCGCGCACGCACGGTCGTTGCGCCGCCTGTTCAAGCTGCTGCTCGGCTCGGCTCGGGGTGCTCTCTGGATGTAAAGTCGACACCGCCGTTCCGTATTTGCGCCCATTAAGCATTTCCGCTGGCGTTTGATTGGTGCAGCTGTTAGGCACGGTTCGTAAAGCGTATAATGCCTTCACCACTTTTTCGTTCCAGGGCATGTTGCAATTTGCCATCTTCTTCAATTTATTCTTAAATGTCTGCACGGCCCTTTCTATTTGCCCATTTGATGCCGGGTGGTAAGGCGGGGTGAATAGGTGCTTGATGTGGTTCCTCTTTAAAAATAAATTGAAATCCTCCGAGGTAAACGTCCTGCCATTGTCCGACACCAATACATCAGGTAAACCTTGAGAAGCGAAAATACGTCTTTAAATTATTATTATAGAGTCAGAGCTCATAGATGGAACAATTTCCGCCTCTATCCATTTGCTGTACGAGTCTATTAAGAGCAGGAATGTCTTCCCCTGAAATGGGCCGGCAAAATCGATATGAACTCTGCTGCATGGTTTCTCTGGTATCACCCATATTTGAGGATCCTTAGGTGGGTTGTTCCTTACCAACTGGCAGTCTCCACACTCGGCCACCACCCTCTCGATGTCCTTGTCCATGCCAGCCCACCAAAGGTATCCTCTAGCATATGCTTTAGTCTGTACAATGCCTGCATGTGGGGCATGTAATAATTTGAGTACCTTTTGATGGAGCGAGGCCGGTATAATGACTCTGTTACACCATAATAAACATTCTTTATTATGTGAAAGAGCCTCTCTGCGGATCCAATATGGTTGCAATTCTAGGTCTGTATTTGATTGCGGCCACCCATGGAGCACGTTAAACCACACCTTCTGTAGCAACTGATCCTTCTTGGTTTCCTCAGCAATGACTTTTGCATCTAGGTTCCATCCTAGGGGCTGTTCTTCTAGCAAAAGCACTTCGCCCAAGCTGTCAGTCTTCATCGTCACAGACGTGTCTGGTTCAGTCCATCTGCTTAAAGCATCCGCGTTTCCAATTGACTTGCCTGGTCGATATTTGATGGAATAAGTGTAGCCATTGAGTTTTAACGACCATCGCAACATTCTAGGCGATATTTGGTCAGGAATTGGTTTGTCCGGGTTAAATAAGCCAACCAAGGGTTTGTGATCGGTGATGATGCAAAACTTCCGTCCAGCTAGGAACTGATGATATTTGACTAGCCCGAACATTATCGCCAGCGCCTCTTTATCAATTTGGCCGTAACGTCTTTCATGAGGTTGTAATGTCCGCGACGCCATTATCACTGGACGTTCCGATCCATCTTCCATTACATGAGCCAATATTGCTCCCAAACCATAATCTGATGAGTCACAAATCAGCAACAAATATTTATTTAGGTCATATCCCACTAAGGTACGATCCGACGACAAAAGACCTTTAGCTTTATTGAACGCTGCTTGTTCTTTGTGACCCCACGTCCATCGTGTGCCGTCAAGTCGGTACAAAGGCTCAAGCACCGTGGCCTTGTCAGGTAAGAACTTCTCGTAGAAGTTGTAAAGTCCCAAAAATGCTCTTAATGTCTCTTTGTTAGTGGGCGCTGGTTTAGCCTGAATCTCTTCTGTTTTATCCGGAGACGGGTGAAGCCCTTCAGCATCCAGCATATGTCCCAAGAACGTTATACTCCGTGAAGCGAATATGCATTTATCAATGTTCAGGCGGAATCCCATGTCTTGAAGTTTACGTAATACCGCATCCAATCTTTGATTATGCTCTTCCGTATTTCTCCCTGTGACCGCTACATCATCCAGGAGACACGCGACGCCCTCCATGTCTGTCAGCGCGGTAGACATGACCCTCTGGAAAATGCCTGGCGCTGCACTCACTCCGAAGGCTAAACGATTCATCTTCATGAGCCCGATAGGTGTATTTAGAGTCAGCAACCTAGCCGTGTCATCGTCAACCTTGAGCTGAGTGTAGGCCTGCTTCAGGTCCAATTTGCTAAAGACCCGTCCTCCGCTGAGTTTCACGAATGCCTCTGTCGACGTAGGGAGAGGATATGTGTCAACATCTATTGATGCATTAACCGTAGAACGGTAATCACCGCAAATTCGTAATGATCCGTTATCTTTCTTTACAATCCTCAATGGAGTGGCCCATTCGGAATATTTGATTGGTGTCAAAACACCATCCTTAATCATTTGACGCAGCTCGTCTTCCACTTGCTGCTTCAGTGGGAATGGCACAGGGCGTGCCTTCAGGAAACGTGGTGCCGTCCCGGGCCGCACGTGTAGTGACACTAGTGGCCCTGTGTACTCGCCCAACCCCTCTTTAAACAAATTCGGATACTCCTTTTTCCATATAGCAATTTTATCTTCTGACCAGCACACACCCACCAACTCCAGGCCCAATTTGTCAAACCAGTTTCTCCCAAGCAAGCTCGGTCCGCTGCCCGCAACAACAACCAGTTCACACTGAGCCTCCGTATCACCTAAAATCACTTGCACATGTGCCAACCCTAGAACTCTTAACGGGGCCCGGGTCCATGTGACCAACTTCACATTTGTTGAATGTAATGGTGGTGGGTTGGACCACAACTTCTTGAATGTGTCTTCAGCTATGATGGTTCTGGAAGCTTCCGAGTCAATTTCCATTAATAATTTAGCGCCATTTATAACCACGTTTGCTGTAATAGGTGCATGGTACTTTTCAGCGCAAACATAAATCCCATTCATATCTTCATTCTCTGATTTTGAGTCACACAAACACTCATCTTCAGTCTGGAGTACCCTGCCTTGTTTCTTGTTGCAGGCCGAAGCTATGTGACCATGTCTTTTGCAATAATAACACTGTGCCTTACTAAAAGGGCACCGCTCATTCGGTTTGTGAACCCGGGCACAATGTTTACAATTTACTGATTGAAGTTTATCAATTTCCATCTGGTCACTTTCATGACGTGGAGTTTGCCCAGATGCACTGGCTTCGGGGTACAAGTCTGGAAAAGTCGCCTGGTAGTTAAGACAATACGGCCCCCGTATATGTGAGGTCCTTGGTCTTTAACAGCTCGCGGCGCAGGCGCTCGTCGCGCACCCCGAGAACCAGTCTATCTCTCAATTGACGTTTAAGATCGGCAAAGTTGCATTTTGCACCAAGCAAGCTAATCGCGCCGATATACTCTTGCACGCTCTCTTGTTGTAATTGTACGCGTTTATGAAACTTTCCCGCTTGTAAAATTTCATTCACTTCCGGTTCAAAAAACTTGTCCAAAACACTGATGATGTCCTCAAATGAATCACTAGTCGGCCGCAGCGGGACCAGAAGTGATGCGATTAGTGAATAAGTGTCCTTGCCGCACTGAGGCAGGAACAATGAGCGCGCCCGCGCGGGGTCTTGCGCGGCGCCCGCCACATCCAATCCACATAGCAACTGTTCTTTATAATCGCACCACTTGTCAGTTTTTGGGTTAAAATGTCCGGGGAGCACAACATTGTAAAGATACTGTTCATTTTCGCACAAATTAGATTAATTTACCGCAGTCGCCAATAAAAGATACAACGCCATTGAGGTCAGTAGCAAAACTCATTTATTTCCAAACTACCTTCAGCTGTCATCACAATTCAATCCTAGAAGTACCCATCTAAATACATAACACTCGCTAATAATATTAACGATTTGTCATACAGCCTTTTTTTTAGTTTATTAAGAAATGTCACATCATTTTCTATTTCTTTCAATTCTGAGGGTAATTTATTGTAGACTAGCTGTACCTGCGACTTCGTTTGCATGTTAATGTAGGAGTTAACGCATTTCTTCTCTTGGAAATAGGGCACATGCAATTCTAATTCTAATTTTAACCTATCATGTAAAACTTTCAATAAATCTATATATTTTAGTTAAAACGACGTTAAAACCTGTCACTCTGATATTTAAATTATTAAGATAGGGACAAAACACGTGTTATTTATCAGAGGTATTTTAAGTTTTATGAATAATGGGGTAAAAGTTTAGTAGATGTCTGTGGTAATAGATCTAACAGGTAGGACACACGCTGCAGTATTAAATGTTTATTGATCTTCTTTTCTACATATTTTTAACACTGTGTTATGTTATATTACAAAAACGTAATGGATGACTGACATGATCTTGAGTTCTTGAGTCACTCCGACTCTCAGGTAAAGATGTGTTTAGGAATTAATAATAGGTAGATAATCCTTTCGAGTACCCATTGACCGGTAAGTGTTTACGTGGAACAAAAGATCTCTTTTTAATTTGACAACAGACGGCCAATTTATATTATCCAAACTATACCTAACCACTAGGTAAGTTCTACAACTATATAACGCGAGTCCGAGTCCCTTTCTAATAAAGGAAATTATTAAAAATGTTAAAGCAATATGTTTATTTTTTTCATATTGCAATGTTTCAGATTGCACTATCACATTCTGGCAAATCTTGGGTATGTTCCCGCCCTTGCCAACAAATTAATGTTTATAAAAGGCCCGTTCTATACTGATTTCATGCATACTGTTTATTGCTGATAAATATAAATACTGACAAACCAGCGCGGCTATCACAAAACGGCGCGCGAGCTCTCTCGATTTTTCTCCAACTATCCGTCTCTCTCTTATCAGATAAGTTAGAAAGAGCCATATAGTGCGAGAAAAATCGAGAGAGCTCGCGCGCCGTCTTGTGATAGCCATGCAGTATCGTGACAATTCAATACTCAGCGTGTGATTCAATCTTGCAGAAACTCAAATAGACTTTGGCTGAACGCAAGAACAGCGCTATCGCCATGCCATTAAAAAAAAAGGAAGAGAGTCAGACTTTTGACGTTTGACGTTATGTGGACGTTATTTTGTTGAAATTTGTTGATACATTTATTGAAATTACGACTCAATACGAATTTATCGCATATAAGTTTCCGTATCAGAATCGATTATTTTTTTACGCTTTAGAATTTAATATGCGTTTCGTGAAGGTCTATCATCACAACACCGGATCGAAATTATTAATATTCGATAGTTATGGCAAGCCCGCCATTTTGACGTCACTGACAGTTGACAGATATGGCGGCTACGATTAAAAGCAGAAGAAATTAATAATTAAATGAGGTCAAATGTTTCCGAAAATTAATTAATCGTCGCAGTCGGATAAAAACTATCCTAAACGGAAGCTAGAGTAATAATACTAATAATGTGCTTATGAAAAAAGTTACATATTTTTCCGTTCATGGGAATCTGAAATCATCGGGGGACACAAAAATGGTTAGTTTGATACTGGCTGATTCTTTTTTTAATTTAGAAATTTATTATAAGTGAGAGATAACTGGCCCTACAACAGACATGGTTTTGGTTGACTTCATAAGTCGACAACATGTCGTGGCCAATGTGTTCTTATTCATCTGAGCAAGCCGCATACTTTTTGTTACCTTTATTGGAAATTGGTGCATATTACTTCTCACGTATTTAACAATGTAGAAAATGTATTGTGAGGTTAGGGTCATTACGTTGGTGTTTTTAAAAAGTTGCCGTGCAGGGGTGACTGGCGGCGCATGTGAAATAATACGTATAGCTCGTTTTTGGAGTATAAAAACTCGTTGCCATTCAGCTGCTGTTCCCCAAAGTTCTAGCCCGTCAAGTCCAAACTATAATATAAATCATTTATAATAAGATATATAATAGAAAGACACTACGATTTTAAAGTTTAAGAAAGAATTATTGACATTATTATTGGATAAGGGTTACTACCTATAGCATAAATTAATTTCTAAATGATGATTTCTTTTAATGTGACATATTTAATTTTGACATGCATGTTTTATTTTGACTTTGATGTATTATTTTTTATGCAAGTTTAATTTTAAATTCAATTTAGAATTTGTACGCCGCAAGGCAAAACATGGACGGAAATATTTTTAAATTTAAGATCTGAATGTAAATTACCCATGTTTAACAAATAAATAATCTTTATCTTTATCTTTATCTATCCTGTGACATCGTGTGGTGTGTTCGTTTATTTTCAGCTGAAAGCAACCTACAGGGACCCACCTGGCAGGCACCTTGTAAAATCTAAGAAAGTTGGTGATGACATTCTGCGCTCGTTCATAGAAGATGCCTAATTCATGCTTCCGCTATCTCACTGACCTCCAATCGCCTGTCATTCATAATCATTTCTAATATTTTATATTTACATTTTCATCTGTAGTAGCCGTTAATGTCTGTCTGTGGCAGGCCCACTCCTATTTTCGTCTTGAATGGCTTCTCTACCACGTTGGAAATCTGCGACCCATCTTTTTACATTGGCATATTATGGAGCGGATTCCCCTAATGTCTCTGACACACGTCTTCGAAAATGTCCTTTGGTGTGAAACCATTCTTTCGAAGTACTTGATTACGGAACGGAGACCACTGTTAGGATGAATATGTTCAACGGTGCTTATTCATCCTAACAGTGGTCTGTCGTCTGCTTATTTAGCTACGCATCGCGTGTCTATGAATTAAGCCAATGATCCATGAATTGCTTTCAAATAATCACAATGAGACGGAATTTAGAGCAATGCATGGATATTACCTAGATACGAAATAACCACTGCTCCGACGCAAAAATGTGATCTGCAACCTTAATACAGCAAGGTACACTGTAACTATCATTTTGTGTCGTGACAAGAAAACAGTAACCGTAAAAAATACATTAACAGTAGATAGGCAAGCATGTGAAGAAAACATTGTTTTGTCGACGCTTGAAATAAACTGTGGTTCAGAATAATAATTAGCTAGCACGTGTTCGTAACTCTTAAATAAGTGAATTATGTCATTACGGTTACCGTGCCAGTGTTCGTGGCCTAGAGACGCTCGTGGACCGGTGGCATTATAACTGAGAGCTTTTCTGCGTTGGGATGCACGTGAAATGGTTGAGCCTTCTGGTTGTAGACAACAAGTTGACGTAGAAGACGCCAGCTGTTTAGTGGCTTGAAAACTTAACAGTCCAGTTAAAGTTACCCATATTTACTTGATAACAACCTACCTAATCCTAATTAAAATCTCCTTTGCATTGGGGGTTGGAACTGTTGAAAGGTCACATAACAGTCACTTTCGCAAAATCTATATCCTACGCCAAGTCCTGAGACTAGGTAGTAGGTACTCACCGCTCTTTCAAGGTAGCATCCAAAACGACCAGACCCCTATAATGGTCGGCCTTATCACGCGATAAGTGACAAGATAGGAGCGTCGTCTCTTTCTATCGAACGGTGTCAGCCAGTGACGGACGCTCTATCCTGCCACTTATCGTATGATAAGGCCGACCATGATACGGGGTCAGGTTAACGCTAAGATGAGGAGGAAGGTTTACCGTGCAACAACATGGCCGTTCTCTCGAGCTCGTCTGCCAGCGTAAGCCATTAAGTGGGCACCCAGGGAATGTCCAAGCAGATGTAACCGTGTCATGTTCATCCCGGCACGTGCCAGCATAGTCAGAGCCGCTCCCAGGTCGTCACCAACCTGGATGGACATTAATTATACTTATTGTTTTATATCTCTAAGTAATAATTTGATTGGACCATTTTGACAGAGGGGTTCCTATTTTTCGCAAAAACTCGTATAGCTGCATCTCTGTCGGATGTTACCATAAATTGCCACGTTTGCAAAGCTTTGAGGTCGGAATCAACTTCCATATTACATCAATTTCAAAAATTCATTGATAAAAAAAAAATATGTCAATTATATACATTTTATATATAACATTAACCAATACCTGCCATATAAAGCCTGCCCAAGAATACAGAAGGTGCGGGAATATCGCGAGATTGCAGTAAAACTACCAAATTGACATGGCATGAGGTCAGGTTTTAAATAATGCTTTGCGTTCGTTGGTTTCGTGTGTATACCAGGCGTAATAAACATATTGCGTAATTTAAGTTTTTCGTAAGATTGCAAACTGGTTTTATAAAAAAGAAGAAATACTTAGGTACTTACATTCAATAAGCAGCTAAAATTGGGTACCTACTTATTTAACAAGATTGAAAATTAATTGTTTTTTCATTAGAACTCGTAAACATTTCGAATTTACTTGAAAATTATCATTTATGTTAGAGCAGTTAATTTAGTATTTTTAAACTCGTAAAAAACTAACAATAAGGACGTTGTTTGATTTTGACGTCACAAGCAAGTAGGTACCTAACTCCCTACAAATTCCATACCACCTTCACGGCAAAACGGATTTTTTAAGTGGAGATAGTTGAAGGGATGGAGAGTGACATAGGATAGATTTTATCCCCGAAATCATCCCCTAAGGGGGTGAAATGGGGGGGGGGGGGGGGGGGTAAAGTTTGTATGGAGCTGCGATATAAACGAGTTCCACGCGGACGGCGAAGCTATATCAGCGTTTTATAACTAGAATTCATAAACTTCTAAATTCAAACAGAACACTCTGGGAACTCCTGTATTACTGAATTCAAGTTTTATAAATATCTTATGTTCTAAGTAGTGTTTGTCTTTGTAATACCTAACATTTCTTTTCAATTGTTATCTACAACAAAACTAGTTTGGAACATAAAGTAGCTTTATGAAGGGGTAGATTTGAGAATGAATGTACATCGACGGATAATTAACTAATTAGTTTATGGGTTCTACTATTGTTTTTAGAACCAGTTAACTGTCGAACATATATATTACAGTAGGTATGAATAACATAGGTACTTTAATTATTTCAGAAAAACTTTCCTTGACAATTCACTCACTTGCTTTTAGAGGTGATCATTGCATAGCAGTGCTCAGGGGGTCGACAACGATTTTGCGAGTAAAGCAAACCGTCGCTGGCTTCCGTTTCTAGATAAGCAGCCCGCATTGGAATGCACATTATGCCATTGAACCCGGTTACTGTGTATGACAGCAGTCGTTATGGCGATTTCCTTCTGTGGGCTGCTTAACTAATTAATAGTCAGATTGACCTCTCGATTGACAGTCAGCCTAACCCCAATAGGATCTAGTTTCCTCACTGGGTTAGAGACTCAAGAGGCTTTCGTAAAATCTAGAAGATTCGTTACTCGACCCCGATTAAATAACATTAGATAGATTACGACGAAACTTTTCGATACTAAATTACTGGTAGGTACCTAGTATAAACGTAGAACGATACGCAGTTATCAAAACGCTAAAGATTTTTTTATTATCTAAATGCTGTTATACGGTTTTAAGGAATTTATGGAAGATTTAGATTCATCGAATCGAGGCCAAAAGGTACCTATTTACTAAAAAAGGCATTACCTATAGTTACTATTATATTATAGCCAAACGGTAATTTGATATTAGTATTCATTTTATGTTAAGTTGGGCCCACGTAGCAATGTAACTGTAAGTATATGTATCTTGTAATATTTAGTGTAATGCCATGGATGCCACGAGTACTTGAATACACGAATTGAATTGATTTGACACTTACAATTTTCGCATTCGGAACCGCTGATAACACGTATGTCATTGGTAGACCAAGGACCCCGACATCGGCCTCCTTCTCCCAATCAAGGAGAATCACGTTTCTCTTCTTTGTGGCCAAGTAGGCCGAGAGCACGGCTGTTGTGGCCGGCCCGACCACCTTGCCTCGGTAGCCGAATGTGAACACGACAGTCGGGTGCGCATGGTTGATGCAAGTCGAATTCACCAGAAGCTGAGGCTGCGTCAATGGAAAAACTTGGGCGTCTTCAAGTGTTCTGAAAGAAAAGTTGATGGGTATTTCATTATTAACGGTTCTGTAACTCGTTGCTTTATGGCTTGGCAAGAGAGGAACATAATCAATCATTCATCATTCAGTCAAAAATCAATATCAATGAAATAAAAACTTGTTTTAGTTTGTTGCTTGAATGTAAGATGTCGTTATTTGTGAAATATCTGTAGATCTCGATATAAAGTAAAGTAAAAGTAAAGTAAAATTTTATAACCAGAAAGATTCAGTACAAAATATGCAAAGTCGATGATATGACCCCACACTAGGCTAGGCCTGTATCGTGGAAGTCAAACGTAACCAAGTAGGATATATGAAACTTTTGACAGCAATATTTAAATATTAGTATGTGACTATATTATGTAATCTTACGACATTAGATTCAGCAAAAAAAATGTGTGTGTGCGTGTGTGTGTGTGTGCGCGCGTGTGTGTGTGTAACTGCGTTGCTTAGATGTTACTGTGGAGAGGCGTGCGTGCGAATGCTTGAGTTAATGTGTGTAAAATATAAAATATGTACAATGGAAATGTAAATAGGTGCATTAGATTTGATGTTCGTCCTACACAAATAAAAGAAACACGGGTTGGTGAAATTTAGCTTAAAATAGAAAGTATATATGTTTCATGAAAGGTGCACTTACCCCGAGGCGCACTTGCCCCCTCTGACCTTAAGCCATTTCTTTACAATATTTAAAACAGGGAAACAATTCAGGTAAGACAATGACCGAAAGTGAGGTTAATTCATTCACTTATGTAAAATACAAACGATAGTAAAATAAACAACACCTAAATAAAATACCGGTTATCCAACTTAAAGGTATTATTAGAAGAGATTTCCGATACCTATTCAGTCGTTCCCTGAACCTAATATGCAGTGGTCGCAGATACCACTATTCCGTGCCAGATACACTGTGTGTAAAGCATTGTTAGGTGATGAATATAGGTTATCATTATCACCGACTGGTCGTACGGGTTCTTTGACACACATTCCCGATAAGTGAACTTAACGAGGTTGTGTTGTTACGTATGAAGTATCATAATATCGTTGTCAAGTTTTGACGCCGGCCCAGTTGCACTGACTTGTTATCTTCTTCGTATCTCTATTATTAACGTCCCATACAAGTTTATGTTAAACACGCTCGTGCCAGTTGTGCTGTGCCTCATGCAAAAAGAAAAACCGTAAAATCAGCACGTCTATCATGGGATGGGACGGCTGCGACATACTCTTGATTTTTCTCGTACTTTTACCTCAACAGGTATACCTCTCACTATAGTGCGAGACCTCAACAAGTTCTAAGTGTTCTAATAAGAGAGAGACGGATAGTGCTTCTTTAATTACAATGATAATGATATATAATTAATAATAATGGTTGAAGTTTAGCCTTTGGATCGAGGCTCTTAGTCGCCAGCGGCGGTCAGCATGGTCTGGCCACAGATTATATAATGTCTGGCGATAGTCTATTCTTACATGAAACGAATTATCCAACCGACAATGTATGTAGAGCAATTATCTACTGTCAAACTTGTTATTTTAAAATACGCAACGATTATGCTTCAATATAATAAATAGTTTTCACACAGCCACACAGTAATAAAATAACTTTGAATAAATTAGTCTGTACTCATTACAAATATTATTTCAATCAAAAAAGCCAGAAGTGAATCTAAGATAATTACCACTCTTTAAGGCGTCATGTCCCGTGCGGTCTGGTAAAAAAGGTCTGGTAAAAGCTATTCAAAAGCTCTAAAATAAAGCGACCCTAAAATTCTGAAGAATATATTATATAGATACTCGTACATCATAGACTTTGCATTATTTAGACATTTAGAACAACAAATACTGTGCCCAAGAAATATTCAAATGAGGCTGTATTCAGCATTAAATTGGCTTCTTTTCTAAAGTACGAGTATAATTTTGACAGTTGTTTTACATAAATCCAATAACTTTGCTCTTGCTTTTTTAAGTTTTGAGAAAATATTTATTCAATACCGAGTCTCGCATCTTGTCGTACGTGGGTCAAGAGCTCTCCTAGCTACATATATCGAGCCAAGATTAGCGAGCGAGCGAGGTAAAATTTTGAGGCAACATTCGCCTTAACTAAGCAATCACTTGCAAGGTTTCCTTTTCAACAATAGACTGACAAAATCTGTTATAATTACCAGATATTATTAGAAGGTCAGTTCTTACTTTAATTCGGCGTGCCGCGCAATGGTATACAGGCCGTAAGCATTTAGAAAAAGATTCGGAAAAGGTCCTGTTCACTAGGTAAGGTACTGGCGATATCTAGCCCATCTGCAACACGTTGATCACGTCGTGAATTGTGTACGCAGAATAATGGATTAATTATAAACTAGCTGCCTAGCCCGGCTTCGCACGGATTACCCGTTCTCCCGTAGGAATGAAGCATTTTCCCGCGCTAAAAAGTAGCCTATGTTCATCAGGAATAATGTCGGCTTCTAATGGTAAAAGACTTTTTCAAATCGGTCTGGTAATTTCGGAGCCTATTCAATCATCATCATCATCATCATCATCATATCAGCCGAAAGACGTCCACTGCTGGACATAGGCCTCCCCCAAAGAGTGCCAAAGTGACCGATCCCCGCCACCCGCATCCAGCGGACTCCCGCAACCTTTACCAGTACCACCACCACACCACCCACACACCACACTTTACCAGTTTTTCCTTAACCTTTTTTCCTATTCAATACAAACACACAAACAAACAATCAAATCTTTCCTCTTCATAATATTAGTGTAGATGATATTTAATGGATTAAGTATTCAAGAGAGTGAATTATCGTATAAGTACTAAGTTCATGTTTAGTTGTAGGTTGGAGGCATCCGATTGCCAACAACTCGTCTTACCTGTTCACGCGCCCTACCTACTTGGAAATAACTGACTTGGGTTCAGGACTATGACTATACCAACCTAGGTCAAAGGTCAAACATAGAGTTGGGTTATCATTTGTGTTTCCTGCGGCTCAAAGCTATGATCTTTGTAGTAATAAATACCTAAATATAACTTTAAAACAGGCCAATAAAAAATCCTAATTAATTTATTATCTTTATAATCCTTTTATGAGATGTCATCAAGCACATTCTTGCTAGTCTTGTCTGTGTTAGTCAAAGCTAGCTCGAAAAGCTATTGAAAAAAGAGTAGGTAATTGTTGCCCTCTAATGAGAATTTCATCAGCATCAACGGCGAGTACTCACCTTCGGTTTGCTGACGATATAGTAGTCTTGGCTGAGACCATGGAGGACTTAAGTACGATGCTCGATGACCTCAGTAAAGCATCCGAGCGAGTTGGTCTAAGAATGAACATGGATAAGACGAAGATCATGTCAAATGCCCATGTAGTACCAACTCCCATTACAATCGGACACTTTACGCTCGAAGTTGTAGACGATTATGTATACCTAGGACAGACGATCCAGTTAGGTAGGTCCAACTTCGAGAAAGAGGTCAATCGTCGAATCCGACTCGGCTGGGCAGCGTTCGGGAAGCTACGGCAAATCTTTTCGTCCAATATTCCGCAGTGTCTCAAGACGAAAGTCTTTGACCAGTGTGTGTTGCCAGTGATGACATATGGCACTGAAACGTGGTCGCTTACTATGGGCCTCATAAGAAGGCTCAAAGTCACCCAAAGGGCAATGGAGAGGGCCATGTTGGGAGTTTCTCTGCGTGACCGCATCAGAAATGAGGCTATCCGCAGCAGAACCAAGGTAACCGATATAGCCCTCCGGATCGCTAAACTTAAGTGGCAGTGGGCGGGGCACATAGCACGTAGAACCGATGGCCGTTGGGGCGGAAAGGTTCTCGAGTGGCGACCACGTACCGGAAGGCGCAGCGTGGGTAGGCCCCCGACAAGGTGGACTGATGACCTGGTAAAGGTTGCGGGAGTCTGCTGGATGCGGGTGGCGCGTTTTGTATTTAAAAATGCAAATTAATTGCACAAATTCCGCCATATAGAGAGAGAGTGTATAGAGTAGAGGCTGCTCGATCCCACAGTCAAACTGTGCAAACGGTTTTGTGGGACTCTGTATTTGTTTCTGCTGTATATCTTTTTCTTAATAAATAAATAAATAAATAATAAATAATATTGAGTTAGAATCAGTGGAAAAATCAGTATACTAAATGTAATGTTTAAGGTGTAGATCCCTTTATATTTTTTCACCTACGCGATTCGCGTATTCTGTAATGTCATAACCGACATAAGCTAGCATTAAAAATTAAAACGATAAATGCTTGTAAGATAAGGATGAATATAAAAAAAAAAATGTTACTAATTGCATTACACAACGCTGAGATGGAACCGTTTCGTTGCAAATTGTCTACCATTCTGTTTTTTGATTTATGCACATGTATGTGTTGTTGCCATAAATAAATATTATTCTATTATATTCATTAGGTAAGTGTTTTTGTGTGTAACTAGAAGACGAACACATTTGCTACGTTGTAGTGGTGTGGCTAAGACATCCGTCACTATACGAACTATCGAGTTAACGATTGCGAATAAAGTAAACGTATAAGTGATTCATGGTACCTACAAAATATTTGTTTAGTTCTATGTGTGATAATAGTGTATAAATTCTTCATACTAATAATTTACCCAGTCGCTAGCGACTAAAGTAAACGCGACTCACTGCAAACTCATACTAATGCTACTGAATTGTGTATTGTCGATACACAAACAGTTACGTTATAAAATTACAGATGGACAGATTCAATTGTTTGGGCTCAGAGATCACTCAGTAAAAAAGTACATAATAAATTAATTAAAAGTATGAAGACAACAATATCTTACATCAATACCAAGAACAATCAAGTAAATTCACAAAGTAGTTAATAAGCATAAAATAATAAAGAGATTATGTACGTAGATACATTATGGACCATGAAAAAAACATCTTTTGTCACTTCATCCAGTGATTAACATTATCTTTGTTGATAGTATAGCATGTGTACTTACATACCGACTGTAACATTATTTATTATATTAATAAATAACTGTAACAAGGCTTACAATCGAGACCTTTTATTAGCCTCTTCAATGTTTTGTTATGCAAGCCATTTGCATTCAAATGAAGTTGTCACCGTTGTCTACACTAATGCAATAGGAGATTGTACAATACAATAAAATACAAATATTCTTTATTGCTCACCAGACAAATAGAAAAATAGAGGTATTGTATTGCTAGGTAAATATTCTGTCGAGTGTGACAGATTGAAAGCAGAACGAAAGGAAGGATTCTAACGTGGAATCCTGAGCTTAGTGAATCCAGCAACGTCGCCCGCCGAGGTAGAAATAATTTTGCTAACGCGTAATACAATCTTCTTTGCACACCTTGCATGATAATTAAAAACACGATATTTACAGTAAATATTTAATTAAACAGATGCAAATATTATTGGATGGCCGCAGGGATTGGTATCTTTAACATATTCATCCTGGACGGCAAATTATCTTCTTATCTAATTATTGTACATATCGATCCGAATGTATTTGTATGTAATTTTTAAAAGCGAGCAACTCCGAAGATTAATACCACCTGCAAAAGCATTTTTTTACCTAAGAACAAGCGTTAATATAAGTAGGTGTTTCAAAAAGATGTCTATTTTTTAAAGACATAGCGAAACTATATGGGTTACTAGGGAATAGTTTGACTACGCAAACTTCAGAAACAACACTTTACAACGAAATGAATCTAAACTAAATATATCTGTAGGTATTTATGTACTTACTGTAGCGGCGAGAAAACCTCGTTTAAGAAAGTGTATATATTTCCTGGGCTGTTATTCGCTAATACGCGCTAATGCGGCTCACCCCATCGGTCACCCGTCACGAAACTAGACCTCTACCTTACGCTTAGTTACTACGCATCGCGGTGTCAAGATTAACATTCGCAAGCTGACGGCGCGGCGTGATATTTTGAGAAACTTATGTGACGAAAATTTATTAATTGGTTTTCCACTTGCGCGAAATTCCCCCTTTCCTAGAATAAACGTGTATCAACTAGAATAATTTCAGAAATAAGTTTGGGACGTGATACTTTGGGAAAACTATTTTTCTTAAGCTTAAGGACGTTAAGCAAAACTTATTAGTATGCGTCCATTTTTCCACTGATTCTAACTCAATGTTCAAGTGCCTGCTATTAGGAATTTCGCGCAAATGAAATTGCTGATTCTCGGTTCTATTTATTAGCCTTGGACAGCCGTAGTACTCGTACTTATTCTTTACCTATTGGCAATATTGCACCGAGTGCCTTTTCCGCACTAGGCGTTCGGAACAATTAAAACGTAGGTTAGGACATATGTATACGACAGAATTACCAAATATCCTTCTGTAGTTACTGGTCGGTTTTTAATAGTATTCCAACACATTTTAAATTCACAAATAGTGTGAATATTTTATCCTTGTCCTCATTTTTAAGTGTTGTAGGTACGTAATATTAGAGCTCCTACGTAGGTACCTACCGTTTATTTTCTTGTTACTTTTACTTCGTTAGTGAGATTTTCTAGACATGTTTGTACTAAGTTAGGTAGGTAGGGTCATTCAGGGGGTTACGCGACCACCTTCGGTTAGCGACCACCTGAAGGAGAGGGTTTTTTCTATTGAAGATAACATCAATTCTACAGACCCTATTGAGACAATTAGTTGTACATGCATTTTATTGTTGTTTTAGAATAGAAATCTACTAAAAAACCGAGAAAATATCGTTTCAGTTCACCAACTCGGCTAAGTGGTCGCCAACCGGCACATGAAATTAGGTGGTCGCTAACCGCCGAAATGACCCTACTCTTGTTACATTTTTTTATGATTTTATATGAACTTTATTATTATTGATCAATTGATATTGATAATTAAAACAAAATAATCTCATGACATTAAAACAAATGTTCTCGTCCCACAATCCCCGGAAGCATCGTCTCGGCTCGCCGATAGAAAACCTTTACTTGTACAACTATCTATGGTATTCACAACTGCCCCGCAATACTGTATCTTGTTTTAACCTCACCACACCGTTCATCCACAAATATGTCTTTACGCCGCGATTCGTAATTACTAAGCGTAATCAGAGGTCTAGTTTAGTTAGGCGTGACGCCACGTGACGGTTGAGGAAAGGCGCCGAGGCGCAATTGCGCGTGGAGAATACAAACCCATGAACTTTCTTCATCAGGACTACCGCTAGTGTGCCTTGACGCCGTGATTTGTGACAACTATGCGTAATGGGAGGTCGGACTCCTGAGTATAATAGAGGCTAGTTCTCAGTATTGTGAATAATACGAAAGAACCGTTTCGTTACTGAAATTTCGAACTGTAATTTTAAAACCTATAGTAGTTATGAACCTCAAGTTATAGAATACATCGCAGTCGACTACAGAATAGACCTCTAGTTCTTTAGGTACTTCATTTGTACGTTACATTTGAAAATTTCATATGGGTAGATATTAGGTATTACCTAGAAGTCACAGATAGATTTCTGCCGTACATGTAAATGTAATTCAATTCAATTGATTTATTTAGCGACCAACCTGAATCATTACTGTCAATATTATTGATTATAAAATTCATAGCACACATTATGTTAATTTAAATAAATTATTATAGAACAATGTACATTTACATTACAGTCAATTATGACAGTATGTACCTACATTAAAATGAAATAATCAAGTTAAAATTCAGAACATGTCAGGTTAATTAATAAAGAGTTCGTATTTTTTTAAGCACGACCGAGCAACAATGTATTACGTCCGAACTGATTTGATTAACAAACGTTTTGATTTTTTTCTACTCCTATAGTTTTATCTGTCATTTACATAGTCCCGAACACTTATATAAAGGCATACAAAATAAGTCTGCAGAAAAGTCTATACTCTATTCCCCATAACAGTACGGCACAACCGTGCTGTTTTGTCGCCAAAACGATACGCTTGGCAGCCATACGCTTCTAAACCTGGGTAGTATTACGTGATCAACACTAATTTAACAACAAAATACATTAGGTGCTACCAACTTAACAAACCACTGAATGTATTTACTTCAAAGAAATTATTGTACTAAAGGCATTGCTGCCAACTTAAGAAAAACCTTGAATTAAAAACAAAACAGACCATAAACAAGAGGTGTCAATGTGTCATATTTCCAATTTCCCACCAAAGTTCCAGTTCAAAATTAAAAGACTTGATTTTGAATTGAAAATGTGTACGTTCCTTTTAAAATGGATGAAGAAGAAAATAACTGCACCGCTGAAGAAATTGCGTGACTAGTAATAGAACTAACGGAAAACTTACTGCCTGAAAAGTCAAATTATGCTATTTATTTCAAATAGTCGTAGAAAAATATTGTATGCAACGGTGTATAACTTGGTCTTAAAACGCTCGTGGCGTCTTTAATTGCGATGCTCGCCAAGGCTCGCATCGCAACTCACGACACTCGCGTTTTCAGACCCTACTTATACAACAGTTGCATAAAATACTATAATGGGTGTGGTAAACAAATGACATGACGTATAGTGAACAAATTGCGTGCTCAATTATTTTGTATGCAAAAAAATACCAAATTTATGTACCTACCTAAATGTGTTGTTTAGGACCGACACTAATCGTCATCAAAATATTCGCCGTATCAAATTTTGCACACCGTATTGCTTCATGATCATACTTCTGAACATTAAACACACGTGGAATAAAAATGGACCGGTTTGAGTCGCGTGCGCCTACGCCTCTCGTTTACAATAACAGCAAAGAAAGCGGGTCCTCCACCGATTACGATCCTTGCTTATTCACGTTGTATAACAGCTCAAGGTGCTCTAGTAGCCTACTTTAGACAACTTTACAATAAACTTCTCCTAATGGGGTACCTAGTACATGTTTTGTGAAATGATACAAACTAGATAAATATTTGGGGACAATCTTATACTATATACAGGTGGCCAATTCACAACGTAACTGTTTCCATGGCGGTTTGGATTTTCTGTAATGTCATGACTCATGATATGATAAATATTGCAGTAATAAATACCTACCCTACTTCCTACTAATATTATAAATGCGAAAGTATAGATGTTTATATGTTTAGATGCTTGTCACTCAATCACGCTTAAATGGCCCAGCTGATTTGGATGAAATTTAGCATGAAGATAGTTTATAGCCTGGATTAAAATATAGGATAAGTAGTTTTTATCCTGGGTCCACGCAGACGAAGTCGCGGGCGGACGCTGGTAATAAATACATATGGTGCTTTATCACGTGTTTATCCCGTGAAAAAAATATAATAGCAAACATCACAGGTAAACAGTACGTATCACATACGATTGTAAGTATTACCCCATTTAATTTAATCATATTTGAAGGTCAAGACTTATTTATTTCAGTTTAGTATAAATAAAACAGTAATGTGAAACGGCCTACTCCCACATATATATATTATCTGATCCTATACTATTAAACCAGAAACGTATATATTTTATTTGTTTGCAAATGGAACCTCGGAAACGGCTCTAACGATATCGCTGATATTTGCAACAAGTCGTAACAAAAGCTAGGTCTTATTTCTGGAAAAATAATAATAAATAAATAAATATTTGGGGACAATCTTACACAAATCAAACAAGTCCCAAACTTTGGTTACTTTGTACTATGGGCACAGAATAAGTATGGGTACTAGACGCCGATATAACACACTTACGAGTATATAAGTAGATAAAAAAATACAACCGAATTGAGAACCTCCTCCTTTTTTTTGAAGAACTTAAATGACTCCGAAACAAATAAAAGTGCTCATCACACAAATAAATGCCCTTCAGGATTTGAACCCGGGACCTCCGGCTTCGTAGGCAGGGTCAGTACCAACTGCGACTACTACGAGGCTACAGAGGTCGTCAGAAAACACGGACAACGCCATGTAAAGCTCCGGATGCTAGGCAGTTATGTCTAATGTAATGCAGTCACATAACATACGAGTATACCTAAAGAGAGTTGTTGTTGTGTGTTGAACATATTTAAAACTTGGTCATTGTGTGTGGAAGAAACGACTTATCCGCCGTCGGACCGTTGCTCGGCAATGATTATTTAGGTTTGAGTACTTGCTGGCGTGTAAGTGTATTTAAAGTCCCCCAGCACGGCTATAAGGAGACGGCGCGCGAGATCTTTCGATTTTTAACCGACTTCAAAAAAAGGAGGAGGTCTTAATTCGGTTGTATTTTTTTTGTTTTTTTTTTCAATGTCTGTTACCTCAGAAGACCGTCATGTATAAGCCGATTCGATTATTTTTTTCGTTTGTATGTAAATGCTTCCAGGTGGGTCCCATTTTTTCAAAAATACAGTTGGATCATGGGATCCATGAGGAATTGAGGGAACTCCTCAATTATATTAGGAACCCGTCGTGTAGTGATTTTGATATTTTCTGATATATCTCGTGTATTTACACCTGGAAATCATACATTTGGTGATGATGAAGACCATATACTTACTTTCTGTCGGACTTGAGCACGAATTTTATTTCAATAAATCTATAGATTATGTACAATCAAGTGTAAAAATATGGGGCATACAACTTACCTACCGAAATAGGAAAAAAAACAAGTAGGTAACCATTTTATACACAATCTTTTTGAAACGATAGCAAAAGGAAGGTTTTAATAATTTTCATTTAGAAAGGTGTCAAAGCGGACCCCGGGCTCCTTTAGGGGCAATACCGGGAATAACGCTAGGAGGATGATGATGATTTCCATTTACAGTAGAATTGAAAAACATTTATTCGTGACACACAAGATGACAATAAAAAAACCAACTATGTCACGACATAGTCCCAAATGGTGGCAAATGGGTTCTTGTTACAATGTTTTTACACTTTTTCTATACTATTTATGTATACTTACTCTTTATAACAACGCAGCCAAGCCGCTTGCGCGCTGTGAAATATACCTGTAAAGGGCAGTGAATTATGAGACTTTTAGTACATCTAACAAAAACCTTGTATACTTTATTAAACGACACTACGAAGTTATGCTTGTGAAAATAAAATTACAAATTAAATTAGGCACAAGCAGAAATAAGAACTTATTTAGACGTTACTCGGATAATTTCAACAATTAATTGTTGGTAAAGGTATTTTATCTTTGATCACTGATCAATAATTTAATAGCCCATTTTAATTGTCATTATGAGCAATTACATAAACGACTCCTGCGTTTTTGACTGAATTAATTTTAACCGTTTCATGTTCATGCGTTCCAAATAGTAGTATAATCATTACTTTTGGGCAGTGTAAGTCAATAGGAATGAACTACTATCTAAATATATTTTCCATATCCCTTTTCCACAACCTATCAACATTTTTTATAGTGTTCCTGTAAATAACAGTATCTTTCCAATTATTTCAAAATATTGCAGATTTTATATACCTATTTTACGGTTGGAAAAACCACAAACGTTGTATTACTCCAGCAAATTATTAATTGCTGTCTAGTGGAAGGAAACCCTCGGTGAGATCAATTCCAATCCGTTCTCGACCGATTAGACTATAAGTAAAAAAAATGCTTAAAGTTCAGCCTAATAAAAAGTAATACTTAGTATTTCAGCATGGAGCATAAAATAAAACGAAGTTTGTATTGTAAATAGGTACCTATAAAAAGTAATAAATTCTTCCAAAGGCACTTTTCACTGCACATTTTGTTTTGTTTACACTGAACAGCGAAGTGAACAGGCGGTGTAGCTGCGCGATCGGTCCTGCGCTTGCGCACGTTTGTTTGCCGCCGCGCACCCTACTGATATGAAACAAACAACGCAGCTCGTTTTCAGAGTAATTTTCATTACCATTTTTTAATCTCTGTGTAACGTTGCTTTGAATTCAAACCGTAATGTAATTCAAATTGTAATTAATTAATTACAGCGTGTTTTTAACCGACAAAAAAAACGGAGGTGGTTCTCAAGTTAACGGGTATACTTTTTTTATGTATGACCACGCATAACTTTTTACAGAGTAACTTTTTTTATTAGAAAGGGTTATACCTCGAAGTTGGTCCCACATAAACTTTTAATAAAAATTTCAACCCTAAGGGTAGGAAAACAGGAGATGATTGATTGTTCCCTTACTGATTGAAATGTACGACCACATACATATATGCAGAGAGTAATTGAAAAATATTGCATGTAACTAGTAATTAACTAAAGTAAGACACAAAAAATTGAAAACTAAAAACTTTTTACCAAAAAATCGCCAAAAAAAACTGAAAAGCAAAAAATAATAAACCTTTTTTATTTAGTTAAATAACTAAGTTCTTAAATTAACCTAAGTGTACCTAAGTAATTTTAAGTCGGCGCCAATTCAAAATTACTTAGGTACACTTCGATTAATTTAAGAACTTTGTTATTAAGGTTAATAAAAAAGGTTTATTATTTATATGGTTGTTTGGCGCCGACTCAAAATTACTTAGGCACACTTAGATTAATTTAAGAATATAGTTATTAAACTAAATAAAGAAGGTTTATTATTTTTGCTTGTCTGTTTTTTTTCGGCGGTTTAATTTTTTTGTTAAAAAGTTTTTTAGGATGCAGGTTTAGGACTAGTGACTAGTTTAGCTCGGTGAGCTGGAGGACTCGCGAGACCGTTTTATTTTTTTTCTAAAAAATTTTTTTTTCGTTTTGTAAAGAGACTCAACAAAAAAACTATATAATTAAAAAACCTGCTCACACCATTGAACGAGAGCTGTACGTCTAGCACAACTTGCTTACAAGCCGCTTGTCGCGCGACTGAGCGTCCCCTGTCACAGTTCACACTCGCACCGTGCAAATAGAACGAGGAGGGTAGATCCTTCTCGACTCGCGTCGCGGCGCGGCGTCAGTTTAGCCCCCCTGGTTGAGAAATGCGACTTCTAGAGCAGAACAGCCCGACGGACACTGGGCTGTTATTCGCTACGCACTAGCGGCTCACCCCGCCGGTCACCCGTCACGAAACTAGACCTCTACCTACGCTTGGTTACTACGCACCGCGGTGGCAAGTATATTTGTGGGTGAGCGTTGAGGTGAGCTTAAAACCAGGTACAGAATAGGGGAGCAGGACACCGGGATTCGATAATTTGTATAATAGTTTATATTTCATCGCCTTTGACGTGAATGTTTTTTGTACATATGTTTCAATTGTTACGTGAGAAAATCTTATTCGGGTAAAGAAATACCTGAGAAGGACGTCACTGAAGTGATCGCATAAGTGTTCTGTTAAAAACACTTTAAATGTTAATGCATGATTAGTTAGTTTAGTTACGCGATTTCAAAGGTCGGTGGTTTTGAGAACCGGTAAAAACTTAACCTTAAGTTGAGACTAATTATGTTTTTACATTTTTTATGAGTAAGAACCTTAACTAAATCAGAAGCATAACATTCAAAACAAGTGTGAATCGATTGTTTTAAAATTATATTTCTCACTTTACTATGCGCGGAGGCAAGGTTACAAAAATAATAAGTGTTTTCTACGTCCATGACAGTGACAGACGACCTTAAAATAGACACACATGTATATTGCATATTACCTGACCTCAATATGCAGGTGCACATTGCAGATTAAATTACTTCCAATGAGCAATGAGTTGATTGAATGCGTAGGTTTTTTTTCATATTGGACCGGTTCGATGTTCAGAAAGAAAAAAAAAAGCAACGAAATTATACTTAAAATGACATACGTTTATGTTAATGTCCATTGTTGTTGTTAATTCATGGTAACATAATATAGTCAAAACGATTTTTAAGATAATATTTCCCCTTCAAATCCGTGCGACTAATTTTTGAATTTAGTGAACAAAGATCATAGACGTAGGTACTTACTTACTGGTAGGTACTCCTAGCGGCGCGTGAAAATGTTCGATGAGCAACCCGGAACAAATCATCATCATCATCATCATATCAGAAGAAAGACGTCCACTGCTGGACATAGGCCTCCCCCAAAGAGTGCCAAAGCGACCGGTCCTGCGCCACCCGCATCCAGTGGACTCCCGCAACCTTTACCAGGTCATCAGTCCACCTTGCGGGGGGCCCGGACCCGGAACAAATAAAGTTATGAACGAGTTAAGAGTATATAATTATAGGCTTGCGTATAAATACATTTTAGTCAAGCCATTGCGTTGCATGGGCGCTCCGCCACTGGTACTTACGAATATTTTGGAAAAATTGAAAAAACTTGTACAAATAGAAACAAGAAAATACACAAATGCACAACACGTTTATTTACAAAAATATTATTAAGTTTCTAAAAGGACAAATAGGTTTAATTGGTTTCAATATCTAACTCTACATTTATATTACAATGCCTACTTAAATGGAAAAATATTATTTTCACTATCACAAACATTCGGTCCATCTTATAAGTAACTTCATATTTAAAACTAAGCATTTAACTTTTATTGCTTTTGAACTCGTATAGTTAAAAAAGTTATTGTACAAAATGTTGTAAACGATGATGTATCTTATCTATCATGCACTTTATATTATTTACAATGTACCTAAGTAACATTCCCGCCACCGCTGTAAGAAATCTGCGGTTTGCGTCTAAGTGTACATTTATTGAAACGTAAGTTGTGGGATGCGATACCTTTGTTTCCAATCATGGTTAATAAAATAACAGATATTATACAAAAGTATTTTATCTATAGCTTTCTTTTAAAGGAGTACCTATGCGCTTACGAGGTATCGCGTGATGAGGCCAACAGATTGAGAATAAAATCGGCTCAAATTTTGCACGAGTCTGGGTTGTCCAGCCTTGACATTGGTCACCGTGTTTGTGGTTCAGCCGAGGTTTAGTCTTTAATAAGGCAACATCAATGAATGACAGTTTGTAGTACAAATATTTTAATTCTGTTTTTTGGGATGGGGAAAAATTCTTAAACTCGCCACAGGTGTCAGACCGTAAGATTTAGTGTTGCCATTTGCCGGAATTCAAAAAGCGGGAGTTGCGCTTCAAAACGCGGAATTTAAAATGAAAATGGATTTGCGGACTCCGTCAGAACACGTGCCATTTTTTGGGACGCATTTATGCTTAAACCTAACCTTAACCTAACCTAATTACCAAAACCACTTGGTCATGTTCCCATTTAAACTTGTAACCTCCATGGCACTTGACATTTAATGCCGACTCATTTCTGTAATGCGATAAGTTTTTAGTAATAATCCGTTGTCAGTATCTTCCGCTGCCTTCAAGGCGAAGCTACATTGTTGGGAACTATTTCTGAGGTGTTGTCGGCCTCGTCCGCTTCTGTCTCCTTGGTGATCGGCTCTTCGGCCTCGTCCCGCATGAGCGCGCGGTACTTCTTCGCTATGATCTCCCAGTCCACGACATTCTCTATCCTTGTCATGTTGTTGAAACTCATTTGGGAGCCTAGCGGGCTCAGGTGGACCACGGAGAGCCGAGTGGAGTCTAGGGGAGGAAACAAATGCGATATGAATGTAATTATTCCATAATTTAAAATTAAAGGAAAAATGGAAAAAAATAAGTAATAGTTTTTTTTTAATAAATTTAAAACAAAGTATGAAATGGATCGAATTTATTTATGCTTAATTAGCATAGCAATTAATTGATTAACTATAAAACTGTCACTCTCCCATTCAACTGTTATCACAAATAAAATAAAAAAAACTCGAATTAAAAAAAAAAAACTATCACAGTCTAGTCTATCGCCTTCTTAAGTTCCTACATAATTATCTCGAACACCGTGTATAGAAAATTATTGGATTTACCTTTGGGCACAACTTGTCCCCTCTTCACTTTGGATAGCCACTTGGCCCCGGCCTTGGACCTCGCGCTCATCTGGTCCTGCCTCTGCAATCCAATCATATGCACCAGGCTTGGACGCTTCTTCTTAGCAATGCGACCCTGTGCAATGATATTAATGGAGCGTCACTAAGGGCGTGCATGTGCATACAATTTTGTCATCCAAAATAAAAGTAACGATGGTTAATATTATAAAACGAATTCGATTATTGAACGGACGAGATTAGAGCTAGTTACTAGTGGCATCCATCTATCTCCTCCTGAGACCCAGGGTACGCTTTACTGCTTTTGAATTAGGGACTTTTTGACATTCAGTAAAAGTTTAAAGTCAATTTTGAAATTTGTACAACATTTTGTACGCGGGGTCTTAGGAGGTTACATGGGCAATGTGTAATTGCCATAAACGTCCTGTGAAGTAATTGTATTCAAACAAAGGATATTGCCAATTGAATTATTCATCCGTTCATATGTAGCTAATTTATTCGTGTTCTCATCAATAGGAACAAAGAGCCAATCGATTGTGGTTTTATTAATTACTTTTTCGTTTTAATACGTGAACATCATGGTTTGTGTGAGTATAGCAGTGATGATGTAGTGTAGAGTGATTCTACGAGTATGTAGAATAGTAAATTATATGGGTATGTAGATTTGTAATAAAATCTGGCTTTGATGGCAGTTATGCAAGCAAGAAATTCAATTTGCTATCATTGCGGTCCAGACGTGTAAGCATAATATTGTTATTATTGTTCATTAACAATAATAGCAATAATATTAACTGCAACTATTGGTTATCCAATAAACAATGGAAGCTTTACGTTAAGATCCTTATTTCACGCGTTGGCCACACGTATACCCCTACACATCTGTGTATCGCTTCCGTAACCAAGTGAAGTTGAAGATAAAGATTGATAACCTTGCACTTGTGGATGATCCACATGAGCCACGTGGTGACGAGGTTGAGCGGCGACGGTGCTGTGGTGGTCCGGTGCATGTTTCGGATCAGTTTCGACAACCCGTACTTCCACTCGATGTCCGACTGGGCCTGTTTAACATCACCAATCGTTACACAACTGACATGATTACACAACATTGAGAAGGAACGTGCAGAAAAATGTTACCGATTATAGGCGGTGTTTGTTTAGGACCTCGATCTTTGGTCATTTCCAAGTCGAGATATTGTTAAGTAAGTTTATTTAATAGAAATTTAAAATTATTTATTATCATGTTTATAATTGTGGAATAATTTAAATCAAAACAGGGTGCAATTTGAAAGTAAGAGGTAAACAAATATAGAGGACATGAGAAATAATCACAATCAATCATATTTAACTTTAACCAATGAGGTCATATTGGCCGTAGCAGCTCGATATAGCAAATTAAATCATCGAAATCGAAAGTTAACTATAATCAATTAATGTCACTTTACATTTGATATTTATTTATTTTGCAAATAGATTATGTAGTAATGCGATGTTTAATATTAAAGTGCGTAAACACGTCTAAGTAGATAATATAACACATACTCGTAATTTATTGTAATTGTTTCATTTATTTAAATGTATGTTTATTTAGTTAAGTCCATTCCATTGTTAAGTTATGGTGTCAATTACAAATGCGTAAAGTATACCTGGTGCGTGCCCGACGGACGTTACCTGAATTCGCTGGTACGTATCTGACATCATGGCGATGAGCAGATTGATCAGCACGACCACGGAAACGAGCATGTAAATCCCGAACACTATTTTGAAGAGATAGTTGGTCCAGACGGGCTGCACGTTGCTGTCGTTGCGGTGCACCCGCGTCTGCTCCGTCGTCGTCTGCCCGAACACCGCGAAGAAGAGCAGCTCGAACGAGAATAGCGGATTCATGGTCACTGCGAACAAATGTAAACGCGAGGTGATACACGCAGTTACCTGGATGCGCTGATAAGTGTCCGACATCATCGCAATGAGGAGTGTGACCAACACCACTACCGACATCAGCAAGTAGCCTCCGAACACGAACTTGAACAGGTTCTGGCTCCACAGGGGCCGCGCGGCGGAGATGTAGTTCAGGTCCGACAACGTGATCTGGCCGAAAAGGGCGAGGAACAATTTCTCGAACGCGTCGATCGCCGTCAATGACGCTAGAAGACAATACTAAAATGGACCACGTTTCTTTCCGTTCTACTCAAACATCAAGACACGAATAGGTTAGGTTGATGCATCGCTCGGTGATATGCTCTACAGCTGTCCTTTGTGACACAAAAACATAAAATGAAACATCACTTGCAGAAATGATAAAAATACATTCAGCAACTTTGGCTTGAGCACATAGAATGTGAGAGATTTTTGATTAAATATTTTAATGATCTTGTGTTAGGAAGGATGTGGTAGACTGATATATTTCGGTTGCAAACAATGAATGCTATCTCTATTTTTAAAACATTTAGGCTTATAATGTCATGGTTAAATTAGAATTGTTTTTAGTTATCAACGGATTACGAGAGGAGAGCACAATCATTTCGTGTTATGTTTGAGCCTTTGCATCAATCTACCCCGTCCCGCTACGTCAGCTAAGTGTCACATCACAGACATGGACAGCGTGGGCGCCCGGTGGGCGCCACATCGAGGACAATCAGCCAAACATATCCGAAACATAAAGGTGCCTCGAGAGCCAAGACACCAGTGTAAAGTAAACGCAGGACATAAGCCAGCCACGGCATGCGCAAAAAAACTTGCTCCATCAAATGCGTGAGGTCGGCCACTCATTCCACTAAATCTAAAGTTGTGACGCGCAATGCATGTTCTGTGTCGACATTCATAAAAATAGAGGTACTCGTACTAGACAACGTTTTCATAAAGCGCGCGCTTGGTTTAAGTGAAGCAGAATATGCATTGTTTAGGGGGCTCGGGCCTAACAGTTACAAGACAATCTAAACCTTTTCGCTGCCATAATTGATATCGCAATTGTAATTTTGACGATATAAATTACGGAAAACGACACTTTGTATATTACATGTCCTAAAACATTCCACATGGGTGTTGTATAGCAGCACAATAATCTAACAAAACAAAAATATTTTACATGTTTTTCAATCAACGATGATAACATTCTCGATGTGACGTAAACATTCAAGCTTTTAAGCGGATGCATGGGTTATTAGAAAACAAAGAAAAGAAGCACATCGAGATAATATGCGATCATCGTATGAGAGTGACACATGTAGACCGGATCAGGTCTCTAACTCGGACTTACGTCCCGTCGGCGCCCCCTGTTTCCTCCGGTACGATTCCCCGGGCATTTGATTAATCCATTGCTCATCATTTGTTTGTCGTTTCGTTCGAAGATTAGCATCTAACATGTAGGTAATTAGTATTAATAATGATACATAGTTTAATCAAATTAACATTCCACCTAACTACTTTCAAACTAAATCAAAATTTATACTTAACTAAAAATGGTAGGATTATGAGTAAAAAAAAATGATGTAATAGATTCACACTCACCGTCTGAAAACAATTTCTTCCGGGCCTGTCTTGCATATTTCGAGTCTTCCGGTTTGATGATGTTCCTGAATGGTTGGTTCAACGCGACGATGTGCATCGAAAATCCAAATACAAATATAGCCAACACTGCGAGAAACCTTCCCAAATCTTTCATGAGATCGCCGATGATAATGGCCCAAGGCCCAAACAAATGATGGAAGGATAAGAAATCCAAGATTTGGACACACGCTAGTAAAAATGATAAAGCGAAACACTGATTTCTACAATACATTAGAGTTGGCCAGTATTTTTTTTCGACATATATCCAACCCACGACATGCGTGGCTACCCCGATCATACCCAATAATAATACAGCTATTTTGATCCACCCTAAACCCGACTTGTCGCTGGGGTTCGTGAGCTCGAACAGAAGCAGACCACTCAGCCAGATCAGCAACATCCACTCGTACCATCTCGGCACTAAGCTCTCCCTAAATATAGAATTATATATGGGCGTAATTGCCACTAAAGCTAACAATATCATAAGGTAAATGTGAGAAGTCAAATATGACATGAACTTAATTATTGGAACCTTATTATACTTTAAAATAGGAAGAGAAAACACCATCCATACGGGTGGACATATTATAAATGCGAAAAAAAGAAACATAATTTTGATGCCAGTCCATTTGAGGCTCCCCCTCCAGAGTTCCTGTAAGAAGATAAATTAATATTCAGTAGTAATTTAGACGTGATTTTCTTGCATCAAGTATTATACATGTAAAGTAAGTTGTAACTTAGAAAAAGTTACCTATTTTTTACCTGAAGATATCTCTGAACAACGGTGTGAGCAATAACTTCTTTCTGTTCATTCTCAATGAGGACATCGAGGAACTCAATGTTTCGGTTGTCGGTGGCGGTGAGGATGTGCCCGGCGGAGTCCGCGCCCGCCGCGAGCGCTAGCAGCTCGGTGGCCATCGCCTCGCATTGTTTCCCCGCAGCGATGAGGTCTTTGGCACGTTCCTTTTCCTGTTACGGACACGATACAATGCACGTTGAATACTTGATGCTATCGACACGTACCTAACCACACTATGTCAAGGTACATACAACAGTGACATTACCTTAGTAGATAAGTTAATGTAGATGTTGGATAATTTTGCGGCGGTGTCAACGGGCGCCGGTGAAACTAGCACGAATTCCTCTATTGGTAGATTGTTGTGGTTTTTTGAGCACACCATGAGATTGTAAACGAATCGTTTGTCGTCCATGAGAGATTGTGTGTCGTGCTCTTTGTGTAACAAGTACTCAAGGACGTCGTTGTGGTTTTCAGATGCGGCGAACCAGATAGGTGCACAATTTAGATTCGTTTCACTTTTAGGTGATGCTCCAGATTCGCACAGTAGTTTAACAACGTTGAGATACCCAGCTTTTGCCGCACAGTGCAATGGCGTCCATCCATTTTTGTCTGTGGCATTTATTTCTGCTCCCTGTCCGAGTAACACCTCAACCATCTGATAATGCCCATGGGTAGACGCTATATGCAAGCCTGTTTTACCATGCCGATCAGTGCTTTGAAGTAATTCCGCTGATCTACTGAGTAAAAGGCCGACGATCGACATATGCCCACCAAAACACGCGAGATGAAGTGGATTATAACCCTGAAACAATTTTTTAAACAGCGTTATTTATCATGATTAAAAATTATCAGTCTACAGTAATGACGAAAGTAACTCAAATGGATTTCACTGACATTTTCGGTACTAGCTGCATCAACTTGCACTCCGGCAGAGTTGAGCAGTAGTCGCACGACGTTTTCGTTGCCGTTGTAGGCTGCCAGATGGAGTGGAGTCAGACCGGATTCGGATCCTAACACGGGAACTAGAGATACCCCTGTTGGGGCTTCTGACTTAACGGTTCCCGGCACATGTGACAGCAGCTCACGGACGGTTTCTGTTAAAACAAGTATTTACTCTACAAATTGCACAACCCGGCGACAAAAATACATTTTATAAAACTCATTAAAAACTTTACCAGCTTGTCCGTAATATGCAGCTATGTGTAATGGAGTAAGACCGAGCTTTTTACTCGATATCCTCAAAGTATTCGTTGATCTCATAACATCTAATACGTTTGTATGTCCATGTTCAGCAGCTAAATGTACAGCGGTGAGCCCAGCTCTGTTCTCATCGGTACAAGATGCTCCAGCTCTTACGAGGACTCTGACCACGTCCGCATGACCACCCTCTGCTGCCAACTGCAGCGGCGTAGAGTCATTCAACTTATTACGAGCAGAAATGACACCGGTGCGATCAAATTTCATAAGTTCTTCAATCACTTTCACTGAACCTTGAATAGCAGCTATATGAGCGCACGTATTACCATCTTTTGTAGTGGCCATCACTAGGTTTGGATGTTGCTGCAAAAATAACTGTACTACCTCTGAATAATTGTTTTGTGCAGCGGCATGTATAGGTTTCTGCCCTAACTCATCGGTGGCATCAATATTTGCTCCGAGCTCTAGCAATAGCTTGCATACTTCTATTTGTCCGCTTGCCGCTGCAAGGTGCAAAGGAGTTTGTTTTTTCAGTGTAAGCACATCTATCATGGCGTTATGATCTCGAATTAAAAACTTCACTAAGTGCGCGTATCCATTCATTGCTGCCAAATGCAAAGCCGTTCTTCCGTTTCTGGCTTTAGAATTAATAAAAGCTTTATTAGTTAGTAGGGCGTCACAGACTTGCAGATATCCGTGTTCAGCTGCCAAATGCAATGCGGATCGACCTTCCACATCAAACACATCCACCCTGGCATGGTTGGATAAAAGCGTACTGACAAGTTCCATATGTCCCCGGTGGCATGCGATGAGGAGAGGTGTCCAACCTATGGAATTTTGTTTATTAAGAGCTCTACCAACGTCAGCAGCTGCCATATGCGTTATCATTTCTGTCATAACATCATTGTTTCCCGCAATGGCACAAAAGTGAAATGCAGTTTCATGATTATGTTTTGTTATGAGGGTTACATCAGCTCCATTCTCTATGAGACATTTGACAACTTCTCTGTCAGCTGCTGGAATTTTTACTTCTTCTTTTTTGATTTTGCAAGCGTAATGTAGAGCGCTAGCTCCGTCGTCATCTACGGCGTCCAAGTATGAAGTCGCGACATTCTCGCCTTTGTGTTCCTTCACAAACTCTATGAGGTGACGAACGACATCGGGTTGACAACTTCGGCAGGCCATGTGAAGAGGGGTTTCTCCAGTCTGAAAGTAATGAACAAAAGGTGAAAGGCTATTATTTTCTCGACCAGAAATTAGCTTTTATATCCTAAGAAACAAATATATTCAATTATACCTTAGACTTCTTTAAAGGGTCTCCTCCATCTTCTAACAATAGTACCAAAGTTGGTAAGTTTCCGTATCTCGCAGCCACGTGAACGGGTGTCATTCCATCTTCGGTTGCTTTGTTTGGTCCTGCACCTGACTTCAACAGCATCAGTGCGCATTTATCACCTGTAAAATAGAAAATAAAATGATTATACTGTGACCGTGAAACCTGTCATTAATATAGAACTGAAAATATACACTCATCATGTGCTAGTATTATGAAGAAAAAGGATTAAATAATCTTCTCTCTAGTTACGTGAATGGCTGGCCAGACTATTTCTGACGTATTGGATTATTTGTGACGCAATAAGAAGCAGTGTACCTTCTGGTATTCTGGCAGCAATGTGTAAGGGCGTCTCTCGTTGCTTTCCGCCTCTAATATGAACGTCAGCTCCATAACCAAGTAACGTTTCCACGACAGCAGGTTTGCACGATTCCACCGCTATATGAAGAGCCGTGTAATTATCCTGCATAACGGAAGATAAGTTATTGCTGATTAACTATGGGATTCTAAGCATATTTGTGGAATAAATTTCTTACATTTGTCGTCACGTCCACGCTTTCACCCTTCTGCAGGAGAGTGTTGATGATTCCGACGTGCCCGTAGCGTGCTGCTGTGTGTATGCTGCGGGCTCCATCCTGAACAATCGATAATTTTTATCATCAAATTTTTAATATAATCAGCGTGTTCTTTTTTTTCCTGGTAAAACCATTTATTAATTTAATTGTTATACAATGTTACATAAAAATCTTAAAAGTACGGGTAATCAGCGAGTAGCAGAATTCTATAGATCGCGATACTACCTCGTTGACATCATCGAGGTGGTATGAAATTACCAAATTGGAAAACTATTCGAATGGCATCCGTGGCCTCGATACCGAATTAACGGAGGATACCATTGTAAAAAAATAGGACAACAGCCGTAAACGTAAATACTTATGACATAATATGTAGAAGGCCTATAAGATTCATTATTGCTAAAGTAATTGTAAATTAATGAAATTGAGAGATAGGAGAATAAATATACGACTAGAGAAAAATACCTTATTAGGCATGTGGAGATAGACTCCTTTCTTGAAGAGCATCATGGCGCAGTCGGCATGGCCATTAAGGGAGGCGATGTGCATGAGCGTGCTACCGTCCTTGGTGCGCTCGAAGATGGACGCCTTGAACTTGTCGGCGAGCAGCTCGATGATAGCCGCGTGT
The DNA here is from genome assembly GCA_945867215.1 of Epinotia demarniana. NCBI lineage: Eukaryota > Metazoa > Arthropoda > Insecta > Lepidoptera > Tortricidae > Epinotia > Epinotia demarniana. The sequence goes on along the minus strand of OX244260.1, from coordinate 12,992,644 downwards.
CCGTTCTCCGCCGCCAAGTGCATCGGAGTCCGGTCTGGAATTACATTTGCCATTCGATTTATCAAGAGTGGATCTGAGTACGCTGGCTGATTGTTGGAAATTGACGCTGCCTAACCTGGAGTGCTAGCATGTTGCTGTTGAATATCCTTAAGTTATTTAAGGATACCGTGTTGCCTGTTTTAGAGAATTATTTACCTACTAAATTGATTTAGTTATTCGTACACACTTAATGGTGTCAATATCAGTTCAGAAGGTTGTTACCTGTTGGTGGAGTCAAATCTCTTCTGAAGAAAAAACATTTTATGCTTCTGTTAGTGTAATGTTCATGATTTTTCACCGGACGTAAATGTAAATGCATCAAGGTGAAGGCAGGTAATTTGATTAAGTTTCTAAACTGTACTTTTACTAGGCTTTTATTAGGCTCGCTCCTGCGAGTGTGAAGTTGTACCTACCTTCATTATCAGCGATCGCCGCGTTAGCCCTGACTCCGTAGAAGTACTTCACGAGGGGCTCGTCGCCCTCGGCGGCGGAGATGTGGAGTGCGGTCATGCCTGCCGCATTAGTGGCGTCGATGGCGGCGCCGTAGTCTACCAGGATGCGTGCCATGTCGACGTCGCGCCGCCGCGCGGCCAGGTGCAGCGCCGTGTCGCCGGCAGGAGTCGATGCCTGTTGATTTTAGGTACCATGTATATTCGTGTCACTTAATGCTCTTGTAATTATTTCATGAATGACACAAACGAATAACAAGGTGAGGTTTTTTGCGGTACTTATTATATTGCGATTTTGAACAATTGTGAATAAAATAAATAAATAAATATTCGGGGACATACATACATACATACATACATATAATCACGCCTCTTTCCCAGAGGGGTAGGCGGAGATCACGGATCTCCATTTGCTACGATCCTGGCAAACCACTTTCGCTTCACTCACTTTCATAATATTTCTCATACATGCTCGTCGGTTTAGGGTACTTTTGACCTGGCTTTGTGTTAAGATTTCTCCAATTTGATCGGAGAAAGTTCGCCTAGGTCTTCTCCTTCTAACTTGGCCTTCCACTCTTTTTATATACACTTTCTTCGTTAATCTTCTTCCATCCATCTTCTCTACATGCCCAAACCACCTTAACATACCCTTCTCAATTTTTGTGACTATATCTCCATCCATTTCACACTTATCTCTTATAACACTGTTTCTGACTTTATCACTCAATTTCACTCCACACATACTTTTCAACGCTCTCATTTCTACTGAATTCACTCGACTTTGATGTCTTTTCTGCCACTCTGATCAGGGGACAATCTTACACAAATCAACCTAGTCCCATAGTGACCTCAACAAGGGTTGTGTTATGGATATGGGTAACTACGTTACTAGACAACGACGTATTTAATAGATAAAAATACGTAAATACATAGAAAACATCCAAGAGTCGGAAACAAATATTCATGCTCATCACACAAATAGTTGTCCTTACCGGTATTCGAACCCAGGACCTTCAGCTTCGTAGGCAGCGTCGCTACCCACTAGGCTAACTGATCGTCAAATTAACACACATAAATTGATAAATCCACAATCTTACCAAAACTATGGACAAAACAGAAGCTTGTTCAAAGTCATGTTCAAGAAACCTACTCAGGTAACAGCTGATGAACATTATATAGACGATGTTGGCTGTAGTAGTGTACCCAATACCCATCTGGTTTTGAATCAGTTTACTATTAGAACCAAACGTTCTTAACAATTGAAAACGGAAAATTCTGCTCAAAATACGGTGTAAGTGCATCAGTGGTTACATGAATATACGAGAGGGGTGGTATTTTTCACGCGGAAATCGATGAAACCACAGAAATTGCATGTTTCTAAATATTAATTTGATTTAGGTGCTTCCTGGTTGCTGGGTTCTTCGACAACTATGTAAATTGTATTGTAGTAAGTGTAGCGTGCTAGCTGATAATTTATACAAAATTTCGTACGTGGATTCAGTAACTGAAATTACTGAAAACCTCGGACAGCGATGTAACTATGTACTTTGTACTTTAAAACTAGGTACAATTCGATTTGGTAAAAACTATTTGTACACGTTGCGAAACACTCAGAAATTTCCGAGAAACTTGCACTAAAAACTAGTTTCCGTTAGGATTTTTCCGATGAGAATTTTCCATGTACACTATATGTCATTAATTACATCTATTACCTATTATTGTTTAGGTAGGCAACATTTTGGTAGGCACCTCCATGTTGTAGGTTAAGTCAGTTGTCAGGTCCTAATCAATTGTTGAGGTAGTCCTAAATGTCGTGTAAAGTAAGTTGTCATAGGGTAAGTTCTCCAATTATCTCTTCTTACTCAAAAACATGATTTATGTTCTATAGCTATGGTTAATATCGGCCATGACTGTTTTATAGCTCAAACAAGTATTCTTGTTTGATAAAATTACTTTGCTTTCGCAATCGTTTTCCATTATTTTAAGATGAATGACCTTTTAGGTAGAAAGTTGGGTAATCACCAGTGAATGAACACGGTTTTCCAGTGAATGAACTGCTGTTATAGTTATAGTTTATTAGTTTCAATTGCTGTTTAGTGATATTGTTTCAGATAATTACCTCGATATACCACTACACAGAATTGTAGTTAATGGTTTACTTTATCTAAAATAATAATGTCTATGTCTAATTATGTCTATGTCTATGTCTATGTCTATGTCTATGTCTAATAAAATTAAAAAACTGTAACAAATGTTCGTTCATTAACTGTTTACAATAAATGAACTAGGTAACTATCGGTTGATGTTCATTTACTGGAAATCTATAAATTAATGAATGAACCTACGTTTTGTTTGAAAATAAGGTTTGTTCTAAGGTTCGAACACTGGGCCAACGATAGACAAACAATTATAGCGGTTAAGTATTAAAAAACAAGATTGGTATTACAACCACTATTGCCAAAACAATAAAACAGGCGTTGCTAGTGAATGGACACTGAAGTCCATTAACTAGATTTAGGCGGTTTTGGATTCTAGTTATTGAACACCGACTAAAGAAGGAGAATCTAATCGTGAATCACTGAAAACGATGTTTTAGTAGCACAATTTTGCTCTTATTGTTTTCAATAACCACACACCATTAGTCTCAAGTTTATAGAACTAGTACAGCGGCACATCAAGTAAAATGTGGCATAATTGTCCCCTTATTACCGGCTCATACCAAAAATCCACGCCCAAAGCCCGTCGACTTTAAGCTTCTCTCAAAGTCAGCATTCATCGAGTTGATATAAATGATACAAAAACCTTACAATTCCTGCTTCTAATCAAGAAAAAATACCCGGTGTACAGAACCCTCAATTTGAGCAAATAAGCAGCGTTTACTTCATTCACTGGAGAACTTACCCCAGTTTGTTTATTATAATAAAGTCAACCGGCGCAACTGCGTCGATGGGGTAAATGCGTTTCATGATGGCATCTTCGAAGCTGAACATTTTAGTATCATTACAATCGTCTAAATTGAAAGATTGGTACCATACTTTGAACACCGTGGGCTGTAATAGGTCTAAAATGTTGCGTTTCGAATATATCTTCAAAATACGTATTTACCCCATTGACGCATTAACCCTGGTAGAACTTACTCCTCTTAGATATGAGACGACTTTCTGCGACATCGTAGTGTGTACGCAAAGTGCATGGTAATATGACTGATAAACAAGATGGTAAAACTAAAAACATTTTGAAGAAAGCATTGCAAACCTACGACCTTTGCAGTAATTCGTGACACGAACATTTTTCAACAGGCTCAAAAACGTAGGTGCTTAAAGTGCAAGAATATCGATTGCGGCCAAGCATACGAAGGCGTTAATATACTCGTCAATTGTAGACAAAGAAACTAACAACAAAAAATAAAATAACCATCCACTTTAAAAATATTATTAGACAACTGACGTAGAAAATCAGAATCATACTGATGTATGTTTCTAAAATTATCTCAATTTATTTAATTTTACCATCAAGTCTTAAAATAAATGAAAACTCTCCATTATCTCAAAACTTCATCATGTCGCAATTTAAATTAAGTTATCGTTAAGTACATTTATTTGTTTACGAGATCGAAGTAATTTATCTATTTGACTTGAATGTACTTTTGTCCGCAATTAATATCTTACAGGAGGAGGTCACTCAAACATATATCCACTGACCAAAGTATGGCATCGCCTACAAAAAACTAAAATATGTGCGTGAAAAAATAGCTTTGCCACGTGAGTTTTGTCAGGCGTGAATGTTGAAAGCTTACCTTGAGCTGTTCCGCGGTCTGAGCGCTGAGCAGCTCGCGCACCATGCTCTGGTTCCCCGCCTCCACCGCCAGCAGGAGCGGAATCTTGCCCCTCTGCAACACCACGTCGCGAATTAGCTTTTTCCATTCCTTCTGACGAGCTCTCTCCTTGTTTAACTCAATGTAACTGAGCTCGAGTTTCTGCAGATCTTTAGGCAGCACAGCGGACTGGCTGGGCGGGCTACGACTGCCGCCGCCGCGCAGAAGGTTCGCGCTCCGCGGGGGCTCCGGCCTGCCGTCAGACATTATCGCCACCGAGCTCGCGCCAAACCCGCACTGAAGTAAATGCAGTCTCCATACGGTGCAGCTCAGTGCAACTCACGGTTGCGGCGAGGCGCGGCACGAACCGGCCGCTAACTGTCACACCACAGACAATACTTCGAAACTATGTGCAATCTTCGTATACGGGAAATGCCAAATCGATTGACTGTCGTGCTTCACATTCAATTCCGATGCATGCAAAATTGGAAACAATTTTCGTCCATGACGACGGATCACCGACGACGTGTATACGTACTTGCTGGTCCTCCATCGAGCAGGCCTACGAAAGCCCAGATACGGACCAGGACATGGCAGATAGGTCTCGTCCTGCTCGCGCCCAGGGACTGACTGAGACTTCTTGTATTATAATGAGTAATTTTGAAATTCAGTTTTGTCGTTGTAACTAATATTCCGCGGCTTATTTGCATTGTAAATTCGCGTTGTGACGTTTGCTTGTAGGCTAAAGCTCGCCGGATAATTAGCTAGTTTCTATTCGCAAGGGTTTTACTACAGCGGCGAGTCCTCGCGGCCTTGAGTATTTCGCTGTTTTGATAGCAGGTTGTAGGAATGGGTAATTAACTTTCGTTAGGCTGGTGCGTGTAAGTGAAAACTCGGGTGATGTAAAAGTTTCATTTGTTTTTATTGATTTACGACGTTTCGGGTCTCGCAATGGCTGGGGCTTTGTTTACAGTGGAGGGCGTTTTCGGGGGTAGTTCCTGAACGCGGCGGATGGCAGTGCCAGGCGACGCCGCTGCACGCGATGCCGCCACTAACGATGCACCGCCACCCAATCCGGCTGAGGAGCTAGGCGGTTAAACTACTCTATTTCAATCACATAGAATATATTATCCCTTACCCCGCTGAATGTTGAAGTGCTCATGTAGCGTTTTGTTCAATTTGAAATCTGCATATCGGTCTATCATTTCAGGTTTATTCGCTAGACGTAAGATAACTTACTATATTTATGCAAAGACGTAAATGTTCGTTAACAAAGTCTTGGGATTGTGTCTTATATATGGTAAAAAAAACCTTTTACTAGGCATTTTTTTAATCGGTAAAGTAGAGAAACTTCCGTAATTTCATTCTGAGGTCAATGCACCTTTCATAAGTTCATAAACTTACTGTACTGTAAATAATATATTGGATTATACGAAGAGGGGAAATAAAGTTTATATCTCTGGGATAGTAAACAATGTTTAACTTATTGTGATTAAGATCGTAAATTTTGCAATGGTTCATAAACCTCAGTCAATCTAGATTATTTTAAGGCTTCTTCGGTAGGTATAGGGCTTTTTAGATACTTGTAGTAACATTGATAAACAGTGCGGCCCATCAGCATAAATTGGTCACCGTGCATAAAATTTTATAGAGCTGGCTGGAATTTTATGGCAGTTGGCCTGTTGGTTTTCAAGTAGTTTTTCCACCGGAAAATTTAAAATGCATAGAATCGGCGGTAAAACAAAAATTACAATTTTAAGATAAGACAGTGTGATGGGGCAATTTTGCACTTTGACGTGCGTGGTTGCGTGGAGTGACGCGGAGGGTTATTCGATTCCTAGTGTTTGTTTAATCACGTTCAGTTTTAGTTAAAGATCTTATTATGAAAACCATTTTGTTTCATTGAATCCTTTTCTAGGGTTTATACCCAAAGGTTAAAAACGGGACCCCATTACTAAGACTTCGCTGTCCGTCTGTCTGTCTGTCACCAGGCTGTAACTTCTTAGGCGGTTCTTGAACCGTGATAGCTAGACAGTTGAATTTTTCACAAATTATGTATTTCTGTTGCCGATATAACAACAAATAATAAAAACAAAATAAATATTTAAGGGGGGCTCCCATTCAACAAACTTTTTTAAAACTGTTTTTATAGATCCGGAACCCTTCGTGCGCGAGTCCGACTCGCACTTGGCCGGTTTTTTAAGGGTTAAGATAACGGACGTTCTTAGCTCTACACTTACTCCGTCAGCTCGCAACCGTATGTCCTTCCCCGCGGCTGTGAGTAGCGCCCTAAGGATGCTGGTCGCTGTGCCGGTCTGTCTGCTGGCCACAAGGTGGACTGCGGTCTGTTGCCGGCTCTGTTAAAATTCAGTAAAAATATGCTTACTAGGAGATTATTGACAGATTAAACATGGTCTAGTATTTAATCGCAGTATTTACCCTCGGCTCGGGGCTGAGGGCGGTATTGTATTTCGAGGTTGTCGTTACCATGGTGTGTTAGGTTTTACGTTCTATCCAAGAGGCATTTTCGCCAGCATAGCGAATAGCAATTGACGGCATGCGATGTGAATAATAATAAATAGATCGAAACTAGTTGGCGTGTATTAATTCACTGCACAGTAAGACATCAGTGAAATATTAGCACTGTTTTCATTGCTAGCTAACAAGGACTTACCCCTCCGGTGGCAAAAGGGTCGACACCTCGTTTTGTGAGCAGCAGCTTGACGATGTCCTCTCGCGAGTACATCGCGGAGATGTGCAGCACGTTGTAGTTGTCCTGCGATGAACATAATTTTGTTATGCAAGCAGAATAAATCTATCACTTTGGCGGCGAGTGTCAAATGAATCTCATCAAGTCTGCCAACCATTCGCTAATGTCTTGAGCGTCATTGCTTCTGAGACGGTTGGTGGTCTGACTATATCAAAGCATAGTTTTTGTTTTATTAAAGTCAAGTGGAAGGTATTGTAGTTGTTTTACTACAGACAAGTAGTATTTAATAGCTACGGTAGCCTAGTGGCAGGCATGCGGCTGTCAATCTACGGTCGTGGGTTTTAATCCCGGCACGTACTAATGAATTATGTACGGTTATGTCTTTACCGTTAGCTTTTTGGTGCAGGAAAACATCGTGAGAAAACCGATGTTAGATTTCCCTCTGGGTTGGACGGTCAGATGGCAGTCGCTTTCGTAAAACTAATACCTATGCCGAATCTTGGGATTAGGTGTCAATGCGGACATATGGACATATATGGCATATGCACCGAAGAATTTGAGAACCTAAAATCCTCAAATTCTTCGGGCACATCACCCGTAACGAGGACTCAATGGAACGTTTGGTAGTGCAAGGGAAAGTCGAGGGTAAACGATCTCGTGATCTCGATCCGACAGACCTCATCAAAGCGGTCACAGAAGATACAATCAATGGTTGCACTCTCTCCGCCAAAAACAGAGCCATAAGGCGACGCATTGTAAAGGCTGCAGTGGTGCAAAAATCGACCGTGTAATGACCATGACCTCTCTGTCGAGAGTTCACGACTAAGAATAAGAGGCATATGCACCAGCGGCTCGAGGATGAGACCCATTTTTCTGTATAATCGGTGATGCTAGCAAAATATGCTGCCAAGACGCTGCCTTATCAAAGCTGCCAATCGGCCATCCAACATAGATAGTAATCATGAATCAAGATGATCATGACGACAACATAATAATTATACATGCAAGGGCCAGAATATAGTGGATAGGATTGACGGACAGGATTGTTCAGCGTCGGGCGAAATCGGTGAATCACGCCCAAGGACCTTTGTAACGTTGATTGCTCTACAGTTGGCTGTAAATACCATGCTGGCGTAATTTCACGGTTGCGTGCGTCTCCCCGTCACCTTCAGGCACATAGGGCAGCTATTACAGGTGATGTCATTTGTGAAAATTGTGAAACTCGAGAACTCATGAGTCAATCGTGAGTCAAGATGGCATTTGACGCTCCGTGGTCATCGCCCGGAAAAGTTGTGGGAAGGCGATAAGAAATCAAATTGCTGTAATAAGGGTGCACCAACTTTATGAATTATGAACGTCCACTCTTCTGACAAGTTACTAGAGTGATGATTTTTGCCTACCTACTTAATACGGAGCGTACAAAACTTTGAAAACTGTATGTGTAATTTTGATTATATTTTTTATTTGTTTGGGACATAATCTCAAAAGCGATTATTGTAGTTGAATTAATTGACAGGTCTACTTAAATTTTTGCACTAATTACACAATTAAATCGTCTAAGGATAGGGACGGGTGGCGTACTCGAAGAGAGGCCTATGATCAGCAGTTCGCCCACTGCTTACGGGCTGAAAATGATGATGATGATGAAATCGTCTAAATAGTCAGGGCTATTGCCGCCTTGTTGTACAGTCAGCATCAGAAGTAACTACCCAATAGAAGACGTCAAAAGCTCTTATTCCCTCTCAATAAAGACTTTTGACGTCTTCGTTTGCGTACGCTACTTTTGATGCTGACTGTACCTACAAATATCGCGCACTGTCGTGCTAAAAAGGCGAAAGACATAAATCATTGAAGAAGTTTAGTTAATATTAATAAATGAAGAGTATTTAGGTATTTTTCTTTCAATATCATAGATTTAGACAAGGGTACCTACTGAGTATTTTAAAACACTATGTCGTAATACCTAAAACAATTTCATGGGATGTTTAGATACGTAATACAATCGTATATACCTACGGCGTAGCACGTCTACGTGGCCGAAGTTCGTAGCGCCATCTACTTGGAATCTACTTATTTTCGTTTGAGATAATTGAAAGCTATTTGAATGACAACATAATCAGCAAAACAAATCTACATCGCATATTTTTTTATCAGTATTAAATAATACCATAAAACCTAGAAAGTTTTCTTGAAACCCGTAGCCGTCACGTGGTTTCATTCATTCTCGCCGGGCGTGGTTTCGCTGACCCGCTTTGGGCATAATCGACCTTATCGGCCATCTGTGACGTGGCTGTAGGTGCGAACGAAATACGAGTAAAGTAGGTGCTACTCGTACTTACGAGCAACTACTTTACTAAGTATTTCGTTTTGCAGTCCATCTCAACCTATTTGCTGGAGACTAATAGGTTGAGATGGAGTAACCGGTAGAAGTCACTGTAGGTAGAATACGCCATAGCTTTTCTTTGTATGTATGTACAGTAGCTACTTCAAGCAAAATAACACGATCAAAATAATGTAGACAGTCCTTATTCTCTTGACATTAGAGTCATGTGTAGGCCATTTTGTGCACACGTACCTACTTTTGCTGGTGACTGTACATATTATGTCGCGTTACTTGCTACGAACTAAACCATACATTTTGTGCATTCAAGTATTATCAACAATAGATCCGCCTTACAAGCGTGCATTGCTTGTGCTGGGCTGTCGACATCACGTCTTCTTTACGAAATTAGGTACCGTAGAAAGTGTTTTAGTAACATTAAACGAATATCCACTCCATATTCGTCTACAAACATATGCCTATGACAAACCCTATCGGTAATAAGAACGAATCATATCATTTTCACGCCACTGCTCAGAAATGTGGCCAAAGATGGTCAGAAAACAGGCTTCAAAGCTGGGGTTAGTTGGACATCCTACAATCAGGCCAACTATGAGTTCAAACTGTCCAACAATGTTTTTGTTGGACAGTTTGAACAGCGATTCGCCCAATCACAGCTCCCCCCGCCCCCGCCGCCGCCCCGTCACGCGAGCGCGAGCGGCAGCGCTAAAGTGTTTCATATTATGATCTTTAATTAGGTACTTAATTTTGACTTATAATTATAATTATTTGCAATTTCCTCGCAGTAGGCGTGAAAAGCACTATGTATTGTCTCGGCCAAAAGTGCAATAGATGGACTCGTCTCCTTCGAGGTCCTCACCTGGCGGCTCGGACCTCGAACCCTACAACAATGTACTATATTTTGCATCGTCTCCATCATCCAAAGGTAGTTTAGGAGAGATCGCCTTTTTAGCGATAAGACCGCCTGTTGTCTATCATTGTTTATGTTTATTTTACCTGTGTTTTTCTGTACGTCTATTATTATTTCTGCTGAGCAATAAAGAGTATTTTTTATTGTATTGTAGGTAGATACTCTACTTAGGAGTATACCTAAGTCTCAAACTCAATAGTTGGCACATCAAATCTAAATCACTACTGTTACTAAATATCAATATTGTCTCAGGGTGTGATGAGTGTGATTCTGTTGCGTAGGTATGTACATAGTTAGGATCTCCTAGGTTATTTCAGTGCCTTATTAGCATATATTACACATAATAAAACCGTATGTGTTTACCGATCCCCTGTTTGTACATTGCACTGGCGATCAAGCGGCCAATTGCTTCTTTGTTCCACTTCGCCAAGACGCGGGGTCGTAATTACCCGTGTGTACCAAATAGCCGGTACCCAGCCTGGGCTAGCCAAATCGATATAACACCTACTTTTTATAACATGCAAAATTATGGCCGTCACATTCGAGGAACCCAATTGCAGTATATTTATGGAATCTTGTGCCATGTAGGTAGTTCTTAATTTTCGTGTTAATTAAATACGTTATTTTAGTCCCATAGTGTACCTATAGTTTGATAGATGTAGGAATTTTATGAATTGCTGTCTATTGTACTACTGTTTCGTGTAGAATTAGAAATATTTAGTCCTAAGTAGATTTGTAATTTATTTATATTAATGTTCAATTCACTCGTCGCAATATTTTCTAAATTGTATTTCAAACACAATCTCTGTATTGTTTCTGAATGAATACTTTATATCTGTATTCTAAGGGTTTATTAGTATCATATACCCATTTCATTCATTTCCGTGTGGAGATTATTGGTTAGAGCATTGCTAAAGCACGCACGTTACTTTCGTTATAATCCTCTAAGTAAACAGAAGGGTGTTTATGATGTAACTAGAGCTGTGTGGCGTCGTAATTCAGAATGAATCAATTATGATTTATTTATTTTCCGTTTAAAAGTTGCCTAAAATTTCCTTCTTTCTAGTTTTTTTGGATCGCTTTTGAAATGTCCTAATTTACATATAACAGAACATTCCCGGATGGATGCCAGTCAAATATTTTGGGTGAATTGGGTGAACCCAAAGATGCTATGAGTTCGAAAATATGTGCACGGAAAAAGTGATAAAAAATATGCGAACACGACTATATTGTTTAGGGTCCCTTAACAATAAAGTCCTGTTCACTTTATAAGGTTGCATAGATATTATTGAACCTATGGCAACATATTTATGAACTCGACTGTACAGGTACTATACTTATGTGCGGTTAAACATGGTGCTCAAACGGCTTGTTCAAATGGCATGTTTAAAAAATAAAAAAGGCGGCAAATTACACAATTGTTTTCTGAACTTTCGTACCGATTGTAATTTCAACGAACTATTATTTAATTGATTACCTTGTATTTATTTTAATTTAAATATTTCCTCATATATCGTTCGAGAAAAGCACTATACAATCGGTCGTCTACCCCAAGCTCGTCCAGCAATCCCTTACTTCACGGCCTCTGCAGTAATGTACTATTGTTTTGCTAGCGTGCAAAAAATTGCGCTAACAATACGTAGGTAGTCTAGACTAGACATTCCGTGACACAGGTAACAGACCAAAATGTTGATTCATCAAAAGACTAAACGGTATTTTACCTTACCTATATTAATTAAGTGACAATATGGTTAATACCCGTCCTATGAAGGAGATATTTAAAGTACTGGTAAGTGTCAATTCCAAAATGATAACTTCTAGGTGGATATCTTTCATTCCAGAAATATCTCATTCTCAAAGTATCGCTTTTAAAGTAAGCAGCTTCAGTGTGGGTTTGATAAATCATAAATAAATAAATATTTGCGGATAAGCTTACGCAAATCGACCTAGTCCCAAACCTGGGTACTACACGACAATAAACATACTTATAGACATAAATAAATACGTAATACATAGTAAACATCCATGACTCGGGACCAAATATCGTGCTCATCACGGAAATAAATGCCCTTACCGGGATTCGAACCCGGGACCTCCAGCTTCGTAAACTGATCTTGGTCACTTTTTTTACCACGTCGGTGACAAACAACCTAAACCTGTCGTCATGTATAATGTATCTAAAAAGTAATTTTACCGATTGAATATTATAGTGGAAAAGTGGTATTTTGGAGCAATCTAGTATTTCCAATTAGATAAATGTGATAATGATAATCCAGTCAGGATACTAAACTACATAATACATAATGATAGAGAGTCCCCTCTGAAAGCAAACACAGTACACAAATAAGTTAGAAACGACCTATATTAGTTTTGTATTAAGCAGTACCCTGCTAACAAAATTTAATTTTAAATTAAAGGAAAAATTAAAAAATTTAATGCTCCGAGCCGGTTTCGACCCGGCGACCACAAGCATTATCGGCCCATCGCTACTAACCAACTGAGCTATCGGAACCATTGTCTCGGCCACTAACTTATCTTTCAATCAGTTCTTTCTTCCAACGCCTTAGGAAGGCGTGTAGCGACATCTACCAGAAGACTTAGGCTTCTTTACTTTTATTTTTAGTACGAGCTTATGCCCGCGACTCCGTTCGCGTGGAACTCGTTTATATCGCAGCTCTATACGAACTTTTACCCCCCATTTCCCACTGGCCATCCCTTCAACTATCTCCACTTAAAAAATCGCATCAATTCGTCGCTCCGTTTTGCCGTGAAAGACGGACAAACAAACAAACACACACACACTTTCCCATTTATAATATTAGTATATATTATATAATAAAATATAGTATCTTTTAATTTGAGACGTTGGTGCCGTAATTCGAGTAGGTAAGTTTGTTTCTATGTATTTCGTAATAAACATTCTTTTGGACCAGACTCTCTGGAATATTTGTGTGTTCCAGGTTCCAGTAAATGTAAGTAGTGACTATTCTAAATACCCACATTGTTCCTCGCCCCGACGTCGGAGCCGAGTTCGATGAGCCGTTCAACGAAGGACGTGCGGTTGTCCTTCACCGCGTACATGAGCGGCGTCATGCCGCTCGTCTGGAATGGAAACAAAACACATGAGTCCTCAACTTTAGCACACACGTTACGTTATTTCAGATCTTCATAATTTCTTCCTGTTGATAAAAACCTTAAAAGTGGCAACTAACCTATCATGGGGAGGAATAGCATTTCTCATGACTGTCTCTTGTTTTTCGATTAATGGAGTTACTATACACAGCAAATGTAGGTACGTATCTCTATCCATTCTCAAAAAAATATGCCAGTCCTGTGGAAACATCATTAATTCCTTTAACAAATGTATATGCGAATGAACTTCTCTTTTCATTATCCAGTCTTTGTACCGGGTCTGACGATTTTCCGCTTCCTGGTTTTTTCTGCCTCTTGTTTTATTTTACCAACAATAATGCAGCAATAGCTATTACATCTTCTGTCGATGCCATCACGGAACGAAATGAATAAACTAGTTTTAATGTTTTTACTTGCACGTGTATGGTCTATAGGGACGTGCGAATTATCTGTACAGTTCGACTGCACAGTTTTATCGTACAGATGAAATTGAAGGTGTGTGGCCAGCATAAGCCATCGCAAGACTACACGTGTGCACATTCTAAGTGATCCTTGGAGCTTATTGCTTAGAGATAAGAGCGAAAAGGGAAGGCTCCATGTTGATGATACCGACTACTGTAACGGCTCTACCAAATGACACCAAAATGTAATGTCAAAGTCCTACTGAAGATCGCTGAACAAATTGTAGAAAGCTGCACGAATAAAACACTATTTAAATTTTGTAAAATAAAACATTATTTAAGTTTTATCGGTGCAAACTTGTGCAGTCTTAAAGCCGCGGATACAATATATAATTTTCTGATTGACTAAACATCTGAAAGCTGATATAAGTCTAAAGTAGCATATCTATCTAAATATTCTAAATGATTTGATATCTCACTTAGAAGCTAAGGAGTGGCAATATGTCTCAGATTTTTAAAGACCCATATCTGTTTTCCGAGTCGGGTCGTGAGAGTATTTGTATGCAAGTGCCATGTCATATAGATAAATTAACGAGAGTATGGAATTACATATGTAGTAGTATTGTATGTTTACAGGCATTCTATATTTGAATTTTCTATTTTCTCGTACTATCAGCATAAAAAGAGGTACAACCACTACAAATGCAATTCCATGTTCTCGATGATTCAACTATGCGTTGGTCGACTAAAATACCTAAATTGTATTTCAATTTAATATGTTTAGTCGGATACATCCATTTTAATCGATTTCAAAAAAAGCTGGAGGTTCAATATTCTTACCTCAGAACTCCGTCATTGATGAGTCGATTCGTAATTGTTTTTTGTTTGTAAGTTTAAGCTTCCAGGTGGGTCCCATTTAAAAAAATATCCGTTGTATGATGGGATCCATGAGGAACTCCTCAATTATATTAGGCACGCGTGTAGTGATCCTTGTGGAATCGACGGAAGTCCTCAAGTATAATCGGGCTACATACAGCGATTGGGTTTTTTTCTCTAATAATCAATGCATTTGTTCTCGGAAATCAGTTCATGTGGTACTTAAATTCGAAAAGAAATGTGGAATTGTTCTCGTGGCTTGGCGGAGTATAAAATTGAAGTCGGTTAAAACTTCATTTTTAAAGTAAATTATTAACTACGTACACTTATTTAGTTATATTCATATTTATTTGACCTGATGCTCTCTGATGCGATCCGACACCTGTGACATGACGGAATAGGAGCTGGTACGTCAGACCGCATTAAATGAATGACAATTTAACCGTGATATATTTGAAACCGACATCGTTCTATCGCGTCACTTCAGACAGTTGTGAATTCGGATGCCTGAATAAAGGTTTGTATTACCTACCTACACTGTTTCCCTACATCATCAATGCACGCATTGACCTCTAACTCCAAGAATAAAGTTAAACTCCAGACATAAACAAGTTTGATGTGTAAATTAATATTGTAGCTAATCTTGCGGTCGAATCATCCCGCGTTAATATCTCATTAAATGGCTCAGTAAAGGAAGACATTAGTAAACATTAATTAAAAAAAGTAATCCGATGCTGATCGTCTGATGTTTTATTTTCGTGTGTCAGGAAAAGCCCTGCGCTATCACGGTTTTTATTACCTAGTACACTAACACGTAACTTTTTCTCAGCGTTGAAGGGGTCAATCAGAGTCCAATTGGTTTGAAATACATTGAAATCATATACCTAACTAGGGATGCGCATGATTAGATAGACCGGAGCTCTGTCACAGAACAGTATAATGCTCTGTTATAAGTAAATGTTCCATTTGTATCACAGATAAGGACTTTTTTCATGGTTTTTATTGATCAAGATTACCTTAGAACCTTATTCTTGGGGAACAAAATGCCTACATGGGATCAACTGCACGTAGAGCACTTCCTTATATACCTAACTCTAGAATGAGATTTAAAGTAAGACATTCCTAGCGACGCTAAAAACACCCCAGATAATTTGACGTGGTGACTGTTACGGTTACGTCACAATTTTCTACTCGAGCGGATTTGACAATATCTTTGTACAGTCAAGTGTAAAAATATCGGTGCATACAACTTAGTCATAAATATGTCCCATCTCTCTTGTCAGTGGATTAAGGTGTACATAGTTATGAGAACGTGATATCGATATATATTTTTGCACTTGACTGTATTACATAATATTTGATATAATGTTTTTAAAAAGAATATTACTATGTTAATTTAATGTTTCCTATCCATATAACGACAAATTTTTGACATGCGTCAGCTACCCCAATTAACACCCATAGTTAAAAAACAGCGTCGGAATTAAGAACAGTAAAGATTTTCTTTTAGTTCTTCAGACTTTAACTTGTTTAAAACATACGAATATCAGAATGATTGTTGGTTCAAGAAATTAAAGAATAACTCAGAAGAGATTTCAGGTAGGTAGTATAAGTCAGTCTTGCCGTATCTTGTTTTTTACAAACGAGTTGTTTCAACGCCTATAAATTGCTTATAATCACGCTACTTTCTTAAGTTTCTTAAACATATGACGGGAAAATTAGTATTAAATTGCATAGTATTATTAATGTGCCTCATTTAGAAGAGTCCTTGAGGCTGTCACGACGCGCTTCACGGAATAATCGTTGTTAATATTTTCAGTTTAGAGTAGAGCTGCTTTAGCTTCCGTGCCGATAAGCGGCTGCGCCTGTCGCCTGTCGCGAGTGAGGCGCTTTAGCGGTAATTTATTTATTTATTTGACTCGGGCAACTAGGATCATATGAAGGGTCCACTAGACATGTTTTTTTCCGTGGACCCTTCATATTGACAAATACCTTACAGACATGTACGAGTATGCTACATATCAAAATCGCTCTTTAGCGATAAGACCGCCTGTTGTCTACCTCTACCTACATGTTATTGTATTTTTTTTGTTTATGTGAGGTGTGCAATAAAGAGTATTTGTATTGTATAGTATTGTATCAATATACAAAACTTATAACACTATAATCACACCCTTCGGCCAGATATTCTTCTTCTTCTTCTTCATGAAGGTCAACCGCTTGTCATTAAAACTCACATTGTGGCGGGATTCCAACCTCTCGACTCTCAGGGTGATTTGGCATGGTTAGTTGTGAAATGACTTTTTTTTTCTCAATGCATCATCAATCGTGGGTTTGAAATACTTTGCGATATTTAACAGTTATATTACCATCTCATGACGTAGTATTACATCGACTGGTTAATGAATGTGCCCAATTTATATGACAATCACGTCATGACGGCGTTATAATAATAATAATAATAATATATTCTTTATTGCACCACAACATAAGAAAAACATGTTACAAGAGCACATAATGTTAAATAGAGGTAACAACAGGCGGTCTTATCGCCTTAGAGCGATCTCTTCCAGACAACCTTTGGGTAGCAGGAAATTTTCAAGAAGAGTTGTAAACCGGTAGTGCAGGAATAAATAAAAAAAAAAACTTACTATCGCATTCATCTCATTAGTCATTATATTACAATTTCAGAAAACATAAATAAGTATTGTATAAATACATAAATACATACATACAAACTATAACACAATTATATAAATATATTACAGGACAACAAGGCAACTTAAGGCAGCGACAAGTAATATTGTTTCAACAGATTTTTGAAAATTTGAAGAGATTTTGCACATCTTATATGCAACGGCAAAGCATTCCACAGCCGAACAGCCTGGAAGGTGAATGAGTTGTTATAGAACTTGGTGGATGAAGGCGAGAAGATGATTATGTGAAGATCTGATGGAAGTGAGGTGGTTAAAACGCTCTTTGAGATACGGAGGAGTTGAGGGAACAAAAAGTATACTGTAAAGCAAAGATAAAATGTGAGAATTCCGACGGAGACGAATTGGAAGCCACTTGAGCTGAGAACGAAAGGAGGATACGTGGTCATATTTGCGCAAGCCAAATATGAACCTAATAGAAAGATTTTGGAGGCGCTCAAGCTTATTCAGCTGGTCCTCAGTAAGGTCTAGATAGCAAATATCAGCATAGTCTAGAATGGGGAGAAGGAGAGATTGAGCTAGCGCAATTTTAGTGGCGAATGGCAAAAAGTTACGAAGTCGACGAAGGGAACCCATCCAAGCAAACATCCTCCTGCTGACCTCGCTCACCTGAGGTACCCAAGATAACGTGCGATCAATTATAACACCAAGGTTCCTGACCTGGTGTGAAAACGGAATCTGGACTCCATTAAAAATTAAAGCCGGCAAGTTAGGAAAATCTACCCTAGGAATGAGCTTCGGACTGCCCACGAGTATGGCCTGCGTCTTAGCAGGGTTAACCTTCAGTCCAAAACGTTCACTCCAAATCGAAATACTGTTCAAGTCCTTATTTATGGTATTAATAACCTGAGGTAAATCAGCAACAGTCCCTTGAGAGTAAATTTGAAGATCATCGGCATAAAGGTGATAAGATGAGAAAATGTTACTTGCAATGGAATTAATGAAAATGGAAAAAAGAAGAGGAGACAACACGCCACCCTGCGGGACGCCAGCTAGCGTGTTGCAGCACGAAGAACGAAAAGAATCCACCTTTATACGCTGCCGACGACCAAGTAAATAACTATGAAACCAATCAATCGCCGCAGGAGATATGTTAAGAGAACGCAATATACTTATCAAAATTAGAAAGTCGACAGTGTTAAAAGCGTTGCTAAAATCTAACAACGATAACACAGTGACTTTCCTGTTGTCCATGCCTGCACGGATATCATCGGTTATCTTCACGAGAGCGGTAACCGTACTATGACCAGATCGGAAGCCGGACTGGAAAGGATTCATAAGGTTAGATCTATTCAAAAAGGATGTGAGCTGCTGATGAACAAGGCGTTCCAGGACTTTAGACAAGAAAGGGAGACTTGAAATTGGTCTATAATCGGAGTAAGCGGAAGGATTGGCTTTTTTAGGGAGAGGAATAACATCGGCATCTTTCCACAGTGTGGGAAATACACCAGATGATATGGAACAATTAAGGATATGCGTAATGACAGGAGCAAGGAGATCAAGGAGAGGATGGATCATCTTACGGCTAACGCTGTCGACACCAACGGCATTGGAGGAAATAGCTAATACGTTCTTCTTAACATCACTGACAGCGAATTGAGCAAGAGAGAAAGGAGGAAAGTCAGGAGTTGGGATACTCGAAAGAAAGTTAAGAGTATCAGTCTTAACTGACCCACTAAAAGCGGTAGAAGAAGAGAAATGATGGTTAAGCTTGTCAAAGTCGACATCATTGGGAATCGAAGTTTGTGTAGATTTCCCAACTCCCAAAGACTTAAGAAACTTCCAAATTTTAGAGGGTTCTCCATTTTCCACAGCCGAGTGAATGTGACGTCTCTGAGCATCACGGCAAATTGTGCTGCAGCGATTACGCATCGCATGGTACCTAGCTTTATTCTTCTCGGAAGAATTCCCCTTGTATCGCGATTTTGCTAAGTTTTTCTTCATTATAAGAGACCTAATTTCATCAGTAAGCCAGGGAGCAGGAAGATGCTTAACTTTAACTGGTCGAACAGGAGCGTGAACATCGTACAGATGAGTCAGAACGGCATTAAAAAGAGATACTTTCTCATCTACAGCTTGCACTTTAAAAATTGCATCCCAGTCTACATTCATAGCATCCTCGCGAAGCTTATCTACATTCAATCGACTAAAATTGCGCTGAAGAAGAATTTTGGGCTTAGCCTTAGGGGGGCGAATTTTATAGGATAAGAACAATAGATGATGATAAGAAAAAGCATCCGCAGAGTATTGATAATATTTAGCCACATGTTCAGTTGAAGAAACAAGGGTGAGATCAAGAAGCGATGGGGCGCAATTTGGGAAATAATGTGTGGGATCAGAGGGCAAAATTGATAAGTTGCAAGCTTCAGCAAGTGCTTTTAGGGAATTTGAGCGAAGCGTTATACCTACTTTCGTCACAGTTGAATAAAACTCTCAAAGTAACCCCATACCCATCATACATTTTATTATGTGCCATCGCCAAGACAACTTAATTGTTTCTGAAATCCAAAGTGAAGATTGGTTTAGTGTGAATATAAAGATAAATCCCGTCGTATAAACGTTACCTCTAACCTGTTCCCTCTAATGTTCAGTTTAGAGTTTTCGTAGCCTAAAATCAGTATGTCTTGCATTACGCTGAGAGAAGCTAAAAGAAGAAAGTGCCCAAATTGATAAAATAATTACGCAAGTTAGAACACAATTTTGCAAGTAACAGTTCCGGGTTGATATTTTCCCAATCTCACTATCAGATGAGACATCATTGATAATAATATTAGTATATTTTGCTTACACGTCCATCCTTATTGATATTCAGCATAATGTAAATTGCATTGCATACACCTGTGTCTTATATCTGGGCTAAGAGTAGTATTTAGTTGTTTATTGGGTCACTAAAACGTAATTTTTTTTTTATTGTAAATAAATTAACACATATGGGTTCAAAAACTCGATATAAACAAATAATCTAAATTGAAATAAAATAAGGCGGAACGCATATAAATAACGACGATTCCCATATTCGATCAATGCCTCAAGACTGCGTTCCAAAATTGATGCGTTAAATTAAAATACGCTTTCGCTTGCAACTTGGTGCCCGTCCGTGGAATTAGCAGCCCTCTTCCAGTGATTGGCTCAGAGTGCGCGCGGCCTCGCTTTAACAATTACTCTAATGATCTCTCACACAAACAGTTATTAACTATTTTGATTTACACTTTACACTACTCGAGGGAAACTGCTTTAGGCGCGTTAATGTTAAACCAAAAATGAAGCCTTAACCTATTATGTCGGGTTTAGATCTTCTTACGTGACTTATATTAACTTCACCTCCAACTAAATTATGTCAATGGAATTAAATCTTGCAAGTAGATTGTCACCTGCTTCTATTAGTCATATCAATTTGAAAACATCAAGTTGATCTGATGATGGAGCCCGAAGGCCGAACTAATGAATGGTGGAAACAATAATGAATCGTAAGTCTAGCTAGAAGGTTAGGCACACCTAACTCTTGCATTTCAGTTGGCAGTAAAGGAGTGGAATTACCCATATTGTTGTGGGTGTAATACAGGCAGATAATGGTGAGGGCGGCCTTGTTTATTTTGCAAAACGTGATATATATTATTGATCCGATTTTTACATTTCATCAAGCGTATACTTAGTTTGATGAAAATTATGCTTTACCGGCCCAACAAAACCAGACAGCGCGATGTAATACCAGTGTGTAATAAATGGTCATGGATATATTACTCTTCTACACGCGGTAGCAAAATTATTTATACCTCGGCTGACGTTGCTTGAATCCTTCACTACGCTCAGGTTTCAACGTTAGAATCCTTCGCTGCGTTCGGGATTCTATTCTGGAGTCCTTCCCTGCGTTCTGGATTCAATCAGTCACCCTCGTTACAATACACCGTTTTGCTCCCTAGTAATATAGACTCATAACTTTCATTAGTCCTTAGTTGAATTATTGGACATATCATTGTGAATTTACAACAAATTGCCCCAAGATGTCAAAAGCGCGCCGAGTATGAGGTGTTTTGTTAATAGGCTTAAAATTAGCGTCCGATGCATGTTATTCCATAAATGAATTTATGAATTAAATAGGAATGTACACGGACAGCCAAACAACTTTTCAACTGGCTCGCTACCCAAACAACTTATAATATAAGGCAGTATAATATATCTTCCTTCCGGAAACGTTGAAAAATAAATAAAAAATGTACCTTCATAATTAAAGCGTATTATAAACTAAGTCATACTTTTTATAATATTATGTATCAAAATGATCAAAGTTATTTAAGATTCTGACAAAAATTGGCATGTAAAACTATGTTTTCTCAAGGAATAAATGAAATGAAATACCGACCCACGGATAGGGGAAAAACTAATCATCGCTAATCGATCCCCTGCAAGCAGCTAATTTCCGTATCCATGTCCTGATTTCGCGAATAACGTAGTGGTAGGTCGCTTCCTGTGAATTGCAATATCCGCTATGTAAACCCTTTTAGTAAATTGTCAGAACCTCAGAACTGATTGAAGTGTTGACCCTTGACCTGATTATGTAAGCAAAAATGCTTTCGCTTTGGCTATGAATGGCGATGACAATTAGGATAATCATGGGCTGCGGAAATGGGAAACGAAACAGGCATAATGAAACGAAACGAAAAATAATGTCAATTAAATTGATATTTATGTCGTAGTGTAGGATGCCCACGAAGACTTACAAGACCATTTTCTTAAATCACGGTACGTAAGACAATAAAAATGGGTATTCTTACTTTACTCTTCGGCGCACAGCCGTACTGGCAACATTCTACAATAAATGACGATAAATTAAAGTACTATTTTATTATTAGTACCTACTCCTGTTTTCATCATTATCATGGATATATTCTACACGCGGTAGCAAAATTATTTATACCTCGGCTGACGTTGCTTGAAACCTTCACTACGCTCAGGTTTCAACGTTAGAATCCTTCGCTGCGTTCGGGGTTTCATTCTGGATTCCTTCCCTGCGTACTGGATTCAATCAGTCACCCTCGTTACAATATACCGTTTTGCTCCCTAGTAATATAGATTCATAACTTTCATTAGTCCTTATCTCATCTACGGGGTGCACCCGCGTGCTGAATATCGACAGACGTACTCATCGACCAATGAAAATACGCCTTTGAGTACAGATATACCTACATATTCTACTTAACACATGTTTTATATTAGGTTAGGTACTGTATGTTGAATTATTGGACATATCATTGTGAATTTACAACAAAATTACTCCTGTTTTATATTACAAAAAGAGTACTTGAAAGCAGAGGTTTTTAATGCTTCTTTCTTACACGCGAATATTCGCCTATTCTACTGATCGCCATACGATTAAATAAAATAAAAAAACCTTGATTTGGCTCAAAAATTACATGGCAATTTGATTAGGTACGACCGCTCATCTCAGTCCTCGTCCTTTGAAATGCCCTATCTACCCCTTTCGATAACACAATCGTGACTATAGATATACTATGTATGTATTTGTAAGTGCATATGCGATAGTTTTACAACCCTCGCTAGTCGAGTGCGAAAACTTTTCGTTACACCGAATTCGGGTATGAAAAGATGCAAAGTCACATCCGCTACTTTGTTACGCAGGGTGTTAATTATAATTATTTAACTTCCGGTGAATCAGTAAACGCATATAACATAAAAACGTTTACTGACTATAGTACGGTGGCAAAATCGCAAAAAGTCCTCTCCTTCACGATTTTCGTGGACATCTCTTCTATATACCTAAAACTGGTATAGATGTGTTCCTTGTTGTCTCCAGGGTACGAATCTGCCGGTTTTAGTTAATGGAGAGGGGGACAGACATAGCTGTGACGTCACAAAGATGGCCGCCTACGGTCATCGAATTTTGTTCAAATCTCGGGTTCTATTTTACTGATTGCTCCGTGTGAGGTGTAATTTGAAAGCTTATTAAACGTACTATAATTGATTTCCAGAACGCTATGACGTACAATTATCAGTTTTTTAATTATTAGAAAATATATGTTTTTTTTACCCCGCGCGTTTGAACGAGCACTGATAAAACATGCTTGTAACTCAATAAATAATAACTTTAGCGTAATAAAAGTTATTATAAAAAAGATAGGTAATTTTATAAGCTTTCCAAAAAATATAGATTTTGTTGGTGTACACTAATAAATAACCAAGTAATAATACATTTTGTGAATTACGCACCGATTAACTATCACCACGTTCATCTCTGCTAGCGATCGCTGGCGTCACATCGCGCCTTTAGAAACTCTTTTTTTTGTTTTCTGAGTAATTATACGACTCAGACGGTCATGATACGCACCTAAAGCAGTAAAATAAAGGCCACCTCAGGAACTTTGGTACAATGTTACATGTACAATTTTACGTCATCTTTTGGCTGACAAGTGAGATTGTTATTACCAATTTACGCCCGGTTGATGTAAAATTAGTCTAGTTCCTAGTATTAAGTTGAAAATAATTAATAAATCAATGAACGCAAGCAGCTTTATTAGACAACTAGCTTCCGCCCGCGACTTGGTCTGCGTGGACCCGGGATAAAATGATCACCTAACTGACCTTTTTAATCCAGGCTATAAACTATCTTCGTACAAAATTACATCCAAATCAGTTGAGCCGTTTAAGCGTGGTTGAGTTACAAACATCTAAACATCAAACATCCAAACTTTCGCATTTATAATATTAGTAGGACTAATTTTTGGCCGAGGTTACCTGTGTTGTACTTTGACTTGTACTTTCCAAATCTGACTTGTTTTGGTTATGTATTTCCTCGCAAAAGAGAAGTGAAAAACAGGTATAGGAAAAGCGGCAGAGAGATTTGTAACTGAAATGTTGCACGCACCGAGTGTGTGTCCGCTTGGTGAGTGTTTGAGTCTTGTATGTGATAGAGTAAGGGGAGTGTGTGGCCGTGTTGGCTTGCCATACGGGCCTTTGGCCCTCAGGTTCACTTGTAAAACACTCGGCGGGTATCCAAGAGCGCGCCCTGAAGGGACGCTACAGACCTTCGTCCCTATACGGAGAGCTCGGCCTGCCGCCTCGCTTACCATGCCGCTCTCTTTCGGGTCTTCGGCCCTCAAGTTGTCCGCGCAGGCTCGCGTGGAGAGGGGACGCTTCAGACCCGCACGCACTCTGGAGGGTCGCTTCCGGCCTTTGGCCCTCCGACTCACGTAGAGAGCGCGCTCTGAAGGGACGGTTCGGGCCTTGCTCTTAGATTTGCTGGTAAGACACTTAGGAGTAACAAAGTGTCCGCGTGGGCCCGCCTTTCAGGCATTTGACCCTCTGGCTTGCGTGGAGAGCCCGCTCTGAAGGAACGCTTCGGGCTTTCGACCCCACGCAGAGCTCGGCCTGCCGCCTCGCGTGCCATGCTGCTTTTTCGGACCTTCAGCTCTTGTAGGACACATAGGAGTACTAAAGAGTCCACGCGGACCCGCCATTTGGGCCTTTGGCCCTTTGGCTTGCGTCGAGAGCCCACTCTGAAGGAACGATTCGGGCTTTCGGTCCTACGCAGAGCCTAGCCTGCCGCCTCGCGTGCCATACTGCTCTCCTTCAGGCCTTCGGCCCTCAAGTTTGCTTGTAGGTCACTTAGGAGTAGTAAAGGGTCCACGTGGGCCTGCCCTTTGGGCCTTTGGCCCTCTGGCTTACGTAGACAGCCCGCTTTGAAGGTACGCTTCGGTCCTTCGGCCCTCAGGTTTGTTTGTAATGCATTTAGGAGTAGTAAAATGTCTGCGTGAGCTCGCCCTTTGGGGTCTTTGGCCTTAGTACTCGCGTGAAGAGCACGCTCTTGAGGGATGCTCCGGGCCTTTGGCCCCGCGAGTCTCACCGCTCGCCTTCGGGCCGTGTTGGTCTGTTCGAACTTGTTGCTTGCAAAACTGCTACTACTTGCAGCTGCTGAACTATGGAGCTCCATAGTTCGCAACACATATCAGTCGACAAGCTATATATATAATTGTCTATACGCATCTCCAGAGAAAAAATATGTTTACATATAGCTGTTGCTAGAAAGGTAATGTAACGAATCACCACGTGCAAATGTCTTCAAATTCAACCGCAACTTGCACTCAAATGAAATGAAGTATGCGCGGGCGTGGGGTACGGCAAGAGCGGCCTTGTTCCGCGTTTGGCTCCTAGTCCTCGGGCTGGATTTTGGCGAAAGCTTGCGGCCCACAGTCAAAGAAGTTATGAATTTAAAATGCCTCTTTCGAATGCCTGAATCGCTGTTGTGGACTCGATAAATGTCTAAGTTGGTGAAGTTTTATAAAAATTTCATAAAGTGAGATTTTAGATGAGATAAAATACGGTATTAACTTGATTGTGTCGTAAAATAATGCATCGTTTGAGTAGGCTGATTAAAAAAAGGCAAATACAGACCAAACTTTGGTTTTTTTTCTATCGAGGAAATTTTAAGCAATCATGCATCGATAAAATCAGATGAACAATCATATAGTCAAGAATCATATATCTGAAAACCTCTTTTTGTTTCTTAATCTAGTCAGAACGGCGTTTCAAAGCACGCGATAATTTCTAATGCACCGCCTTAAGCACCACGGGGATGCCCTAGGGCAACAACAACAACAGCAACACCAATAGAAACAACAGTACCTTTCATTTGAGAACACCAAAATTGAACTCTTATAGTATTTCAATTTTTCAATCATACGCATCTTGCCGGTTCCCGCGGACTTGCGTTACGTAATTGGCCATAAATGACAGGTTTATTATTTAACGACAACAAATTTCATTCATTATTGGAAAGCTAAAAAAATGTTCGAAATTTTTTATAATGACATTTATCACGCTAAAGTATCTCTTTCTCGAATTATGATGGTAAGAAAGCAGAACGTTTAAGGTAAAAAAATCTCTTTTTTAAATTATTTTCCAAACGGTTGAATGTACGTTACAGATCTCAAAAAATGAATTATAGAACATTTAATACGCATTCAAATGACACCTCACATGCACCGATCAGAAAAATAGAACCCGAGATTTGAACAAAAATCGATGACCGTCGGCCGCCATCTTTATGACGTCACAGCTATGTCCGTCCCCCTCTCCCTTAACTAAAACCGGTAGATTCGTACTCTGGAGACAACAAGGAACACATCCATACCAGTTTTAAGTATATAGAAGACGTGTTCACGACTTTTATCAATATTGGCCAATTTCCGCCGTACTACTACTCATACCTTAACACTTTCTCCCCCCGCATGTCTTATATTTGAAAAACCGCACTTCATCTGGGACTAAACATAAGATTTGTATGGACTAATCTTAGAATACATTTTATTATCTTCCGCTCTGCAACTTTCGTTAGGCTTTATAAATACGAGTTAGAACTTTATTAGATAGATAGGGCCAGCCAACTATGACAGTAGTGATAATATGACAGTACAGTCGACGTCAAACATATCACGGAAAAAATACATACTTGATGCGATTTTTGAACTAAGAATTTAATTAGGAAGATGAGAGAATTAAATTATTTCGATTGATGCGAAATTATCTTGAACCAAGATTTTTTCTATTGGTTCGAGAGAATAATCTTAGTTCAAGAGACTTATCTGTTGAATTCAAAATATTGACGGTCTTCCTAATTTATTTCTTGATTTAAGTAATATTTTTTTTGTGTGGTAGGTACCTATCACAAGAAACAAATCAAAACCGTTATAAATCTGGGGTAACTCCAAAATGCTTTAAGTCTGCGGGCGCGGGGCGTGGGGGCGGCGTGCTGGTGGCGGTGCGGCGCGGGCGCGGACTCGCTGTGTGCCCCCGCCCCGACCTCCGCTCGAACCCGCGCTCCGAGGAGCTGTGGCTGAGCATCGAGTGCGCCGGCGCCGCTGCGCAGCGCCCGCGCCCGGGTGCCGGTCGGCAGCGCTCTCGACTTTTTATTGCCTGTTGTTATTTTCCTCACGGCGGCGATCATTACACGGCCTTACAGACCTTTTTCGATACCGCGTCTGACCTTATAACAAACAACCCAAATGATAGTTACATTATTCTAGGAGATTTTAATGTTAGTCACGCCATGTGGTCTTTTGTTAACCAAAGTTTAGTCATCAACACGAATAACGATGCGACCGCGACCTTACTCTCAGACTTCCTAAATTTCTCTGGCTTAAAACAATTAAATGGATGCTCAAACATTAACAACCGGATTCTAGATCTTGTGTTCAGTGATTTAACGGGCGCTGTAGCATACTGCACGTCGCCTCTAACTCCCGAGGACTGCCATCATAAGTCACTAGATATACATTTTAGACTCCCTTTTTTATCAGTCACACGGGACCTTCCTAGGGATAAACCGCTTTTTTATGCTGCAGATTATGAAAAGATTAGGGAAGGTCTGTCTTCCATTAACTGGACTATTATGTACAAAATGAGTACTGAACAGGCCGTCACTTATATTTACTCAGTTTTAAATAATTTAATAAAGAATTTCGTCCCCATTAGTAAATCCAATACCGTTAGTGATCGTCCCCCGTGGTACACCCGGGCTTTAGTCAAACTTTGTCGCGAAAAACGTAAAATACACACTAGATGGAAAACTTACAAAAATCCCTTAGATTATTCTCTCTTTTAAGTTACTAAGAACAAGAGTTCATAAAAAGGAAATAGATTGTTATAACACGTATATTAGTTATGCCGAAGGTAATATTCGTAAGTGTCCTAAATATTTTTGGTCTTTCATCAAATCAAAATTTTCAGCAAATAAAACCCCAGACTGTATGTCCTATAGTGGTAATTCTTCAACCGATTGTGAGACAGTAGCTAATTATTTCAACGATTACTTCCACTCTGTTTTTATTAAAGGTAATTTAGTCTCTCCTGTAACTGATTCCCTTGCAAACGGCACCCCCGTATCTATCTCCTCAATTAACATAAATAATACTCTTGTTCATAAACATCTAAAAGAAATCAACGTAAATAAAGGCGCAGGGTTTGATCGAATTCACCCCATCTTAATCTCTAGTTGTAGCAAAGAGTTGTCACTACCCCTTACCATCATCTATCATAAATCTCTGTCAGAGGGCTGTTTTCCATCAGTATGGAAAACCGCTCTAATAACACCTATTCATAAAAGCGGTGATAAACATGACGTAACACACTATAGGCCTATATCTAAATTGTGCATCTTTGCCAAGATCTTTGAGAAAATAGTTACCGCTATATTGGCTAATTGTGTTATTCGCATAATTTCCCCAGACCAACACGGTTTTCTTCGTGGTAGAAGTGTGGACACTAACCTCATTACTTTCACTGATTTTGTTTTGAATGCCCTCGACAATGGCTATCAGGTGGATGTCGTGTATACCGATTTCTCAAAAGCATTCGATAAAATTGATCATTCCCTGTTATTATATAAGCTACACGGGATCGGTATACACGGTGACCTCCTTAGGTGGCTGGAGTCATACATAAAAAATCGAAGCCAGGCAGTATCACTAAGAGGTTACACCTCTCGATTCTTGACTATTGACTCGGGGGTACCTCAAGGCTCTCACCTGGGACCGCTTTTATTTATCTTATATATCAACGACATAGGGTCCTCGTTTACTAAATCTAAACATCTCGTTTACGCTGATGACACGAAAATATTCAAAATAGTGAAAACAAATAACGACTGCCTTGACTTACAAAGTGATCTTGAGAGGTTTACCAACTATTGCATCTTGAATCAATTACTTCTTAATCCCGATAAGTGTAATTGCATTAGCTTCTCACGCAAGCAAGAACCTATAACTTTTAACTATAACTTTTTAGGTAATACCATAAACAGGGTTTATCAAGTTCGGGACCTGGGTATTATTTTAGATCATAAGCTTACTTTCATCCCACACATTGATGACATTATCTCGAGAGCATATAAACAATTGGGATTAATTCTTAGACTCTCAAAGCCCTTTAAGGACCCTAAAACCTTAAAAATACTATATTTTTTCTATGTTCGTAGCATATTAGAATTTGGATGTATTATCTGGAACCCTCAATATAATTTCCACAAAACAAGAATTGAAAGAATTCAAAATAAATTATTGAAGTCGCTTGACTACCGCCAGGGCTTGAATACCACAGACAATACCGCTAAGCGTCACGGTCTAGCTTCTCTAGACAAACGTCGAGTATTCATTGATCAAATCTTTCTTTACAAGCTATTAAACAACTACATTGACTCACCCATTCTTCTTAGAAGTATTACTTTTAAATTGCCTCGCTGCATTCCTTGTCGCCACCCCTTAACATTCCTCGTCAGACTTTGCCGTACCAAGTTTGCCAAAAACACATTCTTCAGACGAGCATGTCAAAATTATAACGCCAACTTTATTAGTTTAGATATTTTTTCTCTCTCATTTGTTCAATATCGCAGCGCTCTGCGTAGCCTGATCTACACCGAATAATCGAATAATGATAACTCCGGATTGTATGCATGATTTAGAAACGCTTAATTTAGTTAGTTAATTAGTAACTGTTTTCTTTTTCATTTGTAAACCAAGGTAAATGTAGCATTTCATCATATTACAATATGAAACAACTTACATCATTCTGCGAAATAGACTTGCATGGTCTTACCCACTCTTTTTCGACACTTGTAATACTTTTTGTCTGTACCTATACTTAATGGAACTAAAGGTTCAATCGTATATCTCATAAGCTAACATGATTCTGTTAACAACCGTTTGTTTCCTAAATATATAAAAAAAAAAAAAAAAAAAAGTCTGGGTAGTAAAAAGTTAGTTGTTAGTTAAACTGCTGCAATAATCATTAGGTTCATAAAAGAAACCGTATTACTATTAATACGCTGTTGTTACCTTTATTTAACATTATATGTACTCTTGTAACATGATTTTCTTATGTTGTGGTGCAATAAAGAATATATTATTATTATTATACGTTTATTAAGCGACTATTCACTTGCCTTATGCTGGAAAACAAATATCAGTGCTCAGTAAAACCGACGTGATTGAGATGCTGTGGTTTCCAATATCACGGAAAATGTATACGGTCATAATAAGACGTACAGGTCAAGACTTCAGCTGGTTGGTGCTGGTTTTGGTGGATATTTTACAGCAGGTTATAAGTAATCATCATAAATTACACGCTCAACATTTTATATACCTACGGTAATTGGTTTAGCTTGACAAATTAGAAAGGGCCCTTTTTTATTATGTAGATATACGCGTAAGTGTTTCGTACTCGTGATAGTTGTTCAAGAATTTTTTGACTGTAGGCACGTTTGTCATGCATATTATTATACCTTTACTTGGGAAAGGGTCGAAATGAAATAGTTCGGAATGCGAATTCCTCGAGACTATACCAAGTTTTTACATAGTTATAGCTTGAATACTTGAGTTTACAAATCAGACCTGGTTTGTACTGAACATTTATAAATTATTCATAAGGTTACGGCAGTTATTTCTTGTCATTACTGTATGAAATTTCTAGCGAGTGTTAAATTAAAGGAAATTGCGGTGAGTTGGTGTTTATAAGGCAATTACTCGCTATTTTATTGCAGTTTTGAGTTTGATGTTCATGGGTATTGTCTTAATATATCAACAGTTTATATCGTGTGAGGTCGGCCCTGAAAGTATATTATGATCCCTTTTACCATTTGATTTAAAAGACTTTTATGGCATGTCGCCAATTTAGGTACTTGGTCTTATTTATTTGTGAAAATATGGCTTTGCTTGCCTGTCTGTGCTACCTATACTAAGAAACGAGATGTAACACGTATATATTTGAGTACGCCCGAATGAGCTGCAAATAGTTTAGGAAATTAACGAATACTTTATAATACCTTGTTTTTAACACGAGCGTCATAGGGCGGGCGCAAATGTAAAATAAACGACATCAACGCGACGCGAGTTATCTATTGCCCTGAGACGTCAAACGACCATGTTGGCCTTATACATTCGAATATACTGGACTGAACTAGGAGACTTGACTAATTGGATTATAGTCTGCAGTAAAAATAACACATAAGTCCATGAATGTGTATAGATGATTAAAAGTGATCTAAAAAGATAACATTAAGCAAACATCTGTTCTAAAATATCTGTATAATACGCGATTCATATTATGTGCATTACAGGAGAATACATTTTAGAATGTTCTTTAGATTTATCAACTTATAAGTTGACTGTATCTACAGTCGAAAACATTTAAGTACATCTGCACAGTGGCGGATCGGGGTATTTGGTTTGCGGGGAGCTTGACACTGTTTGGGGGAGGTTTGTTCCCAGATTTTAGTAAAGACTGAGATGCTTTTGGGGTGCTCCGCCAGTGCACCTGCATAAAAAACGAGTCAAAAATAACTGGACATGTCTCGGCACAAAGGCGTGAGGCAATTTGACTCGGTTTTTTTTATAGATCTAAAGATTTTCGACTGAATTTACTTTCTTATTGTCAAACTAGTTTGTAGTTGTGAAAGGCTGTTTCCAAAACGGATCTTAAGATGGGTAAACGCCAAGGTCATTAATCCCATCGATTAAAGCACAGGCCGCACGCAAAACTCCTTGCCTTGGCACAGAAATGGTCAGTAGTACTCTCCACCAATTTACATCCGAAATTATGTAGGCCAAACTGTTTGCTGCCGGAAACAAAGCTATCGACGCGCCGAAGTCATGAAATTGAAACAGTGTTTTATTGAAACAAAATGGTACCTACTGGATAATGAATAATATTGATTGTATAAATGAATGAAAAGCGTTATATTAGTCAATGTTATCTCTATTTTCAAGCTTCCTAGGCGTTAGCATTGCCACGTTGCCGCTTTGGCAGATACGAAGATTACTTTGAAGAGAAGAGACATACTGGATCAACCACGCCCCCTTGACAGAGACACGCTATGCCTTCCCCGCAAGAGAAAAAGAGATACAACAATCTTCTGGGGGAATGGCTTTTATGGACAGATTTTGATATAATAACTTAGTGAAGTTTTATTTATATTTCATTAAGTGAAATTTTAGATGAGATAAAATACTATTAGTAGGCTGAGTAAAAAAAGGAAATTAAAGACCCTATCAGACCTTATTGTTTCTTAATCTAGTCAGAACGGCAATTCAAAGCAAGCGATAATTTCCAATGCACCCCCTTAAGTATTCTTCCTGCAAATTCATCCTACGTCGTTGCCATCGAGTTTAACATGTGGCAGTAGTTCCGAATTAATTCCGTTATTGCTTAGTTTTGTGTATAAATTGGTACTGACGGGACACGTAGAGCTCAAAAAACTTGAAAATAGACCAGAGTCATTAAAGAGTATATAGACAATTTTTCGCTGGGTAAGCTCTTATTTCCTGTTGATAAATACTCACGATAAATCTCCTCAAAACAAAAGCATAGAGCAAATTTAATATCAACATTTTGTCAGTGGCCAGTGTGTCGTGGGCCGAACGCGGACTGGGCTGACTCCTCGCGAGTACGTAATGGTAAGCAGTCCTCGTTATGCCCGCCGTCTGACACACTTTGCTCACGCTAGGACTGCCCACTAAAGATTTACCTTCTAATTGAGCCCCTGGCACGCTTGCCCCTATCGTAAACGGCTATTGTACGGCCAGAAATAGAAGTCATGTAAGATTTTTTTTATTGGTTGTTTGAATGAGGGTTTTGAATTAGTGGACGTTTTGACTATTGGCAATTATCGTTAAAGAAAAATGAGCCATTAGGTAATATTCAAACATTTATTTATTTAAGTAAATCAGGTACTACGTTATTTTTATCTTAGCTAATGACAATTAAAATAGCATTTGAATCCTTATTACATCTTCGAAGTACATATACGCATTGGAAAACGTTTCTCTAGATTAAACATTTTGTGAAACGGTTTTTATGTTAGGAGTATAAATCCGTAATAAATAACAACACTATTTAGCCCTATTTAGACAAGACAATCGATGCACACGTCCTCCTATGACTTGTTTTATTTTAACAACCATGCAATTTTGATAAAAAAGAGATTGTGTAAAAATATCTACTTACATAAAAACTCTGATTCTAAATTGGTGACATCCTTTGAAATTGTTTAATTATTCTGACATTAGAGCCACGTAAAGATATACATGAAGCTTTACTTCATTGAATTTGATCTACAACTTGTAGTAAGCATTTTTTTTAACCGACTTCAAAAAAGGAGGAGGTTCTCAATTCGGCTGTATTTTTTTTAAATTATTATTTTCAATGTTTGTTACCTCAGAACTCTGTTATTGATGAGCCGATTCGAAAATTTTTTTTTTGTTCGTATGTATATACTTCCAGGTGGGTCCCATTTTTTGAAAATTCAGTTAGATGTTGGGATCCATGAGGAATTGAGGGGACTCCTCAATTTTATTAGGCACGCGTGTAGTGATTTTGGTATTTTCTGTTATAACTCGTGTATTTACATCCGGAATCATAAATTTGGTGGCGAGGAATTGATGATGAAGACCACAGATGACTTATCGAATTCCTCAATTATGTACTTAAAAGTGCAAAAGTACGTCACAGGTTCTGATAAGATTCCGTTGAAATAGGAACTAATGAAGTGCCATTGGTGATGATCTTGGGGAATCGATGGAAGTCCTCAAATATTATCGGCCCACATACCGCTGTATGTGGGCCGATAATATTCGGTTTTTTTCTATAGTAATCAACGCATTTGGTATCGGAAATCAGTTCATGTGGAAAATTGTAAAAAAAATAGGAAATGTCCTCGTGGCTTGGCGGAGTACTACATTGAAGTCGGTTAAAAGTAAATTATTTGTTTTTAAAGTAAATTATTTGTACAAGTAAAGTTAGGACGACGTCCGGGTGACAGAAGGAAAACGGAAATGAAGCGTGTGCGCAGCCAGGCGATATGAATATGGAAACGGATAATGAACACTTGTATAACATAAACTGCGTTCATACATGACATGCTGATACTGAAAGAGTTCATATCAAGGACTTTTCATTACTACGACGGTGGCAATCAAGCATACCTGCCCGATGGTAAGCAGACACCGTCGCATGAGGACGCTTGCGACACAAGAAGATGAAGCAGAAAGCGCGCCGCCACCCTTTATTGATTCGAGGATTCGTTGTGGTGACAGGTATAGAGAAATGCAGGTCACCCTCTAAACACAGCGCACCCTCTGAGCGAACCTCGCTCAACACAAGGACCACCCAGGTAGCAGTGTTATGATGGTTGCTATCTTCTGTGAGGTACTCGTACTTCCCCAGTTATACTGCTCCATATATGACCTCTCTTACAATGACTCTTACAAATCTTACTCACATTAGTACCAATAATTCTCCTTCTCTCACCTAAAAATGGATATATGTGTAATGTTAATGTTACTAATGTTCAATTGTAGTAACTTTTGATGGTAAGGTACAGTACAGTTTAGCTGATAAATACATTTATTTATGTTTACCTTATTCAATATTAACTCGTTTTTTGAGCTCAACTGTGCCAGAACGAAGGTAGTTACAGCTCAGATCTTTTTAGTTAAAATTCAAAAGTAATTTACTTAGCTATCGTATCTTCAATTAAGGAAACTGTAGGTTTAAATTTATTAACATATACCTAGTTCTGTTTACTGTAAATGTATACAACCGTTTGTTTCTTAATAAATAATAAACAATAAACAATAAGTACGTAATAATGTGTCAAAACGTTGACCGAGTCAGTTTTGGTGAAAAGGTAAAATTAAGGATGAAATTTTGCACGGAGATAATTAAGAACCTGGATTAAAATATATGATAGTTTCTTTAGCGGGCCCACGCAGACGAAATCGCGGGCGGAATCTAGTATCGCAAATTATGAACATAGAACAAACTATCCAGAGATATAAATATAAATGTAAAATACTTGAAAAATTAGGACTATACTTAGTTACAGATATCAGTAAACTTATGCGTAAAGCTACGGATTCAAAAAAGGAATTAAAATACATACGTTTAAAGCGCGTGAATTACATGTTGCCATTTTATTACTTATAATATTTTACAGTGAATGCGTGAAGAAATGATTAAGAATTGGTAAATAAGGGAAGGTGCATAGTAACAATAAGGTTATAAACATGCATAAAAAACTACACCATAAACCATAATAACACCAGTAAAGCAGCAACCGCACATTAGCACTGATCCAGCCAAGGTCACGACGGAAAAACTTTTAAAGGAAGTGAACGAAAAGCTATCCATTATATATAAAATAGAAAAAACCTTGGATGCTATGTCAGAAGACATAAGTTTTTACGCCGAAAAGTACCAGGAACTTATCGAGGAGAGAGAGAGGACAAACAATAAATTAAAGACCCTAGAACAAAAAAATAATCACCTCGAAATATGCAACCGGGCCCTGGAGGATCGGGTAACCTGGCTAGAAAACAAGGAGAAAGAAAAAAATGTGGAGATCATCGGCCTGGAGGATAAAGATGGTGTAGTGCTGGAACAGGCTATACAGCAGGTAGCAAATAAGCTGGGAGTTGACGCCCATCAAGTTCGCGAGATAAAGAGGGTAGGCGAGAAACCCGCCGCCGTTAAATCAACTACCGCCCGTAAGCAAACTGAGGGGCGCGCTACTGGCGCGAGCAGCAGGCCTCGGCCCGTTGTTATCACCATGGCAACGCGGGCGGCCCGTGACCAGTGGCTGGCGGCCAGGAAAACAATAAAGCTAACAAATGATGACATATTTGAAAATGCCAATAAAGACAAAATTTACATAAATGAGGACTTAACGAAGCATGTGCGGAACTTGCTATGGACGGCCAAAAACGAGTTAAGGCCTACTTACAAGTTCATATGGGTGCAAAATGGAAAGGTTCTGATTAGGAAAGATGATCCGGCCGACGCAAAGATAAAAGTGATCCGTTCACTAAATGATATAGACTCTTTGTTAAAGAATGAGAAATGATATACCTATGGATATCGCTGCAACGATCCCAACCTAATATAACACTGTGTCTATGTACAGAGTTATCTAGTAATTAAAATTCAACGATAATACTGTTCACATTCAGTCTAACATATCATACAAAAAATACGAAAACTTGGATATTTGGAACAATGAAATCAAATCACATACATTAAGCTTACATATTATTCACATAAATATAAGATCACTAAGAAAAAATTTCAACGAACTACAATTACTTTTAATTGGTTGTCTAGATAGAATAGATATTATTGCACTTACGGAAGTAAATATAAGAGAACAAGAACTACCTTTGTATAAACTAGAGAACTACGACACGCATATAATGACACGAGAAACATCTAGGGGCGGAGGAATACTGGTGTATGTCAGAAAGAAGTTCAATTTCGCGGCAACCATAATTAAATCCAACTATAGTGAGATATTGCACGGAGACCTCTTGGAGGATGGAAAAAAGTTAGCACACTTATTCGTCGTATATAGGCCGCCGAAGACAAACAAACACGGATTTGTGACTGATATACACCGTTTACTCTCTAGTATACCTACCGGACAAGACTTGATAGTAATCGGCGATACTAATATAGATCTCTTAAATGAAGCAGGTTCAGGAAGTGTCATTAATCTATATAGAAATAACATGTCTGAATTGGGCCTCGAATGTGCCATTAACGACGTGACCCGCGAGGATGTGTACGGCGGCCAGGTGACGCGCACCTGCATCGACCACGCGTGGGTGCGCTCCCAGCGCGCGGTGTCCTCATACGTGCTCACCACAAAGGTATCAGATCATTACCCCATAGGAGTGAACCTCTCGATCGTGGACCATGCACAAATTGGTAAGCGAACACCAGTGATTATTTTGTGTGAAAAAACTGTTGAAACGCTATTTGAGAGTGTTAACTGGGAAGAGTTAAGGCAACTCGAGTGCCCGTTAGAGTTGTATGACAGTTTATGCTCAGTATTTTCTAGTGTTTATAGTGACTCTAAAATTGAAATAACGCCGCGTGTCAAGCGTAAGGATAAAACCTGGATTAATAAGAGATTAAAAAAAATGTTACTAATACGAGATAAATTATTTAAAAAATGGAAAAGTAGCCCTAACGATATGAATTTGAGACTGCAATATAATAAATATAGAAATAGGGTAAATAAATGTATAAATAAAGCTAAAAATAAATCCAGGCAGGAAGAATTGAAACAGTGTAAAAATAATAGTAGAAAAATATGGGAAAAATTAATTTGTGGACTGGGACAGAGAAACTAAGCATAGATAGTATAATACAAAAAAATTTAGGTAAAAACGATAGCATCATAAATATTTGTAATAAATTTTCTCAAACATTTACTCAGGAAATTTTAGAAATAAGACATACTTGTAATATTAAGTTCCTAGACAGATCAAAATACGTACACAAAAGCCCAGTATCACTAAGGTTTGTTAAAGCGCAGGCAAACGACATTAAGAAAATTATCAATAGTCTAAGTGAAAAAAAGTCCCCTGGATTGGATCAGATACGAGTACGTGATTTAAAGCTGTTAAATGATAGAATAAGTCCTATTATAGCAAAATTTATTAATTTGTGTGTAACAAAAGCTATGTACCCAAAATTATTGAAGTCATCTAGGTACAATAAGGCCAATATACAAACAAGGCCCATATAATGAATACACAAATTATCGACCGATTGCCATTCTATCAGCAGTCAATAAGATAGTAGAAAAATACT
This sequence comes from Epinotia demarniana, assembly GCA_945867215.1. NCBI lineage: Eukaryota > Metazoa > Arthropoda > Insecta > Lepidoptera > Tortricidae > Epinotia > Epinotia demarniana. The sequence goes on along the minus strand of OX244260.1, from coordinate 12,954,603 downwards.
TAACAGCTCAAATAAGCGGTTTCTTGGAACGGAATAACATTCTGACTCAATCACAACACGGGTTCCGTCGGGGCCGCGGCACGACGACCGCCTTGGCGCAGGTTACTGATGAGATCAACGAGGCTCTGGACCAGCGGAAGCAGGTGGTTGTGGTTTTCATAGACTTTAAAAAAGCTTTTGATACACTGGGCCACAACCAGCTGCTTCAGGCAATGGAAGAGTGTGGAATCGCGGGACCACTTCTCGGTTGGCTCCGCGCCTACCTCGAGGATCGAACCTTGCGCACGGCGGTGGCAGGCGAGTGCGGCGCGCCCGCGTGCGTTTCCAGCGGCGTGCCGACCGGTTCCGTGATCGGGCCCGTCGGGTACATAGTTCATGTTAATAGCTTGTGTAATGTAATCAAACACTGTAGTATATGTCGAATTGTGATAGCGGCGCCAACAGTTAGCAACGATGTTTATAATTTTAAAGTGGGTAATCTTATGTAAACAATCGGTTGTTGTTTGATCGCTGTCAAGTGGTAGTGACTCCATTTGACAGTTAACGTAATTCATTCGATTTTATTTGCTGGCAACACCCTACTTGATTGAATGAAATTGTGATTTAACTGGCAATGTTATGTTTAGAGTTAAGTTGGCCAACCTGTAGACTAATGTCCGGTGGTTCTTTATTCTGATTGGCTGTCGATTGTAATTTTATGTTGGTACACTGGAAACCCAAGCGTTGGGCTGATATCTTGACGCTGATTGGTTAAACAACTTTGTCCCTCGCTTGGACATGGCTCTTGGCGGGAATCGGTATCTAGCTGGCGGGAATAAACCGCCATTGCGGGACATTCTGTATTGAGCGCTTGTACGAATTAGACGTTCACGCCGAGAGAACAAGTCTCCGGTTTCCGATCTAGTGCATACCTAGGTACCCTAGTATAATGTTAAGGTCTATGGCAAATAAATAGCTTACCGTTAATAGTTGTGTGAATCCGATTCGATATTTAGTTTAGTGTTACTATTAACTATGTGAATGCGAATAAAGCATAAGTGGTATATTTCGTCTGATTTTTATTTGCAAACGTGATAGGAAGTCCGTCGCCATGCCCGATATCCCAGAAGAAGCCCAATTACCCGCTCCGGTCAACCATTTCTCCAACATCAGAAGCGGGATGTAATCAGTGCCCACAGGATGTGAATAAGAACGTGCACATGTGTGAAATGCTCATGGAGCAGCAAAAAAAAATGGCTTTATTGGAGGCAATCACACCATTACCTGAGTGACGTGGATCGATTTCTGGTACGACCGAAAGAAAATGAATTGCGTACAGGCCACAGCAAGGATGATGACTTCGCTTATGTCGAGATGATCTGGGCGGTCTACTGAACAACTACGTTGCCCAATTTAAATGACGTGCTCATAAATCCGGTGAGGTCAAACCATTTTTATTGTTTTTGCTATGTTGATACAAGATTTGACGTATTTTCCGTTAACAATAGTGTTTTTCCTACGTTCTCCTTAAAAGTTGTCGTGTTTACAAAATTGTGGTACATAAGTGTAGGTAGTCATTTCATTTTGATAGCTTTGTGAAAATCTAACTACCTACTTTCGTATTAACTTTTAGAACAGTGTTCAAATTTCATTAATTTCATTGTTTTGCTTAACAACTTTGTAGCAATTGGTTAAAGTACATTGATACCGTATCGGGGTTGAAAATATTTGCTACGCGTTTGAAATTAATGTTTCAGTGTGACATGGCGTACATCTATAAGCAGTACTACGGACTGCAAACGTCTCGTCCAGTAGCGTGGATCATTGAAGTTTCGAGACCGTGCAGCATCGGCGGTTCTCGCACGTCGGACTATCAGAGAACACGTGCTGTGCTGAAGCTAGCCAGGACACTACTGACAACGACTGTATTGAAGCAACAGAAATAAAAGGACGGTATTCGTTCCAATTGATTTCATGCAAAATTAGAGCCAACAAACGATAATTAGTGTTTCTCATTATTGATGAGATTTGTATTGCTTTTTTTTATGTTGTAGACCACGGCATTGGTGTAATTTTCTGAATAATACATCAACTTTAATTTCAAATTGAATTCAAGACAAATTAGTTTACTTGAAGAATAGCTTGATGTAAACGTCGTCATGGTCTGTAGGTATGATAAAACTGATACCATACAAATTGCCATTTACAGAATGAAATGCGGTACTTCGTCGCAGTGGAGATTTCGTGCTTTTCGTGGTGAACTCGGCGAGCAGGCGGGCGGCATTGGCAGTGACGAAATAACAGAAGACCCTCTTTCCTTACCGTGTGCGTCGTGGCAACGCACCATGGCCTACAGTTAATCCAGTGAGCAGTTCACATTTAATCGGAGTTTTTATGCAGTTCTCACGTGCTATAAAATCTTTTTTTTGTCGAAATTATATGGGTTTGGAGTAATCATTTAATGATAGGGTGAACTTGATCATATTGTAACTGGCATTCTAAATTGAAACTGTAGAGTTACTTACTAGTTTAATCTTGTCATCTCTTATGATTTATTTGAGACATCTGCTGCTACTGTCATAAACATGCAGAATAGCAAACCCAAGGGCAATGAGAGAGCAGGCTTTCCGAAATATGGTGGAAAGTGCGGATTATAATCAAAGGAGGTTCGATAGTAATAAAGTTTAGATTCAAAGTTTCTAAGTAGGTGATTATGTTTTGATCAAGAACGAGGAAAGCAACCAATTAAAATTGGACCCAAAGTTTCTAACCTTTTTTTTATGAAGTTATTGAAGTATTAGATGGAGATAGGCATTAGCTAAAATGACTTGACAGCTAATAGAACATACAAATACCCTCATGATAGAGTCAGGAAAATGCCTGAGCAGCAGGTTCCTCCTGAACTTGATTTGGCCGACAATGACTTTGAAAGCCCCTCTGTTTCAGACTAAGTTCAGATTCACACTTGAGTCTTTTGGTGCTTTCGATGGACTGAAGGCACGCCCGATGGACTGGGCATTATTTGTTTTGAGTTTGTGCTTTCGATGGACTGAAGGCACGCCCGATGGACTGGGCATTACATGTCTGATGTTGTGCTTTCGATGGACTGAGAGCACGCCCGACGGACTGGGCACGATCTAGTAACTGCGTCAGAGGTGCCGGAGCATGTAAGAGGTGCACGTTGACTGCTTTTTATTATGCGGTATGCTCTTTGCGAGGAGTAGCACTTACGCGGCTGAGATGGTTAACTTCTGACGAGTTATTAGTTCTAGCGAGCGCCGAAGGACTGGTGTGAGTCTGTGTAGTGTGATTTAGATTGACTGTATGGTCTGATTTTTCAATGTAATGACTTTAGAATGTAATTCACACTGTGTGTGTGAATGTATGTTGTCTAAGCTTAAGTTTTGTGTCAGGTTAGCCGAGCGATATACTCTCAGATTATTTTATTGTTCACAGTTAGCGCACCCGAGGACGGGTGATGGTCATGATGGCCGTGTCGAATTGTGATAGCGGCGCCAACAGTTAGCAACGATGTTTATAATTTTAAAGTGGGTAATCTTATGTAAACAATCGGTTGTTGTTTGATCGCTGTCAAGTGGTAGTGACTCCATTTGACAGTTAACGTAATTCATTCGATTTTATTTGCTGGTAACACCCTACTTGATTGAATGAAATTGTGATTTAACTGGCAATGTTATGTTTAGAGTTAAGTTGGCCAACCTGTAGACTAATGTCCGGTGGTTCTTTATTCTGATTGGCTGTCGATTGTAATTTTATGTTGGTACACTGGAAACCCAAGCGTTGGGCTGATATCTTGACGCTGATTGGTTAAACAACTTTGTCCCTCGCTTGGACATGGCTCTTGGCGGGAATCGGTATCTAGCTGGCGGGAATAAACCGCCATTGCGGGACATTCTGTATTGAGCGCTTGTACGAATTAGACGTTCTCGCCGAGAGACTTGTCGGTTTCCGATCTAGTGCATACCTAGGTACCCTAGTATAATGTTAAGGTCTATGGCAAATAAATAGCTTACCGTTAATAGTTGTGTGAATCCGATTCGATATTTAGTTTAGTGTTACTATTAACTATCTTTTAACTATGTGAATGCGAATAAAGCATAAGTGGTATATTTCGTCTGATTTTTATTTGCAAACGTGATAGGAACTCCGTCGCCATGCCCGATATCCCAGAAGAAGCCCAATTACCCGCTCCGGTCAGCCTTTCTCCAACATATATATATGTACGCAGACGACACCTGCCTAGTTTACGTGGATAAAGACCTAAGCTTGATAGAATACAGAATACAAGAAGATTTAACTAATGTAATAAAATGGGCACACGATAATGGCATTATAATCAATATTGAAAAAACAAAGTGTATGTGCATAAGGTCTCCGCACTCTAGGGATAGATATAGGCGACCGTGTATAGTGGGGCATAGCTTTGATTGCTTACACAGTCCGCGGGCGGCAGTAGCCGCGTGCGCCTGTGCCGAGCTCCAGGTGGTGGAGCAGTACAAGTACCTAGGCCTGCTCATAGACCATAAGTTCTCATGGCAGCCGCATGTAACTAGCTTATGCAATAGATTAAGATCCGTACTTGTAAAGTTCCACCACTTGAAGTTCGTCGTAAATAGGGCTACATTATGCACGGTATACTATGCGCTCGTGGACTCACTTTTGTCGTATGGACTGGTAAGCTACGGTCGTACATTTAAAACATATTTGGATAAGTTAAAGGCCCTGCAAATTAGATTCATGAAATTAATGGTCGATAATAAGACTAAACAAAGATGTAAGAATAGTACCTATGAAAATCTCTTCTTAGAATGTAAAATATTACCAGTTCACGAAAAAGTAGTGTTACTACTAGCCTTAGACCAATTTTGTAACGATGAATATAAAAAACCTATTGCCAATCAAAGGCTAATAAGAAATAGAAACAGTGACAGGTTAGCTCTGCCTAGTTTTACAAATTATTACGGACAAAGAAGTAGAAAATACCTAATTCCCTTAATATACAACGATTTACCGTCAGAATTAAAAAACACGTGTACAACAAAACAATCATTTAGAAAGAAAGTAAGCAACATATTATTAGATAAATTAAAAAATGTAATACAACCACTAAAAATATAAATGTAAAACATGAAATTTAAAGCTGCCCTATTTCTTTCAAAATATTATATACCCTATTATATCCTGAAGACTCAAATTTCAAGTACAAATTCACGAGAGAATCGGACAGCTCAATATTCCAACCTAAGTATGTTTATTGTTCAGTATTGAAGTAAGAGATAACGATGAACCATACCTAGATAAGTAAGAGTACCTGATCGACCATATGTAGACTTCATTACATTGAAATGAAGTCTGCCAATGGCCGGTCAGTGATTTCATTTCATTTTTTTTTTCATTTTATTAATTAAGTTTTGGTATATTCAAACAGCTTACTAAACAATTTGTACAAATTGGAGCATCGTCTGCCAACAAACCACTATGTGGTTTGACAGAAGTATTGGATATAAGAAACACTGTAAGCTCTTAACTGAATAAACAATTTTTCAATTCAATTCAATAATAATCATGAGTCATAATAATTCTTATTCATAACGATCGTAAGTCATAACCATTCGAAGTTATAGGGACAATAATCATCCATTTCTCATATCCTGCCAGGATAGCCCACTTTGTAAGGTTCAAACTCTTTCTCATAGTCCAGTCTATAACCTCCTCGAGTTCCTACATCGTTATCCCGAACATCCTTTATATTCTTCGGTTGTGTGTGATACTTATGTAATTGGAATTAAACATCATAATGACAATAATCATCAATTTCTCATACTAATATTTAGTTTCATATTTTTTCATCATCATAACACTCTCTTGTCCGTCTTACTTAAATTCATTTTATTCATTAATTTTTTTATACTAGAATCGATTTCGAGACTGGTCGCACTGCGCGCTTGGCGCCTAGCTAGTCGCTTAGCGTTATCGAAGTAAATAACCGTGTGGCTCTCTTGTGCGGACGTAGCCTAATGGCGGCGTCGGCGTAGGTACGACGACGAGCGAAGCGAGGAGGAGTGTAAGGAAGAAGAAGAACTGCGACCCTTCAGCGCGCGAGCCGAGCGAGCGAGGCGAGCGTGCGACGGCAGCGGCCGGCGAAGCGTTAGAACCGGTTTTTTAAATTAATTTACTTAGCGAAAGCGTTTATTTATTAGGAAAAAGAAAATTAAGAGTTGAAGTATGTTGTTGGTTATGATATTAGTACTAACAAAATTATGAGTTTAAGCCTGTTTTGAGTAATGAAATAATGAAGAAACATTTTATGAAAACTGTCCATTATGAGTTCCGATATGGACATATTTAGGAACAAAAAAGGTATGACGAAAAAAAAAATGAAAAGTGATTGTAATGAATACAAATCATTAGTATAATAACAAATAGGACAATAGTACATTACGTAACTAGGGCGGTGAATTCGTAAATGCCCCAGATCGCAGGTGTTTGTGGCCCGAACCGAAGGTGAGGGCCATAAATATGCGCTCTGGGGCTTTACGAATTACCGATCATCATGGCCAGGTGTGACGTAAAGAATTTTATGAGAGCTAATATGGACCCGGTGGTGATATACTCGTATGTAGTACGGTATGGTAAATTGAATCCTGTATATGTAATTGTTTAGGTTTAACCAGTTGAAAATCCGGAGGGTGTGGGGGATCAGCACTAATTTCGCATTGCAATTTGATATGTTTCGTCATTGTTTTTGACCCCCCCCCCACCTCTGTCATCATCCTGTTAATTCCTTTAGACGCAATTTCTACTATGACATCAGCGTCGTTAGCTGTCAATTAGCATGGGCCGTTTTCAGAGTTTACCGGCAATGTCTGATTTGGACTCTCATATTCGTCTTTGCTTGTGCTGCGTAGTTGTTCTGATGCGGAATCATCACTAAAAACTGGTCAGTGAAATTGTGAAAAACATAGGAAACTACTGGAATGCGAAACCCAAGTGTCAAATGTACCGAACAGCTCTTCCCTCCGTGTTTATGTGATGTCTTGGCAACGGTCGCGTGCACCACACAAGTCATCTTTACTCGTTTTTACTGCGGACTCAGTTTAAATAATGCGAGATCGATCAAGTCCCTGTATGATTTGTTTTGGTTTTCATGATAGAAAGAAATGGATTGTTTTATCGTTGAAACAAAATACGGATAGTAAACTTGGCTAGTTGAGCTATATGGGTTTCATTGTTATAAATCATCATCTTCCTAGCGTATTCGCGTTTGTATCGTAAAGGAACCCGGGGTGCTCTCTGGTTTGGTTTCATTCCGGTCAAGTGCGTGTCAGGTCACGCGCAGTGTAGAGTCCCAGTAGGGGGGATTTGTTAGCTGGCCGTCCAATACGCATTTGGTCCAATACGCAGTTCGTCCATTATACAGTTCGTCAGATGTCTTTAACGTAGTTCGTCCAATACGCAGTATGTCCAACACGATATTCGTCCAACACGCTATTCGTCCATATCGCTATTCGTCCATATCGCTATTCGTCCATGTCGCTATTCGTCCAACTTAAATTTAAGTTTCCGGTTTTTGATAAGAGCTCAAATTTTGCATGCATTTGTTTATTGGCGAGCGAACTGGATTGCTTCTACGTAAGTTACTTGTTTATATCTTGTCAATCAATCAAAATAGTTTTCTTAGAGCGTTTCATCTGTGATTTCTAGGGTCGGTTTATTGACACAATTCTACTTCTCGTCAGGGTTGTAGTAAGTATACCAGCACAGTTAGCACAAGACGGCCGCGACATTATGTCGCTGTCGAGATAAACATCTGTCACTTACAACACAAACTATTCGCCACCACGAATTCGCTAACAGACAGACGCTTCGTCAAGTTATACAGAAAACCGAGGAGTATAACCTGCCTCTCTGTTTAGCGTTCGTGGACTATGAGAAAGCCTTCGAATCGATTGAAACCTGGGCTGGACTGAATGATCTCAGTAAAGCTTCCGAGCGAGTTGGTCTAAGAATGAACATAGATAACACGAAAATCATGTCAAGTGCCCATGTAGTACCAACTCGCATTACAATCGGACACTTTACACTCGAAGTTGTAGACGATTATGTATACCTAGGACAGACTATCCAGTTAGGTAGGTCCAACTTTGAGAAAGAGGTCAATCGTCGAATACGACTCGGCTGGGCAGCGTTCGGGACGCTACGACACATCTTTTCGTCCAATATTCCAATATTCCAGTGTGTTGCCAGTGATGACATATGGCACTGAAACGTGGTCGCTTACTATGGGCCACATAAGAAGGCTCAAAGTCACCCAAAGGGCAATGGAGAGGGCCATGTTGGGAGTTTCTCTGCGTGATGGCATCAGAAATGAGGCTATCCGCAGCAGAACCAAGGTAACCGATATAGCCCTCCGAATCGCTAAACATGGATATAATTTTCACTAGTAAATTTTACAGTGTAAATTTCCCGTGTGGTGTCGGGTTAGAATTGCACCACCCCCTTTCTTCCCGTGGGTGTCGCAAAAGTCGACTAAAGGACCAGGGTTGAAGTGTGTTGTGGGCGATGGGCTAGCAACCTATCACTGCAATATCACATTTAGTCGATCTTTTATACCCACATTTATGCTAAAAGTGGCGCTGGAACATACGTTTCGTGTGCTCTGCCTACCCCTTTTGGGAATAAAGGCGTGAATGTATGTATGTATGTATGTAAATTTTACAGTACAGTACCTAGATCACACAGACCGACAGACAGACATTTTTAGACCATGGTGTGTGGGACGAAATGCGTGTTGGACGAAAAGCATGGTGGACATACTGCGTATTGGACAAACTGCGTATAGGACCAAATGCGTGTTGGACAAACTGCGTGTTGGACAAAAAGCGTGTTGGGCGAACAGCGTTTTGGACGAAATGAAAACTTGAATTCTATTTGGACGAACTGCGTATTGGACGGCCAGCTAACAAATCTGTCTTGATTTTGTTTCACATACCTAACCATCAGCAGTACCTATCTAGTAACCGTTTGAAGCACGTCACAGACGTAGCTATAGTATATATTAATATACCGTAAGATACCGAAATATATATTATATCTGCGTGTGTGGACTCCGTCAACTAGTACGGAAAATATATCGTAAGATGCCTAGCTATAATATTATATTTTGGTATATTAATATATATTATAGCTACGTCTGTGACGGGCTTGACTCTTACAATAACTACAATTTAGAAAACTTGAAAAACCCCCGACATTTTCAGTTCAAAGTCCAATATCTTAAAAACGGCTAAATAAATTTTAATGAAACATAGCTACGAACACGAAATTATCTATGACACAAATAAAAAACCGCATTCAAATCGGTCCATCCGTTTCGGAGCTGCCATACCACAGATAGATACACGGATACACAGACAGACACGTTTAACTTATAACACCCGTCTTTTTGCGTAGGGGGTTAAAAATTAGGGCTCCAAAAGTTCATAAATATCACGCAAACGGATCCTTGAACAGAAACATATATGGCTTTTAAAAACCTAACTATAATATTTTTAAACAAGCTTTCCAAAGATAACCCTAAATAAGGGATAACGAAAAACAAATAAGGTCCCCAATTTTAGGAGGAGGGGAGTTACCAGTTTTTTTTACAATGTTTTTATTCCACGGCCACCTTTTGGCCGCCGCGGCAATTTCCAAACACGCCGGCAATTTCCTATACAAATCCCATTACTGACCTGAAAAATCGTGCCGCCCATAACGCTGTGTTTCGCAATTTAATTTCGCGCGCTACAATATCTGAGCATTTTGAAAACAAAAAAAATTGGGAGTATCATGAAAAACATGGTAGCAAGTAGCAATCCACCCAATTTACTAAACTTGACACATTCCTTTTATGTAGGTAATGTATTTTGGATGTAAAGGTTTTGGTTTATCAGCTTTTAGCGTTATCTAAAAGATTCGTTGGTCATGTTGTGATTTTCCTGTATACATATAACCAGATTTGACTATGTTTACATCCACACCAAATCATAACATAATAATATATGTACATGTGATTCACGGGATGAAAAAAAAACGGCCTATTGCGAGTCGCACTCGCTGGGTTCCGTATCGTACTCGCATGATTTGTAACAAATTAAAGTTCATTTTGGGGAATGTCTAGCATAACGTGAGCTCCAGCCACGAAGTGTTTATCGCCGTCTGGGTGGCCCTTTAGGTAGGTACGTTGCTGGCTGCATCAAACAGTTACAATCAAGTAATTGGCCAGCTTTGATTTATAAGGTTTATTGAGTTATTTGCTTTGCTACATAAAAACCAGGTTTGTACTTTACATTCTTCGGAATATAGGACTAGTCGGACTTATATTTTTAGTTATATTCGATTCATAACTATCGATTCTCCTTGGAACGACTGATTCATGAGCATTTCTCCGGGGTGGCAATTTTACGTGTCCGGGGCCAAAATGCATCAATTACTTAGTTGTTTGATATTTCTGAATAAAATCTCACATAGGTACACTTTTTGATACCTGGACAGCTTTTAATACATCATCTGTTCTGCTCTCTGCTCTTCATATATGTTTGAAGAAAAATTAAAAAGTGCCAAAAATGATTTTCAGTGGCAGCGTCTGCTATTTAGTTGGTTTGAACTAAAAGTCAAAATCGAGATTGGAATTTTAGTTTATATTTTGAGACCAGTTCACTTAATTAAAATTATTTTTACGCTTATTTTAATGATATCACAACAATGTATCAATTAAACTCACTGAATAAAAACTTTTATATTACGAATATTAAGCGTCCACAGAAAGCTCGATTCTCCATATAAACGTAGTTACGCTCTCATTTTAAAACTACGTGTTGGATTGTAACGAAACTTTACATGTACAATAGCATGAGGTATATCCAGATCTATAATTAGTTTATGTAGCTTCAGATACCATAGTAAAAGAATACAGCGAATTTAAGTTTTTCATACAAAACTTGGTTTTGCTGTATTTCGTTCGTTTTATAAACTGAAACCATATAAACTAATTAGAGACATAGATATACCTCATTTCATTGTATATGCAAAGTTTCGTCATAATCCAACACGTAGTTTTAAAATGAGAACGAAACTTCATTTGTATGGTACTGCGGACTTTTAAGATTCGTCCGAGGGCAACGTGTGATCTCAGTGGCACTAATCATTTGCACTGCTATCTATCTTTGTGCATAATAATAATCAGTTTTTTAATTAATGCAACATTTGGATGTTACTATTTTTAAATGTGTTTTTGTAGCACAAATTTCTTGTTTTATTTCAATTCTGTCAAAATTTTTAGGGTCGGTGGTACCATTTCATGAATTTCGATACAAGTGACTATGTTGATTGCCGTGTAGTTTGTAAAAAACTCGAATACCTCATTAACTACACGGTATGAAAGCCTATTTCACCGATTTTTAGAACAATTTACGCTTGTTTCTAAATATTACAAGAAGCTACGGTAGCCTAGTGGTTCAAGCCGGCTGTCAAACGGCCGTCATGGGTTCGAATCCCGGCTCGTACCAATGAGTTTTCCGGAACTTATGTACGGAATAACATTTGGCTTTTACCGTTACCTTTTCTGTGAAGGAAAAATATACGGAGGAAACCTGCGAAGGTGTATGCGAAGTCCCCAACCCGCACTTGACCACTACTGCCATCATCCATCCATAAGAGGAGGCCTGTGCCCAGCAGTGGGACGTATACAGGCTCACTTATTATTTATTTAATATTATTGATTACTAAGGTCACAAACCTACCAAAATTCAGAATAAAAACGTTCACCGAAGTCACGCAAAATGGCTCGGCTCGGAGAATAATAATAATAAATCATATGAAATAGAAGAATAGCCCTCATTAAAGAGTTATAAATGTTATAATCCTCCATTCTTTATCACTACGAGTAGGGTGTGGAGATATAATCTCGTTTTTAAAGTTAAACTTAGCAGGGCCGAACAAAGCAAAAATCTAAAGTTTTCGGTTGATTTAATCAGTACTAAATTACAGTTGGCCCAAGTTTGTGTACATTCTAGATGCTTGAATGCAGACATCGATACTACTCGGTTCATTTTAATACCTACTGCTTTCTGCAGTAAAATAATAAAAACAAAAATAAAACAGCACTTCACAGGCTTACGATGGCTGCCTAGCACGAATAAACATATTTTTATCACCTTTTTGGTATTTAGGTATCCAAAACACTGAGATATTTATTAGTTCCTTTAGTACGACTTCTACGACACCTACAGGAAGAAAAGGGGTGGTGCTATTCTAATCCGACACCACACGGGGTTAAAAAAATCTTTCATCACTAAGAATACAGAATAACCACCCAAAGGTTGTCAGGAGGAGATCGCTCGTTTTGTCTACCGGTATATAGCGTAAGGTCCTGTTATTGTTTTTGTTTTGGTAAACAACAATTTCATCGACTTGGCTTTTATTGAATCCCGCCGTTCCGCCTGGGTTCTCCGTAATACGCGGGCAGTACCACGCGAACAGCTTTAATACCTAAACTAATAGGATCAATTTTACGAAAATCAATTAAAAAGTTCAATAAGGGTCGTGTTATAGGTACTAGAGGATGATATGTACAAACTTAATAAATCATAATAGATAGAAAACATACAAGACTTGGACGTCTATCGGATGATATGATGATGATGATGGTGATCCTAGACTTAGGAATAGATATCATCACTCATCACATAGACAAGATACAAGGATTTTTAACCCAAGACTTCGCAGCTAACACTACCAATACCGACTAAGCTAAAATGGTCATCAAAAATAATTAAACTTATCCTTAAACTACTCAACCGTGCACCATGGTAAAATATTTCGTAATAAGTCCTTTCTATAAGCTTGCACGGGTATTATAGGTAAATTCAATTGCAATAATATCTGGCAGGATAACGAGCTAAAAATTATCCAACACTCTCCTGTTCGGTAGGTCGTTACGAGTATCCGAAATATTTTATTGCGACGGTAAATAATACAATTTCATTAGAATTTGGTAAAATACAATATATATAGGTCTAACCAATAAAAAGAAATGCAAATGAAGGCCTTGCCAGGCTAAGAAAATATTAACTACAATTTCTCTAGTTAAAGCACATAACTAACAGTTTAACCTTCGCCGTCATGTAATAGCTCGCTAGAACAACGAACAGCAAAATAATGCTTTTCATTTGTAATATTCCCCGAGCCTTATATAGAACTCTCTGCTGGTAACTACAAATGGTAATTTATTTTGCAGCTTTATTGTAATTTAGGTTATAGTAGGTCAAAAGAATAAGGGTTAATGGCTGACCGGATCGTGTATGCCCGCCATGGGCACGGTGACGGTGTCCTCGCCGCCGGCCGCCACCAGCTTCTCCAGCACCTTGAGGGTCTGTTCCACCGCCGACCACTCTGTCTTCTGGGCCAGCGCCAGGATCTTCGCCGCCGCATCCCGCATGTTGACTCCCGCGCTGGGAGGCTTGGGCACGTCGCCATTGCTCTCCTTGATCTCCTTCTTATCTCCATTGATGGATGACGTCTCATCTTTGTCATCGACGGCCTTCGCTGCCGCCGCTTTATCTTCTTCTGTGTTCTTCTTCGGCGGACCCTTTCCGCCCTTCTTGCCAGTAGGCGCTTGAGACATCCTCACTTCATAACCTAGCCAGTCTCACGCTCACTCCGTCATCACTACACTGAGGCGTCGCGTATCACCGTGCTCGGCCTGGGCTATGTTGAGCGCAGGGCGGGCGGGCCATGACTGCGGCACGGCTGCGTAGCTCAGCCGATTTCTTGCATGATTCGAGTAAATAAAGGCGAAGGCAGGTGCGCGAACCGGATTTACAAACAAACTCGAATCGGCGATGTCTCAAAACGTCACATGCATTGACCCGATTTTTACTTTTCTGTTATCGGGGATCACCCCCAGACTTGTAGCTGAAGCGCTCCGATGCACGCTGGGAAATGAATGACATTTTATTGAAACTGATCGAACTTTACCTACTTCATTTGAATAATTTAAAAATAGAGAAATGGGTGTATTCGCCTTAAGACAGAAACGGTGGAAAATTGCGACTGGTTTTCTAAAGAATTTGCTTTTGACCGAGCATTTATTTACAAACAGGGTTGCTCATTTGCTAATATACTTGTAGCCATGCATTAAATATAATTGCTTCTTTTAATTTGGAAATTCATATTTACTAGCTACATATCACTTTCAATAAATTGCAATTGGTTGATTACGATGATATAACATCAACGTTAGAATGTGTCGAATCACATATGTAGAGCTGTAATAGGTATCATTAATGCATGATTCCAGAATAGCATTAGGTTCATCGAAACGTTTTAATGTTAAATCCTTGATTGCGACAGATTTCAGAGGAATTTGTTCGTTCGCCGTTGGTTAACAATCGGAAATGGTAAGCGTAAAGAAATTCAAGTAGATACGTATTTTTTTATAAGGCACTAATATAATATAACTAGTGCGGCAACGAAGCCTTCGTGCGATTAGATACGGCTTGCAGACGCTAATGTCGCCTCTACAATGGCTGTTATAAACATTATATAACAGGGATAAGACTATGTAACACTATGTTGTAGAAGAAAGATAGGTGCTTTTATATAACATTTATTACAGCCAGTGGGAGCATCATTAAAGATGCTAATAGGCAAAACTCAAACGGCTGTAATGAGTAAATATGCGCTCTGAGGCTTTACGAATTACCGCCCGTGTTGCGTACAAAATTTTACGTTTTCACCTGGCCACAATGCAAGTTTTTCCGTACGCGCAGCGTGCAGTAAAACTCGCATTATGGCCAGGTGTGACGTAAAAACATTTATGAACAGTAAACCACGGGAAGGGCCGGAGAATACAATAATAAAAAAAACATGTTTAAAATTTTATCCGATGTACGTTTACGGAATACCGACCTACTCGTATGTGAGGTGGTTCGTACTCATACGTGACCTAGCCTTTATACTCTCAAGAGAAATACAATTTATATTCCCCAGTTGGACGGCCTCGTCCATCCTCGACCTTGTTTGGGAAATTTGGGGGAAGAATACGAACGCATTTTCACCTACTTCGATTTGTATCGTGGCCTTAAGAGGTCGAGGGAAATTTGCATGTTTCGTCACAGGCGGAGGTGCGCGGCGAGGGGGCCCGTCGCGTGCGCGCCACGCGCCACTTCCGGTGCCACGGGGCGGGCGGCGGGGACCGGGGGCGGGGCGCCGCCACGGCCTCGATTCTGCCACGGCGATGATCAGATACGGAGGAACACAAGGGCTTGACCAGCGGTCTGGTTAAACATTTTTATACAGTAAGTAGGCTAGTAAGACATTCTCCATGATATGGAGATATTATATTATGATAGCAAAGGAAAATTGAAAATGCGATTTACTTATTTGAAGTTTTTTGCAGTCGTATCATGTACCACTGTGTTTGCAAACAAGTGTACGACTCATGGTAAGTGCAGCATATGGGGCTTGCAATTCTTAAGGGAGTCGCCTGTGCGTGGTTCGCCATTCAAAAATCGGTGCGCTCCTTTCCTTGAACTCCATACAGTTGTCCTGTAACTCCCGTATAATACAGAGTACCTACGATGCAAATATGTAATATTAATAAATATGAGGGAACAATCTTACACAAATTGACCTAGTCCCAAACTAAGCAAAGCTTGTACTATGGGTACTAGACGACGATAAATATACTTACAAAGATAAATAAATACTTGATACATAGAAAACATCCATGACTCAGGAATAAATATTCGTGCTCATGACACAAATAAATGCCCTTACCGAGATTCGAACCCGGGACCTCCGGCTTGGTAGGCAGGGTCACTACCAACTAGGCTACAGAGGTCGTCAAAGTCAAACTATTGATTTATTAGTAACCTAACAATATTTCTGTACATAGTAAACATAAACACTCGAAAAATAGTCATAGCTTCGTATATTGCTTTAATGTTTTATGACACCTAATATAATAATTCATCTTATCGAAAAGGGTAGGTAGCTACTGGGGATTTATTAAAATTATTAGTAGGTAACAATAATCATCTTTATGAGGTAGATTTTATAAAAAATATTTGAGTAACATAAATAAGCCAGCGGAGAACTTCCAAAATAGTTTATACCAATGAAGCGCGCCAATTTAGGTAAGGCGTGCTTTTAATTTTCCTATATTTTTACCATGATGCAAATGGTTTGATTTCAATATTATTAGTAATTAATATTTTGAGTTTCATTAGAATTAAGAAAGTACATATTAACATGATGTAACACGGCAAAACCTTCTATTGGCTATTAGCGCACTGGCGGGCAATAAAAAAAAATGTACAATTTACACGCCCGTGATTTGTTTTCTCATGGAAGAACTTTTTACTAGCATACGCATTTGTTTTACAATAGAACATTACTACAGAGGGCGGAAAGGAAGGGGTTGCCGGCCGAGCGTAGCGAGGCCAGATAGTTATGAGGCTGGCAACCCCTTTTCACGCCGAGGTATTTATAGTGCTTTTCTCAAACATGCAATAAACTATTAAAAAAACTTCGTTTTTTAATGGCTGAACGCCGTGATGCTGTGCCACAAATAAATGTGGAATGGAAATTAAAATGGACCATCTTGTTGCAGGCCTTTAGTTTTGTATGTATTGCCATTACGGATCTCTCGTCTCGCTGCGCCCGGAACGTGACACTTCGAAGCCCTTCGAAAAATCTGTTTTATGTGTAATTAACATAAAAGTTATGTTATGTTATATGTTATATAGTTCATGCATACAAGGGCTGCCACTTATGCAGGTATGTTTTTTATAGGTTCTGTGTTCGGCATATATTTTTGTTAAACCCAATCCAAGCCACACTCAGCCGTCACTGGCCTAAACCTTATTAGTGACACAGTTTAACTACATACTGTTTGGCAACGAATGTACTTGCGCAGAGCAAAGGTGGTGGCTGTCGCGGGGAAGCGGGCGGCGCGGGCTGCCGCCACAAACGCACACAGTTTGTGTTGTCCAACTTTCAAGGCAGGCGCGTAGCTACATGTTTTTGAGTTGAGTGAGCAGTGGCGGCGAATGATTTGCGGATGTACCTCAACAACAACATTAAATAAGGATTTAAGATTTCATAGATTTCCCCGTGACGACAAGTAAGTTTGTATACTTAATTTCGTTAGTTACTAGTTTAGTAAATACACGAGTTATAATAGAAAATACCAAAATATCACTACACGCGTGCCTAATATAATTGAGGAGTTCCTTCAATTCGTCATGGATCCCATCATCCAACTGATTTTTTGAAAAAAATGGGACCCATCTGGAAGCATATACATACAAACAAAAAACGAACGTCATCATCCTCCTAGCGTTATTCCCGGTAATGCCCCTAAAGGAACCCGAGGTCCGCTTTGACACCTAATCCCAAGATTTGGCATAGGCACTAGTTTTACGAAAGCGACGGCCATCTGACCTTTCAGATGGTAGTCGCTTTCGAAGGGTAAACTAGACCTTATTGGGATTAGACCGGTTTCCTCACGATATTTTCCTTCACCGAACAGCTAAAAATGGCAGCTAAAACGGTAAATATCCCGTAGATATTAAGTTCCTTAAACTCATTGGTGCGAGTCGGGATTCGAACCCACGACCGCCGCTTGACAGCCGCATGCCTGAGCCACTAGGCTACTGTAGCTCTAACAAACAAGAAAACGAACATTGAAAAAAAAATATGAAAAATAATAAAAAGAAAAGACAACCGAATTGCGAACATTCTCCTTTTTTTTTAAAAAGGTAGTGAGAAAACTAAAATTATAGTAGTACAATTAATAGAAAGGAACCATAATTATAGAAATTCCCCAAAAAACAACCTTGGATCTTGAATCAGTGATAACAGACATATCATAATAGACATAATCAATTTACCTACTATGCAATGTAAATATCTCTGCTTAAGTACGTAAACCGGACTAGCCAGTCATTGAACTAGTACGCGACATTGAATGGTCGCGATAACAACGTTTGGTGCTCCGCGAGTTAATAAATAATTAACTCAACCATGTGGATTAAATGTGTATTTAGTGTTCCTTCAAATATCTTATTTGGCAGAAGTATTAGGTAAGATTGTGACTTGATACTTTGTCTACTTGTCTAAGTACTTGTTTTAATCTGTGGCATAACATTTGCAAATGTAAAGTTTCTGGGATAAGAAATTAAAAAATTGGGGTTATTTTTTTTTCAATATATATAGCTGATAACAGTGATACCCTTTTATACCACGCCCGTGGCAAACAAGCGTACGGCCCGTTTGCCCGTAAAACCCTTTAAAAATGTATATGTTGCAGGGTAATGGTCAAAACAGAGATTTGATCAAATCTCTAAGGGATATGATCAAATCACGCAGGATGTTAAAATGGCCAATCCATTTTATCATTTACCTAATACAAATCAGTAATTTGATCAAATCTCTGAATCTGTTTAGTGAAATGACGAAATCGGACAAAAAAGGCAACTCGTTTTTTCATTTCACTAGACTTGTTTAGTGATTTGATAAAATCCCGTAAACGCGTCAGTGAGTTGACGAAACTAACGCGATAAAGATTTTTCCGCTCTTTTATAAAAAAAATAACCACGAAGACATCTTCTGACCTATCCGCCATCCGAGTCTAAGTCCCAGAACCGTTTAAATGACTAATGATTTAGGAGCCGATATCTGCGAGTTAGTTTCGTCAATTCACTGACGCGTTTCAGGGATTTATCAAATCACTAAACAAATCTAGTGAAATGAAAAAACGAGTTGCCTTTTTTGTCCGATTTCGTCATTTCACTAAACATATTCAGAGATTTGATCAAATGACTGATTTGTATTAGGTAAATGATAAAATGGATTCGCCATTTTAACATCCTGCGTGATTTGATCATATCCCTTAGGGATTTGTTCAAATCTCTGTTTTGGCCATTTCACTGCGACATATATACAATCCTTTCTTGAAGAACTCCATACCCCCTCGGGAAAACCTCGGTAGGAGCTCGTTGAACAACCGGAGCGTTGTGGTGTGGGGTTAGAATATCACGATTCACTTTCTGCCTACTGCAGTGACAATGGGAATGGTTTCACTGCAATAAATACCTATTCGATGCATCTGTAAACCCCTAATGGCTAGAAGTAGGACTGGAAATTCAATTTTATCGAATAATAATATGATGTACTTAGTTAATGTTAATGTTGTGTGTGTTATGTTAGTACTCATAATCCTCTGTGTGCATACTATGTTAATTAGTTTTTCCTCACTCTTCTAATAAATGTGTTTGCATTGTTTCTAAGAGAACCTCACCTGTATGTAGCCGAAGAATAATGTACCTTTTAGTAATTAGTCTTTTTAAACCGAATCTGGCCGCCACGTGACAGGCATAGCCTAGTGTGGAGCCACAGGATAATGATAATTTGTGTAATTTAGGTTTTCTTTCAAATAAACAATTTTTTTTTTTTTTATAATAATCTTATTCAAGGTTTATTCTCGACGACCTTTTTGTCAGTTATTTTAATGGTTGTTTTTGTTATTCATATGAATAACATGGTAGAGATTACATTATATGTAATATTTTATCGACACTCAGAGTTATGATAAATTGACGCAGTTCATATTATGTATAACACTAGCCCCCGACTTCGTCCACGTAGAACTTGTTATCATCTTAGAAAAATGATTGATGCGGTAGCTTAATTATCGCTGTCCCAAACACACTATTGGCATCTTATAGGATGATTTCCGAGATAAAACTATCCTATATTCTTCCAAGGATCTCAAATTATCTGTACAGAAAATTTCATCTAAATCCGATCAAGATTAAGCCTTAAAGGTAACAGTGCGATGAGTTCGTTAGTTTAAATTGCTGAATATGTATTGTAAACTCCGTTTTTACAAATATTAAACACCATAAGAATCATCAGCAGAGTATTTTTGATATTGTATGAAAGAAAACTATATTTTTCTATTACTGGAAATGTTCGCCTAAATACGTCCAGTAGTTTTACTCACGTTTAGTCCGGGCTACCAGTATAGTATTAAAAGCAAAATTACCTTATTTTAAAAGTTTTTTCCCCTCATACAAACTTTACACCCATATTTAACCCACTTAGGGGTGAAATTTTCTTAAACGCTGAAATAACTTTTTATGTATTCTAATACGTAATCTTTCTACAAAGTTTCAAGTCTCTAATTCAAAAAATACTATGCAAACTTTGCACACCTATTTAACCCCTTTAGGAATAGAATTTTCAAAATCCCGTCCTAACCTAAAGGAAGTTCTGATGTGAATTTCAAGTTTCTAGTCTCAGTAGTTTCGGCTGTGCGTTGATGATCTGTCAGAATATCTTCATATATATACCTATAATATTGATTAAAACGAGTAATCGTACTTATATTACGGCTGTTTGTCATCAAAAATTTCAGCCAAACCGTTCGCACCCTGTCCAATGCCAGCTACCTCCACAACGCCGGCTCAGAGCCACTGACGTACGCGACCATAGGCCAGGCTGTGGAGGCTAGCGCCCACCGCTACCCCGGGCGAGTGGCCGTGCGCTCCGTGTACGAAGACCGCACCCTTACCTATGAGCAGCTACTGGTGGAAGTAAGTCAAACCCTCAGGGTAGATTCCCAATTTCAGCCATGTAAGTCGCCTGTCCAATGCCAGCTACCTCCACAACCCCGGCTGCGAGCCCCTGACGTACGCGACCATAGGCCAGGCTGTGGAGGCCGTCGTCCACCGCTACTCGGGGTGTTTGCCATGCGCTCCGTATATGAAGAACGCATCTTTACCTATAAGCAGCTGCTGGCAGGAGCGAGTCACACCCTGAGGTGAAGGTATATATTACATTTCAGCCTGTCAAATCCTGATAAGTGAGTCAAACCCTGAGGTAGATATTCCCCTCACCCTGCCTGCAGGTATGCAATCATTGAACACGTCTGAATATATGGGTTAGATACAGCTGAAGGAATAAAAACCGGCCAAGTGCGTGTCGGGCCACGCGCGGTGTAGGGTTCCGTGGTTGCCTGTCTCTCCCCCTTGTTCGTAAAACTTAAAATGCCTCTGCTAAATAAAATGTGCTTTGTACCTTTCTTGCGAACACAAATGTCAAAGTGACAGATAACGACAAACGAATTTTAACGCCATTTTAGTTAAAATAGGCATGTCAAACGTTTATGAACGAATTGAATACAGTCTGTCTTTGTTGTTGTCTTTATCACATCGACACGTGCGTGACAACTATATGGTGCGGTAGGTTTTCAAAAACCATCCCAAATTAACTAATAGGGGAAGTACCCTAAAAATGGTTTTTTATTCAAGAATTTTCCGTTTAGTCGGCGTGATTGATTAAATTATATTACACTTGCCGAATTACTGCTTTTTGGTGGTAAGGGTGACTGAGCTTAGCCGCAGGCCGACATGGCGAAACTATAACGGTTCCTTGTTGACTACAGAACCCTAAAAAGGGGGTTACGAAATATGTTTACGTCGATACATCATCGACTGGTCATATTTTTTGTAGTGCATATTATGCACGTTTGTATTGTATCTATTAATATTTCGCTATGATATAATTCTGGTCAATAATCGTAAGTCTTCTTGGTTGCCGTGAGGGGCTACCGCGAAGTGAAAACGAACTTCGTTCGAATATCTCCCTCTCTGTCGCTCGAACTATATAGCAAGTGCAACACAGAGAGAGTCTCACATACGAAATTCGGTTTCGTTTCGCGGTAGGCCCTCTGTGCACATTAAGTTTTTTTTATTATTTCAGGCAGATGCTTTGGGCTGTGCTCTGAGATCCCAAGGATTGGAGAAGGGGGACCGAGTGGGCATCTGGTCGCACAACAATGCTGCGTGGATCGTCGCACTGGTCGCGGCGGCGAGGGTCGGCCTTATCTCTGTACGTCTTGCTTCAATATCGTTGGTTATCATCATGCGTGAATGTAATGAGAGATATAATTTTGTGAATTCACGTGTACCTACAAGTTACGCGCTCTGCGGTAACAAAAAGTATAATAATCTTATCTGAAAATTTTGCACTAGACTAGACTGTTGAACTAAAGTCAAACTTTATTTGCGCAAAATCTATTTTGATACCTGAACTAGCTGTTTTACTAGATACCTACCTAATAGTATTTTTAACTATTATAAGTATAAACTTGGTTCTTTTACTAATTCTTGAAAATACTATTAAGTTCCGCCCTGCTATCCCTGTGACAGTACCGTATCTATTAAACCGTATTAAAATCACTTAATTTTTTCAGTATTGTATTAAGTAGGTAGAATGTGGGTATAATATATCATCATCATCATCAGCCTATATACGTCCCACTGCTGGGCACAGGCCTCCTCTCATGTATGAGAGGGAACGGGCAGTAGTCCCCACGCGGGCCCAGTGCGGATTGGGGACTTCACATACACCTTTGAATTTCTTCGCAGATGTATGCAGGTTTCCTCACGATGTTTTTCCTTCACCGAAAAGCTAATGGTAAATATGAAATCATATTCCGTACATAAGTTCCATGTGGTGTCGGGCTAGAATAGCACCTCCCCCTTTCTTTCCCGTGTGGTGTCGGGCTAGAATAGCACCTCCCCCTTTCTTCCTGTGGGTGTCGTAAGAGCCGACTAAGGGAACAGGGTCGAAGTGTGTTGCGGGCGATGGGCTAGCAACCTGTCACTGCGATATCACATTTTGTCGATCTTTTATACCCACATTTATGCTAAAAGTGGTACTGGAACATAAGTTTCATGTGCTCTGCCTACCCCTTTTAGGGATAAAGGCGTGATTGTATGTATGTATGTATGTAAGTTCCGAAAAACTCATTGGTACGAGCCGGGATTCGAACCCACGACCGCCGTTTGACTGCCGCATGCCTGAACCACTGGGCTACCGTAGCTTCTGTATAATATATGGCAGCGATCAAATCAAATATATGACATAGAATAATGTCAGCACACAAGAGACGTTGTTTGTACAGTTAACAGCGGAAACAGAAATTGTAAACTGTTGTGGGTTTTTGGTCCAATAATAAATGGTCAAAATATGCACTATACTTTTAATTATATAAACTATAGCTGTACACAGTAAAATTAGCAGCAAATATTAACGAAAAGAAATATTAAGCAGCGGTAACGTCCGTTCGGTGCCACTCGCCATTAGATCTCCCCGCGCGGTGGGCCGTCCCCGCCCCCCGCGACCCTCGCCCCGCGCCGCGTTCGGCATTCGTCGGCAACATCCTCCACCCCAGTGCTGCCTAGCAGCACTCACCATCAACGGGTATTCGGGCGATGCGTGCGGCTGAGCGCATGAGTACACCACTCTTGGTTTTCACTCTGACGGCTCTGACTCGACCGTCCTTGCCTGGCAACACTTGTTCTACCAAACCTTTTGGCCAAGTGCATCGAGGTCCGTCTGGGTCCACAATTAGGACAAGGTCTCCCACTTGCAGGGTCCTCTCTTCTTGAGTCCATTTTTTACGTGGTAACAAGTCGGGAAGGATTTCTTTCACCCACCTTTTCCAGTATAAGTCGGCTAGTCGCTGGGCGATTCTCCACTGCTTTTTCAAGTAAAAGTCGGTGTCATTGTAAGCGCCGAGGTGGGGTAAGACTGATGAGGATCCCAGGAGAAAATGATTTGGGGTCAAAGCTTCAGTGCTGCCGGGTTCTACGGAGACATGCGTCAGCGGCCTGCTGTTCACTATACTCTCGACTTCAGCCAATAGTGTGTACAGTGTCTCCTCTCGCGGTGCGCGTTCTTTCAGCACGACCTTCAGGCATCCTTTGACAGTTCTGATTAGTCTTTCCCATGCGCCACCCCAGTGGGGACTTCCAGGAGGGATAAATATCCATTTCGTTCCATAATTTAAGGACTCCCGCTTTAGGTACTCCTGGTCCAATTCCTCGATTGACTTCTTCAGCTCAGCATCAGCACCGCGTAGATTTGTACCATTGTCCGAATAAAGATATTGAGGCCAACCACGTCGTGCCCCCATTCGCCGGAGTGCCATTATGAGTGAATCGGAGGTAAGTGAATTTACAACTTCTATGTGCACTGCCCTCACGGTTAAGCATGTAAAAAGAACTCCATATCTCTTCTGTCTTCCTCTTCCCACAGTGACTTCCACAGGGCCGCAAATAGATCAGCTCCAGTATAGGTAAAGGCGCGCTGATGATGGGCCACTCGGGCTTGAGGTAAGTCTCCCATGCGTGGAATTTCTTGTTTACATTTTCTTATTCTACATATCATGCACTTTGAAGTTACATTTTTAACTGTAGGTCGTAATCTAATTATCCAATACCTTTGTTTCAGATTGTTAACGACCGTTTCCTGGTTCCCGTGCGCTGCGAGAACGTGGTAATGCTTCACCAGGAGCCATGCTACGTACTCTCGCCCGTCCAAAATTGAAGGTCTTTTTATTTCAGGTCCAACATCAGCAGCGGCGTCGATGCGGCCCCCGAGGCGTAAAACTTCGTGTTCATCGAGGTACGGCGATAAGGTAAGTAATTTACTCGTTTTAGGTAGGTATAATCCATTTTTTAGTTTTATTATTTCGTCCGGAAATGATTGTGCTTGAGAGTATTTAATAAGTAACCTTTCAGCTCTCTCCATGACAATGCCGTCATCTTCGCACATATGTTTACATTTATTTATAAATTTCAGCATTATAAATGTAGCCCTGAGCAGTCGTAACCACGAGGAGAATCTTGTCGGCTCAGGAATAGGTAAGTTACCGTTATTGCATGGCGTAATTGTCATTACACATTCCAAATCGTCTTTGTTTACTTCAGCGTTCAATATATCTTGCGGCCAGTCGTCCTCGCTTTTTTGTAGAAACGCAGGTCCCCGGGTCCACTCAGTAGGCAAAACAGAACGATCATATGTTTCTCTAGTGGCTATATCGGCTACATTTAGGTGTGTAGGTATGTATCTCCATTCGTTCATGTTGGTAAGTTCGTCTATTTCGCCCAGCCGGTGCGCGACATAAGTTTTATATGTACGCGCGCTGTTCCTTACCCAGTGTAGCACTGTCGTGGAATCACTCCAAAAGATACGACGTTCTGGTTTTATTCTGTGTTCCTTAGTTATTGTTTCAGCTAATCTAGCGGCTAAGACTGCAGAACCCAGTTCAAGACGAGGAACCGTAGTTGTTTTTAGCGTAGCGACGCGACATTTGCTTGCGATAAACGCTTGATGCACTGTGTTGTTTTGTTGCCAACGCCAATATGCTACTGCACAAATAACTTTCGTGGACGCGTCGCAAAATAAATGTAGTTGCAGATTTGTATAACAATTCGTAGTTAGAACTGGTTTCGGCACATGCGGGAGCGCCTCATCCCCGCCCGGAGCACTGATAACAACATCTAGCCGCGTCCCGCTCGCCCTCGCGGTTGTCGTGCCTGTTTCGCTCGCACTTGCAGCGGCGTGGTAATAATATCTAGGCAGACGTACTTCGCGCATTGATTTTAATTGTCCAATCCATTTTAACCATTTTTCATAAATAAGGTCCGGTACAGGTTCATCCCAATTTATCTGAAGTTGCCAAGCTTGCTGAATGATTAATTTTCCATTTATTGTGAAAGGCGATAAAAATCCATAAACGTCAAAAATCGACATAATGACTCGGAGTATGTCTCTTTTTGAGGGCCTTTCCTTCCCATTAACTATATTTTCAGATAGCTTCTTTAGCGAAACATCGAATCCGAGCGTGTCTTCATTGGGATTCCATAACAATCCAAGTGTGCGTTCGCCCTCGCACTGTTGTCCGACTTTGAACCTTACTGCGCTACTGCCGAGAGTCTCTGTTGGAATACTGTTGATGACTGCTTCGCTGTTGCTATTCCAGTTACGTATATGAAAATTTCCCTGTGCATGTATATATGTGACGTCACGGACTAGCTTCATTGCGGTTTCTTCATCAGGTAAGCTATCGATATAGTCATCTACGTAATGTTGCGTGTATATAGCATTAGCTGCCTCTGGCATAGTAGCTTCAAAGCGTCGCACGTTTTTATTTTTGATAAACTGTGCGATGAATGGTGAGCAGTTCGCGCCAAAGATTAGTGACGTCATCAGGTAAGTATCTATAGGATCTTCAGACTTGTCTCGGTATAAGAAGCGGAAGGCGTGTTGATCTTCTGGTTTAATTTTAACTCTTAGAAACATGTCTTTTATATCCCCGGAGATTGCAATTTTATTTTCACGGAAGCGCCACATTATTCCAATTAGCGTCATAAGTAGGTCAGGACCTTTGTATAGGTAATCGTTAAGAGATAACCCTTTTGATGCAGCTGCTGCGTCGAATACCAATCGAAGGGCTTTCTTATTTGGATTATCTATTCCAAAGCTAGGTAGGTACCACGTTTTAGACGTGACGGCTGGCTTCTCCAGCTTCTCCGCGTAATTGTTCTCCAACAGATGTTGTATGCGTTCTTTAAACCTTCGTGCATACTCTTCACTCCTTTTCATCTTCAGCTCGACTCCCTTTAGTCTCGTCAGTGCGTTTGGGAAGGAGTCAACGGTGACACACTGAAGATCTCTCCAAGGTAAGCCCACTTGCCATTTGCCATCGATAAGTTCAGAGGTTTGTTCCAGGTACTCCTGGGCCCGTACGTCCTCCGAGTTCTGCCTAGGTTTAGCAGATACACCCATGGAATCGATGGAGAAAGACTGACGAATATCTTCATGAATTTCACGTAACAGTTGATTATTTTCCATTGTTGTATTTTGCTCTTCGCTATGACGAACGTGTAATGACGTATGTATACCCTTTAGTGTCTTTACAGATGCCGGCGCCCTCCCATGAAGACACCAGCCCAGCGGCGAGTGAGTAGCACAAGGCTCGTGCTCTCCACCCCGTACCACTTCTAGAGGTACAAGTAAGTGGTAGTTATCTTGTCCAATAAGTATTTCAGGTTTCAATTGTTTAGTGCACAAGTTTTTCTTTATAGGTTCCAGGTACTTATAGTTCTCGCATTTAACAACACCGAGGTTTTGTGCAGGTAAGTTAAGATTGTCCACACTGCGCGCATTTAATGTAAACATTGTTCCATCATTATTAGATAACGTGCAATTGATAAGCTGAGTTTCGCACACCAGTTCCGTACTGTCCCAAGCGCCGCGCACTCGTAAACACCCCCGGCGCCCGCGCAGCCCGGCCCGCTCAGCGAGGTTTGCACTTATTAACGAAACACTCGACCCGTCATCAAGTAGGCAAGTCGTGCTAATTTTACCGTTAGGTCCATGAATTGTTATTGGCACGACTTTTAATAGTACTTCGCACTTATTATTGTTTATATGCGTTACAGTTTCGGTTTGAACACCATTGTCTGTCACTTCCACTACATCACAGTTATTTTGGCGTGAACTTTGCCCCGGTACGTAATGCAATAGCCGGTGATGAGATTGTCCGCACCCCTCCACGTCGCACTCGGCGGCTGCGCACGATTGTCTATCATGATGCGATAACAAACACTTGTAACATAAACCGAATCGCTTCACATATTGCCATCTGTCTTTACGTAGCGATCTTTTGAACTTTTTGCACTCTGGTAAATTATGTTTTCCTATGCGACAAAAACGACATTTATCACTGTTACTTGCATGTCCACTTTGCACTAAAATAGTTTGCGGTTTATAGTCACTGTTTTCATAGTTCCTACGTTTATAGTCCGTTCGCACTGTTTGCATAAGAGAAGCACTGCAGGTTGATATTTTTACAGCTTCTTCGTGAAGAAAATCGGCGATAATGTCTAATTTAGGTTTAGTTCCCTCTTTTATTAGCGTGTAACTGTAGTCTGTCCACTTAGGCAGCAACACTGTAGGTAATTTGGACAACACAATAGCGACTATGTTCATTTCTTGCAGGTACTCTCCACGACCCAGCGCCCGAACAGCTGCGACGTAGTTTTTTATTTTGACAGAAAACGGTACTATTTCTCTGTGGTATTCCGGTGGCAGAGGGTGTAGTTTTTTTATTTCCATTAGCATACGCGATATTATTAATTCCGGATTTCCATATTGTAACTCCAGCGTTGTCATCAGAGTTTCAGGTGAAGTTCCACTCATGAGCAGAGCGTTGACGGAATCTCTGGCGGGTCCACGGAGACACTTTCTTAATCGCCACATATTTTCAATATCGCTGAAACTACACACTCTTGTTGATTCTTCGAAAGCTTGCTTAAACTGCAGCCATTCCATTGGTTCACCGAAGAACAGAGGCAGTTCTCTCGGCGTGCTGATACGGCTTAACAGCGTAGCGTTTTGGTTGTTATTGGATGTTGAGACGGTGGCTAGTTCCTTCAGTGCGCTGGCTAACAGCTGGATTGGCAACTCGGTGCCGGCAGCTTCGGCTGCCGACTGACACAGCGGGCCCTCATTATTTCCATTCTGGGTGGCATGCTGTGACTCCAGTTCCAGCTGGCTGCGCTCGACCCACCTGGCTACATCACTATTAACAGTTTGTTGATCCTCTTCTGTATTTGGACTGTAATCTTCATCTTCCAACTCGGCGAGGTCTGCCTGTAGCTTTTTATCTATCAGGTCCATTTGAATGCGAGCTTTTGCTTCAGCTGCTTCCAGCTCCAGCTTCTTCCGTCGTGCCATCACAGAAGACGAAATAGACTTTTTTGAATCAGGTTTACTGCTTTTATTAGAACACTGACTTTGTGGTTGTACCACTTTCCTTTGTTCGGATTTTATCTGACTACCCGTTTCTAAAATAATAGTCTTATCGATCTGTTTCGTTTGTTCTTCTTTTGCAGATGTTTGTAACGGTTGATTTAAAAGCTGTTTTTGTTCTTCGTCTTTTCTTTCCTTCTCACGTTTTGCGGTACTGCGTGTGTTGACCATCTTTGGTGTATGGTACATCCGAAGATCCGGCTCGAAGACCACTTTGTAAACTGTTGTGGGTTTTTGGTCCAATAATAAATGGTCAAAATATGCACTATACTTTTAATTATATAAACTATAGCTGTACACAGTAAAATTAGCAGCAAATATTAACGAAAAGAAATATTAAGCAGCGGTAACGTCCGTTCGGTGCCACTCGCCATTAGATCTCCCCGCGCGGTGGGCCGTCCCCGCCCCCCGCGACCCTCGCCCCGCGCCGCGTTCGGCATTCGTCGGCAACAGAAATGATGTGTTCAAAATGATCTGTGCACGAGCTGTTAGTATTCTAATAATGAAGACGTGTGCAAATCATTTTGAACACTTCTTACATCTGCTGACGATTGTGGGTGCGTGTGCGCGTCCGGTTTCAACTACTTTCAACATGACCAATTTCTTAACTCCCAAGATGAATTTTGGCGGGTGCCACATTTATAACCTACATATTGTATTTTCAATTTTCAGGTAGCCTTAAATCCAGTATATGAGAAACCGGAATTATCGTATTGTATTAAGAAAACTGAATTGAAAGCAATTATAATAGGCGATACTTTAGAGAAGGCTAATTATTACAAAATGATAGAACAACTGATACCAGAAGTACACCGAGATAAAGCTGGATCGATCGAGTCCAGAGAATTGCCCAGTTTGAAGACGATCATCACGTGTGATAAAGCCGCATTACCGTGAGTGAACATTTTAGGTAAATGAACACCGCGAATTTTCACGATCCAAACGTATTGTTTGTTTTTAGTTGTAATAAGATCATTTAAAAAATACATCTCTTTTCACGTTGATGAACACTATTCCAGACACAGTAGAAATAACAATAGAATTACGCCTATAGGCGTCTACTGTCCATAAATGTGTTAAGTGGGTGCGTCATATCATAGTACGGCGGAAATTGGCCAATATTGATAAAAGTCGTGGACACGTCTTCTATATACCTAAAACTGGTATGGATGTGTTCCTTGTTGTCTCCAGAGTACGAATCTACCTGTTTTAGTTAAGGAAGAGGGGGAAGGACATAGCTGCGACGTCACAAAGATGGCGACCGAGGGTCATCGATTTTTGTTTAAATCTCGGGTTCTATTTTTCTGATCGGTTCATGTGAGGTGTAATTTGAATGCGTATTAAATGTTCTATAATTCATTCTTTGAGATCTGTAACGTACATGCAACCGTTTGGAAAATAATTAAAAAAATAGAATCTTTTACTTTAATGTTCGGCTTTTTTACCATCATAATTCGAGAAAGAGATACTTTAGCGTGATAAATGTCATTATAAAAAATATCAAACATTTTATTAGCTTTCCATTAATATGCAATTTGTTGTCGTTAAACAATAAACCCGTCATTTATGGCCAATTCCGTAACGCACGGCACGATGCGTATGATTGAGATACTCTGAGAGTTCAATTTTGGTCTTCCCAAATGAAAGGGACTGTTGTTTCTATTGGTGTTGCTGTTGTTGTTGTTGCCCTAGGGCATCCCCGTGGTGCTTAAGGCGGTGCATTAGAAATTATCGCGTGATTTGAAACGCCGTTCTGACTAGATTAAGAAACAATAAGAGGTTTTCAGATATATGATTCTTGACTATATGATTGTTCATCTGATTTTATCGATGCATGATTGCTTAAAATTTCCTCGATAGAAAAAAAACCAAAGTTTGGTCTGTATTTTCCTTTTTTTATTCAGCCTACTCAAACGATGCATTATTTTACGACACAATCAAGTTAATACTATAATATTTTATCTCATCTAAAATCTCACTATATGATTTTTTTTATAAAACTTCACCAACTTAGATATCTATCGAGTCCACAACAGCGATTCCCGAAAAGTGTTACATCTCTTTTTCTCGTGGGCGAAAGGCATCAGCGTGCCTCTGTCTAGGGAGCCTGTACGACTCAAATCAAGGCATCCCCTTAAGGCCTTCATAAGCTCTCGCCATGCCTTCCTGTGTGTTCCTGTAGTCGAATTCATAAATACTGTGTTCCAGGGGACGCCTTGATTTGAGTCGTACACGCCCCCTAGACAGATAAATATGTTTCAATAAAGAGGCATTTTAAATTCATAACTTCTTTGACTGTAGGCCGCAAGCTTTCGCTTAATCCAGCCCGAGGACTAGGAGCCAAACTCGGAACAAGGCCGCTCTTGCCGTACCCCACGCCCGCGCATACTTCATTTCATTTGATTGCAAGTTGCGGTTGAATTTGAAGACATTTGCACGTGGTGATTCGTTACATTACCTTTCTAGCAACAGCTACTCGTATATGTAAACATATTTTTTTCTCTGGAGATGCGTATAGATATTTTTATATATAGCTTGTCGACTGATATGTTTTGCGAACTATGGAGCTCCATAGTTCAGCAGCTGAAAGCAGTAGCATTTGCGCAGGCAACAAGTTCGAACAGACCAACACGGCCCGAAGGCCAGCGGTGAGGCTCGCGGGGCCAAAGGCCCGGAGCATCCCTCAAGAGCGTGCTCTTCACGCTATTACTAAGGCCAAAGACCCCGAAGGGCGAGCTCACGCAGACATTTTACTACTCCTAAATGCATTACAAACAAACCTGAGGGCCGAAGGACCGAAGCGTACATTCAAAGCGGGCTGTCCACGCAAGCCAGAGGGCCAAAGGCCCAAAGGACGGGCCCACGTGGACACTTTACTACTCCTAAGTGACCTACAAGCAAACCTGAGGGCCGAAGGCCCGAAGGAGAGCAATATGGCACGCGAGGCGGCAGGCCAGCCCGGACCGAAAGCCCGAATCGTTCCTTCAGAGTGGGCTCTTGACGCAAGCCAAAGGGTCAAAGGCCCAAAAGGCGGGTCCACGTGGACTCTTTAGTACTCCTTAGTGTCCTACAAGCAAACCTGAGAGGCGAAGGTCCGAAAAAGCAGCATGGCACGCGAGGCGGCAGGCCGAGCTCTGCGTGGGGTCAAAGGCCCAAAGTGTTCCTTCAGAGCGGGCTCTCCACGCAAGCCAGATGGCCAAAGGCCTGAAAGGCGGGCCCACGCGGACACCTTGTTACTCCTAAGTGCGAATGTGCGGTGCCTTACCAGCGAATCTAAGAGCAAGGCCCGAACCGTCCCTTCAGAGCGCGCTCTCTACGTGAGTCGGAGGGCCAAAGGCCGGAAGCGACCCTCCAGAGTGCGTGCGCTCTCGGATACTTTACTCCTGGGCTGGGCTCCGTAGGGCCGCAGGTCTGAAGCGTCCCTTCAGAGCGCGCTCTCCACGCGAGCCTGCGCGGACAACTTGAGGGCCGAAGACCCGAAAGAGAGCGGCATGGTAAGCGAGGCGGCAGGCCGAGCTCTCCGTATAGGGACGAAGGTCTGTAGCGTCCCTTCAGGGCGCGCTCTTGGACACCATTCCTGCCAAGTGTTTTACAAGCGAACCTGAGGGCCAAAGGCCCGTACGGCAAGCCAACGCGGCCACACACTCCCCTTACTCTATCACATACAAGACTCAAACACTCACCAAGTGGACACACACTCGGTGCGTGCAACGTATCGGTTACAAATCTCTCTGCCGCTTTTCCTATAGCTGTTTTTCACTTCTCTTTTGCGAGGAAATACATAACCAAAACAAGTCAGATTTTGAAAGTACAAGTCAAAGTACAACACAGGTAACCTCGGGCAAAAACTAGTCCTACTAATATTATAAATGCGAAAGTTTGGATGTTTTATGTTTAGATGTTTGTTACTCAATCACCCTTAAACGGCTCTACTGATTTGGATGTAATTTTGTACGAAGATAGTTTATAGCCTGGCTTAAAATATAGGTTAGTTAGGTGATCAGTTTATCCCGGGTCCACGCAGACCAAGTCGCGGGCGGAAGCTAGTTGTCTAATAAAGCTGCTTGCATTCATTGATTTTTTAATTATTTTCAACTTAATACTAGGAATTAGATTAATTTTACATCAACCGGGCGTAAATTGTTAATAACAATCTCACTTGTCAGCCAAAAGAAGACGTAAAATTGAGTGTGGAGGGTGAAAAAGTACGCTTCAGTGCACTCGCCTCGCCTTCGGCTCGGGTTACAAAGTTCCTGAGGTGACCTTTATTTTACTCCTTTAGGTGCGTATCATGACCGTCTGAGTCGTATAATTAATTAGAAGTTATGCCAGCGATCGCTAGCAGAGACGAGCGTGGTGATAGTTAATGAGTGCGTAATTCACAAAATTTATTATTACTTGGTTATTTATTAGTGTACACCAACAAAATCTGTATTTTTTGGAAAGCTTATAAAATTACCTACCTTTTTTATAATAACTTAAATTACGCTAAAGTTATTATTTATTGAGTTACAAGCATGTTTTTTCAGTAGTCGTTCAAACGCGCGGGATAAAAAAATCACATTTTTTCTAATAATTAAAAAACTGTTGATTGTCATATTTTTTTGTAAATATCGATACAACGTTTTTAGTTTACAAATTTTATATATATATAAAAATAAGGTAAGCAAATAGGAAAGTTAAAAGTACCTACCTATGCCTTAATTGACATAATCATCCGGTTCATTTTTTAACAAATTCTGTTAAATGGAGTTAGAGGCCTGTTCCGTATCATTTTGTTAATTGTTTATGTATATTCGCAGCGGAACATTCACGTACGACTCCTTAGTAGCAAACAAGCAGGATGCTTCGCGGTATGGCGCTCAGGTGGACCCGGACGATGGCGCCATCATCCACTTTACTTCAGGAACTACAGGTAACATTCACGTACGACTCTCTGGTAACAAACAAGCAGGATGCTTCGCGGTATGGCGCTCAGGTGGACCCGGACGATGGCGCCATCATCCACTTTACTTCAGGAACTACAGGTAACATTCACGTACGACTCTCTGGTAACAAACAAGCAGGATGCTTCGCGGTATGGCGCTCAGGTGGACCCGGACGATGGCGCCATCATCCACTTTACTTCAGGAACTACAGGTAACATTCACGTACGACTCTCTGGTAACAAACAAGCAGGATGCTTCGCGGTATGGCGCTCAGGTGGACCCGGACGATGGCGCCATCATCCACTTTACTTCAGGAACTACAGGTAACATTCACGTACGACTCTCTGGTAACAAACAAGCAGGATGCTTCGCGGTATGGCGCTCAGGTGGACCCGGACGATGGCGCCATCATCCACTTTACTTCAGGAACTACAGGTAACATTCACGTACGACTCTCTGGTAACAAACAAGCAGGATGCTTCGCGGTATGGCGCTCAGGTGGACCCGGACGATGGCGCCATCATCCACTTTACTTCAGGAACTACAGGTAACATTCACGTACGACTCTCTGGTAACAAACAAGCAGGATGCTTCGCGGTATGGCGCTCAGGTGGACCCGGACGATGGCGCCATCATCCACTTTACTTCAGGAACTACAGGTAACATTCACGTACGACTCTCTGGTAACAAACAAGCAGGATGCTTCGCGGTATGGCGCTCAGGTGAACCCGGACGATGGCGCCATCATCCACTTTACTTCAGGAACTACAGGTAACATTCACGTACGACTCTCTGGTAACAAACAAGCAGGATGCTTCGCGGTATGGCGCTCAGGTGGACCCGGACGATGGCGCCATCATCCACTTTACTTCAGGAACTACAGGTAACATTCACGTACGACTCTCTGGTAACAAACAAGCAGGATGCTTCGCGGTATGGCGCTCAGGTGGACCCGGACGATGGCGCCATCATCCACTTTACTTCAGGAACTACAGGTAACATTCACGTACGACTCTCTGGTAACAAACAAGCAGGATGCTTCGCGGTATGGCGCTCAGGTGGACCCGGACGATGGCGCCATCATCCACTTTACTTCAGGAACTACAGGTAACATTCACGTACGACTCTCTGGTAACAAACAAGCAGGATGCTTCGCGGTATGGCGCTCAGGTGGACCCAGACGATGGCGCCATCATCCACTTTACTTCAGGAACTACAGGTAAAACTCACTAACGACTCTCTAGTAGCAAACAAACAGGATGATTCGCAGTATGGCGCTCAGGTGGACCCAGACGATGGCGCCATCATCCACTTTACTTCAGGAACTACAGGTAAAACTCACTAACGACTCTCTAGTAGCAAACAAGCAGAATGCTTCGCGGTATGGCGCTCAGGTGGAAACAGACGATGGATATAATTATATAAGTATTATGTGAAAAAGTGTTCGGTTCTGGCGCTTCGCCGGCTCGCGCGCTGTAGGGTCGCCATTCTTCCTAATGTACGTTTCCCACCGAACGGGTCGGGCCGGCGCGCATTCTATTACATGCAAAGGAATTTTAACCGTCTATACAGCGAGACCGAGAAAGATTAAGTGCCTTTGAGATGTGGTGTTGGCGAAGGATGGAAGGAATTAGTTGGACGGAAAGAAGAACGAATGAAGAGGTTTTGGATTTAGTCGGAGAGAAGAGATCCTGGCTAAGGACGATTGAAAATAGAAGAGGAAATATGTTGGGGCACCTGTTACGACATGACATTTACATAAAAACTATAATCGAAGGGAAAATAGAGGGAAGAAGAGGCAGAGGAAGGCCGCGACGTGCTTTTATGGACCAGGTCAAGGAGAAGGTCAATGTAGTGTCGTACCAGGAGCTCAAAGCAGTGGCAGAGCGTGGAGCTGAATGGCGGTTACTCCACCGACAAGAGCAGAGCTCTTAAGTTGAAGAAGAGAAGATACAGCAGATACAATTCGTATTTGATTACAATCCCCACCGACCGCGTCGGTAGCTGCCGCCTCGCAGTGGATGCTCGATTCATTCAAATATTAAATGTAAATAATATATAGACGGTTCATATTCCTCTGCATGTAATAGAATGCGCGCCGGCTAACCCGTTCGGTGGGAAAGTACATAACACTCCTCCTCGCTTAGCTCGTCGTCGTACCTACACTGTCCTGCCTTAGAGTCTACCAAAAATATTATGCTGACTGTACATAAATAATAATAGTAATTATAATAATTCCAAAACAAATTTTATATTTTCCCAAATGACATTTGAGGATTTGTTTTTTGCCTATTAAGCAAATCATTTGCTTCATAATTGTTAAGTGCGACGTAAAATTTTGCATAATAATATGTTGTCAAACAAGAGAAGTGCGAAGTAAAGTTATGCCAGCGATTTATTTGCCAAATAAAACTTCTGCGAAAAGTTAGTTGCGAAGTGAAATTTAGCGAAACATATTTAAAGTCTTATTTCTATATCGTTTTATTTGCAGGTGATCCAAAAGCCGCTTTGGACTCGCATTTCGGAGTAGTGAACAATAGTTACTTTATGGGCAAGAGGCAGAATCTAGATGAAGGTCATCAAATAACGTGTGTTCAGGTACAGAAGGCGCATATAATGTATGAAGTGAAGGTTAACACTTTCACTGCCAGGAACCCGCCTAGCGGGTGCCTACGCCGTAGTCGCTTTCCGCTGCATACGGGGAAAACCACCGGAAAGGCTACGAGCGTAAGCGCGGCGCGTAGCGATTCTTGGCAGTGAATGTGTTAAGGACGCGGTGGTGGGAGATGACTACATAACTAAGAGCCAGAAATGTATGAAGTAATTGAACGAGTAAGCGAAGCGAAGTCTTCGTTTCAGCTTGGGCAAAAATGCTTTCGTATATGGGTAAGGCCGCGAATTTTGACCAATGTGACATAGAACTAACATAAAAAAAATACGTGACGTTACTATAAAACGTAACATAAGTCGTTGTTAAGCTTAGATCACACCTGTTAATGTTCAAAAAAAAATACTTAAAAATAAAGTATTTTCACGACAGCATTTTTTTTAATTAAGTAAATGCTTTAAAAAAAATAACTAAATATTTATCAATAGGTTTTCATTTTCAAAAAAGTTACTCGACAAAAAAATCTATAATGAAAACCTCTGCTCACAAAACTTCACGACAATCGATTGGGAAATGCGATAGAGGAAAACAGACGGACAGACGGATGATGGACACACCACAGATACTGGACATAACGATTTTTGGCCCAACCTGAAGCATAGAACTTTGTTCGCTTCGCTCGCTCGTTCGATTAAATACTTCCACGCGGACGGAGTCCAGGGCAGAAGCCACGCAGAAGCTCTGCCTGCGACTCCGTCGGCGTGGAACTCGTTTATATCGTAGCTCCATACAAATTTTCACCCTATATTTCACCTCCTTAGGGGATGATTTTTGGGATAAAAACTATTTTTATGTGCTTCTAAAATTTCATCTAAATCGGTTCACTGGTTTAAGCGTGAAGAGGTAACAGACAGACAACACTTTCGCATTTATAATAATACTAGCTTCTGCCCACGACTCCGTCCGTGTGAAATGAAATGAAATTTGTTTATTTGTTTATATCGCAGCTCCATACAAATTTTCACCCCCCCCCCCATTTCACTCCCTTAGGGGATGATTTCGTTGATAAAAACTATCCTATGTCCTTCCCCGGGACTCAAACTATCTCTATACCAAATTTCACCTAAATCGGTTCTGCGGTTTGGGCGTGAAGAGGTAACAGACAGACAGACAGACACACTTTCGCATTTATAATATTAGCACGGATATTAGTATGGATTAGTATGGATATGGATAATAGATGGATTGGTCAATTCTCTCGTGCTAGCTGATCCCTGTACCTACTGTACATACCTACAATTTCAAATTAATACTTACTGTGTTTGTTGTTGGAAATAAAATAAAAACTCATTTTAGTTCCTATTTATCTGTGTGCACTTCCCTTTACCACATGTTTTCGTCACGTTACACAAAGAATACGTTGCATTTTGTAAAAATGCAACGTATTCGTAACGAAAGTGTAACGTATTTTTGAAAAAATATTGATTATCATGGTGAAATAACGATATTTTGAATATAGTAATACATGTCACCTGCGTGAATAACATTAACCTATCGTATGAAAAATTACCGCTTAAAAATAATCACTACTTACCCTTTAAATCACACAAGCACTATTAGCGGTATTTAAAAAAACTTTGTCCTTGTCACTTTCGTCCGCGATTTATGAACAAACTGAGGAGTTAAGGTTTTCTGTCTGCTGTCGCCCTACTAGAATATGAGTTGCCAGTGCACAAAAACGAATTTCTACCACAATCGGCTATAAATCTAGCTGTATAAAGCATCACGTAAGTAATCGTAACGAAAACGTGGAATTGTGGTCCCATAAAAGAATGCAAGATAAAACAAGTAAATTATTTAAATAAAAATGTTTAGCAATCGGTAGAACTATCGTCATATCATAAAATTTTATTAAAACAAAAGCATGATCATGAGAAGTTGAAAATCGTGAAAATAACAGGGCTTTAAGTACACAGGGTCGAAAAAAAATATCAACTTTCGTTACGTTTTGGACGGAAATATATTTTTATTATTTATTTGAAAGGATTTAAATCAATTATGTCACTTGCGTTCTTGACAGTTTTTATCGCTTGATTTAATAAAAAAAAATTGAAACCTCTCGGTGTTACCAATTTTTTTTTATGAGCATGTTAAATTTGAAACGTCCTAATTGGTCAAAATTCGCGGCCTTACCCATATCCGTCCGGATAACGGCTGTTCTCTTCTACAGGTCGCATGTCTCAACCGATTCTTGTGAAATTTTGTGAGCATGTTCGATAACTATGTAGATACAAATAAAAGTGAGGCATGTCGCCCTAGGGCTGAAAAGTAATAAAATATAAAATAGCAATGGCAGAATATAGTATAATAGCATGTACAACCACAGTTTCAGAAAATTGTACTGACTTTGAAACTTGTTGACAATCATGCGTTACTTTTTTTATATTTATAATATAATTAATTAATTATTGTATGACTACCCGTATTATTGCTATTTGAAGACTGTTGAATGTTTTTTTAAGTGTTCGTACTTCAATGTACTTTACTTTAAGAACAGAGCCACTCATTAAAAAAATGGCAAAAATAGTAGATCCAAGGGCTGAAAGGCACCCATTTCTGATGAGGTATTATTGCGCTCGAACGAAGTGAGAGCGCCAATGGTTCGAGACATAAATGGGTGACTTTCACGCGAGTTAAACACTCTACTTTTCATATCGAATACAAGGAAACGAAAAAGACACAGACGGAAAATTAAACAATATGTTTATTCAAAGTATACAATTCAAAAACGGCAGCCGCTATTATCGTGACGTCATCCGAGCCGAAAGAATAGTCTCACCTGTCATAAAGAAAGACGCAAATATGTATCTCGCTCGCGCTTATGGTTATATGGTGTAATTCGGTCACGTGAAATTCAGATAATACAACTACGATTATAATTTTGAAATTAAAAATATTGCTCACGTTTTTATAACCAAATAGTATTAAATTCGTATTTCCTAGAGTCAAAACTAATATATGAATAACATACTTTTTAATTTAATTATAGAAGAATGAAAATAGCCTATTCAAATATTTTCATACTATTTGTATTCATTACGTATTAATATTAGTTGAAGAGTGGCTGTATGCGTTCCTGCCTTAGCTCACATGCACAACTTTGAGGTAAAAAATGCATTGTGGGTGTATTCCATTTGTCACCACCTCATAGACCCTTGTGAATATTTTAGCTAGAATAAAAGTAATGAATTTACGACATAAACGTGGAAGCCCCACAAGCCCAATTTCATAAGAAAACCGCAAATCGATGTACAGTTTAGCCGTTTGGCACACGCATACTAGAGGTCAAAACAATTTTTTTGACCCGCAGTTCCTAAAAAAAATTCCCTTAGGGGGGGGAGTGCCGAAACATTTTTCTTTTTGTATGGAAAAAAACATTTTTTTTTCAGAAACCTATCGTGTGTAGTATCATATGAAAGGGCTTTTCGAGGCGATTCTAAAAATATGCCACATCATTACATTTTAGCCATATTTTTTCAATTAAAACAAAAATAATTTTCGAAACATACCAAGTTGGGGCTCCTCCAGACACGATATGGCTGATTTTTTTACAATTCAATATACCACAAATTATACGTGATATCTAACCTCAAAAAAGCAATTTCGAAAATAATTGCATTTAGTATTTTTTTTTATATTTCAATATTACCAAGTGAAACAATCAAATAAAAAA
Source organism: Epinotia demarniana (assembly GCA_945867215.1). Classification (NCBI taxonomy): domain Eukaryota; kingdom Metazoa; phylum Arthropoda; class Insecta; order Lepidoptera; family Tortricidae; genus Epinotia; species Epinotia demarniana. The sequence continues at coordinate 12,914,615 of OX244260.1, read as the reverse complement.
ATTAAAAAAAAACTATATGATATTATTTCTAAATTGCTTTCTTGGGGTTAGATATCAAGATATAACGGATCATTTGTAATACATAATATCTTGATATCTAACCTAATCAGTCCAGTCAGTTGCCATCCAACGTGGTAACGCTGCAAGTGTGATGGGCACCTTTGCGCCCGGAGCAACTCGCGGGGCCTATTTGACTAAGCTAAGGCTGTACTTAAGTTTTTAGTTAGTAATTTTATTATTATTATTATTTAATTATGAATTTGAATTATTTTGTATTTATTGACTATTTTATGACCTAATCAGTTGGGTATATCGTATCTGAAAGAGTCCAACCTTGATATTTTGTGACAAAAACTAACCAAACTATACCAACTGATGAAAAAGCGCAGTTAAAGGGTTAAAGAGGTATTTCCCGTTGGGTATATGGATACTACGTATCATTTTATGATTAATAAGTAACGTATCTGCAGTACAGTTCCATAAGTCACGTAAAATAGGTATTCAAGTAGAACTGTGTCCCTTGGTGATATTGAAAAATTAAAAAAAATACTTAGTGCAATTATTTTCAAAATTGCTTTTTTGAGGTTAGATATGAGGATATCACGTATCATTTGTGGTATATTGAATTTTAAAAAAATCTGCCATAGCGTGTCCGGAGGAGCCCAAACTTGGTATGTTTCGAAAATTATTTTTGTTTTAATTAAAAAAATATGGCTAAAATTTAATGATGTGGAATGATGTGGTATATTTTTAGAATCGCCTCGAAAAGCCCTTTCATATGATACTACACAAGATAGGTTTCTGAAAAAAAAAATCCCATACAAAAAGAAAAATGTTTCAGCACTCCCCCCCTAAGGGAATTTTTTTTAGGAACTGCGGGTCATAAAAATTGTTTTGCCCGATAGTATGTGTGTGCTAAACTGCTAAACTGTACATCGATTTGCGGTTTTTTTAAGCGTAGGGCTACCACTGTCAGTGGCAGGGTAAGTATTGATATTTATCAGAATTAGTTCCCGGATAATGTTTATATGGCGAGGACTAACTGGAATACACTACTTTTCTGCACTAGAGCAGGAACTTATCACTTTCAGCACACTTTTTAGAACAACAGCGACCCACTTTCAGAGCATGAGATATGAAAATTATATCGCCACACTTAAACACCACCACCACAATAAAATTGAGTTCATTTCTGAAGCTTGTTGATAATTATTATGGTTTTCATTATTTATATTACTCTTATGGTAGGTATATCAACACAATTACTATTAATAATGTAATTTTTCATCTAAACAACAATTTAAATTAGTTTTTTGATATAACCACTTCAGGAAATGGTCCATACATTAACATGATTAAAATCTGTCAACAGTCCCCGCCCGAATGGTCCATACACAAACGCTTTTAAAGTGGGTTCTATAGGATCTGACCAATTTAGAAAAATATTTAAGTTTTTGGCTTTCAATTCATTTCCTCGTATTCTAAATGAAAAGTCGAGTGTTTAACTCGGGGAAAGCCATCCATTTCAGCCTCGAACTATTTGCGCTCTCACTTCGAGCGCCGAAATATCTCGTCAGGAATGGGTGGCATTCAACCCTCGGTTAACAATCTACTTTTGATCATTTTCAGTCTCCTCTATTCCACGCCCTGGGGTCGGTGATCACCGTGTTGTCGGCGCTCAGGCACGGGACGTCGCTAGTGCTGGCCGCACCCAACTACCACGTCGAATCCAATATGAAAGCCCTGCTGGCTGAGAAGTAGGTAGTCTATTTTTTTACTTATCATTTGTAGTATAGTGTGGATTCTTATTCAAGACCGAATCTTATCTTAACCCATCCAACAAAGCAATTATTTAGCCATAGTAGCCATGTGCCACAAACATTTAAAAATGAACAGGCCATGTTTCATAAATACTCTATCCGAATAGCGGCTCTATTGTTAAAGTACCTAGTATATCGTTTTAAATAAAAAAAATGATTAAATTAGTTTTTCCTCCTTTCCTTAGACATAAAGCCGCCTTTTAACCGACTTAAAAAAAAGGAGGAGGTTCTCAATTCGGTTGTATTTTTTTGTATGAAAATGTGTTGATGCTTTCTACGTTTATTTTACGGTATCAATTAGCGATTACAGTTAACAATAAAATATAATAGCTTTATTTACCACTTCACAATGAAAGACAATCGAATTATTTACTAGGCACAAAGACAAGTCCATTCGGTCTAAAATCCACCAAAACCAATCAAATCAAGGAATGGTGCAAATCTGCACCATTCCTTTTACTTTATTTAAACGATCGTAGTGTTGATGCAATATGATGCAATTGATAATTGCATCCACATAGTATTGTACCATCGATAACACAGTAGACTGACTTTCTTGAACCTTACCGCATCGAGATAATGTCTACAAATGGTCAGTGTAGCGTACCAATTTTCTGTTACTATAAATCTTATTTATAATGAGTGTTCCTTTACACTGTTGACCAGCTAAATAAACCAACTGCAAACCTTTTATACCATCTCCGTGTGCTACGTCACATCTATGATTTTGACTGCAAAATACGAGTATGGTAGCTCTTAAAAAGTGAGATACCTACACGATTGCACTCTGTATATTTAGCTGGTGTAATGTGTAATAGTGTAAAATAATCATTGTCAATAAGATTATTAACAGAAAATTGGTACGGCGTGTCAGATTAAAGTTATCACGTCAAATATAAATATAATGATTTTTTTGGGGACAATCTTACACAAATCGATCTAATAGTCCCAAACTAAGCAAAGCTTGTACTATGGGTACTAGACGCCGATATACATACTTATATAGATAAATACATAGAAAACATCCATGACTCGGGGACAAATATTCATGCTCATCACACAAATAAATGCCCTTGCCGGGATTCGAACCCGGGACCTCTGGCTTCGTAGGCAGGGTCACTACCAACTAGGCTACACGGGTCGTCAATATATGTGAGTACTAAGTGCCCTCTACCTCGTTGTAGATGCACCGTGATAAACGGCACTCCGACGATGTTCGTGGACCTGGTGTCCCGGGTGCGGGGCGCGGGCGCGTGCTGCGGCCTGCGCGTGGCGCTGAACGCCGGCGCGCCGTGCAGCCCGCAACTCATACGCGACATCAAAGAACATCTCAACGCTGACACTGTCTCGGTACTATTCTTCATTTAAATACGGGTGTACACTCGAAAATTATTGTTTACAATCTATATATATAAATGCCTATGTCCTGACTGACTCACTCATCAACGCACAGCCGAAACTACTGAGACTAGAAACTTGAAATTTACTCCAGGGAAACATTCTTTTTTGAACTAGAGACTTGAAACTTTGTATAAAGTTGACTTATTAAAATACAAAAAAAGTTATTTCAGCGTTTAAGAAAGTTCTATCCCAATGGGGGTTAAAAAAGGTTGAAGGTTTTGTAGAGGGAACACTGGATTTTTTAAAGAGATGCACTCTTCATTAACCCGTCTCCATTTCTCGATTTCCAGTGCTGAGTTTAATATTGTTTTAACAGCCTTACGATATTTAACTTTTTTTGTAATCTCACTAATAATAACTAAGATCCCCATTTTCTAGCTCCAAAGCCATGCGTCGCTCTATAACTCATATATACCCAACAAGCAAAATTATCCTGGAACGCGTACAGTATAAGGCTATTTGGACTTATAAAGCTCCGATTATAGCATCGATATATGCTACAGCGCTTTTAACAGCATAATTAAATGCGATTTGAACTTAAGCCCATTTGCTACTATAACTTCACCTTGTAACTGTTTACAAGAACATATTTCTTGACTATTATAAGCGTATTTCATCTAATAAAAGCATACACCAAGAGTGATTGCACTTAGGAGTAATCACTCCGGTAAAGTAGACTTATAATAGTTTATAAGAGAACATCTGCGGGCCGTTATAATCTTATGACACCTATAAGAGCCTATCACAGGAGTATATACACTGAGGAGTAATCACTCCGGTTACTTAGACTTATAACCGCTTATAAGACAACATCTGCGGGCCGTTATAATCTTATGACTCCTATAAGAGTCAATACCAGGAGTGTATACACTGAGGAGTAATCATTCCGGTTACATGGACTTATAAGCGCTTATAAGACAACATCTGCGGGCCGTTATAATCTTATGATTCCTATAAGAGCCAATACCAGGAGTGTATACACTGAGGAGTAATCACTCCGGTTACTTGGACTTATAAGCGCTTATAAGACAACATCTGCGGGCCGTTATAATCTTATCACTCCTATAAGAGCCTATCCCAGGAGTGTATACACTGAGGAGTAATCACTCCAGTTACTTGGACTTATAAGCGCTTATAAGACAACATCTGCGGGCCGTTATAATCTTATGACTCCCATAAGAGCCAATACCAGGAGTGTATACACTGAGGAGTAATCACTCCGGTTACTTGGACTTATAAGCGCTTATAAAACAACATCTGCGGGCCGTTATAATCTTATGACTCCTATAAGAGCCTATCACAGGAGTATATACACTGAGGAGTAATCACTCTAGTTACTTAGACTTATAACCGCTTATAAGACAACATCTGCGGGCTGTTATAATCTTATGACTCCTATAAGAGTCAATACCAGGAGTGTATACACTGAGGAGTAATCACTCCGGTTACTTGGACTTATAAGCGCTTATAAGACAACATCTGCGGGCCGTTATAATCTTATGACTCCTATAAGAGTCAATACCAGGAGTGTATACACTGAGGAGTAATCACTCCGGTTGGACTTATAAGCGCTTATAAGACAACATCTGCGGGCCGTTATGAGTAAATAATTATAAAGTTGAATTACTTGGATTCATTTAAAGTTCTTGTTTGGTTTTACATTAGCCTAAAAGTGAATAAGTTTGACATTGGAATTCTGCAATACTTAAGATACATAATTGATATAATGAACATCACGTCTATTAACTGCATTAATAACTGCATTTTTTAGGATAAGTTTTCCTCTTTATATACTTGTCATATACTTTTATAAGCTCAGACTCATTTTTAGTGGCTTTCCGTAGTAGTATTATAGTCTAACTAAACTCCAAACGATCTCTGCCAAAACTTTTATAAGGCCACTTTTGCTTGAAATGACCAGTACAGGCAAAAATGGGTTTAATAGGGTATTGCATATTCTCTTATAGGATATTATATCTCCATTTTGATTGTAATTCTTTTCAATAACTCACGTTGGAAATGGATTTAGATAGGTGGAAGCGGTTTAAAAAAAGTGGTGCTTATAAAAGAAAAGTTAAAAAAACATACCAGGAAATGCTTACACCATTGAATACTGATTTATTAAATGCAGCTGGAAAAGACTGAGTTGTTAAAACGGGCGAGAGTTCTGGCAAAGACCGAGCCTTTATAACGGGTGAGGGTTCCGGGCAAAATAATTGCACATTTATTTTAGACGAAAACGAATCAGACTACAAAAAATGTTGTTTTCTTGATTCATTATGAAATGTAACTCTCTGTTGTTGATAGAAATTTTACTGCAACAACCAGGGCATATTTTAGATAACAAGAAGTGTGTAACTGTCCAAGGCCATTTTAAGTACTTAAGAGACCGGTAATCATTATTGGTCAAAAATCGGTCGTTATCCATAAATGTAACCATACTTGATCTCGATCGTTGACACCTGAATATAATAGGTATAAAATTTAAGTCCAATTACGTATTATTATTATTACGTAAGTAATTCAGTCAAAAGCAACACATCTATAAATACTTATTAAAAAACAATTTATCATTATGTCGTTTTCCTTTATTAACCCGCGACGCAAAAAGAGGGACCAGTGTTTAAGTTTGACCGCTATGGGGGTCGGGGGTTTTACATTTTTATTTTGCATTGCTGAACCCTTTTGGTAAGAACATGGCGAGTCCTTTGGCTTTGACACGTGCCGTTATAAAACCAAGTGTCCCTATTAGAGCACTATAACGCAATTCGAAATGCCGACTACGAAAATGGCAGCTGCCTTGTATAATTTTCTAAATAAATTGAAAAATAATAATATGAAAATATTCCAAATACAAGAGGCGCGTTAAAAATTTAAACATAAACGTGATAGGTTTCACAGAAAATTCATGTTCCCCTACGTATATAGTACGCTAAAAATAGTAATTTAACAACACAATCATTTATATTTCAACTACACTGAACGACATTAATAGAATTCTCATACCTTAAAATTTGTTTAAAAAATCTACACACACAATACAACAAAGACTTGGATTAGGTTTCACGCGCTTGCTTGCTTGAGCATCGCTGAGAGCGTATTAATTTCATTTTTTACTGTAAGATACTTAAAGTAGGTTTTACAGGAATGTTTGGATTAACGTAATTCTACTTATAGGAGTACTACTGGCGTAATTGGCATTTCAACGGGCCATTATAAATATCTTATAAGTGTGTTTGGATTAACGCAATTCTATTATAGGAGTACTACTGGCGTAATTGGCATTTAAACGGGCCATTATAAATATCTTATAAGTGTGTTTGGATTAACGTAATTCTATTATAGGAGTACTACTGGCGTAATTGGCATTTCAACGGGCCATTATAAATATCTTATAAGTGTGTTTGGACTAACGTAATTCTATTATAAGAGTACTACTGGCGTAATTGGCATTTCAATGGGCCATTATAAATATCTTAAAAGTGTGTTTGGATTAACGTAATTCTATTATAGGAGTACTACTGGCGTAATTGGCATTACAACGGGCCATTATAAATATCTTATAAGTGTGTTTGGATTAACGTAATTCTATTATAGGAGTACTACTGGCGTAATTGGAGTTCCAACGGGCCATTATAAATATCTAATAAGTGCAAGTAGACTTATAAAGTGGGCCATTTTCCGGACTTGTAAACGGTTACAAATCCCTTATAATCCTGATAAAACGATGGTCCTGGGATAATTATAAAACCGTATTTTGCTTGTTGGGTAATCTCTAAATTAGATTAAAGCATCAGGTAACTGACGGAATAAGTATTAAGCATTCTGCAAACAATGCCCGTAATCTGATTGGAAAATCTGTTAAAAATTCTTTAACAATCGCATATCAGTGTCTGCCACTGTTTGAAATGTAATATGTCTAGACCATTTTAACTAAGAATAAAATTCACTTACCTATTTTATATCTTTGTCATCATCAAAAATCTACGCGGACGAAGTCGCGGGCGGCCGCTAGTAGTTATATAATTAGCTTTTTATGTCTCGTACCTTAATTAGGCCACTTAGCAGGCTTCGTGGCCTAAAAGTGGTATTCGACTGAAAAAGCATACATTATATAACGATTGCATAAAATACTAATTCATCATCATCATATCAGCCGAAAGACGTCCACTGCTGGACATACGCCTCCCCCAAGGGTGCCACAATGACGGGTCCTGCGACACACGCATCCAGCGAACTCCCGCGACCTTTACCAGTTTGCATGGGGGGTATGTGCCATGATCGCAACGCTTGGCATGCGGGTAAAATTATTAGGTATTCCAATAGAAAGAAGGCAAATACGAGTAAATATGCCATGTGACGAAAATCCCATTCAGATGTCTCAAAGAATTACGAAGCTACAACCGTTTTAATATTGCTTGTTAGAGAGAGATAACGCTCTCAAATAGTGACATCACAATCTGCGACCGTCATTGTGAATATTAAAATCGTTTCATAATGAAGGTGCGTTTTGCGAAAAAGGGACAGAACATACCCCCTCTTAAAACTTTATGACTTTGAGATTGTTTAACCTCTGCGTTGCTTTTATCTTAATTTGACTACTATTAAAATTCTTTTTCGAGAAAATACAATATTGTTGTTTATTTTATTTAGTGTCTAAACCCCTATATCTATCATGGTCAATCTTTTTCCACGATGTGATAGCGGACAATTATAGAGAAACTAACTGAAACTGAAATTGTACGGTAAACTGGCTCAGTTATTAATTTTATAAAGGCAAAGCGACGACAGACAGTTATACCATGTCACCTGTCGTGACTTTAGATGACGCCGCGCCGTGTAGTGGATTTCTGCGGCGCCACAGCGTGTATTTTTACGGCGGTTCACGGCAACGACGCCGTGCCGTGGTAATGTGGCCGAGCCGTAAGTCTCGCTTTCTCTATTTCTGTACCCACGCTGATCGCAATAGTCATATTAATTACAGAGTTTATTCGGAATGACGGAGACTACAGCAGCGGTATTCCAGTCACTGCCTCAAGACAGCACCGAGTTGGTTGCCGAGACTGTCGGCTACTTACACGACCATATCGAAACTAAGGTATAATGTCTGAGGTTTTAGTACTATATGAAATTAAATAGACCTTGGCTTTGTGAACCTGCAAATAATTTTAGCTTAGTTATTCAAAAATCCCTCGCCACATTCATCATTATTATATTTACGTATTCCGAAGGTAGTCGATGAAGAAGGGAAAGCAGTCCCGTTCGGCAGCTCCGGAGAGCTGCTGGTGAGAGGGTACAGCACCATGATGGGCTACTGGGGGGACGCGGACAAGACCAGGCAGACTTTGGGAGATGACGGCTGGCTGCACACTGGGTAGGTTCCAGACACAATTTGTTAAAAACCCTGACTAGGTTCTGTGACCCCTGACTTCATGTGATGGTTGCCCAGTACAGAATTTTACTGTAATTGTAACTACAAAACTGTACCGACTGCATGGACACTTGCTTTAAGACCAAAAATATAAAAAAAATCTAGTCGGGCTTTTTATCGTGAACATAAAGAAGAAAATTAAAGGTACCTGTGAAGTGTCCCTTCCTCACTCACTGTATGATAGGCTGTATGTAGCTCATTTGCTCGTGTCCATGAAAGGAGGTTTATGACCAGCAGTGGAGAGGCTTTATACGTGCATACCTACTTTTATTACATCTTACCAATACAGGGACAAATTCATCCTGAGAAAAGATGGGTACGGTCGGATAGTGGGTCGGCTGAAGGACATCATAGTGCGCGGCGGCGAGAACATCGCGCCCAAGGAGATCGAGGACCTGCTCAACACGCATCCAGACATCATCGAGAGCCAGGTGCCTTATGTCACAACTCCCAATGATCCGATACTATCAAAAGTGTTATACTCACTTCATCAGTATAGGCCGGTACAGCAGGCCGCGTCATTATTTTGTCAACGTAATCGCAAGCAAAACAGTATTTCACAACTGTAAACATTTATAAATATTATTATTCTTACATTTTCCCTAATGAGAAAAGCTCCCGAAAATACTTGTATCACACTTCAAGTTATTTTAAAGAATTTTAAATACATAATGATTCAAAATACGGACTCTGACGCTTTGACCATTGAAAATCGTGACGCCAGTTATTCCTATTTGTCCCTACAAACATATCAACAGAGTGATTAATAATAAAACTTTCGTGCATTATACGACTAGCATTAAAACATGCTACCATCAAAGTCGAGATGGTTTGTATTAATCCCAAAATTATTGTTACGGACAGGTGGTAGGAGTATCTGATGAGAGACTCGGAGAGGAGCTGTGTGCAGTGATGCGACTAAGAGAAGGCGCGTCCGTCACTTCTCAAGAGGTGTTCCGGTACTGCTCGGGAAAACTGGCTAAATTCAAAATCCCTAGGCTGTTGAAAGTCACAGACGAATTCCCTAAAACGGCGTCGGGCAAGATACAGAAGTACAAGCTGCGAGATATGATCGAGTCCGGGGCACTTTGATGGAAATGTTGTATGTTTAAGATTTTGTCGTCTAGGAAATGGCAACTGTACTTAATACAAATATCTACAGTAAGACTGTGTTCATTAGGTAATTCGTATTTTGCAGCTACGCAGTAATTATCGACAGTAGGTAGGTAACTAAAGATATGTGTGATATATTTTCGTAATTTATTGAAGAAACATGAGTTTATGATACCAATTACTTGTTATCACCCTTCATATTCAGCAGAGTTTCATGTGAAATCCAGACAATTATGAAATCTACTGGGTTGTGGTATGGGGTTCTTTGAAAGCACTATTGTATACAAAATAGTACCTGCGTATTGAAGGAGGGTATTTAATGCTGCTTCAAGGAAATTCAGAAAATTGAATGCAATTGCCATGGAAAATTATGACAAAAGAGTGCGTACGTACGTCCCAGAAAAGCCGTGGAAGCCAATTTCCCCATGTACTATTGTATAGATATCCCTATACGTTGTACCTATCTACCTATATAATGACAATGACAAAATAATAATAAAAAAGAAACAAAATAAAATTGTGTTTTCTTTAAAATTCTAATCTTGCGTCGTGACACCCCTTATTATAAAGAGGGGAATACTGTGTTCTTGTTAGTGTGTAGGGCCTAATCTTCAGAACTACTCATCTGGTTCCATAAGCCGGGCTTCACCGACCGGTAGGTATAGCCCTTTTAACCGTCTTAGGGGATAAATAAAAAAATGCTGAAATTAGTTTTGTAGATAGATAGATAAGTTATTTATTTGGAATTTTGCAACAAAATAAAAAAATACAGAAAAAAAAGAAACACAGAAAACAACAATAAAAGAACAAGTAAAACAATTGTAAAACTACTGGTTGTACCTACTCTTACTTTAACATTCAAATTCATACAGGCTAAGACATAAATTACAAATCTCTTACTTTGAAATGCTCTTGCTTTCCATTTAATCTTTGAACCCCCTTTGAACCCCCTTAGGGGTAGAATTTTGTTAAACACTGAAAATACTTGTTTTGTACTCCAATAAGTAATATAATATATATATAGTCTCTAGCTCAAAAAAAGTTTCATTCTTACGAATTTGGAACCGATTTTAAGCGCCTTAGGAGTGGAATTCTCTAAAACGCTGAAAGCACTTTTTTATATTTCAATACGTTCATCATCATCATCCTCCTAGCGTTATTCCCGGTAATGCCCCTAAAGGAGCCCGGGGTCCGCTTCGACACCTAATCCCAAGATTTGGCATAGGCACTAGTTTTACGAAAGCGACTGCCATCTGACCTTCCAACCCAGAGGAAAAACTAGACCTTATTGGGATAAGACCGGTTTCCTCACGATGTTTTCCTTCACCGAAAAGCTAACGGTAAATATTCCGTACATAAGTTCCGAAAAACTCATTGGTACGAGCCGGGATTCGAACCCACGACCGCCGCTTGACAGCCGCAGCCGGAACCACTAGGCTACCGTAGCTCTCAATATATATTTAGCTCTCTTATATTTCAATTCGTTATCTTTCTAAAAAGTTTCAAGCCTCTAGCCCAAAAAAAAAGTTTCCTCCGTACAAACTTTGCACCTTTTATGGATGGATTTTCCTAAAATCCCGTCTTATCCCTTGCGAACGTTATAAAAAAAAGTTTCAAGTTTCTAACCCAACTAGTTTCGGCTGTGCGTTGATGATCAGTCAGCAGTCTCTCTTTTATTATTATAAAGAGTGGAAAGATCGAATAAAGATAATAACTAACCTTATCAGTAACCCTTTCGATCTGCATCATAAAATACGACATGTTATTTTTGGTCCCATTTGACTGGTTCGAGTCCCGACTAAGACGAGCGTTTTTCATAAATCCATAAATGCAGAATTTATAGTTTTTTTAAATAAAAGAAAGTCTCCTTTACACAGAATGTGTTTTTTCCAATATGTAAGGTAGTTGCCATCCATGTCGCATTCGATCTTTCCATCCGTATATAGAAAATAAAATTAATTTGTATCTTGTATCTAGAACATGGTTTGAATAGTGATTTTCTACCATGCAGAAGCGAGAATGTGTTCTAACTACTAATAAGAGACATTGCCTATTCTATTAATATGTAACTCGGTCAAGTTCTTAGGACATTGAAACAAGTTTACTCAACATCACACTTGTGTGAGTAGGTATGATAGCCGAGTGCACACAGTGCTAAAAGGCCCCTCCACGTTCGCGCACGAACGCGCGAAAACTACATAGAGTCTGCACACTCTCACACACCAAACGTCACGAGTCTAACACTAAACGTCATACGCACACATTGTGACCAACAGTGTTGCCGCGTAATTGAGTTTAGTGGGTTCAACTATCGTTTGCCAGACTCTATGCGCGAACGCGTGAAAACGTGAATGTTGAGCCACAGCGCGGCAATGTGGAGTCGGCTCACATCACGCGATCGCGCATATGTTTCGCGGGCTAGCGCGCGAATGTGTCGGGCTTTAACACATCAGATATTACGACTATGTCTGTATGATAAGGTCAAGTTTCAAAAGCATCTACCAACTTGATTAGGTCCTGCTTGCAAGCATGTCTGATGCGCACAGCGCTTTCCATATCTATCACTTATAATACATCTCTAAATTAAAAAAAGAATCAGCCAGTATCAAACTAAGCATTGTTGTGTCACGAATGATCTCAGCTTCCCATGAACGGAAAAACATGTAACTTTTTTTGTAGGTACATTATTACTCTGGCTTCCGTTTAGTATAGTTTATATCCGACTGCGACGATTAGGTATATACTTTTCAGAAACATTTAACCTCATAAAATTATTCATTTCTTCTGCTTGAAATCGTAGCCGCCATATCTGTCAACTGCCAGTGACGTCAAAATGGCGGGCGTGCCATAACTATCCAACAGTAATAATAATAATTTCGATCCGGTGTTGTAATAGACCTTCACAAAACGCATATTCATTTCTAAAGCATAAAAAAATAATCGATTCTGATATGAAAACTTATTAGGGCGTCATTTCAATAAATGTTTCAAAAAATTTCAACAAAATAACGTCAAACGTCAAAAGTCTGACTCTTCCTTTTTTTAATGGCATGGCATAGCGCTTTTCTCGCGTTCAGCCATAAAGTCTATTTGAGTTTCTGCAAGATGACACACGCTGAGTATTCGTCATGATACTGCACGGCTATCACAAGACGGCACGCGAGCTCTCTCGATTTTTCTCGCACTGTACGTCTCTAAGTTGTCTAAAAAGAGAGAGACGGATAGTTCGAGAAAAATCGAGAGAGCTCGCGCGCCGTCTTGTGATAGCCGTGCTGGTTTGTCAGTATTTATATTTATCGGCAATAAACAGTATGTATTAAATCAGTATAGAACGGGCCTTTTATAAACATTCAAGTAGACATTCAGCCAATATAGTGACACATACAGGAAAATAATTTAATCATAAAGCCTGCAACACACATTCATTAAGTTGGCAACGGCGGGAACATACACAAGATTCGCCAGAATGTGATAGTGCGATGCGAACATTGCAATATGAAAAAAACAAACATATTACTTTAATATTTTTATTTAATAATTAATTAATTACCTTTAATAGAAAGGGACTCAAACTCGCGTTATCGTTGTAGAACTTACCTAGTGGTTAGGTATAGTTTGGAAAATATAAATTCCGACGTTAAAAAAGAGATATCTTTTGTTTCTCTTAAACACTTAACGGTCAATGGGTAGGTACTCCGGGTACGTATTCGAAAGGATTATCTATTATTCATTCTTAAACACATCTTTACCTGAGAGTCGGAGTGACTCAAGATCATTTCAGTCATACCATTTTTATTTACTTAATATAAAATGTGTTAAAAATATGTAGATAAGAAGATCAATAATCATTTAATGCCGCAGCCTGTGTCCTGCCTGTTGGATCTATTGACACAAACATCTACTAAACTTTTACCCCCTTATTCATAAAACTTAAAATACCTCTGTTAAATAAACTGTTTGTCCCTTTCTTACTAATTTAAATATCAGAGTGATAGATAAAGACAAACGAATTTTAAAGCCATTTTAGCTAAATTGGGTTTCTTCAACGTTATACTTGATAGGTTAAATTAGATCTGCATGTGTACACGTCCAAAAGAAGAAATTCGTTAGCTCCCACCACATTACCATGCAAATGAAGTCGCAGGTGCAGCTAATTATTAATATTTTCTCTGACTTTTCAGAAGCTACCTAATTTATATTTTTTTTGATGTCTGAAATTTTGTCGGATTCCTTCGCTGGGTAACTATTTAATTGATAATATATCCGTTACACATAAAAAATAAGCTATTATAAATTATTTCCAAAATTGTAATTTTTCCATACGAGTTGTCAGTTCATTGACTGGACTACGTGTCTATCGGATTTGTGTTGTGTCTGACTTTTGACAGATCAGCTACTATTAGTATCAGCTATTTGTTGCTTATTATTTAGTTAGATAATGTCACAATAAAGGTCATAGCTCACTAGAGCCACCCGTCGCCCGCTCCTCACCGCCTCGCCTCGTAAATATACTAACTATGGAGTTGATACGGAGTTGATGTAGTGAGTGCATGCCCGTACAAATCCATACTATATGAATATCTTTCTATTTTATATGGATGAATACCTAACCGAGGCGAGGCGGTGAGGAGTGGGCGACGGGTGGCTCTAGTGAGCTATGACCTTACAGTACCACCTACTCGTGACTTAGGTACTAGATACAGTACAGTTCTGGATGAAATAAAATAGTTTTGACACAGTTTTATTGGTCAATGTAGCCTGAAATAAGCCTGAAATCAATAAAAACACAAGTGCCCTTGAAACATGTTGATAATAATTGTGTTGATACACGCATATTACCGCACTGATCTCTGTAATGAAGTGTTTACTTTAGCTAACCGGTTTCCTTATGTAAGTATTTTATTTCTCGACGATTTTACTATCAGTTTGCGAGCAGTTGTTGAGTTTGCCACATTGATAACAGCGGTTTTGTGATAAACGACGGATTTATTTAGTACATTTAAAATGTTGTTTAAAACTGCGTCAAATATTATCTTTAACAGGTGTATAAGGTGAGTTTTTTTCTTACCCATTCATCTTTTTAATTGATCTTGTTAAAATCATAAACGAAGCGTCTTGCACATGTAATAGGACATACTGGCGCGTAAAAAAATCAGACTATTTCTATAAATACCTAGTAAGTTTCGTGTCTTTCCACCGACTAGCCTAGGCGATGATTTTATTGGGTCGATAATGGGGCAATCCACCTGATATGATGTTAACCGCTCCGTCTCACCTCGATTCGCCAGTAGAATGTCTGTCACGATTGTCACAAACCAATATTCCGATATACCTATCACCAACCGAGTGTTGCCAGGTATATGCATTTCCGTTCCAGTCGCGTACCTACATAATTATTTTGCGGCTTCCCGTAGGTCATAGTAAAATTCGGCTAGGAGTGACAGATATATCTCATGTCATTGTATATGCAAAGTTTCGTCACAATCCAACACGTAGTTTTAAAATGAGAGCGTAACTACGTTTGTATGGGAAGGTGAAATTCGGCCGAGCTTACTGCGGACCCTTAAGCTAATTAGCAATCAGTTCCAAGGGGATTGGCAAAAAAAAAAAGGATTTTTTTTAAACAATGAATGCACTGTAATTATAAGTATTTATACGGTTTATACAGGGTGTGATAAACTATAAATAATTATAATTACAGTCGTTTCTTGTCCAACGGGTACCTGAACAATCCGGGCTCTGAGCCACTGACCTACGCCACGTTTGGCCAGGTCGTAGAAGAGTCTGCCCATCGCTGGCCCGGAAGAGTTGCTGTCCGGTCGGTCTATGAGGATGTAACGCTGACCTATGAACAACTGCTGACGAAAGTAAGGGCATGAATATAACAACTTATTGCCTGAATAATCCGGGCTCCGTGTCGCGGAGCTACGCCACCTTCGGCTACGTCGTGAAGGCGGCCGTCCACCGCTGGCCCGGGGCAGTCGCTTCCGGTTGGTCTACGAGAAACTGTTGACTTGAGTGAGTACATGAATTAAAAATAAAACAAAAACCTAATCCCGGCTCCAAAATGCTGACCTATGCCACCTTCGGCCAGGCCGTGGAGGCGGTCCGGTCGGTTTACGAGGATGCAATGCTGAACTACGAACTGCAGTCGAAGGTATTTTGTGTCTGTTCAGCAAAAATGTCTCCCCTGTTTCTGAAAGTTAAGGATGCCTTGATTCGAGTCGAGCACGCCCCCTTGACAGAGACACGCTTATGCCTTCCACGCGCGAGAAAAAGAGACGCGACACTCTTCGGGAGTGGCTTTTTTGGCCAATTTTCGATAAATACCTAACATAGTGAAGTTTTGTTTATATTTCATTAATTATTTATACTAAACGGGACTTAATCGCGTATTAACTTTTTTTTTACCTCACTGAGATAAACTATAAATAATTATAATATAAATCCCGTTTAGTATAAATAATGTGTGAGAATCGTGAAAGTTTAAATCAATATAATATGTCGCAGTGAAATGGTCAAAACAGAGATTTGACCAAATCCCTAAGGGATATGATCAAATCACGCAGGATGTTAAAATGGAGAATCCATTTTATCATTTACCTGATACAAATCAGTCATTTGATCAAATCTCTGAATCTGTTCAGTGAAATGACGAAATCGGACAAAAAAGGCAACTCGTTTTTTCATTTCACTAGATTTGTTTAGTGATTTGATAAATCCCTGAAACGCGTCAGTGAATTGACGAAACTAACTCGCAGATATTGGCTCCTAAATCATTAGTCATTTAAACGGTTCTGGGACTTAGGCTCGGATGGCGGATAGGTTAGAAGATGGTGGCGGGAGCTCTGCTCCCGCCACCGTCTTCGTGGTTATTTTTTTGTAAAAGAGCGGAAAAATCTTTATCGCGTTAGTTTCGTCAACTCACTGACGCGTTTCAGGGATTTTATCAAATCACTAAACAAGTCTAGTGAAATGAAAAAACGAGTTGCCTTTTTTGTCCGATTTCGTCATTTCACTAAACAGATTCAGAGATTTGATCAAATTGCTGATTTGTATTAGGTAAATGATAAAATGAATTGGCCATTTTAACATCCTGCGTGATTTGATCATATCCCTTAGAGATTTGATCAAATCTCTGTTTTGACCATTTCCCTGCAACATATATTTCATTAAGTTAGATGAGATAAAATACTATACTATTAACTTGTTGGTGCCGTAAAATAATTTGAAATTGTTTGACTAGGCTGAGTAAAAAAAGATAGATTGATTATATTATTATTATTAAATCAGGTAAAAAATCATAAATATAGTCAAGATTGATATATCTGAAAATCAGACCTGATTGTTTCTTAATCTGGTCAGAACGGCGCGGCGTTTCAAAGCTCGCGATCATTTCCAATGCACCCCCTTAAGGACATAAACTGAAGTCTCTGAAGAACAAAGTTGAGTATATTATAAAGACTGGCATCGTGGACCGGTTCAATATTAGATAAGTTAGCTAGTTAGCTGAATGAACAGGGTTGCTTCTCATATTCTATGGCGCTGATACTCAAGTGTAGCACCATCTAGTAATAGGTTAATACATGTTGGCCGTCTTTATAATTGACCAGTCTCTGCACCTAGGTATATCATTGAACCAACATTTGATTTCAGGCGGATTCTTTAGCCTGCGCCTTAAGGGCACAAGGAATGGTGAAAGGAGACATGGTGGGCATTTGGTCCCACAACAACGCTGACTGGATTGTTAGCCTGGTCGGTGCTGCGCGAGCGGGCCTTATATCGGTACCTACTTACTACACTTAAATAAATAAAAAAAGACCAGGTTGCACTCCGGGAGTGCCGGCAGAAGTGAAAACTTGTGAATTGCTTTAATTATCAGTACTAACATCCCCAGTATTTTTCCCCATCCCAAAAAGTGCACAGCGCCGCTGAAGAAGTTTTCACTTCAAAAAACTGTACCTTTGCTTGTATATGGAAAATATAATTTACTTTAAAAACAAAGTTTTAACCGACTTCAATTTAGTACTCCGCCAAGCCACGAGAATATTTCCACATTTTTTTACAATTTACCACATGAACTGATTTCCGATAACAAATGCGTTGATTACCTACTATAGAAAAAAACCGAATCGCTGTATGTGGGCCGATAATATTTGAGGACTTCCTTCGATTCCCCAAGATCATCACCAATGGCACTTCATTAGTTCCTATTTCAACGGAATCTTATCAGAACCTGTGACGTACTTTTGCACTTTTAAGTACATAATTGAGGATTTCGAGAAGTCATCTGTGGTCTTCATCATCAATTACTCGCCACCAAATTTATGATTTTTGGATGTACACGAGTTATAATAGAAAATACCAAAATTACTACACGCGTGCCTAATAAAATTGAGGAGTTCCCTCTATTCCTCATGGATCCCATCATGTAACTGATTTTTTTTAAAAATGGGACCCACCTGGAAGCATAAAAAAATAATTTTCGCATCGGCTCATCAATGACGGAGTTCTGAGGTAACAAACATAGAAAAAAAAAACATTTAAAAAAATACAACCGAATTGAGAGCCTCCTCCTTTTTTTTGAAGTCGGTTAAAAAGCAGCGCACAAAAGGTTTTCACAATAGTACTTTCTTTGTGCCTTTTGAATTTATCTCTACCTCTACCTGTCTACCTAATTATGAAACTTAGGTAAGTCTAGCAAGGGTGACGAAAAATAAACATTCGATTCATTCATTCGTATATTTGATAATTATTACATTATTTGTTATCAATAAACCCTAGTAAAATAACTTTTTAAAACGAATTAAAGCTTAATTATAATAATATTCCCCCCCCGTGTGCCCGTGAACCCGCGTGGTGTCGGGTTAAAGTCCGTGTGGTGTCGGGTTAGAATAGCACCACCCCCTTTCTTCCCGTGGGTCTCGTAAGAATCGACTAAAGGAACAGGGTTGAATGGTTGAAGTGTGTTGTGGGCGATGGGTTAGCAACCTATCACTGCGATATCTTTTTTTTTTTTTTTTTGAACCTGACTGTTGCTATAATAGGACGGACCCAATATAGCGGTCGAACTGCGTGGTTGGAGGGTGGCCTGGGGAAAATCCAGGGAAAGCCTCCGGCACGACCACGCGGGGAATTTTTGTACACTGGAATACTCTAAGAGTTTGCGCTCCAGTGAGATTGGTTGAACGGTATCAACCGAATCTGGGGTGTAAGTGGTATCGAACTACTGGGAGTTTTATCGCTGGTTCGCTAAAACCTAGCCTAGCTGAGAAGAGTCACTGCGATATCACATTTTGTCGATCTTTTATACTCACATTTATGCTAACAGTGGCACTGGACACAAGCTTCATGTGCTCTGCCTACCCCTTTTAGGGATAAAGGCGTGTATGTATGTTATGTATGTGTATAATAATATTCAGCTAGTAAGTACAATAATGTAAACATACATTTTCAGGTATTGCTGAACCCTCTCTACGAAAAACCAGAACTAAGTTTTTGTATTAACAAAACTGGGCTTAAAGCGATCATAATAGGGGATACAGTTAAGAGAGACTACTTCAAGCTGATAGAAGAACTGATACCAGAAGTACATACGCATAAACCTGGGTCTATTCGGTCGGGAACGTTCCCTAGTCTGAAGTCAATTATCTCTTGCGATAAGAAGAAATTGCCGTAAGTATCTATGCAGCGTCTCTTAAGTTAATTAAATTTCTGCAATGCAACTTACGTTTATTCAATACCAATGCGAACTTATTATACCTATATATACATACCGACCTTTTCGATCGGCTAATTCGAATTCCTATTTGACCACCTGAAGTCGAATTTGCCGGTCGCCCTCGCGACATCTTGAGCAATGAAGCATAGTTTCAGTGACCGAGAGGCAACCGGATGGCTCGCGGTAATTGAGCTGCCGAAACGTAACCGCCACGTGCAACCCGAACTGAGCCAACTTGGACTGGGCGGAAATTAAAGGGGGGTGAAAAAAACAACTGTCCCCAGGTATTCGACTAAAATTTACAGCATTTCATTATAATATTCAGGCAACCACTATTTCAATCGGCTGCCTCCCGACACTTTTTTTTTTTTTTTTTTCCGCCCCATTCCAAGTTGGCTCAGTTAGGGTTGCATAGGGCGTTGTGGAGCGAAATGCGAATGTGAGATCTTAAATATGGTGGCGAACACGATATTATTATCATTCATATAAGAAACATTTATTTTTTTGTTTTATGCAATTCAGTACCTTCCGTGGTCTGGCTCGCACTTGATGGCTGATATTTTTAAATATGTTTTAGCTTCTCATGGTCCCAAACACAAAAATCCACTTTTGAATTCATTTTGGCCGTCATTTGACTTTCTCGGTTCCGGTCAGGATTTCGCGAAGGCAACACCGGCAATTCAAATTTAACTGGGTCCAAATAGGGGAAATATCTCGGTTGCCAAAAAGTTCGGCGATTTGCTTAATAGAAATCGCATTTATAATTTGTTTTACCTGACTATAATTGTTATCGTTCGCAAACAGGGTAACCAAATTTTTTTAAATATTTTTTAGTGGCACATTCTCATTCGACTCTCTAGTGGCGAGCAAGCAAGATGCCTCCCGATTTTGTGCCGAGGTTGGCCCTGATGACGGCGCAGTCATACATTTAACTTCAGGAACTACAGGTTTGATGTTGATCCTTATTTAGGTGTAATTTGCCAAGTGTAAAAACCTTTATAAATAAGAAACCTTAAAAATAACTACCTGCTTGATTCTTACAATTCTTCATTACCTACCGAATTGGATAATATAGTATATATATATAGGTATACAGATAGAAAAAAAACTGCAATATGCTTTCTGAAAAAGGCATCTAAATCGTCAATGATATAAAAAAAACAAGGTACCTAGGTAGGTAGGTATTTAATATAAAAAAAAAACAAGTACATAGGCGGTAGCTTGCAAGCGCTCCAAAAGTGGCACACTTAATCTGAGTCAATTGCACCAACTTGCCTCACTTGCGTCGTCAATGGAAACGTATGCTGTCAGATTTAGTAGCCATATGTGTAGTACATATACAGGGTGGAAAGATAAGTCGGGCCCTGGAGGGAAACTACCTTAAATCCTTAAGTTGGCTCATTTTACTTCAAGGAAACATTCCTTTATTTTTAAAAAGAAACAAAACTGCATTGAAAGGTTTTCGAAAACTCGCTTGCCTCGCCCGGGACTAGAACCAACTAAAATAAAAATAAAAAAAACACTCACTATTTTATTACACTAATCAATAGGATTATAATTCAGGATAAAATTTCCCTAACAATCATTTGGTCTTAAGAATAAAAATGATTGTAAAAACTTACATTAACTTTATTTTACTATCAATTTGTTACGCTTAAACTATTTAACTGATAAATTAATCGAAATCAGCCCCCTCGTTCCGGATACACACATTTAGTCTCCGTTGAAATTCATTTCGTGAGTAGCCTTCAGCAAAGTGTTGTGGTCTAAGCACCTAATAACATGTTCTACCGCAACCCTTAGCTCTTGCACGGTTTCATAACAGGTTTCGTAAATAACATTTTTTACATGACTCCATAAAATGAAGTACATGGGCGTCAGGTCTGGACTTGTTGCTTTGCGACTCTTCTTCTTAAGACCAAATGTTTGTTGGAGAAATTTTATCCTGAATAATAATCCTATCGATTAGTGTAGTAAAATAGCGAGTGTTTGTTTTTTTTTTAAGTTTAGTTGGTTCGAGTCCCGGGCGAGGCAAGCGAGTTTTAGAAAATCTTTCAATGCAGTTTTGTTTCTTTTTAAAAATAAAGGAATGTTTCCTTGAAGTAAAATGAGCCAACTTAAGGATTTAAGGTAGTTTCCCTCCAGGGCCCGACTTATCTTGCCCCCTGTATATAGGCAACACAGAACCCTTCACTGCGCGTGGCGCGACACGCACTTGGCCTGGTTTTATTGATTATATATATGTTTGGTTGTGTTTCGTTATAGCGACCAGAAATGCTCTCTTTTACAGGAGACCCAAAAGCAGCTTTAGATGCTCATTTCGGGTACATCAACAACAGCTATTTCGTAGGCAAGAGGCAGACGTTAAACGAGGGACATCACACCGTTTGCGTACAGGTTAACAATGTTACTCTTATTTATTAGGCTGTTGGCATCTACATATACATATGAATATATAATTGCGAGTGGGATGAAAGCGTTATGCCCGATGTGAATGCGATAACGTTCTAGGTAGGCTGACGGAGAAAAACAGAAAGTAGGGGAGACTGGGGTCAATTGGAACGATTTTGACAGAAAGGGCTATAAGGTATGTCCTCATTTTAGAATCAGTCCGGTAAATGTTTTCAACCCTAGCCATGATATTTGGTTCATTGGCCTCATTGTGGTGTATTTTTGTAATTATAAGGGATTTTCAAACGACCCTTAGCCTGGGTCAGTTGATAAAAAGGCGAAGAAATGAATTAAATTAACATTACAACTTAGTCAAGTTTCTTTAACATACCCAGAATTTAGGACTCACTTTGGTAAACATTCCCGCTTACAATAATGGTCGACAATATTTTGTGTGATGTCCATGTTTCCAATTTTCTGTTGCGGTTTTTTTGAACAGATTATCGACTTATTATTGATATTATTACGTACAAAAAATAAACATACGCAATTAGTACTGTTTCTATTGCCCTCAATTTTTGTTTCAACTGCCCCGTTAACCTATTCCTAAATATTAAATTATGTAGAAAAATATTGGAACCCACTGGGTATGAGTAAGATAGACAACTAGAATATTTATACTTACAGTAGTTGAAGCAAAAGTTAAATAGCGATCATTTGTTTTTGATTTAAAAACAAAGAAATGTACCCAAAATTATTACTCGGTATGAAAAAGCAATACGGCCTCATAAAAAAACTAAATTGGTTTGATGCCGCAAAAGTTATGGTTAGACAACTCCCAACACTAAAGCCGATAATTTCCTTCCTGGAGACCCCGCCATACAAATAGTTTAGGAGTTATTAAGCTTGTTTCAAATGACCCGCGTTCCTATTGACCCCAGTCTCCATGTGAGTACAACACCCGTGTCGGTACATGTGAGTACAACGCCCGGGGATTTGTGGGAATAGTTATCATTGAATAGTTTATGGCTCCCTATAATATGAATTTAAGCCGATTAACATAACGTATACTCGTACAGATGCCGTCAATCAAACTTCTTGAACATGCGGGACGAAGTGGGGGGGCAGCTCGCCGGTACAAGTCGCCTTTGCGCAGGCAAGGTCAAGTGTTCAAGAAGTTTGACGGCATCTATACCATGCAGACAAATATATTAAACTTTAATATTGTGCTTCCTTTAAAACATGCACATTTCCTTTTAATTAAAGGGACTGTGCATATCTCGAAGTTAAGTAACTCTATAACAAGGTAATTGATAAAATACTGTATCAGTCTGTCTGAGACAGGCTATTTATGTTTACAGTTTTCATTTTTCATTTTGGAAAATAAATGTTTATTTTCAATACTTTATTATCTTTATATTTAATTAGGCCGGAAGTTGCAAAATGACACTTGAATTTAGGAGAGATTGTGTGTCCGAACGTGCGACTGACGCGCGACACTAGCCATATATTATGTCACATCACGTATATCGATACTGATCGCTGCTAAAAGTCGCCGTGTGGAATGCGGTCTCAGTGCTACGCAAAAAAAAAAGATACGAGCTTGAAATGTGGTCGATATAATATAACGGCTCTGCCTGAAAAAGGGTTAAATGTACCTAATATATAAAACATGATGGTGTGATGGTGTCTCCACAGGCCCCGCTGTTCCACGCCATGGGTTCAGTGATCACGACTGGCGCTGGTCTCCGCCACGGAGCCACGCTGGTGCTGGCAGCGCCTGTATATAATCCTAATATGAACTTGAACGCCTTGATAAATGAAAAGTACGTAGCGACCAATACTTACATAAACAAGATGTAGACATCAGTCTTTCCTAAATAGTACCCAATAGTATATAGTTTCTGATTTGTACATAAGTAGCGTAACTTGTACCCGAGTGCGGCATGGGGACTTAACGGTTTACTTAGGTATATCTAGTTTGAATTTAACCCAAGTTTGGAAAGGACTCAAAAACCGTCACGTACGCAGCCCCCTGCCAACAAACAAGGCATCTTTATAACACAAACCCCGCAACAAAAACACAAATTTGTACATTAGATACCTACTGCAGAGGCCGGGAAAATAGGGATTTCCGGCCAAGTATATAATAGACAGATAGCAATACGAGGTTGGCAATTTTCTCAAACATGCAAATAAATTAAATAAGGCCTGCAACACCAGTGTGTGCCAGTGCACGGCCTGCGGTGGCAGACTATAGTAAATTTGACAGCTAATGGCAATTTTACTATTGTCCGCCGCGGCCAGGCCGCGCCAGTGTGATACATGCTTAAAAAACTCACTCTTTTTTTATTGCCGAACGCCATAACGTCGTGTCGTTAATTGATATTGAAACCAACGAACTCGCCACGCCCGAAAAAGCCGATAAAGAACACAGAGTCAATATAACATTGCATGTTAGAGAAAACATTATTTATTTAACGTAACATTTCATACATAAGAATTAAAACGGAACACAACACACAACCATGAGTGATGTTGTACTGTTACGAAAATTTAGTAACGTTCTTGGCTTTAGTATCGCACCTCATACCTACATAATAGACGATACATATCAAACGCAAATTGAACGATAAATAAACATGTATTTTCAATTTTACACAGATGCACAGTTCTGAACGGCACGCCGACGATGTTCGTCGACTTGCTCGACGTGGCGAGGTCCGCGGGCGCCAGCCCCGGGCTGCGCGTGGCGCTCACAGGAGGCGCCCCCTGCAGCCCGCAGCTCATTCAGGACATCAAGCGACATCTCAAAGCTGACATGGTTTCGGTACGCTCTATTTAAAAGTAGATGGAAAGGAGAGGCCAAGTGCCTTCGTGAGGACACCGGTCTAATCCAAAAAGGTCGAGTTTTCACAGAGTGGGACAGTCCTTTCGTAGAACTAGAGCCGACCCGAAATCTACGTATAGTGCGAGAGTAGTAATCCCTCTTTCATGGTACATCCTGGAAAACGCTGGGATGGTGATGAAGAAAGGACTGGCAAAGTGCTCTAGTGCTGCCTTTTAACTGCCATTCTTCACGTACCAGAATTCTCTCTTCTGAGATGAATCTCATTAGCTGGTCTTCGTTGTATGTAAGAGAGCGGAACTAAAACCTATTTATATCAAACTAAGAGTCCTGCTATTGTATTATATCTAGGTAGATGCAGACAGGACCCTTAGTTAGGATGGAGAAATGGAGGTCCATTTCTCCGTCCTAACAACTATAGTCGAGTTTCTAAGGACATCACCTAAGCGGTCAAAGAGATTAATGTAATTATTTTAATTACACGTAATGTAACATTAAATAGTAGGTAGGTAGGTATCGACGATAATTGAAAAATATGTTGCAGAGTTTATTCGGTTTGTCGGAAACTACGGCAGCTGTGTTCCAGTCTCTACCTGACGATAGCACCGAGCTAGTTGCCGACACTGTTGGATACATTCACGATCATGTTGAAGCGAAGGTGAACTTAGAAACTTTCTTTCATACAATTACCAGAACATGGTTCGGTATATCATTATTGATTATTGCCTTTCTCAGGTAGTTGACGACGATGGCAAGACTTTACCCTTCGGTAGTCCTGGTGAGCTGATGGTGAGAGGCTATTGCAACATGATTGGCTACTGGGGTGAACCGAAGAAAACAATAGAAACTCTCAGAGAAGACGGCTGGTTGTACACCGGGTAAGCTTTACACGAATGAAAAGAATGTATTAAAAAAATAAATAATGAGCCAATAGAACTAGTAAACTCTACTACCTTTCTTGGAATTACTATAGATTCTAAATTGCAATGGGGACCCCATATTGCGGCCCTGGCAAGTAGACTTAGTTCGGCTGCATATGCGATTACTAAAATAAGGAACATTACTGACGTTGAAACGGCGAGGTTAGTTTATTTTGGATATTTTCATAGTGTTATGTCATACGGCCTATTGTTGTGGGGCACCGCTGCTGATATTCAAACTATTTCTGTACTTCAAAAAAGAGCGATTCGTGCCATATACAACCTTAGGCCACGTGATTCACTGCGGAATCTATTTAAAGAAATTAACATATTAACAGTTGCATCTCAGTATATATTTGAATGCATTATGTTTGTGCGCAAATACTACACCAGTTTCCCAAAAAATTCTGACTGTCATAGTTTTAACACCAGAAATAAACATAAGCTTGCCGTTCCATGCCTCAGACTACGTAAGACCAGTAATTCATTTGTAGGTTTAAGTATAAAATTATTTAATAAGTTGCCACAGGATTTAATGGACTTGACTCTACATAAATTTAAAGCGTTTGTCAAAAATTGCCTAATCAAAAAGGCCTACTATAAAATAGAAGATTATATTCATGACAAAACTCCGTGGACAGAATAGCCAGGAAATGCCAGGTACAGTCCAGGAAATATTTTTATTTTAAGATTTTATTTTTAATTGTTTAGTTATTTTTTTTTTATTTTTTTTTTGACAATATGAGACCCTTTACATCTCCTTGACATTTACACTTTAATAATGAGCTTTAGTTTACCTCTTTCAAATATTTTTTATTTTTTTGACACCTATAGACCTTCTACATCTCTAGTAAAAATAAGCCTAGATATATAAGCCTAGATATATAAGCCTAGATATATAAGCCTAGATATATAAGCCTAGATATATAAGTATTGTAAATTGACATTCAAAAGCGCCTAATGGGCCCACTTGGAGAATAAATGATTATTTATTATTTATTTATTTATTATTTATTTCTTAAATGAATGGAGAATTAATAGACGTCACATATACGCTTCTCATGGCGGATCAAATATGATCAAGAACTAAATATTTTTATCCGTGCATCAGTGGTTATTAATAGCGAGAATATATTCAGTCAAGATGCGCCCGTGGAACTCGGTTTCCACCGACATGTATTTGAAGACAGTTGAGCACGCCTCCATAGAGCTGATGAAACAAAGGAAGCCACGCCACTGCCGTGTGCCTGTTTTGATCAATGAATAAAATCTTCAGGTACTTTAGTTTCAATCCAGTCTTTTAATTATAGGGACAAGTTCATCCTGAGCGAAGATGGGTACGGGCGGATAGTGGGTCGGCTGAAGGATATCATAGTGCGCGGCGGTGAGAACATCGCGCCCAAGGAGATCGAGGACCTGCTCAACACGCATCCAGACGTCATCGAGAGCCAGGTTACAATTTACATTTAACTCTCCTGTCACAACTAGATGAATAAGCTTTACATTTACTGCCAGGAACCCGCCTAGCGGGCGCTCTATTCGAAGTTGTTTTCCTCTACTTAGCGGGAAATCCACGACTTAGTGCTACGAATTGTTTAGTAGTGAATGTGGCTAAGTATGTACTTAGCTATAATTTGTTTTGATAATGTTTAATCAATAGTAATAGTTAGGGAGCTGGCGAGCAAAATTTCGATATGATCAGCACACAAGGCAGACGTTATTAATAGTGATATTTATGCCCTAAGAAACATCAAGGACCTTGTCTGCCACCATGGTGGCGCTGCGTTGTAAATTTACAGCGTTTCAAAAATGTAAAAAAAGGTGTGCTATATTATGCGCACACGTCTGCTTCTGGGGCTGATGATCACAGTCATCCTGGAAATACAAAGAATCGAAAAGGCAGACATCCAGGGCTCTAACTTTTGTAGTCTTCAATTTTTTAATTCATTTTTATGATAAAAAAACTGTGTATGAAGTGCACACTTGGCAGATTTGAATTGTTCGATCAAAAACAATGAGAAGAACCACGGAAAAATAGTCTGCTAACATGATGCCTCTGCGTTGTCTATTGACAATGCTCCGAAAATGTAAATAAAAGGTGTGCTATACCTATTATGCGCACACGTCTGCCTCTTGGACTGATGTTTGAATTCCTTATGAAAACCAAGAAAATCGATGAGGCAGACGTTCAGGCCTCTGATATTCCAAAGGCAGACCATTTGATTTTTTTTTAACCCGATGCTCACGCCAAACCAATCAGGTATAAATAGAATTGATCAGAATGCTACAGACAAGACCACATCCCGCCTTCATTCTTGTTTTTTTTTTAAAACGTTCCGAAACGCACTCAAGCAACAAGACAACGACAAGTTCGAGTTCGAAGACTATTATTTTAATATTGTGGTTCCAAAGTTCATCTACGTTAAAGGCACGTAATGTTGTGCATTTCAATCTAAAAATTACTAAAAATGGAAACACAGCATGTGTAAAACAAACGCCTCTTCACGGCGCAGAAACCACTAACTTCAAACAGTTTCAAACAGTTATACAGCTGAAAATCAGTGAGCAAAGTGTCTGCCACATTTTTTTTCGAATCCACGGAGTCATAGTGAATCGAATGGGCGCAGTGAGAACCGCGTGCAAATGACTTAGTAGAGCTTTTTTTAAACATTTTTACAACTCCGTCCCATGATAATGCAGAGTCCTGAATGTCTGCCTCTTCGGTTTTCTTCGTTTCCAAGATGATTGTGACCATGAATTCCAGAGGCATCCATGTGCAAATGATTTAATACCTCGATTTTTTAAGCAACTTCAATCCGCTGTAACTCGAAAACGCAGCGACATAGGACCTCCATTGATTGGACCAAATCAATTCGTAATGATTTAAACTGCAATCCACCTCGACGTGAAACGTGTGCAAATCATTATACCGAAATGCTCGCCAGCTCCCTAACTATAAGTAGCAAATTGGTGGATGCGGGCACTGTTGACACTAAGAGTATCGCGCCCAAACCTTAATTAAATCTTCCGTGGTTATTATCGTAGAAGTAAGAAGTAAAGTAGTACCTAGACCATTACTTGTACAGGTGGTGGGCGTCTCCGACGAGCGGCTGGGCGAGGAGCTGTGCGCCGTAGTGCGCTTGCGCGAGGGCGCGGTCTTCGGCGCGGCCGACCTGCGCCAGCACTGCGCCGGCCGCCTGGCCAGGTTCAAGATACCGCGTCTGTTGCGCGTCGCCGACCGATTCCCCAAGACCAACTCCGGCAAGATACAGAAATTCAAGCTTCGCGACATGATCGAGTCGGGGAAGCTCTAACTTTGGTCGACCTTAAGGGGATGCCTTGATTCGATTTGAACACGCCCCCTAGACAAAGACACGCTTATACCTTCCGCGCACGAGAAAAAGAGATGTAACATTCTTCTGGAATGGCTTTTTTGGACAAATTTCGATAAATACCTAACTAAGTGAAGTTTTATTTAAATTCCATCAAGTGAGAGATTTTACATGAGATAAAATACTATTATAATATTAACTTGATTGTGTGGTAAAATATTGTATCGTTTGAGTAGGCTGAATAAAAAAAGGAAAATACAGACCCAACTTTGGATTTTTTATTATAGAGGAAGTTTTAGGCAATCATTTACCGATCAAATCAGATAAACAATCATACTGCGTGTATTTTTAATATTAAGTACCTCAAATTGTAACCAGAGGTACGTGTTAGGGCTATGAACCGATATTGCAAGAAAAATTGTAAGTCTGTTAAGACTGACTTAAAAATTTTCTTGCAGTATCGGTTACCAAAGCGTAATTAATTTTTGAAAATTTATCGAGCGGCTATGTATTGCGTATGCGCTGTGACATGATGACACATGGATGAATCGGGTCACATGTGACAATTTATTGTGACGTCACGTCAGTAAGACAAAGTAGTGATCCATTGCGTGCTGAATTATTTTATATGGAAAAAATAAAGATGGTGGTTAAGAAAAAAAAATGCAATATCGGTTCTTAGCCTTAATACCAACCTTTGGTTACAATTGGAGGTAATATTAAAAATACACACTCTATTCAGATGTACTCTTCGAGTAATTGATCTATGGATTTGAATAAAACATATAACTCAAGATATACTTAGTCAAGAATCATATATCTGAAAATCAGACCTTATTGTTTCTTAATCTAGTCAGGACGGCGTCGACGGCGACGACGGACGCGATAAATTCCAGTGCACCGCCTTAACACATTCACTGGCAAAAATCGCTACGTGCTACGCTCGTTGCCGATCCCGTTGTTTTCCTCGAATGTAGCGGAAAGCGACTACGGCGTAGGCGCCGGCTAGGCGGGTTCCTGGCAGTGAAAGTATTTAGGACATATGATGTGACGAACAGACAGAACAGTACATAATATTCATCCTCGTTTTTCACCTTATTGAGTTGTTTCAGGTGAATAAGTTTCTGACGCATATGACATTTTCTATACAAGCTTCTTCTGCCGACTTTACTTTTTTCTGCACAGTAATACATCAGTGATCCCAACCTCGAAGGGTTTATCTTGTGTAGTTTAGGAGTTGCAATGGCTGCTTTCAGTCTCCATAATCAGATAAATAAACTCAGTCATACGATATCGTATTGTCAAAAGTAACTAAGCGCAACTGAACAAGGTTTAGCAAATTTTGAAGGACAAGTTACATAGTTACATCTTTACATACGAACAGTGCGAGCTATGTAAAACGTTGTAAAAAGTGATACCGTTTCTTTGTAGTCGATTGTACGCAGGTCGAGTTGGTACTGTAGGTACGGTTAGAGATAGCTTTGCATAATACGAATTGATTGGTCAAAGCTATACGCTAGGAGCGGATACGTACAATTGAACATTTGTTGAATTTGTTCTTCGATTTATACTATTTTCCGGACAAAATGTACTTAATATATTATTTTATTAGACTTTATTACTTTTTTTGTACATATCAACTCGAGAAGTCACCCATCAGGGTTAATTGTTGAAGGTAGGTACTGTGTTATGAATAGAATAGATAAGGACGACTACTTATAGGCTGAATGTTTGGTTACGAAGTGTTGCTGAAAAAAATCCGTGTTATTTCCTAAAAATGTGCCCATGTTTGGTCGCCTCGTCACAGTTTATTTAGTTACTAACCTATTCAATTTAGTGTCGGAACATTTGTAAATAACTGAATTTAGACCCACATTTAAAAATAGCTTTTATCTTTTCGAACTTTTTATACAATTACTCAAAGTATGATAGCAAAAATAGCGACGGAGCAAAAGCGGATAGCAAAAGGAGCGATTGCCAGAAACGACTATAACGACTCACTTAATTCGCAACAAAAACAATGTTAACTAATTTTAAGCTAATATTCTTTTCTAAGTTTTTGTCAAACTTTTCAAATACGATTACAATCACGCCCTGTAAAATATTTATAACCAATTTTCTAATAAAATAGATTTATCAAAATTGGTAAGGGGAATCGATATTCCCCTTACCGACCGATGTCCTGCTACACAGGCTAAATGAGCCAATCCATCAGTCGTTGCCCAGTTTCGCTACCGGGCAGATTCGCGATGTTGCTGTTCATACTGTTATCGTTGCTAGTGTTTGTCATCGCATTGCATTTGTTTCTAAGGTATTCTCATGCAGGGCGCCTGATCGCCAAAATTCCTGGACCGGACGGATGGCCTGTGATTGGAAACCTCCTGCACGTTTTATTACCTCCAGGTAAAATATTTTACTGTAAACAATTATTAGAATTGTAGCCAAATTAACAAAACTTGGAACTTGCTAAAATGCTTACAGATCAACTATTTCTGTTTGTGAGGAAGCTGCGAACGGATTTCAAAGGACCAATATTAAAACTTACATCATTCAATATACGAGTTATAAATATATATGATCCAGACGATATCGAGGTACGAAAAAATAAAGTTATTACAGTCACGTAAATTGAGATTATTATCATCGTAGTTTTTGGCATTTTTGTTTAAATTTGCTGATAATGGTACCTATGTATCTCTGTAGTAATCCTTGACTTTCAATTTCACTGTCAGACACAGTTTTTCTCAATGAGGAGTTATTATCTACAGATTCATGTTTCAGATAATACTTTCTTCAACCCGTTTTATCGAGAAACGTTATCCTTACATATTCCTTGCGCCATGGCTCGGCCAGGGGCTGCTCGTGAGCAATGGCAAGTAAAACGTACCAGAATAATATTAAAATTAACCTTAGGTCTATACATCTCTTAAAATACACGAGTATATGATAAATATGTACCTATCTACTTAAACTGAAGAATGTATGTAATAATAATGGAAAAGTTACCTAAGAGAAAGACGTGCATCGCCGATCGTTGGTTTTATACAGTCAAGTGCAAAAATATTAATCGATATAATAACTTCGTGTGACTTCAATCCGTTGACATTCAACGGATTGAAGTCACACGACTGAACTTAAATTGAGTCAGCAGAAAGCTCGATTCTCCATACAAACGTAGTTACGCTCTTATTTTAAATCTACGTGTTGGATTGTAACGAAACTTTGCATATGCAATGACATGAGGTATATCTATATCTGTAATTCGTTTGCGTAGCTTTAGACATCATAGTAAAAGAAATACAGCAAATTTAAGTTTTTCATACAAAACTTGTTTTTGCTGTATTTCGTTTGTTTGATATAAGTTTAAAATGAGAGCGTAACAACGTTTGTATGGGAAGGTGAAATTCGGCTTACTGCGGACTCTTAAAACAAACTTACTACCAACTCATATTACAACATAGCTACTCGTACTAAGTTAAAAATTAAAATGATTCTCTTAACACAGGCCAGAAGTGGCATCGAAGGAGAAAGCTACTCACCTCGGCTTTCCACTTCAACATCCTGAGGCAGTTCTGCAGCACGATCATCGAGCAGACCGAGGTACTACTGGACCGCGTTCAGGACCAGGTCGGCAGCCCCCAGACCGACCTGGTACCCATCATAACAAAGGCTACTCTTCGGATTATGTGCGGTGAGTTTTTACTATAATGACTATGCGTACTGAACTGATGTGCTAATGGAAAGTTGCTAAAATTGCGGAAAAATGGAAAGATCATGGTAAATTCATAACATTTCCTATAGATAATGTGATGTATGTTAACCTTCTTGGTGCGCCGGTATTAAACCTTTCAGTGCACCCTCTGGTCACCTATTGTGACATTTCTATTCCTTCAATAAATAGTTAGTAAAGATGCGTCCAAGATGCGTCTTCCTACTTCGGAATTATTCTTAGGCCCTCCAGGTCAA
Source organism: Epinotia demarniana (assembly GCA_945867215.1). Taxonomy (NCBI): domain Eukaryota; kingdom Metazoa; phylum Arthropoda; class Insecta; order Lepidoptera; family Tortricidae; genus Epinotia; species Epinotia demarniana. The sequence goes on along the minus strand of OX244260.1, from coordinate 12,881,672 downwards.
GGATTTATCAGATACTTTCCTAAAACGGAAACTTTATTCTGTCTAATCTAATTTGTAACTTTTCGCTACATCTAAGTATAACTAACTATGCCTACGCAGTTAGCCATTATGTACTAAGTCAAACCGAGATTACTTACGAGTATTAAGGGGGTTTTAATTTTAAATGCCTAGTTGAATCTAATCTAATCTAATCTAATCAAGCACCATAATAATTAGGTAATTACAAAATTAAAAGATGATAGAATTGTTCACAGAAACTTCTATGGGAACGTCAATGCGCGAAGGCATAGAATCAGTCTCAAACAAATACTTCAGAGCGCTCCATTCGCTTGGTTACTGTGTTGTCAGCCGGATGATCAGGCCTTGGCTGTATCCCGATGGGATGTTTTACTTCTCTGCACTATCGAGAATGCAAAAGTCTGCCCTGAAATACTTACACAACTTCACAAATCAAGTCATCCAAGAAAGAAAATTATATAAAGCTACGAATGGGAAAGTTGAGAACAGTGTTGAACTGAACGGACGCAAAAGCAAACAAGCCTTGTTAGATTTGCTCCTAGAAAATGAAAGAGATAATAAAATTGATGAGAATGGAATCAGGGAGGAAGTGGACACCTTTATGTTTGAGGTGAAATAACTAAAATAAAGTCCTGTTAAACAACGAGTAAGCACTGAATACAATCTTCACTTTTTGCAGGGTCACGACACAACAGCTATGGCACTTTGTTTTATGATAATGAGGATCGCCAACGAACCAATAGTGCAGGTACCTATAAGACTTTTTCGAATGTGTAATTATGCTGCATGCAACATTTTCCAAAATTGTCCAATGTAAGCATACAATGTTACCAGAATGGTATTTACGAAGAACTAAAACGGCTGTTCGGGGAGTCTAAGCGCCAAGTAACGTACGAAGACCTGGGCGAGATGAAGTACCTAGAGTGCTGCATCAAGGAGTCACTGCGCATCTACCCCAGCGTGCCTTTCATAGCCCGCTACCTCGCTGAAGATGTAATGTTAGGTGAGTTAACTACTAACACATTGGTCACCCACACCCACATAAAGAACCTTTTTTTTACAAAATTTAATCTAATCCCAAACTAAGCAATGCTTGTACTATGGGTGCTAGACGACGATATACATACTTATATGTATAAATAAATACTTAACTACATAGGAAACATCTATGACTCGGGTAACAAATGTTCATGATCATCAATTCATCACACAGATAAATGCCCTTAGCGGGATTCGAATCCGGTACCTCCGGCTTCGTAGGCAGGGTCACTACCAACTAGGCTACAGAGGTCGTTGAGGCTGTCATATTAATGCCTATAGTGCATTCATCCTTACTTGTCTTATTTAGTAAACAACATTCTAACCTCAAAATGTATCTTTTTAGATTATAGCAGCTATTATATCGTAAAAAAAGCGTTGCTAGACAAAAAAATCGTGAAGTGATATCCGAAAAGTTGTCTCGGCACGATCTAATACTCACAAAATTGCTATTCTATCCTAAAAAGATGCATTTTGAGGTTAGAATGTTGTTTACCAAATAAGACAAGTAAGGATGAATGCACCGCACCATAAAGCCGCCACTTGTTGTGGTCCTCCATTATTAAGAATCAAGATTGAAACTGTTAAGTATTGGGTCAGTCTCTAAAATTGGAGCGTTTACCTAATATACGAGTCAATGTATCATACCGAAACAATAGTCTCGCAAGTAATTGATAGCTTTTATTAACGGTTTAAATGCTATGTTAAGTAGCATGGGTATAACTTAAAATTGTAATGTGAATTCGAATTTCATTCTTGCATAAATTGTTTCTTTGGCAACGGGATCAATGATGTATATTGTTTTAGGTCACACCTGGCCATAATGCCAGTTTTACCGCACGCTGCGCGTACGGTAAAAGTCGCAGTGAGGCCGGGTGATGACGTAAATTTGTGTACTTACCAGGGGCGGTAATTCGTAAAGCCCCAGATCAAATATGCGATCTGGGGCTGCTCACCTTCGGTTCTGGCCACAAACACCTGCGATCTGGGCCATTCACGAATTCACCGCCCTAGGTAATGCACTATAATATGCACCTCGTAACATGAGCTGCGCAAAAGTCGGCTTTAGGGCGGTTAATCACCGTCTGCGCAATAAGAAGGAGGTGCGAATTATAAAGAGTTTGTTAGGCATAACCAACATCTGTTTCCAGGTGGCTATCAAGTACCAGCAGGAACGATATGTCAGATCAACGTTTTTGACATCCACAGAAATGAAATACTATATCCGGATCCTGAACGCTTCGTACCAGAGAGGTTTAGCAATGGGAAACGACATCCTTACGCCTTCATTCCTTTTAGCGCTGGGCCAAGGAATTGCATAGGTAAGACGATTTAGGATAAATGTGACATGTAGGTACTCATGTTCATTCTAAGAGACGTACGTTAAATAGGATTCTGCTGGGTGATTGCATATTTTTTCGAAGGATCGTTAGGAACTGAGGATGTACGTATCAACTGTCATGTTTATTATGAAACAATTCCTAATTCAGAAAGTTGCGGCACAGATACTACCAGTTGCTACAGGAAGTTCCGCAGGTCGATCACGTAACGCATTGCACGCACATTAGGTAGATCTAAATGTCAAATTTAATATAGAAAAATGACAGTTAAACTATCCTAAAGTTGTATTTTAACCGCGAGTGTGGAATTGAAACACGAGCTAGCGAATGATTCTAGGGTTGAACCATGAGCTAGCGAATGATTCTAGGGTTGAACCACGAGCTAGCGAATGGATTCTGTGGTTCAAAAATAGTATCCTGAGCATAGCGAGTGTTGCAACACACGAGACGTCAAAATAACTGCACCCGTGTGTAACACAAATCTTTTCATCTCACTAAAGCGAGGAAGATACTACATAAGAAAAAAAACATTGAAAAAGAAACAACAAGAACAAACAAAAAACAAAATAGAAAAAGTTAAAACTATATAAGTAAAAAAATTAAAAATAAACAAAAAAATAAAAATAACACTTAAAAAACATGTAAAAAGACACGGGGGGACACATGGCTCGAACAAATAATGCTTTAAAGCCCAATATCTCGCAAACGAATCACTAAATTGGAAAATGTTTTTAAGAAACCCATATTTTTCTTAACAAGTTGTCCAACAATATACTCGTACACACTATAGGTTTAACGAGAAAAAATAATTACATTCCCACCTTAGGTGTAGGGGAGGTAGGCAATAAATATATATTTCTACTTTTTATATTCTACTGTTATAGTTTTTATTTTAGGCTTGATTGATTTATAAACCCATACTGATCCAAGCCGAAGACGGACGGACGGACGGATAGACGGCCGGCCAGACGGACGTGGCGAAACTATAAGGGTTCCATGTTGAGTATGGAACCCTAAAAAAGGTTTTTGCGCTAGTGAGGTGAAGAAGTATTTATTTATCAGCTAACTTGAGAAAAAAAAACGATAATAGGATTTTTTGCGTTTTCTGAAAGTGGTATTCGCAATATTCTCGGGTAGGTATGTGCTTGGCATAGGTCAAGTGTTTCAGTACAAGTAAGTTCAACGACCAAGCATAACAAGGATCACGGACGCTATAAATATCGGGCCGTGGCCTGCTCTCAGATAAGGGGGGCAAGGACTTCCTTTGTCCACATTATTCATGTAGCTCAGGAAATGCACAATTTATCTATCTGATAGGTATGTTAGATATTTGTAACTTAATCTACACTGGATAGCTTAGGTATGCAAGTACAGTCAGCATCAAAAGTAACTACGTAAACGAGGACGTCAAAAATCTTTATTACCCATCCAATGCCGAAGACGCGAATTCGCGTGCCATGTATCATCATCAGACTATATACGTCCCACTGCTGGGCACAGGCCTCCTCTCATGTATGAGAGGGAACGGGCAGTAGTCCCCACGCTGGCCCAGTGCGGATTGGGGACTTCACATACACCTTTGAATTTCTTCGCAGATGTATGCAGGTTTCCTCACGATGTTTTTCCTTCACCGAAAAGCTAACGGTAAATATGAATTCATATTCCGTACATAAGTTCCGAAAAACTCATTGGTACGAGCCGGGATGCCATGCATGTGTAATCGTAATGCCGAGGACGCGATTTTGAGAAAACAACTGTACTTAAATGCTGATACCAAAATGTTACTTTATTTATGAAGGATAATATTATACTGTGGCTGGTTTTCGGATTCAGTGCATTTGTAATTTTCATAATTAATATCTCGGATGCCGAAGACGCGAATTCGCGTCCCCTGTATGTGTACTCGTAATGCCGAGGACGCGATTTCGCGTCCTTGAAATAGGTTAACCTAATGCCGCGGACGCGAACTCGCGTCCATGAAATGTTAACGTAGTGCCGCGGACGCGAATTCGCGTCGTCGCGTGGAAGGCGGCGGCACTGCCGAAAACGCGAAATTGCGTCCTTGAAAACGTAATGCCGCGGACGCGAATTCGCTAACTGTATGTATTGATGCTAACTGTATGTATTTTTATGTTATAAGTAATTAGTGTTATTATAACCCCCATGAGTTCCTCCTCTTCCTCCGGATTAATTTATACTCTGTTTTGATTCAGGCTAGGGATCAAAAGTATTTTGATACGACTTACAGCAAAAGTACGTACCTGACCTACCTGTACCTGGTGGTTACTTACCTGACTATCTATTGATTACAAATTAAAACGTATCAGGCCCACGAATGCATCATGTTTTATTGTTAGTAACATGACTGCTTCCAAGTTTTTTCTCGATAAAAATATTAGCTTTATACCTATATTCAAAAAGTACTGTGGTCGATAGTTTGACTCGTATAATGCGTCTTGCATATATTATGTGTGTTATCTTATCGTTCACTGCATTCCAAAGGATGGAAATAAACCCCGCGCGCTTTAATGTAGGATACATAGGTCGGGTAGGCATAAGTAATGAAGTAATCGATTTGTGACATGTGTGGAATAACAGGAAAAAGATAAAATTATACATACTATATACCACGTATTAAATAGTATTTAGGTCCTGTCTCATTTTTAACCCCCGACGTAAAGAGAGGGGTGTTATAAGTTCCGCAGTAAGCCCGGCCGGATTTCACCTTCCCATACAAACGTAATCAAGAGCTCAAAACAGTGGCTGAGAGAAGAACAGAGTGGCGATTACTCCACCGACAAGAGCCCGGCTCTTAAATTCATGATGATGATACAAACGTAGTTACGCTCTCATTTTAAAACTACGTGTCGGTTTGTGCCGAAACTTTGCATATATACTCGTATACTATGACATGAGGTATATCTATGTCTGTATAATTGTTTACAAACCACGAGCAGTGAAAAAAAAGCCTCAGACCGCTTCTTTATTTTATGTAGCAAATGTTGTATCTGGATTCAGATCATGAACGACTTAATCAAGAGGATCGCCAATGTGCCATATATGTATGAGATTAATCATTGTGATAAAAATAAAGAAAATGTATGGACCATGTAATGAAATTATGTTTAGACTGGCTATGGGTACCCTATAGCAAGTTGTCATTGAATATTTTCAGGCATGAAGTTCGCCATGATGGAGCTGAAGGCGGTGATGAGCGGGCTGCTCCGCCGGTTCCGCGTGGAGCCTGTGACGCGGCCCGGAGATGTCCGGTTCAGCGGAGACTTGGTGCTGCGCGCCGCGCACCCACTCTACGTGCGCTTCGTGGCCCGAGACCCGCTCACCCACTCAAGTGTATAGTTAAGATGATATAAGCTGTCCGTTTAGCAATTGAAAGCTTATCTTGTGAACAATGGCGCTATTCTCTATTGTATTAGTCCACAGCAAATCCTCCGACCAGATAATATTCAGCAAGTAACAATAAAACTCATACAAATAGCTAACCATCTCTTCTAAGTCACAAGGTTAAAATTGCTGTAGCATAACACTTTGACATTGAAAGCCGCATTCAGGTAAGTCACCCACGTTTTAGTGCGTCCATATAGATTGTTACCCAAAATGACTTTCTTAATGAGTTAAGCTATAGCAATTTCAACCTTGTGACTAGAGGAGATGATAGCTATTGGTATGAGTTTCATTGTTACTTGCGTAATTTTATCTGGTCGGAGGATTTGCGGTGGACTAATACAATAGAGAATAGCGCCATTGTTCACAAGATAAACTTTCAAGTGCTAAACAGACAGCTTATAAAATGTTAACTATATAAGGGATGATTCTCAGGAAAACGTAACGCGTTGTCTCTACTGATGCTCAAGAACATTAACAGCGGTGTCCAGCGGCTAATTTGTAATCTACTCCGTAACGTTAATTCAAATATTACAGAGACGTGTACGGAGAGCGGTAAATCGGCACAACACTTTTATTGAGAGTGGGTGGGACTGTTTCGCGTTACTTTCTAGACGTTTTCTCCGAACTTATAAAATCATCTTATCATAACGTCTGAGTACCTATATTTTACTAGCGGCCGCCCGCGACTTCGTCCGCGTAGATTTTTGATGATGACAGAGATATTAAAATAGGTAAGAGAATTCTATTCTTAGTTAGTTTTCTTTCAATAATAATCAACAATTTTGTATGGGAGACCTGACCGCAGACCGCAGAACGCGTCCAGTGTGGCAAATTCCTTAAGGAATAATTAAATTCATTTGCTACACTAATCATACCTGCTGACGAATAGCGAAACGTTTAATAATATTAGGGGTAGAATTTTCTAAGCAGGGGTAGTATTTTCGAAGTCACTGTTTTTTTTAATGTTAATAATTAATCTTTCTACAAAGTTTCAAGTCTTTAGCAAAAAAATTGAGTTTCCTCAATACAAACCTTGCACCCCTTTTAACCCACTAAGGATCTTTTTAAATAAGTAATCTTTCTACAAAATTTTAAGTCTCTAGCTAAGAAAATAAAGTTTCTCTTATACAAACTTAAACTACAAACTGCACCCCTATTTAACCCTCTTAGGGATGGAATTTTCTAAAACGCTGACAATCGTTTTTTGGTATTTTAATAAAGTAATCTTTCTACAAAGTTTCAAGGTTATAGCTAAAAAAACCAAAAACCTTCAACCTTTTTTAATCCCCGTAGGGATGGAATTTTCTTAAACGCTGAAATTACTTTTTTTTTATTTTAATATGTTAACTTTCTACAAAGTTTCAAGTTTCTAGCTCAAAGGGAAAAATTTCCCTCACACAAACTTTGCACCCATATTTAACCCCCTTAGAGATGGAATTTTCGAAAACGCTGACAACTGGTGTTTTGTATTCTAATGAGTAATCTTTCTACAAAGTTTCAAGTTTCTAGTTCAAAAAATAAAGTTCCCTCCATACAAACTTTGCACCCCTATTTAACCCCCTTTGGGGTGAAATTTTCTAAAACGCTGAAGTTACTTTTTTTGTATCTTAATAAGTAATCTTTCTAAAAAGAATTGAAAGAAAGATTCCCCATACAAACTTTGCACCCCCCCCCCCCCGTATAGGGCGGTATTTCCAAAAATTCTTTCTTATCCCTAAACCACGTTATAAAAGTAACCTAAAGTTACAAAACTCTAGTTTAACACTTTGCACGCCGTTCACGAGGACCATGCGGTACGCAGTTTTGCCGCCCTTTCGCCGGCCATTTAAATCTCTCTCACGCGTAATTCGCCGATCACGAAAACCACTCGTTACACTTTTTTTCTTAGAGTCGCGGATGACGAAAAGTACTCGTGATCAGATTCCATACTGTTTGTATCAAAATAACGAACACAGTTCGCGATCCGCTTGATAGCATTGTATAGAGGAACGATTTAGCTACACGCACACATATACAATTCATTAACGAATGTGGCTGGAGGGGCGTGACGATGCGTCGGCCCGCGCTGCCTCGACAGTGCGCCGCGGGCTGTCATGACTGTTCAATACCACTGTGTAATTACCCTTGCTTCAAAAAATATCACACTCAAAAAGATTATACTGTATAAAAGCAAGAATAAAAACACGTTAGAGTTTTTTTTTCAAAAAACGTGTTCACACTACTATAGTTTTAAAATAATAAAAAATATATAAACACATTGTTTTATTTTTATCCTTAAAATATATGAAATCACCTTCCAAATACAAAACGACTTGTTCCTATATACGCTAGTTATTTTTTTATAAATCTTACAATATCACCGAAAAACGCCGGTGAACCACAGATGACGCTTTAAAAAACACGCGGCATACTTGGATGCAAGAGCATCACGAGTGGAGTTCGTGATAGGCTGTCGGAGTGCGGCATTAGATTAGGCGTCGGCTTGCAAAGTGTTAAAATATAAGGTTTCCCCTATACAAATATATACCTATTTAACCCCCTTAGGGGTGGAATTTTCAACAACGCAGAAATTACTTTCACTCTATTTTAATGAGTAATCTTTCTACGAAGTTTCAAGTTCTTAGTTCAAAAATTAATGTTTCCCCCATACAAACATTGCACCCCTATTTAACCCCCTTATGGGTGGATTTTTTTTAAACGCTTTTGTATTTTAAAAAGTAATCTTTTTACAAAGTTTCAAGTGTCTAGCTCAAAAAATAAAGTTTCTCCTATACAAACATTGCACCCCTATTTAACCCCCTTAGGGGTAGAATTTTCTTAAACGCTGAAATTACTTTTTTTGTATCTTAATAAGTAATCTTTCTACAAAGTTTCAAGTGTCTAGCTCAAAAAATGAAATTTCTCCCATACAAACATTGCACCCCTATTTAACCCTCTTAGGGGTGGAAACGCGGAGATACGGTCCGAGCGCTTAGCGCAAAAATATTGTAATGATTTTCTACCCACATTGATTTTTAATATGTATTACTTACCTTATTTTTAAACACTGTATGTTTAGTTTTAGTATTAATCTGTATACTTTCTCATGTAAGTGAATTCATGTAATTCTTATAGGAAATTTTTTCTTTAAACACAATTTCCAAAAATCCCGTCTTATCCCTTGCATACGTCATAAAAGTAAGCTCTGGACCAAATTTGAAGTCTCTAGTTCCAGCAGTTTCGGCTGTGCGTTGATGGTAGATCAGGACTTCTTCTTTTATATATTTAGATTAAAATTCATCAAGTATAAAAGTACGTGCGTAGTCGGCGCCAAAGATATGCATATGTGTTTCGGTTTATTGCAATGGAACAAAATGCATAAGTGAAAACATACTTTGATATCGGTTGTACTATAGACATGTAACCGGATTTTATGTTATCAAACCAATAGCTCGTTAAATGAGTAATGATATATAATTAATTTAATTAATCTTAATGATATGTATTATTCTACTTAATTATACACCATTTTAATTAAAGTATTGTAAAATAACCCTGATTTTTATTGGAGAAATATTATTTTGAATCCATAATAATATTTTATAATGTTTGGTCGGTACTTATTGTAAATACCTCCGTATAATTTAGTACCGTCAGTTGCCGGATTTCGGCCTGGCTTTGATTGCAATGGCAAACATTATATTTTATTGTGCAAATCAACGAAATATTTTTTACCAACAGACAGTAACATGCTTGCCGGGGTATTTTCTGCTCCAGAACGGTACGAAGGATCTAATAAATAGCATGCAAGTTTGACGCAGGTAAATTAAAACGAAAGATTAAGAAATACCTACGCATGCACTATTTAATTGCCGAGGCGCGGAAAGTAAGCAATTGCCTGACGAGACCAGTACGCTTACCATGAGTTTGACAATGACGGCTTACGCTAACGAGTATCGAGTTTTCTATCTGTGCATCTCTATTGCACTTTGACAGTACGAGCGGGATGCACAGATAGAAAACTCGATACTCGTTAGCGTAAGCCGTCATTGTCAAACTCATGGTAAGCGTACAGTACAGTAGACCAGAGATGGGTCAGCGGCGCCACCACGAACTTCGAAAGTCGAAGTTCGTAATACATGCATCCCTGTCACTCGAGTAAGGGAGTGCGATAGAGATGGAAATACCCGAACTTCGACTTTCGAAGTTCGTGGTAGCGCCGCAGGCAACCCCGGTTTCGGCCACGGCAAATGTAGGTAGGTGGTTTTCTAATGAGTGATATTGTTTGTCTAAAATACTTTCGTTTTACTCGGATATTGATTCGGCAATAGTGCTTACCTAACTTACTAATTGTACACTGTAGGTACAGTGACTGTTATCATGACATGACCAAGGCGCGGACACTCCGCGATTTACGTTCATCGCTACAAGTACATGCCGGTGCCCCAACGTTGGGGAACCGGCATGCACTTCGTCGTCGACGACGTCAGAGGGCCATAAATCTTAATGTTTTGGCTGAGAAAAAAGCGCCTTTTGTAAAGATCAAAGGAGTATCCCTTCTGTACTTGTAGGTACTATTATCTATTCTGTTTCATGACTTAGTTAATTGAGAAAAGTACTAAAATGATAATCTATATTTTCTGTTGACTGTACTCATCACTGAAAATTTGGCCTTGCCGGGATTTAAAACCAGCACCGTCATCTTTGCAGACAGGGTACCAACGGTACCAGGGTACCAGGGGACCAACGTACCGTCAGCGTCATATCGGTAGCCAAATATTTCGGTATACGTCTTTATTACTGTAAGAATAAAGGTGTTACGAAATATTTGGCTACTATGGCTGCCACTAACTATATGACGCTGACTGTACTTACTAAAACGCATCTCAATACAGGGAGTAAAGAAAATTAGGTAGGTACCTGACATCAAATTTTACTGATTTATTTACAAATATAAAATCGTTAATCTTGTCGTATGTCATGCAAAAACTACTGCGACAGTACTTAAATCTAACATTGTTTGCCGCTCAGTGGAAATCATTCTTAGTACAGACAGCAACACACTAGCAGACCTTAGCTTCTTGCCGTAAGGTTCACAATTGGACAGCTCTGTGTTGCCGATGGTACGTAGCCGGTCACTGATAGTGTTCGTCGGAGCCGGTCGGCGGGTAAACGTAAATGCCCATCTCGTCAAGTTGCTGCTGCAAATGGCGCTCCTCTTGAACCAGGGCCTGAAATAATAGGAAAATACGAGAATTAGGTACATCGCCGACACTAAGGAATTTGCAGTAACTACCTATAAAAGTCTACGGAATAATTACACAAGGCAAACAATAGCCAATCATTGAGAACATCCTTATTATCATAAAGTACACACAACCGCTATTTCTAGTTGTTTAAGCTTGCCGCGGATCCCAAAGGCCAAAGACGTGGCTTCTTTCTTCAATGGCAAGCACAGCAAGACTATGTGTTATGTTGCACTGCTAGGGACCAAAGTTGTACTTTTCTTCCCTGATATTCTAGTTTGAGGTTTTTATTTTGCTTATAGGTGTGATAACAAGTGGGTATGTGGCCCTACCCTCGGTAGTAAAATGATTTCCGACTTAAGTAGGCAGCCATAATTTTATTGTAGAATCTTTCGCTTCACTCAGGATTCAATGTGCCACTCTCGCCGTAGCATTTTGCTCCCTTGAGACACAATCTCTGCTATTTTCAAATAGGAGTCATCACACACGTTAACAACTATAGGCACTATTTTACAATTTAAGTTGCAAAAGGTCACATACAATATATCAAGTTGATTGGACTCACGTAAATGGGATCGGCTCTGAGGGTGGCGTGGTTTTGCTCACGCAGCTCCTGGAGGGATGAGAGCAGGTTCACTGTGTCCACGTTCACGTTGGTCAATTGACTCTGAAAACAGATTAAAGGTATTTTAGAGTTCATTTAGAATGATAAATAAAAAATACACTCACTTCTGGATTTACGGAGTTTGTAAAGATTTTAATTGATTAAAAAAATACTTGCTTAACTACTAATAACTAATATTATACCCATAAATACCTATAAAGCCTCTATTTATTTAAGGTCCATGTACACCCCACGTCACAGTATCTGAAGTAATAACATGTAGATAATCGTGCGGATAGTGACGTGACAACGAACACGGCTCGTATTGCAGGTCCGACTGCAGCACTCACCTGCACTTCCAGCATGTCCAGCAGTTGCTGGCGGGCGAACTCCTGTCCAGCGGCCAGCCCGGCGCTGCACGTGCTAGCTGTCCGCAGCTCGCTCTGCAGCTCCTGTAGCAGTACGTCCTTTTCGCTGACTATGTCCTCGTCTGGAATAAGGGAAACCTCGGTTTTTTTATATACAACGACGGTTGCAAACAAGCGTACGGCCCGCCTGATGGTAAGCGGACCGCAGCCTATAGACGCATGCGACTCCAAATACCGACCCTTGATATGTTTGAGGATTCGCAGTGTTGACAGCTGAAGGAACAAATGCCCTCGCTCTCAACACAACGCATCCTCGGGAGCTCTGGCGACCTTGCTCGCCTCCAGGAACACAACACTACTACAGAGCAAGTAGTAGTGTTATTATGGCTGTGGTCTTCTGCAAGGTGGAGGTACTTTCCCAGTTGGGCTGCTCCAAATTCGAGCGGGATGACATTTCGCTGTGACCTACCTCACCAAACTTACAAAGTTGAGTACCTACAATAACATTATTAAAGGACACTTCAAACGGCGCAATTTGTCACAAACACTTGCTATACTTAGTTGGCAATTAAATTGGCGGGAGTGCGCTGGACGCGGTTGGCGCAGACCCGGTTACTGGGGGAGGCCTATGTCCAGCAGTGGATGTCTTTTGGCTGATATGATGATGATGATGATGAAGTTATTGTGACAAATTTCTAGCTGTGTAGGTAAAGAATTTTTGCTAACAGTAGTAGGTACATTTCTACCATACCACCAGCATAATAATATTTATTTAGGTAGGGAGTTTGCGGGCTGAGACGCACCCTAAAACATTGTTTCGTAATGAGATACGAAGGAAGAAATCAATCCTGCCTATACCTACATGATATATTGTTTCATGGATCTTTACAAAAAAACACTGCTAAAACAGCATGTACCTACATGTAGTAGTAGTAGTTATTTGGTAGGGTAGTTGGATAAATTAGGCAATCATACATTCTTGCATGGCGACGCGGATGATGTCATTCATGCGCCTTTCCAACGCCTCAAGTGCTGCCCTCTCTGCCTCCTGCCGCTGCAAACAAAATATGAGTCAATCTACCTCATCTTCGTGTCATCATTGGATTGTGTAAACGAGAAGACAACATCCTCAAAGACCCAAAAAATTTTGCTGTTAGCAAATATCACAAAAACATAGGTTTGGTAGATTTAATTTGAACCCCTGTTAAATCGTAATTTCAAATAGGGAAGAAACCATGAAAACGAGCCGAGTTCAGATACCCATGTTTAAAACAAAACTAAATACCTAATGTTTTGGATATGTACTTAATCTCGCATGTCGTAGGCATATTAAATACCACATTCTGCAACACCGTTAACTAATTAATATAACCTATAGGTAGGTAGGTACATATACTCAGAATAAAACTTAAATTATAAATAAAATAGATACTGACCATTTCCTCTAGCTCTTGGCAACTAGATATTTCAGAATCACTTATAGCTTGATGATCCATCTTGAAATCTCACTTCACTTTTAATAATTAGTACAATTCCTAATCAATGTCTATTTATGCCGTGTGCACAGGACCACGAGTTCTCTATAAATGGATTATATTTTAATTTCACCGGCTAAGCTATGCACAGAGTATTACCTGGATGAATCAGGTGGGGGGGTGCACGAGTGACAATAGTAAAATAACACGAGGTGATAATCACAACACAACCCTTTTGCACTCCTAATGAGGCAAGGTTACAATACTAAATCTAGTTAGTGATAATCGCAACTTTCGTTCGAATAATAGGTACCTCTAATACCTATGGTGTTTGGTTTCGTAGAGAATTCGAAACACTATCTCACAAAAATAATTGCGTTTTAAATGTGAAAGTTTTACTAATTATCTTATTTTGCAATCTGGTAATCAAAACACTCGTTACGTTGGCTCTGTAGGTATTCGTCTAAAATTCTTAACATTTGCTGCAATTAATGACTGCAGGCTGCGGTTCTGTCACTAATTGTTATCATTATAGTAGCGTTTTAACGTCACCAATAAAAGTATTAGGTACTCAAACCATACATTTTCAAATATATTTTATTTTATACATGGATGTTTCAATCGTGTTTTACGTGTTGAATTTTCTCGCAATTAAAGAACATGTTTACTAGCAAAATACTTTATGTAGGTACATATTTGACTGATACGGTTTTCACTAATTCTTTTTACTAGACAGGACTTTTCATGACTAAGAGACACATTTTAATACCACGTTGGTGGAAAAAAAAGCTTACAACTCCAGAAGAACTCGCTTTGTTTTAGGTATACTCATAAACAGACAGTTAATATTTTAAATTTAATCTCAGGCGCAGGGTCGTTGTGGCACGTTGTGGGTAATATAATAATTAAATACCACGAGGTGATTAGTGTGTTAGTTCATCCTTTTGTAGAACAAGTAAATAGTGTAGATACCCACCAAATAGATACACAGCTCTACATTATTAATGGCGTATAATTTTTGAGTAGACTAGAACAGTTAGTATACCTACCTCCAGTAAAAGTTTTTTTTCACTTCTCATGCTCAAAAAGTGCATCATATTAGACTTGGCAAGCGGGGCTAAAGTAGTACATTTAGCCCCTAGGGAAAATATGTATACATATTTATGATTTATAAAACATTTTAATTTGACCACTCACAACAGTTCAATATTATATCCACCAATCACATCTCTTTAAAAATACATTAGTATTTGCTATCTACGAACCAGAATACAGCTAGACATTAAAATCGACCAATCAGGAAACAGAATTCAATTCAAACATTGGGTGTTTTTCAAGCGTGAACCACGCTTGAACGTTTGGATGGAGCTATAGTCGGTCAGAGGCGTTTATTTTTGTAATTATTGTAAATTAGGGAATGAAAAACTCCTAATGTTTGAATTGAATTCTGTTTCCTGATTGGTCGATTTTAATGTCTAACTGTATTCTGGTTAGTAGACAGCAATTACTATTGTTATTTTAAAGAGTTGTGATTGGTGGATGTAATTACATGACATAAGCTATGAAGATTGAGCGGGATAGACTACGCCGCTATTAGACGGTCAGAGGCGTTTATTCGTCTTGTGAATATTTTGTATCTGTGTCAAAACAGTTTATTAAAAAGAATGGCGCCAAATTGAACAATCTTTTCGCCTTGGTAGAATTGTTGATTGTGAATGGATAATCTTTGTTTTTACTATTTTCTCGCAGTCGAAGTGAAAAGTAGAGTGTATAACTCTGGTCTAAAAGCCATATTACCCCTCGAACTATTTCCCCTCACTTCGTTCGGGAAAATATCCATCTCGTGGTGATACGGCTTACTTTAGACCCTTGTCATACAATCTACTATTTTATGGCTCATAACTAGGTTGCATAATATCTAAAAATATTAAGTGACTCTAGAGGTCTATATGACTCGGTCGATGTATAAAGGCAGGCACTCAAAAATAACACAATCTGCGCGCGCCGGTGCATAGCGTGACAAAAGCGAGCAGAGCCTGCCACTGCGCGCGCCATGTTTTCACTCAATTTTATATAAAGTCTATCCAAGAATATTACATTACCTACCTAGGGCTGTAAAACAATAGTTATTTACGATACAAGTGCCAAAAATAGGAAATTCGCAACTCGTGTCGATTTAAAACACTCCCTTCGGTCGTGATTTAATTTATCACCACTCGTTGCGAATTTCCTATTCGCACGTGTATCGTACAACGTGTTACTGTACATATGGCTGTTTAAAGTTTCGACATATGCACGAAAAGTGCTCTTTTCCGCACTAGTGCGGAAAAGTAGCACCATATGTACTGTAATAGTTATTTACGATACAAGTGCCGAAAATAGGAAATTCGCAAAGAGTGGTGATAAATTAAAACACGACCGAAGGGAGTGTTTTAAATCGACACGAGTTGCGACTTACCTATTCGCACGTTTATCGTACAACGTTTTACTGTACATATGGCTGTTTAAAGTTTCGACATATGCACGAAAAGTAGCACCATATGTACTGTAAAGACTATTTCAGGATAGGTAAATATGTGATTTTACGTCTCTCCCTGGCCAGCAGGTAGAGGGATTTTCCACACGCGTAGCGAGCGGTAATCACTACTTTGTGGCCAGGTATGACGTAAAAAAATACACAATGCCGCCATACACGTGCGCCGGTATTGAAGGGAAGGCTCCCATGCAACTAAATTGAGAACAGGTTGGCTTAAGTCTTACCATAAACCGCCTAGGTACCTACTTAATTTGGATAGTTGTTTGTTTGCCACAACCTCGTATCACCCCGAATTTATTGAAATAAGTTAACAGGCAGACACAGCTCTCTCTTTATTTCTCGAAATATCCGTCTCTCTCTTAGTAGAATACTTAGGAAGAGAGGTATAGTACGAGAAAAATCGAGAGAGCTCGCACGCCGTCATGACGCGTACGTATGTACGTACGTACATGTGTACATGTACGTACGTATGTACGTACGTACATGTGTACATGTACGCTAAAACAATATTTTGTTACAGAAATCCAGGAAACCAGGTAGCCATTTAAATAAGTTTCCCATTAAGAAGAAAGAAATCTTTAGATATACTTAAGTATATACTTAACTAGATATGTATATCTCGAGGAAAAAAAAACTTCACATGGTTAGGTTAGGTTTATTCACTTCGAACAAAAAGAAATACCCCCCAAATATTACAAGTTTATCTACGTTGTTGGACAATATATACTTGAAAAATGTTGCGTTTGGCACAGCAGAACGTAACTTTGGTTCAAATATTGAATGAGTAGCTCGTAGATTAAGTCCACCTATTGCTTGCTTCCGTTATCTTTTATCCAAGCATTAGAGTCAAGCTATTGCATGTAATTAGGGGTAATCATGACAAAATATAGGTACAGTCGACCAAAAAGAGACCAATACGGCCAAACTTACAAAAATCTATTTTTGCAGTTATGCGTTTGCGAGATTGTCGTAAGCTTATGAGAGGTCAAATTAGAATGTTTTAAAATCATGAATATGCATACAATTTTTCCCTAGGGGCTAAATGTACTACTTTGCTACTTGCTAAGCCTAATAAAACACACTTTTCGAGCATGAGAAGTAAAAAGAAACATTAATTAAAAAATACTTTGGGCGTAGGTAGGTATATTTTGTATGACAAGGGTCTAAACTTCTAAAGTAAGCCATATTACCACGTGATCGATATTTTCCCGAACGATGTGAGGGGAAATAGTTCGAGGGGGTAATATGGCTTTTAGACCAGAGTTATACACTCTACTTTTCACTTCGACTGCGAGAAAATAGTAAAAACAAAGATCATCTATCCACAATAAATAATAAATACAACGGCGAAAAGATTGTTAAATTTGGCGCCATATTTTTTTAAATAAACTGTTTTAACACAGATACAACATATTGACACTGACACCATGAATAAAAGCCTCCTGGCCGTCTAATAGCCGCGTCCAAACGGCCGAGCGCGGCGGACGGCACACGGTGCATATAATAAAGCGAGATAGACAGCGTCTATCCCGCTCAATCTCATAGCTTATGCCATGTTGCCATGTATGCAGCCAACCGCGTGGTTACGCTTGAACGTTTGGAAGCGACTATAGAAGGCCGAAGGTGTTTATTTTTTTAATGATTGTGAATTCGCCTAATAATATTTGAAATTTATTCTGTTTCCTGATTGGCTGATTTGAATATCAGCTATATATGTATTCTGATTAGTTGATAGCAAACACAAATGGTTTTTAAATAGTTGTGATTGGTGGATTTAATACGTTGAAGTGAAGATTTCCGCTATCTAAGCCTAATAAATGACACACGTTTCGAGCATGAGAAGTGAAAAATATAAAAATAATAACACACAAAAAAATATACAATCGAATTGAGAACCTCCTCCTTTTTTTGAAGTTGTTTAAAAATAAGTACTTGATAGCAATTAAAACAATTACCACTGTGGTAATTGAGAAATCCTTATTACTACGTACCTATATGAAATCGATTTTCCAGGGTAGGTACTTGTTTCATCGTGCAAAGTGATCTGGCATAGGTGGTTACACCAGCCCATACCTCGCAAGCAGTCTGATATCACTGACAGCAGTGGATGTGCGCGTCACTTCTGGTGGAAGTACCTACCATACCAATCTAAAGAAGTATACCGGTGAGGTCGGGTCGACCGTCTCATTTACAAGTTAGTTTTATAGTCGTTTTCGCTTATAGTGTGATCACGCTGACATTATACCCTCGTGCCGAACTGGGATGTTGCTTGTTGCGTTCCTCATTTTGGCATTCCAAACAGACTGAAACACGATTTTTTTGTTAGGATTATCCGGCCACTCAGCTTCGCATTTCATAATTGTAGTGACGTAACATGAATTTGTTTTTTTGAAATCCGTGATCACTTGATCAGCTACAAAACCAAAAGACTATTACTGTATCCATTTCAGGTAAGTACGACTATGTACAGCTAAATTACTTTCGAGACGTTTTTGGATTTGTAAGTATTAGTATTTGTACCTATATTTACAGGGACACGTACACGTTGACGTATACAGACACACGGCGTATGTGCGTGTGGCAGGCTGGCTACAGAGGTCAGAACTACAAATGCAAAACCGTCTCGCTGTATAACTAGCTACTTACATATCTGGAAGAAAACAACGCCATAAACATCTGTACAGGGCTATTATCTTATCACTAACATTAACTTGTATACCTACATTTATGTTTGTCTTTACTTTTGTAGGTATCTACATATTAACGTTGTTGACTGTGCCTACGTATTGTATGAGACGCGAATTTCAAAAAAGTTAAATCTAACCGCTCTTCATGCCTTCGCATTTATCTAGTTATTAATTAACCCCTTCGGCCGGCCCGGGACGCAGATGGAGCTCAACTTAAAATAAATACGACATAATCAAAACTAATGGCTCTGTGGTGTAGAAAACGCGAGCTTGTAGTGTAGAAAATGCGAGCTTGTATTATTAAAATGGGCGATCACGTGGAGCGTTAATGTTTTCATTTGGGGATGAATTCAAAATTAAATTGAAGATTGTGTTTCAAGTAATAAACCGAGAGTTATTTTCATTTGGGAATTAATTCAAAATTAAACAGAAGTTTGTGTTACAAATAATAAACCGAGATTATTTTCATTTGGGAATGAATTAAAAATGAAATATATCGAAAAAACATTCCGACAAGAAACAATATTTCAAAATTATTGTAGGGACATGAAGAAACCGATATTACGAGTGAATATTATTGCCCAAGTTAAAACGGAAATCGATCGCAATGCGTGAACATGACGAGAGAATGTAATAACTATCCTACCTCAGCAGCGTATCCTTTCAGCTGCCCGACGTCTATCGCGGAGATCATGACACGGATGGCGAAGAACGGCAGCCAGCACACGAGGAACGACAGCGTCATTGCTACTGAAGACAAACCATGTTTACACCAACTATATATTAAGCGGTGAAAAAGAAACGCCTCCACTCCAGTTTCCGCTATTATATAAACATTGTTGGCATACACTTACCTATCAATTTATTAACTTTTCTTCTAGGATTCCTATAGTTGAAAATGTGATCTCGTGAATTCTTTTTCGCTTTGACGTTAATTTTCAGCGCAATCATTGAGTATACGAACGTCATTATTAGAAGTGGTATTAGAAACGTTACAACTGCTAGCACTCCGTTCAGAACCCTGGCGAGAGCGGTGGGAACCGTGAAGCATATCGTTGACCGATTAGTCTTGATTATCGAGACCGTAAACATTTCCGGAAAACTCTCCAAAATGGCTACAATCCATAGCACGACGATTATTTTTGCTACTCTGCGCCATACCGGAGTTGACTGCAGCATTAACGGGTGCCAAATAGCCAAGTATCTCTCAATGGACAAAGCGGTCATGGTCAGGATGCTGTTGTTCCACAGGCAGACCACGCACACGAAATGTATTTGGCACGCCGTCTGGCTGAACGTGTAGGCGTCAATCAGTTGCTCGTGGACCTCCAGGAGAATGGCGAAGGTTACGATCAAGTCTGACACGGCCAAGTTGAACAAATAGTAATTAGTCGCTGTATGCATAGATTTGTCGTAGTAAATAACAACACACGTCAGCAAATTACCTATGAGACTCATCGCAAATATGCAGAATATGAAGACGGTGTATATCATTTTGGCGTACACTGACTCTTTACGCAAAGTTTCTTCTAAAAACTTTGCCCACA
Organism: Epinotia demarniana; assembly: GCA_945867215.1. NCBI lineage: Eukaryota > Metazoa > Arthropoda > Insecta > Lepidoptera > Tortricidae > Epinotia > Epinotia demarniana. The sequence continues at coordinate 12,861,429 of OX244260.1, read as the reverse complement.
TGCCGTAGTTGAACTCGTCTGTAATGTTTGAATTTCCTCCAATCATTGTGAGTAATTAAATGATTTTGGTATTGTTATGACTGTATTGATATGTTTTTCTAGTAGCATTTTTCGTGCACACTACTTGGCGGTATAATGAAAAGTGAGCTGTGTTGCATGTATGTATGCAACACGGCTCACTATTCATTATACCTTTGGTTTTTGTTTGCTCTTCTTGTTATTAACTTTGTTTGATCAGTAAAGTATGCTCTTAGATTAATTGGATTAGCTAACGGTTTATTTTATCAAAACTACTAGATAGGTACTTTTGTTTTATTAATTGGTTATCTGACCCTGATCAGTAGGATCTGGATATTTACGTTGCCAAATATAACAAAATATAAGGAAATAAGTAGGTACCTAGATAATGATGGTGCCATTGGAAGACCAAGAATGCAATATTTTGTTGTTTTTATATGCTGATCTCTGTGCTGAATGTATACGGTATTGTATCATGAGAACAACGTATACTCGTATTCAATTATCATTTATTCATATAAATGATTACCTATTCTATTCTAATTCTCACAGCATGTTAGAACTTGAGAAAGACATTTATAGGTCTTGTTGATCGTAGTATAATAGTTATTTGTTATGCAAGGCTGCAAAGTTGTTGTTTGGCGCAAGTGCTTATTATTGAAAGCCGAGCTAGCGAAGGATTGTAAAATTGAACCATGAGCGAAGCGAATGGTTCAAAAGTACAATCCTGAGCATAGCGAGGCTTTCAAGGCACGAGACGCCAAACAATTTTGCTGCCGAGCGAAACACACAATTTTTCACCTCACCACCGCAAGGAAAATTGTAGGTAATTGTATTGTACCGTCATATAATATAATTTTCACCTCACCGGCTCGAAAAGGCTTGCTTTATCGCTCAAAATCTGCGCCCAAAAGTCCATTTTATCCGCTAGCGTGGAAAGAGTTTTTGAATTTGGAACGTGACGGTCGATCGCGAGACCCAACTTTTTTCTATACAGAATGAGAGGTGCGTTCAGAAACTGATGGTGTTATGCCAATAATAAATTGTTATTATTTTGATAAAATAAAATAAATAATTCTTATTCTCTCTTAATTAAGTAGGTACATACGAAATATTAACATTTAGACTGACTTATAAGAATAAAATACGACTAAATAATTTTAAAATGTCGTTTTATTTTTATAAAAATTTCGCTTTTTCCAAATTTGGAACGCACCGTTTGAAAAGTTAATTTAAGAAAAAAACTCATATACATTTAATTTTGTTTTGTTCTAAAGCCACAGACAGTAAAACCAAAAGAATGGCGGTTATTTATAGATTTTAGTGCAGAATATATACATATATGAATTTTGATGCCTGCTAAGTTAGCGGAAAAAGTGAAATAAGCGTATTTGAGTCTTAGTTTAAACCGTGAGTACCCAACAATACTTTGACTTTTTTAATGTAGGTAAGCGTGAGGTTATTTAAAGATGCAAAAATATTTATGTTACATTTGATAAAAAATTATAAAATGCTAGATCTTGATGAGATGTAAACAAACCTTTATTGAAAATGAGTATAAGGTCCAAATTACTTCGAAAAATATACAATCGAATTGAGAACCTCCTCCTTTTTTTGAAGTTGTTTAAAAATAAGTACTTGATAGCAATTAAAACAATTACCACTGTGGTAATTGAGAAATCCTTATTACTACGTACCTATATGAAATCGATTTTCCAGGGTAGGTACTTGTTTCATCGTGCAAAGTGATCTGGCATAGGTGGTTACACCAGCCCATACCTCGCAAGCAGTCTGATATCACTGACAGCAGTGGATGTGCGCGTCACTTCTGGTGGAAGTACCTACCATACCAATCTAAAGAAGTATACCGGTGAGGTCGGGTCGACCGTCTCATTTACAAGTTAGTTTTATAGTCGTTTTCGCTTATAGTGTGATCACGCTGACATTATACCCTCGTGCCGAACTGGGATGTTGCTTGTTGCGTTCCTCATTTTGGCATTCCAAACAGACTGAAACACGATTTTTTTGTTAGGATTATCCGGCCACTCAGCTTCGCATTTCATAATTGTAGTGACGTAACATGAATTTGTTTTTTTGAAATCCGTGATCACTTGATCAGCTACAAAACCAAAAGACTATTACTGTATCCATTTCAGGTAAGTACGACTATGTACAGCTAAATTACTTTCGAGACGTTTTTGGATTTGTAAGTATTAGTATTTGTACCTATATTTACAGGGACACGTACACGTTGACGTATACAGACACACGGCGTATGTGCGTGTGGCAGGCTGGCTACAGAGGTCAGAACTACAAATGCAAAACCGTCTCGCTGTATAACTAGCTACTTACATATCTGGAAGAAAACAACGCCATAAACATCTGTACAGGGCTATTATCTTATCACTAACATTAACTTGTATACCTACATTTATGTTTGTCTTTACTTTTGTAGGTATCTACATATTAACGTTGTTGACTGTGCCTACGTATTGTATGAGACGCGAATTTCAAAAAAGTTAAATCTAACCGCTCTTCATGCCTTCGCATTTATCTAGTTATTAATTAACCCCTTCGGCCGGCCCGGGACGCAGATGGAGCTCAACTTAAAATAAATACGACATAATCAAAACTAATGGCTCTGTGGTGTAGAAAACGCGAGCTTGTAGTGTAGAAAATGCGAGCTTGTATTATTAAAATGGGCGATCACGTGGAGCGTGTATTAGAGTCGCGTAATTTAGGCATCATAATGGACGAGGCTCTGCGTTTTGAGAGTTACATAGCGGAAGTTGCCAGAACCTCATTTTATAGACTTAAGATACTTTATTAAATCCGAGATTTCATCAGATGGCATTCCGAAGAGAACTTCACTTGTCTTTCTTGTTGTTCGGCCTATATTAAACTTCAGTACCCGAGTATTTTTTTTAAAAAGCTCACTTGGCGTAAAAACAGTTCCACAGTGTATGGCTTCAGGTCAATCAGCCAAGTTTTCATAATTCCTCATCACCGCACAACCGCTTTTCGGGGTAGTTTTAAGTATACAGCAACCAAGTGTTGGAATAACATACCTCCACCCCTCAAAAATATTAATTGTCCGAGCAGTTTTAAATAAAAGCTAAAGCGACACCTCCAAATACAAAAAAACTCTACCCTCGGGCAGTCGAGTCCTGGTCTCGTATCTCTCGACGCCTACTATAGACGTGTCATATCAAATTGCTTGTTATTTTCTCTCTATATTTTTTAATATACTTACTTGTTACCTAACATTTTTAACTATACCTATTATAAGCTCAACCAAACCACAGTTCATTATATATATAAATTAAAATACCCACAACACTACTCACATTCCAATTGCATATTCATTTCATTCCGACGTGATATTAGAATTAAAACTTATTATATGTAAGGGTCTGACTAAAAACCAGCGTTCCAGTGTAGGGACTGAGTACTCAATACAACATAATGCTGAGACAAGCCCCTTTTTAGCATCACACAATGTTAATGCCTCGTACGATATTGTTTACGTTTTAAGTCTATTTTTAAGTCTAATTTTGTACACTGTACGTTTGTAATATAATGTGAGGTTAATAGTTATTTGTTATGCAAGGCTGCAAAGTTGTTGTTTGGCGCAAGTGCTTAGTATTGAAAGCCGAGCTAGCGAAGGATTGTAAAATTGAACCATGAGCGAAGCGAATGGTTCAAAAGTACAATCCTGAGCATAGCGAGGCTTTCAAGGCACGAGATGCCAAACAATTTTGCTGCCGAGCGAAACACACAATTTTTCACCTCACCACCGCGAGGAAAATTGTAGGTAAGTAAGTGTAATGGAAGTAATTTGGACCTTATACTCATTTTCAATAAAGGTTTGTTTACATCTCATCAAGATCTAGCATTTTATAATTATTAAATGTAACATAAATATTTTTGCATCTTTAAATAACCTCACGCTTACCTACACTAAAAAAGTCAAAGTATTGTTGGGAACTCACGGTTTAAACTAAGACTCAAATACGCTTATTTCACTTTTTCCGCTAACTTAGCAGGCATCAAAATTCACATATGTATATCTTCTGCACTAAAATCTATAAATAACCACAATTATTTTGGTTTTACTGTCTGTGGCTTTAGAACAAAACAAAATTAAATGTATATGAGTTTTTTCTTAAATTAACTTTTCAAACGGTGCGTTTCAAATTTGGAAGAAGCGAAATTTTTAGAAAAATAAAACGACATTTTAAAATTATTTAGTCGTATTTTATCCTTATAAGTCAGTCTAAATGTTAATATTTCGTATGTACCTACTTAATTAAGAGAGAATAAGTATTATTAATTTTATTCTATCAAAATAATAACAATTTATTACACCATCAGTTTCTGAACGCACCTCTCATTCTGTATAGAAAAAAGTTGGGTCTCGCGATCGACCGTCACGTTCCAAATTCAAAAACTCTTTCCACGCTAGCGGATAAAATGGACTTTTGGGCGCAGATTTTGAGCGATAAAGCAAGCCTTTTCGAGCCGGTGAGGTGAAAATAAAGTTTTTCTGTCTATGTCTATAAATACAAATTAAAAAGTTAATCGCTAAAATATCTATATAATTAACGAACCTGCTCACAAAATTTCACGAGAACCAGTTGAGATATGCGATCTGAAGAGCAGAATAGTGGGACATACGAACAATTTTCGACCCAATCGGAAGCATAAGTAGTCGGAGTTCGTCCGCTTCACTTGTTCGTTAAAAAAACCCTATAGCAACAAGGGAAAATGACGTTAACGAGGATATCATGATCATAACCTTCACGGTGCATCATACCTCTTACCTTGAGGGCCTTTCTGAATTTGGAAGACATGAGGCTGAAGAGGATTGGGTTTAATACGATACTAAACCAGCTGTTGATCGATACAACCTTATATCCGAGCCCCCACCACTAAAAAATAAACGGTGTTTCAAATATACACATATACATTCCGACAGCATCGACATAATCATTTTCTTAGTAATAGAGGGGCTGCAGACCGAATGAAATAGTTCCATTTGTTACAAATAATAAACCGAGATTAATGTTTTCATTTGGGGATGAATTCAAAATTAAATTGAAGATTGTGTTTCAAGTAATAAACCGAGAGTTATTTTCATTTGGGAATTAATTCAAAATTAAACAGAAGTTTGTGTTACAAATAATAAACCGAGATTATTTTCATTTGGGAATGAATTAAAAATGAAATATATCGAAAAAACATTCCGACAAGAAACAATATTTCAAAATTATTGTAGGGACATGAAGAAACCGATATTACGAGTGAATATTATTGCCCAAGTTAAAACGGAAATCGATCGCAATGCGTGAACATGACGAGAGAATGTAATAACTATCCTACCTCAGCAGCGTATCCTTTCAGCTGCCCGACGTCTATCGCGGAGATCATGACACGGATGGCGAAGAACGGCAGCCAGCACACGAGGAACGACAGCGTCATTGCTACTGAAGACAAACCATGTTTACACCAACTATATATTAAGCGGTGAAAAAGAAACGCCTCCACTCCAGTTTCCGCTATTATATAAACATTGTTGGCATACACTTACCTATCAATTTATTAACTTTTCTTCTAGGATTCCTATAGTTGAAAATGTGATCTCGTGAATTCTTTTTCGCTTTGACGTTAATTTTCAGCGCAATCATTGAGTATACGAACGTCATTATTAGAAGTGGTATTAGAAACGTTACAACTGCTAGCACTCCGTTCAGAACCCTGGCGAGAGCGGTGGGAACCGTGAAGCATATCGTTGACCGATTAGTCTTGATTATCGAGACCGTAAACATTTCCGGAAAACTCTCCAAAATGGCTACAATCCATAGCACGACGATTATTTTTGCTACTCTGCGCCATACCGGAGTTGACTGCAGCATTAACGGGTGCCAAATAGCCAAGTATCTCTCAATGGACAAAGCGGTCATGGTCAGGATGCTGTTGTTCCACAGGCAGACCACGCACACGAAATGTATTTGGCACGCCGTCTGGCTGAACGTGTAGGCGTCAATCAGTTGCTCGTGGACCTCCAGGAGAATGGCGAAGGTTACGATCAAGTCTGACACGGCCAAGTTGAACAAATAGTAATTAGTCGCTGTATGCATAGATTTGTCGTAGTAAATAACAACACACGTCAGCAAATTACCTATGAGACTCATCGCAAATATGCAGAATATGAAGACGGTGTATATCATTTTGGCGTACACTGACTCTTTACGCAAAGTTTCTTCTAAAAACTTTGCCCACATGCCGTAGTTGAACTCGTCTGTAATGTTTGAATTTCCTCCAATCATTGTGAGTAATTAAATGATTTTGGTATTGTTATGACTGTATTGATATGTTTTTCTAGTAGCATTTTTCGTGCACACTACTTGGCGGTATAATGAAAAGTGAGCTGTGTTGCATGTATGTATGCAACACGGCTCACTATTCATTATACCTTTGGGTTTTGTTTGCTCTTCTTGTTATTAACTTTGTTTGATCAGTAAAGTATGCTCTTAGATTAATTGGATTAGCTAACGGTTTATTTTATCAAAACTACTAGATAGGTACTTTTGTTTTATTAATTGGTTATCTGACCCTGATCAGTAGGATCTGGATATTTACGTTGCCAAATATAACAAAATATAAGGAAATAAGTAGGTACCTAGATAATGATGGTGCCATTGGAAGACCAAGAATGCAATATTTTGTTGTTTTTATATGCTGATCTCTGTGCTGAATGTATACGGTATTGTATCATGAGAACAACGTATACTCGTATTCAATTATCATTTATTCATATAAATGATTACCTATTCTATTCTAATTCTCACAGCATGTTAGAACTTGAGAAAGACATTTATAGGTCTTGTTGATCGTAGTATAATAGTTATTTGTTATGCAAGGCTGCAAAGTTGTTGTTTGGCGCAAGTGCTTATTATTGAAAGCCGAGCTAGCGAAGGATTGTAAAATTGAACCATGAGCGAAGCGAATGGTTCAAAAGTACAATCCTGAGCATAGCGAGGCTTTCAAGGCACGAGACGCCAAACAATTTTGCTGCCGAGCGAAACACACAATTTTTCACCTCACCACCGCAAGGAAAATTGTAGGTAATTGTATTGTACCGTCATATAATATAATTTTCACCTCACCGGCTCGAAAAGGCTTGCTTTATCGCTCAAAATCTGCGCCCAAAAGTCCATTTTATCCGCTAGCGTGGAAAGAGTTTTTGAATTTGGAACGTGACGGTCGATCGCGAGACCCAACTTTTTTCTATACAGAATGAGAGGTGCGTTCAGAAACTGATGGTGTTATGCCAATAATAAATTGTTATTATTTTGATAAAATAAAATAAATAATTCTTATTCTCTCTTAATTAAGTAGGTACATACGAAATATTAACATTTAGACTGACTTATAAGAATAAAATACGACTAAATAATTTTAAAATGTCGTTTTATTTTTATAAAAATTTCGCTTTTTCCAAATTTGGAACGCACCGTTTGAAAAGTTAATTTAAGAAAAAAACTCATATACATTTAATTTTGTTTTGTTCTAAAGCCACAGACAGTAAAACCAAAAGAATGGCGGTTATTTATAGATTTTAGTGCAGAATATATACATATATGAATTTTGATGCCTGCTAAGTTAGCGGAAAAAGTGAAATAAGCGTATTTGAGTCTTAGTTTAAACCGTGAGTACCCAACAATACTTTGACTTTTTTAATGTAGGTAAGCGTGAGGTTATTTAAAGATGCAAAAATATTTATGTTACATTTGATAAAAAATTATAAAATGCTAGATCTTGATGAGATGTAAACAAACCTTTATTGAAAATGAGTATAAGGTCCAAATTACTTCCATTACATTTACTATCACAAGTAACAAATAACTATTGTTATGCAAGGCTGCAAAGTAGTTGTTTGGCGCTAGTGCTTAGTATTGAAAGCCGAGCTAGCGAAGGATTGTAAAATTGAAATTTGATTGTCAAATTGGTTCAAAAGTACAATCCTGAGCATAGCGAGGCTTTCAAGGTACGGGACGCCGAACAATTTTGCTGCCGAGAGCAACACACAAGTTTTCACCTCACCACCGCGAGGAAAATTGTAGGTAAATGTAATGGAAGTAATTTGGGCAACACATTTTCAATAAATCTCATCAAGATCTAGCATTATATAATTATTCAATGTAACATATATATTTTTGCATCTTTAAATAACCCCACAATTACCTACGCTAACGAAGTCAAAGTATTGTTGGGTACTCACGGGTAAACTAAGGCTCAAATTCGCTTATGCTTTTAGCTATTAGCTAATAGCTGTATATCTTCTGCACTAAAATCTATAAACCACCATTATTTTGGTTTTACTGTCTGTGGCTTTAGAACAAAACAAAATTAAATGTAGGTTGAGTTTTTTCTTAAAGTAACTTTTCAAACGGTGCGTTCCAAATTTGGAAGAAGCGAAATTTTTTGAAAAAATAAAACTACAGTTTAAAATTATTTATTCGTATTTTATCCTTATAAATCAGTATAAATATGAATATCTCGTATGTACCTACTTAATTAAGAAAGAATAAGTATTATTAATTTTATTTTATCAACATAATAACAATTTATTATTGGCATAACACCATCAGTTTCTGAACGCACCTCCCATTCTGTACAGAAAAAAGTTGGATCTCGTGATTGACCGTCACGTTCCAAATTCAAAAACTCTTTCCACGCTAGCGGATAAAATGGACTATAGGGCGCAGATTTTGAGAGATAAAGCAAGCCTTTTCGAGCCGGTGAGGTGAAAATAACTATTTCAGCTTATTTACCGTGGCCACATTTACCGACATTTACCGTGTGTTAAATCGATGGATGCTGCCAATGGAACGAAGTCACGAGTAAGTACAACAGGAAGTATTAGTTACTTATGTATGTATTGTATTACTAATTTAACAGTTAGTCACAGGACTAAGGCATTGCGTTTCCGAATAGTGAGACATTTTCGGACTCACGATTCTGTACAACCCTTTCGTTCCGGATGATGAGTTAACTCGTCTTGTGCGATGTGCTCTCAGATCCGGTAGAACACATGGGAACGTTCTTGTATTTATGAAATTCACTGTACATATACATAATCAAAAGACAGCTTAGAGCATACATAACTGGAGTAGCCTTATATGTCATATTTGAGTACAAAAAAGTCTGCCGAATTTTGCGGGGGGTAGGGTTAAATAAGGTCGATAATTCTATCGATATTTTCACAAACATATACAAATTTAGTAGAAATTATTATGAGCATAAGATATTAAAACTCAATTGTATATTTAAATAATTGTTAAGCTACAAAATAAAATATAACTCAAAAATATGACTTTTGTACATCAACAATTTTACATTTAATTGAATGTATTTAACATATGAAGTAGCAAGTAGGTAGTAGTAATTACAGTAGAACCCGCTAGACAATCGCTTTTTCGAATAAATTGCGTTCATTTAGCAAATTTTCATGTTCTTAGTGAATCATACTTACAATGGATAGTTTTATTATTGATTTCATCGACTACCCTCATCTCTACTTCTGAGTCTCGGGACACTAATCTTTAATTTTTGATAATACTTGCAAATCTTATTTTTGACAGTAATTCTATTGAAATTAGGTTAATCTTGACAAAGCATGAAAACGGAGTCTCGTGGGGAGTGCGAAGTATTAACTAATTCTGATTAAAGGGATTAATCAATGCTAATATTGTTATAGACTGTTTTTCAAATACCATTAAGTTAAGTTATTTCTTCATGACATATCCAAAAAATATATGACATCGATTACGTAATCGTTTAATTTTACATCATATTTCATGACGTCAAATTTTCATAAAAATAATATAAAAGCAATACAAAAATATTAATATTACCTACAAATGTCATGTTATACCTACCATCTCTAAGCTATAAGTCTAAGCTTGAAGTGGTTGAGAACGTTTATTATATGTTTTTACCGCGCATGCGCGCATTTTTATGATCAAGTGTTCTCTTGCGAGGCGATTTCGTGAATAACCTTTCAAATGTGAAACTGTCTTTATATGTTTTTTTGCACATTGTACAAGGTTTTCAACAGAGGGGTAAGTTCTCAGAGCATATTATATCTGTGGGTTAGTTACTGATAGGCTACTCCAGTTGTGTATGCTCTAAGATCTACAGGATTCATTCACTAAAGTTCATAGTTTGTTTATTCAAGAACATTGGGTAAGTATTTACTTAGCTCCAATAATTGTGTTTAATATGTCACATACTAACGTACGTTAATTCCATCGTTGTTATCGACTAGCTGCCCGCGCGGCTACGCCCGCATAATGCAATAAACACAGGCAAAGCCGCTGGGAAAAATATTCACTCAGTATGTAGTTACATCAACAAAGTCATTTTATATACAGATGAAAGGGTTAAGTAACTATTGAAATCGGTTGAGTGATTCCCGTGATTATCTCGTACGATTGTAAGGGTGGGGTACAAACAAACCTACAAACTTATAAAGGTACAACCTCACAAACATTACCTATTTCTGTATATATCAGTACCTATTGATCAGTTGTAGATAGGTATCTAATTATCTAACCACATTGGCGTAGGCACCGATCCTCACCGCAGTTTTGATTTGTTGCTTAAATTTCGTAGCCCACTAATTTTTTGGAGTAATTCCACAGATCTGCGGCAAGTTTTTTGTCTCCAACCCGCCAAGTCATATATCTCTCTTTACAGTCTATAAAATACTTTCCACTGGTATTGGCAACTTCGTTTGCTACCGCCAAATATATAATGGTCTGTGCTCCTTCCACGACGTTTCTTGAAGATATCCAACAGAGGCCAGAAAACAAAAACCGTTCTAATGCACCCGATGTAGCAGTAATGTTGGTCTCTATGATTCCCGGATGTACGGAGTTGACTGTGACGCCCGACCCTTCCAGCCTTCGCGCCAGCTCCACCGTGAACAGTACTATACACAGCTTGCTGTTGGCATACGTGCACATGTTCCAGTAATAGCCTTTCTTATTGATGTGATCATAGTTAATCCTGCCCAAAAAATGTAAGGTCGAACTAAGGTTTATTATCCGACTCGCCCCTGTTTTCTTCAGTAAAGGCAGTAAAAGGAGAGTCAAGAGAAACACTGCAAAGTAATTCACTTGCATTTCTTCCACAATCCCATCGGCCGTGTAACGGTCGCCGCAACCATTAATTCCTGCGTTGTTGATGAGGACATCAAGACGGGGCTCCGTAGCGTTGATGTCGTCTGCGAACCTCCGGACTGACGCAAGCGACGACATATCGAGATGTTTGTAGACGACGTCTGAGTTGCCGGTATCCCTCACGATGCGTGCGCGGGCGGCGAGTGCGCGTTCCTCGTTCCGGCAGGCCAGGATCACGCGACCACCACGTCTGGCTAAGTCTTTAGCCGTTTCAAACCCTAATCCATTATTAGCTCCTGTCACTATTATAACTTTACCCGCCATGGACAGTTTAGATTCACAAGCTTTTTTACTCAATAATACTGAGAGTTTTGTAACAAAAATAATAACTAAAACAAATGCCACAACGATTGCACCTTCCATCTTGATAAATGTCTCTGAGCGCGCACAGATGACCGATTGGTATTAATGACTGCCTGAGTCTACATCCGCGGTGCACTTTGAGCAGTCTGACATTCCGTTTGTTGTCTCACTGCGGACTGTCAACATCGCGCATATCGAGACACTGATATACTACGCACACAATGAGTTCTCCTATGCATATTTATTACTCTTTAAGGTTCCGTACTGAACTTGAACCTGCCGGTGATTAAGACTAAGCACTCTGTTTAGACATGCAAGTCACTATCACTTAGACCACCACATTGAACCTTTACCGGTTGAATGTGGCGACTTGGTCGAGTCGAGTTCGTCCCTTGTACTTGACCTTCCGGTTTACCTGTTAAAGGCAAGGTATACAACTTTTAAAGAAAAAACAACTCAAAATACTCGCATGTAATTACAGTTTGTTTAACGCTATGGCACTGACACACATATACATATTACTTTGTTGGGTGTACTGCAATAATTAACACTTAAGCCGGTACTAGACGGGATAGTGATAATCTGTGGTTGTGTCCAAGCATGTCGTTTCTACCCGCATACTTATATACGGAGACGAATGCTTGAAAATAAATAGCAAGGTACACTATCTCGCATAATAATATGTAATTCCTTGACCCATGTTGGAGATAACAACTTACCTTTCATCGATAGGAGATCTAGTCGACAGGACGTCAGTACAATAAACTGAAGCCGATTTTGAATTAGAGGTACCTAGCTGCGGGCGCTGGTCGGACGTACCTATCAAATATAAATCTGATTCCAATGCAAGACGATTAGACCCTAGTTGGATTCAGTAAGATGAAACCCTTCAAAACATCAATGTAAAGATAGGAGCCAAGTTCAATATTAAGAAGTTGTCAATTGTCAAATGTCGCCGACAAACGATTTGACATTTAAATGGGTGCCAAGTTCAAGTAGATAATCCTAAAAAAAAATTACTCTTAAGAACATACAATTTCTTATTTTCTACTACAACAATATTTGCTGTATGAAAGTATATCTAGGTACCTACTTAAATTTGAACGCTCTAATTATTTACACAAAGCAGACAAACTTAGGATAAATTGATGCTCAAGATTTGTCTTGGCTAGTTTTTACTAGCAAGCCAATTATTTCGAAGAGTATAAGATATTTACAATATATAAACAGTTACGTACTTATGTATAACATAAAGATAAGTTGATTAAGATATCTTAGGAGCCGGCATGGACCCTAGGAGCGCGACTCTGGCTACTTACTACTACTACTACGATAGGTACTTTCAATGTATGTAATTATTACCGTCATCATCATTGACTTTTAGCATCTATAAAAGATGATTTAAGCCGTAAACTATAAATAAACCGTCATTATTTTACCGTTTTAAAGAAATATATTTGATTGGTCAGATGTGTTAATGTGATTTTGAAACTTACGAGTAAGGCAGTGACCTTCCATTCATCTGTTTTCATAACTTTTATGCAGAACTCTAAATAAACATTAATTTCGTTTTCATCAGCGACTTTCAATTAAATTTTCATTTTACAACCTTTTGATATCGCTACGACAAACAGAAAATAACTTTCAGTTCAGTTAATATAAAGACCATACTCCAGTGCTGGTGTACCCTAAAACTAATCGGTTTCTCCAATTATATCACGACATGGACAATGTTTTTGCTTAAAACAAAACTTTAGAGTTCTATTGGCAGAGGATATGCAAATAACTACAACTCAGAAAAGTTGAAAAACCCCCGGCATTTTCATTTCAAAGTCCAATATCTCAAAAACGGCTGAACAGATTTTGACAAAACATTGCTAAGAACACTCGGGATAAAATTATCTATGACACAAAAAATACCGCATCTAAATCGGTCCATTCGTTTCGGAGCTACAATACCACAGACAGATACACAGACACACAGCCAGACACGTTAAACTTATAACACCCCTCTTTTTTCGTCAGAGGTTAAAAATATATGTTTAACATGAACATGTAGATGCGACAGGAAGAGTATAGTAGGGAATATGCATGTGATTCAGAAATGGACAAAAAAATCATGAGTAATCTTTATTGCTTAATAAACATACACACGTGATTATTTTTACAAATGATCACGTTTCTATTAACAAATTTAATTATTTAAATGTAGTATTTTTCAAATTCCCTAGCAAATTTCCAAAACGCAACGCTATTGGCGGAGCGAATCGTGACGTCACCGTGCACTCGATGTCTACCTGTTAACAGGTCTGATTGGTAGATTGAATTAAAACCACACATAAACAAAATATACGGACTATGAACAGGACATTTTGGAATTACATTGATACACGTCTTGCTTAGTTTGTTAAGTGGAAGCGACTGACTCTCTCACTCATTGATATTGTGTGCTCTGTCTTGCACATATTGCCAACACCAAGAAATGGTTAAATAACACACCGTGTAGGCAGTTAATCTCCTCCAGTTGCTTACGAGTATTAAATTACAGGTATACAACTATATTAAATTATAGGCACACTTGTCTTACATTTGACTTAGGTATATTAATACCTTGTGCTACAGTTACAGTGTTTGAGTTTTCATGCCTTGCCCAATAACTAAACAACAATTACACAATGCAAAAGCTCAAATGGGGTTATTTATAACTGAGCTCTTAAATTTGTAACTGAATTGACATTTTATATAAGCATATAATATAACTTTCTATCAATACAAGCATATTGCCTTCGACGACCATAGCGAGCATTACAAGAGTGTAAAAAAGAAACTATCATGCTCTTAGTTTAAGTTTGTTATGCTAAACATAACGCTAATACTAATCATAACTTATGATCTAAACCTTGGCATCATAACGTTTATTGTTATACATCTTACGACGGCCTACAGTTCAAAGTGGAACAAAACTTAAACTCTATATGTAGTCTATATTCTACTGGTTCAGTTATTTAAACCATCGCAGTGCAAACCAGGCACTGACAGGCAAGCCACCTGAGCAGACAACGTTTTCGACAACAGGTTTCGACTATTGGGTAGTTATTAAAACAATTTAAAATACTATAAAGAATATAAATCACTAACGTAATAAATAAAAAACTAAATTAAAATAAAATAGATTAAAACTAAAATGCGAGGTAATGCTGCCAGCATCTTCGGCACAATGCCGCAGAGCCATTTTTAGATTTAGTTTAGATTTAAAATTAGATATCACATTTTTAAATAAATAAATATGGGATGTGGGATTGTTTAATTTGTGTCGATCGTACTTTAAAAAGATGATCAAATAGATAAAACAGTAAAACCGGCGAAGTGCGAGTTGGACTTACGCACGAAGGGTTCCGTACCATCTATAAAAATGAGCAAAAAAAACACGTCTTAAATATTTATTTTATTCTGTTTTTTATTATTTGTTGTTTTAGCGGCAACAGAAATAAATCATCTGTGAAAATTTCAACTGTCTAACTAGCACGGTTCATGATATACACTATACAGCCTGGTGACAGATTATATACAGACAGACGGACGGACAGCTGAGTCTTAGTAAGGTCCCATTATACCCTGTGAGCAAGGAACCCTAAAAACTATATAACACTTTGGCTGCAAGGCCACGGTCAGATATTTGAAATCACTTAGTTTGCGACTGCCTACGGAAGCGTTCCAGTTATTTTTGTAATCCATACTAATAATCCATGCGAAAGTGTCTGTGTGTGTGTGTGTCTGTCTGTCTGTCTGTTACCTCTTCACGCTTAAACCGCTGAACCGATTTGTATGAAATTTGGAATAGAGATAGTTTGAGTCCTGGGAAAGGACATATGATAGTTTTTATCCCGGAAATTGGGGGTGAAAGTTTGTATGGAGCTGCGATATAAACGAGTTCCACGCGGACGGAGTCGCGGGCAGAAGCTATTAATATATAAATTGTCGTGCCTCTACCTCCGTCAATACTTATTATTTATTCATGGACAAGGTAAGGCCACTGCCCGTGAGTGCCTTATTATGTTTGACATGATCGCTTTTCCTCCGTCGGATAGCATAACATCTGTGTCTTGATGAAAAAGAGACGGGTAGTCTATCTTATGCGCGTTCTTAGTCTGTGTCGCTGCGGGCTCAGTGCTATCATTATCAGTAGGTAAGCTGTCAGAGTCAACTGTCAGTTTAATCTGTACAGGGGCCGTAGACAAGGTTACAATCGACAATCGCTAACGCCAATAGAAAATAATAAAATGTATGGGAATGACAGATGCCGACGAAGCACTTTTCGTTAACATCTGTTATTCCCAGACATTTTATTAGTTTTCTATTGGCGTTAGCGCTTGTCGATTGTAACCTTGTCTAGGCCCCCTGATTCTTGACTGCGCGTCTAGGTACAAATGAGTGCTTCCAGATTGGCGCGGGATGCGGGGCAAGCACAACTGACGCCGCGCCGCAACGCGAGTCGAGGAAGATCTAACCTCCTCTTTCTAATTTGCACGGTTCGAGTGAGACAGGAGAAGCTCCGTGCGCGAAGCGACTGAACGGCAAGTTGTGCTAGACATGCAGAAGCGGCAGTTAGCCGCGTCCGCGCAATACCTATAAAAAAATCAAAATACAGAATCAACCAACAAAAACCATATCATTAGTGAACCTGCTCACGAAATTTTACGAGGATTGGTTGAAAATTGCGACCTGTAGAGGAATATCTACAGACGGACATATAAAATCATCTTTGCCCAAGCTGAAGCGGAAAGCGTCTTTCGCTTTTGTTCAACTACTGCGCAAATTTAAACAGTTGCGGTGCAGCTTGGGTGCAGCAAACCCACTCTCTCGTTCTCTGTCACTCATGATCCATACGACTGACAAGAGGTTTTAATTAGATCTGTCGATTAGTCGGTATTTACGACACCCAAGAAGGACTATGTCGTATATGTTGGTGCTATTCTTAACCACGCGGGATTCCTAAAATCACACAAATACCTCTAAACGGATATGCAATGAATACCTCACTACTTACATTAATTCATTTATAATGTAGTTGACTGACTGGTCAATCAAAGTCAATGTCACCGCGTCAACCCATCTTTAACTTGATCAACGAACCTTAGTGCATCGGACTTGCGCTTTATCATAAACCACGTATATACCTAAGCACTGGGTATGCCTTTAATATGCCTGTAAATACAAGTTATATCTGTATATAATTGGCGGAATTAGCTGACATTGTTTCCACTAAATAATTAGCGACCTGGTGGTCGGTCACCTACGGGCCGAATTTAAAGACAACTTGTGACAGAATAATATGTAGGTATAATAGTATTGCATATGCGAGGCGGCGTTCAC
Source organism: Epinotia demarniana (assembly GCA_945867215.1). NCBI lineage: Eukaryota > Metazoa > Arthropoda > Insecta > Lepidoptera > Tortricidae > Epinotia > Epinotia demarniana. Next base: position 12,844,486 of record OX244260.1, on the reverse strand, counting down.
GCACGCGCGTAATTGTCATTTCAAGATGAACCACTATAGCGTAACGGTCCATGGAAGACCGCCGTCCGGCTGTACACTGTCCCGCCGTACCTGGTTGGCAACTCGCCATAGCTCCAGGTGGAGTCAACCCGAGACCACGGAATGGCATATGTGAAGAATACTAGTGCTCGTTGATATTTCAATGGGAGAACTATTGTTCTCCCATGGGTCAGGGATCGTAGACGTAGATGGCCTTCCGCTTGCCAGGGCAGGCACCGTAGAGGTCACTTACTCATTTGCCCGCTGCACACGCACGGTGTGCACGCTGCTTATGCATAAATCACACTAGCGCGGTCAAGATAACATTAAACTTGACGGTTACTGTGAAATCTACTATTGACCGCCACCGCAGGCCGCGTCAGTGTGATTCAGGCCTTAAGTCTAAGGTGCGGGCTGTAAAGTCGTGGAACGACTTGCCGTAGTCATTTTACATTCCCAGTCAGTGGCATCAATCAAAAAGTTGTGGCTCTCCAATGACTTGTGAAATAATTGGATACTCTTGTATATATGTATGATAAATTGACAACATGTGTATACTTCTAATTTATTTTGATTAACGAGTATGTATTCAGAATACATTGTTAAAGCATAAAGGTATACGTCTCTCATACATCGACGTACACATTGTTAATAGTTTGTCTATATTTTAGTTACTGATCTTCACTCAATTGCACACAGGTTAACTTGAATAATTTCGCCTTTGTACCGACATCACGTAATTTGTATTTCCCTGTGTCTTGTGTATACAGTAAATTAACTGTTCAACACAATTTCTCGTAACGTGCCGTTTATTACGTCGCTTTTAGGCTCATTTGATGACCAAACGAAACGTCTTCGTCATTCGCAGGCTAACGGCGTGATATTTTAAGAAACTTATGTAACAATCTTTCAAAAATTGGCTTCTCAATTGTGCGAAATTCTCCATTTACTAGAATAAACTTGTATAATGTGCCAAAGTTTCACGTGTTAAACAAATTTCGCAAATTATTCTAGTTTATACCAGTTTATTCTAAGAACACTACTACTTGCTCATTAGTAGTGTTGTGTTCCTGGAGGTGAGCAAGGTCGCCAGAGCTCCCGAGGATGCGTTGTGTTGAGAGCGAGGGAATTGGTTCCTTCAGCTATCAACACGGCGAATCCTGAAACATATCAAGGGTCGGCAAAGCCCAAGTTAGTTACGGCTGCGGTGTTCGCTTACCATCAGGTGGGCCGTACGCTTGTTTGCCACCGTCGTTATATATATATATATATATATATATATATATATATATATATATATAAAACCGGCCAAGAGCGTGTCGGGCCACGCTCAGTGTAGGGTTCCGTAGTTTTCCGTCCGTCACAGTAAGTGTCCCCACTTAAGCGTTAAAATTTACACCGCCATGTACGATATGAGCGTTCCGCATACAGCGACATCTATCGGCAAATTAAGTAAACTATTGCGCGCGAGCTTAAAGTATGGAAGATGATTTTTATGGGAGAATTCTTTATTGCGTGAACCGATTTTCACCGTTTTTACTTTATTTGAAAGCACGTCATTTCATTGTAATTTTATAGAAATTACAAGTACAATAAACACCTGCTTATATGGTTACCTAAATTACGAACTTAGTTCAGAAATTATTTTGTATTTTTTTCAAAAACAATTTAACCTATCTAGTCCAAAATAATTTTCCTAGAAAGCTTTTATAAAGTTCTCCTTTCGAGATTTTTTTCATATTTTTAAAACGTATGGTTCAAAAGTTAGGGGGGGGGGGGACACATTTCTTTTTACTTCTAGAGCGATTATCTCCGAAAATATTAACATTATCAACAAATGATTCTAGCAAACCCTTATTCATTTTTAAATACCTATCCAACAATATATCACACGTTAGGGTTGAAATGAAAAAAAAAACACTCCCCACGTTACGTATAGGGGGGAGGTACCCTAATACAAAAAAAAAATCACTTTTTATTTTACCACTTTGTCGCCGTGATTGATATTAGTACCAAATTTTAGATTTCTAGTGCTAACGATTTCTGAGATTATCCGCGGACGGACGGACAGACAAAGCGAAACTACATTTAAGGGTTCTTAAACGACTACGGAACCCTAAAAAAAGGGGGAATTTCGCGCACATGAAAAGCCAATTTATGAAAGATTGTTACATACGTTTCTTAAAATATCACGCCTTTGGCCTGCGAATGTCAAAAGACGTTTTGTTTGGTCGTCTAATGAGCCTAAAAGCGACGTAATAAAAGGCACGTTACGAGAAATTGTGTTGAACAGTTAATTTACAGTATACACAAGACACAGGAAAATACAAATGGCGTGAAGTCGGTACAAAGGCGAATTTATTCCTATAATATTATTCCACAAGGGGGTTAAACGACATTCGACTCCTAAGGGGGCTAGAAAGAGTAGGAAGTTTGTACGCGGAACATGACATTCTAAAGTAAGGGTACTGTTATTTCGGTCAAAGACCTGAAAACAAATTCATCACATTTGCGAGGAAACAAATAAATTTTAGATGAAATTAATACAAATCGTAATAAAAACTGCAACATGTCAGTCGTCCATTTTGTTGAATTTGACGAGAGGCGCGTATGGCAAAGACCCTTCGGTATACAGCCACAGTTTGAAAACATTTAAAATTATTTGTTATAAATACTAAACATTAAATTGCAGTTTAATTTAATATAAAGATATGTTTTATACGTATTAAAAGTTGGTTGTAGCAAACCTTTGAAGATATGAAATACACCTTGGCTGATTGGAAACATCCTCCGTCCGAAGTGAAGTATGAGTGGGTTCAATATTTTAAAACTAAACTTAACACCCCGTGGGAGGTAAAACGGCTATAACTGCTCTGTACGCTCGCAAGTAATAACGCCATTGACGAGCAAGTGTGATGAAAACAAATTAAAAGGGGTTGGAAATTGGAATCATGTATAGCGAACAAGTAATTTTTGAAGTACTTAACTAGGAATACATATATATAATTCATTTATTATTTGCAAACCATGGTATTACCTACAAGATATTACAAGGAAGTACAGCATTGACCATATTAGGGCAAAGCAAAAACTTATAGTTAACTTAACCTATACAATACAAATATCAAATACTAACATTTCCTTAAACAAACATTTATCATTGCCATCATAGTTTTTTTTTTATGTTAACCTACTTAGGCATATTTTTTGTGATTTCTAAGTTATATGTTTAAGTAGGTTTGTGTACCTACACAGTGCCTTGCAAATCTTACCACCCGTAGTTACTAATTGTATGTTTATAATAGTTTTAATTTTTATATAGGCACGAGTACTGTGATTATTTATTTGACCTTTTCCGTATTGTTGAATTCCAAAGACCCTGGAAAAGATAAGTGGAAATAAGAATACTTAATACTTAATTTTAAGCCAGTAATGAATCATTCGTATTAACGTGAATTCATAGTAGGTAATTAGGTACCTTGAGGGATCTTCTGAATTTACTGGATACGAGACTGAATATAATCGGGTTCAGTACCACACAAAGCCAATTGCTGATGGCGATCATTTTGAAAAAGACTGTCCACGTCTGCAACGCAAGAAATCATGTTTAGTAGTAGTATTAGTCATTTTAGGAGGAAGGTAGCTCAACTCTCCATTCCAACGTAGTCTGTTTCCCTTTTTAAAACGACAATCTGGAATACATAACATGAAACTTTGTACATAAGTACAGGGTTTATAAAAATAGGGTGTGAACCGAGTAAGGGCACATTCGGTAGCGCATTGCGATTTCAAATATGCATTTGTTTATATTATTTTTCACTTCTCATGCTCAAAAAGTGCATCATATTAGACTTGGCAAGCGGGGCTAAAGTAGTACATTTAGCCCCTAGGGAAAATATGTATACATATTTATGATTTATAAAACATTTTAATTTGACCACTCACAACAGTTCAATATTATATCCACCAATCACATCTCTTTAAAAATACATTAGTATTTGCTATCTACGAACCAGAATACAGCTAGACATTAAAATCGACCAATCAGGAAACAGAATTCAATTCAAACATTGGGTGTTTTTCAAGCGTGAACCACGCTTGAACGTTTGGATGGAGCTATAGTCGGTCAGAGGCGTTTATTTTTGTAATTATTGTAAATTAGGGAATGAAAAACTCCTAATGTTTGAATTGAATTCTGTTTCCTGATTGGTCGACTTTAATGTCTAGCTGTATTCTGATTAGTAGACAGCAAATACTAATGTTATTTTAAAGAGTTGTGATTGGTGGATGTAATTGCATGACATAAGCTATGAAGATTGAGCGGGATAGACAACGCCGCTATTAGACGGTCAGAGGCGTTTATTCGTCTTGTGAATATTTTGTATTGTATCTGTGTCAAAACAGTTTATTAAAAAGAATGGCGCCAAATTGAACAATCTTTTCGCCTTGGTATAATTGTTGATTGTGGATGGATAATCTTTGTTTTTACTATTTTCTCGCAGTCGAAGTGAAAAGTAGAGTGTATAACTCTGGTCTAAAAGCCATATTACCCCTCGAACTATTTCCCCTCACTTCGTTCGGAAAAATATCCATCTCGTGGTAATATGGCTTACTTTAGACCCTTGTCATACAATCTACTATTTGTGTATATTTGTTTACATTGATGTTTCAGTTTTTGTTTACATTACATTAAAGTCAACAAAAGCAAAGACTGTAAAACAAAAACAAACATTTCAATGTAAATAATAATCAAATCAAAACTTAAAAAAATAAACAAATGCATTTTTGGAATCGCAATACGCTACGGAACATGCCCTTCACCGATTCACACTCCATTTATCATACATCCTGTATACACAATGGAATCCGTTATATCTAGGTCTGAAACTATAGTACAGTCTAAGCCAGGAGTTTGAGATTTAATGAAGCTTATTATTTATACTAAACGGGACTTAATCGCGTATTAACTTATTTATTTACCTCACTGAGGTCTCCCGACGTTTCGGATGTGTTGCAACATCTATGGTCACGGGACAACTGGCTTGTGCGGGTATCAACATCTTCTTGCTGCGCGGGTTTTCCGAACTACCCGCATTTGGTCTTTTTGAACCAATTGTACACTAGGGTTGTCACCCGGCCGACACACAACACTAACAATGTCCGGTGATATAACGGACGATGTTTTCTGACGCTGGCATTTACTTATGATAGGATTCCACGAAGATGAAAACTTAAAACCGTCATCCCGATTGAAATTACGATGTTTTCTGATTTCAACGGCTTCACGTATTTTTCTACTATAGAAATGACGTTCCGTAGACAGGACTTTCGGTTTATGGAGCTCAATCCAGTGGTTTGGTCCTGACTCCAACAAATGCTCGGCTATCGCAGACTTATTAACCTGCCGATTTTTTACAGCCGCAATATGTTCCTTGACCCTTTCCGCGATGGTTCGCTTGGTCTCACCAATGTAGGAACTTCCACAACTGCAGTCAATCTTATAAACTCCTGGTGATTGAAAGGGGATAACATCCTTCGGTTATCTTAGATGTCCCACGACCTTGGATAACGGCATGTATATGGTTTTAATGGAATACCTTCGCAGTATTGTACCAACTTTGTCCGTTACTCCCTTAACGTAGGGCATAAAAGCTGGTTGCCTTGGAACATCAGGATGTTTTCCTCTAGACTTCCGTCTGGGTTGCCGTCCGTCTAACTTATACCCATTCCACCTAAGGACCTTCTCAATGTGCAACATCTCGCTCTCTAAAAATTCAGGATCACAAAGGTGCCCTGTTCCGCAGAGAGTTAACCACAGACGTGGAGTATAAAAGGTGGCAAGCAGGAAGTTGAGCAATTACTCCAGCATCTGAATTCCGTTCACGCAAAAATAAAGTTCACATATGAATTGGAATCAGAACGCAGTCTGCCTTTTCTGGATATTAAAGTGATAGGTCGGATGGATGGGTCCTTGACGCACACTGTTTACAGAAAACCGACACACACAGACAAGTATCTCAACGCTCTGTCTCATCATCACCCCCGCCACCTACAGTCTGTGGTTAACTCTCTGCGGAACAGGGCACAGGACCTTTGCGATCCTGAATTTTTAGAGAGCGAGATGTTGCACATTGAGAAGGTCCTTAGGTGGAATGGGTATAAGTTAGACGGACGGCAACCCAGACGGAAGTCTAGAGGAAAACATCCTGATGTTCCAAGGCAACCAGCTTTTATGCCCTACGTTAAGGGAGTAACGGACAAAGTTGGTACAATACTGCGAAGGTATTCCATTAAAACCATATACATGCCGTTATCCAAGGTCGTGGGACATCTAAGATCACCGAAGGATGTTATCCCCTTTCAATCACCAGGAGTTTATAAGATTGACTGCAGTTGTGGAAGTTCCTACATTGGTGAGACCAAGCGAACCATCGCGGAAAGGGTCAAGGAACATATTGCGGCTGTAAAAAATCGGCAGGTTAATAAGTCTGCGATAGCCGAGCATTTGTTGGAGTCAGGACCAAACCACTGGATTGAGCTCCATAAACCGAAAGTCCTGTCTACGGAACGTCATTTCTATAGTAGAAAAATACGTGAAGCCGTTGAAATCAGAAAACATCGTAATTTCAATCGGGATGACGGTTTTAAGATTTCATCTTCGTGGAATCCTATCATAAGTAAATGCCAGCGTCAGAAAACATCGTCCGTTATATCACCGGACATTGTTAGTGTTGTGTGTCGGCCGGGTGACAACCCTAGTGTACAAGTGGTTCAAAAAGACCAAATGCGGGTAGTTCGGAAAACCCGCGCAGCAAGAAGATGTTGATACCCGCACAAGCCAGTTGTCCCGTGACCATGGATGTTGCAACACATCCGAAACGTCGGGAGACCTCAGTGAGGTAAATTAATAAGTTAATACGCGATTAAGTCCCGTTTAGTATAAATAATGTGTGAGAATCGTGAAAGTTTAAATTAATGAAGCTTGTCAGATTAATATAAGGGCCTGCCTGCAGCACCTTCACCATTTTTTTTTCTCAAGCAGCTGCTAAAATTTATTTGACGTTTCAGCGGCAGAGCTAGTTTCAAGTGTTACGGTCTGTCGTCACTTCACAAGTCACGCACTGCATATATATACCAAGACCAGGGGCCCGTTTCACGAAGCTACCAGTTACAAATTACAAGCGGAAGTCTCTTTCTATCAAAAGGAATTGAAATATGGAAGGAAGTTTAATTGCTATTGCTGTAAATTAGAAGCATGCTCCATCTTGTCGTAAAATATTTGTACGCCTTAATGGCAAAACATAGTGGTACATCATTTTAAGTTTTTGTTTTTGGACCATCCACCATATACCTATGTTTACAAATAAACGATTTGGACTTTTGACTTTGCTTACTAGTAAAAGATAGCACCGCTTGATGTCCCATCTCACGGAGTTCACAATTTGATGTGATATTTCGTTTCAAGCGAATCATATTTTAAATTGGCCTTGATTCTTGGTCCATGTTATTTTATCAGTTTTAATGTAAAGTAAAGTAAAGTTTATTTGTAAAACGTAGGTAACAAAGATGGTACATTGGTTATATGTGTCTCACTATATTTGGCCATTAGGCATACAAATTTGCAAGCAGCATGCAGTACATGCTTATATATAGATAGTCTTAATTAAAATTACATTTCGCTAATCACCAAGTACTCATTCACTGAATAAAAACCTTTATCTGTTAAGAATTTAAATAATTTTGATTTAAAATGGGGCATGTCAGTTTCTATTATAAATTCTGGTAACTTATTATATAATTTCGGTGCCATGCCGAAAGCACTTTTTGCTAGTAAAGCTGTTTTAAAAGGCCTTGAATTAATTTTATGCCGCTGGCGTATACTTTTAAAAGCAGGAAATTGCTTGATGTTGCACTTCATATACATAACTAACTCGAAAATATATAAACGTGCCATGGTTAATATTTTAAATTGGATAAAGTAAGGCTTGCATAAATCCGTTGGCTGTAGCCCACATACAGATCTCAAGCACTTCTTCTGAGCCCTAAACACCAATTCTCGGTCAGTGGAGTTGCCCCAGAATATGATGCCGTATCTAAGTGTAGAGGTTACATAGGCGTGGTAGGCGGTGAGTACTGTAGGGCGATTCACTACTTTATTCAAGTTATATAGTGCATAAGAGTACTTATTTAATTTTTTACAATGTCAATTTGGTTCTTCCATGTTAACTTATGATCTGAGAGAATTTAGTACATTCCGTTTCCTCAATTGTATGATTCTTGTATGTCACAATTAAATTAGTCAAGTTATTAATCCTCTGATAAAAATTCATTACTTTAGTTTTGCCTAAATATATGTAATTTGTTGTGTCTAAGCCAGTCAATTATTAGTTCTAATGAGTTATTTATATTTGCTTGGCATATTTGTGGATTTGTGGATGAGTTATTGATATACATATAATTACTATACAATAATTTTTGGTAGGTACTGGCAGTACTGGCACTGCCCACAAGTTCTGCATTATCACGTGTTCATCATTACGTGAAAAGCAACATTATTGAAATCTTCAATAAAGCCGGGTCCGCTGCGACGTGTTTTATATGTTTTTAAACATCTAACATGTTTAGCCAATCAAAACAAGACCCTATTTGTTTGGCTAACTGACGGATGACATGTTAGATGTTGAAAAAAATCGAAAACACGGCGCTAGAACCGGCTTAAGCTTAAGACATGCAAGGTGTCAACACATTACAGCCCTTCTCGTTGCATTGCACGCTTGTGGAGTAATGCCCACAATCCATACTAATAAGTACCTATTATAAATGGGAAAGTGTAACATGTGTGTATTTGTTTGTCCGTCTTTCACGGCAAAACGGAGCGACGAATTGACGTCAATTTTTAAGTGGGAATAGTTGAAGGGATGGAGACATAGGCTACTTCCTGTCTCTTTCCAACCCCCCACTTCCCTAAAATGGGAGGTGGAAGTTTGTAAGGAGCTGCTATATAAACGAGTTCCACGCGGACGGAGTCGCGGGCAGAAGCTGTGCAATTATAATACAGCGTCCGTGCATAGAAAAAAAGGTACTGTATAGTACCTAAAAAAAAAAGTAAAAGTAAAAGTAAAAGTAAAAGTGTATACTTTTCGGAGGTTTTTAAAGGTATTTTCATTAAACTCTGAACTTGACTCAATATAAATTATTGCGTATTTGACGGGTCGTGTGCCTCAATAAGTTAAAAAATCGTCTTTTTCTAACAAATTAGTTTGAACAGGTTAGTTCTTTTATACTTACGCTTGACCCGTTCATCAGGTTCATGGGATCCGAAACGGCGATCAGGACTCTCATCATAAAGTGAGGCATCCAGCACACGAGGAAGGCCACTGACATTACAACTGCACAGAAAATTAAATGTGAAACAATACAATAAGGGGTAAATTTCCCTCAGGAGCTCGATCTGTTGCCACGTCCAGTTGGAAGAAGTGGTCCAAGCGCTTTGGACATTTTATAATGGGTCAGCCGCGGGCTTAGACGGAATTCAGCCAGCCATTTGAAAGAGCTGACTTTGAGTTCCGCTGGCGACAACGGTTGCTTTAGTGTCTCATTAAACTTTATATGTATGGATACGCATTACGAGTAAATAAAAAAGAGGCTTATCGCTGTGTGGAGCACGTTCGGCGTTTGGTAGTGAAACTGGTATGCCGGGCGGCTAAGGAGCATAAAGCAACGTCATCTCTGATGTCACCCCTTAACTTATGGTATTTGGATGACGGGACCATTGGGGCCCCAGATTATAAAACAAGACTTGGCTGTTCTTCTTCCCCGTTTAAAGGAGATGGGGCTGTAAGTGAATGAGCAAAGTGAGAAATATGCTGCTGATCCACTTCTTCTTCTTCTTTCAATTCATTGCTTCCTGGCCTCAAAGAACCACGCAGCACGGTTTACCTTCTAGCTTCTCCAATATTTCCAAAAGCCATTCCAGATGCTTGCTGCAGAGAGACCAGGGGTCTATACCACAAAACTTTACAAGCGTACAATTGGACAAAATTGACAACATTTTCTATGGAAAATTGTATAATTTTGCCGAATTGTAGACTTCTAAAGTTTTTGTGGTATAGCGGGCAGGAAGAAGCTTCCTCTGCTCGCATGCGTGCGTTTTGAATATATCGGTGCCCACGTAGCCCTGATTCTTTTTAGAATGTGTTTCGCAGCAACAGTAGACTGAAGCTTTTTTAAAATGCCGACTTCGAAATAGCTTAAAAAATACTCGGCTAAAACCACGCAATGTAGCCTCGACCAATAGTTATTTGTTATGCAAGGCTGCAAATTTGTTGTTTGGCGCAAGTGCTTAGTATTGAAAGCCGAGCTAGCGAAGGATTGTAAAATTGAACCATGAGCGAAGCAAATGTTTCAAAAGTACAATCCTGAGCATAGCGAGGCTTTGAAGGCACGAGACGCCAAACAATTTTGCATCCGAGCGAAACACACAATTTTTCACCTCACCACCGCGAGGAAAATTGTAGGTAAGTAAATGTACTGGAAGTAATTTGGACCTTATACTCATTTTCAATAAAGGTTTGTTTACATCTCATCAAGACCTAGCATTTTATAATTATCAAATAGAACATAAATATTTTTGCATCTTTAAATAACCTCACGCTTACTTACATTAAAATAGTCAAAGTATTGTTGGGTACTCACGGTTTAAACTAAGACTCAAATACGCTTATTTAATTTTTCCGCTAACTTAGCAGGCATCAAAATTCATATATGTATATATTCTGCACTAAAATCTATAAAATAACCACCATTATTTTGGTTTTACTGTCTGTGGCTTTAGAACAAAACAAAATTAAATGTATGAGTTTTTCCTTAAATTAACTTTTCAAACGGTGCGTTCCAAATTTGGAAAGAGCGAATTTATTAGAAAAATAAAACGACATTTTAAAATTATTTATTCGTATTTTACCCTTATAAGTCAGTCCAAATGTTAATATTTCGTATGTACCTACTTAATTGAGAGAGAATAAGTATTATTAATTTTATTTTATCAAAATAATAGCAATTTATTATTGGCATAACACCATCAGTTTCTGAACGCACCTCTCATTCTGTATAGATAAAAGTTGGGTCTCGCGATCGACCTTCACGTTCCAAATTCAAAAACTCTTTCCACGCTAGCGGATAAAATGGATTTTTGGGCGCAGATTTTGAGCGATAAAGCAAGCCTTTTCGAGCCGGTGAGGTGAAAATAGTTATTTGTTATGCAAGGCTGCAAAGTTGTTGTTTGGCGCAAGTGCTTAGTATTGAAAGCCGAGCTAGCGAAGGATTGTAAAATTGAACCATGAGCGAAGCGAATGGTTCAAAAGTACAATTCTGAGCATAGCGAGGCTTTCAAGGCACGAGACGCCAAACAATTTTGCTGCCGAGCGAAACACACAATTTTTCACCTCACCACCGCGAGGAAAATTGTAGGTAAGTAAATGTAATGGAAGTAATTTGGACCTAATACTCATTTTCAATAAAGGTTTGTTTACATATCAAGATCTAGCATTTTATAATTATTAAAATGTAACATAAATATTTTTGCATCTTTAAATAACCTCACGCTTACCTACACAAAAAAGTCAAAGTATTGTTGGGTAATCACGGTTTAAACTAAGACTCAAACAAGCTTATTTCACTTTTTCCGCTAACTTAGCAGGCATCAAAATTCATATATGTATATCTTCTGCACTTCTGGGGGGTCGAAGTTGCACTACGTCCGTAGGAATTACCCATCGCTACCCTACACGTGACCCCTGGGTGGTGCTAAAAGTGCAACAACCTGGCAACCGTACTGTCTTTTCCACGATCTCACGGTTCTAAATACTGATTTGCCATACGACAAATAAAAAATTCTGCACTAAAATCTATAAATAACCACCATTATTCTGGTTTTACTGTCTGTGGCTTTAGAACAAAACAAAATTAAATGTATATGAGTTTTTTCTTAAATTAACTTTTCAAACGGTGCGTTCCAAATTTGGAAATAGCGAAATTTTTAGAAAAAGAAAACGATATTTTAAAATTATTTATGGGTATTTTATCCTTATAAGTCAGTCTAAATGTTAATATTTCGTATGTACTCACTTAATTAAGAGAGAATAAGTATTATTAATTTTATTTTATCAAAATAATAACAATTTATTATTGGCATAACACCGTCAGTTTTTGAACGCACCTCTCATTCTGTATAGAAAAAAGTTGGGTCTCGCGATCGACCGTCACGTTCCAAATTCAAAAACTCTTTCCACGCTAGCGGATAAAATGGACTTTTGGGCGCAGATTTTGAGCGATAAAGCAAGCCTTTTCGAGCCGGTGAGGTGAAAAATATATATTCCGGGATTGGGCGCTTGGTTGCAAACTACTTTTGCAATGTTGGTATATAATTATCATTCATATTGTTCAATAGCCATATGCGGGAACAAATTTAATAATAATACTTACCTATCAACTTGTTAATTTTTCCGCTGTGTCTTCTTGAATTTAATACTCTGTTTTTTATGTCCATTTTGCGTCTTGAATTCACTTTTAAAATTATCATAAAATACGCGAACGTTGTTACTAAAAGCGGTATGAAAAAAGTTATTATTGCTAACGCTCCATTTACAATTCTAGCGAAGACCGTGGGGACTGCGAAACAGATTATCGGCTGGAAAGTATTCATTTTCACTTTAGCGATGGTCATCATATCGGGCGCCGCCTCCGCAGTTGCTACCAACCACATGACAGCTATTATTTTCATCACTCGCCGTAAGTTTGGAGATGACTTGACCTTCATAGGATGGCAAATCGCCATATATCTCTCGATAGACAACGCAGTCATGGTTAAAACACTATAATTCCATAAGCTCATTAGTCCGAAAAATTGGATTTTACATGCCATTTCGCTGGAATATGAAGGGCGTAGGAAATCATTGATTACAAGAAAGATTATAAAAGTCAACGTCAAATCAGATACTGCCAAACTAAATAAATAGTAATTGGTAACAGTGTGCATGGTTTTGTCGAAATAAATAACAAGACACGTCAGCAGATTAACGAAAAGGCTGGCCGTGAATACCAAGCCCAGAATAACTAAGTACACCACTTTGAAGTCTCGGCCAAATAATAAGGATTTTTCCAAAAAAATTGACCACACTGTCATGTTTAATTCGTCGGAATCTTGAGTTGTATCCATAGTCCTTCTTCAAGCAAAAAAACACGACGTAATTTATGCACAACTTTACAAAATAATTTGTACGTTCGCATAGAACACGTTATACCGATGCGATCAGATACCGATTATAATAACCTTCATTGAAAGTGTTAAGTTCAATTGGTTATTATTTGCTCAATTAAGTGCAAATTGTAGATAATTGGATTAGCTAATCTGAAAATTAATCGTGATGAGTGAGTCAGAAATGTACGAACAGTTGACTTTTTAGGGTTCCGTACAGAAAAAAGTAAATAAGGAGCTTATGGTGCGACTCCATCTCTCTGTCTGTCTGTCTGTCACAAAGTGAAATATCTCGCGAACTAGGTACTTAAGCTATCAATTTGAAAATTGGGATGGGTTTTAAAAGAGAGTTACCCACGTGCATGGAAAATCAGAAATTTAAATACTCACACATTTTAATTTTCTATGAAAAATTAGGGGGCAAAAAAAAAATCAACATTTAGGTCAAGTGTGGTATCACATGGCTTGAGTTGCAGTTTTTGAAACAGTTTTTTTTCTACATTGGTAATATTTCGATCTATGAAGAAAATGAAGTCACCCAAGTGATTTTTTTAAATTATTACTTAAACTACTTACTTACTTGCGATTAAGATAAAAATAAATATTACTGGAAAAGTATCACTTTTTCTGTATCTAGCGTATTCTTTGTTTTATTTTCAAAAATCATTTCCAAGTTAAGTTTGCACTTAAATCAAGTTTATAAGTATTTTTTTCCTATAAGACTATTCTAGAAGTACACTATTTCAAATAAAAATAATCGAGATCGGTTCACGTGATAAACAATAATCGCTAAAATACCAACATACATACTAAGCTGATTGCCCTATGCACCAAATGGGGCCGATAGATGGCGCTGACCCCATTCCTACTTCGCGCTGTTAAGAATTTTCTAGAATTAATGGGGTTGTGACGGGTATATTTCAATAGCAGGTCAAAAAAAATGATTCAATTCAAATCAAAGCAGGGTCGGCAACGCGCTTATGATCCTTCCGGTATCCCTAGCGTCCATACAGGCTACCATCAGGCTACATGTTGGGTTAAAATAAGTAATTTAACAAATATTGGGACATCTGCTTTACCTTGAGTAAATTGATAGTTTGTAACCAGGAACCCTCGGTGCGCGAGTCAGACTCGCACTTTACCGGTTTTATAATACCATGACGGTGGCAAACACGTAGATGGTCAACCTTATTTTAAGCAGTCACCGGTAGCCTGTATGGACGCTAGGGACACCGGAAGGATCATAAGCGCGTTGCCGACCCTGCTTTGATTTGAAGTTTCGTTAAAATAGATAGATCCTTCAGTGTCACCTCTCAACCAGGGCTTGAAATACCGGTATTTTCCGGAACCTGTATCATGACCTTCAACTAGGAACCGGTATTAGACTTGGTACCAAACAAAGGTATCGGTATTGCTAGAACCGGTTTCCTATGTGATACCGATACCTTGAATACCGGTAAATTTATGAAAATTACCGGTTTTTAGCAGTTAAAATACCGGTACTCGAAAGTGCGAGTGGAGTGAATGAGAGAGAAAGAGAACACAATAAGTTATCTTCTCACAACGCGAGTTGTGGTTGTGCGCGCAAGCAAGCGTGGGATGGATGAATTATATTCTTCTCTTAGACGCTTCTGGATGCAGACGTATACTTGTCGGGGTTCGGTAATTGGGTTGATCTGATTTGGGGGTTAAAATACCGCTCCGCCCGGCTTCATTCTAAAATTTCTAACTGTCCATGGTTAAAAAATTCGGATGATAACGTGGAATTCATTCACGATTCACGAAAAAATATCCTGTATAATAATCTATTTTACAACTCCATTTATTCTTATTTTGAGCCGTCGTAAATGTTGAATGGCCAGCTATTTCTGTATACAAAAAATATTAAAGTATTCACAATCCATATCCATATCCATACTTAATATTATAAATTTGAAAGTGTATGTGTGTGTTTGTTTGTTTGTTTGTCCGTCTTTCACGGCAAAACGGAGCGACGAAAAGACGTGAATTCTAAGCGGAGATAGTTGAAGAAATGGAGAGTGACATAGGATAGTTTTTATCCTAGAAATCATCCCCTAAGAAGGTGAAATGGGGGGTAAAAGTTCGTATGGAGCAGCGATATAAACGAGTTCCACGGGGACGGAGTCACGGGTAGAAGCTATAGCTTAATATAGACTTGAAAAAATTTAACTTTTAAGGCGCCGTAGGTTCAGCGAAGTGAAGCGAACAATATAATGCGCCTGTTTATAATAATATGGTTTCAAAAAAATACGAGTAGAAATCTTGAGGCTTTTCTGCAGGGAAATCAGTGTTTAGAAACATGATTAAGCTATTTTTGCTCGATGGAAAAAAATCACGAACATAGGTCTAAAAGGGTCTAAAATACACTTAAAATATTTGCTTCAAATTATGCACAAAAGCTACAAATATTAAAATGACTTCTAAAAATTGGCAATATCATGTTTGAGAGAAGTCAGTGTTTACTTTTTTATTTTTTTAAAAGGCTAAATAATTAAAATTAAAAAACATGATTTCCGCGCTTCCGAGCACGCACTTCCATCTCGCTCACGCTTATGCTCAGTGAGAGGGAGAGAAGACCATGAACCTACGGCGCCTTAAATACCTTTGAGAACACTAAATAGTGTGAAAAAATTATTAAGTAGCGTGCGGCAGAAAATACCGCTCCGCCTGACTTCTTTCTAAAAATTCCAACCGTCCATGGATTGGTAAAAGGTTAAATTTAGTATCAATTTCGGATAAATCAATAATGTAAAATTAATTTTTGGTGAAAAAAATATGTCAAGCCTAAAAAAACACATAAAAAATGAATTAGACAACTCCATTTTTTATTTGAGCCGTAAATGTTGAACGGCCAGCTATTTCTGTATACAAAAAATATTAAAATAATTTCAATTTATTAATACTGATTTGAAAAATAAGGTAGTCAAGTTCTACCTTTACTCACATTTTTTTTAACTGACAGCCCATAATGAAAATTGTAAATTGTAAAGTTAGAGATAGTATGTATTTTTTATAAATTGCTTGAGTAATGATTACTATTTATACCAGAAATAAATTCTACGTTATTGATTTATCCGAAATTGATACTAAATTTTACCTATTAGCTAAATATGGACAGTAAGAATTTTTAGAATGAAGCCGGGCGAAGCGGTATCCCCTTCCCGGTGCTAGAGGGGGCGCTTCCGAGGGCTACCGATCTTAATCGGCTTATTTTGATACAAGGAACAACAGTGCCAAGTTTCATACTTGTATCAAAAAAAGTAAGGTTTGGGCATTTTATGTCGCTAAACACCCTCACTATAACTCAAAATACTCGTAAACGTGATTAACCTACTTCTTTTCGCCCCATCTTCATTCGCATCGCATGCGCGCGAGTCTAACATGAGTTTAGTAATAATCACGGAACAAAATCACTTCTAGCGCGCCGCCGGCTCGTCTGGCAACGCCGCCATACACCCTTACGCCGCACCGCGCACTCGCACGACACGGCAACGTCGCATACACGAGTAGGAACGATATCTTTATAAAGGTTCCTACTCCGGTTGAGAACCGGTATTTTTCGGTGCTAATACCGGTATTTAACATGAGAAAACCAATACCACATACCTATTAAATTACATCTTGACGTCGCGATTCGTAGTAATTAAGAGTACTCAGAGGTCTAGTTACGTTAGGTGTGACGCCCGGTAAGCCTTACCTACTCAGAATTATTATTATTAATGCGTTCTGATATTGTTAGAGGTCACAATCCATTAAATATTAAGTAAGTGACTAGTAGGCTTTTTTATTTAAAAGTGTAACAGACTTAGAAGACTTTTTTGAGAGATGAATTCTACCAAGTCTTCCACTTTGCATAGATTTTTTGGCAATTTGTTATAGATTTTTTGTGCCATCCCGAAAATATTTATAGCAAGAAAACCGTTTTTATAAGATCTTCTTAAATCGTCAACGTTACCGCGTACGCCATCCTACTAATATTATAAATGCGAAAGTTTAGATGTTTGGATGTTTTGAAACGGCTGAACTGATTTGGATGAAATTTTGCACGGAGATAGTTTATAGCCTGGATTAAATATAGGGTAGTTTTTATCCCGGGTCCACGCAGAGGAAGCCGCAGGCGGACGCTAGTAATTATATATTTTTTCTACTCCTGTACCGTTACCTGTCATTTATATAGGCTTTAGCTGAAATACAATGACACCGATAATAAGTCGTCGAAAAACTCTATGCTCTATGGCCCATAAACGCACTCTTAAGTGTACTTTTATGGTATGTATGAACCATAAAAGTACACTTAAGAGTGCGTTTACCATAAAAGCACTGTTTACCACGATGTCAAATGATCTAACTTTTTTTTTATCAGCCACTATATTGCAATGGTACCAACTTCATAAGCAAATATTTCGAAATAAAGAGTTTTTATTTACTATCAAATATTTGTAGAACATAAATTATGTACTAAAATAAAAATAAATTATCATGTATTGTGTATTAATATACATATTTAACCAATTATTGGTATTATTTATAAACATAAACCGATCCGATTCGGTTCGGATCCGGATTCAGTTTGGTTCGGATGGCAGGTGCAAGGAAATTAAAAACAAAACAGACCATAAACAAGAGGTGTCAATGTGTCATATTTCTAATTTCCCACCAAAGTTCCAGTTCAAAATTAAAAGATGAAATATGATTACTATTCGTTATTAATAACTTCTTAAGATTTGATTAGTGTTTGTGAAGTGAAGAATAATAAGTACGTTCCTTTTAAAATGGACGAAGAAGAAAATATGCACCGCTGAAGAAATTGCGTGAGTAGTAATAGAACTAACGGAAAACTTACTGCCGAAAAGTCAAATGCTATTTATTTAAAATTAGTCGTAGAAAAAGTATTGTATGCAACCGGTGTACTTATAACTTGGTCTTAAAACGCTCGTGCCGTCTTTAATTGCGATGCTCGCCAAGGCTCGCATCGCAACTCACGGCACTCGCGTTTTAAGACCCTACTTATACAACAGTTGCATAAAATACTATTATTTAAAAATATGTTATGATCAACAAAGTCGAAAGCCTTCGACATGTCCATGTATAGAGCAACAGCAGGTGCCCCCTAATGTATATATATTCTCTTTATTTTGGTACAAACAGTCATTACAAAGAATTACATTTTTGAATAGCATTACATTTAATGTTCACAAAAAAGTACCGAAAAAGATGGTAGATTATAGTGCGTTGCAACGGACCTGGGGTATGTAAACAACATTCTTTTTATCACGCCTTTTTTAACAATTTATTTATTTATATATTATATA
Source organism: Epinotia demarniana (assembly GCA_945867215.1). Classification (NCBI taxonomy): domain Eukaryota; kingdom Metazoa; phylum Arthropoda; class Insecta; order Lepidoptera; family Tortricidae; genus Epinotia; species Epinotia demarniana. The sequence continues at coordinate 12,825,880 of OX244260.1, read as the reverse complement.
TAAATAAACTCGCATTGTGGCCAGGTGAAGACGTAGAATTTTGTACTCAACACGGGCGTTAACTCGTAAAGCCCCAGAGCGCATATTTATGGCCCTCACCTTCGGTTCGGGCCACAAACACCTGCGCTCTGGTGCATTCACGAATTTACCGCCTTAGTTACGTAATGTACTATTATTGAGCTTACTGTGGTAAAATTGATGAAAATTGATTATAAGCGCATTTTTGTAATCATATATATAGAATATGCATAGGTTTACACAGAGTTAAACTGTTTGAGGTTTGAGATAAAGAATAAAAGAAGACACATTTATGTTACATTTTTATTTTATTTCTACGAGCATCTAATAAAGAAAGAAAAACTATACATATTTATAACAGATAGCGACGTAACATAACATAACATATCCACTTGTTAAATGGTGTATACATTTTTTCACATATTGATGATATTTTCACTGCCAATATATATGAATTAAGTATATAGCAAACAAGGAATGAAGACTACTTACTCGTACAAGTACGAAAGTGCCTGCGAGACCGAGTTTTACTCGGCGATATGAGTTGTGAGTAAAAACCCGGAGAAACGAATTTCTCTGGAAATAAGACCTAATTTGATCGATTTTTCGCCCCAATCAACCCGTAATTCTGATCGATTGAATAGTATTGTAGTATAGAGTTGACTTAATTAAAATGTAAAAAAAATTAAGCAGTATCAATGTGCGGCAAGATGAATCTTTCAAATGTTTTCAAAATATGGAATGTATTTATGAATACAAAATTAGATCATGTATTGGAGTGCTTAGTCATTTTCTTACTACCGTAAATGGGCTACGAACGCCGCGCCGTTTTGACAAATAACTTACAGTGTACGAGATTTGGGACTGGTCTTTGGACAGTTCCAATATGATGTAAAGAGTGATGGGGCTAGAGTAAATCGATTGTCATAATATCCGATTACGATTGATGATGGCTAATAAAAGGAATCGATTGATTACTGTGTAATAATTATTTTTAGGAAATCAAATAGAGAGCCTATACACTGTCGTCTGCTAACACAAGTGTCCTGTAAGTAAAGGGAGAGACTGATAGTGCGAGAAAAATTGAGAGAGCTCGCGCGCCGTGCAGAAATCAATGCCATATTTTCAAAGGCAACATTTTGCACAATCAAATATGTCGGTTTCGATCGATGTGATTTTATTTCGTATTATCGTAACAGTAATTAAATAATACATTGTTATTTTCCTATTCACAATTATTTAATTCATATCGATTTATTTCTAAATTCACAGACTCCAAACGATTAAAGCAGTATATCACTAAATTTAAAAATAAAAAGTCGTAGGACGTAAAGGTTTGCATACCGAGTTTTCAATGCTAATTTCTATACAAATAAGCCGTAAAAAAATATGACAATAATTTTATAAGTGCTAAAAAGAGCGTGCATGGAGATTGAACTTTGTTTTGTAACTCGGAAGCGATTAAACTTTTTTTATTATTTCGATGAGCAGTGCCAATTTACGTTATATGGGTGTCGCGATGTGTCAAAAGACCAGTTCCAAATCTCGAACACTGTAGGGTGATGGTTAACTTATGGTAGGCCGGCCTGTTTGCATTGGCATTTGTTTTATTTTTGTAAGAAACGGGCGCTTTCTAATAGTAAGCCTGAATACAATAGTAGCAATTTATTTAAAATGCACTATTTCCATAAAAACTCGGGCTCGACTTCGGATTGGCATATTTCTTATTTTTACATTCCACAGAGTCTGAAACAAAGAGCAGGAATTACGTTAAGGACTATGAATTAAGGTGAAATTTTAATTGTATTTACTGAATTCATTAATCATTATGAATTTGTTGGAGTAAATTGACTGCAATTAATCAGTTAATTTACTCTACATATTCTTTAACCGGTTAATATAGGTATATACTAGTAAAGTCGTCGTTTGGAATTCAATAGAGATAATATTTCTTTGTCTTACTAAAAATCTCCAAAAATCATAAAATTATATTTAGTGTTAGCGTTTTAGTAAATATTTTTCGTGTTAATGACTTACTCAGTCAGGTAAATTGACACTTGACACCGCAATGCGTAGTAACTAAGCGTATCGTTAAAAAGGAAAAAAAATATAGGTACTTAGGACCCACAGAGGCATGACGCTAGGGCCGTCCGAAATGCGTCGAGGAGTACTATCGGGGGGTTTTTAGTTGGTGCGAGTCCGGAGGTATGATATAAATAATTTTCCTACCATAAAAAAATGTGAGCGGGGTGAGCCGCATAGCGTGTAGCGAATAACAACCCAGCTCTGCTGAGACAGAGCTGTTACGTGAAAGGCTGCGCCACAGTGTAAAGAGTAACAGTGGACCGACGCCTTTGATGTTTACGTAAATGCCGACACCGCACAAGGCCACAGTACTTACCTAGGGTTGTCATAGACAATACACAACTGCCCAACTACTACTTAACTATTACTAATATACAATACACATATTATAAATGGGCAACTGACAGATATTTTCGGTTTTTAGAATTACTAGATTGTCGTACAGCACATGTCGTATGCACCAGTTTAATTGTGTACAAATCAAAACATTTAAAACAAGACGCTCGTTAGCCCTGAAAGTCATGTCCCGAGCTACTTACAATGGCGACGTATGCAGCTCGGGCTCGCCCCACCCGCCCCTCCCCCCTCTCCCCCCGCACGATTGCCCTGTCACACGTCACGAAACTAGACCTCAACCTACGCTTGGTTACTGTTACTACGCATTGCGGTGTCACTATATATTTGTGGGTGAGCGTTGAGGTGAGCTTAAAACAAATTACAGAATAGGGGGGCTGATGGTGACTGAGGCGATAAGTGTGCGTTATCCTTTACACCCGGTTTCGAGTTTCGACGGATGTCATCGCTTCTAAGACGGTTATCGATGTGATACCGTTTACTGTACTATTTAGTATCTCATCTGTGGTACCGTGCGGAATTATATCCAAACTAAGGTACTGCATACAACGCTCGGACGTGGCATATCAAATGAATTTGCTATTTATTTAGTTTGATTATGGAAATACCCATGGTAGGTGTTGGTAGGGCTGAGCTGCAGGCTACTACCGGGGTCCACAGGCGGCGGATAGTGGAATGGCCATCAGATATGATGGTTAGCTGCGAATATACTGAATAAGCAGTCCCCGACCACGCAGCGGCAGGGTTATCAGGATGTAGTGGGTAGGCTTGTAGGAGGGGCTACTCTATAAAAAGCTACAATATCCGACGACGATTCTGTGACATGGCGAGTAGTTGCCGCCATTAAATAAGCAATCCTCTAGTGTCAGGCAGCAGTAGCACTAGTACCGACTGGAGAACGAAGATAGGAATCTGGAAGGACTCTTGTTTGGACATCACGGAGCGGGTGAACCTCGGTTTGTGTACTGCGGTGTGGAAGGCAAGGGGGAAACCACCACACTATGCTTCCTCAAAAAAGGAGTAATGGATTACTCCACCGACAAGAGCCAAGCTCTTAAATAAATGATGATGATGGAAATACCCAACATACCTTCAGTGCTTTCCTGAATTTCGTGGAGACGAGACTATATATTAGCGGGTTTAGGATGACACTAAGCCAACTGTTAATGATGACAACTCTGACGATTATCCTCCACCACTAAAAAAAGACATTCATAAGGTAATAAATATAAACATCACCAGTATATATACGAAAGACTACCCGCTTTTTACGAAAGAAAAGTCTCAAAAATGAATCATCGCATGATGGTTTTGGACACTGACTGAAAGACTTTTTACTGTCAAAATCGCTGTATTCTGTAAAGGAATTCACCGAACCGAACAAATGTTCTTCATTCTTATAATTATTTTTAAAATTAATATTATTACTATTATTTTGTTTTGCTCTGACTTTATCATATCGTAATCTAGGACAACCTAGCGATTACTTATTTTTGGTGTTATTATATTATTGCTGTAATTTCCGTTTTATATTTCTTGTTTGTTTGACATATATTTTTAATTCATTTTTTGACATCCCGACGCGACGTTATACTAGGAGACCCTATAGTTGTAATAGTATTTTTGATTTTTTTAGTTCTGAAATTTTATGAAATATTTTTTTTACATAATTCCTAATAATAAATACTTGTTAATTAATATTATTGGTATAAATTACTGTAAAAAAAAAATTGTACGTACTTACCTGACGGGGTTTCTGTAAATTCATCATTTTATTTATATTTTTATTTATTTTAAAGAAAATTTGTAAAATATAATGTCAATTTTCAATAAGCAATAAATTAATCTAATCTTACCTAAATCTAATCAAATTTATAAGTAAGTAGGTAACTAGTTAAATACCGAAATGAAAAGCGTTTGGAATTGTTTGGTGTGGAAACGCCGCCGCGTAATCTCTCACTTATAATAAATCTCTAATTTGAAAATGGAATCAGCCAGTATCAAACTAAGCATTTACGTGTCTCGAATGATCTCGGCTTCCCATGAACGGAAAAACATGTAGATTTTTTCATAAGTACATTATTACTCTAGCTTCCGTTTAGGATAGTGTTTATCCAACTGCGACAGTTAATTAATTTTCGGAAACATTTGACCTCATTAAATTATTCAGTTCTTCTGCTCGAAATCATAGCCGCCATATCCGTCAACTGTCAGTGACGTCAAAATGGCGGACTTGCCATATCTAACTAACAGTAATAATTTCGATCCGGTGTTGTGATAGACCTTCACAAAACGCATATTAAATTCTAAAGCATAAAAAAATAATCGATTCTGATATGGAAACTTATACGCGCTAAATTCGTATTGAGGCGTAATTTCAATAAATGTATCAACAAATTTCAACAAAATAACGTCAAAAGTCTGACTCTTCCTTTTTTTTAATGGCATGGCCTAGCGTTGTCTCGCGTTCAGCCAAAACGTCTAGGTTTATGAGTTTCTGCAAGATTACACGCTGAGTATTTGTCACGATACTTATCGGCTATCACAAGATGGCGCGGGAGCTCTCTCGATTTTTCTCGCACTATACGTCTCTTTCTAAGTTGTCTATTACGAGAGAGACGGATAGTTCGAGAAAAATAGAGAGAGCTCGCGCGCCGTCTTTGATAGCCGTGTTGGTTTGTCAGTATTTATATTTATCAGCAATAAACAGTAAAACTATATTAAATCAGTATAGAACGGACCCCTTTTTTTAAAAACATTAATTGTCAAGCGCGTCAGTTCAGTAGGTATTAAGGCGGTATTTTATTTCGTACTTCGCGCCTTCAAGTTGACATTCCTAGAGCCTAGCCTATATAGAGACACAGGAATCGGCCAACATACAGATAAAACTTTTATCATAAAGCCTGCAATACACACTCCTTAAGTTGACAATGGCGGGAACATACAGAAGATCGGCAGAATGTGATAGTGCGATCTGAAACATTGCAATATGAAAAAATAAACATATTACTTTAATATTTTTAATAATTATATTAATTACGTTTAATAGAAAGGGACTCGGACTCGCGTTATGGTTCTAGAACTTAGTGGTTAGGTAAAGCTTGGAAAATATAAATTCAGACGTTAAAAAAGAGATCTTTTGTTCCGCGTAAACACTTACCGGTCAATGGGTACCTACTCCGGGTACTCGAAACGATTACTAAATCTATTTATTAATTCTATACACATCTTTACCTGAGAGTCGGAGTGACTCAGGATGATTTCAGTCATCACGTTTGTATTTATTTAATATAAAACAGTGTTATATTATAAACTAGCTGTACCTGCGACTTCGTTTGCATGTTAATGTAGGAGTTAACGCATTTCTTCTCTTGGAAATAGGACACATGCAGTTCTAATTTTAACCTATCATGTAAAACTTTCAATAAACCTATATATTTTAGTTACAATGACGTTAAAACCTGTCACTCTGATATTTAAATTATTAAGAAAGGGACCTAAGACGTGTTATTTATCAAGAGGTATTTTAAGTTTTATTAATAATGGGGTAAACGTTTAGTAGATGTCTGTGGCAATAGATCTAACGGGTAGGACACACGCTGCAGTATTAAATGTTTATTGATCTTCTTTTCTACATATTTTTAACACTGTGTCATGTTATATTATAAAAACGTGATGGATGGCTGAAATGATCTTGAGTTCTTGAGTCACTCCGACTCTCAGGTAAAGATGTGTTTAGGTATTAATAATAGATAATCCTTTCGAGTACCCATTGACCGGTAAGTGTTTACGTGGAACAAAAGATCTCTTTTTAATTTGACAACAGACGGCCAATTTATATTTTCCGAACTATACCTAACCACTAATAGGAAAGTTCTACAACAATAACGCGAGTCCGAGTCCCTTTCCAATAAAGGAAATTATAAAAAATGTTGAAATAATATGTTTATGTTTTTCATATTGCAATGTTTTAGATTGCACTATCACATTCTGGCAAATCTTGTGTATGTTCCCGCCCTTGCCAACATAATAATGTGTGTTGCAGGCTTTATGATAAAAGTATTTTCCTGTATATGTTGGCCAATTTCTGTGTCTCTATTGTCGTCTCTATATTGGCTGAATGTCAACTTGAAGCCGCCTTAAGGCACAGCCTCACTGGCGCGGCCTGCGGTGGCGGACAATATTAAATTTGACAGCGGCGGACAAGTTTACTATTGTCCGCCGCGGCCAGGCCGCGCCAGTGTGATGCAGGCCTAATACTGACGCGCTTCATAATTAATGTTTATAAAAGGCCCGTTCTATACTGATTTCATACATACTCTTTATTGCTGATAAATATAAATACTGACAAACCAACGCGGCTATCACAAAACGGCGCGCGAGCTTTCTCGATTTTTCTCCAACTATCCGTCTCTCTCTTATCAGATAACTAGAAAGAGTCATATAGTGCGAGAAAAATCGAGAGAGCTCGCGCGCTGTCTTGTGATAGCCGTGCAATATCGTGACAATTAAATACTCAGCGTGTGATTAAATCTTGCAGAAACTCAAATAGACTTTGGCTGAACGCAAGAACAGGGCTATCGCTATGCCATTAAAAAAAAGGAAGAGAGTCAGACTTTTGACGTTTGACGTTATTTTGTTGAAAATTGTTGATACATTTATTGAAATTACGCCTCAATACGAATTTATCGCATATAAGTTTCCATATCAGAATCGATTATTTTTTTACGCTTTAGAATTTAATATGCGTTTTGTGAAGGTATCATCACAACACCGGATCGAAATTATTAATATTCGATAGTTATGGCAAGCCCGCCATTTTGACGTCACTGACAGTTGACAGATATGGCGGCTACGATTTCAAGCAGAAAAAAATTAATAATTGAATGAGGTTAAATGTTTCCGAAAATTATTTAACCGTCGCAGTCGGATAAAAACTATCCTAAACGGAAGCTAGAGTAATAATGTGCTTATGAAAAAAGTTACATATTTTTCCGTTCATGGGAATCTGAAATCATCGGGGGACACAAAAATGGTTAGTTTGATACTGGCTGATTCTTTTTTTAATTTAGGGATTTATTATAAGTGAGAGATATGTAGAGAAGAAGATATTATTATATAAACATTTAATGCTGCAGCCTGTGTCCTAACTGTTGGATCTATAGCCACAAACATCTACTAAACTATTACCCCATAAAACGAGTTTTGTCCCTTTCTTACTAATTTAAACATCAAAGAAAAGAATTTTAACGGCATTTTAGCTAAAATAGGTTTGTTCAACGTTTTACTTGAAAGGTTAAATTAGAACTGCATGTGTCCTTAGTCCAAAATAAGAAATTCGTTAACTCCCACCACATTACCATGCAAACGAAGTCGCAGGTACAGCTAGTAAATAAATAAATATTTACGGAAAATCTTACACAAATCGATCTAATTACAAACTAAGCAAAGCTTTTATGGGTATTAGACGACGATATACATCAACATGATATACTTAGATTAAAAATACTACACTCAAGACTCAGGAACCTATATTCGAACCCATATATGTATACCAACATTACCAACTAGGCTATAAAGCCGTCGTCAACATGATAAAATACCTGTTAACGGTATATTATGTCGACAGTCATAATTAAAAGAGTTGGATATACAAACGTGTGATTTTAGTTTTCAATGACTTAGGTATTCTAAATTTTTGAACCACATTCACATATTTCAGTTTATTTTATACTATCCTTAAAAAAATTAAGATACTTACTTAAATCTTTCAGATCTTAAAACTGATGACGTTTAAAAACGTCGGTTGTGACAGTCGGATATGCCACATCCTACTATATTACACACAAAACTATCTACCGTGTTTTTTTGTTTTATATGTTATGTCATTTAGTACAGCCTGTTAAGTACCAAGATATTTTTTTCTGTATTAAATTGTTAAATAGGAGTTTCTATGCAACAAACCGGTTCCAACAATACGAAAATATTCGATCAACGTTTGTACATATAGTTTGTAGGATATAGGTACAAAATACTTACTTTGACTTTGATAAATTTGAATTTTAACATATGGCGACCAAGTGTTCTTATAGGTAAGTAATCTACATAAAATTATCTCCAAAACAGTTTTCAGATTTAGATTTAGAAGACAATTCGGAATTTAATTTTTATTACCTACAAGTCGTACTTAGAGCTGTTGGAAAACGTCAGAAAGTAAAAGAAATGACCTTTACACAACCCCCCTTTCACGCCTTCCCTTAAATAATAAACAGTATATTACCTTAGTCTGTTTGAGTATCTCGCTGGGATCCACCGTGGCCAAGATTATTCGCTCGACGAAATACGGCGACCAGCTGACCAGGAACGATGTCATCATCGCCACTGAAATATCATCATACGTTAATTAGAATTTTTCGAACCTTTACTGATATTAAGACATACGTCATTATTGTCAGCCAAGTTTGCAGACACATCTTTACTTGTTTATTTATTTATTTATTATTATTAGTTATTAGGTAAGTATATATATCTTACCGATGAGTTTATTCATTTTACTAGTAACGTCTCGGTTTCCTAGGTTCTTCTGCCGAGTATTCACTTTGTAAACAATCATTGAATACACGAAGACCATGATAATCAGTGGGATAAAAAATGTCACAATTGCTAAAACCCCATTCAGGGCTCGAGCCAGAGGAGTGGGGATGACGAAGCACGTGGCTGTCTGGCGAGATTTTATTAAAGTGACGACTAGCATCTCTGGTAAGGTCAAAACAATTGCCGCTACCCACAGCAGGACTATGATTTTCATTACTCTCTTCCACACTGTGGTCGACTTAACTTTTAAAGGATGTAAAATCGCTACGTATCTCTCGATAGCTAGAGCAGACATGGTCAGCACGGTATAATTCCATAAGCAACTCACTGAAAACCACTGCAATTTACATAACTTCTCACTTTGCAGATTATAAGTCAAAAAATAGTAGTCACCAAACTGGACCAAAATAGCAAAGCTAAGAATGACATCCGATATTGCCAGGCTAAACAGGTAGTAATTAGTGGCGGTGTACATTGTCTTATCACTATAAATGACGTAACAAATCAACAGATTCCCCGTAAGACTCAATACAAATATGGTAGCCATTAAAGCTGCTACTGTCATTCTGATATAGTCAGTTTCGACTTCAAATGCTTCAGTCAACGTTGCTGACCAGAGTTCCAAATTGAATTTGCTAGATCCATCACTGGAGTTATACATCGATTCTACGGTTTGTGTAGGTTGTATATTATTCAAAAAACTATGTAAGTACGTCTATCTACAGGCTCATTCATGCCCTAAATGGTAGACATATAAACCAGCGACCCGGTGGCGTGCCCCTTGTTTGTTCACTGACCGCGTAACTTCTCTATATACATATAAGTAGGTAGTGAGTTTGTTGAGTAAAGTAGACTTTTTGATTAAGTGGATTATGTTTACACGCCATATTTCATTATCTTCTAGTATTTTATGTGACCCCTAAGCTGCGTCTTTTTTTCTTAATAGGTAACTTAATTCATCTATGTTTTCAGTGGGATGTACACAGGCGGGCACTCGAGCAGGGTTAGAAAACTCTTATTCGGTTACTCCAAATGGCCTGTAAAGAATTAAATGGGTATGAAAGAGTTTAAACAATATTAATAAGCCAGGTAAATTATATCATTATCCATTATTAATTACCTTTAAAGATTTTCTAAACTTTGATGACACGACGCTAAACATAATTGGGTTTAAGACGACGCTTAGCCAACTGTTGAACCTACTTATTTGACTGGCTACGTTCCACCACTAAAACAAAGGTGTTAATTTAATTTTGAATTAGGTACTTATATGATTAATTGCCTTTAATATAATACTCGTAGTCATTAAATACAAACCTCAGCGATATTCACGAGTTGTTTCAGATTGAGAACACACGTCAACACTCGTAGTACGAAAAACGGCAGCCAGCAGATGATGAACGATGCCGTCATAGCTACTGGATAACACAAGTTAGACAAAATAATGTAACTTAAACTTAAAACATAATTTAATCACAAAAGTAGGGAGGTGCCTAAAGCACAAATTAAGTAATAGTACTAAAGATAAAGCGAGTATAAATATTTGTGCTACCGATAGGTGCTCTAATACAATTTTGTTTCTATAAAAGCGCAACAACTCTATTGATATCTTTAAATTACCTCTTGGAAAATAAGAAAATGAGTATTTTTTTTAAACTACCAAGGCCTTTGACGATTTTAATTATATTTCAATTTATACTTTATTACAATAATTATTAACATAAGTCATTGATTCATAGTACATTTTCTTGTAAGACCATGAAAAGACAATGTTCCCGGTATGTCACTAACTACCAGCTACCTTGTTAGCTAACTGCTTTTACCGCATCGCATGCCAAAAGTGTCGTGTATTCTACAACACTTACCCACAACATTGTTTATTTTTACTCTCGGATCTTGGTAGTTAAAGACCTTATCTCTTGAGCTTTTTCTCCGCTGCTTGTTGACTTTGAGCATAATTGACGAATATACGAAAGTCATTATTATGAGTGGTATTACGAATGTAACTACAGCTTGTGCTCCGTTCACAATCCTGACCCGAAGGGTTGGGACCGCGCAGCACACCCAAATGTCGCCGATCTTCGCCGCCTCCACGTCGAGTGTGTCGAACACGGCTTCCGTGACCGACACCAACCACAGAACCACAATTACCTTTACCACTCTGCGACACTCTGAATTACTTTTTAATTTTAAAGGACAACAAATGGCAATGTACCTTTCAACAGATATTGCCGTCATAATTAATATGCCACCATTCCATAAGCAGAGTGTAGAAAACCACTGTACTCGACACGTAAATTGACTATGTTCATACGTGGAAACAAGAATCTCCAAAATTTCTTCCAGCATTGCAAACGTGAGTGTCAAATCTGATATTGCCAAATTGAGTAAGTAGTAATTAGTCACTGTGTGCATTGACTTGTCACAGTAAATTACAAAACATGTTATGAGGTTACCTATTAGACTGGCTATAAATGTGATGCACAAGAAAATTGCGTAGGGAAATCTAATTTGATTACGCACCATGGCTCTTTCTACAAAATCTAACCAAAGTTTCATGGTATCATTTGAGACTTCCGTAGAGTTAATCATTTTGATCTAAGAACTTTTTATTTATCTTATAAAGGGAACCGGTCAGTGAGACTGCTAAAAGCAAATGAGTAAAGTGGTGCTGTCCCCCGCTGTTACTGATCTATGTAATTAGCTAAAGTAGGCATACGGAAACATGTTTGCTCAAGTTGATAAATGGATTAAAGGTCTTAAAAATCATGTTTCACTTAAATAAGCTGGTCAAGTGTAAGACTGTCAAGCGCACTAAGGGTTCCCTGTCAAAACTTAATATATCTATTACAATAACACTGACCTTTACACTTGGAATATCCTGGCTGTTATTCGCTACGCTTGTACTATTATCTATTCTGTGGCTACGCGCTAATGCGACTCACCCCGCCGGCACCCATCACGAAACTAGGCCTCTTCCTACGCTTAGTTACTACCATCGCGGTGTCAAGATATATTTGTGGATGAGAGTTGAGGTGAGCTTAAAACAAGTTACAGAATAGGGGGTTGTTTATTAATAAAATATTGACGACCGGTTAGCCTAGTGGGTAGTGACGCTGCCTACGAAGCTGAAGGTCCTGGGTTCGAATCCCGGTAAGGGCAAATATTTGTGTGATGAGCATGAATATTTGTTTCTGAGTCATGGATGTTTTCTATGTATTTAAGTATTTCTATCTATTATATATATCGTCGTCTAGTACCCATAACACAAGCCCTATTGAGCTTACTATGGGATTAGCTCGATTTGTGTAAGATTGTCCCCTTATATTTATTTATTATATTTATTAAAATATAAAATTTATTGTTTATTTATTTTGTTGTGCATATATTATCACTTCTCAGTACATGTATTTAGATTTATGTTTACAAGATATTTATAAGTTCCATTGTGCGCTCATACGTTTGTATTGTGATTTAAACCTATACACCAATCTCCGGCAATACAACCGGCATTTCAATTCACTCAAGATTCCAGGAAGACGCTGAACAGGCAACGGACCAGATAGGACCAAGGGGCTCATACCAGCCTCCTCCAATTAGTGGGTGCGTTTTCCCATGGCATACGAATACGAATATTAGATGTGTAAGTGATGCAGATTCCTGTCGGTAAATCAATGTCGGAAAAATAGTAAACCGGCATTGGTGGCTCCTACATAAGTATAAGTACTAGCTAGCACGTGTAAATAGGTATTATCAGCTTAATGGATTGCTTGCTTTGTAAAGTTTACCGACAACTAGGCGAATTAAATACGAAATGTACTATATCAAAGTAATTAAGTCGCCACTGATTCTTGCAGATAAACCTTAGGTGGCTTCTCTTATGAGTGTATATTTTAGATAAATAAAAGTTAAATGAAATATTGTTTTTTTAGAGTTCTGTGTTCAAAAGCCAGAATCAGGGCCATGAAAGTTATTTTTCTACGAATTTAAGAGGAAAAGAGACTAAGCAGATTGGCGGAACAAAACAGACGAGACTATTGACCGAAGCCGGTCCGTTCCAGCTTGGCCCAAAATCCATCTTTCGTATGTTTGGATGTCCGAATGTCCCGCAGTTCTCGTCTACAGGCTGCAGTTCTCCACCGATTTTCGTGAAATTTTGTTAGCAGGTTCAATAATTTATAGGTACAATTATTACTTTTCGTCACATCAATTTTCGATTTTTTTTTCAAATGGCCACGATTTTTCACATTATTATAACAAAATCGGACTTAATTGCGTTCAAAAAGGTGTTTTTTTAATTACCTCGACATAATTTCGACGTTTTTTTGATAATGGCCACGATTTCAATTCAACCCCCATGGGATAAAAAGGTATATAAAATTAAATCCAACCGTTTTGAAACAAAGCCGCGCCGCGAGACCTACAGCTCACAGAGCCACTAGTTTTATTTAGCTACGAATGTGGAGCTGCAGGTGGAGATGGAAAGTTACTTGGCCCATTAGGTACTTATTTGATTTTCTTTATCAAACGAAAAACCCGGTTAAGTGCGTGTCGGGCCACGCGCAGTGTAGGATTCCGTAGTTGCGCGTCCGTCACCGGCGCCTACTCGAAACTTGAAACAAAAATTGGCCCTTTTACAGTCCAGTCAGTACACATCGCGACACCCATATAACGTAAATTGGCAATGCTCATCGAAATAATAATAAAAAGTTTCAATACCTAGCTTACGAGTTACGAAATAAAGTTCCATGTCCATGCACGCTCTTTTTAGCACTTATAAAATTATTGTAATATTTTTTTACGGCTAATTTGTACAGAAATTAGTATTGAAAACTCTGTATGGGAACAATTACGCGTCCAAAGACTTTTTTTTATATTTTGTGTTACACTGCTCCAATCGATTGGAGTCTGTCAATTTAGAAATAAATCTGTATGAATCAAATCATTGTGAATAGGAAAATAACAATGTATTATTTAATTACTGTCACGATAATACGAAATAAGTAAAATCAAATCGATCCACGAGTCAATCGAAACCGACAGTTATTTGATGGTGCAAAATGTTCCGTTTCAAAATATGGCATTGATTTCTGCACGGCGATCATGAGACGACGCGCGAGCTCTCTCGATTTCTCTCGTACTATCCGTCTCTCTCTTATTAGAACACTTAGAACAAGAGGTATAGTGCGAGGAAAATCGAGAGTATGTCGCGGCCGTCTCATGATAGACATTCGTTCGTTTGTTCCACGTTCTTTAACGCAACATTGACAAGAAAACACGACACAATGTCAATGTCACTTTGCAGTTCGTCGTTATTTCTCCGTCTTGCTGTGCGCTTTTCGTGTTCCTCCCTTTATTTTTATTTGACCCGGCTTTGTTTTTGGACTTTTACCGCACTCATCGTTGACTTGGGCTTGTTACTTTCTGGACTTTGATTACGTTACGCGTGTGTTTTGGAATGTGTCGTTCGTTTAAGGGAGTGGTTTTTTTTTTTTTTTGAACCTGACTGTTGCTATAATAGGACGGACCCAATATAGCGGTCGAACTGCGTGGTTGGAGGGTGGCCTGGGGAAAATCCAGGGGAAGCCTCCGGCACGACCACGCGGGGAAGTTTGTACACTGGAATACTCTAAGAGTTTGCGCTCCAGTGAGATTGGTTGAACGGTATCAACCAAATCTGGGGTGTGAGTGGTATCGAACTACTGGGAGTTTTATCGCTGGTTCGCTAAAACCTAGCCTAGCTGAGAAGAGTCCAGCAAGAAACTCAGCTAGGCCCGACTTGCGTCGGACTGACTCTACCCGGTATGCGGCGGTACCGGGACGAAAGCGGACTGTATGTGTCTGTGTTGTCTCGCGGTGGACGTCCCCGCCGGCGGGGACGCTGAAGTGTGCGCGATGTGTTGGACGCCGAAAGCGCAGCGTTCCATCTTTCGATGGACGCTGTGATTTCGTCGTCCGGGTCCGTGAGTGTGTGCCTAGGACGCCGGACCGTGCGGCCCCTAATCAGTGAGCGCCGAGTAACGACAGAGGGGGGAGGGGTGGGGACGTAGTCAGCAGCCTTCCTAACTAACGGATTCCTATGGTGGGGAGCGTTATCAAAATAACGTCTGGCAGCCTGCTTAAAGAAACCATACATGGTGCTAATCTCCATGTCGTGGTGCAGGCTGAGGTTCGATTGGTACCACGGGGCACCAGTCGCCCTTCGGAGAAAACGATTCTGAATGACCTGAAGCGGCTTGAGCGATGACATAGGCACGTGAGCGAATGCTACACTTGCATATGTCATTATTGGACGAACACAAGTCTTGTAGAGTGTCAGCTTATTCCTAAGTGACATTTTACTAAACTTGTTGATCATCGGCCCTAGCCTTCCTAGCACGAACAACGCGCGGTTGCGTACCCTACGGATGTGGCTACGGAAAGTCAGTCTCCTGTCGAGGGTCACTCCAAGATATTTGGCCTCGTTGACCCAGGGGATGGGTCGGTCAAACATCTGGATCGGAGCCACCCGCCTTTCTGTACTAATGCAGTCCGACGGATGAAAGACTATTGCAGTGCTTTTCTCCGGGTTGACTTCGATACGCCAAAGATTAAACCAACGACCTAGGTCGGAGATTGCCTCTTGGAGGTATCGCCGGATAGTAGCGTACTTACAATGAGTCGTAAAGAGCGCGGTGTCATCCGCAAACAACCCCAGTTTCACCTTAGGGTGCCTGGGAATGTCGTTTGTGAATAACGAGTAGAGAGTGGGAGAGAGCACGGAGCCTTGCGGGACTCCGGCCCGGATGGGGTGTGGGTCCGAATACGTTCCCTCCAGTCGGTATCGAAAGCTTCGGTCACTGAGAAAATCTCGTATTGTGAGTACGAGTCTGTCCGGCATTCCGAGCTGGTATAACTTGTATACAAGCCCGTTATGCCAGACCTTGTCGAAGGCTTTCGCTACGTCGAGAAAGATCGCACCGGTCTTGAGCCCCTGGAATCGAGAGAAACCATCCAACACGTGCTCCGTGACGCGGTGCACCTGTTGGACGCATGAGTGTCCGGATCTAAAACCGAACTGCTCATCGATGAGGAGGTTATTCTCAGCCGTAAATCTGAGAATTCTCGTGAGAAGGATCCGCTCATATAGCTTTCCAAGGGAGCTAAGTAAGCTGATCGGCCTGTAAGAGGCAGGCGAGGTCCGGGGTTTGCCGGGCTTCGCTATCCCTATGACCGTTGCACATTTCCACGCGGCTGGAAAGTGAGCATTGGTCAGTTAGTCAGTTAACATCCGGTAAGGGAGTGGAAATTTGTATGAATGTTATTGTTAAAGATTGCAATTAACCAATTATCGCCTAGCAACATTATCGGTCTAAGATTTTTTAAAAGTAAAAAAAATAGATATATTGTCTATGCAATGACCAGTCGAATTTGAGTTGTTTAGTAGCAGCCAAAGTTGTCGTGTCGTTTTCGATTGGCTTGCTCTGAATTATTCCGTAAAACAACTGATTGTCGCGTCGCAGTTGCAAATAACATAATTTTAATATATAAACCGAGTGTGGAAGCAGGACACAACCATTTTAAGTCAATTCAGTTGAGTGCCGACAAGACTCCTATCGGTGGAAGCTTCAGGAAAGGTATTTCGCGAACTGTAGGTAAGTCGGCTAGCTGAAAGTTGGTGAAAGTACTCTGCCCTGTTTGCTGACACCGACTTCTGCCTACTACAATCGCAGACAAGCCTGGTAAGTGCTCAATTATATTGACTTAGAGACTATTCCACACAAACTTTATTTCGTACATTTTCGTATATTTTAATCTCGTAAATACAGTCCATTAAGAAAAAGACATTTGGTCCTTCGAGCCGGATAGTATTGTAAGGCGATCGTGGAATATTTGGTGTTTTTAACAAGATTTTGTAGGTTCATATAGTTTTTTTCTCGTACAAATTTGAGGGTAATCTTAGAAACGTTTGGGTTGATTCTCTTTGGATAGAAGACGCGTTTCGTTTCTGTGTGTTGGTATACGTCGCGATCTGTCAAATAGAATAAAATCTAGTTTCGGAACGTTTCTAAGCTGTCAAATCGGTTATTGTTTAGTTCTTCAGTTGAGGTTAGAATAAATAATAATTGTCGGTGTTTTCGTTTATTGTGAAGTGTTATTGTGTTTCGTACGGGTAAAATGACTGGAACTGGAAATAGTGATAACGCTAGTGACAAGTGTGATAGAAACCGCGTAGGTCGTGATTATGCGTTCGCTCGAATGGAATACATCGCGAGCTCGGATTTGGCCGGGTACTCGCCTGATGATGTCAAGGCACTTGAGAGGGAATTCCACGCATTCCAAATAGAATTGTTATCGTCGCTGTCGAGCGGAGATAGGAAAAGTGAGCTACAAGTGTCATCGCAATTCGAAATGATGGTAAAAGCTATTAAATTGCGATTCACTAATCAAGTGTTAGAACAAAAGCCGCCACTTTCCAGTCCGAGCTCGTGTGTGCAATTGCCTCGTATTGTTATTGCCCCATTTAGTGGGAAGATGGAACAGTGGGTGTCTTTTATTCAAATATTCGATTCATTAATTCACAAGAAAGACATTCCTGCAGTTGAGAAGTTCCATTATTTGTTAACCAATGTGCAAGGTGAGGCGTTTAACCTAATAAAAAACTATCCCTTGTGTGACGAGAATTATGTTGCTGCTTATAACACATTGAAGCAGCATTATGAACGGAAAAGAGTAATTGCTTCAATGTTTTATGAAAAGTTGCTTAATTGCGAGTCTGTTAAATCGAAAAATAGTGTTGAATTGAATCGTGTTTGTCGCACCTTTAAAGAAAATTTAGAAATATTGGAAAAATATCAGTTACCTGATAAAAACTTCATGTTGTATCATTTGTTGTGGTCTAAGTTGGATGTTTTGACCAGAGAAGCCTTCGAGTTGCATCTCGAATCAAATATTGACATACCAGATTATGGAGTGTTAATTGCTTTCATCGAGAAGCGGAGTCAGGCCTTGGAAAATTCGGTGTCTCGGGCCAATAGTGTTGTTAACAAGCCCGTAGTTAAATCTAAATCGTCATTTGTTGTGCCGCCTGTCAGCCAATGTGTAATTTGTGCTGCTTCGGGCCACGGTTTGGAAAGCTGTACTCAATTTCTGAAATTGTCTCCGATGGAGAGATTTATTAGGGTAAAAGATAAGAAACTTTGTATCCTCTGTTGTCGGCCATCACATGGGGTAAAAAATTGTAAATCAACTGTCATGTGCCATACATGTAATGGCAAACATCACAAATTGTTGCATTTTGATAAAAGCAGCGACTCGGAACCTGCATTATCAGAGGTCTCAGATGCTCCGGTAACCTTGGCTGTTCCAAACTGTAATGCACAGGTCTTATTCTCGACAGCTATTGTGCTGATAAAAAATAAATATAATAAATTGGTACCAATTCGAATATTGCTAGATAGTGCAAGTGCTTGCAATTTCATGACATTGAGATGCGCTCAAAAACTTGGATTGTCCATAAAGAATGCTAGTGGGCAATCAGTGAATGGCATTGGCCAAACGTCAACGGAGACTCTGGGATCTGTCGATTGTGAAATTGTCCCTACAAATAGCGAGTCCCATTATGAATTTTCGTTGGAAGCATTCATTTTGTCGCGGATTTGCTCTGATATGCCCTCGGAACAAATTGATGTCGCCTCTTGGGGGCATATTAGAAATTTAAATCTTGCAGATCCATCATTCTTCAAACCTGGACCTATTGACATGCTGGTTAGTGTGAATATTCTCGCTTCCGCTCTACAACCCGGTGTTGTCAAAGGCAATGCAGGGCAGCCTATTGCCATCCGCACAGTGTTCGGCTGGATTGTAATGGGCGAGTGTGCCTTAGGTGTTGCTTCTTCTCGTTCTCGTTCTCGTCGTGGTTCCAGTGTTGAGACGAAAGACTGCCTTCTCGTGTCGAGTCTTTCGTTGGACAATAATATAAAGCGGTTCTGGGAGTTGGAAAGTGTTGATACTCCTAGAGCTGTTGTTTTTTCGAAATCGGAATTGTTGTGTGAACAGTTAATGGAATCTTCGTACTGTCGCAATCCTGATGGAAGGATGGTGGTACCATTAACTTTTGTTGACACTGAGGACAAGCCTAAGTTTTCAGGGTCTCGAGAGATTGCCCTCAAGCGGCTCTTAAATTTAGAAAAGAAGTTTATCGTAAATCCCAATTTTCGGCAAGCTTACGTAAATTTCATGGATGATTATTTGGAGTGTGGTCACATGGCGGAAGTGGATCCCCCGTTATCGTCTGAGGGTCACTTCTTCTATATACCTCATCAGGGAATTTTGCGTGACTCTGTTACAACGCCTTTGCGCACAGTTTTTGATGCGAGTTCCGTGGATGCTACCGGGAAATCCTTAAATTCTACCTTGCTGCCAGGTCCCAAGTTACAAAAAAGTATATTCGATTTGTTGGTTCGATTTCGGTGGCATGCGATAGTCTTCACAGGAGATATCAAGCAGATGTATCGCCAGTTTCTAGTCGATCTGCAAGACTGTAACTATCAACGGATTTTATGGCGTCCATCCCCTGATGAACCTATCAAGGACTATCGCTTGCTCACAGTTAGTTATGGCGTGTCCTGTGCCCCCTACCAGGCGCTCTGGTGTGTGTCGAAGTTGGCGAAGGAATTCTCAGCTCGGGCGCCCCACGGTGCTGCAGTGCTAGCCAGGGATGCATATGTCGACGATATTGTTTCAGGGACGGATTCGGTCGAGAGTGCGATAAACTTGCGCAAGGAGTTGGTGGAAATTTTGTCATCCGCTCAGCTTTACTTGCGTAAATGGACCTCTAATAGTCCTCAATTCCTTGGAAGTCTGCCTGGGTCGGAGCTATATTCGGAGCAACTTCATAACTTCGAAGATGTTCATGACTTGTCGCTCAAAATTTTGGGTCTTTCGTGGCTCCCGAAGGAAGATAAGTTCACATTTAAGACAGTTCAAAATGACTGTCGCTGTACGAAGCGGTCGATCCTCTCTGACATAGCTCGTATTTTCGACCCATTGGGTTTGTTATCGCCTGTTGTATTTTTCGCAAAATACTTAATACAACGCTTATGGGTTTCTGGTGTCGAATGGGACAGTGAAATCCCCAGTGCTATCGCTCAGGAGTGGCGTAAGTTGAAGTCACAATTGTCGGAGTTAAGCTTACTGTCCATTCCCCGTAGAATGATTGAAACTTTCGTGTCGTTGCAGCTCCACGGGTACTGCGACGCTTCGGAGAGGGGCTACTGTGCCGTCGTTTATTGTCGTGTCGTTCAAAATGACGGGTCCATTGTCGTGCGTCTTTGCTGCGCAAAATCGAAGGTGGCTCCCCTGCGTAAGTGCTCGATACCTCGTTTGGAGTTGTTATCAGCCGTGTTATTGTCGGACCTGCTCGCTTCGTTCACTGAAGCTTTAAAAGATTTCCACACCTTTGACAGTGTCTATGCTTGGTCGGACTCCACTGTAGCCCTGACCTGGATTCGATCGTGTCCCTCCAGGTGGAAAACCTTTGTGGCAAACAGGGTTGCGCACATACAGGAACAGGTTCCCCCTGAATGTTGGCATCACGTTTCTGGTTTGGAAAACCCAGCGGATTCTGGTTCCCGCGGTTTGCTACCCGCTGACTTGGTCCAGAACCCGTTATGGTGGGCGGGGCCTTCCTGGCTTCCCCTTCCCCAAAAGTATTGGCCACAGTCAGAGATGATTCTGGACGACGCTGCTTCCAGTGAACAGAAGATTTATAGTCTATTCACAGCATCTAACGTCTCGTTTATAGACACAATTTTAAATCGATTTTCGTCGTTGCAGAAGGTATTGCGCACTTTGGCTTATTGTTTTCGATATTTGCACAACCTGCAAAATCCTTCGTCGAAAAATACAAACCCTAATTTGTCGCCTGAAGAACTTCACAGTGTTCTCCATTTTCTCGTGAAGCATGTCCAAGAATGTGCTTTCGCTTCAGTACTTCGTTGTTTGTCGAAGGAAAAGTCGCTCCGCTCTGTGGCCAAACCGATCCGAAAATTGTCGCCTTTTTTGGACGAATCTGGTTGTTTAAGGGTGGGCGGTCGCCTTTCTAAAGGTACTTTGTCGTTTGATGTTAAACATCCGCTCTTGCTGCCTCGTGATCATAGGTTAACAACGCTGGTCATTGAGGATTATCACAATCGGCTTATGCATCCTGGATTGCAAACGCTGCAAAATCTAATAGCCCAAGATTTTTGGATTATGTCGTCGAAAAGGGCTATAAACTCTGTGACTTCATCTTGCATGAAATGTTTTCGCGCTCATCCGAAGCTTGCTGAGCCTCCTATCATGGGCAATCTGCCAGCCTTTCGAATCAACCAAGTTAAACCCTTCTCGTCTTCGGCGGTTGATTACGCGGGTCCATTTGACACTAGTCTAGGTCGCGGTCGCGGCCTACGCACATTCAAATCGTATATTTGCCTGTTCGTGTGCACGGTCACAAAAGCAATGCATCTAGAGCTTGTTTCCGAGCTTACGACGGAAGCGTACTTGGCCGCTCTGCGCCGGTTTATCGCGCGTCGTGGTCGCTGCTCAAGACTCGTCTCGGATCAAGGCAGGAACTTTGTCGGTGCCTCCAATGCATTGCACGGTTTGATGACCAAAGCTGCGCGTTCCGAGCAAATTGAATTCGTGTTCAATCCCCCGGGTAGCCCGCATTTTTCCGGCTTGGCAGAAGCCGGTGTAAAGTCGGTCAAAACACACTTATCGCGTGTATTAGGATCGCAGCGCCTCACTTTCGAGGAACTATATACCGTTTTGACTCAAATAGAAGCCATGTTGAATTCGAGGCCTCTATCACCCGTTAGTTCCGACCCAAACGATTTTTCGGTGTTGACAGCTGGCCACTTTCTGACGATGGAGCCGCTCACTATATTACCTGAAAGTAATTTAGTTGATGCAAAGTTAGGCCCCCTTCAGAGGTGGAAACTGATTCAAAAAATCCACCAAGATTTCTGGCGTAAGTGGCACTTAGAATATTTGCACACTCTACAACAGCGCCACAAATGGTACGATGGTCAAAACAAAATAGATGTCGGGACTCTTGTTCTCATTGTTAATGAGCAATGTAGTCCAATGAAATGGAAAATGGGTCGGGTGGTTCATCTCCATCCAGGAACGGATGGTATTTGTAGGGTTGTGACAGTCCGCACCGAGTCTGGTGAACTTAAAAGACCAGTTGTAAAACTGTGTCCTCTTCCTTTACAAAATTAAATAGTTTTATCGTCGCTCTTATTTAGTGTAAGTTATAGATAACGTACCTAGTAGAATTGTAGTGCCTCTAAAGAGATCCAACCCATATAGCTATAGTAAATTTCAAAATAACACGTATTTTGGTGGGCGGAATGTTAAAGATTGCAATTAACCAATTATCGCCTAGCAACATTATCGGTCTAAGATTTTTTAAAAGTAAAAAAAATAGATATATTGTCTATGCAATGACCAGTCGAATTTGAGTTGTTTAGTAGCAGCCAAAGTTGTCGTGTCGTTTTCGATTGGCTTGCTCTGAATTATTCCGTAAAACAACTGATTGTCGCGTCGCAGTTGCAAATAACATAATTTTAATATATAAACCGAGTGTGGAAGCAGGACACAACCATTTTAAGTCAATTCAGTTGAGTGCCGACAAGACTCCTATCGGTGGAAGCTTCAGGAAAGGTATTTCGCGAACTGTAGGTAAGTCGGCTAGCTGAAAGTTGGTGAAAGTACTCTGCCCTGTTTGCTGACACCGACTTCTGCCTACTACAATCGCAGACAAGCCTGGTAAGTGCTCAATTATATTGACTTAGAGACTATTCCACACAAACTTTATTTCGTACATTTTCGTATATTTTAATCTCGTAAATACAGTCCATTAAGAAAAAGACAGTTATATACGATATAAACGAGACCTGCGCGGACGAAGTCGAGGGCAAAAGCTAGTTACAAATAGGGTAAACCACCCTAAATCCAGCCCCCTCCTAATACCGGCCGTGTCTCACAAATCGTGGCATAAATTATAAAAGGTCCAATAATGTTAGGCTATTACTGTACCAAAATAGACCTTATTTCATACGCCATAGACAATACCGGCACGGCGGCCGATCGGTGCACTTACGAGACTTCAGTCGGCCGTTGAACGTGGACAGGTCCGTACATGTCATAGTTCGCCAAAATTTTACCTCTATCCCGACTGCGCAGGACATTCTTGGGTAAGCGATTTGGTTGTATTATATTCTTTTGAGGTGGTGTTTATTGGTTGTTTTCGATAGATATTGAAACAAAGAATCATTTGACATACTAATTTCATTAAAATGTTCATGCTAAATGGTGATTTTTAAGGGGCCGGGTTTAGGCCTCGGGTTTTGGTACTAAATCTAATTATCGGCCGCCCCGGCCGGTATTAGAAATTCATATTTTTCCCACGATTCCTAAAACCGGCAGGGGCGGCTTCCTTTGATATTTGACAGCAATAATAATCAGCTGTGATGCACAGTGGGTCAAAGTGAATACTTGAGGACAAAATCATATTTTTCTTCTTTCGTTGCTGTTTTTTGGGTTACAATACAATATGTAATTAATTTGATTTAGATACATTATATTGATTTGTATGCTTTAGCTGTAAAATCCATACTAATATTATAAATGCGAAAGTGTGTCTGTCTGTCTGTCTGTCTGTCTGTTACCTCATCACGCTTAAACCGCTGAACCGATTGAGATGAAATTTGGTATGGAGACAGTTTGAACCCCGAGGAAGGACATAGGATAGTTTTTATCCCCCCCCCCCCCTCCTCCCCCGCCATATAAAGGAGTTCCACGCGGACGTAGTCGCGGGCGACCCACTAGTATTAAAAATAGATATTTTGTAGACCTTATACACTCGGGAACAAATTTAGAGGAAAGACAAAATAATGTTTGATGATTAAAGCTGTTTTATTCAAAATGTGGATTTTAGAATAAAAACAACCAAAATATTTTTTTAATTTCTTTTATTTGGTTTTTATACCTGGTACCTGTGACAGTAAATAGCGTAGAAAACAATTTTTTTCTTTCCTCTAAATTTGTCCAGTGTAGTTCAGTGTGGTAAAAAAAGTCTGAAAATCAAAGGAGGCCCCTGGGTTTAGACCCCTCTAAACCATATTTTGTTCCTATGAAAATCGATAATTTAAACATATGCTGCGTATAATTTTAATGCGTATTTTTGTTGATCTCAATCATTTTAGAATATAAAGCCGGTTATTTGTTGCTGATTTTAAAATTATATTATTTCTTAGTGTTCTGTATTAATAATGTAAAGCTATTTTCTTGTAGATTTTTTTAAGAAACATTACTTTGTTGACATTATTTTTTTTATCTCAATAATACCAAGAATTTTTCAAGACTGATTTATATACAGCGTAAAAATAAACAATTGTATTTACAGCGCACATTTTTTAATTTGAATTTCCAATTTTGTCCACTGTTTGGAACCAGTGTGTCACCATCCTGTTTGCATATGCCGATATAAGGCAAAAATCTGGCCGGATTTAGGCACACGTGGGCCGATGTTAGGGAAAAGGGGTGCGTCCCACGAGATATAACAACTATATATATAATTTCATATTAATAACGTTCACAAGATATAATGAACGTTAGCTATAATAACAATACCAATACTTTTATAAGGAATAACGGTCAATTGCCATAATAATCATATTACATAACGTCTTTTTCTATAACACTCAAATTGACTAATTTCATTTCGTATAACATACATAACATATAACGATCATAACATATAATATATTTTCATATAACATACATAACGTATAACGATCATAACGCATAGCATATTTTCGTATAAGGATTATAATACAGACAATTAGGTTAGGGTAGCCAGGAAAAGGGGGCACGGGGGGGCGGAGCCTGCCACAAAAGAGGCTCGGGGGCGAAGCCCCACGCAGTAAAAAACAACAAATACTCTTAACAATGGTATTACCTGCAGGTTAGGTTAGGGTTGCCTTCTGTCCCTTAGAGCGGAAATAGACACCCCGCGAAGCGGGGTGGCGTCGACACGCTGGCGGTTAGGTAAGGTTAGGTTAAAATAATTGGCGTGATATGAAAATAAATTTAATTTCAATCTTACAAAAGTTTTATGTTTTTTTTTTCAAACTCAAATTTGAGGGTATCGCTCTAAGAAATTCACATTTTCAGTATATGCTCCTTTTTTATTTAGTATAATATCGATATTACGCTCCTGTTCTATATACATTATTTTACGCTTAGCAGCCATTTCACCATTTTTTAATTTTTCTATATCCCCCATAATTTTAATACTCTCCTGTAGAAGCTCCATTGCAAAGTGATAAAAACCAGGTTTCACCTTATCAATGATCTGATTCAAGCGATGATGCCAAAATAACTGAAGGCGATTATACTATACGAGCATTATATTTTTTGATGTTAGATAAATTGAATAATATATGTTATAAACCTTAGGTGTTATGCATATTATACGCTTTAATCGATATATCAATTGATATTATATCTAAAGTACGTTATAGTTTACGAAATTATATTTTTTGACATTATACCTTTCGTTCGTTATGTGCAATGAACGTTATACTATACAAACTTATACACAGTGAGCGTATATATTATGACCGTTATATGATAAATTGTTATACCTCGTATTACTTACCCAGGGAAAAGCGGTGTGGCTTGATAAAATAAATCATAATAATTATGTGACGAAGTTATTTTTTAATATTATGTAACAAAAAGAAAGCCAATTAAATATCACACTAGGAAAAAAAATTACATGACACGAAATTTAACTGGTTTACATATTATGTGTAGTTGAAGTCAGAAAAACGTTGACGGGGCCGATATTAGGGTGGTTTACCCTATATATACGTATATCCCCCGTAGATATTTTCTTTCAAATTGTTTTTTGTTGAGCAACTATTTTGGCAATTTTTGCTCAGACGGGTTCAAAAATTAAACGGAAAATAGAAATAGATTAACTCCAAAAAGTAGGTATAAACAAAACTGAGCATGACTTGTGCGAGGATATCATAGGATATAATATCTGTAAAAAAATATCGGGTTTTAAAGGCTCTTTTGATTTCACTTGTTTATATGAATTTACTTAGGAATATATCTAAAACATTTCTAATAACTCAATGAAGGCCGAGTATATCAAAAGGGTCGGCAACGCGCATTTTGCATGTAGATCCAAACACATATTCTAAAGAATCTAGAGGTCTTTGCATTCGTAACGCCTTTCTTTGCATTCGTACAGGACACTTTTGTTAGCCGACGACTGTGTATAGGCTTCTCTATTTGATTTCATAATATAATTATTTCACAGTAATCAATCGATTCCTTTTATTAGCCACTATCAGTCGTAATCGGACATTATGCCAATAGATTGCTCTAGCCACATCACTCTTTACGTCATATTGGAACCGTCAAAAGAACAGTCCCAAATCTCGTAGACAGTAGCTCAATTTTAATACGATATGCGAGTAGGCTTGTGCGCGCTCGGTCACTGAGCGGATCGCTCCGAACTAGTACAATCGCTCAAATGTTCTATTCACACAGTTTTCGTTCCTTGTCGCTCGCGCACTCCGAGAGCCATTCGGATACGTTCGGTCGCTCGGTCATTCATTCGTATCGCATCGTTTTGCTGTCAATGTTACTGCTCGCTCCTCTATCTCTCTCTCTGGTTATCGCTCCGGGTGAACTAAACGTACTAAAGAGCAGAACCGTTGCGGAATAGTTCGGTCTAGTACAGTGTCGGGAATTAGGTCTTTTTAGTTCTTAGTACATGTACAAGCCTATATGCGAGAATACTCAATATACTCATGCCGAATTACAGCTTTTTAAACCCCGACGCAAAGAGAGGGGTGTTATAAGTTTAACGTGTATGCCTGTGTAGCTGTGTATCGGTATGTAGTATCGTAGCTCCCAAACGGATGAACCGATTTTCGTTTGTTTTTTTTTGTGTCATAGATAATTTTATCATAGCCATGTTTTATGAAAATCTGTTGAGCCGTTTTTGAGATATTGGACTTTGAAATGAAAATGTAGGGGGGTTTTCATTTTTTCTAAGTTGTAGTTGCCAAGGGTTAGCAAGGGTAAGGGTTAGCTGCGGGCCGATAGTCCGACATGAGAAATCTATTCGGGTTCCTTGTTGACTACGGAAACTAAACATATTTATTTTGCCTTTTTTGCAGGCTTTGGATATATCAATGTGCAGAGAGAAGAGAGTAAAGCTTTTGAATGGTTAGGTATCAATAATCTATTCCAGTTTGTGTGTTGATATCCAGAGGGCCCGCGAAATGAAAACGAACTTCGTTCGTGTATCTCCCTCTCTGCCGCACTTGCTAGTTCAAGCGACAGAGAGGGAAATACACGAACGAATTTATTTTTCGCTTCGCGGCAGCTTCTCAGCGGCCGTAGACAAGGTTACAATCGACAAGCGCTACTTAACGCCAATAGAAAATAATAAAATGTATGGGAATGACAGATGCCGACGAAACACTTTTCGTTAACATCTGTCATTCCCATACATTTTATTAGTTTTCTATTGGCGTTAGCGCTTGTCGATTGTAACCTTGTCTAGCCCCCCTGGTTTTATTCAATTAAAAATGTTATTTGTTTATAGTATTTATTTGGTATGAAAACATCTCCATTACAAAAATAAATATCAAATTTTAGTACACTTAAGTACTCTTCCTTCCTTCTTACTTTACTAATTAATATCTATGTTTCTCTATGTTATTCTTATCTCGACTAATTACGTTGCATTTATACCTACTAGCAGGTATAAACCTTCCTTAAAAATAAGTTGCTAACATTATGTGCGAAAAAAGACCACGGAACATTTATATGTTATTTTCTGTTTGTACAGTGAGTATGAATAGAATAGAATAGATTAAGTTTATTTCTCCGAATATGGTACATTTGTTGGTATGTTTTACACGTGTCAGTTTCACATATCCTGCCGACATCGCCGTAGAAATATTATAATAATATGCACATGCTCTTACACCATTTGAAAGAAAGTGACTGTGAACTTGTCGTCTATTAAAGGTTAAAGTAGGTATTTAGCAGGTATCAGCTATCTAGATATATATAATACCTACTACCTACAAAGTACCTACCAAGCTTGGCTGAGCGTTTCGTATAGCGACCTCTCTGTATACTCTTGAAAGACTGACAGCCTTTAGGAGCCCTTTAATTGGGGAGCTATGTGCTCGCTCCATTCTAATCGAACCACATCAGGTAGTTTCCTCAGTCAGTCCTGACGGGGGCTACAGGTGAAGATGGTTTATTTTTCGATTATATTTTTTCTCATTGCATCATATCATATCATATGTCGTATCATAAATAGCATGAAAGATGAAGCACATGACAATAATGTAATATACCCGTTTAGGGCATAAATTTAAACTTTTTGTGCTAGCATGGGGGGTAAAAAGTACTCTCTGCTGGTATACAATATTTTGGACACTGGTGACCCCGTCATTCATCATGAACGGTTCACTCATGACAGTTTTACATAATGTAACCTATATATAATTCCATTATTTATGATTTATATATTAGTCCCTGATTTTATCAACACTAGATTAGTACTTACATATTATTTCATCAAAATTTTCAAAATTTAAGCTCGATATTTAAAGTAGGTAAAGTAAGTACTTAAACAAATAGGTGCGGGCTTACTACGGCTAAAATTATAAACGAGTAGATTACTCTCCAAGTACAAATTCCTTAATCTAACATTGCGCGAATAGAAACAAAGTAATCCTTACCTACTTAACTCTTAAACCTTGCTTAAAACTCTTAAACCTAACCTAACTTAACAGACTCTATTTGAGGTGCTTAAATGAATAACGGTCCAATGATTTATGGAGTCTTGGCCACTGGTTCTACCCTCTGTCACATTTAGAGAAAAGTTTCCATTCTCCGGTCTATTAATCTATACTGTTTCCTCGCTACGCTATTATATTAGAGGTCAGAAGTTTCGCGGCAAAACCAAAGACTGGCTAGGGTTAGAAACGTATCATTATCTACTAAGAACATAGATGAAGAACATATAAACATATCTCATGAAAACACCTCAAAAAACATTTCTCCATTTGTAGAAAACATTTTTCTTCAATTACCAAAGAAATCGTATCCGCGACATCCCTGATCCAAACACTGGATACTTGTAAGACCAGCCGTGCATATATTTGAGAGAAGGAGAGGGCGTGCGGAAGGCTACGCACACCAGCTCCCACAGCCTAGCTGTGCCCCGCACCAGCAGCAACCCTCGTCTCTGCCTGTCGACCCCCCCCCCCCCCCCATTAAGAGCGCTCCGGCAGGAACCAGCCATGCAGGCACTTGGGCGCGGGCGAGGGCGTGCGGAACGCGACGCGCGCCAGTTCGCGCAGCGACGCCGCGTCCAGCACTAACAGCGCAACCGCGTTCGTGTCTGCCGCGCCCCGCACCAACGCGCTCAGCAGCACGCCATCGTCTTCTGCCTGTTTACCGAGACCTCATTTAACACAAACTTCCTCAAGGAAAGTCGTGCTTACAGTGACTGGGTTTGGTTTGAAAGATATCTATAAGGGTATAGCGTAACACTCCCTTTGTTTAGACATGTTCAAGTTCAAGAATTATATAGCCCGGTGAGTTAACTCTGCACTGGATATTCGTACGTTTCAATAAACTCGAGTAATATTAAGCAGATGATATAGAATGATTGATTTAACTATACCTTAGCGCCTGGTCGTGGTACGAAAATAGGTTCGCTGGGGTAGCAGTCCGCGTCGCACCACTTTAAGATTTCTCTGGTTTGCGTGTCCACTTTGATAATCTAAAACCAAGTTAAAAACATTAAAATTAAAGTTTTCTGATATAAATGCAACAGTAAATGTTGAATGCAGCCGAAAATTATAAATAACAATTAATCTGATAGATATATTATTACCAGTCCTGGGTTGTCTACGTCGACGTCAGAACTTATGGCGTAGAAGAAACGATATGGCTTTCCTGAAAGTAAAGAGGATTTTAAAATTCGCTATTGTTACAGTGATCGTAACTTTTGTAGCATTTTTTGGTGCAACGTAGTGTTGTTAACGGAATTGGTATAGACAATATCAATCAAAATTGTTAATTAAGGTTAATATTAACTTTATCAACGCTAATTAAACATAAGGATTGAAATACTTTATACAAATTCCGTTAACAACACTACGCTGCACCAAAAACGCTGATAAGTTACGATCACTTGTATGTCATATCGCCAGTCACATAAACGATAAAATTGCCACAGTCAGATTCATGCAGTAGGTATTTCAGAGCAGTTTCATGAGCAGTTGGCACTCACCGTTGTACAGGTCGTAGTGTATCCTTGGCGTCTCGCAGCCGAGGTTCGCTAGCAGCGTGGGCGCGACGCGCGTCAGCCGCGGCGCGTCCAACGGTATCTCTACCCTCTTGGGCCGCCCGCGGAACCACTCCGCGTAGTCTGCGTTGCTTTGCATTGACTGAAACAGCTTGCATTTAGTATGTTAGCATTTAGCAAGGATACATAATAGGTACCTATACGGCCTCGCCGCCTGTCACAATAGGCTACTGAATGGGATCAACGAATTTGCCAATTCCTCTGGAAGCCATACTAAATGATTGGCTGGATTGGATTGACTGCACTTTTTTGCACAATTGTCAGTTATTCGCACCTTACTCGTCAAGACATTTCTAATGAGTCTTAACTCGATGGTTTTGTCGTGGTTGGTTTAAAAGTTTCTATGCCTATGGCCACCTTCCGTCACCGTCATTAGAAAAATGGTACGTCCCCCTCGTCAAACACTGAGAAAGGTTGCTTGTCAAGTCTACACAAATAAATCTAGTAAAAAAGTGCATCAATTACGGGAAATACGTTTGAGATGCATCGAGACCGCTGAGGCATCGGTCACTCGGTCGGTACTCTTCGGAGTATAGTAAGATTATACCATTCACCATTTTTTTAAACATCATTCGTACATCGGCATCGCACGCGTGAACTTTAACACTTTCGCAACCAAGAACCCGCCTAGCGGGCGCCTACGCCGTAGTCGCTTCGCTATCGCTACATCTGAGGAAAACCACAGGATCCGCTACGAGCGTAGCGCGTAGCGATTCTTGGTAGCGAAAGTGATAGGGTAAGACTTCAATTATCATACACAACACGTCATATCTAAGCAGAAAGCAAAATTTTCTTTTAAAACAGAGTTTATTTTTATTTAGCTGCCTCAGGCCATCTTAGGAAAGTGGATTCTCTTCGAGCCGTGCGAGCTATTATTGCTAATCTACGACCAAGGGAGGTGTTAAAATACTTACATGAATAGGTACGGAATACAATTAAAAACTGACTTACTTCAATGGCTTGGATGTACATAGCATCTATCACCTTCGCGTCGTTATACGCACAGATGTCAACGACCAATCTGCCGTCCTGTTCATACGAGTTAATGATGTGCAGGTAGAACAACGTGTCAGTCCGGTATCTCGTTACTTCTTTCCCCGTTTTCCGACTTATTAAAACAATGTGTGTCTGAAAATGAAACGTACAACATTGTCAAGTCAGAGAAACGAAAAGCTACGAGTGTACCTACGACGTGTATTGCTTCTTATGTAGAAACTGAGAAGCTGTGGAGTCGCAGGCGACCATAGTCAGACACCGTAGACTTACCATCAGGGGCGCTAGAGCACAGAGAACGAGGGCCTCAGTCAGGCCGCATTGCCACAGTC
The DNA here is from genome assembly GCA_945867215.1 of Epinotia demarniana. NCBI lineage: Eukaryota > Metazoa > Arthropoda > Insecta > Lepidoptera > Tortricidae > Epinotia > Epinotia demarniana. The sequence continues at coordinate 12,794,053 of OX244260.1, read as the reverse complement.
GTAATATTCAAAGAATATTGGACCAGAAATTCCGTACAGAAGGTTCTTTTATGTAAAAACGACAACACTGTTAACTGACCATCCTGTGTTTATATAGAACCTTATTACAATGCACTTAAGGTGCACCGATGGTCAGTTAGCTGTGTTGTCGATAGTACATATATGTTCTAGGTATTTTTGGTGAGCAATAAATAATATTCGTATTTGTATGCACCTCATGCTGCGGGTACCACTTAAGGCTCCTAGCGAGGGGCTTGTTGGAGAGCTGGTTCCGCACCACGCCCACCAGAGACACTGACAGCGGCTGCTCCACTATCACGAAGTAGTTTTCGGTTATACCTACAATATAAGGCAGCTTGCTCAATATTCTTCACTATAAAAATGTTCGTAAGTGAAAAAGATACACTTGTTTAGACCATCAATATGTTCGACAACTCATCAGGGTTGCTCCTGGTTCCCATACATGCACACTATCTTGACTATTTTGACGATATCCACAACTGCCGATATGGTGGCTTGGTATGATCGTTATTTATCAGACATGAAATTATACGCGTGCCAATTATTATCATCAAAGAGATACACCTACTTAATTGTCAAGCCGTATAGGAACCGGATATTAGACAGTTTAAGCGTGTCACAATTACATTCGTAAATATTGTATTGTATTGTAGGTCAGCGCCTCCACATACTTATGTAATGATCGAAAAGCACTAAGAAGTGTTATACATATATATATATATATATATATATATATATATATATATATATATATATATATAGGTACCTACCAAATGTGTGCATATACGCCGGATTTAAGGGCCACCTCGGTTTCATGCTGCCCACGACGTGAGCCTGCTCAAACATGTCACCTGGAACATTTTTTAAATTATTATTATTATTATTGGCAGTTTGAAACGACTTCATGTCACCTAACCAGCATTTAAAATGGAAATTGGGTATAGACACAGAATATATTTTATCCTCTGGGTTTTTCGTAATTATCGGGGCAGCTATAGTACCATAAAAGGGTAACTGATGGTTGCTAATTGATGGTGAACATTGGGCGAAGCATTGAGTGCTGCAAGCAAGTTAGATAAGATAAGATATGTTATTCATATTAATTAGAAAACGAACCTTTTTCAGTGAATGGGAATTTGACCACGACGTGCTGAAGGCGACCCTTTACGAGAGACATGCCAACGTTGTACACGTCCCCTGTAATTAAGAAGTAAAGGGACGTAATAAATAATAGTGCCCACTAACGTACAGAAGGTCCTCTGTACAATACCTACTCTTCGTTGATAGCTAGAAAACTAAAATCATGGCATCCTGCTCAACTGCATAGCATGTGCCTTTTCGGCTAATAGTTCTGGTCGTCACGATTGCGTGATTTGCGCGCCAACGTCGATTCGTCGCGATACTCGTACGACGCCGGCCGCGGCGGTGCGATAAGTGTAATTGTCAACATTGTCAACCGCAAACGATATGATACAGAGAGAAAGAATTTAATAGAAACAAGTTTCTGTCATAAATTTTTTTTTTTCTACAAGCTTTTATTGCCGACTTTTCTGTATACCATCATCAACTACTCATTGAGAAGATTCTAACGAGCCCAATCTCGATGGCGTTGCGTCGTTTAATTACGGAGTTCCTATGGCCACCTCCCAGCTCCATCATCAGATCAGCTCTATGTCATAATAATATTGCATTGTCATCGGATTTATACATGCATGCAAAATGTCAGCTCAATCGGAAACCGGGAAGTGGCTCAAATTTAACTTGCAAGATTTGATTACAGACAACGGGGGACAGGTGAAACTAAATACGAGTACAAGCTTGTAAAATAAACCATCTTCGTCTGTAGCCTATCCTTCGTGGTCATATTTAATCAATTTTTTTTTTCGTTATAAAGGTATTGTCAACCGCGTTCGAGTGAAATTGCACGAACATGAGTGAAAGACAAGTTTATTAGGATTTTGAGGACCGGTTTAGTTAGCCTAGTGGGCCTGCTAGGCTAACTAAACCGGTCCTCAAAATTTCATTATATTTATATCCAGTTTAATAGTTTAAATAAATGAGTAACGTGATTAACAAGAATGACGAACCGTTGGGCATGACGTGGGGGTGCGAGGTGTGGTTGACCAGCGCCAGGCTGTCGGTCAGGTTCCTGCGCTCCAGCGTGTCCAGGGTCACCGGGTCCACCCTGGTAACAAATAAGCAAGCCCACGTTTATTTACGCACAGGCGTAAGACTGTTCGGTACTCGATGTAAACTTTCAGCTTATTAGGAAATGCCATAGACGCCTAATAGCTCGCACGGCATTAAGCCTCTCACGGACTGGTGTGGCCTGTGGTGGCTATACAATAATAGGCATGATGACACATTTTGAAAAACTGTTCTATAATGTTTAGAAACATTAATTATGTACAACGAATAAGATTTTTCAAGAAAATATAACAGTTAAGTAGGAAAAAAATGCATTTTAGTTTTCAAATTTCAAATTGGCGCTAAAACGCTTGTCAGTGTCATGGCGTCCCGAGTGACGTCACGTATGTATAAAAAGAACGCAGACCTTAGACGTTTGCTACCTAGATCGCTCAATTGCTCATTGAATGAACATAAATTAAAAAGTTTACAAGTCTTGCGCGGCCGTGCGAGCGAGAAAGCGGGACAATGACGTATGAAGGTCTGACAGATAACATGGTTCTTTCCCTGTCTTACTATTCGTTCAGTACGTAAGTTTTCTCTGTAATCTGTGGTAATGGCCGCTATGGGTATTTATTTATACACACGTGACGTCATGCGCTCTGATTGGTGTTTAACATATCATGCAGGGCGTCCGTATTTTTCAGTTTAATTTTATCAAAATAAATAATAATCCCTTACTTAATAAAAAAATATGAGCAATTTTCGAATTCTATGATTAAAAATGCAGTAAGAAAATACCATATTTTAGTGATTTTCAATTACTGTCATCATGCCTATTGTACAGTTTATTACTGACCGGTACCGCAGACCGCACCAGTTTGTTACAGGCTTAATGACAATTATATAATCTGTGCTTATGATCTATATCACACTTGACAGACTTTGGTGAAACTAAGCAAGATGAGTTTTAGGCCGCGTTAACGACAGCCGTAAAAAGCTTGTAACATCATAAAGCTGTGCATATCCTATCAGGTGATTTAAAGCATATCGTGTGTAATGGGAGGCACAACGCACTGTGACGCAAGTCAATACAAACGCGGGATTTTTGACCGCATTCGTGGCACGTCAACTGACGAACTGTGTCTGTAAATCCAATTACGATTAAAGTAAATGTCCCAATGTTTGACGCCTTTATTCCAATAATTGACAACCTGTTGTTCACCTTTATTTCTATATTTGGGGGTCTAAGTTGCACCACGTCCGTAGGAATTACCCACCGCTACCCTACACGTGACCCCTGGGTGGTGCTAAAAGTGCAACAACCTGGCAACCGTACTGTCTTTTCCAAGATCTCACGGTTCTAAATACTGATTTGCCATACGATAAATAAATAACCTTTATTTCTACGTATATTGAAGGTCTCAGTCAAGTATTTACCTTATGTCTCGTCTCATGTTTCAATTTGAGGAAGAACTTGAAACTAACTTTCCCTGAAAATTATTTTTAGCCTAAAATATTGCAATGTAAAAACGCGATAAGAAACTCCGTTGCCGTGTGATTTTCTACAGGCAATAGGTACTAGAATGATTTAACGACACAAAAGTTTTGTGTATCTACGTGTATGTAATAATATATTTTTCAACACAATTGCTCGTAACGTACCTCTTATTGTGTCGCTTTTAGGCTCATAATCCTGGATATTAAAAACGCGTGTTTTATAACATTACAACACTTGTGTGTTATGGTTATATCCCGATTAAGTTACGTTGGCACCTTGCAGCAAGATATATTATTATACATGAACACGGTGCATTCTTAAATTAACCGGGTTGTACATAATGTACAGTTTTTTTTTTAATTTTCGGCAAATGGATTCTTACTCGACTAAACAAATTAAATCCTTTTTGTTAATTAATTGACTATTTCTTTTTGTATATGATATGGAAACGTTTAATTTAGTAAAACTATTCACTTTTCATAACATTTTACATGAATTAAATACAGATAACATTTTAAAACGAAAATATAATTTTATTTTGTATTGGCTGTTTAGAGATTTCTGTGCCCACACTGCGCAAACTTCACGAAAAAAATACTGTTGGGTACCATTATAGGTTATTTATAATATTTATTTCACAATTATTTGTAAAATTTGTTTATGCGTGTTTGGTTATTATCAAAAATGTTGACTCGTGGTGACTAGAACAGTGATAAATAGAATGGATGCCACTGGAAATTCTTGGCGATGTGCAATTGTGAGTAAAAAACCTGTTGTCATATTAATGATTTGCTTAATGTAAAGTAAATAATTTGGCAGCCCTATAACATTTTCATCGAAAATTATTTTTTCCTCGCAAAATGTGTTGAAAAACGTCGTATGATACGCGTGAGCTTTGATAATTACATCCTCGGCTTCCTTATCACGCTCACCTGCGGTTCGCGTGAACAATTTCGCCTCTGACGTAATTATCAACATACCTCACTTGTATCACAATGTACTATTACGTCACACCTGGCCATAATGCGAGTTTAAACTCGCTTTGTGGCCAGATGAAGACGTAAAATTTTGTACTCAATACGGGCGGTAATTCGTAAAGCCCCAGAGCGCATATTTATGGCCCTCACCTTCGGTTCGGGCCACAAACACCTGCGATCTGGGGCATTCACGAATTCACCGCCCTAGTTACGTAATGTACTATTTCAACACAATTGCTCGTAACGTACCTCTTATTGTGTCGCTTTTAGGCTCATAATCCTGGATATTAAAAACGCGTGTTTTATAACATTACAACACTTGTGTGTTATGGTTATATCCCGATTAAGTCACGTTGGCACCTTGCAGGAAGATATATGCATGAACACGGTGCATTCTTAAATTAACCGGGTTGTACAGAATGTACAGCTATTTTTTTAATTTTCTGCAAATGGATTCTTACTCGACTAATCAAATTAAATCCTTTTTGTTAATTAATTGACTATTTCTTTATGTATATAATATGGAAACGTTTAATTTAGTAAAACTATTCACTTTTCATAACATTTTACATGAATTAAATACAGATAACATTTTAAAACGAAAATATAATTTTATTTTGTATTGGCTGTTTAGAGATTTCTGTGCCCACACTGCGCAAACTTCACGAAAAAAAAAACACTGTTGGGCGCCCTTATAGGTTATTTATTTCACAAATATTTGTAAAATTTATTTATGCGTGTTTGGTTATTATCAAACATGTTGACTCGTGGTGACTAGAAAAGTGATAAATAGAATGGACGCCACTGGAAATTCTTGGCGATGTGCAATTGTGAGTAAAAACCTGTTGTCATCTTAATGATTTGGTTAATGTAAAGTAAATAATTTGGCAGGCCTATAACATTTTCATCTTATGAAAATGATTTTTTCCTCGCAAAATGTGTTGAAAAACGTCGTATGATACGCGTGAGCTTTGATAATTACATCCTCGGCTTCCTTATCACGCTCACCTGCGGTTCGCGTGAACAATTTCGCCTCTGATGTAATTATCAACCTACCTCACTTGTATCACAATGTACTATTACGTCACACCTCGCCATAATGCGAGTTTTACTGTACGCTGCGCGTACGGGAAAACTCGCATTATGGCCAGGTGAAGACGTAAAATTTTGTACTCAACACGGGCGGTAATTCGTAAAGCCCCAGAGCGCATATTTATGACCCTCACCTTCGGTTCGGGCCTCAAACACCTGCGATCTGGGGCATTCACGAATTCACCGCCCTAGTTACGTAATGTACTAATTTCATATATACCATGACGGAAATAGATGTTGAATTGAACTTGATTACGAAATTTATTTTGGTGAATGTACCTGTGAATGACTGGTCCCTCAGTGAAGGCGTACATTTCATCGCCAAACGGATACAGAGAAATCATGGCGTTGTCCGACATCGACTCTCCAGGATTGAAAAGTGCCGCTACTCTGAAATATAAACACGTCACTTGTACCACAGAATGAAGTGTACAAAACTTTTTATTTTTTGATTTATAATGTTGCACAGAAAACATGGATTAAGTAAAAGCTCATGGGAATTTAATAGCAAATATAGCATTCCACTGAACAACGAAAGGTGTCAAGTTTTTGAGTAACGCTAACCTTACTAACATAAAACTTCTTGACCAAACTAAGTAACGAAACTTTTTAAGAACCCATGTCAGAATTTTGATCTAAAAGTAACGTCAATACCAAGGAAAAGTCTGTGAGATTGTAGCTTTGTAAGTTTGTAAGTAAGGTTTACCCACTAAATACAAACTTATCTAAATATATAAACGTAAAAGTTCTGACTGACTAACTGACTGACTCACTCACTCACTTAAATCAACGCGCAGCCCAAACCGTTGAACCTAGAAAGCTGTATTTTTCACAACAGGTAGGCTACACAACGAAAGTACCCACTAAGAAGGGATTTTTGAAAATTCGACCCTCAAGGGGGTAAAAAGGGGTTTGAAAGTTTGTTTGGGGATGGAGTAACATTTTAAGTGAGAGGCTTGAAACTTTGTGCACGAACTCCTTATTACAATACGAGCAAATTAATTTAAGGGGCTACCCGGGGTTTCCATCGATTTTTGACAAGTTTTGAATCGTATCTCCTTCTTTTGCACTACAGATAGAAATATGAATCAAACGGTTATCGGTTCTTCAATCTTTTATCTCCATTTTGGTCTACCGGATTTTGAAACAAATGAATACTTAATGTTGTATGATTTTTTAAAGATTGTCTAAAAAAACACTAATTTCGTATCTCTATTGACGTGAAAGATCTAACATATACGAAATCTACATATTTGGGTTCGTCTGTGACGTCTCTAAAAACTGGTCTAGGGTTTTCATTATAAACCAATTAACACAAAAGTTATGGCCAGAAAACGGTTTTTTTGGCCTAAAATGGTTCAACTTTGATGCCAAATATCTCGAAAACGATGAACTTTGAAGTAAATATGGGATACTATATTGCTTAAAGCCGTTGTTGTTAATATAGTAAGCTAAAAAAAACATAAGAAAACTAAGGGATTCAGATCGAAGGTCATTGGCGTATGGGAGCCCCTTAAGGGTTTTGAAAAAACCTACCCCTAAGTGGGTTATCTAGGGGTGCAATGTTTGTACGGGGGAAACATTATTTTTTGAACTAGAGACTTGAAACTTTGTAGAAAGATTACTTATTAAAATACGAAAAAAGCACTTTCAGCTATTTAGAAAATTCTACCCCTAAGAGAGTTAAATAGGGGTGCAATGTTTGTATGGGGGAAAAGTTATTTTTTGAACTAGAGACTTGAAACTTTGTAGAAAGATTACTTACCAAAATACAAAAAAGTACTTTCTGCGTTTTAGAAAATTCCACCCTTAAGGGGGTTAAATAGGGGTTCAAAGTTTGTATGAAGGGGACTTTATTTTTAGAGATAGAAACGTGATATTTGTAAAAAAACTACTTATTAGGATACAAAAAAAGAACTGTCAGCGTTTTAGAAAATTCGACCCCTAAGGGGGTTAAGTAGGAAACTTTTCCCTTTGAGCTAAAAATTTGAAACGTTATAATACAAAAAACGCACTTAGAGCATTTTGGAACGCCCCTAAGGGGGTTAAAAAGGGGTGAAAAGTTTGTATGGAGAGCTAGAAAATTTTTAATTAAGAGATTTGTAAGTTGTAGGCCTGTCTGGTAAAAGACTGCAAAACAAACTTCAGCGGTTTTTTATTTATCTCCTAAGAAGCAAGACATTTTTAAAGTTAGAGATTTTTATGTTCGATTTTAGACTGTTTCTTTGAATACTAGAAAATAGCTACAAGTTACAAAAGTTGAAAAACCCCGACATTTTCAAAGTCCATTATCTCAAAAACGGCTGAACAGATTTTCATGAAACATGGCTAAGAAGTTAGGGAGCTACGATACCACAGATAGATACACAGCTACGTACAGATACTCAGACAGACACGTTAAACTTATAACAGTTATAACACCCCTCTTTTTACGTCAGGGGAAAAAATATTGGGTGTTAAACGAGATTCACCCCTGAAGGGGCTAATAGGAGTTGGAAATGTATACGGGGAACAAGACAATTGTAAAATAAGGGCACTGTAACTTGGATCAAGGACTAGAAAACTACGAATATAACAGAGTGTTTGGACAGGAGTGCACAAGTCGACGCAATTTACACTGACTTTACTAGCGCATTCGACAAAGTGAATCACCACATACTGTTGGAGAAGCTAGACACGTTCGGTGTCACTGGCACATTAAACAAGTGGTTCAAATCCTACTTAACTGGATGGAAATCATCAGTAGTCACTAATGGTTATGCTTCAAAACCATATGAGGCAATATCTGGAGTCCCTCAGGGATCACACTTGGGTCCTGTTCTGTTCCTTATCTTCATCAACGATATTGCCAGCCATGTACACCACAGCCAGTGCTCACTCTTTGCCGATGACGTAAAAATTTATAAAGAAATCAGGACAGTAGTCGACGCACATTTACTGCAGGACGACTTGAACAGGATCAAATCATGGTGCACAAAAAATGACATGTTGCTGAATCCTTCGAAATGTTATCACATCAAATTTTCCAGGAAAAAAAAGCCCATTCCAACCTCTTATGATATAGCCGGAACACCTCTTCAAGAAGTTAATCAAATTAGAGACCTAGGAGTAATTGTGGACGCAGAATTAAACTACAGAGCTCATTACGACTCCATAATTGCAAAGTCCCTAAAGATGCTAGGTTTTCTTAAACGTAACACCAAGGAGTTTAGAAACACAACAACTAAAATTGTACTGTATAACGCGTTAGTCCGAAGTTGCCTCGAGTTCGCTAGTGTGGTCTGGAGTCCGAGCTACAGTATCCATAGGGAGCGTATCGAGCGTGTACAACGCAGCTTCACACGTCATCTGGCTTATATTGCACCGAATATTAGCTACAAGAGTGACTACGATACACGTCTACGACATTTCAACATGATATCGTTGCTGAATCGCCGTTTACTGCATGATCAAGTGTTCCTACACAAAATGGTTAACGGTCCTGACCACTCACCCCTGCAGGATATGTTCGAAAGGGTAAAGCTGTCAGTACCAAAACCAAACAGTCGAAGGATTGCGCAAACCTTCAGTATACCTCTAGCTAGAACCAACGTAAAGAAACACGCCCCACTGACTAGGCTACTCACGAATTACAATAGCATTGCCGCAGGAGCGAATCTGGATATTTATCACGATTGCATTCGTTCTTATAAAAATAAGCTGTGTCGCTATCTCACCCAATCCAGTCCAATCCAGTCCAGTTGATGGGCCAAAATTGAAATTGCATCAAATAAATTATTACCTTCTCCCGAATCCAAAATTTCTAACCAATTAACTATTAAATTTGTAACTAACTTTAAACTAATTTTAGTAAACTAATAACTAACTAACTAATCAATGTTAAATCATATTGATAAATTAATAATTCTATTGTTATAATTTATTACCATACTTCATCAAAACTTGTTACACTTTAGCGATAAGGAAACACCTAATACAAAAAAACCGTGTTAAAATGTGAATGATGTGTTCGCCTATAATTGGGGTACGTAAGTGCCTAAATACCACATAACTAATAAAAAGTAACTGACTATTCTTATGTACTCTGTTGGTGTCCCGTATATAATAAATAAATAAAATAAAAAACAAATTTCTGCGTTTTTTATATACTTTCTCTAAGGTTGGAGGTTAAAAGGGGTTGGGGAACAAGTACATGTTGAAGAAAGGGAATTCTTCGGTCACACATACATACTATTTGGTAAGCCATTCATTCAGAATACATAATGCTACCGCTCGCGGACAAGTTGGTTAGGTTAACTTAGAACTACGATCCTTACAGAACCGAACAGCTACCAGAAAAGTAGGATAGGTTAGAATTACGACGCTCACAAACCGAAAACAAGGTAATGACTAATGTTAGATTAAATTGCGGATCATTTTGTTAATTTAAGATGTTAATTTTGGGGAAAATGTTGCTGAACTCGGTGACATCGATACGCCGCGCCGCCTGGTTGCGCGTGTACGTTATAAAGGGCTTCACCTGTCAAAGATGCTGTGGCAGAGGTCGGGTGCGGCGCTGGTGCCGAACTCGGTGACAACGATGCGCCGCGCCGCCTGGTTGCGCGTGTACGTTATAAAGGGCTTCACCTGTCAAAGATGCAGTGGCAGAGGTCGGGTGCGGCGCTGGTGCCGAACTCGGTGACAACGATGCGCCGCGCCGCCTGGTTGCGCGTGTACGTTATAAAGGGCTTCACCTGTCAAAGATGCTGTGGCAGAGGTCGGGTGCGGCGCTGGTGCCGAACTCGGTGACAACGATGCGCCGCGCCGCCTGGTTGCGCGTGTACGTTATAAAGGGCTTCACCTGTCAAAGATGCTGTGGCAGAGGTCGGGTACGGCGCTGGTGCCGAACTCGGTGACAACGATGTGCCGCGCCGCCTGGTTGCGCGTGTACGTTATAAAGGGCTTCACCTGTCAAAGATGCTGTGGCAGAGGTCGGGTGCGGCGCTGGTGCCGAACTCGGTGACAACGATGCGCCGCGCCGCCTGGTTGCGCGTGTACGTTATAAAGGGCTTCACCTGTCAAAGATGCTGTGGCAGAGGTCGGGTGCGGCGCTGGTGCCGAACTCGGTGACAACGATGCGCCGCGCCGCCTGGTTGCGCGTGTACGTTATAAAGGGCTTCACCTGTCAAAGATGCTGTGGCAGAGGTCGGGTGCGGCGCTGGTGCCGAACTCGGTGACAACGATGCGCCGCGCCGCCTGGTTGCGCGTGTACGTTATAGAAGGCTTTACCTGTCAAAGATAGTGTGGCAGGGGTCGGGTGCAGCGCTGGTGCCGAACTCGGTGACGACGATGCGCCGCGCCGCCTGGTTGCGTTTGTACGTGTTCGACTGCAGAAAGCGGCACTGGTACGTCGCGCTCCCGTCGTGGATCGAGAACCTACACATATCAGCAAGCCCTTACTAACCAACGTGTTTAAAAAGTTTAACGGTAGTTGTATTGTGATGTAGAGAAGAATGTAAACAGCAGAGACCAACGCAGAAGACGTTTAGGGCCTTTGTATAAATATACTCCTGACACTTGACTGCTGTGTGTAAGTAATCATGATTACTTAAACATTGTACTAGCATGTGATTCATTTAGTAACCACAGCTTAGTAGTCTCCTTCGCTTACTCGCAGGTCGTCCTGCATGCACACAGAGGTTAACCACTTATTCCACTACTCGGTATCTTGGGCCCCTTTTTTCTTATTTCACCGCCCTGATATAGGGAAAGGGTCCCTAGATATCATGTAGTTATTATACTTATTAGTGCTAACACTAGCCATGTTTTAGCCACATCTCTGCTCGTACCTGTGCAATAAGGCAGCGCTGTCAAATAGGTGGTTGAACCGCGTGGAGCCGACCTTCAGCGACCCCGGCCCGTTCCGTAATAGACTCCCGCGCACCCATGTTGGGATTTCACCTGAAAACACGAGTATAGATTGATAGTACAATAAAGACAGTGATTTAAGTTGGTATAGAGCGTAATCTCCGACCCATTTGTCGGATTTCATAAATTCTTTCACCTATAGAATGAACATTCTTGATGTAGGTATATACCTAAGCTATATTTTACGCCGTGGGCTTGTCTGTGGCATTTGCAATACGCAGGTGATGCCGTGCGTTAAATATGGGTATCAATCCGCAGCCGCTCGCTTGTCTACATTGGACCACTATGGATTTACTGGCAACTTCAAAAACTTAATATCCTCGTTTTTTTTAAATTTAATTTTATGTCCGAATATATAAATATATAAAAAAATGTGAAATAAACTAACTTCTTTCCTAAAAAATACAAATAAACAAATGTACCTACTACTCGTAATCATAATTAAATCGTATTGTAAACGAAGTTATAATGTTATTTCAGATCTTGCCCCTATAAAAATATACATGTAAAAATATGTTTTATAAAGGAAAATAATAGATCGCGATGTCCACTAACACTTTTTAATATGTTTGGTAATAAAAAAACACACAGGTAAAAAAAGTAAAAGTAAATCCTCACACAATAATACGAGTATGTACCTATTACCTGTAATTTGCCCATCTAATGGTTTTGTGACCTCCTCCTCGCAGGATCGGAGCCACACAGTCGGATCGCAGTTGGGATATAGTTTCTCTTCACATGAAGCCATCGCAACTGGAACTTATTCTGAAAATAATGTAGAAAATAAGTAGAACCATTGTTTTTAATAAAGAAAACCTCTACGATAACCCGCTTATATTAAGTTGTCAACTGTGGAGGCGCTGTACGGTCAGTGCCTGTAATAGCTAAGCGTTCCAACAGGTGAGATCTACACAGATCTTTATTACAAGGAAATACGAGCTCGTCTAGATTGTCTCGAGCACTGCATTCTCGTAGGTTCATCTCCCGACGTACAAGTCAGCATCAAAAGTATCGGCGCAAACGAAGACGTCAAGACTTCATTATAAGGGAATAATAGCTTTTGACGTCTTCGATTGCGCAGTTACTTTCGATGCTGACTGTACACATCACTAACTTATATCTTATAATTAATTATCTTATTGATAATTTAGATGTTTTGTAGGTACCTATTTAAGTATTTATTTATCTAAATATCTTAGGAAGGTATGTACGAGCATACCGTCGCCTATTACCGATAGTTCACCAACTTACACTTTTCCTAGTTTGAGAATAGGTCGATTTGTGTAGCTATTGTTTATTTATTTTAAGGGAAAAACAGATATATTAAGAAGAATAAGTGTCATTCAGGGCGAGGACTAGGCACGTTAACTTAATAATTATCGTGACAACATTGCTGAGAAACTTACGGTATGACAACAAGACAAGTATGAGCTATATCAGTAGCAGTGTCTTAATATCTATAAGGTAGGTTAGGTGAACTAACGATGGCCCGGCTCCTAACAAGGCCACCTTTAAAAACTCGCAGTTATGGCTGTCCAAACTAATTCAAATTTCGTGTGCACATGTGGTTACGGTCACAAACACAGATGAATTTCAATTTTTAGTCAAAGGCGCTGTCGCGCCGTTCGGAAAAAAAACAGTTGACGTGCCGTGTTAAAATATGGCACCTTTTTAAAATGTCCTACCCATGTTCTACCTGTATATACATATCATTCCAAATTGAGAATAATAAATTTGGTCAGCATTAAGAATAAAATTACGTGTGCAATCTGTGTAACATCCAATTATAGGTAAATTTACAATGGTATTTTAAATTCTATTACGAATTTTTGTGAAGACTCAATGAGCTGAAGTAAAGTGTAATCCCTAACTAAAAGTTCTTACGTCAAAAAAGTAAAACTTGAATAAATAACTGATTTATACATTGTAAAGCTACTGGCTGATATAAAAAATCACACACGTGGTTTTTTTTCTAATAAAACAAGTTTATGGAAATGTCTCATTTTCATAATAAGAAGGCCCACGGCCATAATTTTGGGATATGTTCAATTTGTACTTAATTGAAGAGATTTACCTAGTTATAAAGACTATTATGCGACTAGCACGGCTATCATGCGACGGCGCGCGAGCTCTCTCTATTTTTCTCGCACTATCCGTCTTTCTCTTATTGGAACACTTACAACAAGAGATATAGTGCGAGAAAAATCGAGAGTATGTCGCGGCCGTCGCATGATAGACGTGCAATTTTAGACGATACTAATACTAATGTATAAATATTGATTAAATTTTAATTAATATATATCGTGCCATATTAGGCGACCGGGTGCCTAAAGATAGTCCCGTAGGAAGTTTTTTTTAAACATGTTTTATTCTGTAATAACTAAAATAACATTGGGTTTTTCCATATTTTATTGGTAAATAAATCATTAGCAGTCCTATGATAAAAAAAAAATTGTTAGGCAACGGTGCCTTATATTAAGAGACTGCTACTGATTTTGCTTGTACCCTGTACCTGTACCTTCCCAGTACCTTCCAACAGTAATAGAAGGTTAGTTAATTTAACTGCTACGAAGCAAATATTTTAAAAACGGTAGTTTTTTTTATATAAATAAGAAAAAAAAACAAAAGTATTATCCAAATCGCTTGATTCAAGTTCCATAGTTTTTATTCTGAGGAGGCTATTTTCAGAATACTTATAAATTTACTACTTAATCTCTACTTGACTAGGCAGTAGTAAATGTGCCCTAGGTCACATGTCGCGAAACTAATTGTGTAAACACGCGATCAGCTATTATCCGTTCACGACTATTATCCTCTTAGAGATTGAGACTAATGGCGCAATGACGCATGACTCTTAAGTAAAATAGGCCATTAGCATCATGCCAAGGTTTCATACGGGCATTAAGTATTAGGTTCGTTACCATCGAGACGAGATTACCCAAGTAACACAAAAGTGCATTCTATGTTATCACTTTAAGTTCACATGCGAAGTTTTAGCATTTATGAAGACTTATTAGTTTCATCTAAATGCAATAGCTGCATAGTAGAACATCAGATGCTAAAATCTGTATTTTATTAAGCAACACAACGACGCAATTGTGACGTTACCAGCATTAGTATTGTGGATAAAGTTACATTTATTCAGCTCAAGCTCTAAAGAAGCAATTTTATGCAGACAATAACAGGTCACGCGTGTACCAGTTACCACTCAATGACTAGCTTTTTAAGGGTGAACATAATAATATAACATCTGGAGTTATTAAGTGATGCTAAGTATTTTAACGGTTCATGCTGCAGTACTTAAACTCTGGCACTGTTAGTCAGCTGTTATCGCCACACTCTTACATCGGCATTAATTTAGTCCAGCCCAACACCACAGGTGAACTCAAGTAATGCTATTTAAAATGTTCACGTGGCTTGCCGGAGTACCTACTGAATTGACGTCGGTTAAAACGTTATTATAATTATTCAAATATAGGTAGGTATGATAATTTATTTATCGCTGTAAACATTTTAAGGGCTAAAACTTTAGAAGACGTTTTAGCTACTGAGTAATCGAAGTTTTCTAATGAACAGCCGCTTTTATATCATGTATATTCCGATTGTTAACCCCCCTAAACTTTCCCTTTATAATTTTTACTGTGATAATTTACACCAATATCTATACTATACTATATTGATATCATGAAAGTCAAAGTCACGTTGACGCAATGCCGATCTCCGCATATCTCGGGTTATAGAAATTTATTGCCTCAAAAGAAATTTACATTTCATTTAATGAGAGCTTATAGTTATTTATAAATTAATATTATTCCAGCGAGCGTGTATATTTCCATTCATTAATATAATTTAAACCAAAGACTAAATTAACAGGTATTTAAGTAACACACACAAACATTTACGGGTAGAAACAAATCAAGCGCTTGATTTGTTAGTGTCATGCACTTAGCAACACATGTTATGGTCGACTCTGGGCCGTACTTGGGTGACAGGAATATTAGATAATAGATAATACATGGGCTTTAAGTGTTTTCTTAAAACTGTTTATAGCCGTTGATTCTTTTACTAATTTTGGGAGGTTGTTGTAGATGCTTGCTCCTTCAAATCTTATATTTTTGTTGCCATATTTTTTCGTGCGCGGTGGTGCTGAATATAAGTTTGCAGCATTTCGTAGAACTCGCTTTCCTATTTCTCTATTACTCAAGACTTTATTACTGGATTTGACTTCATGAATTGGATTGGAATAACTGAAGACTTATTTTTTGGATTTGACACATATGTTGATAATACTGATGACTTATTATCTAGATTTGTTCATATGAATTGGAAATAACTGAAGACATATTTATTGGACTAGAGACTTCTGATTTGAAACTACTGAAGACGTTATTACTGGATTCGATCAAATGAAATTATACTTACTGATGACTAGGCAGTATGGCCCATGGTCTTAGCCTGTCCGAATGGACGAATTTAAAAAAAAAAACTATTTCTCTATTGGTAGGGAATGTAAGTTCGGAGTGCATTTTTTAAAATGTTATAGGAGGCAAACGAGCAGACGGATCACCTGATGGTAAGCGATTACCGCCGCCCATGGACACCTGCAACACCAAAGGTATTGTGAGTGCGTTGCCGGCCTTTAAGATGGGTGTACGCTCTTTTCTTGAAGGTTTGAAGGTCGTATCGGTCCGGAAATACCGCAGGCGACAATCCATTCCACAGATTAGCTGTGCGAGGCAGGAAGTTATAGCATAGTTTTCATTTGTTCTTTTTTTGATAAGTAAGTATACATGTTTTATATGTATATAACTGATTTACACTCATGAGCTTCGTTTCGGCATAAACTCGATCGGTTGGGTTCAGAAAATCATAGTGAAAGAGAACTTTGATTATTTTGTTTTGTATTTATTCGGAGATCCTTCAAGACTGATTTTGCGGCACTCCCCCATACCTCGATGAGTTAATCTAAGTGAGACTATACAAGAGAATAGTATATAATATTATATCGTACCTGACGGGGAAGGCAACGCACAATACCACGGAGTGAACCTAAGAGGGATGATGTATGTATGTATGTAAGCACTTTATTGTACACAATAACAGGTTAAGGAATATACATGTCACACAATAGATCAATGTACAAAGGCGAACTTATCCCTATAAGGGATCTCTTCCAGCTAACCTTTGATAGCTAACTTTTGATTAGCTTTATGATAGTTTGTTGTCCCTTGTCTTATCTATGTGAGTCTTCCATGACAAGTTACTGTCTAACACTAGGCCAAGGTATTTTTCTTGTAA
Organism: Epinotia demarniana; assembly: GCA_945867215.1. NCBI lineage: Eukaryota > Metazoa > Arthropoda > Insecta > Lepidoptera > Tortricidae > Epinotia > Epinotia demarniana. Next base: position 12,777,130 of record OX244260.1, on the reverse strand, counting down.
CGAAATTTTTTAATTTTTCGTTGTTGATGAAGTGGTTTATGATTATGATTTTTTTCTGTTTTTCGCTTTAAAGGTGATGTATGAGGTTTTCGAGATGTTTATTGTGAGCAAATTATACAGAAACCATGAATGCAGGGACTCCAGATCTTCTTGTGCAGCTACCATTATTTTAGTTTTTCAATGCCCAAAATGCGCTACGGTAGCCTAGTGGTTCAGGCATGCGGCTGTCAAGCGGCGGTCGTGGGTTCGAATCCCGGCTCGTACCAATGAGTTTTTCGGAACTTACGTACGGAATATTTACCGTTAGCTTTTCGATGAAGGAAAACATCGTGAGGAAACCGGTCTTATCCCAATAAGGTGTAGTTTTCCCTCTGGGTTGGAAGGTCAGATGGCAGTCGCTTTCGTAAAAACTAGTGCCTATGCCAAATCTTGGGGTGAGGTGTCAAAGCGGACCCCGCGCGGGCTCATTTGGGGGCATTACCGGGAATAACGCTAGGAGGATGATGATACAATGCCCAAAATAGAATATATAAGTGTCGTCCGCGTACAAGGTAATTTCACCGTGTAATTTAAGCTGACTGATAGTCTTAACGTACCTATATTAAGAACATGAGCGGCCGAGTATGGATCCTTGTGGGACTCCACATGTCAAAGTAGCAATGAATATATAATCATTGCTACTTTGATATTTTCCGATTATCCGGTATCTCCCAGGAAGGTATCAGCTATGCGAACATCATATCAGAAAAATGCGATTGTTTCCCTCCTAGGCCACATAGGAGTGCGGACTTGTTAGACTTGATTGTCGGCCATCCCGCACTGCAGGCAACTGAGGAAAAAATCTCAGTAGTTCGCTGTGCGGACTTAGAATACTTAGATATTATGCAAACTACGGGGAATAGTCCCCCCTGACGACACGAACTACGAACTGTCGATCAAACTCGAAACATACACAACTTGCAATATTTAAATATACCCACCTCAAAGTTGCATACACTCCACATCATAACACTTTAAATACCTATATTTTTGTAGAAGAAGCCGGACATTCGTGTTGGGTCCTATCAATTTGCACATTTAGTAGTTAAACTGCCAACTTCTTGAAAGAAGCGTTCGAAATTAACAAAATTCGCTATTTTCGTGTTTCATTAGATAATTTGTTTAAAATGAATCATTCTGATTATGATAGGTAAGTTTATTATGAATTTAAACAAAATAAGACCAATGTCTTTCATTCATTCTCAACGTAATCCTAACTTAATCATAAAATATTATTATCTTTATTTCGGAGCACAAGACTCCATAGCTGTTAGTAACATAAAAAAAGAAAAAAAAATTATAACTAAGTTAGTCGTTGTACAAAATAGCTTAACTAAATTAATTACAAATTGAAATGCAGTACATAATCGCAAGCTAATTAATTAATCGCGCCATTAGAATCTGTATATAGACCACACCCAACTCTCGTTATTATGTTATTATTACTAGGTACTTAGTAGAAATTCATTTAACTAATTAGGTATGGTAGGTATCTAATCTATGCGATACATTCCTAACGCCATAATCGTGCAAAGTGATTAAGTGCATTAAAGTGGAGAGCGCTTACCTTCTTCCAAAACAACAACACAAAATTCACTAGCACTCTCGTACGAGGCAGGAGAGTTTAAATAATAATATTAGTGTAAATATATAAGGAAGTCGAGAGAGATTCGCTCGCGGCGGCGTACACTGAACATGTGAGAATCCCGCGGTGTACAGAGACCGCTGAAGCCTGGGCTGTTATTCGCTACGCGCTAAAGCGGCTCACCCCGCCGATCACCCGTCACGCAACTAGACCTCTACCTACGCTTGGTTACTACGCATCGCGGTGTCACAATATATTTGTGGGTGAGCGTTGAGGTGAGCTTAAAACAAGTTACAGAATAAGGGGGCTGGAGGGGGAGGCGTTCGCCTCCCCTTGACCTTCACCGCGCTTCACCCGTCTGCCCGACGAGACACGGGCTCAAATATACAAATTTAATTTATCACAAGGAGTTTTAAACCTCATATAAATATATATATAGGTATCATTTTAAGCTTGCCGTAGGTAGCAACTTTGTTGGCATCATGGAAAAACTACAACCGTAATAATCTCGGCTAAAAATAAAAAACTTTGACTATATTGAAAGATAATTATGTCCATATCAACACCGAAGTACCCGGTACCTACTTAATACATATTCCTTACTCAATAATATTTTTTATTATTATTTATTTATTTTTATTACTATTATATGTTACTATGTAACCATAACCAAACTTTCATACATTAAAATTAATTTGCTCGTTCTATTCCATTTCAATTTTGTACTGAACTGAAGGACTAGGTACATAGCTATTGTGCTAACTTACTCGTATCATTGATAGCTCGGCTGATCAGCGTCCACGCAGAATAATTATAGCAAGTCTAAGCACACATTATTTTGTTGTATAAGCAATAAGTCAAAATAATTTACAGCATAAGTAATGGCCGGCATAAACAAGTGAATATTTTTTGCACTATGTTGGGAGTTTAATGAATGTTAGTCACTTGGGACACGCGTAGGCGGGGGATGATCTCGGCGGGAGCCTCGCTCGGGACAAGGTTAACAACAAGTTCAAGTTCCACACGCGCGCATGGCAGATTCAGCGAAACAATATGTTACCGAGTAAGTATGTTACGTAGCTACTTGGGGTACTGAGTAGCGTTACGGTAAACGACGAACGGGCTACGTTGTTGGATGTTAAAATCGCTAATGCGATATCGATCATACAGGGTTAAATAGGGTAAGTACTTGTGGAACCTTTGATTCATTACTTTTTAAGGTACCAATGTTGTACCATATTTATACACAAGGATTTAGTCTCTACTTAACTTGAAATAATTACTTGTGTGGCTTCCCATCGAATCTATACGTGAATATATATGTGATGGAAGTCCCATCGAATCTATATGTTCTGGATATAATTCCCTCTTTCCGAGAGCTGAAATATGCATGACTCACTAGATTTCTTAGAAAAATATACAAGGTGATAACGCAAAACCTGAAAACAGTTTGTCGACGTAGAATCGACAGTAGAATATGAAAAAAAACCGGTCAAGTGCGAGGCTGACTCGCGCACCGAGGGTTCCGTACAAACTAACAATTAACTCAAGGTAAAGTAAATGTCCCAATATTTGTTAAATGACTTATTTTAACCCAACACAACAGAATTAAATTTTAAACAACGAATAACTTTTAGACCAAGACAATAAAATCGCGATCTTTTTTTGACCTGCGATTGAAATATATACCCGCCCCAACCCCATTAATTCTAGAAAAATCTTAACAGCGTGAATGGGGTCAGCGCCATCTATCGGCCCCATTTGGTACTAACGTGCAAGGGCAATCAGCTTAGTATGCATTGTAGTGATAAATTAAATAAAAGTTCACTAGCAAGATCACGATAGCAATTTAATCATTTTAATTCCTGAACGCTTGATAAAACACGAGATCCGCACTTCAAACAGGAAGTCCAAGCCGATAAATTACTAAATGCATTATTAAGTAGGTCACAATTTCACAGTCTAAGATTACAGATCAACCAGGTCCGCGAACAGAAAAATAAAGCAAAGCCACACGGATGTTTTGAAATTGCCTGTAGTTCAAGAAAATTAATAAAATCAGGGGAAATAATTCCTGTAGTTTTGTAAATTGGTACAATTATACCTAGCGGTGCCCAGATAAACATACTAAAAGTCCTCGAGGGTGGGGGCTGTGCTGAGGGTGTAGGGGGGGGTTGAAGGTACCTTTTTTCATATTTTCGTACATATCTCGAATATCTGTACGAAAAGCGTTATGATAACTTTAGACAAAAGTTTCTACATAAAATTTCCTACAAAATTGGTTATTAAGATTTTTACTCTACGATCAATACTTTGGGAGCTACAGGATGTTAAAGTAAACAAAGAGATAAAAAATAGTTGATTTAAGAAAATGTCGTTTTTTCGTAGTTGTTCATCATAACTATTATAATTACTTTAGATAAAAGTTTGTCCATAAAATTTCCTACAAAATTAATCATATTTATTTTTACGCTACGATCGATACTTTAGGAGCTACAGGATGTTTAAGTTAAAAAAAAATTCGATTTAAGAAAACGTCGTTTTTTCGTAGTTGTTCATCATAATTCATTTTGTGTTTAGGATAAGCAAGCTCAGTCACCTGCTTATCGAACATATAATTCCCATGTCGATCCATTGAGAATTTCTAAACAAAACAAACCAATCAAGCTGCAAAACCACTGATTTCTCACTGACAGATGTTTCTCCGGGAAAGAATGCAACTACGACCTGATAATGTATGAAACAAGTGTAGGGTCTCTCCGTGCGACCCCCAGAAAAATCTGTTATTTCAAGATTTGCCTCGGGGTAAAAAGTTGCAGTACAGCCTGGCTAAACGGTCAGACCTAGGTCAGGGGTGCTCGACCAATGTCATAGGGAACCGCGTGCAGTTTTTGATGACCAAAAAAAAATTAAAAAAAAACGATACGTCAACAAAATTAGTCAAATCAAGGGAAATAATTCGTGTAGTTTTGAAAATTCGTACAGTTATACCTTGTCATGTCCAGATGAACGTACAAAAGTCCTCGAGGGTGGGGGCTGTGCTGAGGGTGTAGGGGGGAGGATTGAAGGTACATTTTTTCAGATTTTTGTACCTATCTCGAATATCTGTACGAATAGCGTAATAATAACTTCAGACAAAAGTTTCTACATAAAAATTCCTATAAAATAATTTTACTAATTTTCTTGTCGTACCGTTTTTTTTTAATTTTTTTTTTGGTCATCAAAAACTGCACGGTGTTCCCTATGACATTTGGTCGAGCACCCCTGATCTAGGTCTGACCGTTTAGCCAGGCTGTACTCCAACTTTTTACCCCGAGGCAAATCATGAAATGTCAGATTTTTCTGGGGGTCGCACGGAGAGACTCTCCACTTGTTCCATACATCACCAGGTCGTAGTTGCACTCTTTCCCGGAGAAACATCTATGTCAGTGAGAAATCAGTGGTTTTGCAGCTTTATTGGTTTGTTTTGTTTAGAAATTCTCAATGGATTGACATGGGAATTGTATGTTCGATAAGCAGGTGACTGAGCTTGCTAATCCTAAACACAAAATGAATTATGATAAAAAACTTCGAAAAAACGACGTTTTCTTAATCGATAATTTTTTTAAATTAAACATCCTGTAGCTCCTAAAGTATCGATCGTAGAGTAAAAATAAATATGACCAATTTGTAGGAAATTTTATGGACAAACTTTTATCTAAAGTAATTATAATAGTTATGATGAACAACTACGAAAAAACGACGTTTTCTTAAATTAACTATTTTTTATCTCTTTGTTTACTTTAACATCCTGTAGCTCCCAAAGTATTGATTGTAGAGTAAAAATCTTTATGACCAATTTTGTAGGAAATTTTATGTAGAAACTTTTGTCTGAAGTTATCATAACGCTTTTCGTACAGATATTCGAGATATGTACGAAAATATGAAAAAAGGTACCTTCAACCCCCCCCCTACACCCTCAGCACAGCCCCCACCCTCGAGGACTTTTGGTATGTTTTTCTGGACACCACTAGGTATAATTGTACCAATTTACAAAACTACAGGAATTATTTCCGCTATTTGCCCATATTCGGCTTAATTTTCTTGGATTACTGGATTCACAGGTAAACGGCTACCGCCGGATTAACTTAAACAGAACTATTTGTCCACACGCTAACCAGCCGTCGTCAGTTTGGGCCGCAAAAGTAAAGCTCGTTAGTAAGGCAGATCAACTATAAAAAACGTGGGGTCATGCTAACCAAATGTACGATAGGAGGTGATGGTGATGATGGCATGATATGAATGTGACGCGATAGATGGATGAATAAATCCAAGACGTTGGCGTTCAAATTGCCTTTCTAAAATTTAGGGAAAGTTAACGATAATCGCAATCCCGAGCAAAACTTGAGCTATAACATTCGAAATATGACTTAGCTACAGACGTTAGGCGGGAGCTTGGACTGCGGTTTCCAGGAAAAAAGATCCACTTCCACTGCGAGGACCACCCTTCGAATGCTTCCAAAGAACTCGTTCTACCGGAGGCGGCAGTAGACGTTCCGCTTCACGTGACTCTGCCCCAAACCCGGAAGCTACGAAATAAATATAGGATACGTGAGGACTACTACACCACTGGTTAGACTAAAAGCTAATAGATCGTGATACTAAGAAACCCAGCTTACCCAGATTGCTGATGCGACATCCGGCTTTTCGTTGGTTTAAAGGAACAATTCCTCCTTTAGGCTACGTTCCATCGACAAACTTAGTCGCTCCAACGACCACCTTGAGCTAGCACATGAACAGGGTAGCTTGCGGCCTGGAATGCTCCTACAGCATCAACAATTGATCACCCCAGCGACAACCTTGGGCTGGGAAATTAACTGAGCACTTGCGGCACAGAAAGCTCTTGAAGCAAAAAGCAACAACAAAACAGCCTTCCTTAAACGAGGACTTCCCTCAAACGATGTCAACTCTTCAGCTTTACAATCATGAATGATTCATCATATATATTCAATATTCTCTTTGGATTCATCCATAATCTGTTTTTGCCGTTCTGCCAGACTAGGACAAGAATCTTGGAAAAAAACAAATTCAAATTTTAAATGATTAAAACTTAAATTTCATTCTTAAAGAACTTCTAACCAGACAGAATCAGAGCAAGTAAAGCCATATACAAAATTGTATATAAAGGGATTTTATATACAATTTTGTGTACCCAATATACAATTTTGATTTTATATACCCTAAATACACACCTTGGAAAGCGACGAGTACGCCCTCTATGAGCAACCCTTGAAACCAAAGCAACACGGAATGACTGTGCCCCGTTAACGGATAGAAACACGCGCCTTGTCCGACTACCGAACTTCAGCATTGACGCGCTAGATGGCGCGGCAATTAAACTAACTGCCCGCGTTCTAACGTAACTCGACGAAATAAAAATTAACAAATATTAAATAGGAGACGTTAAAGCGAAGTCTGTGCGTTCACGCTGCAGTATGTTGGTCTTTTAGCGATTATTGTTTATCACATGAACCGATCTCGAGTATTATTGTTTTATTTGAAAGAGAGTATTTCTATTATAAGTCTTATAGAAATTTCAAAACCAAAATATACTTATTGATTGATTAAATTGCAAACTTAACTAGGAAATGATTTTTGTAAATAAAACAAAAAATTGCTAGATACAGAAAAAAATACTTTACCAGCAATATTTATGTTTATCTTAATCACAAGTAATTATTTCAAATTTTTCGTTTGGATAACTTCGGAGATAAGGGGGAGAGGAATGGTATTTTTTTTACAGTTTCCTTCCTAGATCGAAATTTTAGTGTAGATTGTTTAGTTAGTAGATAAAAGTGCAACTCAAGCCCTTTCATATAAAACCCCACTGGACGTAATAGTTCAATATATATTTTTTGCCCTGTCCGCAAAATCAAAACAAAACTAAAAATACGCTCGTATAAATACAGAAAAAGTTATACTTTTCTAGTAATATTTCGTTTATCTTTATTACAAGTAATAATTTCAAATTTTCTCGCTTGGATAACTTCGGAGATAAGGGGGGGGGGGGGGAATGGTATTTTTTTTACATTTTCCTTCATAAATCGAAATTTTACCAATGTAGAAAAAAAAACTGCTTCAAAAAGTGCAACTCAAGCCCTTTCAAATGATACCCTACTTGACCTAATATTTGAATTTTTTTTGCCCCCTCCTCATATTCGTAATTTTACATAGAAAATTATAATATATGTTAAAATTTTTCATTTTCCATGATCGTGGATAACTTTCATTTAAAGCCATTCCAAATTTCAAAGCGATAGCTTAAGTAGTTCGTGAGATATTTCACTTTGTGACAGACAAACAGACAGACAGACAGACGGTCGGAGTCACACCATAAGGGTTCCTTTTTTACCTTTTTTGGTACGGAACCCGAAAAATGTTTTTTTTTAGAGAGTTTTTTTTACCTTGAAGGAACTGTCAGGTTTTGCGTTATTTTATAAACACGTTGTATGTGATTGTAATGTAGTTTTAGCACGTATGTGGTAAATATAAGCCAATTTTAACGAAAAAATTGTCAAAATGGACCCAGTAGTATTATTATGTAGTTTCGTATAAATATCGTCGCCACTTATTTTTTCCAGATATATCTGCCGCAGGAGAAGGAGGGCCGCCCTTCCGATGATATCAATCCCTCTCAAACGAAATGTCACGAGTTCCAAAGTTTCAATGTCAATTTACGAGTATACGCCTACATACCTCCGTTGCGTAACTCTAGCTTAATTAATCCACAGGGATTCCAGTACATAACACACATGAGATACGTATTGCATAGCCTGTGCCAATTTAAGTGGAAGCACATCCTAAGTGCGTGTCGGGCCACGCGCATCGCGCAGTGGTAGGGTTTCGTAGTTAGAGGGGTTACTTAGGGGTTCATATGCTGATTTAAGGGGATATTTTGTTCACGATCTAAACACGGGCACTCGGTTTTAAGCAAACGTTGTTCTTCTAAAGGGGTCCCGGGCCTTTGGCAGGCATGCGCGGAACCGAAGCCAACACGCAGAAACAGCGCCAGGGTGTAAAGGACCTAAAGTGGGTTGATGGGACCTGAAAAAAGATAAAAGACTTAGATTTCTGTTTGTTGAGTCATTACGGCCTCAGGATTTTTTTTTCATAATTTGCTACATAACAATTTTCCTGAACATGAAATTGGCCGTTACTTACCGAATCACTTGGGCCACACCCGGAAGTGTGGATCATCCTCGGCCCCCGGACGCCCCACGGTCACGTTGCAAGTTCAAGAGCTACTCGAATTTTCCACGTCACAAGAACATTTATATATATGTCGCAGTGAAATGGCCAAAACAGAGATTTGAACAAATCCCTAAGGGATATGATCAAATCACGCAGGATGTTAAAATGGCGAATCCATTTTATCATTTACCTAATACAAATCAGTCATTTGATCAAATCTCTGAATCTGTTTAGTGAAATGACGAAATCGGACAAAAAAGTCAACTCGTTTTTTCATTTCACTAGATTTGTTTAGTGATTTGATAAATCCTTGAAACGCGTCAGTGAATTGACGAAACTAACGCGATATAGATTTTTCCGCTCTTTTATAAAAAAAAACCATCCAGTCCATTCTATTTATCACTTTTCTAGTCACCACGATTCAACATTGTTGATAATAACCAAACACGCATAAACAAATTACAAATATTTGTGAAATAACCTATAATGGCGTCAGTTTTTTTTTCGTGAAGTTGGCGTAGTGCGGGCACAGAAATCTCTAAACAGCCAATACAAAATAAAATAATATTTTGGTTTCAAAATGTTTTCTGTATTAATTCATGTAAAATGTTACTAAAAGTGAATAGTTTTACTAAATTAAACGTTTATATATCATATGCAAAAAGAAATAGTCAATTAATTAACAAAAAGGATTTAATTTGTTTAGTCGAGTAAGAAATCCATTTGCCGAGAATTAAAAAAAAAGCTATACATTCTGTACAACCCGGTTAATTTAAGAATGCACCATGTTCATGCATATATCATGCTGCAAGGTGCCAACGTGACTTAATCGGGATATAACCATGACACACAAGTGTTGTAATGTTATGAAACACGCGTGTTTAATATCCAGGATTATGAGCCTAAAAGCGACACAATAAGAGGTCGTACGTTACGAGCAATTGTGTTGAAAAATATTTTTCACACCACATGCTCGACAATGCCGAATTATAGGTCATGTAAACCCTACCGAAAGCAAGACATTAAATCCCTTGGTATTAGCCGGGTTATAATGTTGTACTGAATTTCATTATAACCCGCTGGTTAATAATATGATTTCACTTTTCATAATTCTTATTACTATATGCATAAAGTTTAATTTTGCTAAACACAATTTGTCCTAGGCCATGGCCTACTTGATTTGACAAAATAAATGAAGTTTGCCTCCGTGTGAACCCCGGTCCGGAGGAGCGCGGTGTTCGAAATTCGAATTTCGAATCCAGGACCACGGCTTGTGCTTTCGAATTTGGAACGTCGCGCGCCTTCATTTGTTCACGCGTGACGAACAAATCGAGTTCTTGTAGGTGCCTATAGAAGATTTAATTTCAAAAATAATATTGAAAATGTCGAGTGATGAAAGTGTTTTGCATCACACTTGCTCCTAAAGAGTTTAAGTAGTGGATGTGAGTAGCAAACCCCCTCGTAGGTACATCGATTAAGACACGTGATCGATTAAGAACTTCCCAAAGTTATTTTTTCGCGGCAACCGAAGCCCCACGTCACGCAGCGTAACGTGAGCCAAGACGCTGATAGCACGTGTATACGCGCGTGGCACCCTAACAAAGGGTTCAATTTAGAACAATAAGTAACTCTTAAGCCTTTAGTCGCACTGTACCTAAAACGAAGTCTGACTAATTCGCTATTCTTCTAAGACCTATTACTTATATTAACTATTTCGCAATATGACCCAAACGCATTAAGCCTAGGTAGCTTTTTGTCCATTTCGCGATAAACAAACACTAGGTAGGTTAGGTTCGTTAAGTATCTTCAGATGCCTGAAGGGCAAGCAGACCAGAAATAGGAGCCCCGCGGGGCTCCGTCAAAACTGCCGAAAGACCAGGAGACCATACATTAATAGGAGAACCTTGACTTTTTTCGATTTTCATAACCAGAACCTCCTATTTATACTTATAGTTTCCCGTTGTTTCGACAGTTTTGACGGAGCCTCGCTCTGCGGGGCTCCTATTTCTGGTCTGTTTGCCCTTCGGGCGTCTGAAGATACCTAACGAGCCTAACCTACCTATCTTTTACAAGTTCAATTCTCACTATGCTGAATTCGCCTTTGGACAAAATCGTAATAAGTTCAAGTCTCACTCTACTAAATTCGCAAGAGGCCTAAGTCTTAATGCGGCTACCCATTGATTGGTCTAGGCATAAAGCGAAATCAGCAGACTGCGTTTAAGGTACAGAGCGACTAAAGAATCTCTTCCAGATAGCCTTGGGCGCTATGCCAACTATTATTATTATCGAATATAGCGATGTTTTGATTATTCCAATTCAGTTGTTTTGTTGAGCGGCGAATAATTCGCGAACGTGTATAATCACGTGCTAGTGTCGCACGCGAGTGATCACGTGGAAACCTTGCAGGCCTCGCCAGACTGCTAAATAGGTACTTGGTACTAGGTAGATGTCATTTCGTATCGTAGAGAAAGTATAAGAATCCTCTATCTACGTTTTGTATTAGTACAACGTGAAATATGTTTTCTATCTATTAAAGTATGTATTTATCTATATACAGTATGTTTATCGTCGTCTAGCACCCATAGTACCTACAAGCTTTGCTTAGTTTGGGGCAAGGCCGATTTGTGTAAGATTGTCCGCAAATAATTATTTATTATTTATTAATTTACTTCAAAGACTTGCGATAAAACTACCTGCTTTGATTTTGGAACGATGTTCATGTACATTTTGCAGTCACATTCATATATTGTCAAACCGATTAGAATAAGTACACTTCGAAAGTACCGTTAGCACAAAAGCTAGAGAAAGCTTGAAAATTCCTCGTACTGAAGTACTTATCAACATAGGTAGGTACTGAAGTAAACTATTTATAAGCTGTCAAATGTGAATATGTGTATTTAACGGTTTACCATTGTACCATTGAATTGCCGACAAATATTTAATCGAATATTATTTCAAAGAGAACGTTTCAAGTCTTTTCAGTTCATCGACAAGTCTTTGCGTCGAGGACTCGATACTAGGTAATTTGAACCGAGGTCTTTTAATTGGTAGTTGACTTATTTCAATAAAATTCATGTCAAGGCTTTTCATTTCGGGTTTTTTAAATGTTTTTTTTTTCAATGTAATAATATTTATTACGCATAAAATTATTTCGGATCTATATCTGAATCCCTAACGTTTATTAACTTATTTTTGCCGTGCAGCGAGTCGACGCCACCCCGCTGCGCGGGGTGTCTATTTCTGGTCTGAGGGACACAAGTGAACCCTAACCTCACCGACCTAAAACAGAGTTCGCTTATGACAAGCTATTTTTGTCCGTCTTGTTTTTTTTTTGTATTAAACGATTTACACCAATGATTATTAGTTTTATTATACATAGGTACTTACATATTATACATATTTGTATGTCACACAATTAACTACATAATTTTAATAATGTATAAATGTGCGGTAGGACATATAAAATTGTATTAAGCAAAGTAATACGTCTAAGAAATGAATTGCAATGTCTTGTAGTTGTGCCAATTAAGATAATTCGAAACAAATCTGCGATGAAGTAATATTCGTTGAATAGTATTTCTATGTATTAAGATAAATTGCACAGGCTGCAGCACGACCTACCACTTGGAATGCTTGAACGAATCGTTGGACTATTCAATCGACATAGATAAGATAGCTAAATCATGGCTGTGTTCGTTCTGTACGTCAGTAACGAATCGGCGGAAGCGAAACAATGACATACAGGTCCAGATGCAAAGCCCTAGGTTTTCGTTGAGTCGGGAATCGGTTTCTAGAGTTATGCTGGATGATTCTATTATGTCATGCGACGCTACTTTAGATGAGTCAAAGCTTGTAGAGGATGCCTGCAATGTTAGCGGGCAGGAGGGTAAGGCCCCGGTGTCTACCCCTCCTAATTCATTCCAGATGCTGCCCAGTACATCCTCCTCTTCTTCTGAGCATGCAGAATTATTGAACAATATTCTGAGCAAGATATCCGAACTGCAACACCAATTCTCTGCAATTCAAGTAATACAAGCGGACATGAATCAAGTTAAATCTGATGTGGCGGAAATGAAAAACAGTCTTGACAAAAGGTTGGACGAAATGTCAGGCCGAATCGACACCATCGAGTCTAGGGTGTTGGTACTGGAAAGTTGTAAGGTTGAGGTGGATAATTTAAAAACTACAGTCAAAGATATTGTGGCTGAAATGCGCAGTAATGAGCAGTGGGTCAGGCGGTCCAATATCCAAATTAATGGAGTCCCGGAAACTAAAGGCGAAAATCTGTACACAGTCTTAAATTCACTAGCTAGAGTGAGCAGTTATCCTCTTAATGTTGCCACGGATGTGGATTTTGTCACCCGCGTGGCTGTGAAAAATGACACGGACAGCAGTAAACCTAAGCCAATCATTGTTAAATTACAGGCACGTTATAAAAAAGACGATTTTATATCTGCTTTGCGCAAAATAAAGAATTTAAATGCAAAGGACTTGGGTTTCACCAACAACGACTCACGCATCTACGTCAACGATCATCTGTCTGGATTCAACAAATACTTGCTGAAACAGGCGCAACTGAGGAAAACTCAAAAAAATTACAAGTATTGTTGGGTCCGTAATTGTACCGTGAAAGTGCGGAAAACTGATAGTTTTCCAATTTTGTATATTACGTCAGAAGAAGCGTTAAACAAAATAGCATGAGAAATATTCTGTCCATGTTATTTGTCGATTTTGTCTGCCTTGTTTGCCTTGTTACATTTACAGCATTATCACTGCAATTAATTCGTTACTATAGCGAGATCAAAACTGTTAAACACAACTACTACTTTGTATTTACATGCGTTGAGTATTTATTTTTTTATGATATTTTTCCGTACATTTTGCGACTACGTTTCATATTTGTAATAAACTCATCATTAAGCGTGCTTATTTTACACAAAAAAATATATATTTCAATAATTAAATACTATGTCACTTAACTTATACTATCAAAACGCTCGTGGACTTCGGACTAAAACTAGCGTATTTTTACGTAATTTACTAAAATTTAACTATGACCTTGTATGCATCTCAGAAACTTGGCTTATTCCGGGAATTTATGACTCAGAATATTTGATCAGCGCTACAATGTATACAGGACAGACCGTGACTGCGAGAGAATGGGAGTGACGCGAGGGGGTGGCACGCTGATAGCGGCCCGCCGCGACCTACGGGCGGACGCGCATTGCGCGCGGCCCGTGGTGGCGCTGCCAGACGCTGATATTACTTGCTTAGATATTTCTATCAAACCGGGGTCCTCCGCGAAAAAAATAAGATTATTCACATGCTACTTTCCTCAAGGTAGAGACCAAAAAGATTCGCAAATGTTATTTTTTGAGTTTTTGTCAGATCTATACGCTGATTTCCCCGATGACATTTTTTTAGTTTTGGGAGACTTTAACATCCCTGATGCCGTGTGGTACCCTAACCGTGGTTCTAGAAACCTTAAATTAGATAATCCTAATTTAAATTTTCTTACTTCGCATCTCTCCGCATTCTTAAATTTTTCTAATTGACAACAATTTAATCACATCCCTAATGGAAATGGGAGGCATCTTGACTTAGTGCTTTCTAATCGTATTTGTGAGGTGGATAGCGCGGATGCTCTAGTCCCAATCGATGCTCATCACCCAGTCTTTTGTGTAAAGATTGATACTGGATCGAATGAGTGTTTCCTAAAACCGGCCCCTCGGGTTATTCGTCGCTTTTTTGCTGCCGATTATAATAAAATTAACGCGAAGCTGAGGGAAATTCATTGGGAGTCGCAGTTGAACATAAATAATAATGATATTGAAGCCGCAGTAAATCACTTTTATGTTACATTAAACCATATAATAGAAGAATTTGTTCCATCCAAAACTGTCACTAACAAAAATAATTTTCCGTCTTGGTATTCCCACAATCTGATCTCTTTAATAAAAAAAAAACAAAAGAAACATAAAAAATGGAAAATATATGGTAGGTCATGTGATTACGACGCCTTTTCTAGTTTACGATCCAAAATTAAAAAGTTAGAAATATCTTGTTATAACTTATTTATTTCTAGAACGGAAGACAACATAAAAAATAATTCTAAATCATTTTGGTCGTATATAAAATCAAAAAAAAATGTTAGTGGCATTCCTGATTCACTCTATTTGGACACTGCTACGGCTTATGATGGTCTTGGCGCGGCTAATTTATTTAATACATTTTTCCATTCTGTATTTGAGCCACTTGCTTCTGCCGCAGCTAACATCAGTAGCTCAAATGCATGCATAATTAATAGTGTTCAAATTGATGAACCTTTAGTCGAAAAATATCTAAAAGCTCTAAAAGAATCGAAAGGAAGTGGTCCTGACGGAATTCATCCTGTGTTTTTAAAACGCTGCAGTACTTCTCTTTCGGCCCCAGTATGTTTACTTTTCAAATTATCTCTTAAATCTGGAACTTTACCAAAAATCTGGAAACAATCCATTGTTGTACCTATATTTAAAAGTGGGGATAAACATAATATAAAGAATTATAGAGGTATTTCTAAATTATCAGTACTTCCTAAATTACTAGAAAAAATAATATATGATACGCTATATCCGACAGTGAGACCTCTGTTAATGACACAGCAACACGGCTTCGTTAATAGTCGATCAACTGAGTCCAATCTGTGTGAGTTCGTTGACTATGTCCTTAGCGCAATGGATGGGAATTATCAGGTGGATGCTGTCTACACTGATTATTCAAAAGCCTTTGACAAAATTTCACACTCTGTCCTATTAAAAAAACTAGAACACTTAGGAATACATGGTGATTTATTGCGCTGGTTAACATCTTACCTGCGGGATCGAACCCAAGCGGTTACTATTAAAGGGTACACTTCTAGCTTTGTTCCCATTACGTCTGGAGTACCCCAAGGCTCGCACTTGGGACCTTTGTTGTTTAACATGTATATCAACGATGTCATGGATTGCTTTTTGCATTCCAAAGTGTTATTATACGCCGACGACACTAAAATTTTTACATTGGTGAAGTCTGAAGTCGACTGTCTTTATTTGCAAGACGATTTAAATAGGTTAAATAGCTACTGTTTGTCTAACAAACTCTATTTGAACGTAAATAAATGCTCGGTTATCACATTTACGAGAAAAACTCATCCTTTAAAATTTATAGGTATATAAAATTGGAAATCAGGTACTGGGTAGAGTTTCTGAGATAAGAGATTTAGGTGTTCATTTGGACCATGAGCTTCAACTAGTACCACACGTTGAAAAAGTAACAGCGAAAGCTTATAAAATGCTCGGTTTTATTTTTAGACAAAGTAAGGACTTTAAAAATCCCAAAACTTTGCTGCTTTTGTATAATGCATATGTACGTTCGCACCTTGAATATGCATCCACTGTGTGGAGCCCTCACTTTGCAGTTCACATCAATTCACAAGAAAATATTCAAAAAAAAATCCTCAATCGTTTATCATACAAATTTAAATCTTTTGTACCCGTACATATTGAATCCCTCCAAATGAGAAGAGAAAAAAGAGATGTCCTTTTTCTGTATAAAATTATAAATAATAATATTGACTCCGAAGTTCTGATGAGCAAATTTTATTCAGATGTCCCAGTTATAGAACACGGTCCCCCGATCTATTTTCCACGCCTTTCAGTCGTAAAAAGTACGTAAACAATAAGTTCTTGGTTAGGGCATGCAAATCATTTAACAATAAATACTCGCACATTGACCTATTTCATAAAAACTTTAACAGTTTTGCTTCTGCAATCAAAAAAGTTAGTAATTAATAATTAATGCGTTAAATGTATTTAATGTTAAATTTAAATTTCATGTTGAATAGGCATTTGTTCAATCGAATGGCATGTTTTTTTTTGTAGTTGTTACAATCATCATACTTTTACAAATATATCTTCTCAAACTTAAACTTAAGCATGTTAGACTATTGTTAGAATTAATTTAGTTTTGATCAATCTATTCCAAATTCAATTGCTATTGTAATATTTAAATTGTTATCTTGTATATTTTTTTTCTTGTTCGATCACTTTCAGAGCAAAAGAACTGTATTACTCATAAGTGGAAACTGTTTTGGCCTGTGAGTCAACTTTATGATATTATTATTTTTGTATTATTAGGTGCTGTATGTTTCCCATCAAAAAAAATAAAAAAAAAATAAAAAAAATTTAAATAAATAGTAGTTGAAATAAAATAACGACAAACAATATAACTAGTAGTAAAGTTTCGATGAATCGTTGTCGATGAAACGAAAGAATGAAAAGGTTGTCGACAAAACAAGGGTACACCGTATTTAACACTATTTAGCACACAAAAGTTATCTATTTTACTGTCTTAGTACCAGGTGATCTGATGATACAGACAGCTCTGAAGACGATGACGTTATGTTATAAGGGAATAATATTACATTATACTTCCGCCTCTGATGTAATTATCAACATGCCTCACTTGTATCACAATGTACTATTATGTAATTTTCCAAAGCTTTAGATCTTCTTCGTACTGAAATAATTATTTCCATTTATCTGCACACTACCATTGACAATGTAATTTCATGTATTGATTCGAAAACGGCATATGTTCTCAAGTGTTAATCGCGGTTTGTTAATATGATTGATCAGCCAGTGTTTGTTATGACGTGTGGGCGACATTACAGCCACCTCCGCGGCTTGTGGCTAGCACGCGGCCACAAGCTACGCTCGTAGCGCTACGCCGTAGACCATTGTAAATCAATTTTCATATGTAGTGAATCGAAATCGCATGGCTCGTAACTCTCTGACGCATATGTGTCTTAATTAGTTAACTCATTCATGCCTAATGACTCGCATACGGACTCGACGCACGGAATTGCACCTTGCCGAAGAACTTGCAAACGTCCATTCGCTGCGCTTATCAAGAAAGCCGTACGTTTGTTTTAGCTGTATTTTCTTGTAGCCATCGTAAGTCGTACTGTAATAAATCTTGGCGTATCAACTCAATCAGTGTACCTTTACGCGCGATTTCCACTACAAAGCGTAAAAACGCTGCTACGTGTTACGGCGTAGCACACGTAGCGTTCCAGGCCTTCGATGGATACTTTTATAAATGATTGATGTAGCAAATTTTGCGTGTCACGAGCGTAATTTAGTGACGGGAAACTTGAGTTGAGTGAAAAAACGGGGTGGCCTTTTCAAGTATTTTTTAAGTTGGTCGAATATTACTCGGTAAGTAATAATTTCTACTTAGCCGTGATAGTTATCCTTTTACATTTATTATATGTTGTACAAGTGCCACAATTTTTTCACATTTTCTTTAGCAGCCATATAGCCAGCAGGGGGTGGAGATTAGGAAAAGTCAACCAAAAATTATCAGCAGAAATTTGAACCTACACCTTTTTTATTCAGAGCAATGACCGAGTTTCAGTGTCCGAGAGGCAACCGGATGGCTCGCGGTATTTGAGCTCCGGAAGCGTAATGGAACCTATGCAACCCGAACTGAGCCAACTTGGACTGGGGCGGAAATTGGAAATTGTTTTTTTTTATTTCCGCCCCAGTTTAACTATTTGTACTTATCAACGGACCCAGGTGCTTGAAGGCGGCTGATAATTTTGTAATTGTGTTTGTCATTTTACAGATTTTGAAGACGTTGAGTTATTTCACTTTTCTCAAGACCTTCAATGATTAGAGGGTGACCACACTTATTGTCCTCATGTCGGTACGATATTCAATTTCACCACGGTGCACTTGAGTGTACTACAATCACGTATAAATAAAACTTGCATTAATATGTATCGTTATTTATTCATCTATTCGATGTCGTTATTGTATACATTTACAGGTAACCGAACTATTTACTTACATTTACCGATACAATTGACAGTATGCAATCGATCGTAACAATGTACTCATATAGGGCCCATATGTTAATTACATTGCAATAAGAAAATCTTTAGGTCTGTTAATTTTTGATACAATATGTATATTTGATCGTATCAAAATGAAATCTGGCATGTTTATTTGTCAATAAGTCAGCTAAAATAACTTTATAAAAATATTTAAGAACCTTAGCAGCCTTAAACAATGTATAATTTTGTCAAGAACATTCTATGTTAAGAGTCCGCAGTAAGCTCGATTCTCCATACAAACGTAGTTCCGCTCTCATTTTAAAACTACGTGTTGGATTGTAACGAAACTTTGCATGTTCAATGAAATGAGGTATATCTATGTCTGAAATTAGTTAACGTAGATACCATAATAAAAAAGATACAGCGAATTTAAGTTTTTCATACAAAACTAGTTTTTGCTGTATTTACTTTGTTTTATAAATTGGAACCATACAAACTAATTACAGACATAGATATACCTCATGTCATTGTATATGCAAAGTTTCGTCACAATCCAACACGTAGTTTTAAAATGAGAGCGTAACTACGTTTGTATGGGATGGTGAAATTCGGCCGAGCTTACTGCGGCCTCTTAATTGACATCAAATAAACTAGATGAAGATTTTATTGATAGTGTATCAGTGTAGATACCTATTCTAGTACATGTTAAGCGAACATATTTAACTAGTGAATAGTCAGCTACAAAAATGTCTTCATTGCTTTTGTGCTCAAAAACAGTTCATACATACCTAAATGGCTGATAGCCGAGGATAATTTTGAATGAGTTAGTACCCTAAGACATTATTGTAACTCTGTACGCGTGACGTAAAACCAAAGGTGTTTTGTTTCGAAACCACTCGTACTTACCGGGAAACTGGTCGCAATAAAACATTGGAACTATTTTATGATTTTATGCGTTTTTTTTTAATTTGGCAGGTACTGCCCTATTTAATAGTCACTACTGTCATAAACTAAGATACAAGTCCAAGTAATCTTAATCTGAAAAACTGCGTTGCCTAAAACAATTTCCGTGTGGATCTCTTTTCATTGACACCATGATGCCTTTACTTACAAAAATATAAATGTTTTACTAGATACACAATCAGCAGAAAAAAATGGCAAGTCAAAACTACTGCCTAATCGACTTGGGCAGTAGTTTGGCTATTAGTCTTGTTCCGACCACGGACAGTGGCAGTTGTCAATCATGACGAAATTTGTACATACAAATTGTGACTTATCACGGAACAAAAATATATGGAGTAGCTATTACTTTTTTTAATTTTAATAAATCGTGTTGGTTTATTTTGACTTATGAAAAAAAAGTATTTATTATATTAATTCCTATAATTTTTAATTAAAGCTTTCGACGAGGCAAGGCAAATAAGTCATCTGTTTTGTGTTTGATCCACTTTCGTAGACTGACTAGATCTGCAATACCTGTCTCGAATGTAAGTACTTAAATCTCAAACAAGTTTTGATATTAGTAATCTAAAAAAATACAAACGGCCATTAATGCTTGATTTTACAATCATCAGATAAAAGTATCTGTCTGTTAAAGTGAGCCCTTTCTGTTTGTTATGTAAAGAAAAGGGTGAGCAAAAATTAACTATTAGATATTGTTTATTAGACTGGTAATGGGTTTTTTTATAATCATTGTAAACACTTGCACTCATTTTATAAGAGAACTTGCTAATTACGTTATTTCTTGGTGCATCAAAATGTCCTAGGTGAATTCGCACTTATAAACCTTTTTCTAGGAGATGATATTCTTATGAACAAACCTAACGACAAAAAGAGATAATACCTAGATATTTAGAGATGGTTTTTTCTATAATTTGTAATTTCGTTAAAATTTATACAATATAAAAATGAGAAATGCGACTCCATTCGTCCGATGTTTACTTTTGACGTAAATATTATGATTATGGCGATTTCACTAAAAGTTTTAAATATTTTCAAACGTTAGTTTGCAAATTTGACACTTGACAGCTAGCATATTGAGTTTTTTTTGCATGAATGTTTAAGGTAAAAAATAGCGATTTTAGCATGTATCTGAATATAGTTGTCAATGATAGGTATTTGGGACAGTTCATAACAACATTTTTGAGTGGGATTGTGTATCTAGTATAATATAATATTAAATCAATGGACCTATCCTACTCAATTATTCACATATGGGTGCAGCAGGATATGCATTAAAAAAAAAACAGTTTATTGCAGACAATAGTAAGCAGAGCATAGTAAGGTTCAACATTAGGCACCTCTTTTCTGATCCCCAGTACAAGTTTATTTTTCATTTACGAGGCAAGACAGTCATGGATCCCAACTGCATCCGCGGGTTGTGCAACATGGCGGAAAGTATTCATCGCCGTCAGCGTAGCATCGGCCGAGGTTCAGCAAATCCGCCAAATCACATCTGTCAATATAAGTACTAAAATTGATTGACGTTCAGAACGCCTTAAAACCCCTATTGCCGCCATGCCATCATAATAGAAGAACAGGTACATTGAATGTAATCGTTATAATATTTACAACATTTTATTACATTTAATGTTCACTCTGGGCAAGTGCTCGACCAATGTGACCTCCGTGGGGTCTGTGTTGCCAGTATATAGCTGAGTTGCAGAGTATAGCTGCTAATAAAACAATCTCCTTGCCTTCACGTGTAAAGTTTACTCTTGCATAATTGTTTTCGGGTTTGATTTGGTTTCAACATGATTACTTTGTATTTATATCCCATGTCAACGATTACGTAATAAATGATACGGCAAAAGTCGTTTCATAATAATCGTCTATCCGATGTTACAATACCCCTCTAACTTCAGAGACGCATCCAAGCGGGGCTACGTGGCTCTAAAAAGGATGTTATTCCGACAGTGACAAATCCTAAACCTGACCTTCCAAACCAAACTCCACCATCGTGTTGCATTTAAATTTCAACAGTAGAAGTACACTAACTTGGAACTTTCAAGCAGCTCCAGCTCAGCCTCGTTCAGGTCTGGGACGCAGTACTGCTGGACGCCCCCCCTCCCCACCGTGACGGGGGTGGAGCAGACGCACATTCCGTAGCACTTCTCCGGATCACTCTGTTCCACCAGCGCGCTGTCCAGTAATGCAGGGCTCTCAAACAGACCTGGAATAAAGAGTGTGTTTAATTCCAACATCTTCATAAGATGATGGAGTGCATGCGTACCTATGTGGGTTGCATAGTTGCGTATGCCCCATAATGCTGCACAATCCAATGCGGATTAGCGACTTTTCAAACGGTTTTGTAATATAAAAAATCATCTTTACGGATTGCAACAACAAATGGTATTCCATTCCGATCTAAAAATCTCGTAAGTAAGAGCCAGGAATCTCGTGTTGAACTTTGGGTAGCATTATAATCAGCTTATTGATTATTGTGTTTTGCGTTTACTACTTATTCGTTATAATAAATATTAAATACCTTTCATAATATTCAGAACAAATCTGGCTGTTGAAAAACCAATTGAGAGGTATCCGTTCTTCATATCGGGCTTCACTTTGCAGATGATATCATCGGCGTCCCGCACTAGGGTAGTCAGGTTCTTCAATTGTGTCTAAAATACCAATGCCGCGTGAATGCAGAGTAATTGAACAGGATTGTTAAATGTGAAAGCCAATCAGGTGATATATAGAATAGAACAAACCGCCCAACGTTTGTCTGTCTGTTTAGTTAGTAATACATGGGCATTTTCCGCGAATCGACATCCAATGTGTCTATTTTGCGTGAATCGATGGGGTAGCTCTACTCTAACTACCCCAGCTTCTCTAGAAAGTTGGTGAGTGCCTTGGTGTAGCTGACTGCGTCCCGAGTTTGTCTGTCTGTTTGTTACTTTAACACGCTTAAAAAGATAGAGCATCAGTCTCGTTCTGTCGAACGGTGTTAGCCAGTGACGGACGCTCTATCTTGTCACTTATCGCGTGATAAGGCTGACCATGATACGGGGTCAGCTGAAGCGATTGAGATAAGATTTAACACAATATTTTTATGTCAAATTATAAACCCAGGAAAGGACATAGGATACTTTTTATCGCGGTAGTCTTCCCCTAAGGGGGGAATAAGCGGCGAAACTTTGTATGGAGGTATAGACCTCCTTGTTGTATCCAACGACGGCGACCCTCACAGTTTTCTCTGATGAGCACGCATATAGGTTGCAAAGCCGAACTTAGTCTTAAGGGGGCGTTTCGGAGCAGCGCCGCGCGAAGTTTAGGTTTTTAGCGCTACTCACACAACGATAGAGGCTCGCGCACCGCACACGCACACATGCACGTATACACAGTGGGGCGTCGGACTTTGACTCGCCAACAAAATTGTAACTTTGGATTTTGTTACCAAATATCAAAATTGTTATGTCAAATATAGGTATTTCATCATAAAGGTATTCAACCTACCAACGTTCGCCCGAACCGAGCGCGCAGCCTATCTAACTATGTGGACAGTTGTTTTGTTCGACCGAACGGCTTATAGTTAAAGCAATGACGCGTAATTCAATGTTGGAGAGGCAACCAGATGGCTAGCATTATTTGAGCTCCCGAAGTGTTGTGGAACCACCCTGTGCAACCCGAATTGAGCCAACTGTGACTGGTTCGGAAATAGGAGAAGGGTTGTAAAAAAAAATGTTGCGTGGCAACCGATTGAAACGCGGTAGCCCGAAAGTGTGTACGTTGGAGTGTGTAGTGTGGAATTTTTATGCCATCCCTCCTAGTGTGACCGGAGCCGAGTAAATAACCGAAAAAAAAAAAAATTGGCAGGCAACCGCTTGAATACAAACGCGAAATTCGACAAAATGGGAATACGCCAAGAATACGCGCAATAAAAGGTTTTGCAATCAATTGCCATGGACAATTTTTGCTTGGGAGGGACGGTCGCCTCTCCGACATTGAATTACGCGTCATTGCTCTGAATATTAGGTGAGGGCGATTTTTGCCATATGTATGTAGGAGGGTCGGGCGGAACTGGTGGAGATTCATTATTTTCCCCACTCTCGTTAACCATGATATTTCATGAAATTAAAGTCGATCTACACTCTTTAGGTTTAATCAGTTTGATTAGAATTACAAATAGCACGAAATAATCATAAACCACTCGGATGAAAACAGATTACTAACTCTGTAACACAGAACGTGAGGAGATTCATTATTTCCCCCACTCTCGTTAACCATGATATTTCACGAAATAGAAGTCGATCTACACTCTTTAGGTTTAATCAGATTGGTAAGAATTACAAATAGCGCGAAATAATCATAAACCACTCGGATGAAAACAGATTACTAATTCTGTAACACGGAACGTGATGAAGTCGGCGGAAGGTTGGGAGCACAACCGCACTACAGCTCGCGTCTCATTCCAAAGTGAGTTGCTTGTCAACGTGTTTCCCACTCCACCTCCATGTGACAGCTGTCAGATTATATGATTATAATGTAAGTATGAGGAAAAAATTGTTCGTTTCCGGAACATCGCCGGCCGCTGCCGCTGCACGCTCGCTACGCTCGCTCGGCTCACACCCTGTAGGTTCGCGGTTCTTCCTAACACTCCTCCTCGCTTCGCTCGTCGTTGTACCTACACTGACCTGCCTCAGAATCCAACAAAAAATATTATGCTAACTATACGTTACTAATAATTATCATAATTCCAAAGCAAAGTTTATATTTTCCCAAATGACATTTGACGGTTGGTTTTTTGCCTAAGCAAATCATTTACTTCATAATTATTTGCCACATAAAAGTTCGTTGTAGTATTGCATTATAAAAATGTTGCCAAATAAGCATGTACGAAGTAAAGTTATGCCAACGATTGATTTACCAAATGAAAATTCTGCGAAAATTTGGTTGCGAAGTGAAATTTAAAGAAACATATTTCGTCGAAAAGGCAGTAAACCATTTTGGCCCTATAGTTAAATATCGAACTCACTAACAAAATTTCACGAGAATCTGTTGAGAGATGCGACCTATAGAGTATAATTAGATGTCAATTACATCTAATTATACTCTATAGGTGCTAATTACTACCCAATCCTTTTTTATGATCAAACCGAGGAAGCATGTTGTTAAGTTCTACGTGATTTAAATATGTTAATCAATGAACATAAGAATAATTTTCGTTTGAACCACTGTGTACTCATTTTGTGTAAGTACACGGTTCGATCGCAATCTGTCAATGCGGCGCCAAGCGACGTGGTCTCGCTCCGGAGGCTCGCGGCCGACTGAACGCGGCCGCCGCGAGCGGTCGCACTTGTAGTGAGCCGGCCGCTCCATACTAATTCGTATGAAGAATTAGAGCGTAATAATTGGGCATCTTTGTGATACTTTTACACGAAATAAGTACATATTTGTTAAGAAATGAAGATTGCAAGGATTTAACTATAATTTTAACTTTACTATTTGACACAATTCATTTAATAATTCTTGATACTTACGACTCAGTTGTTACAATACGGGAGTGCGTTTTACACGTTTTTAGTGTTTTTCTGATTTTTTTTTACACTTACCTATAAGCATTATCTTAAATTCGAATGATTCAAGAGGAAGTAACATTCATTGGCTAACTGTGTAATATTTTTCAAGGTTGTGGAACATCGTTTACTATATAATTCTCTTACATTCCCGACCCTCGATTGCCCCCTGCCGGCCCTTAAATGTGTCATTGTAAGCATATGTGTAGGATGGTCTGGGTGGAGTCTTCCGTAAATGGCGCTTTTGGTCCACGTGTTCAAGTCGAGCTACTTCGAAAGAAGCTGTAGTAATATGTAATATTGTGGGTAACTGTGAAATATAGATGTACCGAAAATGACACGACATACTACAATGAGGATAATAAATCAGTCTTCATCCTACGTAACTTGTTTCATTACATGGTGACAGCGGTGGGATCCGAACCCACGCCCTTTCGGACTGGTACACCTTTTCTGACTTTATTACGCCATTCCGGTCTCATAGACGCGACCCCCTCCCAGCCCTCAGCAGGTATATTTATAGGTATAGATGTATGGAGGTACGATGTCAACGAGTTCACATCGTACCTCCATATAAACTTTCGGACGAAGTCATGGACAAAAGAAAGCTTTGATATAAAGTTTAGTTATAACTACAACTTAGAAAAGTTGAAAAACATTGTCATTTCAAAGTCCAATATCTCATAAACGGCTAAACAGATTTTGATGAAACATGGCTAAGAACACAGGATAAAATTATCTATGACATAAAAAAACCGCATTCAAATCGGTCCATCCGTTTGGGAGCTACGATACCACAGACAGATACAGGTCGACTCATGTAAAAAGAACCCTGGCGGCCATACTTTTTATATGGCCGCCAGGGCTCTTTTTACGTGTGTCGACCTGTACACAGATACACAGACAGACACGTTAAACTTATACTTATAACACCCCTCATTTTTCGTCGGGGGTTAGAAATACCTGTGTCACACAGCAATCGAAGGGGTTGGGCGTAGCGGCGGAGAAGACTGGCACGCGAGTGCAGCGGCAGCAGCCCCCGACGACGGCGACGGTGGACTTGGTGGGGTCGGTGTCCATCAGGGAGCAGTACAATTGGTTCGCGCGCATCGAGTTCACTGCGTTCACTCCCAGCACACGGCGCTTGTCGTACACGGCCCTCGCCTTTAGCGTCTACAAAATAAATATACTATACTCGCGGTAGTAAACTGAAGCGATTATTACTCAGAAATCGTAAGAGATGGGGACGATGGCGAAAAACCAGTGTCTAGGCCGGACTGACAACGTAGTTGATGAGCGTCTCTAACTCCAGTACGTTTAGCACAACTTGCTCTTCTTCTTCGCGCGCAACTGAGCTTCTCCTGTCTTACTCGCACCGAGCAAATTAGAAAGAGGAGGGTAGATCTTTCTCGACTCGCGTCGCGGCGCGGCGTCAGTTGTGCTAGCCCCGCACCACGTCTATCGTGGGACGGCCGCGACATACTCTCGATTTTTCTCGCACTATACCTCTTGTTCTAATTTAAGTGTTCTAATAAGAAAGAGACAGATAGTGCGAGAAAAAGTCGAGAGAGCTTGCGCGCCGTCGGGTGATAGCCGTGCTGATGTGGCACATGCATAACACCTTTTGGTATAAGTGTAGGTTTCCCGCTACAGAGCATCCTCAAGAGCTCTGACGATTTTACAGAGGTGGAAAAACACAAGGCCACATACACTACACGCTTGTATTGTTGGTGGTCTCAGGTTGTATTTTTGTCACGTCTGTAATGTTTTGTAAGGTGCAGGTGCTCCTTTCGTTTTTCCCTAGTTGTACTAAATTGAAATAACCCTTAAGTTGAAATGTTTTTCAAATACTAATTCTATATACAACGTGTTTTTTAACTGTCTTAGAGCCGGAGCCAACTGATAGTATCCAAAAGGTACTAATCATTCGTGAAAAAAAAAATATTTTGTTAAGTTTTTAGTAATAAAAGGTAATTAAGTTTGAAAAATTATCTATGGCACACGGAGCGAAGTTCATTCACCCGGTTCGAGTTCGTACCTATCTACATAAGATAGTGGCTAGCGGACACTGCGGTCACTCAGCTGGATGGTTAAAATTAATATTTATACAAAAAAACAATAATTTATGCATTAAAAAAAAAATTTTAAAAAAAACCTTTATTTAAGTTCTTTGCAATGTAGGTATACATTAACTGGACTTCGGCTCTAAGACGGTTAAAAAAACACCGTGTATATAAACGTAAAATTCCTGACCGACTGACTGACTGACTTATATTAACCAACGCCCAGCCCAAACCCTTGAACCTAGAAAGCTGTTCTTTTTACAATAGGTAGTTTATATCAAGTACCCACTAGGAAGGGTTATTTGATAATTCCACCCTCAAGAAGGTAAAAACGGGGTTGAAAGTTTGTATGGGGATGAAGTAAAAAGAAATGTTAACATAAACATACAATTCCATTTCAAATTTACCAAACTGACAGAAAAGTTTGTTGGACCTACTCAAACCGCTGCACCGATTTAGATGAAATTAGGTATGGAGACAGTTTGAGTCCCGGGGAAGGAAATAGGATAATTTTAATCCCGGAAATCATCCTCTAATGGGGTGAAAATTTGTGTGAAGCTACGATGTAAAAGAGTTCCACGCTCACGGAGTCGCGGGCAGAAACTAGTATAAAATAAAAACTAAAAACCTGGTATGTGTGCATTTAAAGATACAATTCCAAATCATCATCATTCACCATCTTCAGAGTGTTTTTTCCCTATAGTGCCCTAAAGGCCCGAGGTGCATATAATCCATGGGGTAGGTAATCCCAAGATTTGCCTAGGCTCTAGTTTTACGAAAGTGAATGCCATCTGACCTTTCAACCCAGAGGGCAAACTTCCCAGCCAGAGGTTTCCTCACGATTTTTTCCTTCACCGATATGATAAAGATACACTGCCAAGTATTGGGATAACACATGTTCCAAATACTAACATGCACGCACAGCGCGAAGTTGGAGTCGATGGGCGGAGTCTGAACGGCCACGATCGCGCGCGGACAGAACTGCGCGACGGCCAC
This sequence comes from Epinotia demarniana, assembly GCA_945867215.1. Classification (NCBI taxonomy): domain Eukaryota; kingdom Metazoa; phylum Arthropoda; class Insecta; order Lepidoptera; family Tortricidae; genus Epinotia; species Epinotia demarniana. The sequence continues at coordinate 12,748,846 of OX244260.1, read as the reverse complement.
CGCGGCGGTGCGCACGCGCCGCACGTTCGCTCGGAACACCTCGTGGTCGCGCTCGCAGCAACCGCTTTGCCCGCCGCAGATCAGCACCACGTCTGCGTCCTGTCAACCCACACTTGTAAAGTAACCAATATAGTGTCCTTTATTTCATCGAATAATGTTTCACCGATTTAATTGTTCCGCAGTTTTTTTTTATTAATTTCTTTTTTACACACCTATGTAATAAAAATCAAATATTCTGCGAAACATTCATTCGATGCAACGTTTCTCGGTTACACAATGTAGGTACTTACAACACGCTCCAGTCAGAGAGGTACAACCGAGCGCGCCACTGATGGTATCCTTTTACAATTTGTTATCAATTTACGCCTGTGGCCATACTGTCCGTGAACTTTGTGAATTATGTCTACTCGTATTATGATGCTGACAGTACAATATAATAAACTACGAAATGTACCACCACTTACGTGTAGAGCTTTTTTAATGAATGACCACCCCTGATACGCTTCGACGTCGGTGCTGGTGTCGATGTGCGCCAAGTCGTTAGCCACTCCCAGCACGCGCCGCTCTGGCACGTCGTCGTACATTGCCAACGTCTTGATCACATTTTGCTGTTTGAGGAACAACGAAGCCATTTGCCCGACGTCAGTGCCAGCGCCTATTACCGCTACCTATAGGAAGACAGACTGGGTAAGATATCGCGCAATCCGTGCTTACGTCATCTCCAATGTACGGCCACTTCTGCCCCACTATTCTGTAACATGTTTTAACCCTCCACCCATAAGTACATCCCGACGCCACGTAACTAAGCGTAGGTAGAGGTGTAGTTTCGTTAAGCGTGGCAGGTGAGGTGATGCGCATAAGCGCGTTCCAAATAAAAGCCCGACATTGACTTCCTCTCATGGATGAGAGGAAATGGGCCAAAAGTGGACTAATTCACGTCTTTGACACGCTTGCGCATTTCGTTAAACGAATGTAGGTACCTACCTTATACCTATTATATATTAGGTACACTTACTATCCAGGGCTCATTCCACGCTTGCTACCACTTAGTTTTACAAATCTACAATGGCAACACTCAGACCAAGAAAAAAGACAGACGGAGCGTTACGAACAGTCAAGTGAAGCCAAACCACATACAAACAAAACCAAGCTACTTCAAGTTTAGCACACGCTCACGCACACATGTACAAACAAAATTGCACAATATTCTTCAGCGCGTGTCGCAATACTGTCAAGATCATTTATTTCGAGTTTTGTGCGATTTAATTTGTTTAGCGTGTGCTAAACTTACGGGGCTTGGTTGAAAACCGGTTGGCTTCACTAGACTGTTCGTAACGCTCCATCTGAATATTTTCTTGGTCTGAGTGGCAATACTCCCATTTTGGGTAAGGGACATTTTGCGTCAGGGACGAAGGGACATTTTGCGTCAGGGACGAAGGGACATTTTGCGAAAAGGATGGAACTTTTTGAGAATGGTACATTTTGTGAATGGGGTATTTTGCACAAGGGACCGTTTTCAAATGAGACTTTTTGCGAATGGGACGTTGTTTTAGAGGGACGTCTTGCGAGTGGACTGTATGCGCCTAAACAGTTTGTAGCTGCTGCTACAAACGGTGCTTCAGGAACAAAATACAAACCTTTTGCGCCGGTTGCCGTTCAGGCGGAGGGCAGGGTTTCTCACACTTCGAATTCAACTGAAACAATGACTTGGACGTGACGTAGTTTTTAAATCCAGCCGTTCGAATTACGAGGGATGAAAACGGTTGAAGCAATTGCACTTGTCGTAACATGTTGAGCGAGAGATTTACTCGGAAATTGCTGTAGTCAATTTTTTTATATATTTCAAGAAATTCTGAATTTTGTTTATACAATACTTATGTTTATCGGCGCATTATTTACTCTTATTCACAACTTTTATTGTTTTTTTGGGATGTTTTACTTCATTATTTTACAAATTATGGATTTTTATAGCTACATATTATTACATTTGATGGTTGATTGGGTTGATTGCATGTTGATGTAGTTTATTGGTGAGAATGTTGATTATGTCACTTGTGTGTCAATCTGAAATATATTATATGCGTCCTTACCTATTCTTGTGAATAATATTCTTTATGGATATTTTTGAATACTATGCAAAGAGTTAAGTAAGTAGGTTTATCTTTGGTTATATATTCTCTTTAAGTAGGTACTTATAGATCTACAAGCTGCCGATTCTATAGACCCCATTTTAATTTTAAATCGTTAGTGTGTGTGGACCATTTGGGCGGAAACTGCTGACCGACTTAACTAATGTTTGTCTGTGGACGTGGACCATTTCTTGAAAGTGGTTTTGTATTAGAAACCGAATGCTTGAAATTGAATGTTTCAAATAACAGTTATAAAAATCCAAATAAAAAAAAATACCTTTTGAAATTATTTTCAAAATTGCTTTGTTGAGGTTAGATATGAGGATATCACGTATCATTTATGGTATATTGTATTTAAAAAAACCGGTCAAGTGCGAGTCTGACTCGCGCACCGAGGGTTCCGTACAAACTAACAATTAACTCAAGGTAAAGTAAATGTCCCAATATTTGTTAAATTACTTATTTTAACCCAACACAATAGAATTCAATTTCAAACAACGAGTAACTTTTACACCAAGACAATTGAATCGCGATCTTTTTTAGACCTGCTATTGAAAATAAATATACGCGTCCCAATCCCAACCCCATTAATTCTAGAAATAAAGTCTTAACAGCGCGAATGGGGTCAGCGCCATCTATCGGCCCCATTTGGTACTAACGTGCAAGGGCAATCGGCTTAGTATGTATGTTGGTCTTTTAGCGATTATTGTTTATCACGTGAACCGATCTCTATTATTTTTGTTTTATTTGAAAGAGAGTATTTCTATTATAGTCTTATAGGAATTTCAAAACGAAAATATACCTACTTATAAAGTTGATTAAATTGCAAACTTAACTAGGAAATGATTTTTGTAAATAAAACAAAAAATATGCTAGATACAGAAAATAAAATACTTTTCCAGTAATATTTATGTTTATCTTAATCACAAGTAATTATTTCAAATTTTTCGCTTTGATAACTTCGGAGATAAGGGGAGGGGGAATGGTATTTTTTTAAACATTTTCCTTCATAGATCAAAATTTTACCAATGTAAAAAAGAAAGAAAAAGTGCTTCAAAAAGTGCACCTCAAGCCCTTTCATATGATTCCCCACTTGACCTAATACTTGAATATTTTTTTTTTAGCCCCCTCCTCAAAATCAAAAAAAAACAAAAAATACGCTAGATACAGAAAATTTATACTTTTTCAGTGATATTTACGTTTATCTTAATCACAAGTAATTATTTCAAATTTTTCGCCTGGGTAACTTCGGAGATAAGGGGGGGGAATCGTATTTTTTTTACATTTTCCTTCATAAATCAAAATTTTACCAATGTAGAAAAAAAAGAAAACTGTTTCGAAAAGTGCAACTCCATGCCCTTTCAAATGATACCCCACTTGACCTAATAGTTGAATTTTTTTTTGCCCCCTCCTCAAATTCGTAATTTTTCATAGTAAATTTAAATGTATATTTAATTTTTTCATTTTCCATGCACGCGGATAACTCTCATTTATAATCATTCCAAATTTCAAATTGATAGCTTAAGTAGTTCGTGAGATATTTTACTTTGTAACAGACAGACAGACAGACGGACGGAGTCGCACCATAAGGGTTCCTTTTTACCATTTTTGGTACGGAACCCTAAAAAAACTGCCATATCGTGTCTGGTCCTCCAGACACGATATGGCAGTTTTGCCCAAACTTGGTATGTTTCGAAAACTCTTTTTGTTTTAATAAAAAAAAATGGCTGAAATGTAATGATGTGATATATTTTTAGAATCGCTTAAAAAAGCCCTTTCATGTGACACTACACACGATAGGATTCTGAAAAAAAATCATTTCTGCCAAACAAAAAATAAAAAGTCTCAGCACTCCCCCCCTGAGGGATTTTTTTTATGTACTGGACTTTGGTCAAAATTTTTGTTTTGACCTCTAGTATATATATATAGTCCTCCTCATCGATTTCGATGACGGCAACCCTAGCAATTACGGATTTGCCCTATTGTGAGCTCTGATATGGCTGGCTAGGCCAAACTTATTCTTAAAAACTCTTTTACAGGGGGAACAGTAGAGTTGGCCAGTCGTGTTATAGGTGTACACGTAGGAAGGTTTAGGCCTCTCCTTTCGCAATTGGCGTTTTGTGTCTAAGGTTGTTAAGCGGTTTTGTTCGAAGGATTTAACCTTACTAAAGATGGTAGATCGCCAAGATGACCTGACTGCGGCTAGCTCCTCCCAATACAAAGGATCAATAGCGCATGCGTTCAGATGTCGTTTGAGCACGTCCTTATAGCGTAAATACTGACCACCATGCTTCCGCTTACCCTCGGCTAATTCTGAATAGAACACAGCTTTAGGCAAGCGGTGGTCGTTCATTCTAAGGACATGCCCACTCCTCTAGTATGCGTGTGCCAAACGGCTAAACTGTACATCGATTTGCAGTTTTTTTATTCGTACAGAAATCGTACACTACTAGGAAAAGAGTCATCTCAGATATTATCCGCGTTTTTTTGTGTCGGACATTAATGCTGGTGACTGAACCATGATATGTTTTTTGGAAGTCATGAACGGAATATCATTCGATGTTTACCGCTAGCCGATTTATATATGGAGCGTCTATAGCGTAGCGTGGCGTAGCGGTACCCGCACGATCGAACGAATTGTGCGCATAAGACTAAAAAAATCGGCCGCTTCGAGTGGTTACTTACTGAATACTCCAGAAAAATACGGTTTTCAAAAACATTAACTTAATATAGCGTGTTTTTGTTGATTTAATTTTACAATGTTATTCTAAGATGCTTTTTTCAAGAATCCGACAAACTTTTTACTCGGAAGTAATTTTTATGATCTTGAATATAATAGAACAAATGCAAATGAACCAAAGTAATGCAGAAGTAATGTCAAAAATATTTATTTATATTTTTTCACACTTTTCTGAAGCTTGTTTTTTTTTAAGTCTGATATTTTGTCGGATTCGGTCGTTGGGTAAATATTTAATTGATTTACACAGAAAAAATAAGCTATTATAAATTATTTCCAAAATTGTCATTTTTTCCGTACAAGTTGTCAGTTCATTGACTGGACTAGAACGCTTCCGTGCTTTGGAAGGCACGCTAATCGGTTGAGCCTGGGTGTTGTCTATGACAGTCGTTAGCCGAGTTAGAGGCTTTCGGGCGGCTGGAGAACTTCTAGATGACTTGAGTTGCCAACTTACTGGATCAAGCATATAATCCCTCAGTACAAGGAAGTTTCCCCGTGGGGTGGAAGATCAGGTGACAGTCGCTTTCGCAAAAACTAGTGTCTGTTTAGTAATTTATTTTAATTGATTTGAATCTCATATCTTATTTTATCTTATTTGTTTTGACATGTAATGCCAATAAGCACGTAAGGTTTAACTGTAAGTGCTAATGTTGAAATAAATAAATACCTAAATATATCGTCGTCTAGTACCCATAAAACAAGCCTAAGTAATTAAGCTTACTTTGGGGTTAGTTTGATTTGAATAAGATTGTTCTCTACTATTTATTTATTTAGTGTAAACATTTCTTTGATGCCGACTGTACGAATATGATATAATGTACTTTATCATTATTATTAATATATTTACTTAATTTAGGGCCTGTTTCACAATCTCCTGTTAAAGCATATCCGTCAGATAAATGTTGGTTGTCACTTTTCTTTTATATGACGGGAGAAAAAGATAGCAATCATTTTAACTGGCAGATAACTTAATCCGGCGATTGTGAAACAGGCCCTAAATGTAGTATTTACTCTCAAACTTTCTATCCGGCAGACTATTTTTTTTGTATTAGAATAGTAATTTCGCTCCACTTAAGCAAGGACCGTGTGGCCTAATGGATAAGGCGTCGGACTTCGGATCCGAAGATTGCAGGTTCGAGTCCTGTCACGGTCACAAAATGGTATTTTTGTTTTTATTACATTATCCATCCCCACGTCTGGGCATTTCATTCGTGATTCTTGACAGAAGAGTGCATGTGGTCTGCCCATAAAAATTAATGTATTAGTCGTTGTCGATATACAGGTTACCTAAACTGTGTCTAAACTAAAAAAAAACATTTTTGTAAAGCATGAAAAATTTATTGAGATACATTTGTTTAGCCATAGATAATCGGAACATAATTCCCAGAGAGCCAACCAAGTTACAGTACTACCAAACTATAAAAGGTAACTAACAAACAAATGCAACTGCACTATTTAATATCAATACGAAACTTCACGTTGGCAAAAACGTCAGTCCATTGGCTCAATGCCGTTTAAAAAATAAGACATCATAAACCTATCATATTTACAATGTCTCTACAAATACACCTGTGATTAAATACATGATACATACAGGTGCACTCAGGATACTTAGTCCTTAGACGCACTAATAATGTCCAGACTAAGCGAAGCCAGAACCCATTAATTTTTAAACGACTAATTTAGTTAGATTGTTTTGGACCGGGGCATGTAGGGGGCTTAATATAGGGCACCTTGTCAAACCTACAAGGGTGTAAAGCGTACTCGTCGCCGATGGCGTAGCAGCGACCGAGACTCAACATGTCCTCCAAATCACACCTGCAAATAAGCAACTTAATAAAAAAAAATTAGGGCAATGTATTTTTCTCAAACATTCAATGAAATTTCGTCGTTACGTGCATCATAAGAGTCGTAACAGGCTTCGAAGTATCACATTTCGGGCGGTACAATTCGAGAAAACTGTGAAGGATGATGTAAACTGTATGAAATTCATACAAAATTGAAGGCCAAGGCCGGGGAGTATTTTTTTTTTAATTTTACTCTAAATAGGGCGTCTGTGATCATGAACAGGCTAAACAGCTGAATTATATTTTTTTTTTCACTTCTCATGCTCAAAAAGTGCGACATATTAGACTTGGCAAGCGGGGCTAAAGTAGTACATTTAGCCCCTAGGGAAAATATGTATACATATTTATGATTTATAAAACATTTTAATTTGACCACTCACAACAGTTCAATATTACATCCACCAATCACAACTCTTTAAAAAAACATTAGTATTTGCTATCTACGAACCAGAATACAGCAAGACATTAAAATCGACCAATCAGGAAACAGAATTCAATTCAAACATTGGGTGTTTTTGGCGAACGTTTGGATGGAGCTATAGTCGGTCAGAGGCGTTTATTTTTGTAATTATTGTAAATTAGGGAATGAAAAACTCCTAATGTTTGAGTTGAATTCTGTTTCCTGATTGGTCGATTTTAATGTCTAACTGTGTTCTAGTTAGTAGACAGCAAATACTAATGTTATTTTAAAGAGTTGTGATTGGTGGATGTAATTACATGACATAAGCTATGAAGATTGAGCGGGATAGACTACGCCGCTATTAGACGGTCAGAGGCGTTTATTCGTCTTGTGAATATTTTGTATTGTATCTGTGTCAAAACAGTTTATTAAAAAGAATGGCGCCAAATTGAACAATCTTTTCGCCTTGGTAGAATTGTTGATTGTGGATGGATAATCTTTGTTTTTACTATTTTCTCGCAGTCGAAGTGAAAAGTAGAGTGTATAACTCTGGTCTAAAAGCCATATTACCCCTCGAACTATTTCCCCTCACTTCGTTCGGGAAAATATCCATCTCGTGGTAATATGGCTTACTTTAGACCCTTGTCATACAATCTACTATTCTAGTGGCTGATTGGTTATCGGACCAAAAATATCTGCGTTAATGCCTATTACACACTAACTGATATTAAGGGTGAGTTGCACCAAACCGTCTGTGATCGTAAGCGGTGTTCGTTAAAATCTGAATGTATGGAACGTTTGACAAGTTTCTATGGACTGACAGCTGTCAGTGCCATATTTAACGTTGATCGGTCTGTAATCGTAAGTCGATGCAACCCGCCCTAAGAATACAAATCTGTATGATTCAATGTGTTGATGAATAAATTTAAAATATTGTCTATTCGTAAGTCACCAGAGTCCATAGACAATATTTAAAATCCTCTGCATTTATGTTATTTATATCCTCTAAATCCTCTGCATTTATTTTACTTGTTATAGAATTTAAGATTCTCATTATTTTGTTTTTGTTCATTAGTTTGTGTATAATGGCCCTGATAGGGTCTATTCGAATACATCACACGCGTAATACTGACGACTTCCGTAAAAAAAACATCATGGAGGGAAAATTAAAAGTCTTTTGTCGTGTAGATGGATTTTATATTTGTGGTTGTTATTTATAAATAAAATTTCAAAATGAGTTTCGATGATAACAGCGACGAAGAAACTAATTGTACTCCGCCGGAATTGAGGGCGGAGGCCGAATTAGCAATGAATAACTTATTGCCGCCAAAATCGAAGAACAAATACATAAATACAGGTTGGTTTTTTGAGTGGTGATATATTTTATTTCATTGCATATGTTTAAGAAAAGCACTATACATGCCTAGCCGTGAAAAGGGCTTGCCGGCTTCGTATCACTATCCGGCCTCCCTACGGTCGGCCGTCTATACCTACTCACAGTACTCACCCGGCAAGCCCTTCTTTCCCGGCGGCTGCAGTAATGTACTATTTCTGGTCGACGTTGAAGCTACTAAACCCTGGGAAGTAGTTGGGTAGCGTCAATAGCATAGCAAAGCCCTATTAAATACTGTTAATGCCTGTTAAGTTTGACCAAAAACTACTTAATTGCATTGATTTATTTATACAATAGGGGGGAGCCAGATGGGTCACGAAAACGTATACTTGAGTTTGACTTTACGCCACTGTCGTGTTGTACTTGGTATCATTTTATTTTCGTGGAGATAACCTGCGAACCAGTTACGCAATTCTCGGGGAAAATCTGGGTTAATGTGGCATTTCTACCGACTAAAAACTCCACGTCAGCGATCTCTCTCGCGCTAATTAAGCAATTCGGAGGACCCTAGGATCTCAGGTCGATGAACGCACTAGAGCCCTCCTCACGCAATGCCCCTGCGGGCTTGTTCTTCGCATCCTCGTCGCCATCTCTGGGGTGTACCCCAGTATTGAACAATGTAGTCAAAGAGCTGCAGCCCCGCCACAAAGACCAGTGGTGACCCCGTTGACCCCCTTTTACGACAGGCGGGGAAGACCGTACATATATTCTTGCCTGAGGCCCAAAGGACCTTCATAGGCTTGCGTGACCGGTGTGTAGGTGCAGTCAGCAGCAAAAGTAGCTACGCAAAATAACAGCTCAAAATTATCTAGACAGTCCTTACCGTCTTGACATTACCGCTCGACCACGACTTTGGTCTTAAGCGACCTGCGACCAGCGTTTTATCTGTTCATTGCGCGTGATCCCAACTAACCACAGTGCGTTGCGCATCTCGCCCGCGCAATGAACAGATAAAACGCTGGTCGCAGTACGCTTACCATGAGTTTGACAATGACGGCTTACGCTAACGAGTATCGAGTTTTCTATCTGTGCATCCCGCTCGTACTGTCAAAGTGCAATAGAGATGCACAGATAGAAAACTCGATACTCATTAGCGTAAGCCGTCATTGTCAAACTCATGGTAAGCGTACTGGTCGCTTAAGACCAAAGTCGTGGCCGAGCGGTTAGAGTCGTGTATTATCGGTAGCCTTTGAGAAATAGCGATAAGTTTCTTCTATCTCCCTTATGATTTTAACTGGTTTGATCATCTTAAAAGTAGCCAGGTAAATGCGGATAGAGGCTGTATACGTACCTACATGGATTAAGCAATCATTTTTGAGATCTGGCCCCGTATCATGGTCGGCCTTATCACGCGATAAGTGACAAATATAGAGCGTCCGTCACTGGCTGACACCGTTCGATGGAACGAGACGGACGCTCTACCTTGTCACTAACGCTTGATAAGTCCGACCATGATCATCATCATCATCATCGTATCAGCCGAAAGACGTCCACTGCTGGACATAGGCCTCCCCCAAAGAGTGCCAAAGTGACCGATCCCGCGCCACCCGCATCCAGCAGACTCCCGCAACCTTTACCAGGTCATCAGTCCACCTTGTCGGGGGCCTACCCACGCTGCGCCTTACGTGGTCGCCACTCGAGAACTTTTCCGCCCCAACGGCCATCGGTTCTACGTGCTATGTGCCCCGCCCACTGCCACTTAAGTTTAGCGATACGGAGGCGGAGGGCTATATCGGTTACATTGGTTCTGCTGCGGATAGCCTCATTTCTGATGCGGTCACGCAGAGAAACTCCCAACATGGCCCTCTCCATTGCCCTTTGGACCATGATACGGGGCCAGAATAGATCTAACATGCATGAAGCTGGTTTCAATAGAAAATAGAATATTTTACTAACTTGGCAGCTTTAAGCAGCTCCTGCTCTGATTCATTTAGCTGTGGGATGGAGTACTGCTCGATGCCCTTCCTGCCCACCGTGACGGGAGTAGCGCAGATTTTCATTCCGTAGCACTTCGCCGGATCGCTCTGTTCGACCAGTGCACTTTCAAGGGCTTTAGGCGACTCGAATATCCCTGCAAATATATTTTTTGAAGAGAAGACTGCAATCCGCGGCGCTTTACCAGTTCGGCCGACACACAATAAGTTCTCACGCGGTAATTTGCAAGTGGAATAGTTTTTATTTAATAAGCAGACACAAACACACTGACTTTAACGCAAAGTGTTTAATATCAGTATACGCGACTGTCGTGCAAAACGAGTCAGTTAATCGTTCGGGACCACAGCGGGATGTGTACTCTGTGCGTGCGGTCTAAGTAACGAAGGGTTAGTAAGTTGCTACGTAATTATTGTAGGTATAGGTAAGGTTAGGTTACCTACGTTTCTTCATGGTAACTTAGAAAAGTTGAAAAACCCCCGACATTTTCATTTCCAAGTCCAATATCTCAAAAACATCTGAACAGATTTTGATGAAACACGACTAAGAACACTCGGGATAAAATTATCTATGACACAAATAAACCGCATTCAAATCGGTCCATCCGTTTGGGAGCTACGATGCCACAGACAGATACACAGATACACAGACAGACACGTTAAACTTATAACACCCCTCTTTTTTCGTCGGAGGTTAAAAAAATGGTTTAATCAATAACATAAAGACCTTTCATAATGTTCAACACGAATCTGGCTGTCGAGAAACCGATAGAAAGATGTCCCTGCTCGTTATTGCTCTTCACTTTACAGATGATGTCGTCGGCTTCGCGCACTAGGCGGCTCATGCAGTCCAACTGTTTCTAAAACATCACCAGCGGTGATCGAATATGAGTATAAATAAAATTAAAAAACCAGCCAAGTGCGAGTCGGACTCGCGCACGAAGGGTTCCGTACCATTATTTATGAAAAACGGCAAAAAAATCACGTTTGTTGTATGGGGCTCCCGTACAACAAACGTGATTAAATATTTATTTTATTCGTTTTTCAGTATTTGTTGTTATAGCGGCAACAGAAATACATCATCTGTGAAAATTTCAACTGTCCAACTATCACGGTTCATGAGACACAGCCTGGTGACAGACGGACAGACAGACGAATAGACAGCGGAGTCTTAGTAATAGGGTCCCGTTTCACCCTTTGGCTACGGAACCCTAAAAAGTGAAGTTGGCCTTATCACGCGATAAGTGACAAGATCGTCTTGTTCTTTCGAACGGTATCAGCCAGTGACGGACGATCTATCCCGTCACTTATCGTGTGATAAGGCCGACCATGATACGGGGTCCATTTGTTTAGAAAGAGTAATTCGCCATACCTTAGGTACGTTGCAATGTTTAGGTTTGGCATCAGAGAAGACAGGAACGCGGGTGCAGCGGCCGGTCCCGCCAACTACGGCGACCTTGGACGTGGTGGGGTCGGTGCCCATCAGGGAGCAGTACAACTGGTTCGCGCGCATGGCGTTCACCGCGTTCACCCCCAACACACGACGCCTATCGTAAGCGCGCATAGTTTTCAGTGTCTGCAACCCAGGAACATCGACATCACATAACCTCGATCCTAGAACTTTCTCCTTTTCTGCCCCGTATTAATAATTGGTATATTAAACCAACTCTGTGCCTGTTTAACGCACAACTCTAAAAAGAGTAGAGCGACGACGTTTTTATACTGTTGTAACAGTTTTACTCGGATCCTTAGCTACTTACTTACTGTGCGAAACAACCCAAAGGTAATCATGGCCTCGGACTCCGACACTACAGACGACAGTCTGTAGTGTCGGAGTCTGTCGGTGTCTGGAGTCTGACCTAGCCAATGCTAATTTTATTGTTCTATTCTTTGCCTTAGTTTAATTCGAACATCAAATAATATTTCACTTAAAGGTATTTTGGTGTACAAAGTTAATGAAGAAGGCACCTACAAATCAGGCATGTTGATTGTTGAAGCAGGCAAGAATGTTTTAGTAGGTATACGGTTACTACAAAAGCAACAGACTTACATGCTTGCATAACGCAAAATTGCAGTCGACCGGAGGCGTTTGGACAACGAGGATGGCGTACGGGCAGAACTGCGCGACGGCGATCGTGGTGGTGCGCACGAATTGCATGTTCTTGAAGAAGAGCTCTCGATCGTAGTCGTTGCAGCACGGGGGCAGCTCGTAGCAGCCGCCGCAGATCAACACGACGTCTGCGTTCTGGGAACCGACTTTTAAAAGTGTGAAAAACTGAAACCCACTTCTGGGCCAGTTCATACCAGCGAAAGTGGCCTAAACTTTACCAGCGAGGGTAAAATATCAAATTTACCATGAATAATACTTATTGAAATCTGTTTTGGTGTCCAAGCGCTCTGGGCTCCTTTAACACTTTCGCAACCGGACTAAAAGCGGAACAATACACCAGAAACCGACAGAACTCGCTCGGCGTTCCACGACGTGCAACCCAATGCCGGACGCCGCGTGCCCGCTAGGCGGGCACTAGGCGGACGCTCAGGGCTGTCCCAAGTAACTTTCGTATACGTGAATGAAAAACCGTAACAGAAATACTCCGATTGCAGTTTTACACAGGGGTGCTCGGGTGAGTTTGGAAAAACCCCGGGTTGCATTCGCCAACTTCAACCTTTTGTCAAAGAAGTTGAGACTTTATTCTATGTACACGATCGTACTAATTTCAGTAACCTTTCCACGCCAAAGAGCCCGCCTGGCGGGCGCACATCTTCACCACCACAGTAAGGGTTGACACTAACAGAAAGGATTTAATACTTCTGATTATGCCGTGTAGGTTTATAAATAAATAAATATAAATAAATATGAGCGGACAATCTTACACAAATCGACCTAGTCCCAAACTGAGCAAACCTTGTGCTATGGGTACTAGACGACGATAAACATTCTTATATATAGCTAAAGAAATAATTAAATACATAGAAAACATCCATGACTCAGGAACAAATATTCGTGCTCATCACACAAATAAATTCCCTTACCGGGATTCGAACCCGGGACCTCTTGCTTCGTAGGCAGGGTCACTACCAACTAGGCTAAAGCGGTCGTCGATTTAAAGCTACTTTCCGCCGCAGTTTAAAGCTACTGTCCGCCTAGCGCAGCCGGCATCTGAGCAAACATTACGAGCTAGGCGGGTTCTTGGTTGCAAACGTGTTAAGGAATAACCAGGAAAACTCTAGGAGGATGATCTTACATATAAGGCATCTTTAAGGAACGCCTTCCCCTGAAACGCTTCAATCTCGGTGCTGGTGTCGATGTGCGCCAGGTCGTGGGCCACGCCGAGCACGTACCGCGACGGCTCGTCGTCGTACAGCGCCAGGGTCTTTATCACTTTCTGCTGCTTGAGGTACAGCGAAGCGATTCGACCGATGTCGCTGCCTGCTCCAACTACAGTCACCTGAAATATTTGAAAACCCTAAAAAAGGTAGGGAAATACAACGCTTTCTCGCCTCCGGGCGGCACGATTGTTTCCAGAGAAAGCTTTGAAATTAAACCCACAGTTCGGTAACTAACTTTATAACAATTTCTTTGTTTAAGTTTCCAAGCGTAGGTAGCTTTTAATAGGCAGGTATGCAGGTACGGGTGCGTAACGATCGATATAAAAACTTTTGATATATTTTTACTGGATATAACGATTAAAGGATATAATGCCCTTTTGATATAACAACATTTGATATATATATTCTCATGTAATATAATTATCAACAGATATAATGAACTTGTAATATAACAACTATTAATCTAACAGTGCATAACATACATGGGATATAACTTTGTTCGATATAAAACTCAGTTGGTATACTTACTACTATTGTTTCTTACCTATTTTACTCTCAGGCAGGTACGACGACGAGTAAACACTGACACACAACAGTATAATAGCCAAGCCACTGATAATTGTAACAATGGTATTATTTGTAGGTTAGGTTAGGGTTAGCTCGTGTCCCTTAGGACGGAAATAGGCACACCGCGAAGCGATGTGACGCCGACAGGCTGGCGGTTAGGTTAGGTGAAAAAAAAAACTTACAAAACATTATACCACTAACACTTATATCCGAAATATATTATATCCATTAAACGTTATATCAAAAATGTATTATTCTGTTTGAACATTATACGACATGAAATTATACTGATTGTTGTTATACCAAGTTTATTATGCCCCTTGAGTGATCTGATTATATCCAATAAAATTATATTAAATGTTGTTATATCCAGTGAAAATATATCAAAAGTTGCTATACCAATCATTACACACCCGTATTAGACGGCATTATACCTATTTATGTATGTACAGTGTGTTTAGTAGTCCAAAGTGTATCAACTCAATCTAGGTAGTAAGTACCTAATATATAGAGAGTGCAGAACATGTTATCCCATGTCCCTCTATTATCTGTCGATTCTAGTCTGTCCTTACTACAGGCGCACGTACTGCAGGATATAATGACCATACTCGTAAATGCGGAATCAGTTTGATCGAATCGACATACGTAGTGTAAGAACTGTAGGCATGTCTTAGAATTGGGCCACGTGAATAACGTATCTGTTTCAACCACAACCACAAACCTTCCTAGGTGGTACTCTGGGCGTGTAGCAGCATTTCTCACATTCTGATTCCAACTGTGCTAGTGAGTCAGACATTACGTAGTTTTGGTAATTAGCCCTCGGCATTATGTAGGGCGAGATTTGATACAGAAATTTGCCCTGCCTAAGCATTTTGGATACGTAGTTTACTTTACAATTTTTATGGTCACATGAATTTTATAAAATATATTTTTTGTGACATTTGGTAATATTGATTGATTATTCTTTGCTTGATTATGTCAATGTGATTGAAAGATTCAATTTTGAAAAAAGTATGAAAGCCTAAGGAACTTTTTAGGGTTCCGGAGTCAACAAGAGGAACATACAAGGAACCTTTATAGTTTTGCCATGTCCGTCTGTCCGTCAGCGGCTTCGCTCTACTGTACTGTAGAAGTAAGGGTTACTACCCATACTACTAGAAAACTGGAATTTTGCATGGGTAGGTATATAAATACACTATACTCGACGCCGTATTTAGATTCCAAAAAAGTTACCAAAGATGGCCGAATGTCACTGTCACAAATGTCATTGTCATTGTGACGTTCCAGATGTAACCAACCCATGCATGATAATATATTATTTCGTTGTTACTTAGATGTGAATACTATCTTTGTTACTTAGATGTGAATATCGCCTAACACATCTCGGCTTGGTACATCTATCTGTCTATGTACAAATCAC
Organism: Epinotia demarniana; assembly: GCA_945867215.1. NCBI lineage: Eukaryota > Metazoa > Arthropoda > Insecta > Lepidoptera > Tortricidae > Epinotia > Epinotia demarniana. Next base: position 12,733,092 of record OX244260.1, on the reverse strand, counting down.
TACCCCCAAGTACTCAATTACGTACCTACCTACTAGATTTTTCCAGCGAATTCTTCGGCGTTAAGGTTATCACAACAATGCCATTATTAAATACGAGACATTTTAATCCTTTGGGAATGACTTCAGATGTAAAAGTTACACATTCTTTTTCATGGTTTGGCCTTAAACTATCCATGTGCCAAAATTCATCACAGTCAATTGAGCCGTTTCTACGAGATTGACTGACAAACATACAGACATTCATACACACTACTTTTTTACACTGGGACTGAGGAGCTATTAGTTATGAAATATGTATTAGTAATAAAAAACAACAACATGGTGATATGTCAATATTATTATGTCCATATCAAAAAGATTTACGCACATTATGAGAATATTGATAGTTACCAATTGTTGTCAAAACCTGAAGTATTACCACAGTAATATGAACTTTTCTTCTACAAAACAGATCCAATCAAATATATATATTTTTTAATTAATATTTCAATAAGATTATTTATTTAGGCGGTTGCATTTAATTATAACTTTACAATGATTTATAAATAAATAACAAACGTACATAATTTAGAAAAGTAAAAACTTACTGATTCAAAATTATTTCATTTTAATGGCAACCCACTGGTAGTTTTTTTTGGAATCTATATACGGCGTCGAGTTTACGCCGACAGAACAGTAGAATAAACTTTTAGTGTACCCCATACCATACCACACCTGAAGTGGAGATGTAATTGTTTCTCTTAATAGACCAACTCGGTATAAATATTATAGGTTTTTAAAACCATTCAACTCAGTGATTCGCTCGCGATATATTGGGCTTGAAAGCCCAAATTTTTGCTTGAGTCATGGTCAGTGATCGGAATAGGTAGAGTATAAATACCTAAACTTAGTAGAACAAAGTCATGAAGTGGAGACTTCCTTGTGCTAACATTTTTTTCCGGGACTTCCCGGATTAAAAATTAAAGTTATATAAAAGTAAATCCTATAATTGAATCTTGGTTGTATCAATAATTCAGTAGTAACAGCAACACTATTTTTTTTTACTTTACATGAAAATCACTGATGAGAAAATTGTTGTTACTTCTATATTTCTGTGGACTACTACAGAAGAAACAACAATTTTATTCTGTTTTTAAAATTAATCTGTCTCCTTTATCCTCGTTCACATTTCGTGGTTAAGTGAAAGAGATAGACAAAATAGTAGTCTTATCTATTATATTTCTCGTGGGTCCTATTGTTATCGTGTAAAAGGGAACCAGGTGTCGTTATCACTTGTTGCTGCTACCTGCTATCCTTTTCATGCATTAATAATAAGTTGACAATACAGTTTCATACCATCCTTTATCGAGTACAGATGGGTTTATACTGCGTTTCTATGTGATTTGTATTACGACGTAATATCTATAAAGAATCCGTTTATATTATTGGTTGTTTTATTTTGTGCCTATTGATTCTATTGAACCCGAAAAACATTGATTTTTATCCTATTTATAAAATATTAGTTACTTTGTAAGTTCCCGGGTCTCAAGACGAAACTCTTTGACCAGTGTGTGTTGCCAGTGATGACATATGGCACTGAAACGTGGTCGCTTACTATGGGCGTCATAAGAAGGCTCAAAGTCACCCAAAGGGCAATGGAGAGGGCCATGTTGGAGTTTCTCTGCGTGATCGCATCAGAAATGAGGCTATCCGCAGCAGAACCAAGGTAACCGATATAGCCCTCCGGATCGCTAAACTTAAGTGGCAGTGGGCGGGGCACATAGCACGTAGAACCGATGGCCGTTGGGGTGGAAAGGTTCTCGAGTGGCGACCACGTACCGGAAGGCGCAGCGTGGGTAGGCCCCCGACAAGGTGGACTGATGACCTGGTAAAGGTTGCGGGAGTCCGCTGGATGCAGGTGGCGCGCGATCGGTCACTTTGGCACTCTTTGGGGGAGGCCTATGTCCAGCAGTGGACGTCTTTCGGCTGATATGATGATGATGATGATGAAGTTCCCGGGATTTTAGTCACGCAAAAATATAGTCGTAAGGAAGTCTCCACTTTTTGTCTCTGTGCTACTAAGTTTAGGTATTTATACTCTGCCTATTCCGATCACTGGTCATGGTTCCCCCCTTCCCTGCCGGCTAAATGATTACGAATGCCCATACAACCATTTTTGGTAACATTTAGTAACAGTGTGCACTTTTCGTGTCGACACGGGTAACATTTTTGGTCGCAATTTGATCGCGGTTCTGTTGCGTCGACCAAAAGTGGGGAAGTTTCAACACAGTTTTTTGGTTACATTTAAAAAGTAACCCATTTACCACACATAGTCCACACAGTGTGTCGTGATTAAGTCTACTTGAATGAGAGTTCCATTCACTCATTCATTTGATTTCGTTCTTTTGAATAGCGTTGCCAGATGGGTACGCAATAGTACGCACGGCGTACTATTTTATGGTCCTGCGTACTCGCATACTCATCCGTCGATTTGCGTACTATTTTTATATTTTAGCACCTGACAGCCAAGCTGTTACACCACATGACAAAAAAAAATATTTTAGGTTTTCCGATTAATATTATTTACGAACGCACCCAAAAAATGTAAACTACCAGAGGGGCTACCGGAAAATGAAAACAAACTTCGTTTGTGTATCTCCGTCGCACTTGCACGTTCGAGTGACAGAGACGGAGATAATCGAACAAAGTTCGTTTTCACTTCGCGGTAGCCCCTCAGCGGCCCTAGCATACTAACAAAATGACGTCTTTTATGCACATGTTTTATGCCCACAACCGACGTATAAAATTTTACCGTCATGAGCTAACATGGTATACCGTCATCTACGTAAAATGTGACCATATGTCTTGCACATAAAACTACTTTTTTTACGTCACAATCTAGCATGCTCTTGACTTTGGCACATAAAACGTGACGATATGAACCGTTGACGGACGAAATTTTATGTAGGTCACACGAGACCCCTGATAAATTTTAACACTATGAAAACAATACAATAATTGGCCGCAGGATATCTGTAAAATTTCTGTCACAACACACGGTTTCAGTTACAAAACTTATTATTTCGTTTGCTATTTGGATGGATTACTTTTCTACGACTTTTTGCTTGACAATTGGATTTGGATATCGCATATTAACACGACCCGTGGTAATTTACTTTCATTTAAAGGCGTACCAAAAAAACATATAATATGCGCATCTTCAAGAAACCTAATAAAATTATTATGGAGTAAATAATTAAAGAAAATAATTATACTTAAGTATATACAAATTCTCCTTATCCATTGTTGAAATTCTTGAAATTATCTATACTAATATTATTAGAGGACAAAGTCTGGGAGATTGAAGCTTTGCAAGTTTGCATGTTTCAAAAAATCTTTGAAAGCGTATAGATTGGGGTTTCTGGGTGGTGGTAGGCTATATTTTATCCCACGGGTTTGCCTAAGTACTTTTTTTGAATTATGCGGGAGAAGCAGCGGTCAGCTTGTCGTCTAATAAATCATTTGTTAGATTTAGCCTTGGTTAACAGTTACTTTTCCTCGATTTCAACAAGCATGCTACGAAGAAAACAGTAACACTTGTACCATAAAATGAATTACGATACAAACTTACAAATATTATAGAAAAAACGGGGCGGGAGTAAAGTAAATAAATAAAAACTGTACAAGACGGTACATCAATCTACATTTATATGTCTAGTTGACACCTGTCAAGTTAGTCTAGCATCATCGTTACACGTAAGCACAGCGTTGAAAGGGAGAACCTATATGTTCATTTAATTATATTAATACAGTGCATTATACAATTTACTTTCATGGTTTTATTAGCGCCTAACATGAAATTGGTCCTTCGAGAGGCCTTTTCAGCGCTAATTACTGACTGCAAACAGTGTGCGTGGACAGTTAGTGCAAGCGTCGGCGACCGGCTCCATATTGTCGGCCTAGTGCAGTGCGCAAAACTTTCCGACCGCGTGTGACATTTTGGTGATTGCTATGCTCAGACCTTAATTTTTTTACTTGCAAGTTGCAAGGAACTACAATATAAAGCAGTGCGGGTGCGTAGTTACAATAACATTGTGGCAAGTTGTCAAATCAAAGATTCTTGTGGTGGTTCCGGGTGCAGTGCTCACCGGGGCTAGGGTGACCAGATGTCAGGAATTTTCCTGACATGTCAGGAATTTTAGACATATGTCAGGAATGCGGCCGGAAAAGGGAAATGTCAGGAATTTTCGGCAAATCAATGAAACAATAAAATTTTACACACTGTTAACTTTTATTTTAATCACAATAACAAAAAAGGTAAAGCCACAAGTACTTTGGAGTTTCATAAATTGTAACTTATAAATTTTCGTTATTATCTTTTTACGATATCAACATAAAAATACGGCCCACGGCGTAATAACAATACGCCGCGAGCGCGTCAAGCTCGCGTCAGGAATTTCGGCCGAAAATCAGGAATTTTGTCAGGACTTTTGAAATTTGTATCTGGTAACCCTAACCGGGGCTATCTGCCGGTCTCGAAGTTCGGGCTTTCGGCCGTCCAGTGGACAAATTTAAAACAATAGTAGAAGCGATACACATGTTGTGTTAGTTTTTTATCTGCGTGCAGTGCTCGCGAGTGATTGACTTTATGCTCCGAAGTTCGGACATACATTAAAGGTCCAGTGGATCTACAAATTTCATGTTTATCTATATAAACACAAACGCAAGTTGCGTCAATTAATAAAACAAACAATAAAACACAAGCGTGCAAATTGCTTGTAAGAACTCTTTTTCTCGAAGTTCGAGGGTTCCATATCCGTTCGTCCAGCAGTGACTTTTAAATTTCTTTGACTGCAATACCTAACTACTTCTCGAACACGCTTTGGTGCTCGGGCAATGCAACATTATTAAATATTCGATTAACTTAAAATTAGTCAGTGAAGTGACCTTCTAGTGACCTCTACAACTCAATTCGAGTCGAGTTCGAGTGATTGATATTGATACCCATATAGTTTCATTCATTCGAAAAAAGATTAACTTCATTTCATCGATTTCCGATAGGAATCTTGAGCGTTTCGCATTTGCTGCACTGAGTCGCTGAGGTGCAAGATACAATAAGCTATTTCATTGCGCCAAGGAACGTTCTACGTGTGAAGAAACGAAACGCCAACAACGCTCGGACGTGGCTCGGACTTCTTCGGGTGTCTGCGCATCGCTTCGTTCCGCTCGCCACCAATCGCCGGCACGGCACTGCGAGTGGTCTTCATTCATTCGATTACATTTACGTTACGTTCGTTCATTACGTTCGCCAGGAAAAGGCAGCGCAGCGCATGTACGCCATTTTGTACGCGTTATTTTTGCTACCCTGTGTGGTTGTTTAAGAAAATTATCAAGCTTCTAATTTGCATTGTGCTATCAGTTGACAAAAAACAAGATTAATAGTGAAGTTAGTATTTACGCTGATGATGTACGTGTTGTACCTAGTTGCAGTTAAGAAATCATTGCATTGTGCTTAATTCTTATAAATCGCATACTGCGATTTGGTACAGTGTATACGATTGTTTCCAGGTACGGTTAAGTGTATTTACTTATTTTATAATACGTTCCTGTATTCGTTGCGAGTCTCGTCTGTTTTAATTATCTTAATTTAAGTGTATAATTAGTTTGTTTGTTATTCCAATTGCTTAAGGTGCCACAACATGGCGGATGATGATCTAAAAAGGCTGCGAGCGGCCAGGGGACAATTAAAGTCTGCGATTACAAGGATGATGTCTTTTAAGGCTTCGATCGAAGCTGCATCCAGCGGGGACGTAGATCCAATCTTGATTCAACAGAAAAAGGAGCGCCTTGACAAGATTTTCGAAGAGTATAAAGAGCTCAAATTGGAGATTGCCTTGTTGGACCCAGCTGATGCGGAGCGCGTGGAAGATGTTGAAGACAAATACGATGTAATGACATCGTTTTACACGCGCATAATAAAGGACGCATTGGGCGCGTCTGCGCCGGAATCGCCGCCGCGCTTTAATGGTTCTTCTGGGCCTTCGGCTACGCCGTTCCGCTTGCCGCCTATTAACTTAAGAGGGCGCGTACCGCCAGGGAAAAATCAGAAATCACCCGCACGCCCCGCACCTGCCGCGCTGATGCGTCTATTGCTGCCCCGCTCCTTCTCGCATAGTACATGCCCCGACAGTCAGATGAAACATGATGAATACCTATGAATAATGGGCATGATGACTCATGTTCAAATTGATAACGTAGTGATGCTAAATGTATAGTAAACCATCAAACTACCGTAATAAAGTATAAATAATAAAATATAATTAAAATCGTAAAAAGATATGAACCTTGAAAGTTTAGATTTTTTTTTATTGTACAAGAGTAAATTTAAAGGTACCAATAGAATCCTTAGGCTTTTATAGAAACAAAATTGTACAACAATTATGTACTTAAAGGCAGTATTCCGCGAATGAAACAACAATTTAAGAACCTGATTTTCCATACAACGATACATGTAGGTACTTTGTATTAACAAATGTCGGCTGTGACGTTACGCCTGTCTGTCTTTCAGTATTAAGCGTTTTGCGCTGCCGCCAGCGAGGTTAATATTTGTCTCAAATTTTTGGGTATTTATGTTCTTTAATTGTAGTTCCTCCAATACAAACATTTGTTCCTGTCCAAAAACTGGTTCAAATGACATCATAAAAAAATTTAGTCATCATCCCTATTACAAAAAGTGGGAAGCAAGACAAAATCTGTACCTATATTTGAAGATATTATTTTCGCTATTAAGTCAGAGTTTCGAAAGCTATAACTGAAATATGACCTTCCGTTTTTTAGGGTTCCGTACCCAAAAGGTAAAAACGGGACCCTATTACTAAGACTTCTCTGTCCGTCTGTCACCAGGCTGTAACTCAAGAACCGTGATAGCTAGATAGTTGAAATTTTCACAGATGATGTATTTCTGTTGCCGCTATAACAACAAATACTAAAAAACAAAATAAAATAAATATTTAAAGGGGGCTCCCATACAATAAACTTTTATTTACTGTTTTATAGAAAATGGTACGGAACCCTTCGTGCGCGAGTCTGACTCGCACTTGGCCGGTTTTTTATTTACTAAATCACGTAAGGGTTACAATGGCTAGTAAAAACCTAAAGCAAAAAAAAGCCATAATCGAATTAAAACTTTTGTGAGACATGTCTAAAATACTACTAATAAAACCACGGTTAAATTCACGTATTAAATGTCACGACAGGCGACATGTTTCGAACTCTTCGGGAGTTCTTCTTCAGAACAATCATCGAAAACACTCATCCTGAAGAAGAACTCCCGAAGAGTTCGAAACATGTCGCCTGTAATGTCATTGAATACGTGAATTTAATTGTGAATTTATAAGTAGCATTAAAAAAACTGTTATATATTATGAAACCTTCGATCATGTCTATGAAAGTCAGATTTTCAGGCCACAGTGTTGCGGCCAAATTTTTCAATTCTGATCTCGGATTCCTGCTTGGAGACAATGGAGACGCTCTGGCCCTCTAGTTATCAATTTTGAACATACTGGTAGGTACTAAAGAAAAACTGCTTAATTGTGTTCACTTTTTTTAATATAAAAATGACCAAGTTCTCAGGCAATAATTGTTGGAATCTGCACCCTCGATAACCCTAAAAGCGACACCCGTGATGACTTCAAAGAAAAACAATGTCAATAATGTCACTACGGGCGACATGTTTCGAAATCTTCGGGAGTTCTTTTTCAGGATGAATGCTTTCGTGGCGGTGTCGCTTGAATCACGACAAGATTCAAGCGAAACCGCCGCGAAAACACTCATCCTGATGAACCCCCGCAGAGTTCGAAACATGTCGCCCGTAGTGACATTTTAATACGTGAGTTGAACCTTGTATTAGTATTATTTCAACATGTCTCACGAAAGTTTAAATTCGAAAAACAATGTCCGCCATCTTGGAATTCAAAATGGACATCATTTCTCGAAAAGCCTGAAAACGTATGTTGTTCTTTAAAAAAAAACGCGCATCGTAATTTACAACAAATATTTCAAAAATGAAAATAATGCGACCACTTTTTGAATTATTTCCGACTTCGAATTCGTATTTAGAGACCGAGAGGACATCGATTTTGAAATTAACCGGATCTATTCTCAACTAGCGATCCGCCCTGGCTTCGCTCGGATACTATATTAAATTATATTATACATATAAACCTTCCTCTTGAATCACTCTATCTGTTAAAAAAAACCGCATCTAAATCCGTTGCGTAGTTTTAAAGATCTACGCATTCATAGCGGGAAGCGACTTTGTTTTATTATACGAGTACTATGTTGTTGTAGTGATAGTGATAATCTTTCATAAAGTAAATACACGCTCGACAGAAAAAATGTTCGTGTAGTTTTGCATGTACTGCACAAATTATTCTAAGAAGCCGGTCGCCGGCCGATCGCTGCGTAATCTTATGGTTGTATTTTGAACTTTAAGGTCTACATGTTAAGGTCGACTTTTCAATATATTATTTCAAAATATACCAAAATATCTACTGGAATGTAATGATACATTCATTTACTGGACGAATATACTGGGTCACAATATTATTGAAATAATTATGTTCACCGTGCTGTCGTGAGAGCACATAACGTAGTCCTCTCGTCTCAGCGGAGCGATTGCGATTGACTCCGCCCGCGAACGGCAACAGAAGATATACCAAACTGCACGAAACATGCGACGGGAGAAACAGTATCGCGCTAAATAAAAAAGACTTATACGCCAAATACGTTATACCTCGATAAGTCTGAAAAGGGACTACATAAAAAAACGCCGCTCGTCAAATCACTAGGCAATATCAAGAGCTTATTATACACTAAATTTTTACGTAAATTATATGCACGGGAACGGCACACAATTGAAATTAGGTAAAAATAAGACATGTTTTGGCGATTGTTTTCTATCGAGGCAATTTTGGTTTTGTATGGTTTTTTTCAGACAAATAGATTGCAAATATGATGTAGTTTCTGTATGTTCATTTTCCTGGCATTCGCTTTAGTTTGTCATAGGTAAATATTCAATTTAAGAACTCCGATTTCACGGAGTGCCCCCTCTTAAAGGTCTTCACGGGTGAGGTAGGAGACTATCAAAGCTTCATAGCATTGTTTAATAGTGTCATTCACTCAGACTCGAAATTGAGAGCCTGTGAAAAGTTTTATTATTTAAAAACTTACCTTGAGGGTGAGGCTTTAGCTCTCATTAATTACTTGCCTTTAACTGCGGAAAGTTACCCCGTAGCACTAGATCTTTTGAAACAAAGATATGACAATAAAAAGCAATTGGTTAATCATCATATCATTTCTGTCTTGGACTTGCCTCCCATGCAGAGGGCCTCAGCTGCATGCATTAGAAACTTGGTTTCTGTTACTAGGCAGCATCTTGGTGCATTGGATAATTTAGGTGCCCCGGTCTCACATTGGGACTTTGTTATTATTGCAATTTTGCACCGAAAGCTTGACCAATATACATTAAGGGCTTACCATTTAGAGAATCAAAGCAATTGTGACTTGCCTAAGCTTAATGATTTATTAACCTTTTTAGAGCAACGGGCTACTGCCTTGGAGTCGCTGGGAGAGCGAGCGCCTACTGGACGTCGTTCTAGTTTAATTGCTACTAACAATAATAAATCTGCTAAGTCCTCAAAATGTAAGTACTGCCAATCACATATACATAAGCTGCACCAGTGCTCTAGCTTCAAATTAGCTGAACCAAGTAAAAGAAACCAGTTTGTTGTCTCGAATAAGTTGTGCAATATTTATTTGAATGAGCATGCCGGTCAAAGGTGCATATATTCCTTTAAGTGTACAATATGTAAGGGTAAGCACAATACTTTGTTACATGAGGAAGTTCCTCAACAGTGTGCAGTGGTGTCGCAGGGAGGGGCAAGCCAAGGGCAAATAAGTTTATTGACAAATAGTAAGGACAATGTCCTTCTGCCTTCTATAAAGGCAATGTTATATGATAGCAATGGGCAGGCAGTGTTTGTTCGTTGTATTCTTGACTCCGCTAGTCAAGTTTCATTTTTACACTCTGATGTAGCAGAGAGGTTAGGGTGTAAGTTACATCCTAATAGTACGTTGATTACTGGTGTGTGTGATGGCGCTAGTGTAGCAACACAACAGACCACACTAAGAGTTCACGCTACTGCAACAAACTATAGCGTGCCTGTGACATGTCACATTGTTAAAAATATAACTTGTAATATGCCACAATTTGCTGTCAGGCATGAAGAAATAAATGTTCCCTCTTATGTCAAGTTAGCAGATGATACTTTTGATGTTTGTGACAGAATTAGTATGCTCCTAGGTGCTGACATCTTTTTTCAGGTCCTTTTGCGCGAGCAGCTGCCGGCTTTGCCCAGTCAGCTCGTCCTGCAAAACACACGTTTCGGCTACATTGTGGCTGGCAAGGTCCGTCACTCTGGTGCAGTCACAACCTCATTAGCTTCAAATTTTTGCTGTCAGCAACAGCTACATGACAATGATATAGGTACTCTGAATAGAGCGGTATCCCAATTTTGGTTAACTGAAAAGGTCCCTGAGATCTATGCCGAGGCTGATACAGAGCAAGAGTTAGCTGAAACTTTGTTTCAAAAAACTGTTGTCTTAAAAGATAACAAATTTGAGGTGGCCTTGCCTCTTAAGCAGGATATTGCCGAGTTGCATTTAGGTGATTCACTTTCTTGTGCATTAAAGAGATTCTTAAGCTTGGAGTTAAGATTTAAGAAAGATAATGATTTGTTTACTAAATATAAAGCTTTCATAGATGAGTATATTCAGTTAGGCCATGCTAAGTATGTTAGCATTTCAGAGTATGATTTGGAAAAAGAGGCAGTTTTTATCCTGCCGCATCACCCAATTTTCAAAAATGAATCTATTCGAATTGTATTTGACGGGTCAATGCCCTCTTTATCCAATATCTCGCTCAATGACGTTTTATTAAATGGTGCTGTAGTGCAAAATGATTTGTTTAGCATATTGATACTATTCAGGTTATATAAGTTCATTCTGAACTGCGATATTCGCAAAATGTTTAGAGCCATTTCACTCACGCCATCACACCGACCTCTACAAAATATTTTATGGAGACCTAATAAAGCCTCTGATATTCAATGCCTTCAGCTCCAAACAGTCAGTTATGGGTTAAAGTCCTCTTCGTATCTTGCAACCAGGTGCCTCCTAGAGTTGGTAAATAGGTATAAGAATGAATTTCCCCTGGCCGCAGATGCCTTGTTACACAATACTTATGTTGATGATGTAAATTTAGTATCCAATAGTTTGGATGAAATCTCGTCAGCCAAGGCTCAATTGATAACCGAGCTATCAAAGGGGGTTTTGACTTACATATATGGTGCTCAAATGTAGAATCTTTATTAGAGAATATACCACTTGATTGCCAGAATAGGGCACTTGTTGACTTTTCCAATGAAAAGGACCCAATTGTTAAAACTTTAGGTATTAAATGTGACCTAGTTTCAGATACACTTATAATGAGTTCCCCTAAGCAAGAAATTTGTGACCATTATACTAAAAGGGACATGTTATCATTTGTAAGCAGACTCTTTGACCCTTTAGGGTTACTCGGGCCAGCCATAGTTAGTGCTAAATTGCTGTTACAGCAGACTTGGTTTGAGCAACTTCAATGGGACTCCCCATTGCCCGAGTGCCTTAATGAAAGGTTCAAAAGGTTTACAGTGAGCCTAAATCAAATGAAAGGTGTCATAATCAAGAGAAATTTAGACACTTCAAATGCAAAGTCCATCGATGTCATTGGCTATGCCGATGCGAGCACGAAGGCTCACGGTTGCTGTATATATTTAAGGATTGTAAATCTTGATGGCAGTGTAAATGTTGACCTTATGTGTTCGAAATCACGAGTTAACCCCATGCAGCAATTGAGCGTTCCTAGGCTAGAGCTTAATTCAGCTTTATTATTGGCCAAGTTGGTCAAAAAAGTCTATGACATTATTAAAAACAGATTTGAGGTAAATGTTCAATTGTTCTTGGATTCGCAAGTAGTACTTGCTTGGCTTGCAACAAGTCCATTGAAACTTAGTGTATATGTTGCCAATAGGGTAAAATACATACATAATATAGCTCAAGGATTTCCCTGGTATTATGTACGCACTAATCAGAATCCAGCTGACCTTCTTACGAAGGGCATTGACCCTCATTTATTACAGGACAATGATTTTTGGTTCCATGGGCCTGCATCGCTGAGGTCAGCTGATTTTTTGCCTGTGAGTGTGTATGAAGTGCCAGAAGAGATTCCTGAATTGAAAGTGTCACTTGTCATCAATGAAAGTGAGCCATTACCCTTGTTTAATGATGTGTCAAACATTGATAAAATTAAACGGATTACCTCCTATATATTAAGATTTGTAAATAATTGCAAGGCTAAGTCAGCGGATAGACAGTTAGGAAATTTAACGCCTCAGGAATTAGAAGATTCATTAAAAATTGTTCTCAGACATGAACAAACACGGTATTTTGAGCAAGAGATTAAATGTTTAAATCTAAAAGTACCTATTAAAACAAATCTTCAGGCGTTAAATCCATTTTTAGACAACATGTGCTTAATGCGCGTCGGTGGGAGGCTTCAGCATGCTGACGTACCCTATGCCACTAGGCACCCTATAATACTGCCAAAAGGTTCTAAAATGGTTCATTACCTCATAGAAAAGGAGCATAAGGCGTTGTTGCATGCTGGACCCAAACTAGTCTTGTCTGACTTAAGTTTAAGGTACCATATTATTAATGGAATAAGAGAAGTTAAGCATGTTATAAATAAGTGTTTAGTATGTTTTAAATTAAAGGCAAAGAATGCTGAGCAACTCATGGGATCGCTTCCCTATGACAGAATAACCCCTTCCAGAGTATTTGAAAAGACTGGAACGGACTTTGGAGGGCCATATAATGTCAAAATGTTAAGGGTAAGAAAGCCAGTCATTCAGAAGGCATATATTTTGCTATTTGTTTGTTTCTCAACAAAGGCTGTACATATAGAGTTAGTTACAGATTTAACCACTGAATGTTTCTTGAATGCCTTAAAAAGATTCATTGCACGTAGAAATAAACCTAGTGTAATTTATTGTGACAATGCATCTACCTATAAAGGAGCACATAACAAGTTGAACAATGTAACACCCTTGAGGTGGCCAATGGCCAGAGTGATAGAAGTATTTCCTGGAGCAGACGGTAAAGTGAGGGCTCTCTCCATTAGGACACCTAAAGGGTCTGTCATAAGGACAAGCATATATAAAGTATGTGTTCTTCCTATAGAAAATTAAGTTTAATGAATAAGTTTACATATGTATATATATCACCTTTCTCGTGGCTGGGAATATGTACAAGACGGTACATTAATCTACATTTATATGTCTAGTTGACACCTGTCAAGTTAGTCTAGCATCATCGTTTCACGTAAGCACAGCGTTGAAAGGGAGAACCTATATGTTCATTTAATTATATTAATACAGTGCATTATACAATTTACTTTCATGGTTTTATTAGCGCCTAACAAAAACTAAAAACGATTATAACACAACTTTATACAAGAGTACAACTTTTTAGTAGCAGGGCAGTGCTTATTATTACTCATTAATTAAGTAGTATTATATTGGGTCTCTAACCATGGACTGCGATTGAACGAATGAAAAGAATGTAATAATTGGTAGAAATTCAGTTGTATATATTGGCAACACTACACTTCTTTTTGCTACATATATTTTACGCTATAGCATAAATATATGTTGCGAGATTAGCATGTTAGCTAAGTAACGTAAAAATGGGCACAATCGTAAAGTTATACGTCCGAACGTAAATATATGGCCGATTAAGTATGCTAGCCGGGCAGTACTTCTATACATTATCTGTGGCTGTCGCATTTTTTTTTCCTCCTATCTTTCTAAGTTGGGCCCCGAAGGGGCCCTTATCTAATTACCTATAGCTATATGTACAAAAAATATGCAAAACATGCAGTCCTGGACCTAAGTGTGGCTGTCGCACTGACACTTTAATGCAACGCACTATACTTCTTGTTCTAAGTGTTCTAATAAGAGAGAGACGAATAGTGCGAGAAAATCGAGAGAGCTCGCGCGCCGTCTCGTGATAGCCGTGCAGTGCAGCACGTCTATCATGAGATGACCGCGACATACTCTCGATTTTTCTCGCCCTATACCTCTCTTTCTAAGTGTTCTAATAAGAGAGAGATGGATAGTGCGAGAAAAATCGAGAGATCTCGCGCGCCGTCTTGTGACAGCCGTGCAGCTGCATAAAGCACAGTTTGTTAATAAATTTTGTACCGCGTACTCAAACTTGAATTTGCGTAGGTACTATTTTTAAAAGCTGCGCGTAACGGAACGTAAAACCCATCTGGCAACACTGCTTTTGATTCATGGCATATCTTGACATGTCATACATGAGAGGAGACATGTGCCCAGCAGTGGGACGTATATAGGCTGATGATGTGATGTGATGTCTATTTCGGCGGTCGGATAGCCCCATAGTGGCGCCTATCCACTAGCCAGCTACGACTTGACGATACAGCCTTCGGGCTTCGGCAAGACCCAGGTTCAAAAAAAAAAAAGTGATGTCTTGACATCTACTATGCATCTTCATGGCATCTACTGACTGTGCCGGAGCGTGCTCGCTTTTTACGTATAGCTTGTGCATATTTCCCGCATAATCGTAATCATGCTGATTGACCCGTGTGGTGTTGGGCTAGAATAGCACCTCCCCCTTTCTTCCTGTGGGTGTCGTAAGAGCCGACTAAGGGAACAGGGTTGAAGTGTGTTGCGGGCGATGGGCTAGCAACCTGTCACTGCTATATGACATTTTGTCGATCTTTTATACCCACATTTATGCTAAAAGTGGTACTGGAACATAAGTTTCATGTGTTCTGCCTACCCCTTTTAGGGATAAAGGCGTGATTGTATGTATGTATGTATGTATGTATGCTGATTCTGTGCAGTTGTTTTTTAATAATGTCAATGCAGGACTAATTTCTCATCAAGGTGGCCCGTCCGGAACCCAGTTTTGTTTGGAAAATGCCGCCTAAGTTGAAAACTATGTGTGACTTTAAAAATCTTTTACCTCCATTTGAACACCATATAAATAGGGAACAAAAAATATGACTCGTTATACATCTCAATTGTACCCATCCCTTTAATTATGTACAAATATATTTGTCCGGAGAAACTTTCTCATCACCGCGGACAAGGTTTGTCAACGATTTATTTACTAAGTTTGAATCGGTAAGCCCCCTCGCCTCATGCGCCCTTCGAGAATCAGTTACGTTCAGGGGGGGCACACTTAAAAAGGCCTACATTTTCACAGTTTGCAGCGCCTCTTCGCGGCCGGATGAAGAACTAGAAATAAAAAAAAGACTAGCTGTCAACCTCCAAGGCGCCAACGGTCCCCATTGTCAATGTCAACTCTGTCCATGGAACATGGCGGATCGTGCTCCAGACATTTTGTTTTTATTTTCTGCATCCTGCTGTTTAATGTATAATTGGATAGCGTATAATGCAGTGAATAGTAAACGTGACGGCTACAGTTAATGAAGAATTTTCCTGGAAATGCGAATAACCAAGTCTTCAGTGGTTCGTGGTCGCGGCCGCCATTGTGCTTTGTACTGCTCCAGCTATCACCCAGCGAATCGTGAAGCCCTTCCACCGTACATCATGCTAATAATACTGTGTATTGTGAAATGTTTTTCTTATTCTGTACTTGTCTTTGGCAAAGGCCCTAGAGGCTGCCATTTCTCTAATAAATAAATAATAAACTCTGGCTTTCGTTCGCTAGGATCGATGTTGATACCCTCTTGCTTTTCTCTTGTTATTGTTATTGTAAAAAAACTTTGAATTCAGTCAATGATGTAATATAAAAAATAGTACATCATTGCGTTCAGTTCTTAAAATAGCCATACGTAATCTATACACACATATCACACGTATGCATACGTATATCTGCGTAAATATTAGATATACACACGCACAGGTATATATATAGCTATAGCTATGCGAATAAACTGCGTTAGTTCATTTCCTTGACACTGGCGGCAGCACCTTCCTTACATGCTAGTTAAAAGTCAGAGTTGCCACTCTTCTCCTTAATACTTGCGAGTGAGCACGTGTGTAAGTGGCGATGGGACGGCCTGCTACACGAAAGTGAAAGTAAAAAAAATATCATTCCGGAGTATGCTATATCTTTATTGTATTTTATTTGTTGTGATTGAAATGGATATATAACATTCGATTCGATATTCGTGATATCAAGAGTCGTATTGGTTTAATCATACACGGTTTAATATGATTTCAAATGTATTTTTATCCCATGTTTTTCATTCCGCCGTTTTCATTCCGGTGTTTCCGGTGTAGTTAAATGGCTTTAATACCCCCTGGAATGAAAATAACACCGGAATGATTTAAAATATAGCTTCACTTCATTAAACAAACAAATTATTTATTTTATTATAATTTATACTTATTTCATCTAAGTGTAAATAATTATTATCCAGTATTTTTATTTAAAATAGATGTTCCGCCATATTCATTTTCGTCACTTACTTGATTTTTTACGCTTCAAGAAAATAAAAATACTCTTTCTTTTACCAATATCTATAATGAATATATCTATATTGTATCTCACAGCTCCGTCTCTAAGGCTATCTAGACACGCGGCAGCGTGTCAAGTCAAGTTCAAGCAAAGGAACTGGTTAGCCAGCGCCGAGTGTAATATTACACGAACTACGTGTGTTTAATTATATCCATAAGGACATCTAGAAGCCCAAATTTCATGAAGCTAGCTCAAACGGTTATAAAGATATGAAGGTCAAAAAGTCGTAAATTTTAGCACCTCCTGGCTGACTGACATATAGTAGCTAAAACCTAACCTCCTTCCAGATGACCTACAAGGATGAAATTTAGAATCCAGCACGGTAATTGCGTGTAAGCGTAGGAAAAAATCTAAATATTAAAAATAGGGGGCGGCCCCATAAAATTTAGTTTATTTTATTTGTAGCGTTGGAATCGTTACAAGCAGATATTTGAAACTATCCCAATATATGTATTATTATATTTGCTGTATAAAAAAAATATAAAAATAAAGTTAAGTCAAAAAATAAGTGGTGTCCCCATGCAAAAATTTGTAATACGCGCTAAACTACCGACCGGCCAACGGTGTGTCGTCGGCGGCGCGCGGCACCACTAATTATACACTGCCTAGTTTTCTTGACAGAAAGTAATGATATCCCACCAAAGCATAAATGTAAAAAAGGAGAGCCAAGTTCAATACAAAAATTTAAAAAAATGGAGAAAAAAATGGAGATCTAAATGAGTGCCAACTTCTACGCAAAATCCAAATATCTAGGAACAAAATGAAATTATGAACAACTATTAAACTCTATTTCTTTCCTTTATTGGATACCTATAACCAGTGATCGGAATAGGCAGAGTATAAATACCTAAACTTAGTAGCACAGAGACAAAAAGTGGACACTTCCTTACGACTATATTTTTGCGTGACGAGAATCCCGGGAACTTACACTATTTGCGCTGTAGCATGGTGCGGGTGACAGTTGCCTGTATGACGTTGACATCTGTCAGTACCACATGACTAGGGATGCACGTTGTGCAATAAATTAATTTTTTTTTCGATAAAATAATTTAAATCGGGTTTTTGCTTTTTATTCCTGATAACATTTTTGTTCTATAATCTTCTATATTTTTGACATTGACCTCCATTTGTGATTTTTGATGTGGACAAGTGTTGAGTGAAGGATAAAAAGTGACAGAATTTTGTACTTTTCATCGACCGGCTCAAAGGTCATAGCAGCCAGAGCCGTAAAACTTCAAAAAAAAATGACGCATCGGCGCGGCGGCCATTTTGTTTAACCGTGCGATGCTGTCAGTCAGTACGAGTGCTAGCGCCTTGTATGTGACACGTATTTCGTTCTATTTCATTTATTGTTCTCATTTTTGTTAAATTGTTATAATTGTTGACTTTGTTGTTTTATTTGTTAAAGTTTGTTGAGTTTGTGTAGTTATTACCATGCCTAAACACACAAAAAAAACTGTTTTGGGTAGTCAGGCCAGGGAGCTTGTTGTTCGCCTCCGAGACTACTTTGAAAGAGAACAACAAAATAATGGACCGTTGTTACCATTGAATAAAATAGTAGAACGAGTAGCTGAAGCTCTTGATATTGGCCGCAATACTGTTTCGCGTATAACGCGTGAGAAATATGGCCCAGATTGTACATCTGAAAATAAATTATCGACACCTAACAAAAAGCGGACCAAGGTGAAGCCAATCACAGATATAGATGATTTTGCTAAGGACGCTATAAGAAATCATATTTATGATTATTATACAAGAATGGAGCTACCCACATTATGAAAGACACAAATAATGAAAGACTTCTTAACAATAAAAATATAATTACGCACAATATACGTTTTTTATTATAAAAACATCGACTATCGATAGTAGCACTGCATCCCATCACTAAATACATGTATGGTGTTACGTTATACGCAAAACACTTTGTTTAATTTTTCTTTCCATTACATTTTATTTGTAGATTAGAACATTCTGGTTGAGTTTAATTTAATTTACTACAGTTATTTAATGATTTAATATATTACGAATGTGGTACAACTGAAAAACTTTGTAAATCATGGCTACTTTCAAGAGTGAAACGAAACGTTACAGAAACTGTCACCCGCACCATGCTACAGCGCAAATAGTGTAGTAAGTAACGAATATTTTATAAATGGGATAAATAACCACGTTTTTCGGGTTCAATAGAATCAATAGGAAATGTATTTCGTTGGCTATCTTATCCTTTCCATTTGTGTTTTCTTGGTCAGCTGCCTGCACCTATAAGCTTTTCTGTTTAGCCCTGTGGTTGACGGGTAGAGAATACCTTAAGGCATTAAGTCCGCCATTTGTACTTCTTATTTGTGCAATAAAGTTTAAATAAATAATAAATAAATAGGCACAAAATAAAACAACCAATAATATAAAAGGATTCTTTATAGATATTACGTCATAATACACATGAAATATCATAGAAACAGTATAAACCCGTCTGGACTCGATAAAGGATGGTATGAAACTGTATTGTCAACTTATTATTAATGCATAAAAAGGATGGCAGGTAGCAGCAACAAGTAATAACGACATCTGGTTCCCTTTTACACGATAACAATACGAACCACGAGAAATATAATATGTAAAGCGAGGTATTATTGGGTAAAGCAAACAACGTGAATGCTGACAAAAGACTGCGGTTTATTAAAAGAAACATAATTTATAATTACAATAATTAGCAAAGGTTAGCAAATATAATTAACTCCGTACATCTCCCACGGAACAGAAAGAAAAAAAAACGTTTAATTGTTTTTTTTTTCTTTGAACCTTACATCGGCGTAAAGTAAAACTTAGTCCTATTCTTATGAATTAACATAGGTTTTCCATTGACATCTATTTCGACGTTTGGTGAAAGATCTTTCAACACTTTATATGGACCTAAATATACACTATCCAACTTATTACCTACTTCATTCTTAACTAAAACTAAATCATTTGGGTTGTAGGCAACAGGGTTTTTGGAACAATCATATTTTTCTTTTCTTTTTAATTTTGATTTTAATAAGTTATCCCTGGCCTCGTTTTGAGACACCTGTAATCTATATTTTAATTCTTTAGGGTAGCTTTCGTGATTGTACAAAGGGTCAACAACATCACCTCTTAAGTTACTAGGAAGAGAGCATTTTCTACCATATACAAGTTCAAACGGCGTAAATTTAGTTTCAGTATGAACTGAGGTGTTAAATGAAAAACTCCAAAAGGGTAACCACGAGCTCCATGTCTCGGGGTGTTTTTCAGACTGAATGCGTAAGAAAGCAACCAAATGTTTGTGTGTATTTTCTAGCGCACCTATACTCTGGTGGTGGTAGGCAGTAGAGTTTAACTGATCTATGTTTAGAAGCTTACTTACCTCTTTAAAAGTAGTGGAGAGAAACTCTGCACCTCTGTCGGTCGCTATTTGTTTCGGGATGCCGTACCTGAGTAAAAAATTGTTGACAAATACACGAGCAACTTCCTCACTTTTCTTTGAAAACAATGGATAGGCTTCGCAGTATTTCGTTAACTCGCATTGAATTGTAAGTATGTAAGAATACCTACTGTCATCTACATCGATTGGACCCACTAAATCCAAGAAAATCTTTTCAAATGCGTATGTAGCGGTGGTTGTGATAACCATTGGCTCTTTTACAGGTGTAGAATACTTATGTTTTTGGCATTTGTCACAACTCCTTACAAACTTTCGGATGTCGAGTTCCATATTGGGCCAAAAATAATATTTTTTAACGTTATTATACATTCTTCTCATGCCCGCGTGGCCACTAGTGGGCAAGAGATGAAAGTCGTTTAGTATTACCTTTCTCTGATCTTTGTCGTCTACTCGTTGGACGTCCTTTAAAATACATAGTCTTAGGTTCGAACTGCAGTGTAACTTTTTAAATTCACATAATAACTTCTCCACAAAAATATAGTTATTTTTATTCTTTGTTATATATATGACGTCAATATTTATTTTTCTACAAAATAATTCCAGTTCTTTCACAAATTCGCCTGGCGATAGTTGCGATGAAGTATCTAGATATTTAATAAATAATGTATTTTTATTATAATCGTAGAGGAATATTTTATTTTCTACCAATACAACGTTTTGTTGTCTTTTCTTTGTTAATTCTTGTTGTGATATAAATCTCAACTCTACTGACTCCTGAGGCTTACTATGTGTTTCCACGATTTTCGGTTGATCATGCCTAGAAGTAGCATAAGCCTTCTTATACTGAGATCGCGTAACAACATGAATGTGTTCATTTAATTCTTTTAATTCCTTACTAGTTATGCGAACGCGTGACAACGCGTCAGCCGGGGCGTTATCCGAGCCCTTTACATATTCTACGACGAAATCGTACTCCTCGAGCGCAAGCCTAAACTTAAGCAATCGACTCGATGGGTCTCGCATACTAAATAAATAAACTAATGGTTTATGGTCCGTTCGAATAATGAACTTACGGCCATACAAATAGGGTCTAAAGTGCTTTGTTGCCCACACAACTGATAATAGTTCCTTATGAATTGTAGGATAATTTTTTTCGGCTTTATTTAAAGTTCTACTTGCAAATGCAACTGGTTTATTGTTTAAATTACTTAATGTGGCTCCGAGAGCGTATCCAGATGCGTCTGTTTGGACAATAAAAGTATTTTGTTCTGATAAATCTGGATATTGTAATACGGGTGGAGATGTAATTGCGTCTTTAAGTCTTTCGAAAGATTGGTGGCATTTGTCATTCCATTGGAAAGTAACGTTTTTACGCGATAATTGATTTAATGGCTCAGTGATTTCTGCAAAATTGTGAATAAATTTCCTGTAATAATTTGCAAAGGCTACAAATCTTTTTACTTCGTCGGAACTATTTGGAGTTGGATAATTTTTAATTGCACTTATTTTTTCCGGATCGGGTAACACACCGTCAGATGATACGACATGTCCTAAGTAAGGTAAGGTGGGGGAAGTTGAAAAAAGGGGAAAGATTAAAAGTCTCACAAAACTCCCTAATTGGTTTAATTTTTTTAGTGCTGGTATCATCCTTTAAACCGCCATTTTGTTACGATCCGCCGCTCAGTCGCCAGTGACCGCTCGGAGTGAGTAGACGCGTGTTATGTGCTATTTTGTGAAGGTCAGGAATTCGTGGATAATTCGTCGATTTTCAATCTTACCCCGTGTTTCATAACTTGCTTAATAAGGTGAGTATACAAGTTCTGACTGACTATTTATGTGTTATTTGAGATTTTATTTTAATTGACTAGTGCTAGGTGTAGCTATTAATCATATATTGAGATTTACGAGCAGTTTCAATCTTTACCCAGCAAATTTCGATGGGGTAACATTGAAATAGTAATGTTTCAATCTTTCCCCGTTTTTGAAAGTCATAGATAATCAGACATATTCTCAAACTTTGCACTTAAAAAAAATTTAATGTTAGGTTTATTTACTGAACTAATCACGATAAGATAAATAAATTAGAAGTATAAATTAGAAGTATAAATTAAACATGTTATAATATTATGTATCAGTAGGAACGTAAGATATATATTAATATATATATGTTTGTATATATCGGATTTGTTCAACTTGTGTATAGATAAAGGCACATTCCCAGACCTAATGAAATTCAGCAAAATCACTCCCATTTTCAAGTCAGGACATAGAACAGACCCTTCCAACTACAGACCAATCTCTGTCCTTCCTGTATTAAGTAAAATTTTTGAGAAATTGATGTTAAGCCAACTGCTGTCTCATTTTAATATAAACAAAATACTGCATCAAAACCAGTATGGTTTCACTAAAAGTAGATCGACAACTGATGCGGGCTGTCACCTGATGACTATTATTCTCGAGGCTTGGGAGGGCTCACAGGATGCTATTGGAGTATTTTGTGATCTTTCCAAAGCGTTTGACTGTGTGGATCATCCCACGCTGCTGCGCAAGCTGGCGGTCTATGGCATTCATGGAAATGCCCTAAACTTGGTGGAATCATACTTGGTTGATAGGCAGCAGAAGGTAAACATAAATGGAATTTCATCTCTTAGTTCTCCGGTAAAGATGGGAGTTCCTCAAGGATCGATCCTGGGCCCCTTCTTATTTTTGGCTTACATCAACGATTTGCCTTACATGGTTAAAGACCTAGCAGATATCGTTTTATTCGCTGATGATACGTCTCTGATATTTAAAGTCGATAGGAAAAATAGCGCTCTTGTACATGTTAATAACGCATTAACTATCATCTCCAAATGGTTTGCAGCCAACAATCTGTTATTGAACGCGAAAAAGACCAAATGTTTGAAATTTTCATTACCCAATGTTAGAAACGATGTTGAACTAAATATAATTCTTGACGGTGAAAGACTTAAAATTGACAATGCAACCTTATTCCTTGGCATTAATATAGATTCTAAGTTACAATGGGGTACACACATTAATGTCCTGTCGGGGAAACTAAGCTCTGCAGCTTATGCAGTTTATAGAATTAGACGACTTACAGATGTAGCTACAGCGAGATTAGTCTACTTTGCATATTTTCATAGTCTAATGTCATATGGAATCTTGCTGTGGGGTGCGGCTGCGGACATCGAGACTATATTTATATTCCAAAAGCGCGCGATTCGTGCCATATATGAGATGCGTCCTCGGGACTCGGTAAGAGAACTCTTCAAGGAGATAAACATACTGACCCTACCTTCCTTGTATATTTATGAAAACATTATGCTCGTGCGTAAAAACTTATATAAATATAAACTAAATAGTGATAATCATAATTTTAATACTAGGAACAAAGATAAAATAGCTGTACCTAAGTTCAGGCTATCTAAAACAAATAAAAAATCTTTCTTAGGGAACTCTATACGGTTTTATAATAAAATCCCTAAGGAAATCACTGGGCTCACAGAAGGTAAATTCAAGAGTCATGTAAAATCTACTTTGTTAATGAAAGCTTATTATACAATTAGCCAATACATAGAAGACAAAGATGCCTGGAAGCTTCTGCATGACCACCACCTGGTACCACCACCAAATGTAACTAAACCAATAAGTATTATATAAAGGTAGAATTCGTTTTTGACTTGCAAAAGTGCTATGAGAAAGCCTATTTGAATAAACATTATACAATACAATACAATGTATAGGTACTCATATAAATCGTAAACTTGTACAATTTATGAGTAGGTAAGAAAATATAAAAGTATATATCTGTTTCTTTAGGTACTCATGTAAGTCGTAAACTTACACACATGTAACATGGTCAGATTTACAGTCTACTACAAAGAGATGTACCCACACAATGTTCAAAAAATATGTATCCATGACTCTATATTGTCTGGGGTTAAGGTTGTGGATACTTGGATAGATATTTTTAAATATTGGGTGGGTATATCTCTTTGTGGTTGATTGTACACCACGACGAGGCATAACATTTTATTTTAATTAGGGTGCTATAAAAAATAAACTAAGGAATGTTGTTTTTTTTTCAGCCATAAAAACCAATACTAATTAATCTAATTATACCAGTATCCACTGCAGAATAAAGGATAGACGATTATGTTTAAAGGTAAACGTATATTAATGTTTATTTTTTACTAGAAAAATATTTCGCTATATCATTTTTTAATTGTTTAAAATACATGTGGCACTAAATACGTACTTTCAATAACTTTCACCTACCCACTTAGAGAATAGACGAGATTATCATGTGTCTATGGATATTAGACTGTCCATATATTTTTTAAATCATTTAGAGCTTTAGTAGTTATGGGAACATATAATAATCATTGTTATTTTTTCATGCAGATTCAAAATGCCACGCAATTATGTTAGAAAATCTCTACGTGCAACCTGTTACACTGCTGAGGATGTGGTTAGAGCTATAGAGAAAATTGAAAGAAAGGAGATAACTCTATTTGGAGCAGCTAAGAATTATAATATACCGCTTTCAACTCTACACAATAAGTTGTATAAGAAAACGGGCATTAAAAGCAGTACGTTGGGTCGGCCTCCTGTCTTTACCTATGAAATTGAAGAGCAATTAGCAAACGGCCTCAAGACATTGGAAAAATGGGGGTTTGGCCTATCTAGAAATGAAGTAATTACACTTGTGACAAACTATATTCGCCTTAATAATATACCAACCCCATTTAAAGACGGTGTTCCTGGCCCAGATTGGTTTGCAAATTTTCGTAAACGCCATGGCCTTTCTCTCAAGAAAGCTCAACCTGTTGAACACGCCAGAAAAGTGAACACTGATCCATTTACCATAAATGAATACTTCGAACTTTTAGAGACAACTTTAAAAAAATTAAATTTGGAACAGAATCCATCACAAATCTGGAATTTGGATGAAACATCCGTAAGCTTTGACCCCTCGAAGACAAAAGTAGTAGGAAGGAAGGGAGTTCCGTCCTCCAGAACCACACATGGGACTGGTAAAGATAACACAACTGTGTTAACGGCCGTTAATGCGGATGGAGCGAAAATTAGTCCTTTAATAATATTTAAAGGAAAATTTGTCTGGGATTCATGGATGGCTAATACAGACAAAAAATATAATTTTGAATTGTCCTATGCTGCAAGCCCAAACGGATGGATAGACACGAATATATTTCTGAATTACATGGAAAAAGTATTTATTCCAGCAATTGGGAAAGACCGACCAGTCTTGCTCATATATGACGGACACAATTCCCACGTCAACTTAAATGTAGTGGAATTGGCCCTTAAAAACAATATCACAATATTGAAACTACCACCACACACGTCCCATCTTCTGCAACCGTTAGATGTTGCTGTGTTTAAATCATTTAAAAGTAGATGGGACGCGAAATTGGTAGAATGGCAAAGAAAAAACACGGGTGTGAAATTGCCAAAAAAGATATTTTCCGAACTAGTTGCTGAAATTTGGAACGATACTCAACCCCAAATAATAATGAACGGATTTAGAAAAGCGGGCATACATCCCTTTAACTCTAACGTGATCCCTACTGATAAGTATGACCCAGGAGCATACAAACGCTGGCAAGAAGTTCAAAAAAATAAACCGAGTCCTCTAGGGGAACAGTCTTCGTGTCCTCTACCAGACGATCGACCACAAAATTCACCGCCACTCCACGAAAATGCCCATCTTCCGCAGCAAGATCCCAAAAATTTAAACCAACTTTGCATAGACATCATTACGTCCCAAATGTTTGAAGACGATAATTCAACTAAAGAACCAGAAAATGTTCATATGTTGACAGATGCACTAAAATGTCAAGAACAAGCACAAACATTCATAGCAAACAAAAAAGAAAACTTTCCGATATGCCTGGAACCAAAAAGAATAATTAAAGATTCAACAACGAAACCTCACTCAAATATCAATATAATTAGTAATACATTAATGAGTTTTGAAGATCTTCTCCTTAATACGGTAAAACAAAGCCCTCGACATGATGGTAATATGAAAAAAAAACGAGTGTCGAAAGGAGCTGAAGTGATCACGGAGACTATGAAAAAACAACTAGAAGAAAAGAAAACACAAAGTATACTTCAGACCAAAATAACAATACCAAAGAAGACAACGAATGCCACGAAGAAAAATAAGGCAATGAAAGAAAATGTTATTCAAAGAAAAAGAAAACTTTCATTACAAAGTGATGGAAATTCCACAGAAAATGAAGAAAAATATCAAATGATTCGTAAAACTAGTGAAGTAAAAAGTAAATACGTTAGTAAACATAAGATAAAACAAGAAGG
Source organism: Epinotia demarniana (assembly GCA_945867215.1). Taxonomy (NCBI): domain Eukaryota; kingdom Metazoa; phylum Arthropoda; class Insecta; order Lepidoptera; family Tortricidae; genus Epinotia; species Epinotia demarniana. Next base: position 12,706,688 of record OX244260.1, on the reverse strand, counting down.
TCACCACAAAATGAAAAAAAATAAAAATAAACAAAAGAAAAGAAAAACAGAACGTTTTGAGAATGATACAAAATCAAAAGAGATTGGTGAAAGTAGTCAAATAAATGAAAATAAATACAAAAATAAAGAGGGATGCAGAAAAAAGAAGACGCTTAAAAAGAAACTTAGAAAATACAATTCATCGAGTGATACAGACAGCTTTGAAAAAGAAACGGAAATCATCACTATGGACACTGATGACTCTGATTATGAAAATATGGGTGAGTTTATAGATAAATGTTTGAAGGAGCAAGATGAAGACCAAGAAAACATAGATCCGTACACAATCGTTCCACTGGGTTTGAGTGACATTATATTTGATAGTGATGAAAACGATTTAAAAGAAGATGATTGGATCATAGTAAAGTTTACAACAAAAAAGAGTGTCAAACATTTTGTTGGAACTATAGTCTCGTTTGTAGACAAACTGCCTGTTATTAAATATGTCAGAAAAGTGAAGCAATCACAATCTGACGCGGTGACATCGTTTACCTACCCAATAGTAGAAGATATAGGTGTCATAAAAAGCAAAGAAGATATTCTTTGTGTATTACCTCAGCCTACAATATCTCGTCGTGGTCAAATTAAATTCCAAGTTGATTTCCATAAATATAATATTCAGTGAGTCATTCAGTTAGATTAACATTTTTAGCACTCCTGCATCATACCCGCCTAATATGGGTGGAATGCAAAAAAAAATGTACATAGTTAAGAGCCTTAATCTAATCTACGCTTTAACTTTTCTCAGTTGTGTAACGAAAGTACCTAATATTGATCTCAGGATTGACTGATTTTCACACATAAGTATTGTTAAGATTGTAAGAAAACTTAAAGTTCCTAAACCTATGACAAAAATAGGTACTTAATTTAAATTTGATTTGTTGATTTTACCGTAGATAGATATTATCGTAATTTGTAATACAAGTGAGTGAAATATTATTGTAATAATAACTATATTCCTAAAATTTTAAGAAAACTTTATGTTCCTAAACGCCTAAATGGGACGTAATTTATATTTTGTTGATTTTATCATATTTTAAAGATTGAAATAATTATATGAAGCTCCCGTTTGGGAACACTACTTTCCCTTTGAGAAATTATTTATAGCTGTTTTATTTAGTTAGATTTGCCTTAATGTTACCTACTTGTTTTGTTTTGCTTGCTCATACAAATACTTTTGTTGAGTCGTGATACTCGTGATCTCTGGATACTTAATAATATTTATTTTTGTTCGGCGAAAAAAAACTCCTACATTTTACTACAGCACCTACTTATTTGGTTTTCTAATATTTTAAATGTAAGGCCTGTGACTTAATTTGATACACAGATTACTAAGTATTTGTTTTTTTTTCTATTTTAAATGTATGTTACTTAATTTATTACACAGATTCATATTTGATTTTCTAACATTTTACATGTAATGACTTAATTTGTAACAAAATTAATCATGCTGCAAGAAAATACTTACTTTTTTGTATTCATTTATTTTTCTTAATAAATAATTGTTTCCCTGGAACTGTTATTTTAATTTCAAGCTGATCTTATTAATATAAAAAACGTGTTAGGTTATAATACGAAGACTATACAATAAAAAGTTTGAGTATCACTGTCCTTTTCCCTGTAAAGCGGGGTAAGAGTGAAATACTTTTTTTTTCAATTGCAGTTTTCTTGATACCTATCAGGACTATTTACGCAAAAATCAACTGTATCTGTTAAGCATAAGGAATTCTATGGAATAACGATCAACAGTAACCGTTTGCATTCATTTAAAAGCCTTTAGTCACTATGTCAATCTTACCCCTCGACCATTCCATCTTAACCCGTGTATTTTTCAAACAAAAATGTATTTTATTTTATTATTTTTGTATAGTAGAACAAGCGTAGCCGAGGTTTGTAGACAAATTACACAAATATAGTCCTTGCACATACTTTCCAATTTATACAATTGAAAGGAAGTAAATAGTTTTTTTATTTTACAAGCGTTTTAACACAACACTGTCCATCTCATCAAAAAACCATTCAATCTTCCCCCACCTTACCTTATAGTATTTCTTTCTTTAAGAACTCGCATTTACTGGGATTTAACTTAAGTTTGACTTTTCGTAATCTTTTAAAAACTTCTAATAAATTTTTGTTGTGATCGTCAAGGTTTTTCCAAAAACTATTAAGTCATCCAAATAAATGAGACATTTTTCATACGTTAATCCAGACATTGCTAAATTCATCATTCTAGAAAAAGAGTTGGGACTGGTCTTGAGACCTTGAGGCAAACGCGTCAAACGGTATTGCCCCGCCGCAAAAGCAGTATAGTTCCTACTATCTATGTTGAGGTTACATTGATAATATCCATTTGCTAAATCTAAATGGGTAAAATATATGCTACCTGATAAGGAATCGATTATTTCCGTTATATTGGGCAGTGGGAATCTGTCATCTTGAATGCAGTTATTTAATTTGCGGTAATCTATAACAACACGCCATTTTTTCTCACCACTTCTATCAGATTTTTTAGGTACTATTAAAAGTGGGCTAGACCATTCACTCGAACACTTTTCTATTATGCCTTGTTGTAACATATCTTCCAGCTGGGAATCGATTATTTTTTTCTGAGCATGGGGTAACCTATAAGGTTTTGTATAGATAGGATTAATTTTTTCTTTCAGGGTTATTGTATGATTATAAATATTTGTTGTTGTTAGCTTATCACCGGCTAAATAAAAAATATCCGAAAATTTTGCACATAAATTTTCGATCGAGATCTGCTCCTCTTTATTGAGCTTCTCAAAATTCAAATGTGAAAATAAGGTCTTGACACGATCTACACTTTTAGGGTCACAATTTTCAAAACAACAAATATCATAATCACTCGCTTTATGTATAACGAGTCTTAAGTCATCTAAATTTATCTCCTTTTCTGTCGTATTTAATACTTTTATTGGTAACTTTCCATTAACAGGTCTAACAATACTGTTGGCTAAAAATACACCATCTTGTAATTCTGATGAACATACTACGCAATCCTCCTGTATGTTAGTGTTTACGAAATGTAATGACTCGGTCCTTGGTGGAAGAATAAAATATCGTTCACAATTCTGTAACGGCAAACAAACGGTCTCATTCCCATAAGGTATTAAAGTCAAAATCCTGGTCTTTAAATTGATCAAAGCCTGATATTTTTAAAGAAAATCTTGGCCTATTATTCCATCACATTGACATGGTAATTTATCAAAAATATAAAACTTATGTTGAAATATGTGGTCACGTTCCACTAATTCAATATAAGCATATCCGATTGCTCGTATTTTTCCACCTATTCCGTTAATTGTTAGTTCCTGTTTATGAATCGGAATATCTAATTTCAAAGCTACTGCTAATTTCATTGCGCAAATTGACGCACCTGTGTCCAATAACCATAATTGCTTATTATTTTTTACATTGAAATGAACTGAGCACGAATTATTACTTGCGAATATAAACTCGTTATTCACGAAAAAACTGGTTAGGCATATTTTCATTGCTATCATTGTCATTGTCATTACTTTCATTCATGAAAATGCGTTCTCTACGATATCCATTGTTTTCAGGAAAAGTGTTAGGCTTACCTCGATTTCCTGGGTTTGACCAACCTCTCTGGTTGTTTGGGTACCGGTAGCCTCCTCTGCTAGCGCCTCTGCTAGCGCCTCTGCTGAAGTTGCTGTAATCTGACTGCCCTTGATAATGCGGTGTCCTTGGACCTGGAGAGTAGTGTGGCAGTCCCCTGTGAGAGCCACGTCCTCGCACGTATACTCTGCTGAAATTATTATCATACCAACGATTAAAGGTATATATGTCACTGGACGTATTCCCTGAGGTCGTCTCCTCGTCCTTGGCTCCTTGAATGGCGTCTTTCAAGGACTCGTAATCGCGGGCTGCTATTATTGTACTAATTCGTCGATTGCGTAATCCTTCGGCGAACCTTTTAATTGCCTGTTTTTCATTAATGTTTTTCAAAATACGGAATGTATTCGAATCACCCTCTGACTGCGCGATCGTCAAATCCACAAACATATTGGATAACTGTTGACCAAAGTCGTCTATCGAAAAGTCACCCTGCTTAAGAGTCTGCATCTTAGTTTGAATAGCAGTGGCTGATTTCTTAGGCAACAATTGTTTTTTCATATCCTTTACCATGTCTTCGACACTGGTATAAGACTGGTTCAATTTTAATTTACCTACTTGCGAAAGCCTATTTTTCAAAACAAAGTTTATGAGCTCTGATTTCGCGTCACTTTTTAAGGTGGAGTCGTAATACTCTATAGAGTCAATTAATTGGCTTATTACGGCCTGGTCATCAGTCATAGATGGTATCAAGGATAACGCTATTTTTAAATTGAAGTCACCCATTTTGGACTTTTTTTTTGGTTCCAAATTTGCACCTATAGTTGGACTTGTATATGTTTTATGACAAAACTCCTCTATTTGTTTATACAAACTTTTAATATGGTCACAGTAATTCTGAACGTGTAATAAACTGGCACCAGTTATTTTCTTACTAGCAATTTGCTGTTCTAAATCTACACTAAACTTTAATATATTGAGAATATATCAATAATGCTTCTTCTAACTTAGCATTTAGTACCTCGGAAGTTCTCCGTTCATAATTAAGCTTAACTAAATATTCTTTAATAATTTTTAGCTCTTTAAATATGTCTTGTAATTCAACTGACATGTCAAAACCGCGTTATAGTCTTATTATTAAGATATCAGTCATATTTAATCAAAGATAAAAATTCACATGAAAAACAATAATAAAACAACCCTTCAAAAAAAAAATGACACACTTATAACTAAACAAGTAAGCATTACCTTGAATCGGAACTTATCTTAATGTTCACTCCACAACACATACTTTGTACTTTACGCACTCACTTCACTTAATCACTTGATACCTAGGAAAGGCAGTGTACAGCAGCTGCATTCTCGTTCAGATATCCGCTGACGAAGAACGAACTCGACCCGCCGGTCCGCAGCTGTGGCAGTGGGCCTCGCGATGGTCACGTCGGAAAGAGCGGCGAAGATTGTATTGAACGATCAAATCGTTTGACCACTTGTCATGACACTTCTTATAGAGTTTGTAGAATCCATATAATAATCCGAGAGCCAAAAATGAACAGATGACTATCATCACAACGCTTATCGCTGATAATGGTACTTCATCTCGTCGAATGTTGCATCGTTACTTGATTTTCCCGCAGCATTTTGACTGATGATGACATTTTCCTTTTCCACTCTGGAGTTGCACATTTTGACTATATATTTTCAATTAGTACGATAATTTTATGCGCGAGTGTCGGAAACTTCAATGAATGTACATTTTACGCGCCGGTGGCGGCGAACCCGACACCTTGCCTGGCACGCGTCGCCATGTAAAGCGAGGTATTATTGGGTAAAGCAAACAACGTGAATGCTGACAAAAGACTGCGGTTTATTAAAAGAAACATAATTTATAATTACAATAATTAGCAAAGGTTAGCAAATATAATTAACTCCGTACAAATAGATAAGACTACTATTTTGTCTATCTCTTTCACTTAAACACGAAATGTGAACGAGGATAAAAGAGACAGATTAATTTTAAAAATAGAATAAAATTGTTGTTTCTTCTGTAGTCCACAGAAATATAGAAGTAACAACAATTTTCTCATCGGTGATTTTCATGTAAAGTAAAAAAAAATGGTGTTGCTGTTACTACTGAATTATTGATACATCCAAGATTCAATTATAGGATTTACTTTTATATAACTTTAATTTTTTTTTAATGGAAAAAATGTTATCGCAAGGAAGTCTCCAATTCATGACTTTGTTCTACTAAGTTTAGGTATTTATACTCTGCCTATTCCGATCACTGCCTATAACAATTGCTGTTATTTAAAAATGTGAGATCTTAAAGTAGGTTAGATTTGACTTGGCCAGTTTTTATCAGAATTAATATATATAATATAGATATATATTATATAAATATATATATGTTGAATAACTTTATAAAATGACTGATGTAATGAAAACTGGCCAAGTCAAATCTAACCTACTTTAAGATCTCACATTTTTAAATAACAGCAATTGTTACAAATATTTTTTTTGAGTCATCAGTTTCATCTTTGATGAGTTTGAAAAATAGAGGCAAACTAATATAAAAAGATTAAGAAAATATATGACATATTTAATTAGCGTTTCAACTCTTCCTAGTTATTTTCTATACAAAATGGTTTTTTCCTCGAATACTAATCCTAGAAATAGCTTCAATCTGAAGAATGATTCAAATGTGACCTTTGTAATGAAAAAGGGTTTAAATTCAATTAAACATTAAAAGCAATAATTGTCGTGGTAAGAGTTTTATTATTTCATAAAGAATAAACAAATAAGATTAAAAAGTGTTGGTTTACCCATAAATAATTTTGGTATAAAAAAGTTAATACAGACCAAACTTGTTAAATACCTAGTATTTAACAAGTTTGGTCTGTATTATTATGAAGCAGTAAAAATAAATAATTAAATCATTTTAAAACCGTTTTTTTAATTCCGGTGTACGGTTACGGCGTACGTTTTTATCATTCTCGTGTGTATTTGTCATGCCGGTGTACATTTATCATTCCGTTGTGAGTTTCATCTTTCACTCTCTATTATCTCAAAAACTATTTAAGATATCAACATCCCTTTTAGACGATTTGCATAATACTGTCTGAACTATCCGTGACATTAAAAAATCCACGAAAAACACCGAAACAAAGGATCACACCGGAATGATGCAAAAAACGTGTACTGTTGAAATTGACCCTTTTAGGTGATTTTAATATTTGTCATGCAATTTGGAACTTCGACATTTGTTTAATCCCAAACACTTATTAATCATAACAACAATCATGCAACAATCCCTTGGCCATTGCACTTTCCGACTTTCTTTCTCTCTCTGGACTGCAATAGTATAACTCGTGTGTATAGGTCGTATTTTAGACCTTGTCCTTAGTTATATATATATAATTTTAGTTATATTAATGAAGTATCAGCCTGCTCATACCCTCTTACACAGGAAGATTTACATCACAAATCCTTAGTAATTTCTTTTAACCTGTCACTAACGAAATCTTTAAATTCTACAGCGCATTATAAATATCTTTTTCTACTCCTGTACCGTTATCTGTCATTTATATAGGCTTTAGCTCAAATACAATGACACCGATAATAAGTCGTCGAAAAACTCTATGCTCTATGGCCCATAAACGCACTATGGTGTAATTTTATGGTTCATACATTTTCCATAAAAGCACTGTTTACCACGGTTGTACCAACTTCATAAGCACATTTTTCGATAAAAAGTTTTCATTTATATCAAATATGTGTAACATAAAAATAAATTATCTTGTATTATTGTATTGTGTGTTAATACATGTTTTATCAATTTTTGGTATTATTTATAAATATAAACCGATCTGATTCGGTTCGGATCCGGATTCAGTTTGGTTCGGATGGCAAGTGCAAGGAAATTAAAAACGAAACAGACCATAAACAAGAGGTGTCAAGAAGAAAATAACTGCACCGCTGAGGAAATTGCGTGAGTAGTAATAAAACTAATGGAAAACTTACTGCCTGAAAAGTCAAATGCCCTTTAACCTAAAATTAGTCGTAGACAAAGTATTGTATGCAACGGTGTATAACTTGGTCTTAAAACGCTCATGACGTCTTTAATTGCGATGCTCGCCAAAGCTCGCATCGCAACTCACGACACTCGCGATTTAAGACCCTAAGTACTTATACAACAGTTGCATAAAATACTATTATCATACTGCTGATTATGACAGTATTCGCCAAAGTCTTTCCGATGTGGACTGGTCCGTAATCGATGATATGGATAATGGATAGTGCTAAAAATTATTTTTATTCTATATTGAATAAGTTAATTAATTATTTCATCCCGAAGCGTAAGGTTTGTTCAAATTCTAGATATCCGCCTTGGTATAACATACCTTTAATAAAAAATATTAAAAACAAACTAAATGCTCATGCTAGTATTACAATTTAAACTCATTCACTGTTGTTAAAGTACTTTATTAACATCTCAACAAATCACTGCTTATGCTACGCTATTATATTTAACATTGATTATTTCTTGACAGTAAGACAACCGCTCACTTCCAGTGCCGTTTCTAGAATGCCCGCCTTTTAATCGACTTAACGCGTAAAACTACCGGACCGGAACTCGAATCGGATTGGCCAATGATTCTTGCGCGTGATTGGTTCATTTCAATCAACCTGTCCAACGACTTTTTAATGTTGCCAGTCCAATTTATTTTAAAAACCATAACATTCGGCCATCCGACTCGTGCAACGTCCCGGTCACGCATCTCACATAAATTAAGTTTACGATCCTTATACTGAGAGAAACAACATTTACAGACATATTACATTTAAAGATAGGTATTGAATTTACATCGCAGAATGCACTGATCACTACTAGGTAGGTACATGTTGTTCATATAATTATTCTTACCTACCTAAGGATGTATATACATCATAATTATTATTATAATTTTTACTTCATATTTCATCACTATGTAATTACATATACAGGGTGAGCAATCCAAATGGATCAGTATGGCGGTTTTGGAAACCATAACAGATAGCGAAATCTTGGCTTAGGAACCATGACGTTGATTTTAGTAAAAAGAAAAACTGCATTCATATACTTACAAAAATACGTGTACTCACCCTGTGTGCCCAGGAATCGAACCTGGACTTTTTGAAAAATTAAATTTCGTTATTTTCCTTTGAATATCGGTTATGTAGCTCTTAAATAGTAAATCTTACTAAGAAACATGATATCTAAAACTAATAAAATGCATTGTTTTTAAACAACGAAGTTTTATTTTTCAATACTTCAGTGCCGCTGCCGGCCCTTTGACTTTGTATGGGGAAGTTTTAATCCAGGAAAATGGTTACCATTTTGAACATTTACTGAAATAAAATAATTATCTTTTTGTTGTGTTTTTGTTCAATTACTTAAACAATATTAAAACTTCCCCATACAAAGTCAAAGGGCCGGCAGCGGCCCTGAAGTATTGAAAAATAAAACTTCGTTGTTTAAAAACAATACATTTTATTAGTTTTAGATATCATGTTTCTTAGTAACATTTACTATTTAAGAGCTACATAACCGATATTCAAAGGAAAATAACGAAATTTAATTTTTCAAAAAGTCCAGGTTCGATTGTTGGGCCGAGTACACGTATTTTTGTAAGTATATGAATGCAGTTTTTCTTTTTACTAAAATCAACGTCATGGTTCCTAAGCCAAGATTTCGCTATCTGTTATGGTTTCCAAAACCGCCATACTGACCCATTTGGATTGCTCACCCTGTATAATATTTCAATGTATCACTTACATTCTCTATAAATTCGATCTATACAACCATAACATTCTATGTTCTCAAGTAACAAAACGGTTGACGAAAATTATAACCCATTTGATAATACTCTAAGGAATGCGTTGAATAAATGCATACAAAAAAAATCTGAACAATTTCAGATTAACCCTAAGGAAATCGCGAAATCGTTCAACATATTATTCTCCTCCATAGGAAATTCCCTAACAATGACCTTAACAATTTTTTTTTAGTCCCGTTGACCCATAATCCATAATAAATTCTCGCTATACTTTCAAAAAATATTTTTCCTTTGTCATTGATGAAATGCTGGGAGGCATTTAATGAAAAGCTGTGCATGGATTCTGACTATACAATATTATAAATTAGTTAATCAATTTCCCAAATACGTTAAAAAAAATCCTTAAAGCCTGTTCACAAAAGGGTGAAATATCAAATTTAAATAATTACCGACCTTTACTGCCAACATGTGCAAATTATATGAAACGGTTATGATAGAACGACTATACCATTTTGATAAATAAATAAAGTACTAAATGATAACCAAAACGGTTTTAGGAAAACACGACACTAGCAACTACGAATATGTCCCAGAGTCTCAAGGTTATTAACTTATTAACGGTAAGAAATACGCATGCGTTAGAGTTTGTCATGATATTACTGTTGGGCAAGTTGTATAATTCGGGAATACGAGGCTCTGCCCTCGACTGGTTTAACTCATACTTTACTAATTGCTTCCAGTATGTAGGAATTGAACGTGGATTTCAAACAGAAATAACACAAAATATTCGATCTGATAGTCCCTGTGATGTGATAGGCTCTATTCCGCAAGGTACAAGTGTCCTGGAATGTATATTGTTCCTTGTGTACAAAAATGATCTCCCAAATGATTTGGAAGACATATCTGTCTATTCGAGGATGACATTTCTATATTGCTATCGTGTGGTAATATTAACGAAATTAATAAGAAATTACTATACTCCTTAATATAATTGTAAACTGGGGTATACTCTTGCTTGCCAGAATTTCATTTGCCCGAATTTTATCTGCCATAATATTCAACTGCCATAAAGTTGTTTTCTATAATTTTGTATATATACTCATTGTTTACCATATTAATTATATGCCAGAATCTTTGTTTTCCATAATATCAATATCAATAATCTCATTTTCCATAATCATTGTAATCCATAACTATCACATGCCATAATGTCATTTGCCATCCATCTCAACATCCATAACATTCATATGTAATGTATGTGGGTACGTATTGCAGTGCCTAAAATGAAAAACAAAATACCTCGAACCTATCTGCGATCCAGGTCGGTTTTGCCACTAAGTAAAAATAAACTTTTCTCTGAGATTACCCAATGCCAAGATAGTGGTGTATCATAGGCAGTAGGGAACAGGGGCTTAGTGGCAAAACCGACTTGGATCGCGGATAGGTTAGAAAACGGAAGCGGGAGCTTTTGCAAATGATTATTATAGTATGTGAATGTCGGGCAAACAATAGACAACCGTAAACTGGTTACAAACTCACAACTTACAGCTTAATCTCAGCAAAACTAAAATAATTCAATTTAGACACAAATGTGAATTTGACGTCACATACTTTAAACCTCTCAAAAAAAACTATCCTCCTTCATATACGCCCTTCAGCATCTCAAGCGCGTAACGGAATTTAAGACAGCCCACGCTGCGTACTATGCATACCTACTCTAGGCTCTCGGTACGGTCTTGATCTATGGGGAATAGTACCGATACAGATAAAATATTTATCTTCAAATAAAATATATAAGGATACTTGTAAAAATTGGCCCAATGGACTCAAGCAGACCATGTTTTCTCAAATACCGTATGCTCACCATTTGCTCCATGTATATTTTGAGACATGCTAGTTTGTCAGTGTTATAGCTATAAGAATGTACGTATAGTAAAGTACCGTTGGCTGCGTCCAGCGGCGGCCTGGCAGTCGATTACAGGAATTTTCTAAGCGTGCACGTTGGTTTTCTTTCCGCCTCCTAACCTCCAAATCAACACTGGCGACGACGGGTCGTACACCGCGTGTGTACATAAATAATTGCAAGATATGGCAAAAGTATCTATCGGGTCAGTTACGTCTTTCAACCATGAAGTGCAAGATTGGTCGATATACAAGGACAGACTCGAACAATGGTTTTTAGCGAATAACTTGGAGGACTCGGAAGATAAATCAAAAGTTAAGCGCCGCGCGGTTTTATTAAGTAGTTTGTGCGAGAATACATATAAGTTGGTGCGTGATTTGGCCTTACCAGCTAATGTAACATCTTTAGACTACTATGCCGTTGTTGGACTCCTGGATGATCATCTCAAAACAGTGAAGTGCGGTTTCGCAGAGAGGTTCAAATTTCATTCGGCATCACAACAAGTGAACAAAGGCTTATCCGAGTGGGCAGCTCGTGTGCGTGGACTCGCCGCACACTGTGGATTTTCTGCAGCAGTGTTGAACGAGAATCTTCGTGACCGATTTATCCTCGGTATGCAACCGGGTGCTGAACGAGATAAACTTTTCACCCAGTCGTTAGGGGAACTGACGCTGAGCAAAGCGTTAGAACTAGCAGAAGCCATTAGATGTGCTAGGCAGGGCGCATCCCAATCAATAACAACCTACGCGCTAAATCCTAATTCGCAGGAACAGGTCAATTTACCGGTACTCAAAATGGCAACGTCATCATCGACGCGAGCGTCGGACCCGGCGCGCCGCGACAACGTGTGTCCAGCGTGCGGGTACAAAGGTCACGAAGCGAGTACTTGCAAGTTCATTAAATACAGGTGCAAAACGTTTGGTCAACGAGGACATCTGCGTAGGATGTGTCAGAAGACGAACGCAAAACACAATTTCATCCAGTGTTGTCCAGAGGATGAAGACTTGAGTGATGATGGTAAGCGAGCCTTATTCCATATTAAATCTGTGCACGGTGAGCCCATGCAGGAGTCCGTACTTGTGAATGGAATTAGCATACCGTTTGAAATAGACACGGGTGCTTCGGTTACCGTGTTGTTGCATCACACATACACCACATACTTCAGTGACATACCACTACAGTTTTGCAACACAATTTTAAAAAGCTATAACGGTAGTAGAATTAATACGTTAGGTGTGGTATCCTTGTCTTTTACTTATAGGGGTAGCACAGCAGACATTAAAGGTTCACGTAGTACGAGATCAAGGCCCTTCTCTTTTGGGGCGTGATTTCATTGCGTGTTTTAAACTCCAAATATCGGCCATAAACTCGTGCAGCTCAAGTACGCACGCACACACTAGCGATTTGGGTGCAAAATACCCGTACCTATTTTCTGAGGCTTTGGGTTGTTGCAAAGGTGTTACTGTCACTTTGAAATTAAAACCTGATTCGAAACCAATATTCTACAAAGCTCGCCCAATACCTTTTGCCCTTCGTGAGTTAGTTGAAAGTGAATTAGACCGACTGGTAGGCCTTGGCATATTGGTACCGGTGACTTACTCGGATTATGCTAGCCCCATTGTCCCCGTACTCAAGTGGGACGGTAAAATCCGAATTTGTGCTGACTACTCAGTCTCCCTTAACAAACAGTTAGAGATTGAGAAATATCCCCTCCCTAGGATAGAAGAGTCGTTTGCTAAACTTCACGGCGGTCAACAGTTTTCCAAGTTGGACCTATCCCGCGCTTACAATCAGCTGGTACTGAGCGATGAGTCACAGATGCTAACATGCATAAACACCCATAAGGGATTATATAAGTATACAAGGTTAGTATTTGGCTTATCCAGCTCGGCAGCCGTCTTCCAGCGAACCATTGAAAGCCTACTATCTGGAATTCCGGGAGTGCTTTTATTCCAGGATGACATTTTAGTCCCCGGAGAAAATCGTGACCAGCACTTACACAGGCTGCAAGAAGTATGTAAACGCCTGCAAGATGCAGGCCTAGTTCTTCAAAAAAGTAAATGCACGCTTTTTCAAGACTCCGTCACGTATTTAGGATTTATTATCGATCGTAACGGACTCCATAAATCCCCCGACAAGATAAAATCTATTTTAGAGGCGAAGACTCCATCAAACGTAACAGAGTTGAAGTCTTTTTTAGGACTCGTAAATTATTATAGGTCTTTTGTTAAGAACGCGTCATCCATTTTGGAACCTTTGCATTCATTGTTGCAAAAAAAAGCCAAATGGGTGTGGGAGGCTAAACACGAGGCCGCCGTGGACAACATTAAACAAGTGTTAGCGTCTGACAAAGTTTTAGCACACTTTAACCCTGACGCAGACCTGATTTTAACTGTTGACGCGTCGCCGACGGGTTTAGGAGCCATTTTATCTCAAGTTGAAAATGATTCGTCGGAAAGACCAATTTCATATGCGTCTCGCTCACTCACATCGGCTGAGAAATCATATAGCCAGATTCAAAAGGAGGCTACGGCAATAATCTTTGGCGTTCGTAAGTACCACCAGTACCTATAGGTACGACCGGTCCACTCCTTTTGTATTGAGGACTGACCACAAACCGCTTCTGTCATTTTCAACCCAAACAAAGGCATCCCAGAGGTCACTGCCAATAGGTTGCAACGCTACGCAATATTCCTAGCTTCATATAATTTTAGAATAGAATGTGTAAGCAGTGCCCGTAATGCTGCCGACTTTTTGAGCCGTTCCACGGCATGTGCCAACGACACCCATACCAAGCCAGTGGAAGATGTGTTCGACAATGCAACATATATAAATTTCGTTTACGACGGTGTGCGTTTTTTAGGTATAGAAGACATTAATCGATACACTAAATCCGACCCATTGTTATCAGCCGTGGTAAACAATGTGTTAAATGGATGGCCGCAGAAAAACCATGATAAGAGTTTGCGTCCGTACTTTGAATGCAGACATGAGTTGTCCATGGAAAACTCGTGCCTAGTACGTGGCCATAAAGTTGTAATTCCATTGGACTGTCGCAAACAAATCATATCCGAACTGCATAAGGGTCATTTAGGTGGCACTAAAATGAAGTCTGAGGCACGGAACCGGTTTTGGTGACCGGGTATGTCAGCTGATATTGAATGTTTTGTTGCGACTTGTGACGTATGCACAGGGCTAAGGCCAGATCCCCCCGCGCGCTTCTCGCCTGCTGGGAGTATCCTCCTGAGCCCTGGTACCGTGTTCACATCGACATGCTCGGTCCAATAAACAATCGGTTATACTTAGTGATTGTCGATGCCTACTCAAAATGGGTGGAATGTTACGACATTTCGTCGGGGTCTAGCACTCAAGTCATCATTGAGAAGCTGTGCGATGTTATGGCCAGGTTTGGACTGATTCACACTATCTGTTCAGATAATGGTACTTCTTTTGTTTCCACGCAGTTTAAAGAGTTTTGTAAATTGAACGCGATAGTGCATTTAACTTCACCTGCGTACAACCCTATAAGTAATGGTCAAGCTGAGTCATATGTAAAGATAATAAAAAATGCGATTAAAGGCATACTTATGTGGGATGCGGTAAAAAAGACTTAACTTGTAAGCTAAGCGAATTTCTATTTCAATATCGAAACTCCATTCACAATACAACGGGCAAATCTCCTGCCGAAATTTTGTTTGGGTTCAAACTACGTAGCAGATTAGACTTGTTGAAATCACAAGAACCATCACCTCTGAATACAACACTCGATGAAGTTGTTAAACAAAAACAGTGCTCGCAGGCTATTAATTATGGTGGAAATCGTGCAGTGAAATTTTTAGATAACGAATTAGTTTTAGTTAAAGTAATAAAGGCTCAGAAAAAAAGCTGGGCTAAAGGTGTTATAGTTAAGAGACTCGCTGCTACCGTGTTTTTGGTACGCTTACTTGATTGCAACTCTGTGTTAAAAAAACATACGAACCAACTTTTAAAATACAAAGGGGAGATCCTTGAAAAAGGGCCCGAGAGGGAGAGTGGCAGTTTTCGTCAACCTTCGCGGATGGAAATGGTGATGCCGCCCATTGTATTTTCGCCGGTCTCGTCATCCATCAGCCTACCACCACTGATCGAATCCGCTTCGATATTGGAGGCTCCGGAACCCCCTGGCCAAGCGTCCTCTGAGAGCTGGGTTGACTGCGAGGACTCAACTCCGGCCCCGGCCGGTATGGCGGGCGACGCCCCGTCTGACGAGCCGATGTCATTGCCGGCGCACGTGAGCGCGGCGACCTTGACCCAGACCGTATCTGCAGAGACGTCAGAGACGCTGGCACCGCCACCACAGGAAGCAGCGGCACCGCCGGCGCAGACTTCTGATTCTTCGGACCAACCATCTCGAGAGCCACTTAAACGACCCCGTAATGTGATTAATTACAAACAATATTTTTAGAATAAGGGTGGAGGGGTGTTATAGCTATAAGAATGTACGTATAGTAAAGTACCGTTGGCTGCGTCCAGCGGCGGCCTGGCAGTCGATTACAGGAATTGTCTAAGCGTGCACGTTGGTTTTCTTTCCGCCTCCTCCCCCCCACCTCCAAATCAACAGTCAGGAAACATCCTGACCTGTATTCCACGTTAATAAATTATAGAAGAAATAAGCGCAATCTTATTATCCTAAAGTTACCGCTCTCCAAATTTAAAAAAATATCTCACGTGGCGTAGATGAGTCAAATGACAATCAGAATTCATTATCATTAACCAAAATCGTTAAAGTTTTAAGCGAACCACACACTTTCGATAAACAATTAAAATATTCTTCACCCAAAAATGTTACTACAGCCTAAACTAAAAGATTACTTTGAAGATGTACATTTTTGTAGGTAGTAGTTAAAGTTGAATAATCAAATGCATGTCAGTTGAGATAACACTCATATAGTAAAGAATCATAATCAGTGATCGGAATAGGCAGAGTATAAATACCTAAACTTAGTAGAACAAAGTCATGAAGTGGAGACTTCCTTGCGCTAACATTTTTTTCCGGGACTTACCGGATTAAAAATTAAAGTTATATAAAAGTAAATCCTATAATTGAATCTTGGATGTATCAATAATTCAGTAGTAACAGCAACACAATTTTTTTTTTACTGTACTTGAAAATCACCGATGAGAAAATTGTTGTTACTTCTATATTTCTGTGGACTACAGAAGAAACAACAATTTTATTATATATTTAAAATTAATCTGTCTCTTTTATCCTCGTTCACATTTCGTGTTTAAGTGAAAGAGATAGACAAAATAGTAGTCTACTATTTTGTCTATCTATTATATTTCTCGTGGTTCCTATTGTTATGGTGTAAAAGGGAACCAGATGTCGTTACCACTTGTTGCTGCTACCTGCTATCCTTTTTATGCATTAATAATAAGTTGACAATACAGTTTCATACCATCCTTTATCGAGTACAGACAGGTTTATACTGTGTTTCTATGTGATTTGTATTACGACGTAATATCTATAAAGAATCCGTTTATATTATTGGTTGTTTTATTTTGTGCCTATTGATTCTATTGAACCCGAAAAACATTGATTTTTATCCTATTTATAAAATATTAGTTACTTAGTAAGTTCCCGGGATTTTAGTCACGCAAAAATATAGTCGTAAGGAAATCTCCACTTTTTGTCTCTGTGCTACTAAGTTTAGGTATTTATACTCTGCCTATTCCGATCACTGATCATAATATATATCTGAAAGGTTTGATACCTTATTGTTTCTCTATTTAGTCACATCGGTCTTTCAAAGTACACGATCATTTCCAATGCACCCCCTTAAAAGTTATCCCTTGTGCTAGAAAGCCACTGGGCTGTGAGACGGTGAAACCCTCTGCTGACAACTCTTGTCATCATGTCTACAACAGTCCAAGTCGTCGTTGGAACAGCTTTACGCGCCTTCTTGTGGTGCCTCCGAGGTGAAGACCACTTCTGATGTCTCCTCCTCCCCCGTATGACGCCTCGTGTTTCATCTGGCGTCTCATACTCGGCACCGGTTGTAATCATCTCGGAATAACAAAACGATATCTTATATATTTAAATTCAGAATAAAACTACAGCTAGTGGCTCGAGCCACCGACTAAAACATCCTCTCAAACTTGAATCCAAATCAGATCTCAAACATGAACCTTAATCTCAACTCTATCTTAACTACTGCTCATCAGTTCATCACTACCTAACTTAGTCCACTCAATGTGTGGTCTTAAAATGACATTTAGCTGCATTCTATATTTTAGATCACTAACCTTACCCAGTCTATATATTTTGGAAACGGCTCTTTTGTTAAATGTAATCCTAATTTGTACGGAAAATTGCTGACATACGAAGGCTCCCTCTACGAAGAACCAGACCACAGTACGAAAACGCATTGCGTAATAAATTACTTACGTAAAACCGCCTTAGTAGGTACGCAAAAGTATATTGGGAATGGTGCCACAAATATTTAATAAAATTCCAGACAACATAGGGCAATTATAGGGCAGATGCCCCGGTTCTGGCCACTGAGCCGGTTTTGGCCATTTTCAACTTTAAATTGAATTTACTAAGGAACAGAAAACTTTACAAGTGTATGGTTTACAGTAGATACAAGAGTAAATCATAGCAAAACAGATGACGCTGTCATCTGTCATGTGTTACTTGTCATTCAGTTGACAGGAGCAATGTTTTGTCACGCCGCGTGTATATTGCTAAATTGTTATTATTGTTAATGAAAATAGTAAGGTTGGAAGGTGAGTAATCCGTCATCCTTTTTGGAATCCTTCTATATATCTTTGAGTTTATAGTTTAAAATACATGTCAAAGGTATCGTAGCGAAACTTTAATTGATGAGATGTATGCTACAAAAAACAATCTAAACCGTGCTGGCGGCTTGCTGGCGGGGTTGTGGCCTATGTTCAAGAAGCCTGGAGAGGCGGAGTGTTTATTGCTTAAATTATCAGATACGATCACGGTTCTTGGCATATATCGATCTCCTTCTTTCACACAGCCTAGTAAATTCATTAAACACCTTAACATTACCCTTAACTTGATCAAAAATAATTCCTCTGTTATTATCGCCGGGGACATAAACATTAATATTTTAAACACACTTGACTATCACAGCAACGAGTACCTGTGTTTCATGGCAGAATCAAGTTTTCGACCAGCAATCTCGGAACCCACTAGACTGGACTCCTGCCTAGATCACATATTTGTAAAATCAAAATGTCACAATTTAATTGGCCTAGTATGCGAAACTCATAATACTGACCACGAAGCTGTGATACTTGGAATGTCTCTCCATACCGACAAGCTCAAAGATAAAAACCGACTTATTTTTAAAACAGACTTCCGTGCCATAGTCTTACAACTCCAAGAAGAGGACTGGTCTGCGGTAACGCAACAAAATAACCCCGATGTGGCAGCTGAAGAATTTCACAAGGTCCTTGAATCGGTAGTACAAAAGTACACAGTTAAAAAACATGCGAGCAAATCAACATATGCCCTGAAGCCGTGGATAACACTTGGCCTAATTAGATGTCAAAAACATCGTGACCGATTACACATGGAACTTAGAAACCACCCTGACGACCCCATGCGCAAATTGGTGTATAAGAGGTACAGAAATTTCCTTACAGAGCTACAACACAAGTTAAAAAACGCTCATGATAGCAGAGAATTGTAAAAAAACGTAAACAATACAAAAGGGTTCTGGAAAGTAATTAAAAACATTGCCGAATTTCCAAATATTAAGACAAAAGCTACGGAACTAACAAAAATAAAGCCAACACCCTAAGAGTCTATAAATTATTGCAATAACTACTTTGCCAACACAGGGACACGTCTAGCCAGTAACTTACTCTCACAAATGAACAGGACAGAGCTTACTCTCCCATCGACTCTCGACAAAACTGCCTCATCGCCACACACTTTCTTTTCGCGCCCAACTGACGAACGCGAAGTGGCCAAACTTATTAGTGGGCTGCGAAATGATAGTGCCCCTGGTCCTGACAACCTAAAACCTTCACTCCTTAAAGCTATTAAAGCTGCTATAATTAGTCCGTTAACTTATATATTCAACCTAAGTCTCACAACTGGAATAGTTCCTTCCATGTGGAAGAAAGCAGTGGTTATTCCTATCCACAAGAGCGGCCAAAGAAATGCACCTGAAAACTATAGACCAATATCTCTTCTGCCTATCTTTTCAAAATTGCTTGAGAAAATTGTTAATAGTCGCCTAGTTAACTACTTGGATCGCTTTACCCTGCTAGGAGATTCTCAATACGGTTTCAGACGCGGTAAGTCGACGGAAGATGCAGTCGGAAGCTTGACCAGGAAAGTCACTTCTGCACTAGACTGCGGCCAGAAGTGTGTGGGAGTGTTTCTTGATCTAGCAAAAGCATTCGACACCGTGTCAGTGCCCATACTACTGCGAAAGCTAGAACATTATGGAGTAAGGGGACTTCCGCTGCAGTGGTTTCAGAGTTACCTTACTGGCAGGTATCAGAGATTGCGGGTGGATGAGTACTTGAGCGAAGAAACGCCAACTGTTTTCGGTGTACCGCAAGGGAGTGTTCTAGGCCCAACACTGTTTATCCTTTACATAAATGACATCTTCTCCGTCACTCCGGCTCAGGGCGACCTCATATGCTATGCAGATGATACAGTAGCTATTTTCTACGGAAAATCCTGGATATACTCTGCAAAAAGCTGAAGTGTGTATGTCTAATATAAAACGCTAGTTAGACAATAACCTTCTCTCTCTGAACTTAAAAAAAACCAAATATATTTGTTTTCACAAAACCAAAGCCTCTGAGCCAAGGCAAATTACTGCGCTTCATGTCAAGTGTGCTGCTGATCTATCATCGAATGACCCCTGCAATTCGATCAGTCGAACGGACTGCATTCGGTATTTGTATAAAAAAAACGAATGTCAGAATTAATAGCGAAGATATGTATGAAGACAGTAATATATTCTCAATGACCTAGAACGTAAAGAGTGTCATAGTTCCATATTGACACAAAATTACGGACGTCTGAATAGACAATCAGTCTTAAAGTGGCCAGAACTCGGGCATCTGCCCTGTATGTATATTGAAAAATGTTATTATAGTCTAACATTACGAGTATAACATTTATTATACTCGTAGTACAACAATTTTTAAATGATACTGACTTATAATCTATTACGCGGACAATTTATATTAATCTTATTGAATTTTGTCTCTTTGACATTGAAATATGTATTATCTTTTGCTATTTAAGACTATCGTAGTGAATATTGCTCGTTATTTAATATGATTTGCATGACATTCTCGTAGATTGATCGATTTGTTTAAGCATGAATTATAATTTATGATTAACATTATATCATACTCGTACGCCTAATGGCAAAACAACGTGTCTCACATGTTTATTTTCTTTAAGACTAAGTTATTGTACCTATTTTTTTACGAATAAATGATTCTCATTCTCATTCAGCCTAAAACTCCGCCAGTCTGAAAAATGATAATAGGTATCATAGTCGTTACGCATTTAATCTCCCACTGCATGCATCATCACTGTAGGCATAGCCTTTTAGCGGCTACGCACATGGTCACACACGCTAGCTTACTGGCATAAAACATATCATAGGCTCACATGGCCCGTTTAGTAGTAACGCACATGGTGATGCACTAACTAAGTAATTCGATAACCCATTACAGGCACACCTGGCCTACTAATACTAATAGTAATTAGCAACACACATGGTCGCCTACCTAGGCTTTGATGTATAGTTTTTTTTTTATGTGACTGAATTCACAGCAGTTAAGCAATGAATGGTTGGGAATATGTACAGTTCAACAGAAAGGGAATTGTAACAAGAAAATACTCTTTTTTGGAGGATTTAGCCATCAAAAGCAATAACTATGGTTTCTGAGGGTTGCAGACAGAACAGACCCGTTAACTGGAAGTCTGTGGTTTAAAGCGTCTCACTTTGAGCCTAATCCTACTAAATAAGTAGTCATAAAAATACAGTTTTTTTTTGCACAACCGCATGCAGGTTGGATACGTATGAATTATTCTAGTTTTTAAGATCTTTGAACGTTCTTAACCACGTTCAAGCACTTACATTTTTGAATTTCAAAATAGTAAAGTTACTAGAAGGCATTAATTTCGGATACTATTTAACGTACGTACATCTAAATAAATGCTTGTTTGCCCGGTAGTGGTTATTGCATAATTATAATTGACAAGGCATACTTAGCCTGTGCCATACCTGTGTTTGCAGAGTGATTACACATTTACGTAGTGCAAGCACAGGTGATTCAATCAGACATACTTAGCCAGTTCTAATCTAACAGACATACCTAGCCTGTTCTAATCTAACGGACATTCCTAGCCTGTTCTAATCTAACGGACATAGCTGGCCTGTACCTCCTTCCAGATCGGTACATTTGAAATTGTAATTAATTGCTACTGAATTATATTATATGAGTATGTAGCTGTAACTTATACTGAAATTTTGATATGTGTACGGACATTAAGACACGTTAATCAGACATAGGTACTCAGCCCGTTCTATCAGATAGAACAAGAAATGGTGACTGATATTTATTTAGAGAAACTGGAATTATTTTTAAGTACCTAGTCTTAATGACGAAAATAAAAGGTATCTGATAGTTGATGACCACAATGTAGATTACTTATCAAATAACAGTGCGAAACAGCGGATAGATGACGTACTGAATAGCTTTGGATGTAAAAACATAGTTAATTTTCCCACTCGTGAAACCGCCGAGTCGAGTTCGAGTATCGACTGTGGTACTTATTACAAACTTAGGCAGCGACTGTATCGCCGTGCACACCGCGATAAGCGACCATAATGCCCAAGAATATCAGCTGAGCGCACACACTAAATTAGATTCGAACAATTATGACTTTGTTGAGCGCTGTGTATTATTTTGAGACGATTGTGATACAATAGTACATTATTGCCGTGGCCGGGAAGGAGGCAATTGCAGGCTGAGTATTTGTTTAAACGGACGAGCTTGCGAGTCTGTTTAATTATAATACGAAGCCTGCAATTGCCATTCCGGCTGAGACTAATATAGTGCCTTTCTCAAAAATGGGGGAATAAATAAGTTTCTGTCAAAAATTTCATTTTTGGTACAAGCTTTTATTGCCGACTGTACTTTTCTGTATACGATCATCAACTACTCATTGAGACGATTCTAACGAGCCCAAACTCAACGGGATTACGTCGGTTAAATACTGAATTCCCACGGCCACCTTCTGTCTCCATCATCAGATCACCTCGATGGTACCCGAAATTGCAGCTCAATCGGTCACCAGGAAGTGGATCCAATTTAACTCGCAAGATTTGTCCCATACTAACATGCATACATACCTATTAACTGGGCAAGTTAAATAAAAGCTTGTAAAAATACTAATATAAACTTGTGACGGAGAGGGGCGCGGGGCGAAGTTGAAACAACCCAGGTTATACGGGATAATTTTATTCCTTGAGGGAATGCAATTTTAGTGGGCGCAATATTAACCCTGGTGCATCCCAACATATGTGGAAGTACACTTTGATTAATATCGTGTAATCTAGGTCACTGACACTAATACGTCTCAACTAGGTGAAAGCGCTTAGCGTGCATGAGAACTAGTCCCTACTTGAAGTACAAATTAATCGAGGTTCTGCTCCGGAGGTCATGAACCTACGGGAAACAAACGATAGCGCGTTCTAACTCGATGGCAGCGCCATCTATTGAGGAGCGGCGCAATCCGGAGCATCTCCATAGTGATTTATGTTGGGCGTCGGCGGTGAGCTAGCGACATCTAGTGGTGTGGTGACACAACTCCTCCTCGCTAGATGGCGCGACGTGTCCTTGTGTTGTGGTATTTAGTCTTACAGGCTCCCCCTATGTCAACGAAGGCGCCTCGACGAGTATGACAGGACTTCTCTCTATTGATTTGCCTTGCGCGGTCTACCGCGGGGTCTAGCCACTTCTTTCTTGGCAGCTATTGGCTTTTTAGGTCTGCCCCTCTTTCTTATGGGTAAGGTAGGCTCTGGTACTGTAGCGTCTTGGCTTCTATATGGAGTTAGAGCCGAGGCATGATATATACCAACAGGAGTCTTAGAATCAGAGGTCGCTATCTCGAATGAGCTGGGGCCGTGCCGACGTAGAATGATGTATGGTCCATCGCGTCGTGGAGCTAACTTTGAGCTGAATCCCTGGCTGGATTTACTTAGTGCGTGGGTTGTGGCCAATACCAAGTCTCCAGGTTGATGATTAGGACAAGCTTGCCTCTTCTGGTCTACATATTCTTTCCTTTTTTCTTCCTTTCCCTCTTGGATTTCCCGCGCTCTCGCTAAAGTATCTGCCATCATGAGCAATCGAGGGGTAACTTCTTGGATGAATTTCTCGTTCTCTACTATCTCTCGGAGGTCATGGTTAACATCATCTGGCGTTCGTAGTTCACGCCCGAATGTAAGGTATGCAGGTGTGTAACCAGTGGAGCATGATGTAGCCGTGTTCATTGCAAAGCGGATGCTAGGCAGCTTCTCTGCCCATGTCGTATGATCGTCCTTTACCAGAATGGCTAATTGAGTTTTCAGGTCCCGATTCCGGTGTTCCACTGGATTGGTTTCAGGATGATAAACAGGAGTGAACCCATGGTGGATATTTAGACAATACGCCAATTGCTGCATAACGCTACTAACAAATTGCGTACCATTATCGCTGATAAATCACCGTGGGTTGCCATATCTTAAGATCACCTCGTCAAGTAGTATTTTTGCACATTCCTCTGCAGTCGCTCGCTCTAGGGCAAACAGTTCCACCCAGCGCGAAGCGACGTCTTCCACAATGAAGATCCAATTGTGATTTCCAGAGGTTCGAGGCAACGGGCCGAACAAATCAAATGAGACAACTTCAAAACGTTGGTTCTGAGCCGTGGTCTGTAGTAAAGCGGCGGGTTTCTGGTTGGAAGGTTTGTAGCGTTGGCATTCAATGCAATTGCGGACATATGCTTCTATATCTTTTCTCATTCCTTTCCAAAAGTAGCGGTTTACGATGCGGGCAAGTGTCTTATCTGAACCATAATGTCCAGCAGTGGCTTCACTGTGGTAGGCATTCATTATACTAGCCTGTTCTTGTTTAGGAATTACTAATTGACTGGTTACTACTTCAACGTGCGGGTTATAGCGATACAATATACCCTCATTCAGGTAGTAACCCTTCCTACCCCAGTATTGGGCATTTTCTTCGTCAGCGCTCTCCAAAGTTTGCACTATCTTTACAATGCCTTCATCTTTGTGCTGTTCCTCCTTTATTAATTCTTTACTTTTTGTAGGCATGTCTACCATCACCGTACATATGCCACATTCTTCTTCCGTCTCAGGTTCGCAGCTAGGACGGGATAAAGAGTCTGCAACGACATTTACTCTAACAGCAATATACTTGATGCTGATGTCGTAGGGCTGCAATGGTAGAGGTAGAGCCCATCTTGCTAATCTCCCAGTTGGTGACTTTAAAGACATGAGCCATCTAAGGGCTTGGTGGTCAGTCATGACCGTTATCTTTCCACCTTCAATATAACCTCGAAACTTATTGACAGCCCAGACCACGGCCAGCGCCTCCCTTTCCGTGGTTGAATAGTTGCGCTCAGGTTTGGTCAAAAGTCGACTCGCGTACTCTATGGGGTGCTCGGTTTCCCCCTCCCCCTGGACCAGAACTGCTCCGAGAGCATAACTGCTTGCATCAGTTTTGATGGTATATGGCTTTGTGTGATCAGCTTGTGCAAGTACTGGGGTAGATGCTAAGAGTTCGCGAAGCCTTGCGAAAGCGTTTATTTGGTCGTCTTTCCACTCCCAATTGGCATTCTTTCTAGTCAGGCGGGTGAGTGGTTCTGTGATCTTTGCGAAGCCAGGGATAAACCTTCTGTACCACGAACACATTTGAATGAATGACAGCAGGTGTTTTAGGTTTCGTGGAGGTGGCATACCCAATACAGCACTGACCTTCTCGGGATCAGGCTGTAATCCATCAGGAGTGATGTAGTGTCCCAGATATTTCACCTTTTGACAGCAGAATTTACACTTGTCCCGGTTCGCTGTTAGGTTAAACTCTTTGAGCTTGTTGAATACGTCTTGAAGGTCCTTGATGTGGTCTTCGAATGTGGGAGACATAACAATCAAATCATCCAGGTAAACCATTAATTTGATTTGGCTAAGTGTGATGCGGAATCGGTCCATCATTCGCTGGAATGTAGCTGGGGCGTTGCGCAACCCGAACGCCATTCTTAGGAATCGGTAGATCCCAAACGGAGTCACAAAAGCCGTTTTATCCCGGTGTTCTTCTTTCACTGGTATTTGCACTGGCAAATACCTGTGAAACGTACACTGGTACTGACCCAGCACGGAGATCTATTGTACTCATATAGGGCGTGGATTTGGCATTGTGAAGCATCAGGCATCAGGAACTGTTACAGCGTTGAGCTGCCTATAGTCAACGCACACTCTCGTGTCACCATCTCTTTTGGGCACCATAACCCCTGGTGCAGCCCAAGGAGAAGAACAGGGCTCGATTATACCCTCGGCCAACATCTTCTCCATCTCTTTCTTGAGTATCTCAGCCTTTACAGGTGACAGGCGGTATGGCGCCACCGAGATCGGTTTGTGATTACCTGTGTCAATAGAGTGCTCATAGTCTTTCACCGGTCCGGTCCGTTGGGTGTGAACACATCCTGGTTCTCTTTCAAGAACTGTTCCAATCGTCTGACCTCGATTGAAAATACGGATGAGGATGGGAACAGATCGTCGTCATATTCATATGACTCCTCGTCATAATTTTGGAGGCTGATTCTAGCATCTTCATATAAGGCGTCTAGAATGGGTGAGTATCTGGATGCGTACTCAGTATGGGGCCTTTTACAAGGAGGTGATGCCATATCTATCTTCTTCAAAGGTCCACATGGGCGAGCGAAGTCAGCTGCGGTGTTGCTCTCTTCTGGTAATGAGGGTGACAGTGAAGGCTCCTCCTCAGACATTGCAGCAGCAAGCGCAGCTCCTGCCCCAAATACGAAGCTCTCTTCATAGAGTTCGAATACTTCGGATGGATTATCGATGAAGTGCCAAGTGCACTGGGGCAAGCTTAGGTCGATATGGGCATCTCGTATGAATCCAACTCCAAGGAGTGTGTAGTTACGTCGCGACTCTGGTAGGACCAAGAATGTTGTTAGCACTGTGCGGTCGTTCAGCTTTACAGGAGCCTTGGTGACTAACACAGCCTGGTGCTTCGGGATATCATCAGCTAATGTCATTCCAACTGGCAACTCTTTAAAGTCGTATCCCTGTTTCTTAAGCTGACAGTACAAAGAGTATGACGCGATACTAGACTTGGCACACGTATCGAAGAACGCGGCGCCAGCCACTCCCCCTATCTCAACATAAACAACTGGTCGATCCCTCGCGTCTATGGTGGTGTCGACCGAGCAAAATCCAACTTCTGGTGCGGGTTGCTGCGTCTTGTTTGAATTGCAGGTTGGGCAATTGGTTCTCACTACCCCTGGAGTCCCACAGCCATAACATTTAAATCTTGGAGTAGATGGGGATGGATACTGAACAACTGCGTCCGACTGTTGAGTAAACGTATTAGCCTTTGCAGCCTCTCTCGGTGCCTTGTCTTTATTAGCTGCCAGCTTTCGACAATTCTCGGCGTTGTGCCCGAAGATGCTACAATATCTACACTTGGGTTTACTGCTGATGCTGACCGGGCGTCATGTTTGTACTCATTTGGTTTTGTTTGACTCGATGCTGCAGCAACTTTCTCGTTTAAAACGTGTTCGGCAGCTTTAGCCGCTTTAAGAAGTTCATTGAAGTTCTTGATGTCTGCGCGTGGGACCTTGTCTCTAATATCCAAGCGCAACAAGCCATATGTTAGGTCTAACTGTGCGTCTGCTCTTTGGCCGGGACTCGGCAGTTGAGAGAACAGCAGCCGCTTGCGTCTTATGAAGTCCTCCGTTGACTCGCTTTGGAGCTGTTTTTCTATTATGTCAAGGTACAGCAGGTAAGGCTCGCGAACAGGAGCGAAATTCTCACGAAGGCGTGTCTCGAAGTCCGACCATGATGTTACGTCGTTTTTCACACCTAGCCATCAAACTCCAGCTTCGCCTTTTAATAGGAGAGGTAGCTCGCTGAGGGCTGTCTGATCGCCGAGGTCAGCTGATCTCTTGAAAATGTTGATAGCGGATAGGAATGATTCCACCACTTCGGGGTCTTTGGCTCCACTGTAGCTGTAGTGGCAGCTAATAAATGAACCCCTACTAGGTTGTGATGGAGCAGGCAGTCGGTCCAAAAGCTGAGAAAATTGTTCCGGTGTAAGCATCTTTATCGTCTTCTTCTTGATGGTAGTAACACGTCCGGAGCGCGTAACGTAAGTTGGGCTCTTAAGTTTCGAAGTCCCGGGTCCTCCTCCACTCATTTATTATGTAAGTCGTCTTGTATTGTGTCGTAGCGCGCCGGGCCGGAAACCGTAGCTCGTAGCGATGCGAGACGCGTAGCACGACGATGACGTCACGAATCCGTAGCGTCGTTTCGTAGACGGGCCTCACGTGCAGGGCGCCACTTGTGACGGAGAGGGGCGCGGGGCGAAGTTGAAACAACCCAGGTTATACGGGATAATTTTATTCCTTGAGGGAATGCAATTTTAGTGGGCGCAATATTAACCCTGGTGCATCCCAACATATGTGGAAGTACACTTTGATTAATATCGTGTAATCTAGGTCACTGACACTAATACGTCTCAACTAGGTGAAAGCGCTTAGCGTGCATGAGAACTAGTCCCTACTTGAAGTACAAATTAATCGAGGTTCTGCTCCGGAGGTCATGAACCTACGGGAAACAAACGATAGCGCGTTCTAACTCGATGGCAGCGCCATCTATTGAGGAGCGGCGCAATCCGGAGCATCTCCATAGTGATTTATGTTGGGCGTCGGCGGTGAGCTAGCGACATCTAGTGGTGTGGTGACACAACTCCTCCTCGCTAGATGGCGCGACGTGTCCTTGTGTTGTGGTATTTAGTCTTACAAACTTTAAATATCGTTGCTCAACGTTAAATATTTACGATTTCCCGCCGTTATTTTTTTAAAACAGAATCGCAAGTGTATTTTTCACCAAAAAAACCCAAACTATTTGAGACACATACAAAAATGTCGAGTTTGCAACAGAAAAATACGAGTTGAAATGGCTGTATACGAGCTGTGCCGTCTTGTCTATGCCAGTTTCTACTTTTTAAAAAATTTAGTACTCGACAAATACAGGAATTTATATATAACATTCCAGGCGGCCTGCAATGTTTTTTATTTTTTAATTTAGATCTGACCTTAAACTATACACTTTACCTTCCAATATGTAGCGAGTTATGTTCACTTTGCGGGCCATTTTTGAGAAAATTCTTATAATTTTGACTAAGCCAACTTTATACTGTAATTTATCTCATGAAATAAAATAATCTAATTCATACTCGGCCCGATCTATCAGACAAACTTAGCCCGATCTATCGGACATACTTAGCCCGATCTTTCGGACATACTTAGCCCGATCTATCGGACATACTTAGCCCGATCTATTGGACATACTTAACCCGATCTATTGGACATACTTAGCCCGATCTATTGGACATACTGAGCCCGACCTATCGGACATACTGAGCCCGACCTATCGGACATACTTAGCCCGATCTATTGGACATACTTAGCCCGACCTATCGGACATACTAAGCCCAATCTATTGGACATACTGAGCCCGACCTATCGGACATACTGAGCCCGACCTATCGGACATACTTAGCCCGATCTATCGGATATACTTAGCCCGATCTATCGGACATACTTAACCCGATCTATTGGACATACTTAGCCCGATCTATTGGACATACTGAGCCCGACCTATCGGATATACTTAGCCCGATCTATTGGACATACTTAGCCCGATCTATTGGACATACTTAGCCCGATCTATCGGACATACTTAGCCCGATCTATCGGACATACTTAGTCCGATCTATGGAACATACTCAGTCCGTTCTAATCTAACAGACATACTTAGCCCGCTCTAATCTAACAGATACTTAGCCTGTTCTAAAAGACAAACATCAAGAGAAATTGAACAACACACGCCATACATGACTGAATCAGGTACTACTAGCCTACTTAGCACTCTGAGTTTATGGACTAAGTGTACTGGTTATATATATATATTATATTATTTATTATTTAATAAGTACAATTTTTTTGATACAAAAGATTAAAACATAGCCCCACAAAACTGTAGTAACAGTTTGACTGTGGAAACGGCAGTCTCTAGGTTAGACATATATTAATATAAAATCAGTGTAATATACTGTCCATAACTCAGTTATACGAGTACATACTAAACCTTCAAGAGTTATATAAGTACACCCAGGTAATGTGTTTTTAATAGTGTTTTGAATTTGCTCTTATTTTTTTCAAGTCTAATGACTTCAGGCAAACTATTTAGTAGGTATGGGATACGCTTTTTGAGACTTCTGTCTCCATAGTAATTATTTATCCTAGGAACGAATAGTTTACCAGTCGCCATAGCCTTGGTGTTATAGGTATGATCAATGGGTTTTAATGATGAATACTCAGAGTTATGCTCTAGGCAGCCGTGGTTATTAGTAGCAAGTAGATATTTATGTTTCATGCTTACCGGTAATATTCTACAGATTTTAAAGAGTTGATGATAGTTACCTTTACATTTGAGTTTAATTTTATCGTTAACAAGTAATTTTAAGAATCGAATTTGCATGGCTTCTAATTTATCGATATTGGACTTTGTTGTGAGCATAACTCAGTATGGAGTCTACCAACGACATATACAAACATCTTAGTGTGCTAATAGGAACTCTGAATTTTAAATGATAAAATTTACCCAATAAAACTCTAAGTTTTTCATAAATAAAATTGGTATGGTATGTCCAGGAGAAATGTTCATCTACTTTCATTCCTAGATAAGTGATACATTTGACTTTTTCTATAGGTTCACAGGTGCAATTAGATTTATTTTGATGGAAGCAAGGATAGGTATGAGCATACAATTGCGGATGGATATTCTTGAATGGTAGATACGGGGAGTGAATCAATAAAAACTTTGTTTTGTCAGCGTTTAGAATTATCCCATTGTCATGAGACCACTTAACAACCGCGTCAATGTCTTGCTGTACCAGGCGGAAAATCACCTCTAGGTCCGTGCCCGCGCGCATTGCGCAAAGGTCATCCGCGAACATGACTGTGTGCTGAGCAGTGCTGCAGCACACCGCACAAGCTGTTGACGTGCATCAGGTAGCAGACAGGTCCACAGCCCGAGCCCTGCGGCACTCCACACTCCACTGTACACTCACGACTATAGGTGCTTCCAACTCTAACTTTGAACGAGCGTGAATTGAGATAATCGCGGAACCATTCGTTCAACGGCTCGCCCACTCCACACTCGTCCATAGCCTTCAACAAGGTACTCGATTCTAGAGTATCGAATGCCTTTTTGAAGTCGAAGAATCCAGCTAACACTATTTTTTTATCATTAAGATAGCTATTAATTTCGTCTGTAAACTTCGACAATAAAGTTGCAGTACTTTTTCCCTTTTAAAAACCATGTTGGCGGGGATTTAAAACATCGTGTTTAATAAAATAGGTACTAAGTTGGTCAATTATGCACTTTTCCATAATTTTGTCAATGCTAGATAATATCGCTATGTGTCTATAGTTAGAGAAAGATTTACGGTTGCCTTTTTTGTAAATAGGTCGAATTATGGCTTCTTTTAGTTGGTTAGGAAATGTATGATGTTTAACTGACAAGTTGACAAACAAACTTTAAATTTTAAACTCGTGGTTTGGAATTTACCGTAGATCATTATCAGGGGTAACCTGACCACATGGCCTCAGGGGTCAACATAAAGGGGCTCTGCATATTGGCTTTACATATCGGCTCTACATACCGGCTCTACATATCGGCTCTACATATCGGGTCTACATATCGGCTCTGCATATCGGCTCTACATTTCGGCTCTACATTTCGGCTCTAAATATCGGCTCTACATATCGGCTCTACATATCGGTTCTACATATCGGCTCTACATATCAGCTCTACATATGGACTCTACATATCGGCTACATACAATTTATCACTGAATTATCGAACATGTTCATCTCCAGGGAGTGCCCTAGCAAGATAATGCATGACCAACCGTATGAATCTCCGGATTTATTCCTTAACGAAAAATACAGTTTAATCCTAAAACTATTCCAACTATAATTGTATCTAGCATGTCCATCTCTAGGGAGTGACCTAGCAAGATAAATATGCAAGACCAACCGTGTAAATCTCCAGATTTACTCCGTAACGATAAATTTAATACAGTTTAATCCTACAAATTCAGTAATCTCGAAAACTAACGGTTAATTTCAAACCAAATAACCATTGCAGCTGTTATCGCCCTACGTTGCAAGCTAATAATGAGGGCTAAAAACCGAGTAGATCTCGTTGGGCCTCGCAAAAATGTAACCGTTAATTCCATTTCCTTTATCAAACTCTCCGCTTTTGTTTGAATTTGAGCTTGCGAACGTAGAAAGGCTGGTTTAAAGCCTTATTTGCAATCCCACTTCTGAGTTATTACGATTTAAACTCATTCACTGTTGTTAAAGTACTTTATTAACATCTCAACAAATCACTACTTATGCTACGCTATTATATTTAACATTGATTATTTCTTGACAGTAAGACAACCGCTCACTTCCAGTGCCGTTTCTAGAATGCCCGCCTTTTGATCGACTTAACGCGTAAAACTACCGGACCGGAACTCGAATCGGATTGGCCAATGATTCTTGCACGTGATTGGTTCATTTCAATCAACCTGTCTAACGACTTTTTAATGTTGCCAGTCCAATTTATTTTAAAAACCATAACACTAGGTGGAAAAACATAATAACCAAGTTGAATATGCTGAACTTAAATTACTAAGAAAAAGAGAAAAGAATCTTGATAAGGATTGTTACACCAAATATATTGCCCTCATTGAAAAGAAAATAACTTCATCTCCTAAATATTTTTGGAGCTTTATAACAACAAAATTTTCTGCAAATAAGGTAGGTACCATCTAATATGTATCTTAACGATGAATCTTCCTCTGACGGCGATGTTATTTGTGATATGTTTAACAATTATTCAGTTCAGTTTTTGTCACTGGTGGTAACCATTCACAAATTTCTTCTTCTCAGTCTTCGTCCCCACCTATTTAAATCAATGCCTCCTATGGATATTTCTAGTATTAATATTACTGATGATTTAGTACACAGTGCTTGTGTGCATGTGTACGTGTTGCTATTTGTGCTGCATTAAAATGTATTAATTTTAGGAAAACAAAAAATATTACTATCGTGTCTATTGTGAGTGAACCCTATTTTTTTTCACTACAGTACATATAATACATTTTTCATCACACTTGCTCGTCAATGGCGGTTTTACTTGCGTGCGTACAGAGCAGTTATAGCCGTTTTACCTCCCACGGGATGTTAAGTTTAGTTTTAAAATATAGAACCCACTCATACTTCACTTCGGACTGAGGATGTTTCCAATCAGCCAAGGTGTATTTCATATCTTCAAAAGTTTGCTACGACCAACTTTTAATATGTATAAAACATGGTATCCTGTTGTTTCGACAAAATATTTTTCGCCAAATTTCACTTCCCACAAAACTTATGGCAGTAGTTTCATTTCCCAAACGAACAAATAGCACATTTTTGTTTCGCATTTTGTTCATTTGGTCAAAATATCATTTGGCATAATTTTGCTTTGTCAAATGTTATTAAGACAAAAGTTTATTAAGCAAACACTTTGTTCGGGCTAATATTGTTTTCCAAACAAAACATTTGTTCAAATTTTCATTTCGCACATTAGGTACCAGGGTGGAAAAAATGGTTTGTCATAAGCGAACTCTGTTTTTGGTCGGTTAGGTTAGGGTTCACTTAAGTCCCTCAGACCAGAAATAGACACCCCGCGCAGCGGGGTGGCGTCGATTCGCTGGAGACTCTCGATGAAAAGGGCGAAACCGACGGCTTGCTTGCATGCATGCTGCTTATTTGGATTATAATATATTGTTACCTAAGTACCTATAGTACAAAAGAACATAAACTTACCTGTAAATTATTTACTTTTGTTTTTTACAAACTACCCGCTTAGCAAAATTATGTAATCTCACTCAAATAGATTTCGTATGCACTACACAATTAGGATCTAAATCATATACCATGCAATAATTTGGAAAAAGAATGTTATGCTAAATAATACTTTTTACCAAATGAAACTTGACCATGTAAAACTTTGCCAAACAATAATTTGCGAAGTAATATTATGCCATAGGAGATATTGCCAAGTGATATAATGCGAAACAATAATTTGACTAGTGTTTTTTTGCCAAATGATCATTTGGGAAACATTTTTTGGGAAGTGACACTTTGGGAAATGATTTTTGCCCATACAATAGAGAACCATAAAACATATCTTTATATTAAATTTGACTGCAATTTAATGTTTAATATGTAGTTAAGTGTCTATGTAAAACGTTTTAAGTGTTTTTAAATCGTGG
Organism: Epinotia demarniana; assembly: GCA_945867215.1. Lineage (NCBI taxonomy): Eukaryota > Metazoa > Arthropoda > Insecta > Lepidoptera > Tortricidae > Epinotia > Epinotia demarniana. The sequence continues at coordinate 12,672,659 of OX244260.1, read as the reverse complement.
CTGTATACCGAAGGGTCTTTGCCATACGCGCCTCACGTCCAATTCAACAAAATGGACGACTGACATGTTGCAGTATTTATTACGATTTGCATTAATTTCTTCTAAAATGTATTTGTTTCCTCGCAAATGTGATGAAAAACATTGTGTATAACACGGGGGCGTAAGAATATTGCAAACTCGAGTCATCGAAAGCCCTCCGCCTTCGGCGTCGGGCTTCTGATAGACTCTTGTTCGCAATATTCCACTTACACCCCTCGTTAAACAATGTACTATTTCTCAAAAATGGTATGTAATGTTGCCATAACATCTCTAAAAAGTATTCAGAAAGTGAACTCTACCGGAGACTTATTCACAACTGTCCAGTAAGAAGCGAGATTTTAAATTTGGAATCTCCTACTGTCCAGTAAGTAAGTATGTAATTTACTTACTGGACAGTGGGTCATCCTCTTTAGATCTGCTTAGAAAAAAAAACATAGTACCAGACACAGATGCCAAATTCATGAATATGGTTATAGGAGGGAGGCATCTAATGTATATCTATCTCTCTTTTTGGTATGACATTTTATGAGACAGATATATTTTGGAGCCTTAAACAGCCATTTTATAGTCTGTGACACTTAAAGTGACGCAGAAAAAGTATGCACGCTGCGTTTTGTACTTAGTAATGTTGTAGAAATATAGTGTGGAATTTTATGTTTGTATTTAGTAATTTCAGTTTATAAATCATGTTCGATTAAAACTTTCTATTCTAAAATTAACATGGAGTTTCATAAACAATATTTTTTTTTTACTAAAACATTCATGTAATGTAAAAATAGAACAATGTTCAAAACAAAACGCAAACTTTTTAGAAAAAAAAACGTCTGGCAGGATTTCACCAAAGACTATACATTCAATTGCGAGGTTTGTGTTTTAATTTACAGCGTGAAATTAAATAACCCCAAAAAATAAATTCATGCGAATCTGATTCGGAAATAGATGGCACTCCTCCTGATTTAAAAGCTGAGTCCGAAGAAGGCCGAATTAGCAACAAACAATTTACTTCCTTCAAAACCTAAGGAGCGATATATGACAACGAAAAATTTATGAAGTGGAAGGCAGAAAAACAAGCCAACAGCTGGTCTGAAAATGTATATTATTGGCTATTACAGCTTTTTTCGCCACACAATAATGCAGTTGACAAGTTTATGGGTATTCTATGCTTCCGGTAAATCGATCACAATATCTATTAGTAATCGCCCTATAATATGAATGTAATCTTCTATATTAATTAAACGAATATGTAGTTAAACTTTCTTTCATTTTTGAGAAAAGCATTATACAAGCCTCAACCAATAAGAAAAGCCATCCTGGCCTCGTGTATAACCGGACCTCACCTGCGGTTCGGTCCGGTTAACTCATACTTGGCCAGGAAGGCTTACTTACTGGATTCTGCAGTGATGTACTATAAAACGAAAACTATCACGGCTAGGCAGGTATAACTAGTTACCGAGTAAAAATCGTACAAATTCAGTCGACGCAACCGTACCATTTAGTAGACGCGCGCGCGTCGATGTAACAAAGACAGACAGGCAACTACGGAACCCTACACTACGCGTGGCCCGACACGACTTGGCCGATTTCTTATTTTGAACTACCTATTATTCAGAGTAATAATGACGCGCAGTTGCAGTGTCCAAAGGGCAGCCGGATGGCTCGCTGTATTTGAACTCTCGAAGTGTTGTGGAACCGCCCTGTGCAACCCGAACTGAGCCAATTTGGACTGGGGCGGAAATAGAAAATATGTAGCTATGACCAAAGATTGTTTCTGTCGTGAGGCAGCCGGTTGCCCGAGAGTGTGTAGGTACGCTGTGTATATAATGAAATCCTGGGTTAAATCGAATATCTGTCGACAATTTTTTTCACATCCCTCCAATTTCCGCCCCAGTCCAAGTTTGCTTAGTTCGGGTCGCACAGGGCGGTTCCACGACGCTTCGAGAGCTCAAATACCATCAAAATACCACGAGCCATCAAGTCGCCTTATTTAAATAGTTTAAAAGAGCTAACATCCATACTAATATTATACGAGTAAGTGCTAAAGTGCGTGTCTTGGTTTGTCTGCCTGTTGCCTCTTCATGCTTAACTAAACCGCTGAACCGACTGAGATGAAATTTGGTATGGAGATAGGTTAAATCCCGCGAAAGGACATGTAGGATATCTTTTATCCCGGAAATCAAACTAAGCGGGTGAAACTTTTGTATGGAGCTATGATATAAACGAGGTCCACGTGGACGGAATTGCGGGCAGAAGCTAGTAGGTAGATATACTTATATTTACTGTCACGATGTGGACTGACAAGACAAGCTATTCGTGAAAGTATAAGCCATTGCAATAAGGTTCATATCTCAATGCTCACAAACACTGCTACCAACAGGCGTATTTATTGACTTTTTTAAACCTTATAACGATACGGCGCAATACAATATAAGTATATATTGACCAGGAATGGTTGCACTGCGCTGACCCGGAATGTGGCCGGAATGCACCGGGCTTATTGTAACTGAAAAAATGCAATTACAGACATGGAGTTTAGTTTCGCTAGTACCTAATGATCCATTGCCTGACGCAAGAGAATTTTGAAAGGCCAGATTTGAATAAGGTTCATTTATTTATTTATTTCTTACACATTACATATATAGGCTTACAGTAAAGTACCAAGGCGCCCACATTGTTAGACTAAATTTAAAATTGTGCTTAATAATTTAAATGAATACATCACCAGACTTACATACTAATCTAGACACATTGATAGGTATTGTATTGTTAGTAGGTACTAACAATACATATTACTTAGGGCACTTATTTTAGTGAGCAGGGTTTGCCAGCTATCGGCAAACACGTCGGCATCCTACCTCAACACGAGTTGATTTAGTAGCGCCGGCGCACGGGCCGCGGGCGCCCTGCCGGCGCGGCGCGTGCGGCGGCCCGGCGCGCCCGCCGCCGTCTGCACCGCGAACAGCGGACGGCGGCGGCGCCCTGCCCGCGAATACTGCTCGGGGACGAACAGTCGGATGCCTTCCAACGCTACAGGGTTGTCAATTTGTCCCCTCAGTAGGAGACTGTAATGTAAGGCGAGATGGGACTTACGTCTAAAATTAAGTGTCTCGAGCCCGACCATCCCTGCTACAAAAAGCGATGGATATAGGAAAGGATAATATCCATACTGCTTTTTGTATAAGTATCGGGCAAATTTCCGCTGTACTCTTTCGAGTAAGAGTCTGTAATTTTCTTCGACCGGATCCCATATCAGAGAGCTGTATTCCAGTTTGCTTCGCACGTAGGCATTATATAGTACGACTGCTACGGACGTGCTAGTAAACTGCGGCGCTGTACGCATTACAAATCCCAATGTTTTATTTGCTGCGCTCTTTACTACACTCTGAATGTGACTATGGAAATCTAGAGTCCAGCACTAGACCTAAGTCGCGAATAGTTTCAACGCGACTAATAACCTCACCGCTAAGTTGGTAAGTATAGTTAAGCGTATTTTTGCTCCTACTAAAAGTAATTATTTTGCACTTTTTCGCATTGAAAGCTAATCTATTCGTTTGACTCCAATCCATGACAGCGTCTATATCGCTCTGCAATGTATCACAATCGGCAGATGAGTGGGACCTAGCGTGCTGCCCTGACTCACTCCAGATCTGGTGAAGTACTCTTGAGATTGATAGCCACATATCTGCACATATTGTCTGCGATCCCCCAAATAACTCCCGAATAACTTGAGCAGCTGTGGTGAGAAACCAAACGTCGACAATTTGCATAGAAGGATATCGTTGTCGACCAGGTCAAACGCCTTCTGGAAATCGAAGTAGGCAGCATCCACTTGACGAGATTGGTCCATACCGAGAAGAGCGTAGTCAACAAAGTTGGTGTTGATGGTTGTGGTGGACCTGCCCACTCGAAATCCGTGCTGTGCATCTGCTAGTCTACTCGACATAAGCGGAGTACCTAATGCACCTGTTAATAACGCTCTCAAAAATCTTACCAAAAACCGACAAAACTGTTATGGGTCGGAAGGTGGTTATGTCCGTGGCGGTATTTTCTTTCGGTACAGGTGTAACTCTCGATACTTTCCATAGATCAGGATACACTCCGTTCCGAAGAGACAAGTTAAAAATGAAAAGTAGAGGCTGCTTTAGCACCGAAATACAGTCTTTGATCAGGAATGCAGGAATACCGTCTGGACCCGGTGCAGCTGCAGTTTTTAATTTCCTAACAACGCCACTCAACTCACGAGGAGATATATTAAGCAAACTTATACAGGTAGAGTCTTTTCCCCCGACTGCTTTTCGAGCGGCCATGTCGACGTCTAGCAACGGGGAGTCAGCGTGGAATATCGAGCTAAAGTGCGTAGCAAACACTTGCACTGCATCTTGCTCTGCCAACTTTATACCGCCGGATGTATAGCAGTTAGGTCGTCGGTGGCTGCGCCTATCTTTAACATATTTCCAAAAAGTAGCAGGGTCTCGACTAATTGACTGCTCAGTTCTCAGTAAGTACTGCTTATGCGCTGAAGCCATTAATTCTTTAACTAGAGTTCGATAATATCTAAACAGTTCCCTATAGCTAATGATCCATTGCTTGACGCAAGAGAATTTTGAAAGGCCAGATTTGAATAAGGTTCATTTATTTATTTATTTCTTACACATTACATATATAGGCTTACAGTAAAGTACCAAGGCGCCCACATTGTTAGACTAAATTTAAAATTGTGCTTAATAATTTAAATGAATACATCACCAGACTTACATACTAATCTAGACACATTGATAGGTATTGTATTGTTAGTAGGTACTAACAATACATATTACTTAGGGCACTTATTTTAGTGAGCAGGGTTTGCCAGCTATCGGCAAACACGTCGGCATCCTGCCTCAACACGAGTTGATTTAGTAGCGCCGGCGCACGGGCCGCGGGCGCCCTGCCGGCGCGGCGCGTGCGGCGGCCCGGCGCGCCCGCCGCCGTCTGCACCGCGAACAGCGGACGGCGGCGGCGCCCTGCCCGCGAATACTGCTCGGGGACGAACAGTCGGATGCCTTCCAACGCTACAGGGTTGTCAATTTGTCCCCTCAGTAGGAGACTGTAATGTAAGGCGAGATGGGACTTACGTCTAAAATTAAGTGTAAGTGTTAACGCTGAAGACGAAAAAAATTAGGTACATACTAAATCCTTCGTTCGCTTCCTTTTTCTTAAGCTTTACGAGTATTAAGGTATTCTATTCTATTCTAAGGTAGAATCAGACGGTTCACTTTTCGCTCATTTTCTTGTTTCATTTTACACTTTCACTCAACATGACCAGTCCGAACGAAAAGTGAAACAAAACATCATAGAAAAATTAAGCATTCACTTACCCTCTTCTATACCCCACTTTGCATGTATTATGAATGGTAAACTATACCTCCCTTGAAAGCAGACGCAATGTTACTTACATTGCGTCTGGTTATAAACAATTTTTTTCTGTGAATACGAGGCCAAATTATTAACATATCATTGTTTGCCTTTATCCCATTTCGGGTGCCCTCCATCCCAGGTGTTCAGCTGACACCGCCGCGCAGACGCCACGTCGCACACACTCCCCGCTTCACTGTGCACTGGCTCTTCTGAACGGTAATACTAGACCAGAGTTGGGCAAAAAATTATTTGAATAAGAATAAGAATATGAACAGAATTTTTATTCTTATTCAAATCGATTTGAATAAGAATAATTCTTGCGCCTGTTATTTAAAATAACATGAGGGTGAATAAATCATGCTACCGTTATTTTAAATAAGGAATGAAATACGGAATAATTATTCCACAAATTGGGTTATTCTAACATTTCATTTGAATAAGACTTTATTCAAATAAAGTTAATTTTGTGGTATCGTCGGTAAAATATTGTAAGTTGATTTCAATAGATTTCAGGACAAGTTTGGGTTAATTTGATCTGTTTTCATGATATGTAACTCATGAAAACAGACCAAATTATATACATTACACTTGGTGATGATGGTCTGATGATGGAGTCAGGGGGTGGATAGTGGAACTCTTCTATGGCTACTTGTATACCCCTCGAGTTAGGGCTCATTTGGTTTGTTTTGACTAGTTCTATAAATCACGCTTGATGAAATTGATGACGATGGTCTGATGATGGAATCAGGAGGGGGGATAGTGGAACTCCTCAATGTCTACTTGTATACGCCTTGATTTCGGGTTGTTTTGGGTCGTTTTGACGAGTTTTATGCATTACACTTAGTGCCGAATGTCTGATGATGGAATCAGGTGATGGATGGTTGAACTCCTCAAATGACTATATCCCTCAAGTTTGGGTTCATTTGGTTAGTTTGTGACGATGGTCTGATGATGGCGTCAGGTGGTGTGGTAGAACTCCTCATAGGCTACTTTTAAACCCCATCATCAGACTATTTTCATCAAGTTTAATGTATAGAACAATACCAAATGAGCTCAAACTCGAAGAGTACCTAATATTCCAGGAGTCATTGAGGAGTTCCACTAATTACCTCCTGACTCTATCATCAGACCATTATCACCAAGTTTAATGTAAAGAACTCGTCAAAACAAACCAAATAAACCCAAACTCGAGGTAAAAAAAAATGTATGTTTAAAAGGTTATATTATATACGATATACCTACGATAGGTTTAAATTAGACAAGATTCGAGCGTCTACTAGTGCCTCTATACCAATACCAAATGCGTCGTGTTTATTTCCGTTCCGAATATCCGAACTACATTCTTATTCAAGGAATATTATTTTAAATAAAAAATCATGATTTGATTTATTTCAATAAGAATAAGTTATCTTCATTCAATTTTCTCACATAAGAATTATTCACGGCAAAATTATTTGAACAACTTTGACGTGAATAAAATCAACATGATTTTACTTGAGTGCCCAACTCTGTACTAGACGGCGACAGTGAACTGGGTATATTTTACGGCTCTGAATCTCGATTTCTCTCGCTCGCCACCCGGTACTTGGAGTCTATTTCTAAGTACAAGTTCCTTCAATATATCATCGAATTTTTAGTTGTAAGTAGTAAGCAAATTATTTTTATGGTATAATTTATACTTTGTGCTAATGTATGATGCAAATAATGTTTCCTGCATAACATTAAATTAGCTATGACTCCCACGTGTAGCTTGACTGTAAAGTATTAATTTATGAAATAAATAAATAAATAAAATACTTACTACTTCTTACACCTTCTATGAGCAAAATTGAAATCCCTCACTTAGGGGCAACAATTTCTCTTCTGTGAATAGCAGGAGCAGGGATGAAAGGACAACTTTGATTCCTCATTTGCAGGCAACAATGATTATTTTCTGAATAACAGGATCAGGGAAGAAAGGTACAACTTTGATCCCTCGTTTGAGGGCAACAATTATTATTTTCTGGATAGCAGGGTCAGGGAAGAAAGGTATAACTTTGATCCCTCATTTCAGGGCAACAATTATTATTTTCTGAATAGCAGGACCAGGGAAGAAAGGTACAACTTTGATCCCACGTTTGAGGGCAACAATGATTATTTTGTAAATAGAAGGATCAGGGAAAAAAGGTGCAACTTTGATCCCTCAATTGAGGGCAACAAGAATTATTTTTTGAATATCAGGATCAGGGAGGAAATGTACAACTTGGATCCCTCATTTGAGGGCAAGACTGATTATTATGTAAATAGCAGGACCAGGGAAGAAAGGTACAAATTTGATCCCTCATTTGGGGGAAACAATGATTATTTTGTGAATAGCAGGAGCAGGGAGGGAAGGTACAAATTTGATCCCTCATTTGAGGGCAACAATGATTCTGAGCAGGTGTGAACATAGTATTAGAAGGAGAGTTAGGACGTCGTATTAAAATAAAACCACGACTTAGAACAGACATCAAATTTAATAGATATAAGTTTCACCTATATATATTTGTTTAACATTCATATTGATTAATATTATATTGTCTACCCATAAACAGGCATACTTTTTATGTATCAATACAACACGGAGGAATTAAAAATGACTAGAACTATTAGAGAGTGTAAGCCGCCCAGAACTACACATTTCAACAAGATATATTCTTCCATAAATAAGTACTCATTTGAACATTAGTACAAAATATTAACGCAGAGTAGGTATTCTTCTTAGTTTATGACAGAGCTCTGATGTCGAATATTGGAAATAAATCACATTTGTTTATTTTGTCATCAAAATTAGTAGCGACAACAAGATGGTGAACTTAACGGAATAAAGCAATCGACTGCAATAAAACTTGCAATACATGCAGAAGCACAGTTAGGTATCTGTAGTGGCTACTACTATTTTCTCATGACACATAAAAAATTAAAATGCTCTCGAAATTTCCAAACATATACTTCAAAACGTACCTACAACACTGGACTTAACCAGGGCAACAGCTACCAAATAACGGTCGGAGCACATTCGGAGCACGATACGTGCAAATTTATTTAGTTTAGGTACATATTCCTTCTCTGAAATCAGTACCATCAAATCAATTTACAGATTAAGCTCAAATGAGGACCGTATAAATAGACATAAAAACGACTTCACATAACTCTGGTGGAATATAATTTTATCGCACAACGAAATACACCAAAATTAAATAAGACACAGAAACCCGTCTCGTTTTCATGGGGAAAATATCAAATAACCCTTTAATGCCTGCCACGGACAGTAAGGACTCATACATGGACACGCGTCAACCTACTTGTAGGTAATGTAAGTATTATGTTAATGTTGCGCAGACCGCCCTGCGTGTCGCCTAGAAGAGTCCATCAGTATCAGACCTTAGACCCAAGTTAACTTGTGCTAATGCTTCTATGACTATTGAGCATTTCAACCTGTCAAGCAATTAACAATTCAGTGCGTTCCCGACCTTAACGAAGCAAGTTAAATTATAAAATATAACAAACAAAACCAACTATTATATAGAAATTATAATATATTAACTTAGACAAAGAAAATCCGCTGGCACAATATCATTTATACGAATTCTAGATAACAAACAGATCTTTGCTCAGATTCAATGAGTGCGACTTAAAACTAACATGCATATCAACAAAATAATAACAACATTGCATGATTTATTTTTACCACCAACTCAATCTTACCCAAACGTAAAAATGCCCACAAACAAACGCGTTTCCATCGTTATAATTTACTTTACAATACTTGTAATTGCCATCCAAAGATGTTTACACTAAGATACACAAATGTACCTATTGGCGCAATATCCAAATAGTTAAAATATTATAAAAATTGTGTAAGAACGTAGAGGAATACAACATTAATAATCGTCAGGGAATACCGAAGAATAAATGCGACATAAAATCAAGAATTTGTACCAACACCACACTACAACGTCATACGATAGAGTGGACGTTACTTCGGGGAGTAGGCACACACCATGATGGTAAATAAGTGGTAACGCCGTATGTGCCTGCACTTTGATCTTGCAAGCAATCAAAATCCCAATTATATAACGACAGAAAACAGACGGTGTTAACAGCCTAGGTACCAATAAAAGTGTCCACTAAATATCAACTTGAGACTGGGAAAAAAGCCGTGTAAAGCAAATCTTCTGTTGCTGGCAGAAGTTACGCTTTCCTTTCATCAATAACGTGGAAGGGAATGGCAGCGATTAAAACGTTGATACTGTTGTCGTGTCAGTGCGCGCCCCAGACGGCTCGCCATGGGATGGGTCGCTACAGGCCCTACGGTACCCCACTGCAGCTCCGAATATAATCTACTCGTACTCGTACTATTCACAACCCGTCGCGCGCGACGCTTAATGTTATAGATCATAAGAAATGTGCCGATCACTTGATCACCCCGCTTGGTTATGTTATTTGAAATGTTTTGCAAGGACAAAATGCATTTGCAATCGCATTATTTGAAGTGTATTTGTTTACACGAGTATTAATATTTAAGGTCGGCCGGGGCCATCTCGTCTGAAGAACAACGCTAATGAAATATCTTAATCTACTTTTGTTTGTTCAACATAGGAAGGATGATACGAGAAAATTGAACAACTGATTCATCAAATTTATCCGCGAAAACTATTTGACTTCCAAAAAGTAATCACTACCAATACCTAATATTTAAAAAAATACGAAATAATCGAAAAAAAATAATTGTCTTAGTGGAAGTGTCCCGCCCGACATAAGGTATTGTATTTCAATAACACAATCAGCGGAGTAAGAGTTCTTAGTTCCTAGTGTTATATTAATATTTTACTATAAGATAACGGCATAAATGTTCTAGACGAGCAATTAAAAATACTTATTACAATCATAAACATTCGTAGAAGAAAGATGCAATACATAATGGAACAGAACAGAAATATAAATTCTTATAAAGTATGTATATGCCATATATAATAATAAATAGTAAAACAGCCACTCAAAGTTTAATTACCTTGGATTCAGTATTTCAATATTATTGCTGTAAAATAATTATTCTGCAGCAAAAAGCGTATAAAGCAGGAAGACTCGAAAGAGTGAACAGTAACGGTAAATGGTATGTAAAGAACATTTAAAAAATATGACATCTCAATTTATTAATAGTATTAGTAAGAGTATAAAAAATAACAGACACTTGTATAACATACACGTGTACGTTTACAATGAGTGTAAGTCAGTCATGCGATACTCCATATTATGATTAGAAATCGGATGTAAATGAGGAGCTACAGAAGACAATATTGTATATTAAACCAACGTTTTTATGCGTCACCGGAGTAAAATCTAAATATCAATTGGTACCTGACTTTTGTACATAAATTTAAGACAAGTAGAACGCTAAAGTTGCGACCACGAGTCGCTAACCACATATACTTTACGTTATAATGTAATCTATCGTTCCAGAAAGTTCAGCCGAACCCCCCTCTACCTCGTACGTCGTGATCGAAGCTGCAGTCGGATTTTACAACAAGCTAACTCTTATTATCTAATTGGCAAAACTACACCAGTTACATTAACTATTTATCTTAAGAACTCTAGACAATGCAATGCAATCACATGACAGAGCGAGACCACAGTAGGTAAACTTAAATAAAGAATTTACTCATTACAGCGAACAGTCCAAATAAATATGCCCTTTATATTTGCAAAGTTACATTAGAAATTTGACAGATAATTTTTCTTTTTCAAATGACACTGATAGACTATTTAATTTCACTTGGCCGAAGGTGTTTTGATTATACCTGTAGAAGCCGGCGTCTCGCAGTTATTACTATTCGGACCTTTTCGGTAGTATTGCAGTAGATTTATGCGGGACTACACAGAATATTCACGAATAATTCAACACAAACGGACAAGAACTGGTATCCCATCAACGTCCGAAACCTTACAATCATCTTACAATGCTCGAAACAATTGATTCTACGACTACTAAAGTATATATAAATTTCTAGTATCCATATTACAATAGAAGTATACATTAATGTAAAAATGCAGATATGGAAATGGAAGGTTAACCGATGTACTCATGAAAAAGTACAACTAACAGAATTTATTATGTTACTCAAACGTGTCTTTGGATTGATGATAAATAACAAAAGAGCCAAGACTAAATGGCTGAACAGAGATGTCTTCGTAAAGTCTCTATCAGATGGAATACATAGACAAACACATGAAAGATTGGTCTGCTCTTATTCAAGGTGTCATTAACTCGGTAATTTGTAACTATCTACATTCTAAATACACGATTTAATAAGATAATAGTTAATTTTAAACAGCGAAGGCAAGTGTTTCATTCGATTTTTGTCAGTTCCACTTCCACCCTAGCAGCACGCTACCGTGCGCGGAACGTAGCGCATCGACAACGACCATATTTCGCATTCACCTAACAATGGTAAGATAGCACACAAGTATATACTAACTATCATTACAACAATTCAAGTATAGATAGCACACAAAGGCGATTAAGTTAAAGGTTCCCTGTTTCTTTTCTGATTCCGTGTAGGGTAAACCTACCTATTGTCGGCACTATTCCAATTGTGGGCACGCATCTTATTTAAAGGCAATATTGATGTCAATTTTGCATAAACTAGGTGCCAATGACTGGTCTTTGGTGTGCCAAAGAAAGGGTATTTTACCCTACTTAATTTATCGACGATTATAATTTATGACCGAATAATAACTACTAAGTAATCAATTTACTCTTCGACTGGTTTCATAAAGTAGATTTATTTTTATCCGTAATTAAAACTAGACTTAACAATCTCCCTAATCAACATCAACAAAATATTTAATGGCACTTTGAAGTAGAATACGTTTTTCAGAAAAAATATCGAATTATTTTACCAACTCGGAAAATCTATTTACTCATAGTTAACAAAGTACATGAAAAAGATTGATTAGAATGGAGTTATACATCAACACCTGCCTCACTAAGACTACGCGTACGATACATTTAGGATCATTGGCCTACCTAACGTGACAATCGCCAATCGTTTACCGTGACATTACGATTGTGTGGTACCGATATATAAAACGCTCTGTGTCATTGTATACCACAATCTGTTCGCAAAACGTCTTACGAATGTTTCGCTCATGCAAAATAACACAGCGTTCAGTCACAGTGTACTCGAACATTGTCTATTACGTAGTCTACTGAATAGGGAGACCACGGTCTGTGTATCGAAAGTAATCAACGAAATCTCATTATCGGGCAATACTATATACGAGAGACAGTGTAAATTTTACTGTATCTAAAAATATATCAAGTGTAAAGTAAATCAAGAATATGTACGTAAGTAGTGTGAGCAGGGCTATTAACACCAGTAAACCTATACGTTACTTCTATGACATCCGTGTATATTTGGCAGCTATAATGATACTCTAGTCACGGCACGGAGGACGCATGAGTCAGAAGCGATCATCGAGTAAGTCAATATTGCACTCGATTGTTACTCAATGAGTTCATATTGTAATGAGTCGCTGTAAAAGCTCTAAACCAAAAATAATAAACTAATAGGCACTTCAGAAGGTACAGAATATCAACTATCAAGTTTCCCAAAGATCCTTTTATATCTTAGGATCGGACATTATGAACGCACCGCACCTTAAGGTCTAACAGACGTGAACAATATTGCGATTCGTTTAAGATAAGTAGAGACGGACACATTTGTATTTTTTTATTATTATAAATATTTTATTGCTGAAACACGGGCTACGAAATGGAGGTATTCGTTACGTGACTTCACCGCGAAACTTCCTTCTACATCTACCTAAATCCTATTAATTTCCCTGTGAGCTGTCAAAAGTGACTAAATTCCATGGCTCTAATAGGACAATGTGACCAAATAAAGACGACGTTCTGTCGGACAAACGCGGATGACTACCGACGAGAAATATACCCTAAAATATAACCGCAATACACGAACGGCGATGTATTCCTCACAAACTTACGCCTAGAGCTATCATACCCTCGTTTGAAACAATTGCGTGAAAAACGCTCACAAGAAATGTTTGTTTTTTTTTCACCCAAAATAGATTTCTACACTCCACGAGAAATAATTTGTGAGATTAGACTAGTTAGCGAAGACCGTATTTTGGATCTTCTATCGTCACAGGTTCCCCTTAAATGTATTTACAATTTGTGACAAACACTACCCCTGAACATGACAATAATATAAAACGACTATGTAATAACCAAAGTTAAGTACATCGCGACTAAATTTATTAAAAGCACCATAGAAGTTAAACGTAACTTGTACGCGAAATACAGTTAAAACAAAACAAGGTGTGGCAGGGAAGAGAGCGATAAATAAATAACCCCGTGGCAGTGATACGGTACTAGCAAGGCTCGGGCAGTCGACATTATTTACATCGGAGAAGCAGTCCAAAACATCTGACTCTCCATTTGGGTTATACAGGAATTCTTACCTGAATTTCGATTCGATGGAAATGACATCGACTGTACCTACACAGTAAAGAAATATTTAATGCTGCAAACAGGAAGGAGAAATCTATATCCCTAAGCGATAACAGTGTACAGTCACGTGCAAAATTATGAATCGATAACATACTCTCATAAATAAGTACCAAAACCTTAATCCTCTGACAAGAGTTATGGGACATATATATGAGTAAGTTGTATGCACCTATATTTTTACACATCACAATACTTAGTATTTCGGGTCTAACGGCGTTCTAGCAAATGGTGGTCACCTACAGCTGCCTAATCCAGACATACTCCGAGAGATGACGAATATTACCAAGACCTTTTCTAATATTAACGAATACATTTCGATCCGCCTAGGAAAAGGCCACTACCATCTTACAATTAATGACTGTAACTTAAAATTATTGCTAACCGAACATTATCCTTCGAGCTACGTTGTTGGGAAGTAAATTTGGGGTCTCATGGTTTTAAATCTATTATCACCTATTTATATACGTGAAAACTACGGTAAATAATTAATTTGGTTTAAGAGAGCTACATTATAACTTCCTTACGATAGGGAAAATATTGTGTATTAATTTCAAATAATAGTATCAGTGAAAGCCATGCTATAAATAATTTCAAATTAAAATCGAATGGTAGTAGTAAAATGTTATTACTACAGTATTAATATCTAAGCAAAAATGGAATGTTAATCTACAACCTACATTACTGACTGAGCGGTTAGTACGATTACTGTTTCCAAGCCATTAAATAGATACCAGTAGCGGAGCGCCCATATAAGCTTACCCAAAATTTATTTTTAGGCAAGCCTATAGTTTTATACTCTAAACTCATTCTCTTTCAACTTTTTTTGTTCCGGGTTGCCCATTGAAAATGTTCACGCGCCGCCACTGATATATACCGACCCATTCGCTCCAGCGCACATGGCAATATGTACACTCGACAACTACACTATACTCACGTGGCTATACATCATGTAAATAAATTCGCTAAAAATAATATACATACTTAATAAAAACATTGTACGTCGTTTGCAATTTGTGGATACGCAATATTGAAAAAATGGAGTTTAATAAACAAACTGTTATAATTATAAATGTTTCTGCAATATGAAATAATTATGATTTACCGCAAAAAACGCATTCACTAACCAGAAATCATTGGAATAACCATCATAAGAATCATTTTCATAATTAACATTACTTCTGGAACGAGTCTACGAACTACTAGTCAAAGGAAGAACAGTCGTAGAAATCTTACACCAAAAATTATAGTGAATTTTTTCAAAGTATGTTGTGCTTCAGATATGTATCGATTACACTCACGCGCACGAGCACGCCGGGTGCGGTGTCGCGCGTCGCACTCGACCCGGGACCATCCTGTCAAGCGGCGCCCGACCAAACGAATCCTCTACGTTATTTGATTTTCATATCAAATGCGACAGCATGACCAACTTTTTCCTTTAAACACACCCGGACACTGAGACACCTCCATCGCGACACACTCGCAACGGACTAAAACCAACAGTCGTACCGGGGAGCCGACCGGCGCGGCGCCCCCTCGGCCCCGGCGGGCCTCTACAAACGGGACGCATTTAAAACTACGAGATTGCGAAATCGAAACAATACTGCCGTCGCCGAGACGCGACCGGAGACGCGATCCACTCGCGCGTTCCTCTCCTTAGGCGATAATATCACAGATTCCTAGAAAAAGTAGGGACCCTCGTCGGCGGAGGCGTCTGCCGGGGGACTAGCCCTCCGCCGCGCCGCACAGCCGCTCCAGCTCCAGCAGCTCCTGCGGGAACCAACACATAGCATGAGTGCACTCAAAAACAAAACCGGAATCCCACAGCTGCGAACGGTCGAGCTACGCACGCGGGTACAAAAACGCTTCGCATCAAAATGTAGGTACATACTTCCACAGCAGTGTACGAGAACGAAATAACGTCGCTGATATACGCGCGGCCTGTTCTAGCGCGCGTGGCAGGCGAAATTCCACTGCAACCCACGCTGTCACGCTACGAACGTGGGTGGCCCCAACTGCGTCGCACAAACCCCATTATTTCGTGCGCCACAGTGGGGAATGTGGAATTGTGGATACACACAGCTGACCAATATACGTGGGAGACGTGTTTAACGTGTGCGTGCATTGGTTGCTGTGGAAAGGTTGACATGCGCAGCTAGACTAATGGACAGACGTGGGTGACGTGTAGGTAAAGCGTGTGCGTGCGTAGCGTCCGCAGCAGTGGGGTTCCGGCTTCACTGATATACGAATAAGTACGGAGGCGGCATCGTCGACATCGAAGGAGACCACGCTACACTCCCACAATAGGGCATGGTGTTGTACCTGGTCGCGGTGGCGCTGCAGCTCGGCGCGCAGCCGCTCGTGCGCGCGCGCGAGCGCCTCGCGCCTCGTGGCGTACGCCTGCTCCAGGTGCGAGCACTCCGCCACGCCCCGCTCTACCGACTACAATAGGGCATGGTGTTGTACCTGGTCGCGGTGGCGCTGCAGCTCGGCGCGCAGCCGCTCGTGCGCGCGCGCGAGCGCCTCGCGCCTCGTGGCGTACGCCTGCTCCAGGTGCGAGCACTCCGCCACGCCCCGCTCTACCGACTACAATAGGGCATGGTGTTGTACCTGGTCGCGGTGGCGCTGCAGCTCGGCGCGCAGCCGCTCGTGCGCGCGCGCGAGCGCCTCGCGCCTCGTGGCGTACGCCTGCTCCAGGTGCGAGCACTCCGCCACGCCCCGCTCTACCGACTACAATAGGGCATGGTGTTGTACCTGGTCGCGGTGGCGCTGCAGCTCGGCGCGCAGCCGCTCGTGCGCGCGCGCGAGCGCCTCGCGCCTCGTGGCGTACGCCTGCTCCAGGTGCGAGCACTCCGCCACGCCCCGCTCTACCGACTACAATAGGGCATGGTGTTGTACCTGGTCGCGGTGGCGCTGCAGCTCGGCGCGCAGCCGCTCGTGCGCGCGCGCGAGCGCCTCGCGCCTCGTGGCGTACGCCTGCTCCAGGTGCGAGCACTCCGCCACGCCCCGCTCTACCGACTACAATAGGGCATGGTGTTGTACCTGGTCGCGGTGGCGCTGCAGCTCGGCGCGCAGCCGCTCGTGCGCGCGCGCGAGCGCCTCGCGCCTCGTGGCGTACGCCTGCTCCAGGTGCGAGCACTCCGCCACGCCCCGCTCTACCGACTACAATAGGGCATGGTGTTGTACCTGGTCGCGGTGGCGCTGCAGCTCGGCGCGCAGCCGCTCGTGCGCGCGCGCGAGCGCCTCGCGCCTCGTGGCGTACGCCTGCTCCAGGTGCGAGCACTCCGCCACGCCCCGCTCTACCGACTACAATAGGGCATGGTGTTGTACCTGGTCGCGGTGGCGCTGCAGCTCGGCGCGCAGCCGCTCGTGCGCGCGCGCGAGCGCCTCGCGCCTCGTGGCGTACGCCTGCTCCAGGTGCGAGCACTCCGCCACGCCCCGCTCTACCGACTACAATAGGGCATGGTGTTGTACCTGGTCGCGGTGGCGCTGCAGCTCGGCGCGCAGCCGCTCGTGCGCGCGCGCGAGCGCCTCGCGCCTCGTGGCGTACGCCTGCTCCAGGTGCGAGCACTCCGCCACGCCCCGCTCTACCGACTACAATAGGGCATGGTGTTGTACCTGGTCGCGGTGGCGCTGCAGCTCGGCGCGCAGCCGCTCGTGCGCGCGCGCGAGCGCCTCGCGCCTCGTGGCGTACGCCTGCTCCAGGTGCGAGCACTCCGCCACGCCCCGCTCTACCGACTACAATAGGGCATGGTGTTGTACCTGGTCGCGGTGGCGCTGCAGCTCGGCGCGCAGCCGCTCGTGCGCGCGCGCGAGCGCCTCGCGCCTCGTGGCGTACGCCTGCTCCAGGTGCGAGCACTCCGCCACGCCCCGCTCTACCGACTACAATAGGGCATGGTGTTGTACCTGGTCGCGGTGGCGCTGCAGCTCGGCGCGCAGCCGCTCGTGCGCGCGCGCGAGCGCCTCGCGCCTCGTGGCGTACGCCTGCTCCAGGTGCGAGCACTCCGCCACGCCCCGCTCTACCGACTACAATAGGGCATGGTGTTGTACCTGGTCGCGGTGGCGCTGCAGCTCGGCGCGCAGCCGCTCGTGCGCGCGCGCGAGCGCCTCGCGCCTCGTGGCGTACGCCTGCTCCAGGTGCGAGCACTCCGCCACGCCCCGCTCTACCGACTACAATAGGGCATGGTGTTGTACCTGGTCGCGGTGGCGCTGCAGCTCGGCGCGCAGCCGCTCGTGCGCGCGCGCGAGCGCCTCGCGCCTCGTGGCGTACGCCTGCTCCAGGTGCGAGCACTCCGCCACGCCCCGCTCTACCGACTACAATAGGGCATGGTGTTGTACCTGGTCGCGGTGGCGCTGCAGCTCGGCGCGCAGCCGCTCGTGCGCGCGCGCGAGCGCCTCGCGCCTCGTGGCGTACGCCTGCTCCAGGTGCGAGCACTCCGCCACGCCCCGCTCTACCGACTACAATAGGGCATGGTGTTGTACCTGGTCGCGGTGGCGCTGCAGCTCGGCGCGCAGCCGCTCGTGCGCGCGCGCGAGCGCCTCGCGCCTCGTGGCGTACGCCTGCTCCAGGTGCGAGCACTCCGCCACGCCCCGCTCTACCGACTACAATAGGGCATGGTGTTGTACCTGGTCGCGGTGGCGCTGCAGCTCGGCGCGCAGCCGCTCGTGCGCGCGCGCGAGCGCCTCGCGCCTCGTGGCGTACGCCTGCTCCAGGTGCGAGCACTCCGCCACGCCCCGCTCTACCGACTACAATAGGGCATGGTGTTGTACCTGGTCGCGGTGGCGCTGCAGCTCGGCGCGCAGCCGCTCGTGCGCGCGCGCGAGCGCCTCGCGCCTCGTGGCGTACGCCTGCTCCAGGTGCGAGCACTCCGCCACGCCCCGCTCTACCGACTACAATAGGGCATGGTGTTGTACCTGGTCGCGGTGGCGCTGCAGCTCGGCGCGCAGCCGCTCGTGCGCGCGCGCGAGCGCCTCGCGCCTCGTGGCGTACGCCTGCTCCAGGTGCGAGCACTCCGCCACGCCCCGCTCTACCGACTACAATAGGGCATGGTGTTGTACCTGGTCGCGGTGGCGCTGCAGCTCGGCGCGCAGCCGCTCGTGCGCGCGCGCGAGCGCCTCGCGCCTCGTGGCGTACGCCTGCTCCAGGTGCGAGCACTCCGCCACGCCCCGCTCTACCGACTACAATAGGGCATGGTGTTGTACCTGGTCGCGGTGGCGCTGCAGCTCGGCGCGCAGCCGCTCGTGCGCGCGCGCGAGCGCCTCGCGCCTCGTGGCGTACGCCTGCTCCAGGTGCGAGCACTCCGCCACGCCCCGCTCTACCGACTACAATAGGGCATGGTGTTGTACCTGGTCGCGGTGGCGCTGCAGCTCGGCGCGCAGCCGCTCGTGCGCGCGCGCGAGCGCCTCGCGCCTCGT
This sequence comes from Epinotia demarniana, assembly GCA_945867215.1. NCBI lineage: Eukaryota > Metazoa > Arthropoda > Insecta > Lepidoptera > Tortricidae > Epinotia > Epinotia demarniana. The sequence continues at coordinate 12,653,260 of OX244260.1, read as the reverse complement.
GGCGTACGCCTGCTCCAGGTGCGAGCACTCCGCCACGCCCCGCTCTACCGACTACAATAGGGCATGGTGTTGTACCTGGTCGCGGTGGCGCTGCAGCTCGGCGCGCAGCCGCTCGTGCGCGCGCGCGAGCGCCTCGCGCCTCGTGGCGTACGCCTGCTCCAGGTGCGAGCACTCCGCCACGCCCCGCTCTACCGACTACAATAGGGCATGGTGTTGTACCTGGTCGCGGTGGCGCTGCAGCTCGGCGCGCAGCCGCTCGTGCGCGCGCGCGAGCGCCTCGCGCCTCGTGGCGTACGCCTGCTCCAGGTGCGAGCACTCCGCCACGCCCCGCTCTACCGACTACAATAGGGCATGGTGTTGTACCTGGTCGCGGTGGCGCTGCAGCTCGGCGCGCAGCCGCTCGTGCGCGCGCGCGAGCGCCTCGCGCCTCGTGGCGTACGCCTGCTCCAGGTGCGAGCACTCCGCCACGCCCCGCTCTACCGACTACAATAGGGCATGGTGTTGTACCTGGTCGCGGTGGCGCTGCAGCTCGGCGCGCAGCCGCTCGTGCGCGCGCGCGAGCGCCTCGCGCCTCGTGGCGTACGCCTGCTCCAGGTGCGAGCACTCCGCCACGCCCCGCTCTACCGACTACAATAGGGCATGGTGTTGTACCTGGTCGCGGTGGCGCTGCAGCTCGGCGCGCAGCCGCTCGTGCGCGCGCGCGAGCGCCTCGCGCCTCGTGGCGTACGCCTGCTCCAGGTGCGAGCACTCCGCCACGCCCCGCTCTACCGACTACAATAACAACGTACAAACAAAATTTATTCGTGACAAAAAAACCAACTGTAGGGGTAGGTATATTTACGTCGTGTCATGTGACAACAGTACGAGACATGTGGCATAAGCCCCATCGTCCCCATTTAGCCCTTTCGTCGTAGTGAGAATAAAGCTAAGTCTGCCAGTTCTGAAATAGTCGGAAGTACTTGGCTAACGGCGTCAAAGTTGCCAACTTTGGCACAGTCTGCCAAGTATTCAGAGTAGAAATATTAACCCGTCAATATGATTCAGACATCCAATGTAAGACGCTGCGGTCCTATATTAATATAGCGGTTAACCGCAAAGAAATAAACGTTTCAACGCCCATTACCAATGGTAGTAGTTTTCTAGGTTTCCGAGATTTAACAGCACACTGCACGGAGTTTTTGTGCGTTTGTGCGTGTTTGTGAACAGGACACAATTGTACAATCGCTAATTTCCGTGCCAGACATGTAGTGCCGCTTCTAAATTGAATTCTGAATGTTGTAATTACCATGAGCGCTTGTTTGGGGTTGCCAAGTTTCCGGTGAATTCCCATCAATCAGTCCGCAGTGAAGAAGAACTTCGGAAGTAGGCAGGTAGTATCATGATGTCTGCCTATGCATCAAAACGTATTTTTTTATCTATGATATTGTTACCTGCGAGTGGATCTCCCGCTTTATCCGGAGGATCTCATCCTTGTCCCGGTTCGTCTTTTTGGCGAGCGCCTTCACTTCTTTGTTGCGATCGTTGGCGAGCCGGCTCAATATCTCTTTCTTTTCTGCGTCCAGCAAATCCTGTCACAACGAAACATTTTATTTATTAATTTATCTTAATGCTGGTGCAACAAACCGTGAATCAACGCGAATCATTAGCGTGGAATTGTGTTACATTTACGCTATATTTCAAAGAATTTAGCAGTAGTAATGTGTATATTGCAGTAGTAGTAACGTTTGTCATACATGACAAAGAATATGGATAAACTCAAACCCCTAACACACAGGTTCACACCTAGTTTAGGGGTTGGAAGTTTTTGTCAAGATATGATGGCCTATTTGTACAAACCCTAATAGTCTTAGCATCATTTTTGTAAAGCACTACGGTGCTGTGGTGCACGCAGTGGCCGCACCCCGGTAATCGCGTCGATCCGCTAAACCCCGTGAAGAGGCCGCGTCTTTCTTAAAACTTGGTGTGGGACAAAAGTTGTGCAAAAAGCCTGCAGCGGGTCTGAAGGTGGACATCGCCAGTACGGCATGTAATCCTGCGACCAAGGTGCTTGCAGCAGGATATCCGTATCGGGAGACATGCGACCAGTTATTGCATCCCCTAGAAATAACCAGTCGTAGCGGACCCCCGCTCCACTGGTAACTAGGCCTAAGGGACGCGAGAGTGGGCCTGTTTTCACGCAAACGCTCGCTCACTTTAATATACTCATGCGCTGATGACTCCTGGCAAGCATGTCTGGATTAAAGCGTGTATGTTCTGCGGCTATGGAGACTGGTGGTGGGGGTGGCCCTTAACTGATTATCCGTACGTAGGCAGTTGGGCGTTGATGATCAAGTGAGACGAGAGGACTGGTTCGGCAGCTCGCCCAACGACAAAGCAGCCCGCACTGCTTTCCCCAATCCGGGGTGGGGCAAGTCTGTCTGGGAGTTCATTTGATTAGAACAACAAGAGATTGTGTTGGCCTCCCGGTGAGAGTAGAGTAGTTGTTGTTGTGGGTGTCCGGTCCCGTTGCGTGGTGCGGAGCGGGGAGTACTCACGGTGAGCGCGCGCATCTGGCGCTGCTGGTCGAGCAGCACGTGCTTGTCGAGCGCGGCGTAGATGGCGCGGTGGTAGCGCAGCCGCAGCTCGTGCTCGGCCGCCGCGCCGCCCGCCGCGCCGCCCGCCTCGCCGATGAGAGTAGAGTAGTTGTTGTTGTGGGTGTCCGGTCCCGCTGCGTGGTGCGGAGCGGGGAGTACTCACGGTGAGCGCGCGCATCTGGCGCTGCTGGTCGAGCAGCACGTGCTTGTCGAGCGCGGCGTAGATGGCGCGGTGGTAGCGCAGCCGCAGCTCGCGCTCGGCCGCCGCGCCGCCCGCCTCGCCGATGAGAGTAGAGTAGTTGTTGTTGTGGGTGTCCGGTCCCGCTGCGTGGTGCGGAGCGGGGAGTACTCACGGTGAGCGCGCGCATCTGGCGCTGCTGGTCGAGCAGCACGTGCTTGTCGAGCGCGGCGTAGATGGCGCGGTGGTAGCGCAGCCGCAGCTCGCGCTCGGCCGCCGCGCCGCCCGCCTCGCCGATGAGAGTAGAGTAGTTGTTGTTGTGGGTGTCCGGTCCCGCTGCGTGGTGCGGAGCGGGGAGTACTCACGGTGAGCGCGCGCATCTGGCGCTGCTGGTCGAGCAGCACGTGCTTGTCGAGCGCGGCATAGATGGCGCGGTGGTAGCGCAGCAGCAGCTCGCGCTCGGCCGCCGCGCCGCCCGCCTCGCCGATGAGAGTAGAGTAGTTGTTGTTGTGGGTGTCCGGTCCCGCTGCGTGGTGCGGAGCGGGGAGTACTCACGGTGAGCGCGCGCATCTGGCGCTGCTGGTCGAGCAGCACGTGCTTGTCGAGCGCGGCGTAGATGGCGCGGTGGTAGCGCAGCCGCAGCTCGCGCTCGGCCGCCGCGCCGCCCGCCTCGCCGATGAGAGTAGAGTAGTTGTTGTTGTGGGTGTCCGGTCCCGCTGCGTGGTGCGGAGCGGGGAGTACTCACGGTGAGCGCGCGCATCTGGCGCTGCTGGTCGAGCAGCACGTGCTTGTCGAGCGCGGCGTAGATGGCGCGGTGGTAGCGCAGCCGCAGCTCGCGCTCGGCCGCCGCGCCGCCCGCCTCGCCGATGAGAGTAGAGTAGTTGTTGTTGTGGGTGTCCGGTCCCGCTGCGTGGTGCGGAGCGGGGAGTACTCACGGTGAGCGCGCGCATCTGGCGCTGCTGGTCGAGCAGCACGTGCTTGTCGAGCGCGGCGTAGATGGCGCGGTGGTAGCGCAGCCGCAGCTCGCGCTCGGCCGCCGCGCCGCCCGCCTCGCCGATGAGAGTAGAGTAGTTGTTGTTGTGGGTGTCCGGTCCCGCTGCGTGGTGCGGAGCGGGGAGTACTCACGGTGAGCGCGCGCATCTGGCGCTGCTGGTCGAGCAGCACGTGCTTGTCGAGCGCGGCGTAGATGGCGCGGTGGTAGCGCAGCCGCAGCTCGCGCTCGGCCGCCGCGCCGCCCGCCTCGCCGATGAGAGTAGAGTAGTTGTTGTTGTGGGTGTCCGGTCCCGCTGCGTGGTGCGGAGCGGGGAGTACTCACGGTGAGCGCGCGCATCTGGCGCTGCTGGTCGAGCAGCACGTGCTTGTCGAGCGCGGCGTAGATGGCGCGGTGGTAGCGCAGCCGCAGCTCGCGCTCGGCCGCCGCGCCGCCCGCCTCGCCGATGAGAGTAGAGTAGTTGTTGTTGTGGGTGTCCGGTCCCGCTGCGTGGTGCGGAGCGGGGAGTACTCACGGTGAGCGCGCGCATCTGGCGCTGCTGGTCGAGCAGCACGTGCTTGTCGAGCGCGGCGTAGATGGCGCGGTGGTAGCGCAGCCGCAGCTCGCGCTCGGCCGCCGCGCCGCCCGCCTCGCCGATGAGAGTAGAGTAGTTGTTGTTGTGGGTGTCCGGTCCCGCTGCGTGGTGCGGAGCGGGGAGTACTCACGGTGAGCGCGCGCATCTGGCGCTGCTGGTCGAGCAGCACGTGCTTGTCGAGCGCGGCGTAGATGGCGCGGTGGTAGCGCAGCCGCAGCTCGCGCTCGGCCGCCGCGCCGCCCGCCTCGCCGATGAGAGTAGAGTAGTTGTTGTTGTGGGTGTCCGGTCCCGCTGCGTGGTGCGGAGCGGGGAGTACTCACGGTGAGCGCGCGCATCTGGCGCTGCTGGTCGAGCAGCACGTGCTTGTCGAGCGCGGCGTAGATGGCGCGGTGGTAGCGCAGCCGCAGCTCGCGCTCGGCCGCCGCGCCGCCCGCCTCGCCGATGAGAGTAGAGTAGTTGTTGTTGTGGGTGTCCGGTCCCGCTGCGTGGTGCGGAGCGGGGAGTACTCACGGTGAGCGCGCGCATCTGGCGCTGCTGGTCGAGCAGCAACGTGCTTGTCGAGCGCGGCGTAGATGGCGCGGTGGTAGCGCAGCCGCAGCTCGCGCTCGGCCGCCGCGCCGCCCGCCTCGCCGATGAGAGTAGAGTAGTTGTTGTTGTGGGTGTCCGGTCCCGCTGCGTGGTGCGGAGCGGGGAGTACTCACGGTGAGCGCGCGCATCTGGCGCTGCTGGTCGAGCAGCACGTGCTTGTCGAGCGCGGCGTAGATGGCGCGGTGGTAGCGCAGCCGCCGCAGCTCGCGCTCGGCCGCCGCGCCGCCCGCCTCGCCGATGAGAGTAGAGTAGTTGTTGTTGTGGGTGTCCGGTCCCGCTGCGTGGTGCGGAGCGGGGAGTACTCACGGTGAGCGCGCGCATCTGGCGCTGCTGGTCGAGCAGCACGTGCTTGTCGAGCGCGGCGTAGATGGCGCGGTGGTAGCGCAGCCGCAGCTCGCGCTCGGCCGCCGCGCCGCCCGCCTCGCCGATGAGAGTAGAGTAGTTGTTGTTGTGGGTGTCCGGTCCCGCTGCGTGGTGCGGAGCGGGGAGTACTCACGGTGAGCGCGCGCATCTGGCGCTGCTGGTCGAGCAGCACGTGCTTGTCGAGCGCGGCGTAGATGGCGCGGTGGTAGCGCAGCCGCAGCTCGCGCTCGGCCGCCGCGCCGCCCGCCTCGCCGATGAGAGTAGAGTAGTTGTTGTTGTGGGTGTCCGGTCCCGCTGCGTGGTGCGGAGCGGGGAGTACTCACGGTGAGCGCGCGCATCTGGCGCTGCTGGTCGAGCAGCACGTGCTTGTCGAGCGCGGCGTAGATGGCGCGGTGGTAGCGCAGCCGCAGCTCGCGCTCGGCCGCCGCGCCGCCCGCCTCGCCGATGAGAGTAGAGTAGTTGTTGTTGTGGGTGTCCGGTCCCGCTGCGTGGTGCGGAGCGGGGAGTACTCACGGTGAGCGCGCGCATCTGGCGCTGCTGGTCGAGCAGCACGTGCTTGTCGAGCGCGGCGTAGATGGCGCGGTGGTAGCGCAGCCGCAGCTCGCGCTCGGCCGCCGCGCCGCCCGCCTCGCCGATGAGAGTAGAGTAGTTGTTGTTGTGGGTGTCCGGTCCCGCTGCGTGGTGCGGAGCGGGGAGTACTCACGGTGAGCGCGCGCATCTGGCGCTGCTGGTCGAGCAGCACGTGCTTGTCGAGCGCGGCGTAGATGGCGCGGTGGTAGCGCAGCCGCAGCTCGCGCTCGGCCGCCGCGCCGCCCGCCTCGCCGATGAGAGTAGAGTAGTTGTTGTTGTGGGTGTCCGGTCCCGCTGCGTGGTGCGGAGCGGGGAGTACTCACGGTGAGCGCGCGCATCTGGCGCTGCTGGTCGAGCAGCACGTGCTTGTCGAGCGCGGCGTAGATGGCGCGGTGGTAGCGCAGCCGCAGCTCGCGCTCGGCCGCCGCGCCGCCCGCCTCGCCGATGAGAGTAGAGTAGTTGTTGTTGTGGGTGTCCGGTCCCGCTGCGTGGTGCGGAGCGGGGAGTACTCACGGTGAGCGCGCGCATCTGGCGCTGCTGGTCGAGCAGCACGTGCTTGTCGAGCGCGGCGTAGATGGCGCGGTGGTAGCGCAGCCGCAGCTCGCGCTCGGCCGCCGCGCCGCCCGCCTCGCCGATGAGAGTAGAGTAGTTGTTGTTGTGGGTGTCCGGTCCCGCTGCGTGGTGCGGAGCGGGGAGTACTCACGGTGAGCGCGCGCATCTGGCGCTGCTGGTCGAGCAGCACGTGCTTGTCGAGCGCGGCGTAGATGGCGCGGTGGTAGCGCAGCCGCAGCTCGCGCTCGGCCGCCGCGCCGCCCGCCTCGCCGATGAGAGTAGAGTAGTTGTTGTTGTGGGTGTCCGGTCCCGCTGCGTGGTGCGGAGCGGGGAGTACTCACGGTGAGCGCGCGCATCTGGCGCTGCTGGTCGAGCAGCACGTGCTTGTCGAGCGCGGCGTAGATGGCGCGGTGGTAGCGCAGCCGCAGCTCGCGCTCGGCCGCCGCGCCGCCCGCCTCGCCGATGAGAGTAGAGTAGTTGTTGTTGTGGGTGTCCGGTCCCGCTGCGTGGTGCGGAGCGGGGAGTACTCACGGTGAGCGCGCGCATCTGGCGCTGCTGGTCGAGCAGCACGTGCTTGTCGAGCGCGGCGTAGATGGCGCGGTGGTAGCGCAGCCGCAGCTCGCGCTCGGCCGCCGCGCCGCCCGCCTCGCCGATGAGAGTAGAGTAGTTGTTGTTGTGGGTGTCCGGTCCCGCTGCGTGGTGCGGAGCGGGGAGTACTCACGGTGAGCGCGCGCATCTGGCGCTGCTGGTCGAGCAGCACGTGCTTGTCGAGCGCGGCGTAGATGGCGCGGTGGTAGCGCAGCCGCAGCTCGCGCTCGGCCGCCGCGCCGCCCGCCTCGCCGATGAGAGTAGAGTAGTTGTTGTTGTGGGTGTCCGGTCCCGCTGCGTGGTGCGGAGCGGGGAGTACTCACGGTGAGCGCGCGCATCTGGCGCTGCTGGTCGAGCAGCACGTGCTTGTCGAGCGCGGCGTAGATGGCGCGGTGGTAGCGCAGCCGCAGCTCGCGCTCGGCCGCCGCGCCGCCCGCCGCGCCCACGCCTAAGCCTTCGTCGCTCGAGCTCGCCTCGCCGATGCTGAACACAACATTTATAACATATTAAAAACATATAAATAAATAAATAAATATAAGGGGACATGTTACACAAATCGACTTAGTCCCATAGTAAGCTCAGTAAGGTTTGTGTTATGGGTACTAGACGACGATACATATAATAGATATAAATACTTAAATACATAGAAAATATCCATGACTCAGAACCAAATATTCATGCTCATCACATAAATTTTTGCCCTTACCGGGATTCGAACCCAGGACCTCTTGCTTCGTAGGCAGGGTCACTACCAACTAGGCTAAAGCGGTCGTCAAAATAAATATGGATTTAAACTTTCACGATTCTCACACATCATTTTTATGAAATGCAACTTTACTCTGAAGCCCTTGAAATAAGAAAACATCGTAATTACATGAGAATGACGATTTTAAGATTTCATCTTCGTGGGACATTATTAGTAATGTGTGTCGGCCGGGTGACAACCGTAGTGTTCCTACAACTGGTTAATAAAGACCAAATGCGGGATTGCGGGGTCCCGTGAACATGGATTGTTCGGACCCTTCAGTGAGTCCTAGAATTAAAAAGTAAAAAAGAGTGACACCTGTCAATGTGACACTTGTCATCGGAATTAATGCCATGCGGCTGATGGCTGACTTGTAATTTAACCTCAATTTGGGAGCTACACGGGCGGTGTGGGAGAATTGGAATTACTTGTTAAATATGTTTGGAATCCTAGTCCGTTCAGATAAATTAGTATTTGTCCTCGCTAGGCGCGAGTGTGATATTTGGAGCGAGTTGGCGTCTGCGAGGAGATATTGTACAACGTGGCAGAGCGGGCTGGCGGCAGGCCTCCACGGAGCCTTCGTAGACGTAACTGGACTCGACATTTGACCCTACGTTTGACTGAACTGCCCGTTTTGGACGCGAAATCGCCGGCACATTCCTTTCGTGTTGAACTTTTAGTAAATTTAAGTGGGTAGTTTTTAGGTAGTAAATTTATGACCCACGGCATCGTGAGGTATCAAACGACACCCTAAGGGCGTTTTCAACATTTGGTAGCAGAGCGTGGTTAGTTTTTGGTTCACGATCGAAAAAACCACATAATTTAAAGGTTTTTTTACGGCACGTCTTGTTGTCGTGGCGAAATCTTAAGGTTAGTTTAAGTGGAAAAATTGGTGACGTTTGTTTGATTTGCATTGTTAATTGAGTTGCAATTAGTCTTTCATTTGATAATAAAATCGGTTTCGGCTACATTTGCCACTAATTTCAGTGTTTTATTGCAAAATTAAGTGTAACATAGTTTTGTTAAAAACCAGTTAGTCAATTGTGTATTTAGTCACTAATTGTATTGTTGTGGATCCTCGTTAAGTGTATTTAGTAGTTTATTTGTGGGCTAGGCTTATCGCACGATTTATTTATAACATTTGTAAAATCTTGCAGAATTTGGTTAATTATAGCCGGCCAAAACAGACTATATGGAATTCCAAAGTGAAATTAATTGTTTAATGTGTAAGTGCTAATAAGTTAAAAGTGTAATTGAGTGCCCTGTTTTGGATTAGTGATCGAATACATTAAGAATTGTGTGCATAGTTAGACACCAAGGTATTTTCAGCTGCGGGTTAAATATATTTGTTGAATCAATAACTAAGTTATGGCTAATTAAGAGTCCGCAGTAAGCTCGGCCGAATTTCACCTTCCCATACAAACGGAGTTTCGTTCTCATTTTAAAACTACGTGTTGAATTGGGACGAAACTTAGCATATACTCGTAAAATGACGTGAAGTATATCTATGTCTGTAATTAGTTTGTGTGGTTCCAGTTCATAAAACAAACGATACACAGCAAAAACAAGTTTAGTATGAAAAACTTAAATTCGCTGTATTTTTTTACTATGGTATCTGAAGCTACATAAACTAATTATAGACCTGGATATACCTCATGTTATTGTATATTCAAAGTTTCGTTTCAATCCAACACGTCAATCGTAACTACGTTTTTATGGAGAACCGAGCTTACTGCGGACTTTTAAGTGTTTGTTTGGTAATCACAGGCATTCTTATAATTGGAACACCAAATATGGTGACTATATTAAATATTCAGTTGGGAATTCCACGGGAATTAATTATTATGTATTATTTTTCGAATTTATTTTTAAGAAATTTAAATGGCATTAGCACATGAGGCTGCAATACATTGTGCGATTCGTTGGTTGACGTCTGCAGCCGCCTTGATCGACAGGGCTGACCGAGAAGAGACATTGTTGTGTCGGTATGAACAAATACCAGAGCGCCTCAATACTTTGGAGTCCCGGCTTGAAGGATACGAGTACCTAGGGGAGAGTGCCTGGCCTGCCTCGGAGGTTGCCCAGGTAGACGAGGACTATAACCAGTGTCTGGAATTGGCGGACGGCATCACCCAGAGGGCGGCAGAGATACCGCGGGTTCGGGCTAGTGCAGTTCAGAGCAACGGGAAACCCGCAGTCACCCATAACCCGGGGTTGGCAGCACATTTGCCCGCTATACACATGCCGGTCTTCCGGGGAGACCTGGGGATCATTGGACCAGCTTCGTCGACTTAAGGTAGCTCACTGGAGCCACCCGTTGCCCGACCCTCACCGCCTCGCCTCTTAAATGTACTAACTACGGAGTTGATACGGATTTGTTGTAGTGAGCGCATGTACGTACAAATCCATATAAAGAATACCTAACCGCTCGAGGCGCGACGGCGCGGGTCGGGCGACGGGTGGCTCTAGTGAGCTATGACCTTTATTCGACAGCGTTGTCACTTGCCAGTCGTGTCACAACGGAAAACTTTCATAGAAAATTTAATTGAGTGAGTTAAGCTGGCCAAGAATTTGGTCCTTACCCATTTACGTGTTACTCACATATTCTTGGAAGAGAGCTTTTTGACTAGTTTGGTGCTGACATAGGCGGAAAGCGGACGCTTGTCCTTGTCGAACTTGCGCCGGAGTGCGTCGAGCTTGCGCGCCAGCTCGGCTCGCTTCTCCCGCACCACTTTGGATGACAGTAAAGCATCCAGCGTCTCTGATACAGGCTCCTCGGCGCCGCCGTTCGATTTGCACTCCACTGAAAATGTTTAACATGGTGAAGATTACCTCCGCGAGTTGACAGGTTAATGTTCAGTAACAATCCATTATTCTAGTACAATCAAGCAGGTCTGTTGTTGGTAAAGAAAGTCGGACATTACCACTCCTAAATTACACATTTGTTAAGTCAAGTAAGGGTTCTTTGAAATCGTTTTGAAGAGTATTTTGATTTAAATTTTTACTATTCTCACACATTATTTTTTCTAAACGGGAATTTGATACTACAAACGAAATGTCGGGAAGCGTCAGAGAGGTCAATAAATAAGTTAATTGCACGCGATTATGTCCCATTCAAATAAATCTAACCCTGGTAAAAAACTGACAAGAATAGCTTGATTAATGCTTACACTCCTTCTGTTAACGTCTTTTGTTTTTAATATGGTGGAATTGAGGGGAAACTGTTAAAACTTGTTCTACTCGACTAACGAGGCATTTCAATTCTTATCCATACCTGCGGGTGGCTCCGTGCCACACACGACGACTGGCGGTGGCGCGCTGGTCACCTCCGGCTCGGGTTCGCTCACGAACGGGTGTTTGATCGGGCTGCCGTCCACTGTTGGTTGCTTCACCTAGACAAAGTATATCAACGCCAAATTAAGATACAAAATCATTTCGATAAAAAACCTGCACCTCCAGAAACAACCCCGTGGAATTCAAAATGTATGTATGGCACTAGTTGGCGTAGCCACATTGTGACTTATCCGAAAAATACGCAGACCTACTTTAAGGATGGGTTGCAACTTGCACCAACTTACGATTAAGGGTGGGTTTCGTCCAACAGTAATTAGTGCAAGTCTATACATTTCCTCCAAGTGCGAGTAGCTTTCGTATGGACTCGCACAACTTACTAATCAATGTGTAAACCGGCCCTAAGAGTTAGCGGTTTTGGTTAAAATCTGAATGTATGTAAGTTTGTGCTTACGTAAAACGCTTTGGCAGGCATGAAGTGATAGTCACCGTCTCTTGTTTAAAAGGCAGGTCAATGGCGGATCTTTGAGGGATGGGGGGACATGACCCAACTAAAATTACATTTAATCGGATTTGTCCCGGGAAATTGAAAATCGGATGGTTTTGGGGGGCTCGAGCCCTTAAGGCCCGCTACTGGGCAAGTATGTATAGTCACCGGGTAAGTGCTAGGCCGGCGCGGCTCGTCGGTGCCTTCGGTGAGTACGGCGAGCTGGTGCTCGCGCTTGTCCAGCTCGCTCTGGTACTTGATCGGGTTGGCCAGCGCCTCCGCCAGCTCCGACAGCTTGTCGGGCACGTAGTCCTGCAATTATTTGATGCATTAGTATAAATAAGTATATTATTAATCGAGTGTTATAGTTTTAAGTGAAAATGAATATTGTGAGATAAATAAATCATATCATATCAACGAAAGGGACACGACACATTGCTACAAGTACTTTTCTGGGAAATTGTTTTAGGTGAAATTGCAGGGAAATGGATCAAAACTTGACATGTACAATTTTATAGATATGGATCAGACCAGGAAGCCGGTTATTTTTCCGGCGCGTCTATCCAGAACTCTCGTGCTGACGGTATGACCAAAGATTGGACCACAAAGTTTGAATATCCACAGCCCCACCACCGGCAGCACGCGGTGCCCCAGCAGCCGCCCGCTCTCCTCGTGGGGACATGTCAGCGCTGACCTTGACTCGGACGAGCAGGAAGAGGCTGGCGGGCAGGGGCAGGCCCAGCTCGGTGCGCAGGTTGACGTGACGGTAGCCCGGGCACATCCCCACCACCGGCAGCACGCGGTGCCCCAGCAGCCACCCGCTCTCCTCGTGGGGACATGTCAGCGCTGACCTTTACTCGGACGAGCAGGAAGAGGCTGGCGGGCAGGGGCAGGCCCAGCTCGGTGCGCAGGTTGACGTGGCGGTAGCCCGGGCACAGCCCCACCACCGGCAGCACGCGGTGCCCCAGCAGCCACCCGCTCTCCTCGTGGGGACATGTCAGCGCTGACCTTTACTCGGACGAGCAGGAAGAGGCTGGCGGGCAGGGGCAGGCCCAGCTCGGTGCGCAGGTTGACGTGGCGGTAGCCCGGGCACAGCCCCACCACCGGCAGCACGCGGTGCCCCAGCAGCCACCCGCTCTCCTCGTGGGGACATGTCAGCGCTGACCTTGACTCGGACGAGCAGGAAGAGGCTGGCGGGCAGGGGCAGGCCCAGCTCGGTGCGCAGGTTGACGTGGCGGTAGCCCGGGCACAGCCCCACCACCGGCAGCACGCGGTGCCCCAGCAGCCACCCGCTCTCCTCGTGGGGACATGTCAGCGCTGACCTTGACTCGGACGAGCAGGAAGAGGCTGGCGGGCAGGGGCAGGCCCAGCTCGGTGCGCAGGTTGACGTGGCGGTAGCCCGGGCACAGCCCCACCACCGGCAGCACGCGGTGCCCCAGCAGCCACCCGCTCTCCTCGTGGGGACATGTCAGCGCTGACCTTGACTCGGACGAGCAGGAAGAGGCTGGCGGGCAGGGGCAGGCCCAGCTCGGTGCGCAGGTTGACGTGGCGGTAGCCCGGGCACAGCCCCACCACCGGCAGCACGCGGTGCCCCAGCAGCCACCCGCTCTCCTCGTGGGGACATGTCAGCGCTGACCTTGACTCGGACGAGCAGGAAGAGGCTGGCGGGCAGGGGCAGGCCCAGCTCGGTGCGCAGGTTGACGTGGCGGTAGCCCGGGCACAGCCCCACCACCGGCAGCACGCGGTGCCCCAGCAGCCGCCCGCTCTCCTCGTGCGCCGCGATTCGGATCATTGCCAGCTCCGGCAGCACCACCTGACGAATACCAGTTTACAATTTAGTACAAAACGAATCGACGAAGCGGCTGAAATCGGAAAAAGCTAGGATACCAAGTTGGACTTCAGTGTTAGTCATCTAATTTTGTTCAATAACGATATCTGAGTTTTGGAGAAATCTCCAAAACAGACCTGTGGTTATAATAGTCCGGCGGCCGATTGTAAAAACACTACCTGATAAAAAAAATAGAAAATACCTACTTACTCTGTTGGGGTAAGGAGGCAAAACTGGTTATCTTACGAAAAGAAGGGAGGCCTGCAGACTCACCCTCTGCGTATCGGCTAATATGCTTGTTGGACGAGTCAGTCAAGCTCTTTTGAGCGTATTATCTACCTCCGTATAAATACAAAATATTTTATTGATTTAAAACATAAATAGGCATCTAAATAACGAAGGTTCAAAACTGTCGGACAATCAGTTTGGCTTCCGCCAGGGTCGATCGACGTGGATGCAATCCTTCGCTTCCGAGTGCTGTCAGAGCAGGCGATTTCCCGAGGAAGAGTGGTGCTGGCGATAAGCTTTGACATTGTCAACGCTTTCAACGCTCTTCCTTCCTTCTAGGCGTCGCAGTCGTGGTAAATAAGACCCGCAGTCTCGGTCTTACAATCGCACCACACAAGACAGAGGCGCTTTGGCTACATGGACTGCGTCGCGGCAGGGAGCCTCCAGCCACCTCCGTGCAGGCTGGAGAGGTAGATGTCCAAGTAGGTCAGTTTACAATATACTTTCTCACGTTAGACGGCCGATGGAGTTTTGACGCGCACTTCAACCGGCTCGTCCCCCGGATTCAAAAAACATCTGGTGCACTGCAGAGACTGCTGCCAAATCTTGGAGGGCCACAAGGAGTACGCCGCCTTTAGTGCGATGGTATGTGTAGTCAGAGGTTGACGCGAAACCGACGTAGGTAGTAGAGCGAATATACTGGCAGTTCAGCGCCGGATATCTATTAGGGGCGCCCGCGGATACCGTACGATATCGTACGAGGCGGCTGCTCTCCTAGCACGGTTCCCGCCACTTGACATCTTGGCTGAAATGGATTCCCAAGTCTACAATGCCCTGCGCGCAGAGAATGGAGGTGCTGCGGAGGAAGAAGTTACGGCGCTTCGAGGGCGCCTATAAGCAGGCCAAAATTCGCTGGCGTAAACGACTGGAGGGACCCCGAAGTACAAGGCAGCGGATAGTCAACGCAATCCTGCCACATTTTGACCAGTGGCTGGAGCGGAAGGGTCGTGTTACCTTCCGGCTAACACAGGTACTCACCGGACACGGCTGCTTCGGTGAGTACCTCCACATAATAGGAAAAGATACGGCACGATGTCACCATTGCCAGTCTGACCTAGACTCTGCGCAGCACAGGCTCGAGGAATGCCCAACGTGACAGTCTGATCGAAAGTGGGACAAGACCTCTCCCCACCCGCTCTCATGGCGGCAATGTTAAGAAGAATGATCCGCAAGGAGACAATTGAGCGCGAACGGGAGCGTACAGATCCTGCTCTGAGGAGTAGGAGGCGGCGACGATAATACGTCGCCACTGCGCCCTGTAGCCCGGCAGTAGAATATTGGCTACAGTATTCCCTGCCTGACGTACAAGGCGACTAAATGGGACCCTCGAGGCAGTACGCATTCGCAGTTCGGGCCTGCGATCGTCGAAGGTAGTACCCATAGAGGCGTGACACTACGGGCGACACTGGTGTGTTCGTAGGAGATCCCAGAGCCGTCCGAAATGCGTCGAGGAGGACCATCGGGGAGTTTTTAGTCGGTGCGAGTCCGACATAACCTCCGCGCTATCCCCGTGGTGCGGAGGTATCCATAACGGATTTTCCTCGCAATAAAAAAGGGGGGTAGCTTCAACTGCTCTTGGTCGGCCACAGCTAAACGTGGCAAATTTTGCGCGAATGGCAAAATAGTGGTACAAAAAGTCGTCAAATAAAATCATGGAAAAATGGAATGAAACGTGTATGGAAGGATACAGGCCTTTTGCCCTTTGAGGACGGTAAATAAAGTGGTCGGCCAAATCCTGTGTTGTAGGTTCCTGTGTCCGACCGAATTTGTGGTTCCACGTGACAACTGCATTTTACCTCATGGAAAAATTGAATGAAAAAAAAACGGATTATAATTGCTTAATAAGAAACAAACTTATGCCACTAACGTTTGACAGACAAGGAAACAACATCCTCAGAAAGGGGCGTTTGCTTTCAAAAACGCAAAATCAGTAATGATGGGATTATTACAAATATTATTATGAAGGGAGTATATTTTATAAAATGAGATTCAAGACGAGAAATAGATCATCATTTCTACTAAGTTTCGCCGCTTGATTTCACGTTGCTTAATCACACTGGTTAAAAATCTAAAAACAAGGACGCAACTTTGGATTTTTTTCCATCGAGGAAATTTCAAGCAATCGCGATTATATTGGTATTGGGTTGCGTGATATTAGTACGTGCTTTTAACTACGTTAAAAACTAGTGCCATATGGCAAAATTTAAATTATGTGAGAAAGTGCATTCTAGGAAATGAGGATCAACAACCTCTTAAAGCCATAAAGATCAACACCATAATGAGTATGAAGACTTTGCAAAAGCAGACTCAGAAAAAAAGGTGGCTAACAGCCCAGCCGTATCCTCAGCTTCGAATACTACGCATATTATACTACGTTTTATCAAGGAATAAATGAAATGAAATGAAATTCAAAAGGTAAAAAAACAAATTAAGCTGGGTTGTACCAAACCGTCTGTAATCGTAAGCGGTGTTCGTTAAAATCTGAATGTATGGAAAAAATTGTCAAGTTTCTATGGACTGACAGCGGCCGGCGCCATGTTTAACGTTGATCGGTCTGTAACCGTAAGTCGGTGCAAGTCGCCCTTAGAACAGATACAAGACGCGTTAATGAAAAATCAAAAATGGCCACTTCCGGCTCCGCCTCCGGATCCGGCTCAAACTTCGCCTCCGATTCCGGATCCGAATCCGTTAAATAAAAAAATCAAACTCCGGATCCGGCTCCGGTAAAGCCACCTCCGTAACATCCCTAGTAGTGACCCTGCCTACGAAGCAAGAGGTCCTGAGTTCGAATCCCGGTAAGGGCATTTATTTGTGTGATGAACACGAATATTTGTTCCCGAGTCATGGATGTTTTGTACGTATTTAATTATTTATTTATATATACAGGTTGACATTTTAATCAGTGTCCAAATTCAAGTATAAGAGTATTCAGCAAAATTATAAAATACGTTTTTTTTTGTTTCATATCATTCAGTACAAAAAATTTTAGTCATTGCTGCTTAAAGTTATCCCTAAAAAACCTTAAAGGCTCCCGTCAAAAATCAACGAAATTTAGTAGTTTTCATTTCCTCACTCGTCCTCGGTTTATAGAAGCTAGCTTTCCAGCTGTAGATATGGGAAAGTTTGATTCCTGTTTAACATTTTTGATGTTGAATAGCTTGAAAAATGTTAATACATAATTTGTTATAGACTCTTAAAGAAAGGTCTGTAAAAATACTAAACCCGACACCTCATCCTCATTAAAACGTTTATACACCCGAAACTCATATCTACTCATACATCCTGAACTAAGGTATAATTTTGATGTGCGTTTTATATTTTTTTGTGTTTGTAATTCATAAAAATGGACAAAACCTAAAAACCGCAATCTAAGAATGTAGCGGGTGCCTACGCGGGCGACGGGCGGGGGCTCGTCAGTGTCGTTTCGACTCTGACACACGTAGGACGTGTGCCAAATTTTCACTGCGCTCAGCTGGCTTTATTGGCGGTTGTCAACAATGTCAACTTGATGTTTATTTGGGATGTTGACACTTCATGAAAGGTAAGTTTCTTTCCACGTTTTGCTCTGTTTTGAAATTGACCTAACCACAATGTAATACAATATTTCACACTTACTTGTCACAGACGAAATGGCGCTGTGTATCAATGTTGGGCGAATGTTGCTTCATGTCCACGAGTGGTCTAGTGTTCGAACCGCACCGATGATTTTCTTTTTGTGTTTTATTTTTATTATTTTGCAAACAGCAATCGCTTTTTTTCATGATTTCCGAATACATCAATGTTTCCCAAATCAAAAAAGGAGGAGAAAAAAACGAGATGCCCTGCAGGCTTTGAATATGAACAGCGAAGTCTCGGCACAAACGATTTATTCATCTAAAGACGCAGACGGAAGGATTATCCTTTGGTAAGTATCTATTTTCCATTATTTAATGTAATATTAATAATAAATTAATTAATTTGCAAAATGTATAATTTGACACAGTATGAAACAATTGCGTCACATCTCCATTCAACGTTATATGAATGTACTATCCATACCTACATAATATAACCATTTTCTCTGATGTAGGTGTTTGTCATTCTAACATTCCTTGTTATAGTTATGAAGAAAGCAACGAAGATATTTCGATGTCGTTGAACCCTTTGTACGAAAAAGAAAATACCAACGTAGCTCCCGACGCCTACCACACCGACACTGGCAATCGTAATGCTGGGTAAGATCTAAAAACCTTCCTTACGTCCGTATGTCAATTACCAAAATACCTATACATGGGCCATTTTACAAAAAGGTTGTACACTCGAGTTTAAAAAAATGATATACATGATAGGGTTTTTTCTACTCAGAATACGGCACTTTTGAATGTTGTAAGAGAAAAAAAGTGTCCCGAGATATTTTATTCCATTCCGTTACCGTTTCCATACTAAGCTTGTACGGTGGTAACGGAACGGAAAGCCGAAAATTATGTGTAAAATTTTGGACAGTTTTCTTCTACTATTAGGTTCGAATGTGCTCTCGTTTCTGAGTAGAAAAAACCCGATTATGTATATCAACACTTAAAAAAAAGTAGTGTACAACTTTCCGTAAAATGGCCCACTTGAGCATTTGGTGAAGGATAATCAACGGTCACTGCAACGGGCAATCGGTAACTGTATTAATTTTAGGCACCTACCTATCTGTATCTATTTTTATAAACGAAAGTCGCCGCCCGCGGTTTTCACTAAGGTTAAATTCAGACAAGCGTAAGTTTTTGTATATCGAGGCGCGAAATTTCGGTTATATCTAGTACTGTGAACTGAGGATTCTGTGATTTGGTGAGTCGAATTTCATAAGCTCCGTTCGTAACTAAAGTGTCATGTCGATAGTAAATATAAATACATACATAATGATCACGCTTGTCTCGCATTAGATAAAGAACGAGATAAGTTACGTGATTGCTGATCTTTTGAACTTTTTTAGCATTTTCGAGGAAGAAAGTCGTCCATTAAAGGATCACCACGACATGTCTTATAATAACGATGACTCGGAGGATATTGGGGTCTGTTAGTTTAAGTGTATTTTATTTAAAAAGTGACTGACTGCGCGGACGTTTAACGGTGCTCTCCTGTTGAGAAGTGCTGTTAGATTGAGATTTAAAAAAATGTATTTGAACCATAAACAATTTAAAAAAAGACTAAATAAAAAAAATGTGTGAGACAAGCGCAGTCGGTCGGGCTAAATGGAATCGAGGATGTTGCCGATGCTTTCGTTTGACATATAAGGATGCAGAACAGATGTATGCGAATGTTGGCAAAATTTTGATTTCAAGAAGATTATTTAGTGAATTTCAGCAATAATTTGAGAAAAATACATCATTACTTAATTCATGATTTGTTTGTGTTTTCCAGTTGGAAATTTCAGCAGAACCAATTACTACCCCGAAAAAAACAATTAATGGAAGAAGGATCGTGGACATCAATTACTTAAAAAAAAGTGAAGCATTTATTGGAAATCGCACGCCATAGACCTATGGGCTTGTACTTCTAAAGAGCTTGAACTACATGGTGAAAAGCAAAATGGTTTACTGTCAACTCTTACCTTTCGCTGCAAAATGTGCAATTGCAAGTTTTATGTAAATAGTGATTGCTGTGATGAAAATGTTGTAAACCTTCATTGCTGTGCTGTAGCTGGCACGGTAGCAATTGGTTGCGGTCAAGCGCAATTAGAGACAAAATTTATATTTGCTGCGTGGTTCATGAACACGAACCTCTAACGGTAGAGTTCATATTGAAAGATGACGTTTTCCGGCAGAACAAGATGAAAGCAAAATTAACCACATTCTACATGACCCGAGCTGGTGGGCCCACGACACTCTCGAAATATGCCTATTAGAGATCCGCCACCGATCCAAGAAGCTATAAAAAGGAAGGAAGAAAAAAAGAAAGCTCAACAAGCAGCCAAACCGATAATCAACAGAGTCTAGCTAACTAGCAACCCGCCTAATATGGCATTATACATCAAGCATTATACTGAAACTAAATCGGTTTAGTAGTTCTTAAGTTTATCGCTCACAGACAGACAGACGTCGGTGGCGACTTTTGTTTATAGTAATAGAGAAAAGACGGTAGGGAAGAAGATTTATTGATGATTTATAGATTAAACGGGATTGGACTGTAATAAATCTCGGTTATTCCTACTTGTTACCACCAAGTTCTTATCACTGGTCACAGCAAGGACTTTTTCTACTTTTGTTACCCCCCCCACGTGGTAACAAATGGGAAAAAAGTAGTTTCCCAGATGGTATCAGATGAAAGAAAAATGATGGAAGGAAGTTACAACTTGCTTGGTTGGTGGTAACAAAGAGGAAAACCCTTGAAATCTTATATCTATAGTTTAGGTCGGTTCACATAGGTGAGTGCTTCAGAAAAGAAACGTTCTATTTATACAGTGAATTAAAGTGTAAGATATTACGCACCCAAGCTTGTTTTTATGCTAAACCTTATACAGGACATCCCAAAAATACCATAAATACGAAGTACCGTTAGGGCGTTCATTAACTTCATTAGTTTCTGATTACAAGAAATATAAGTTCGATATGGGGGTGACATTTTTTAATGTTAAGGATTTATCTAAGTGTTTCAGGTACAGTCAGCTGTAGAGAAATGTGACACCCTGACTGACCCCCTATCACACTGGGGAAAATGATTTATTTACAACTAACTTATCCTGTTACTTAACTACTAACATTCATAAATAGTTTCCGCTTTATGGCAAAAAAAACCGATATCTACGAGGGTCGCATTTGCCCCAACTGACCTGATACTATGCTTTCCGACTGGCAGTAGTAGTCACTGAGTAGACCATATTATTTTCAATCCACGCGTTACGTGCAACAGGCCCGGGTTCGATTCCCATAAAGAGGGTCTTTTTTTCATGACTTACTCAAAGGGCAACCTAAATTATGTCTTCAAATAAATATCTTTTTAAAATCCGGTTGTTTTCAACTTTTTGTTCAATAATTTTTATAAGTCTATGCGTAAGATGTACGTGAAATTAAATAAATAAAGGCGCCATCTAGTGAGAAACTAGTCCATACATCACGTTACGTGGTATATCGGTGATATGCATGTCAGACCATCCGTGGCGCTGTCATCGTTGGTTATCGTAATTATGATAGCTTGTGCGGGGGGGCAGGGTAGCCGGAGGCTCAAGGTCATTCAGAACGGGGACCCCCTTAACGCGCGGGCACCTCAGGTTTGCGCACGGCGCGCCTCCCCTCCCTTGGCCCCGCCCTGCTCTGCGTGGTACTGAATGCCCAGTAACCACGCAGTACGGGTAATTCTTTTGGGATAGACAAATTATAATTTTATAAATACCTACCAGTTTTTTTTAATGGAGTCTATTAGTGATACCAAATGCTTACAAAAAATTTGCATACTAATTAAAATGTCAACCTGTATAAGTATGTTCATCATCGTCTAGTCCAAGCTTTGCTTAGTTTGGGACTAGGTCGATTTGAGTAAGATTGTCCACTAATATTTATTTATTTATTTATTAAATACACGGCCGATGCGTCGCCAGTTCCTCATCGCTTTGAACTTGTCTGGGCACGCGTGTCTAGACCCGACCTCGGACACGAACGACAGCGAGCAGCAGATGTTACTGTCGTAGTGGTACCTTCTTAAAGACGAAAGGCTCCTCCCCGTAGACGGGGTTGATCCCGTTGTTGGGCGCGACGCGGGTGCGGAACTTCTTGCGCACGGTGTCGGCGGGCAGGCCGAACATGTCCACCTCCACGTAGGTGCCGCAGCGCTTGTCCGTCAGCAGCTGCCCGGACAGCACGCTCACCGCCAGCGAGCCCGCGATGATGCCGTCCACCGTGCTCTCCGCGAACGGGTCCAGCCGGCGGTCCTGCCCATCATAACAATACCACTCTACACAAGGAAATTGTTATTACTCCAAAATAATGATGAAAATAGATAGTACAATTCACACGTACTACATTTTGCCGTCATTATCGACCGCGTGTGTGATAACGAGCACTCTACCGCTACGACCGACGCGTCAAAACTTATTTTCGAAAAAACGTTAATAACTAAAACACTTCATAGATATAGCACCTACACGTTTTTTCTTTTGCATATAGCACAGAACACCTCCACTAGAAGCCTAATGTTTGTAATTTTGTTCCCGACGCGAGTCACCAAAGCATGAGGAAGAGGTGAGGGGAAGGGCGGGTGCTAAATGCGTGGCGATTGGGCGATGCGCTCGCGCGCGGAATGCGTAGTGATGGGACATGTTCACGTACAAGCATCCTAATTTTTTAGGTACATTTTAAAGTAAAGTAAGTAACTACTTACTATACTTTTATCTTTAAGTTAAAGTAAAGTATAGATAGTTTTGTTACCATTTTAATACACAGTAAGTTAGGAATCCTAACTGGTACCGTAATTTTTTGCTGATAAATCATGGTAGGTACTTACTGTACATATTAAAATGGTAATTAAACTATCTATACTTAAAAGTGTGCTAAAAAATATTGACCATTTAGTATTTTTGGTTCTAAAGATTAAACTACAAATACTTCAGTATTTTTTATGGAAAGTTTCGGAGCAGTTTAATAATAAGTAAAGTCTCATTATTCAAACAACGAACAAACAAAACACGAAAAAGGCATTCGGCTGTTTAGGATGGAGACGTATCTCACACCAACTCCGAGTTCCCTCGCACTTTCTCGAAGTTCATCATCAGGCCCATTTTGTGGCACTGGACCCAACTGCTCACTGAGAGGATTCTAAGAAACCCGCACAACGTATATCTATCTCACACCAACTCCGAGTTCCCTCGCACTTTCTTGAAATTCATCATCAAGCCCATTTTGTGACACTGGGCCCAACTGCTCACTGAGAGGATTCTTAGAAGCCCGCACAACGTATATCTAACTCACACCAACTCCGAGTTCCCTCGCACTTTCTCGAAGTTCATCATCAGGCCCATCTTGTGACACTGGACACAACTGCTCACTGAGAGGATTCTAAGAAGCCCGCACAACGTATATCTATCTCACACCAACTCCGAGTTCCCTCGCACTTTCTCGAAGTTCATCATCAGGCCCATCTTGTGACACTGGGCACAACTGCTCACTGAGAGGATTCTAAGAAACACGCACAACGTATATCTATCTCACACCAACTCCGAGTTCCCTCGCACTTTCTTGAAATTCATCATCAAGCCCATTTTGTGACACTGGGCCCAACTGCTCACTGAGAGGATTCTTAGAAGCCCGCACAACGTATATCTAACTCACACCAACTCCGAGTTCGCTCGCACTTTCTCGAAGTTTATCATCAGGCCCATCTTGTGACACTGGACACAACTGCTCACTGAGAGGATTCTAAGAAGCCCGCACAACGTATATCTATCTCACACCAACTCCGAGTTCCCTCGCACTTTCTCGAAGTTCATCATCAGGCCCATCTTGTGACATTGGACCCAACTGCTCACTGAGAGGATTCTAAGAAGCCCGCACAACGTATATCTATCTCACACCAACTCCGAGTTCCCTCGCACTTTCTTGAAATTCATCATCAAGCCCATTTTGTGACACTGGGCCCAACTGCTCACTGAGAGGATTCTTAGAAGCCCGCACAACGTATATCTAACTCACACCAACTCCGAGTTCCCTCGCACTTTCTCGAAGTTCATCATCAGGCCCATCTTGTGACACTGGACACAACTGCTCACTGAGAGGATTCTAAGAAGCCCGCACAACGTATATCTATCTCACACCAACTCCGAGTTCCCTCGCACTTTCTCGAAGTTCATCATCAGGCCCATCTTGTGACACTGGGCACAACTGCTCACTGAGAGGATTCTTAGAAGCCCGCACAATGTATATCTATCTCACACCAACTCCGAGTTCCCTCGCACTTTCTCGAAGTTCATAATCAGGCCCATCTTGTGACACTGGACACAACTGCTCACTGAGAGGATTCTAAGAAGCCCGCACAACGTATATCTATCTCACACCAACTCCGAGTTCCCTCGCACTTTCACGAAGTTCATCATCAGGTCCATCTTGTGACACTGGGCCCAACTGCTCACTGAGAGGATTCTTAGAAGCCCGCACAACGTATATCTAACTCACACCAACTCCAAGTTCCCTCGCACTTTCTCGAAGTTCATCATCAGGCCCATTTTGTGGCACTGGACCCAACTGCTCACTGAGAGGATTCTAAGAAACACGCACAACGTATATCTATCTCACACCAACTCCGAGTTCCCTCGCACTTTCTTGAAATTCATCATCAAGCCCATTTTGTGACACTGGGCCCAACTGCTCACTGAGAGGATTCTTAGAAGCCCGCACAACGTATATCTAACTCACACCAACTCCGAGTTCGCTCGCACTTTCTCGAAGTTTATCATCAGGCCCATCTTGTGACACTGGACACAACTGCTCACTGAGAGGATTCTAAGAAGCCCGCACAACGTATATCTATCTCACACCAACTCCGAGTTCCCTCGCACTTTCTCGAAGTTCATCATCAGGCCCATCTTGTGACATTGGACCCAACTGCTCACTGAGAGGATTCTAAGAAGCCCGCACAACGTATATCTATCTCACACCAACTCCGAGTTCCCTCGCACTTTCTCGAAGTTCATCATCAGGCTCATCTTGTGGCACTGGACCCAACTGCTCACCGAGACGATTCTAAAAAGCCTGCACAACCTATATCTATCTCAAACCAACTACGAGTACCCTCGCACTTTCCCAAAGTTTATCATCAGGCCCATCCTGAAACCTAGACGCAACTGTTCACCAAGAGCATTCTAAAAAGTTACTAAAACAGTAAAGTAACTACTACTACTAGTACTACTAATACTTATTATATATTACACTATTTACTTTAAATAACGAACAATAAATAAAACTAAATTTAAGTTCTAATCTACAGAATAACTACTCAAACCAAAATAAACGAGAAATCTGTATTTTTGTTACATTTCTTCAAATCGGTAGGAACGAAAGCACGTGGTTTGTCGATTGACCATCATAGCATCATCGGGACATCACTAGTCGTGACGTGTTTTCGTAAGAAAGGAATAGCATATTGCATTTTCAAAGTGATGGAAAGTGACAGACATAGTGTGTCTGTACCCCAGTATTCGCACCGGCCAGTATAAAATGGCCTCCGCTGGCTATAAATATTTTCAATGAAATATTGAATTTGACTCAACTGTGGAATGAAATTCCATCTTTTTTGTAATTAGAAGTCTTTGACGACTTTCCGCACCACCTCACACAACAAAAGCCCATAATTAGCCGCGAAAATCCTATTATTTTGTTTTTTTTTGTGAGAGTCATGCACACTCCGCACAGGTCGTTAACATGGACGCAACTGAACGGAAAGGCGGGCGACCGCGGATTAAATAAGCGCAACAACACCAACGCTTGGTGACTCGAGTCGCGAACAAACTGAGAAACATTAGGCTTCTAGTGGAGGTGTTCTATGGCATATAGTTAGATGTACTACGGCACATTTTGTTGCAAATATATCACATCGACTTAATTTTTGTTTAAGGACCGAAAGTTAAGAACAGTTTTTCACTAAAATCACAAAATAGTACATTACTGCAGAGGCCGTGAAATAAGGGATTGCTGGACGAGCTTGGGGTACAACGAGTCCAGGAATCCCTGTTCAGGCCGAGGATTGTATAGTGGTATTCTCAAACGAAGTGAGGAAATATTAAAATTAAAAGAAATACAAGGTAATCAACTAAATAATAATTTGTTGAAATTACAATCGGAACGATAGTTCAGAAAACAATTGTGTAATTTGCCGCCTTTTTTAATTTTTAAACATGCCATTTCAACAAGCCGTTCGAGCACCATGTTTAACCGCACATATGTATAGTACCATAGATTTTGTTTTTTTTTTATGTCGCAAGTATGCTTACAGAGTCTAGTGGTGGTTGGCAGTATGTAATTTTTCCTTTGTCAGTTTAATATTATTAATTAAAATTAAAAAGTTAGAGTAGCGGACATTAATATTTTTAGTTAGGGTTTTCATACATTACTTCTTGGCGTGAGGCCAAGAAGTAATGTAGGGAACCATAAACAAGAAACTTCTTGTCTTCATTTCGTGATATTAACGCATACATTTTAGAGCATGTTTGAGAAAACATAAATTACTCAAAAATAGTTTCTTTCCCAAAGATGTATCATTTAATTTTATTTATCAAATAAAATCGTTAAAAGACATGTCCGCAACTAAGGCATAATCTCACACTGCGACGCTGCAGCGACACAATAGGTATGACGACAAAAAAAAATATGATGTCATTCGAACCAGTTTTTGAACAGGAACAAATGTTTGTATGGGAGCAACTACAATTAAAGAACATATACCCTAAAATTTACAACAAAGATTGATCTCGCTGTGGCAGCGCAAAACGCTTCATATTGAAAGACAAGACAGGTATGAAGTCACAACCGATATTTGTTAGTACGAAGTACATGTATCGTCGTATGGAAAATCAGGTAAATTGTGGTTTCGGTCGCAACATACTGCGTTTAAGTACATAGTTGTCATACAATTTTGTTTCTATAAAAGCGTAAGGATTCTATAGGTACCTTTGAATTTACTCTTGGCCAATTAAAAAAATGCATATTTTTTCTAAACTTTCAAGGTTCATATATTTATACGGTTTTAATTATATTTTCTCAAACATGCTCGGAAATGTATGCGTTAATATTTATTTATTGGTACAAAAGAAATTACACAGCATTACAGTAAATACTAATGCACTGCGAAATTTAGGACAGAAAGTACACATAACAACAATCTTAATAACTAACTGAGGACGGACGGTCATCCATCGCTTCACAAAGGTTTTTGCATTTCTCACAAATTAGCCTCCAACTACTGGCAAAAACATCACAGTCAGAATCCGACTTGAGAAGTGCGTTGATGTAGTGCAAAGCGCGGACCCTTGGTGATTGCCTGTACGCCACAGTGCGCGCTTTAGGTGCTGCAAGTAAGTCGCAATGACGAGCTCTGAAATTAAACTTTGCCTGAGACAGAGAAGGGACACGGAGGCGCAACAACTGCGAGACCAGCTGAGGGCAGTCTGAATCCCCCCGCAATATCCTGCACGCGCCGGTCACGAGTGCATAATTACGCCTCACTTCCAGGGAGTTAAAACCCAGAGTTCCAAGCAAATATTTTGTCGGGTAAAGGAAGGGATAGTATCCATAGATTTTTTTAAATAAAAATCTAAGGAACGTCTTTTGGATTTTCTCCAGAAGCAAGGCGTAAGTGACCTCATGGGGATTCCACACTATTGACGCTGCCTCCAGTTTACTCCTAACTAAAGCGGTATAGACAATCTTGACGACAAACGCGTTGTCAAAATCGCGAGCGTTGCGGATAACAAATCCCAATCTCCGATAGCAGTCGGTAGCCAGGTTACTCATATGAGCATGAAAATTCAAATGCGAATCAAATATGATACCTAGGTCTTTAATAGTGTCAACGCGATTTATTAATTCCGTCCCTAACACGTAATTACCAAATAGGGGACTACGAGATCGGCTAAAAGACATCACGGAACACTTCTCGGGGTGGAAAAGCAGTTTGTTTGTGATGCTCCATTCATATACCCTGCTAATATCTTCTTGGAGCGATTCAAAGTCAGATAGCTGTTCTAGACCATAAACAAGCTTTAGGTCGTCGGCGTAAAGAAGACATTGCGCACATCTAGGGAGAGACGCCAAGTCATTAATCATGACGCCGAACAGAAAAGGGCCCAGAATTGAACCCTGGCTTACTCCGGAGCGAGTATGGTAGGGATCGGAGGCGAAGCATCCGTGCTGCACGTACTGCTGCCTATCGCGTAGATAACTCGCAAAGAACCTGAGCAGATTTGGCGAGAAACCGATGTTACATAGCTTCCTAAGGAGTATGTCGTTATCTACGCTATCAAATGCTTTTTTAAAATCAAAGTACAGCACGTCTACCTGTATCCCCATATCCAAATGCTCAGAGATAGTGTCTACCAGGGTTAAGAGGTTCGTCTCAACAGATCGCTTGGGCCTGAACCCATGTTGAGCGTCACAAAGATAGGGCCCCACTTGAGGGGCTAAATGCTTGTTTATGATGCACTCAAACAACTTCGCAATGGACGAGAGAATCGCTATGGGACGATAGTTTTCAACCTGAGTTGCATCGCCCGACTTAGGAATCGGCCGTACCCGAGTTACCTTCCAGTGACTCGGGTATTCCCCAGTGCGTAGAGCTAGGTTGAAAATATAACATAAAGGTTGCACTAGCCAGTTTTTGCAGCCCTTTAGAATATACGCAGGGAAGGCATCAGGACCCAATGAGCTTTGGGATTTCAGACGAGCTATGCCCGCTTCCACATCCTGAAGGGATATTGTTCCGATATTAATCAAATTAGCAGTGCTCGTCCCATCCTGTTGTATAGTTTTAGAGGAGTCCAGTAGCGGTGCACCCGGAAGGAAGACACTCGAGAAGAAGTTCGCGAAAGCCTGAGCCGCCTCTACACCCTCATACGGCTTTCCATCGTATAACACTCGGTTTTCAAACCCGCCTTTGGATTTTAGGTTGTTAATATGTTGCCAAAAAACACGAGGATTACCTGTGATGCTACTCTGAACACCGCCAATATAGATCTCATAAGCGTCAGAAGTTCTCATCTTAATATCGGCTCTGAGTTTGGAAAAGGTGGCATATATTTCCCTGTTTCCAGTTTGTTTCCACTTCCGGTGAAGAAAAGCCTTCCGTCTTATGTCTCTTATAAGATCTGCCGTAAACCAGACTGGATACCGTCTGCTGGGCTTGCTGGGCCTTCTCTTCATGGGTATGCACAAATCAAAAATGCCGTAGATCAATTTATAAAAGTGGTCTACGGCGACATTGACATCTCGGGCTTCAGTGACGGTTATCCAAGACACATTGGCAATTAGTTGGCAAAGAAGCTCGTAATTGCCCTTTGAGAAATTCCAATCTCGCCCCGTATCGAGGTTACTAGGGTCGATCTCTACGGAGTCACCTAACGCTTTCGTGATCGGGATAGAGATATCAAGAGGAGGATGATAAGCATCGGCATATGGAACTAGGCTACCCTCCGGGTCCCCGCTAACCATAACACCATGAGCACGCTGTCGCACGAGCACTACATCAAGCATTCCTCCATGCACATTTAAAACCTCATTCATTTCAGTGAAATCACAAACTGTGGTAAAGAAACAATAATAACTTAGGATACTAGTTGAGGCATATTTAGGGTTAAGGTTCAAGTCACCCACGATTATGACCGCACCAATAGAGTCAATGAATGACTCTATTTTTTGAAAAAACTGCATATACACGCTTTCGGAAGAGTTAGGTGGAATGTATACAGCACACAAATGAAACAGCGTTTCGCCCACAACAAAAGAGGTCCACAGATCCTCTCCGTCGGCAGTTTCAAACTCTCGTCGCCGTCGTAGATTAATTCCTGGCCTCGAAGCAACCAGAACTCCGCCTCCCTGTCGTCCGGTGACGCGATCTCGGCGCAAGATGCTCCAAGCATCTCCCACCAGTTCGGGATCCTCGACTGATGCTGACAACCATGATTCCGTGACGACGACAATGTCACTTTCATGAGCAAGTATACTTTGTTTAAAAAAATTCAACTTTGTGTTGAGTCCTCTGACATTTTGGTAGGCAATGCTGATTGTTAGGCCATTAGTTTGAGCTCGGGATTTCTTTAGTTTGCCTGGTTTGTTTCCGAAAAAACCACGGTTTCACTCTTGCATTGTCTGGCCATATGTCCGCTGACAAGCACTCGTCATAATAAGCCACAGGAACCCCCAGCTTGTAGGACTTGTAATCGCCTTTGGGCCGAAGTTCCTCCACTGTACACGAGCCCTGGTCACAAAGCTGCTGCAGGTAATCCCGGATTTCATCCGCACTGGAGACCATGTTCCACAGGTGGATGTATTTCCGGATCTCGACCGCCCTGAGAGTAGTAACATTAGGGCCACCGGTGCAGCGTATGGATGCTGGCCGTCTCTGCTTCTCTTTAGTGACCTTTCTCCCTCCTTCGGTCGTAGGATTTCCGTTACTCTTCGGAGACGAATTGTCCGTCACGAGATCACCGTCCTCAGAGCATGCGGTGTCAATGTGGTTAACTGGTGGATCTGCAAGCGGGATTACGGATGGTGGAATTAACGTTGAGTTACTGGGCAGTGTAACAGGGTCCATGACCTTTCTGCTCTTTTTGCTCTTTTAAGGACGTCTGGGTGTACGCGTTTTCTCCGAATTACTGTTATTATCAATCTCGTCACTAATGTTAACAGGCTTAGGTAACACTTTTGAAGCAGTGCAGCCAACGCAGCGGGGCTCGACAGCCTGTTCTAATGCCTCAAGTTTGCCGCTCAATACCTCAATTTTACTCGTGCACGTAGAAAACACAGATTGGAACCGCCCGATGACAGAGACTGCATCCGCCAGCTGTTCTGTTAAGCACGTTATTTGGTCTCGAAGCAACATAATTTCCAAGGTCGTAGGCTTTGATATGGACAGACTTTTGTCAGCTTCTAGCGACTGCCGGGAGAATTGTTGAGGGGCAGGGGGTGGTGCGGGCTCACTAGAGGATGGTTTTCTGAGCGCAATATTTTTTATGTTTACGGGGGTACCAACCAGGGTGTCACAATTCCGGCCTCCTTTCTTAGCCGCACAGGCACATTCGGGACAAACCCATATTGACTTTTCGGCCTCTGAAAGGGTTTTGTTGTTGCACGTATAGTAATATCGCGAAATGAAGACAAGAAGTGTCTTGTTTATGGCTCCCTACATTACTTCTTGGCCTTACGCCAAGAAGTAATGTATGAAAACCCTAACTAAAACCATTATTGTCCGCTACTCTAACTTTTTAAATTTGCTTACTAATATTAAACTGGCTAAGGAAAAATTACATACTGCCAACCACCACGGACTCTGTAAGCCTCTTGTGACATAAAAAAAAAACAAAATCTATGGTACACTATACTTATGTGCGGTTAAACATGGTGCTCGAACGGCTTGTTGAAATGTTTAAAAAATAAAAAAGGCGGCAAATTACACAATTGTTTTCTGAACTTTCGTTCCGATTGTAATTTCAACAAACTATTATTTAATTGATTACCTTGTAGGTATTTATTTTAATTTTAATATTTCCTCACGTCGTTTGAGAAAAGCACTATACAATCCTCGGCCGGAACAGGGATTGCTGGACTCGTTATATCCGGCCTCGTCTACGACTCGGCCGTCTACCCCAAAGCTCGTCCATCAATCCCTTACTTCACGGCGTCTGCAGTAATGTACTATTTCTCAAACATGCTCTGAAATGTATGCGTTAATATCACGAAATGAAAACAAGAAGTTTCTTGTTTATGGCTCCCTACATTACTTCTTGGCCTTAGGCCAAGAAGTAATGTATGAAAACCCTAAGTAAAACCGTTATTGTCCGCTACTCTAACTTTTTAAATTTGCTTACTAATATTAAACTGACCAAGGAAAAATTACTTCCTGCCAACCACTAGACTCTGTAAGCATACTTGCGACATAAAAAAAACAAAATCTATGGTACTATAGGTACTTATGTACGGTTAAATATGGTGCTCGAACGGCTGTTCAAATGGCATTTCAAAAAAATAAAAAGGCGGCAAATTACACAATTGTTTTCTGAACTTTCGTTCCGATTGTAATTTCAACGAACTATTATTTAATTGATTACCTTGTATTTATTTTAATGTTAATATTTCCTTACATTGTTTGAGAAAAGCACTATACAATCCTCGGCCGGAACAGGGATTGCTGGACTCGTTGTATCCGGCCTCGTCTACGACTCGGCCGTCTACCCCAAGCTCGTCCAGCAATCCCTTACTTCACGGCCTCTGCAGTAATGTACTATTTATAAATTATACTTTATTACGATAATTTGATGGTTTACTGTCTACTTAGCATCACTACGTTATCAATTTAAACACGAGACACCATGCCTATTCACACGTAACCACTGCTTGACCGCATTTTGACGTTGCGACGTAGTGTGATTGTGGTACGTGTGAAACAATATAATTAAAATATAAAATCCGTACCTTCCGTCTCATGAACTCTGGTTTGAGTAGGTACCCACACCGGCGGTTGTATTCGAAGGTGCCCAGGTTCAACTGCATCGCCAGGTCCAGCGTCTGGTAGTTGAGCGCCACCAGCTGGCAGCCCGCGTTCCAGAACACCTGGGATCAACGACGGTTTACATTTACAAACGCTACCACAATATATACACTAGAATTGAAATCTTTCCATTTTAAAGGGCTCAGTGAAATTTCCATTGAAGACATAACAGTAATTAAAATTCAAAATGGCGGCCACCAAACGCCATATTGTAAAATAGAAAGAAGAAAGTGTTTTTTAAATTAATTATTGGTTAAAATAACAGTTTAGGGTTTATAACGATTTAGAGTTTCCTAAAGAACAATTTTTTGGAGAACTGTATCTCGGTAAGGATTGAATTTAGTGAGTTAGTTCTGGTCTTAAATTATAGCAATTTTATTCGAAGAAACAAACGTGTAGATTTTTATTTTTTAAAAAATCCGGCCAAGTGCGAGTCGGACTCGCGCACGAAGGGTTCCGTACCATTATGTATAAAAACGGCAAAAAATAACATGTTTGTTGTATGGCTCCCATACAACAAACATGTTATATACATATTTATTACGAAAATCACAACTCTTCGCTGTTAGTGTCAAAATATGACTGGCCTATAAATTAAATAAGGGAAACTGTACCTGCGGCATGAAATTGGACGAGTCGAAGCGTGTTCCGGCGGGATACACTCGGGACAGTTGGTTTTTGTTGTAGTTCACGAACTCGATCGGTCGCTCCTTCAGCAGGGCGGTCGCTTGCTTTTCGTCAAAGGATGACATCTCGTAGAAACGGCCTTTTTCTGCAAACAGATATTCAACATAATGGTACATTGTTGTGAAGGCTAGAAAGTAGGCAATAGATGGACAAGTGGGTTGGGGGTCCGAGCCGCTAGGTGAGTACCTCGAAGGAGACGAGTCCATCTATTGCACCTTTGGCCGAGACATACATAGTGCATTTCACGTCTACTGCGAGGAAATTGCAAACAATTGTAATTATAAGTCAAAATTAAGTACCTATAATTAAAGATCATAATAAGCACGACCCCACACGCGTGTCGGGGGGGCCTGAGATTGAGCGAATCGCTGGCCTGTCCGTGCGATGTCCAACTAGATTTGATGCCTGAATTCTGACCATTTTTTGTCACATTTCCGAGCAGTGGCGTGAAAAATATATGTTCTTTAAGTACAGTAATTAAAATGCGATTAAAAAAACTTTATCTGGCATAAATGAGTTGAAAATTTGATGTATCCAGAGTATTTTCGTAAGTTTTATTAATATATAGTTAATGGAAATGTAATTCATTTTCACAATTCGTATTGAAGCATTTATAGGGTGCCGAGGACTGTACATGTAGGTATAGGACGCAGGGTCGTTGTTTTGGGACTTGTTTCTTAAAATATTATTTTCTCAATATCAAAGGAAAAGTTGGTTTCATTGGTAAAAAAACGGGACGTGAAGTGCATAGCTAGCTCAAAACGTTATTCAAAATTTAAAAAATAAAAAAGCCTGCCGGCTTGATTTTCTACGACCACAATGTTGCATACAAATTTCATTATTTGTCGTGGTACAAACTTTTTAAAGAGTTAAAACGCTCCTATAAATAAAAGGTATAGGTCCTAAACAGTCAAAACGGAAGATCAGTAGCTGTGACTTATCGCGTCCTTTTAGAAACTTTTCAAATAACATATGGCGTTTTCGGGGAAAAATACACTTCCAACCATTTGTTTAAAAAATCAAAGGCGGCAATGCAAAAATATTCTGTTTTTACATACAGCGGCCAATAGTTGTACGACAATTTCATGAAACCGTTTTAAATTAATACTCTGCCAGCAATTGCCTCCTTCCCTAGCTTCGACAATAATGTACTATTTCACGCCTCTGCTCGGAAATGTGGCAAACGATGGTCAGTATTCAGGCTTCAAAGCTGGGGCTAGTGACATCGCACGAACAGGCCAAATATGAGTTCAAACTGTCCAACAATCTTGGACAGTTTGAACAGAGATTCGCTTTCGCGCCTACTTTCTAGCCTTTACAATAATGTACTTTAGCGCACACAATCTAGTCGAAATCCTTAATTGTTTGCAATCAGATCATAAGAGAATAGTAATCCAGGCAGCCTTTCCATACAAATAGAGCAGAACAACGAAATAGAATAGAACATACATGGCCGCAGTTGACCGTAGTAGTTGACTAGCGCAGATTCATGTACAAGTTCTTTCGCGTCTGGCCGCCGGCGTCTGTGCGACAGTTGGTGTGTTTTCCTAGGGACTAGGGAACGTAAAGTATGTAAGGAGCAGGACTCACTCTCCGCGCTCTCGAAGGAGCTGAAGTGCACGGGCTGCACGTAGTTGACGAGCGCGGAGATCTCGGCGCCGGCGTGCGTCTCGCGCTCCTCGCCGCCGCCCTCCGCGCCGCCCGCCTCCTCCTCGCCCGACGACTACTCCGATAGATAGTGTATGTAAGGAGCAGGACTCACTCTCCGCGCTCTCGAAGGAGCTGAAGTGCACGGGCTGCACGTAGTTGACGAGCGCGGAGATCTCGGCGCCGGCGTGCGTCTCGCGCTCCTCGCCGCCGCCCTCCGCGCCGCCCGCCTCCTCCTCGCCCGACGACGACTCCGATAGATAGTGTATGTAAGGAGCAGGACTCACTCTCCGCGCTCTCGAAGGAGCTGAAGTGCACGGGCTGCACGTAGTTGACGAGCGCGGAGATCTCGGCGCCGGCGTGCGTCTCGCGCTCCTCGCCGCCGCCCTCCGCGCCGCCCGCCTCCTCCTCGCCCGACGACGACTCCGATAGATAGTGTATGTAAGGAGCAGGACTCACTCTCCGCGCTCTCGAAGGAGCTGAAGTGCACGGGCTGCACGTAGTTGACGAGCGCGGAGATCTCGGCGCCGGCGTGAGTCTCGCGCTCCTCGTCGCCGCCCTCCGCGCCGCCCGCCTCCTCCTCGCCCGACGACGACTCCGATAGATAGTGTATGTAAGGAGCAGGACTCACTCTCCGCGCTCTCGAAGGAGCTGAAGTGCACGGGCTGCACGTAGTTGACGAGCGCGGAGATCTCGGCGCCGGCGTGCGTCTCGCGCTCCTCGCCGCCGCCCTCCGCGCCGCCCGCCTCCTCCTCGCCCGACGACGACTCCGATAGATAGTGTATGTAAGGAGCAGGACTCACTCTCCGCGCTCTCGAAGGAGCTGAAGTGCACGGGCTGCACGTAGTTGACGAGCGCGGAGATCTCGGCGCCGGCGTGCGTCTCGCGCTCCTCGCCGCCGCCCTCCGCGCCGCCCGCCTCCTCCTCGCCCGACGACGACTCCGATAGATAGTGTATGTAAGGAGCAGGACTCACTCTCCGCGCTCTCGAAGGAGCTGAAGTGCACGGGCTGCACGTAGTTGACGAGCGCGGAGATCTCGGCGCCGGCGTGCGTCTCGCGCTCCTCGCCGCCGCCCTCCGCGCCGCCCGCCTCCTCCTCGCCCGACGACGACTCCGATAGATAGTGTATGTAAGGAGCAGGACTCACTCTCCGCGCTCTCGAAGGAGCTGAAGTGCACGGGCTGCACGTAGTTGACGAGCGCGGAGATCTCGGCGCCGGCGTGCGTCTCGCGCTCCTCGCCGCCGCCCTCCGCGCCGCCCGCCTCCTCCTCGCCCGACGACGACTCCGATAGATAGTGTATGTAAGGAGCAGGACTCACTCTCCGCGCTCTCGAAGGAGCTGAAGTGCACGGGCTGCACGTAGTTGACGAGCGCGGAGATCTCGGCGCCGGCGTGCGTCTCGCGCTCCTCGCCGCCGCCCTCCGCGCCGCCCGCCTCCTCCTCGCCCGACGACGACTCCGATAGATAGTGTATGTAAGGAGCAGGACTCACTCTCCGCGCTCTCGAAGGAGCTGAAGTGCACGGGCTGCACGTAGTTGACGAGCGCGGAGATCTCGGCGCCGGCGTGCGTCTCGCGCTCCTCGCCGCCGCCCTCCGCGCCGCCCGCCTCCTCCTCGCCCGACGACGACTCCGATAGATAGTGTATGTAAGGAGCAGGACTCACTCTCCGCGCTCTCGAAGGAGCTGAAGTGCACGGGCTGCACGTAGTTGACGAGCGCGGAGATCTCGGCGCCGGCGTGAGTCTCGCGCTCCTCGTCGCCGCCCTCCGCGCCGCCCGCCTCCTCCTCGCCCGACGACGACTCCGATAGATAGTGTATGTAAGGAGCAGGACTCACTCTCCGCGCTCTCGAAGGAGCTGAAGTGCACGGGCTGCACGTAGTTGACGAGCGCGGAGATCTCGGCGCCGGCGTGCGTCTCGCGCTCCTCGCCGCCGCCCTCCGCGCCGCCCGCCTCCTCCTCGCCCGACGACGACTCCGATAGATAGTGTATGTAAGGAGCAGGACTCACTCTCCGCGCTCTCGAAGGAGCTGAAGTGCACGGGCTGCACGTAGTTGACGAGCGCGGAGATCTCGGCGCCGGCGTGCGTCTCGCGCTCCTCGCCGCCGCCCTCCGCGCCGCCCGCCTCCTCCTCGCCCGACGACGACTCCGATAGATAGTGTATGTAAGGAGCAGGACTCACTCTCCGCGCTCTCGAAGGAGCTGAAGTGCACGGGCTGCACGTAGTTGACGAGCGCGGAGATCTCGGCGCCGGCGTGCGTCTCGCGCTCCTCGCCGCCGCCCTCCGCGCCGCCCGCCTCCTCCTCGCCCGACGACGACTCCGATAGATAGTGTATGTAAGGAGCAGGACTCACTCTCCGCGCTCTCGAAGGAGCTGAAGTGCACGGGCTGCACGTAGTTGACGAGCGCGGAGATCTCGGCGCCGGCGTGCGTCTCGCGCTCCTCGCCGCCGCCCTCCGCGCCGCCCGCCTCCTCCTCGCCCGACGACGACTCCGATAGATAGTGTATGTAAGGAGCAGGACTCACTCTCCGCGCTCTCGAAGGAGCTGAAGTGCACGGGCTGCACGTAGTTGACGAGCGCGGAGATCTCGGCGCCGGCGTGCGTCTCGCGCTCCTCGCCGCCGCCCTCCGCGCCGCCCGCCTCCTCCTCGCCCGACGACGACTCCGATAGATAGTGTATGTAAGGAGCAGGACTCACTCTCCGCGCTCTCGAAGGAGCTGAAGTGCACGGGCTGCACGTAGTTGACGAGCGCGGAGATCTCGGCGCCGGCGTGCGTCTCGCGCTCCTCGCCGCCGCCCTCCGCGCCGCCCGCCTCCTCCTCGCCCGACGACGACTCCGATAGATAGTGTATGTAAGGAGCAGGACTCACTCTCCGCGCTCTCGAAGGAGCTGAAGTGCACGGGCTGCACGTAGTTGACGAGCGCGGAGATCTCGGCGCCGGCGTGCGTCTCGCGCTCCTCGCCGCCGCCCTCCGCGCCGCCCGCCTCCTCATCGCCCGACGACGACTCCGATAGATAGTGTATGTAAGGAGCAGGACTCACTCTCCGCGCTCTCGAAGGAGCTGAAGTGCACGGGCTGCACGTAGTTGACGAGCGCGGAGATCTCGGCGCCGGCGTGCGTCTCGCGCTCCTCGCCGCCGCCCTCCGCGCCGCCCGCCTCCTAATCGCCCGACGACGACTCCGATAGATAGTGTATGTAAGGAGCAGGACTCACTCTCCGCGCTCTCGAAGGAGCTGAAGTGCACGGGCTGCACGTAGTTGACGAGCGCGAAGATCTCGGCGCCGGCGTGCGTCTCGCGCTCCTCGCCGCCGCCCTCCGCGCCGTCCGCCTCCTCATCGCCCGACGACGACTCCGATAGATAGTGTATGTAAGGAGCAGGACTCACTCTCCGCGCTCTCGAAGGAGCTGAAGTGCACGGGCTGCACGTAGTTGACGAGCGCGGAGATCTCGGCGCCGGCGTGCGTCTCGCGCTCCTCGCCGCCGCCCTCCGCGCCGCCCGCCTCCTCATCGCCCGACGACGACTCCGATAGATAGTGTATGTAAGGAGCAGGACTCACTCTCCGCGCTCTCGAAGGAGCTGAAGTGCACGGGCTGCACGTAGTTGACGAGCGCGGAGATCTCGGCGCCGGCGTGCGTCTCGCGCTCCTCGCCGCCGCCCTCCGCGCCGCCCGCCTCCTCCTCGCCCGACGACTACTCCGATAGATAGTGTATGTAAGGAGCAGGACTCACTCTCCGCGCTCTCGAAGGAGCTGAAGTGCACGGGCTGCACGTAGTTGACGAGCGCGGAGATCTCGGCGCCGGCGTGCGTCTCGCGCTCCTCGCCGCCGCCCTCCGCGCCGCCCGCCTCCTCATCGCCCGACGACGACTCCGATAGATAGTGTATGTAAGGAGCAGGACTCACTCTCCGCGCTCTCGAAGGAGCTGAAGTGCACGGGCTGCACGTAGTTGACGAGCGCGGAGATCTCGGCGCCGGCGTACGTCTCGCGCTCCTCGCCGCCGCCCTCCGCGCCGCCCGCCTCCTCATCGCCCGACGACGACTCCGATAGATAGTGTATGTAAGGAGCAGGACTCACTCTCCGCGCTCTCGAAGGAGCTGAAGTGCACGGGCTGCACGTAGTTGACGAGCGCGGAGATCTCGGCGCCGGCGTGCGTCTCGCGCTCCTCGCCGCCGCCCTCCGCGCCGCCCGCCTCCTCATCGCCCGACGACGACTCCGATAGATAGTGTATGTAAGGAGCAGGACTCACTCTCCGCGCTCTCGAAGGAGCTGAAGTGCACGGGCTGCACGTAGTTGACGAGCGCGGAGATCTCGGCGCCGGCGTGCGTCTCGCGCTCCTCGCCGCCGCCCTCCGCGCCGCCCGCCTCCTCCTCGCCCGACGACTACTCCGATAGATAGTGTATGTAAGGAGCAGGACTCACTCTCCGCGCTCTCGAAGGAGCTGAAGTGCACGGGCTGCACGTAGTTGACGAGCGCGGAGATCTCGGCGCCGGCGTGCGTCTCGCGCTCCTCGCCGCCGCCCTCCGCGCCGCCCGCCTCCTCATCGCCCGACGACGACTCCGATAGATAGTGTATGTAAGGAGCAGGACTCACTCTCCGCGCTCTCGAAGGAGCTGAAGTGCACGGGCTGCACGTAGTTGACGAGCGCAGAGATCTCGGCGCCGGCGTGCGTCTCGCGCTCCTCGCCGCCGCCCTCCGCGCCGCCCGCCTCCTCATCGCCCGACGACGACTCCGATAGATAGTGTATGTAAGGAGCAGGACTCACTCTCCGCGCTCTCGAAGGAGCTGAAGTGCACGGGCTGCACGTAGTTGACGAGCGCGGAGATCTCGGCGCCGGCGTGCGTCTCGCGCTCCTCGCCGCCGCCCTCCGCGCCGCCCGCCTCCTCCTCGCCCGACGACGACTCCGATAGATAGTGTATGTAAGGAGCAGGACTCGCTCTCCGCGCTCTCGAAGGAGCTGAAGTGCACGGGCTGCACGTAGTTGACGAGCGCGGAGATCTCGGCGCCGGCGTGCGTCTCGCGCTCCTCGCCGCCGCCCTCCGCGCCGCCCGCCTCCTCCTCGCCCGACGACGACTCCGATAGATAGTGTATGTAAGGAGCAGGACTCACTCTCCGCGCTCTCGAAGGAGCTGAAGTGCACGGGCTGCACGTAGTTGACGAGCGCGGAGATCTCGGCGCCGACGTGCGTCTCGCGCTCCTCGCCGCCGCCCTCCGCGCCGCCCGCCTCCTCATCGCCCGACGACGACTCCGATAGATAGTGTATGTAAGGAGCAGGACTCACTCTCCGCGCTCTCGAAGGAGCTGAAGTGCACGGGCTGCACGTAGTTGACGAGCGCGGAGATCTCGGCGCCGGCGTGCGTCTCGCGCTCCTCGCCGCCGCCCTCCGCGCCGCCCGCCTCCTCCTCGCCCGACGACGACTCCGATAGATAGTGTATGTAAGGAGCAGGACTCACTCTCCGCGCTCTCGAAGGAGCTGAAGTGCACGGGCTGCACGTAGTTGACGAGCGCGGAGATCTCGGCGCCGGCGTGCGTCTCGCGCTCCTCGCCGCCGCCCTCCGCGCCGCCCGCCTCCTCCTCGCCCGACGACTACTCCGATAGATAGTGTATGTAAGGAGCAGGACTCACTCTCCGCGCTCTCGAAGGAGCTGAAGTGCACGGGCTGCACGTAGTTGACGAGCGCGGAGATCTCGGCGCCGGCGTGCGTCTCGCGCTCCTCGCCGCCGCCCTCCGCGCCGCCCGCCTCCTCATCGCCCGACGACGACTCCGATAGATAGTGTATGTAAGGAGCAGGACTCACTCTCCGCGCTCTCGAAGGAGCTGAAGTGCACGGGCTGCACGTAGTTGACGAGCGCGGAGATCTCGGCGCCGGCGTGCGTCTCGCGCTCCTCGCCGCCGCCCTCCGCG
This sequence comes from Epinotia demarniana, assembly GCA_945867215.1. Taxonomy (NCBI): domain Eukaryota; kingdom Metazoa; phylum Arthropoda; class Insecta; order Lepidoptera; family Tortricidae; genus Epinotia; species Epinotia demarniana. The sequence continues at coordinate 12,613,208 of OX244260.1, read as the reverse complement.
CCGCCCGCCTCCTCATCGCCCGACGACGACTCCGATAGATAGTGTATAAAAGGAGCAGGACTCACTCTCCGCGCTCTCGAAGGAGCTGAAGTGCACGGGCTGCACGTAGTTGACGAGCGCGGAGATCTCGGCGCCGGCGTGCGTCTCGCGCTCCTCGCCGCCGCCCTCTGCGCCGCCTGCCTCCTCATCGCCCGACGACGACTCCGATAGATAGTGTATGTAAGGAGCAGGACTCACTCTCCGCGCTCTCGAAGGAGCTGAAGTTTACGGGCTGCACGTAGTTGACGAGCGCGGAGATCTCGGCGCCGGCGTGCGTCTCGCGCTCCTCGCCGCCGCCCTCCGCGCCGCCCGCCTCCTCCTCGCCCGACGACGACTCCGATAGATAGTGTATGTAAGGAGCAGGACTCACTCTCCGCGCTCTCGAAGGAGCTGAAGTGCACGGGCTGCACGTAGTTGACGAGCGCGGAGATCTCGGCGCCGGCGTGCGTCTCGCGCTCCTCGCCGCCGCCCTCCGCGCCGCCCGCCTCCTCATCGCCCGACGACGACTCCTATAGATAGTGTATGTAAGGAGCAGGACTCACTCTCCGCGCTCTCGAAGGAGCTGAAGTGCACGGGCTGCACGTAGTTGACGAGCGCGGAGATCTCGGCGCCGGCGTGCGTCTCGCGCTCCTCGCCGCCGCCATCCGCGCCGCCCGCCTCCTCATCGCCCGACGACGACTCCGATAGATAGTGTATGTAAGGAGCAGGACTCACTCTCCGCGCTCTCGAAGGAGCTGAAGTGCACGGGCTGCACGTAGTTGACGAGCGCGGAGATCTCGGCGCCGGCGTGCGTCTCGCGCTCCTCGCCGCCGCCCTCCGCGCCGCCCGCCTCCTCCTCGCCCGACGACGACTCCGATAGATAGTGTATGTAAGGAGCAGGACTCACTCTCCGCGCTCTCGAAGGAGCTGAAGTGCACGGGCTGCACGTAGTTGACGAGCGCGGAGATCTCGGCGCCGGCGTGCGTCTCGCGCTCCTCGCACGCCGCCCTCCGCGCCGCCCGCCTCCTCCTCGCCCGACGACGACTCCGATAGATAGTGTATGTAAGGAGCAGGACTCACTCTCCCGCGCTCTCGAAGGAGCTGAAGTGCACGGGCTGCACGTAGTTGACGAGCGCGGAGATCTCGGCGCCGGCGTGCGTCTCGCGCTCCTCGCCGCCGCCCTCCGCGCCGCCCGCCTCCTCCTCGCCCGACGACGACTCCGATAGATAGTGTATGTAAGGAGCAGGACTCACTCTCCGCGCTCTCGAAGGAGCTGAAGTGCACGGGCTGCACGTAGTTGACGAGCGCGGAGATCTCGGCGCCGGCGTGAGTCCTCGCGCTCCTCGTCGCCGCCCTCCGCGCCGCCCGCCTCCTCCTCGCCGACGACGACTCCGATAGATAGTGTATGTAAGGAGCAGGACTCACTCTCCGCGCTCTCGAAGGAGCTGAAGTGCACGGGCTGCACGTAGTTGACGAGCGCGGAGATCTCGGCGCCGGCGTGCGTCTCGCGCTCCTCGCCGCCGCCTCCGCGCCGCCCGCCTCCTCCTCGCCCCGACGACGACTCCGATAGATAGTGTATGTAAGGAGCAGGACTCACTCTCCGCGCTCTCGAAGGAGCTGAAGTGCACGGGCTGCACGTAGTTGACGAGCGCGGAGATCTCGGCGCCGGCGTGCATCTCGCGCTCCTCGCCGCAGCCCTCCGCGCCGCCCGCCTCCTCCTCGCCCGACGACGACTCGAATAGATAGTGTATGTAAGGAGCAGGACTCACTCTCCGCGCTCTCGAAGGAGCTGAAGTGCACGGGCTGCACGTAGTTGACGAGCGCGGAGATCTCGGCGCCGGCGTGCGTCTCGCGCTCCTCGCCGCCGCCCTCCGCGCCGCCCGCCTCCTCATCGCCCGACGACGACTCCGATAGATAGTGTATGTAAGGAGCAGGGACTCACTCTCCGCGCTCTCGAAGGAGCTGAAGTGCACGGGCTGCACGTAGTTGACGAGCGCGAGATCTCGGCGCCGGCGTGCGTCTCGCGCTCCTCGCCGCCGCCCTCCGCGCCGCCCGCCTCCTCATCGCCCGACGACGACTCCGATAGATAGTGTATGTAAGGAGCAGGACTCACTCTCCGCGCTCTCGAAGGAGCTGAAGTGCACGGGCTGCACGTAGTTGACGAGCGCGGAGATCTCGGCGCCGGCGTGCGTCTCGCGCTCCTCGCCGCCGCCCTCCGCGCGTCCCGCCTCCTCATCGCCCGACGACGACTCCGATAGATAGTGTATGTAAGGAGCAGACTCACTCTCCGCGCTCTCGAAGGAGCTGAAGTGCACGGGCTGCACGTAGTTGACGAGCGCGGAGATCTCGGCGCCGGCGTGCGTCTCGCGCTCCTCGCCGCCGCCCTCCGCGCCGCCGCCTCCTCATCGCCCGACGACGACTCCGATAAGATAGTGTATGATAAGGAGCAGGACTCACTCTCCGCGCTCTCGAAGGAGCTGAAGTGCACGGGCTGCACGTAGTTGACGAGCGCGGAGATCTCCGGCGCCGGCGTGCGTCTCGCGCTCCTCGCCGCGCCCCTCCGCGCCGCCCGCCTCCTCATCGCCCGACGACGACTCCGATAGATAGTGTATGTAAGGAGCAGGACTCACTCTCCGCGCTCTCGAAGGAGCTGAAGTGCACGGGCTGCACGTAGTTGACGAGCGCGGAGATCTCGGCGCCGGCGTGCGTCTCGCGCTCCTCGCCGCCGCCCTCCGCGCCGCCCGCCTCCTCATCGCCCGACGGACGACTCCGATAGATAGTGTATGTAAGGAGCAGGACTCACTCTCCGCGCTCTCGAAGGAGCTGAAGTGCACGGGCTGCACGTAGTTGACGAGCGCGGAGATCTCGGCGCCGGCGTGCGTCTCGCGCTCCTCGCCGCCGCCCTCGCGCCGTCCGCCTCCTCATCGCCCGACGACGACTCCGATAGATTGTGTATGTAAGGAGCAGGACTCACCTCTCCGCGCTCTCGAAGGAGCTGAAGTGCACGGGCTGCACGTAGTTGACGAGCGCGGAGATCTCGCGCCGGCGTGCGTCTCGCGCTCCTCGCCGCCGCCCTCCGCGCCGCCCGCCTCCTCCTCGCCCGACGGGACGACTCCGATAGATAGTGTATGTAAGGAGCAGGACTCACTCTCCGCGCTCTCGAAGGAGCTGAAGTGCACGGGCTGCACGTAGTTGACGAGCGCGGAGATCTCGCGCCGGGCGTGCGTCTCGCGCTCCTCGCCGCCGCCCTCCGCGCCGCCCGCCTCCTCCTCGCCCGACGACTACTCCGATAGATAGTGTATGTAAGAGCAGGACTCACTCTCCCGCGCTCTCGAAGGAGCTGAAGTGCACGGGCTGCACGTAGTTGACGAGCGCGGAGATCCTCGGCGCCGGCGTGCGTCTCGCGCTCCTCGCCGCCGCCCCTCCGCGCCGCCCCGCCTCCTCATCGCCCGACGACTCCGATAGATAGTGTATGTAAGGAGCAGGACTCACTCTCCGCGCTCTCGAAAGGAGCTGAAGTGCACGGGCTGCACCGTAGTTGACGAGCGCGGAGATCTCGGCGCCGGCGTGCGTCCTCGCGCTCCTCGCCGCCGCCCTCCGCGCCGCCCGCCTCCTCATCGCCCGACGACGACTCCGATAGATAGTGTATGTAAGGAGCAGGGACTCACTCTCCGCGCTCTCGAAGGAGCTGAAGTGCACGGGCTGCACGTAGTTGACGAGCGCGGAGATCTCGGCGCCGGCGTGCGTCTCGCGCGTCCTCGCCGCCGCCCTCCGCGCCGCCCGCCTCCTCCTCGCCCGCGACGACTCGATAGATAGTGTATGTAAGGAGCAGGACTCACTCTCCGCGCTCTCGAAGGAGCTGAAGTGCACGGGCTGCACGTAGTTGACGAGCGCGGAGATCTCGGCGCCGGCGTGCGTCTCGCGCTCCTCGCCGCCGCCCTCCGCGCCGCCCGCCTCCTCCTCGCCCGACGACGACTCCGATAGATAGTGTATGTAAGGAGCAGGACTCACTCTCCGCGCTCTCGAAGGAGCTGAAGTGCACGGGCTGCACGTAGTTGACGAGCGCGGAGATCTCGGGCGCCGGCGTGCGTCTCGCGCTCCTCCCGCCCCCCGCCCGCCCCCTCCCCGCGCCCGACGACGACTCCGATAGATAGTGTATGTAAGGAGCAGGACTCACTCTCCGCGCTCTCGAAGGAGCTGAAGTGCACGGGCTGCACGTAGTTGACGAGCGCGGAGATCTCGGCGCCGGCGTGCGTCTCGCGCTCCTCGCCGCCGCCATCCGCGCCGCCCGCCTCCTCATCGCCCGACGACGACTCCGATAGATAGTGTATGTAAGGAGCAGGACTCACTCTCCGCGCTCTCGAAGGAGCTGAAGTGCACGGGCTGCACGTAGTTGACGAGCGCGGAGATCTCGGCGCCGGCGTGCGTCTCGCGCTCCTCGCCGCCGCCCTCCGCGCCGCCCGCCTCCTCCTCGCCCGACGACGACTCCGATAGATAGTGTATGTAAGGAGCAGGACTCACTCTCCGCGCTCTCGAAGGAGCTGAAGTGCACGGGCTGCACGTAGTTGACGAGCGCGGAGATCTCGGCGCCGGCGTGCGTCTCGCGCTCCTCGCCGCCGCCCTCCGCGCCGCCCGCCTCCTCCTCGCCCGACGACGACTCCGATAGATAGTGTATGTAAGGAGCAGGACTCACTCTCCGCGCTCTCGAAGGAGCTGAAGTGCACGGGCTGCACGTAGTTGACGAGCGCGGAGATCTCGGCGCCGACGTGCGTCTCGCGCTCCTCGCCGCCGCCCTCCGCGCCGCCCGCCTCCTCATCGCCCGACGACGACTCCGATAGATAGTGTATGTAAGGAGCAGGACTCACTCTCCGCGCTCTCGAAGGAGCTGAAGTGCACGGGCTGCACGTAGTTGACGAGCGCGGAGATCTCGGCGCCGGCGTGCGTCTCGCGCTCCTCGCCGCCGCCCTCCGCGCCGCCCGCCTCCTCCTCGCCCGACGACGACTCCGATAGATAGTGTATGTAAGGAGCAGGACTCACTCTCCGCGCTCTCGAAGGAGCTGAAGTGCACGGGCTGCACGTAGTTGACGAGCGCGGAGATCTCGGCGCCGGCGTGCGTCTCGCGCTCCTCGCCGCCGCCCTCCGCGCCGCCCGCCTCCTCCTCGCCCGACGACTACTCCGATAGATAGTGTATGTAAGGAGCAGGACTCACTCTCCGCGCTCTCGAAGGAGCTGAAGTGCACGGGCTGCACGTAGTTGACGAGCGCGGAGATCTCGGCGCCGGCGTGCGTCTCGCGCTCCTCGCCGCCGCCCTCCGCGCCGCCCGCCTCCTCATCGCCCGACGACGACTCCGATAGATAGTGTATGTAAGGAGCAGGACTCACTCTCCGCGCTCTCGAAGGAGCTGAAGTGCACGGGCTGCACGTAGTTGACGAGCGCGGAGATCTCGGCGCCGGCGTGCGTCTCGCGCTCCTCGCCGCCGCCCTCCGCGCCGCCCGCCTCCTCATCGCCCGACGACGACTCCGATAGATAGTGTATGTAAGGAGCAGGACTCACTCTCCGCGCTCTCGAAGGAGCTGAAGTGCACGGGCTGCACGTAGTTGACGAGCGCGGAGATCTCGGCGCCGGCGTGCGTCTCGCGCTCCTCGCCGCCGCCCTCTGCGCCGCCCGCCTCCTCATCGCCCGACGACGACTCCGATAGATAGTGTATGTAAGGAGCAGGACTCACTCTCCGCGCTCTCGAAGGAGCTGAAGTTTACGGGCTGCACGTAGTTGACGAGCGCGGAGATCTCGGCGCCGGCGTGCGTCTCGCGCTCCTCGCCGCCGCCCTCCGCGCCGCCCGCCTCCTCCTCGCCCGACGACGACTCCGATAGATAGTGTATGTAAGGAGCAGGACTCACTCTCCGCGCTCTCGAAGGAGCTGAAGTGCACGGGCTGCACGTAGTTGACGAGCGCGGAGATCTCGGCGCCGGCGTGCGTCTCGCGCTCCTCGCCGCCGCCCTCCGCGCCGCCCGCCTCCTCCTCGCCCGACGACTACTCCGATAGATAGTGTATGTAAGGAGCAGGACTCACTCTCCGCGCTCTCGAAGGAGCTGAAGTGCACGGGCTGCACGTAGTTGACGAGCGCGGAGATCTCGGCGCCGGCGTGCGTCTCGCGCTCCTCGCCGCCGCCCTCCGCGCCGCCCGCCTCCTCATCGCCCGACGACGACTCCGATAGATAGTGTATGTAAGGAGCAGGACTCACTCTCCGCGCTCTCGAAGGAGCTGAAGTGCACGGGCTGCACGTAGTTGACGAGCGCGGAGATCTCGGCGCCGGCGTGCGTCTCGCGCTCCTCGCCGCCGCCCTCCGCGCCGCCCGCCTCCTCATCGCCCGACGACGACTCCGATAGATAGTGTATGTAAGGAGCAGGACTCACTCTCCGCGCTCTCGAAGGAGCTGAAGTGCACGGGCTGCACGTAGTTGACGAGCGCGGAGATCTCGGCGCCGGCGTGCGTCTCGCGCTCCTCGCCGCCGCCCTCTGCGCCGCCCGCCTCCTCATCGCCCGACGACGACTCCGATAGATAGTGTATGTAAGGAGCAGGACTCACTCTCCGCGCTCTCGAAGGAGCTGAAGTTTACGGGCTGCACGTAGTTGACGAGCGCGGAGATCTCGGCGCCGGCGTGCGTCTCGCGCTCCTCGCCGCCGCCCTCCGCGCCGCCCGCCTCCTCCTCGCCCGACGACGACTCCGATAGATAGTGTATGTAAGGAGCAGGACTCACTCTCCGCGCTCTCGAAGGAGCTGAAGTGCACGGGCTGCACGTAGTTGACGAGCGCGGAGATCTCGGCGCCGGCGTGCGTCTCGCGCTCCTCGCCGCCGCCCTCCGCGCCGCCCGCCTCCTCCTCGCCCGACGACGACTCCGATAGATAGTGTATGTAAGGAGCAGGACTCACTCTCCGCGCTCTCGAAGGAGCTGAAGTGCACGGGCTGCACGTAGTTGACGAGCGCGGAGATCTCGGCGCCGGCGTGCGTCTCGCGCTCCTCGCCGCCGCCCTCCGCGCCGCCCGCCTCCTCCTCGCCCGACGACGACTCCGATAGATAGTGTATGTAAGGAGCAGGACTCACTCTCCGCGCTCTCGAAGGAGCTGAAGTGCACGGGCTGCACGTAGTTGACGAGCGCGGAGATCTCGGCGCCGGCGTGCGTCTCGCGCTCCTCGCCGCCGCCCTCCGCGCCGCCCGCCTCCTCCTCGCCCGACGACGACTCCGATAGATAGTGTATGTAAGGAGCAGGACTCACTCTCCGCGCTCTCGAAGGAGCTGAAGTGCACGGGCTGCACGTAGTTGACGAGCGCGGAGATCTCGGCGCCGACGTGCGTCTCGCGCTCCTCGCCGCCGCCCTCCGCGCCGCCCGCCTCCTCATCGCCCGACGACGACTCCGATAGATAGTGTATGTAAGGAGCAGGACTCACTCTCCGCGCTCTCGAAGGAGCTGAAGTGCACGGGCTGCACGTAGTTGACGAGCGCGGAGATCTCGGCGCCGGCGTGCGTCTCGCGCTCCTCGCCGCCGCCCTCCGCGCCGCCCGCCTCCTCCTCGCCCGACGACGACTCCGATAGATAGTGTATGTAAGGAGCAGGACTCACTCTCCGCGCTCTCGAAGGAGCTGAAGTGCACGGGCTGCACGTAGTTGACGAGCGCGGAGATCTCGGCGCCGGCGTGCGTCTCGCGCTCCTCGCCGCCGCCCTCCGCGCCGCCCGCCTCCTCCTCGCCCGACGACGACTCCGATAGATAGTGTATGTAAGGAGCAGGACTCACTCTCCGCGCTCTCGAAGGAGCTGAAGTGCACGGGCTGCACGTAGTTGACGAGCGCGGAGATCTCGGCGCCGGCGTGCGTCTCGCGCTCCTCGCCGCCGCCCTCTGCGCCGCCCGCCTCCTCATCGCCCGACGACGACTCCGATAGATAGTGTATGTAAGGAGCAGGACTCACTCTCCGCGCTCTCGAAGGAGCTGAAGTGCACGGGCTGCACGTAGTTGACGAGCGCGGAGATCTCGGCGCCGGCGTGCGTCTCGCGCTCCTCGCCGCCGCCCTCCGCGCCGCCCGCCTCCTCATCGCCCGACGACGACTCCGATAGATAGTGTATGTAAGGAGCAGGACTCACTCTCCGCGCTCTCGAAGGAGCTGAAGTGCACGGGCTGCACGTAGTTGACGAGCGCGGAGATCTCGGCGCCGGCGTGCGTCTCGCGCTCCTCGCCGCCGCCCTCCGCGCCGCCCGCCTCCTCATCGCCCGACGACGACTCCGATAGATAGTGTATGTAAGGAGCAGGACTCACTCTCCGCGCTCTCGAAGGAGCTGAAGTGCACGGGCTGCACGTAGTTGACGAGCGCGGAGATCTCGGCGCCGGCGTGCGTCTCGCGCTCCTCGCCGCCGCCCTCCGCGCCGCCCGCCTCCTCATCGCCCGACGACGACTCCGATAGATAGTGTATGTAAGGAGCAGGACTCACTCTCCGCGCTCTCGAAGGAGCTGAAGTGCACGGGCTGCACGTAGTTGACGAGCGCGGAGATCTCGGCGCCGGCGTGCGTCTCGCGCTCCTCGCCGCCGCCCTCCGCGCCGCCCGCCTCCTCATCGCCCGACGACGACTCCGATAGATAGTGTATGTAAGGAGCAGGACTCACTCTCCGCGCTCTCGAAGGAGCTGAAGTGCACGGGCTGCACGTAGTTGACGAGCGCGGAGATCTCGGCGCCGGCGTGCGTCTCGCGCTCCTCGCCGCCGCCCTCCGCGCCGCCCGCCTCCTCATCGCCCGACGACGACTCCGATAGATAGTGTATGTAAGGAGCAGGACTCACTCTCCGCGCTCTCGAAGGAGCTGAAGTGCACGGGCTGCACGTAGTTGACGAGCGCGGAGATCTCGGCGCCGGCGTGCGTCTCGCGCTCCTCGCCGCCGCCCTCCGCGCCGCCCGCCTCCTCATCGCCCGACGACGACTCCGATAGATAGTGTATGTAAGGAGCAGGACTCACTCTCCGCGCTCTCGAAGGAGCTGAAGTGCACGGGCTGCACGTAGTTGACGAGCGCGGAGATCTCGGCGCCGGCGTGCGTCTCGCGCTCCTCGCCGCCGCCCTCCGCGCCGCCCGCCTCCTCCTCGCCCGACGACTACTCCGATAGATAGTGTATGTAAGGAGCAGGACTCACTCTCCGCGCTCTCGAAGGAGCTGAAGTGCACGGGCTGCACGTAGTTGACGAGCGCGGAGATCTCGGCGCCGGCGTGCGTCTCGCGCTCCTCGCCGCCGCCCTCCGCGCCGCCCGCCTCCTCATCGCCCGACGACGACTCCGATAGATAGTGTATGTAAGGAGCAGGACTCACTCTCCGCGCTCTCGAAGGAGCTGAAGTGCACGGGCTGCACGTAGTTGACGAGCGCGGAGATCTCGGCGCCGGCGTGCGTCTCGCGCTCCTCGCCGCCGCCCTCCGCGCCGCCCGCCTCCTCATCGCCCGACGACGACTCCGATAGATAGTGTATGTAAGGAGCAGGACTCACTCTCCGCGCTCTCGAAGGAGCTGAAGTGCACGGGCTGCACGTAGTTGACGAGCGCGGAGATCTCGGCGCCGGCGTGCGTCTCGCGCTCCTCGCCGCCGCCCTCTGCGCCGCCCGCCTCCTCATCGCCCGACGACGACTCCGATAGATAGTGTATGTAAGGAGCAGGACTCACTCTCCGCGCTCTCGAAGGAGCTGAAGTGCACGGGCTGCACGTAGTTGACGAGCGCGGAGATCTCGGCGCCGGCGTGCGTCTCGCGCTCCTCGCCGCCGCCCTCCGCGCCGCCCGCCTCCTCCTCGCCCGACGACGACTCCGATAGATAGTGTATGTAAGGAGCAGGACTCACTCTCCGCGCTCTCGAAGGAGCTGAAGTGCACGGGCTGCACGTAGTTGACGAGCGCGGAGATCTCGGCGCCGGCGTGCGTCTCGCGCTCCTCGCCGCCGCCCTCCGCGCCGCCCGCCTCCTCATCGCCCGACGACGACTCCGATAGATAGTGTATGTAAGGAGCAGGACTCAGTCTCCGCGCTCTCGAAGGAGCTGAAGTGCACGGGCTGCACGTAGTTGACGAGCGCGGAGATCTCGGCGCCGGCGTGCGTCTCGCGCTCCTCGCCGCCGCCATCCGCGCCGCCCGCCTCCTCATCGCCCGACGACGACTCCGATAGATAGTGTATGTAAGGAGCAGGACTCACTCTCCGCGCTCTCGAAGGAGCTGAAGTGCACGGGCTGCACGTAGTTGACGAGCGCGGAGATCTCGGCGCCGGCGTGCGTCTCGCGCTCCTCGCCGCCGCCCTCCGCGCCGCCCGCCTCCTCCTCGCCCGACGACGACTCCGATAGATAGTGTATGTAAGGAGCAGGACTCACTCTCCGCGCTCTCGAAGGAGCTGAAGTGCACGGGCTGCACGTAGTTGACGAGCGCGGAGATCTCGGCGCCGGCGTGCGTCTCGCGCTCCTCGCCGCCGCCCTCCGCGCCGCCCGCCTCCTCCTCGCCCGACGACGACTCCGATAGATAGTGTATGTAAGGAGCAGGACTCACTCTCCGCGCTCTCGAAGGAGCTGAAGTGCACGGGCTGCACGTAGTTGACGAGCGCGGAGATCTCGGCGCCGACGTGCGTCTCGCGCTCCTCGCCGCCGCCCTCCGCGCCGCCCGCCTCCTCATCGCCCGACGACGACTCCGATAGATAGTGTATGTAAGGAGCAGGACTCACTCTCCGCGCTCTCGAAGGAGCTGAAGTGCACGGGCTGCACGTAGTTGACGAGCGCGGAGATCTCGGCGCCAGCGTGCGTCTCGCGCTCCTCGCCGCCGCCCTCCGCGCCGCCCGCCTCCTCCTCGCCCGACGACGACTCCGATAGATAGTGTATGTAAGGAGCAGGACTCACTCTCAGCGCTCTCGAAGGAGCTGAAGTGCACGGGCTGCACGTAGTTGACGAGCGCGGAGATCTCGGCGCCGGCGTGCGTCTCGCGCTCCTCGCCGCCGCCCTCCGCGCCGCCCGCCTCCTCCTCGCCCGACGACGACTCCGATAGATAGTGTATGTAAGGAGCAGGACTCACTCTCCGCGCTCTCGAAGGAGCTGAAGTGCACGGGCTGCACGTAGTTGACGAGCGCGGAGATCTCGGCGCCGGCGTGCGTCTCGCGCTCCTCGCCGCCGCCCTCCGCGCCGCCCGCCTCCTCATCGCCCGACGACGACTCCGATAGATAGTGTATGTAAGGAGCAGGACTCACTCTCCGCGCTCTCGAAGGAGCTGAAGTGCACGGGCTGCACGTAGTTGACGAGCGCGGAGATCTCGGCGCCGGCGTGCGTCTCGCGCTCCTCGCCGCCGCCCTCCGCGGCGCCCGCCTCCTCATCGCCCGACGACGACTCCGATAGATAGTGTATGTAAGGAGCAGGACTCACTCTCCGCGCTCTCGAAGGAGCTGAAGTGCACGGGCTGCACGTAGTTGACGAGCGCGGAGATCTCGGCGCCGGCGTGCGTCTCGCGCTCCTCGCCGCCCCCCTCTGCGCCGCCCGCCTCCTCATCGCCCGACGACGACTCCGATAGATAGTGTATGTAAGGAGCAGGACTCACTCTCCGCGCTCTCGAAGGAGCTGAAGTGCACGGGCTGCACGTAGTTGACGAGCGCGGAGATCTCGGCGCCGGCGTGCGTCTCGCGCTCCTCGCCGCCGCCCTCCGCGCCGCCCGCCTCCTCCTCGCCCGACGACGACTCCGATAGATAGTGTATGTAAGGAGCAGGACTCACTCTCCGCGCTCTCGAAGGAGCTGAAGTGCACGGGCTGCACGTAGTTGACGAGCGCGGAGATCTCGGCGCCGGCGTGCGTCTCGCGCTCCTCGCCGCCGCCCTCCGCGCCGCCCGCCTCCTCATCGCCCGACGACGACTCCGATAGATAGTATATGTAAGGAGCAGGACTCACTCTCCGCGCTCTCGAAGGAGCTGAAGTGCACGGGCTGCACGTAGTTGACGAGCGCGGAGATCTCGGCGCCGGCGTGCGTCTCGCGCTCCTCGCCGCCGCCATCCGAGCCGCCCGCCTCCTCATCGCCCGACGACGACTCCGATAGATAGTGTATGTAAGGAGCAGGACTCACTCTCCGCGCTCTCGAAGGAGCTGAAGTGCACGGGCTGCACGTAGTTGACGAGCGCGGAGATCTCGGCGCCGGCGTGCGTCTCGCGCTCCTCGCCGCCGCCCTCCGCGCCGCCCGCCTCCTCCTCGCCCGACGACGACTCCGATAGATAGTGTATGTAAGGAGCAGGACTCACTCTCCGCGCTCTCGAAGGAGCTGAAGTGCACGGGCTGCACGTAGTTGACGAGCGCGGAGATCTCGGCGCCGGCGTGCGTCTCGCGCTCCTCGCCGCCGCCCTCCGCGCCGCCCGCCTCCTCCTCGCCCGACGACGACTCCGATAGATAGTGTATGTAAGGAGCAGGACTCACTCTCCGCGCTCTCGAAGGAGCTGAAGTGCACGGGCTGCACGTAGTTGACGAGCGCGGAGATCTCGGCGCCGACGTGCGTCTCGCGCTCCTCGCCGCCGCCCTCCGCGCCGCCCGCCTCCTCATCGCCCGACGACGACTCCGATAGATAGTGTATGTAAGGAGCAGGACTCACTCTCCGCGCTCTCGAAGGAGCTGAAGTGCACGGGCTGCACGTAGTTGACGAGCGCGGAGATCTCGGCGTCGGCGTGCGTCTCGCGCTCCTCGCCGCCGCCCTCCGCGCCGCCCGCCTCCTCCTCGCCCGACGACGACTCCGATAGATAGTGTATGTAAGGAGCAGGACTCACTCTCCGCGCTCTCGAAGGAGCTGAAGTGCACGGGCTGCACGTAGTTGACGAGCGCGGAGATCTCGGCGCCGGCGTGCGTCTCGCGCTCTTCGCCGCCGCCCTCCGCGCCGCCCGCCTCCTCATCGCCCGACGACGACTCCGATAGATAGTGTATGTAAGGAGCAGGACTCACTCTCCGCGCTCTCGAAGGAGCTGAAGTGCACGGGCTGCACGTAGTTGACGAGCGCGGAGATCTCGGCGCCGGCGTGCGTCTCGCGCTCCTCGCCGCCGCCATCCGCGCCGCCCGCCTCCTCCTCGCCCGACGACGACTCCGATAGATAGTGTATGTAAGGAGCAGGACTCACTCTCCGCGCTCTCGAAGGAGCTGAAGTGCACGGGCTGCACGTAGTTGACGAGCGCGGAGATCTCGGCGCCGGCGTGCGTCTCGCGCTCCTCGCCGCCGCCCTCCGCGCCGCCCGCCTCCTCCTCGCCCGACGACGACTCCGATAGATAGTGTATGTAAGGAGCAGGACTCACTCTCCGCGCTCTCGAAGGAGCTGAAGTGCACGGGCTGCACGTAGTTGACGAGCGCGGAGATCTCGGCGCCGGCGTGCGTCTCGCGCTCCTCGCCGCCGCCATCCGCGCCGCCCGCCTCCTCCTCGCCCGACGACGACTCCGATAGATAGTGTATGTAAGGAGCAGGACTCACTCTCCGCGCTCTCGAAGGAGCTGAAGTGCACGGGCTGCACGTAGTTGACGAGCGCGGAGATCTCGGCGCCGGCGTGCGTCTCGCGCTCCTCGCCGCCGCCCTCCGCGCCGCCCGCCTCCTCCTCGCCCGACGACGACTCCGACTCCGACGACGATGACGACTCCTTCGAGCTTTGACGGACCAGCTGTAACAACACAACACAACACCTTCCAATATACAAATCATCAATCGACCTTGTCGAGGGCCTACCTACCCACGCTGCGCCTTCCAGTACGTGGTCGCCACTCGAGAACCTTTCCGCCCCAACGACCATCGGTTCTACGTGCTATGTGCCGCGCCCACTGCCACTTAAGTTTAGCGATTCGGAGGGCTACAACTAATACGAACCATAAAAAAGTAATTACTAGCTGTGCAAGCACGAGTACGTGACCCCCCATCTAATTTTATACTACACTCTTCAAAAAAAAACTATCTCAATACCCAAAATTCATCAAAATTGTGACATAGCTTAGGCTTTAAAAGGTTACAGATAGACACATTTACTTCCGCTTTTATAATATTAGTATTCCGGAAATTAGTGCTGTTCTACTACAATTATTTTCGTGTCATAGATTGATTTCGTGTTACTATGATCTTATAAGATTGTCACCTCAATGTTGCAAGTGAATAGAATATTATAGAAAAACTTTACTTCGCAAATAACAGTAAGTACATTTTAGATTTACACTTAGATGCTATATTAAAACTAACATTAGATTCGAAAACGGAGTCCACTCAGCATAATGTCGCTCCTAAGAAGGCGAAATGACGCTGGTATTATGTGGATCCACATGTGGTGCGCTACAGAACTGCACGTTACATAGTAGTTTACCTACTACTTAAAGGGTTTTATTTAAACACACTAATATTCTTGTTCAATGTGTTTCATCAAAAATTACAAAGGATGTATATAGAACTAATATTTGAAAATAAATTGCGAAAAGGTACGAAAATGCACTTAAAGACACTGGAAGGGTATGCTGGATTTATTGATCTAGTAAATACATTTTTAAGATTTTTTTGAATCAATTTAATGTGGAAGCATTTTTGTCGGGGGGTGGGATGTTATTCCAGCATTTTGTGGCTGCATAAGTAAAGCTGCCACGAAAAGACGCACTTCCGTGACGAGAACAGATAAGTCGAGGGATCCTTCTAGGACGAGGGTTCGCGAAGTGAGTGTATAGAAAGAAAGAAAGAAAGAAATATATATATTTGGTGTGGTATCATGTATAGTGTACTCACGACATGCGCCACGTCCCCGTTCCCCTGCGCGGGCGGCTCCGGCCGCGGCTCGCTCTCCTCGGACGCCACGGAGTCCTCCTTCTTGTGGTGGTGGTGGTGTTTCTTCTTGTTCTTTATTATGATCTTGTTGCGAAGCGACAACGGCGGCGGCAGCTCTCCTCCTAAAATTTACAATTATCAAATTAAGGGAATTTTTTGCTATAGCGCTAGATTGAAAAGTAAAATTTGTTTTATAGAACAAACATACTAAAAACATGCTCTGGGCTAGCACCACTACCTCCGCGACTAACTACACGAGAAAATCTACGCGCCTCTTTCTAAGTTTGAACACGGCGAGTGAGACAGAGCGCACTTAGCAACAACTCCTACTAGTTGTACTATAGTAGATTGTACAACAAGTGCATAAAACACACCATTTTACGCGAGACGTTTATATATACGATATAAAATCGAGGTGTAAAATGGGTTTCATGGACGAATTGTACACTCTACTTTTCACTTCGATTGCGAGGAAATGAAAACTGTAAGTTTAATCATGAAGTTTTATTGTGTATTTTGGCTGTTGGTATTCTTGCCTTGGTCTTACAATCCTAAAGAAACATAAAAAAATAAAAATAAAGAATTTATTCTATGAAGTTTAAGTTCCTCGTGTGGCTGTTGGACCGATTGCCATGGTCGTCGACGAAGATTGTACTTTAGGCAGTAGAGAATAAAAAGCGACCTTATCTACACACATATCATAAGTGCTCTAAAATGCATTCAGAAACCGTAGGAAATGACCAGCATTACTACAACCGATTTTAGTATGAGAACTTTCTTGTCTGTGGTAGTAGGTAAAATCTGTACTGTAATGTAATTACAGTACAGATTTTTGATAAATTTGTATCGTTATGAGTTTAAATTTGGAACAGCTGTCAAAACTCAACTGGGTCT
Organism: Epinotia demarniana; assembly: GCA_945867215.1. Classification (NCBI taxonomy): domain Eukaryota; kingdom Metazoa; phylum Arthropoda; class Insecta; order Lepidoptera; family Tortricidae; genus Epinotia; species Epinotia demarniana. Next base: position 12,597,511 of record OX244260.1, on the reverse strand, counting down.
CTATTCTAGTATCCATAGATATTAAAACAGTTATCAATACGAAACGTCAATTCAGTAAGTTTTTTAATACAATCCGCACGACATTTGATCTCGAGTGACATGAGTATAGGGACTTCATTCGTTTGTCTATGATTTTAAAAAAACATTCTTCATGACGGATGATCGAATTGCCGTCATTGCTGTTGTCATTTTTTTGTTGGTTTTTTGCTGTTACTTACTACTTATGATATGTGTGTAGATAAAGTAGTGTATGCAACTGTACATAATTAGGCCTTAAAACACTCGTGTGATCCTATTATGAAACTCGCTGATGCTCGTTTCATAAAACCACACTCGTGTTTTATGGCCTCTCATTATGGATCAGCCGCATAAAGTACTATTATGTCGCCTACGCACAGCATAAAGAGGCACTTTTTGAGCACGAGAAGTGAAAACAACGTTTTCGTCGCGCTAGGCGCCTAGCCGTGTGTTTACCGATTGGGTAGAGAAAACTGCATTTCGAATTCCACTAAACAGGTCTGTTTCATTTTATGGCTCAATTTTCATTGATACGAACCGGAAACTTACTGCGTTGCGTTATATCAACAATTAGCTCAGCGACGTAACGTTAATAAAATAGTTAGTGTTCTACAATTGGGAAAAGAGATGCCATGGTGATCAGCGCCATTTCATCAATAACCATAATAAAACAAAATTTGAAAGTCAATTACTAAATTATTCAGTGGGTCGTGTCATTCCATAAAATTAATAACGTGGCTATCACGAGAATTCATTCCAACAATGTCTCTCTGAAATAACATTTATAGTTTTGCCGGGCTTTAATATCCGCGTTGAATAATGAAGTCCCAGTTTCGTGTTTATAAAGTAAACGTTCTGAAGTTTGTGAAAAATTACACCGACCTACAATAGGCGGATATTCCAGGTTTTCCAGTTGTAACGAAAACGGAGATCTAAATGTTAATACGGAAGAATATTGCTTAATTGAGTAGGTGGTGCAATTAGGCACTGGTCCCACCGCGAGCTAGTAAGCTATGAGCTATCGGCTATTAACACGAACAAAAGATACGCACTCCCGTGTAAATAAAAGAGACACGGCGATATTTATAGTTACTCGCCCAGCGGTGAGCCTTAAACTTCAAATCAAAACCACCACTTACGATGAGATAGTTTCTCACGCGTCGAGCGTCGTTAAACGAAATGATCACTACAAATAAGACACGGCGCAGTCATAAACCTTAATCCGGAAACCCACATTAAAACGAACTGATGTTATAACGTTATAATTTTTAACGTAAGCATATTTGTTTGCCTGATGGGAGATATGCCGCCTCATCCATAGCATCATCATTCTCATCATCCTCCTAGCGTTATTCCCGGTTGTGCCCCTAAAGGAGCCCGGGGTCCGCTTTGACACCGAATCCCAAGATTTGGCATAGGCACTAGTTTTACGAAAGCGACTGCCATCTGACCTTCCAACCCAGAGGGAAAACTAGACCTTATTGGGATTAGACCGGTTTCCTCACGATGTTTTCCTTCACCGAAAAGCTAACGGTAAATATCCATAGCATCGACACCTTTAATATTTATTACAAAACAAGACTAACGCGTCCTAAAATATCACGTAATCTTTAGGAAAGCAGTAATCGACACCGTTTAAAGCAAACAAATGACAGCAGTCCTCGAGTGCTGCATAAAAATAAATCATAAAATCCCATTAGTGAGATTGATCTGCAGCGTGAATGAATCAGCGTAGAAATAAACTATTTCAATAGCGCGCTGCAATCGGCACGGGAACTAACATGAAATGCGAATTTCTCGTTAGCATCAAACAATGCCGGCCGAGGTTCAACTACGTGACTACCCTAATCATAAAAATGCTATTACGTAAAAACAACGAATCGTTTAATATTTAAAAATATCTTAACAGAAAAAGTCCCTTTGAACTGAACACTTAGATGTTAAATATTTTATGACCGACCGATTCATGAATAGTGATCACGTGATAAATAATTTAAATTCAACATAAATATTTCAGTTACAGTATGCCAGCCACATTAAAGATTCTCATAGACGTATTGGAAGACAACCACGTTTGAACACATCGATAATATGAGTACAGTCAGCTTCTATTAGTTTAAGAGTTGGCATTTCACCAGTAATCCAGTAACTTTGTCGCCTGGAAGTATGGGACAGTATGCGTCAAATCCGCTAGTTCTGATTCGAAAAAATTGATAAACTTTGAAAGACTATCTTAATCTCGGAAACTATTGGGTCCACCGAGACAATTCTAGTATCATATTGCAGCAAATTCAGTCTTCTTTAAAAACGTTCTATTTAGGGTTATAATCGCCAATTCAAAAAAAACTATTTATAGCGGTTATTTCGATTTTTGACAAAGTTGCGTTCGGCGCTCGAGTTCAAAAACTTGGATTATTCATTAGGCCAACATCATAAACAAGTCTGCAAAAAATCAGAACTACGGAATTTGACACATACTACCGATGTATAAAGTTACTGGATTACAGCTGTTTTGTCGTCGAGGGCACATCGAACACAAAAAAAAGAAACGAGGCGCAAACGATATAAAATTTTCAAACTGGACAAACTGTTGGACACTTGTCGAATCAGGAAAGGAAACTATAACATTACTAGCTTCTGCCCGCGACTCTGTCCGCGTGGAACTCGTATATATCGTAGCTCCATAAAAATTTACACCCCCCATTTCACCCCGTTAGGGGTGTATTTTTCCAAAACGCATAAATATTTTTTTTGTATTCTGATAAGCAATCTTCTCATAGTTTTAATTTTGTAGCTCAAAGAAAGAGTTTCCCCCATACGAACTTGGCACCCCCATTTAACCCACTTAGCACTGGAGTTTTCCATAACTCCTCAAAATGGATTTTCTTATATGCATTCTAATAAAGAAGTTTCAAGTCTTTCACTTTAAATTTTACTCCATCCCCATATAAACTTTCAACTCCCATAATACCCCCTTGAGCGTAGAATTTTCAATAATCCCATCTTAGTGGGTAATTGCGTTATAACTATCTATTGTGAAATATCAGCTTTCAAGGTTCAACGGTTTGGGCTAGGCGTGGATTTAAGTCAGTCAGTCAGGGCTTTTACGTTAATATATATAGCTAACGACAATGTTCCAAAGATCAACTACTTTTGATGTTCACTAAGCAGTGGTCTCAATAAATTTGTGTCTAGCTGTCGACCGGCATTACGTGTATGTGACAAGTATAAGGCGTGAAATATTTTACTACCTCCTTTTATAAACGAAGCAGGCTTTTCAAGATAATACTGCTGCTCGTAAAAATACCAATATTAGATATAGGTAGTAAATTTCGCAGTTTAGTTAATACAGGAAGCGACCATCTCGTTTAAATTATGCCGTCTCGTTAATGCCGTTTGTTTGTTTCAATACAAAGTAGATTATTAATGGTAACGAATTGTATACGATACTAGCCTCGATTGTAAAAACATTCTTAGAAATATGTAGTTTCTGAAAAATTCTTGACAATTTATTCAAGGTGAAAAATGTTCCGGTTTGTGCGATTATTAGTCCTTACATAGAACGCCCTACACGTCTTTTATCGCGTACATCCCAATTCAAGCCTTTTGCAGCTCTCGTGGTCAAGCGGGTAGATTGAGAAAAGTCCAAGATAAGATAATTTATTTCATAGGAAATTACAGTATAAAATCGCAGATGTAATGACAACTTATTTACAAAGTAGTACCTATGTAAATATTTGTATATAATGAAAAAAAAATGTCTACACGATTCGACGCCATGCTCTTGTAATCTGGTGTCTTATTCGTTCTTTTATCAGGTCAAAGCAGAAAGGTCTCGTAGTCCATCAAACGTCGGTATATTTATTACATAACACACGCAATAAAACACGTTTACGTAAACCGTTTTATTCGACGTGAAAATTCTTTGTTGTATAATGCTTTGATGGGCGCGTGACATGTAATCGGAACGGAGTGTAGAATAAACGGGTCGAGACAATGTTTACCCGGCGATCGCGGGCAGCGTAAACATCAGGTGTCTGGGATTCAATTAGTTTAATCGAACTTTCCACCCACGCGATCACAGGATCGAATGCCACGTCAAAGTATATTCAAACTCTTCCTCTTACATTTTCAAGGTTATTAAAATTCTAAGTGTACAATCATATTATTGATTTTAATACACGTCAAACATTACGAATGCTGAACGAAACAGGCGGCTGTCAATCCGCGTGACGAAAGTAAACCAAGGCTAAAATGGCCTGTCACCGAAATTTAAAACGCGGTGACGTCAATGTTGTTCCAATATTGGCTCACCTGGTTCGAGCTGATGTGAGTCCAAAGGGCGGTCGAGGAGTTTGTCGCCAAATATGTCTCGGCAGTAGTTGGCGATCTTGGCCTGCTGGCGCGGGTTGCAGTGGTTCTCGAAGCTGAGTATGACGGGCAAGTCTGAGGTCTTGAAGGCGCTCTCCGCGATGGCCTCGAGCACCTCTTTGGCGCTGATCTCGGGCACGAACGTGTACCCGTGCACAATAACGGGCTCCTCGGTGCGCCCGTTCCAGAAATCTAGCTCCACACATCTGTGTCAAACGAATAATACGGATTCGCAAAAGAAACTGCCTATTTTGTCATGTTCCCACAAATTGCTTTATGAATAAAAGTTTTGATTTTGGCTCGTTAATTTATGCGTCTCACGAGCCGACGCTAATTCAATATTAACACTGGACTATTGTCTTACATTTTTAATTAGTTTCTACTGTAAAAGAACCTCGAATTGTGTGTGTAAATAGATATTCTTGGAAATAATATTTTTCATCTATACATATATATTTACACTGAACTTATCTGCGCTATTAAGGTCGATCAGCGGCGATTGTACGGCAACATTTTGATTTATAAAGTTATTAAAAATGCATTAATGTAATTTGGAGATTTTTTCTTACACAAATTATTTTTGATAAGCAAATCATTAGAGTAACCACATGTCACTAACCAGTACATGTCTACCCTAATTGACACGTTAAAGACACGTTTTAAGTCATGCCACTATTTATATTTAATAAATTCTACTAATTTAATAACAATGAACGAAAAAACTTTCTTAATGTATGTTCTAATAATTATACGCATTAAGTAAAACAACGTCTGAAACCCTATTTTACATATTGTACTTATTCAAGATAATTCAACATCAAAATGTATTTTTTTAAATCTAACAAAAGGAACAAAAAAGCGCATTAAAATAAATTGTATGTATGTAAGCACTTTATTGTACAGAAAACAGCAATTCAATTGTACAATGTGAAGCCAGATTCACGGCTAACTTTAACTTTACAATACCCCTTTATCTCGTTGCGTTACTTTGGGATCCTTTGCATAAGATATCAACATCCTCCTAGCGTTTTTCCTGCTACCGGGCTCCGTTTTGCCGTGAAAGACGGACAAACAAACAAACACACAAATTCACTTTCCCATTTATAATATTAGTAAGGATATATTAGAGGTTGTTTACCTGCAGCCAGCGAGCAAGCTCTGTCGGTAGATCTCGACGCTGGACTTGCCGGTGATCTGGTGGCCCGTGAGGTAGGTGTTGTGCGAGCTGTTGATGAAGTAGTGGGCCATCGGCTGGTCCATGTCGTCGCTCAGGTCCAACTTGTTGGGCGCCACTATGGGATTGTCCTCCGACATCAGGAATCTGCAAAACGGGGCTATGCTTTGGGAAAAGGATTTTTTGAATGTATTGTTCCGAGCAGGTTTTGAACCTGCGATCATAAGGCATATGCGGCCGGTCGCTCTTACGACATACAATTTGTTGGTGGCGGCGACTGGTTGCGCCGCCACGGTGTCCCGGTGAAATATTACCCTTATACCCCAGGAAAATTACGTTTTTTTCAAACATCAATTTATAACAGCGTTTTTTTTGTTTGTTTCATTTTCAAATGTTATATTCTAAGATGCCTCCTACAAAATTTCCATCGGGAAGTAAATATATAAAAATAAATGCCACATCCATTATGTTTTTTGTGTGATTTATTTATTATTCTTGAAGAGTTCCTGTAAATTAACCAAAACAAAAATTAAAATATCTATTAATATTTTTCCTCTTTTTTCAGGAATTGGTTAAATATTGATTTTTTGATGACTAATATTTTGGTGCATTAAGAGTCTACGTAATTACTAAAATGAGAATATATCAGTTACACACAAAAAAGCTGCTGTTATGAATTATTTCCAAATTTCCTTTTTTTTCCATACTAATGACAATAAAATGCTTGGGCTATTAGCCAACTGAGGTATCGGAAAAATCTTGATCATTCTAAATATCTTGCAACCTGTTCCCTCTTACAACGCCTTAGGGAGGCGCGTAGCGACATCTACCTAGGTGACTCCGGCTTGGTTAAAACAAGTTACTACTTAATACAAAATTAATGAAATTTTGTAACTCGGCGCTTAACCGGAAGCTCTTTGCTGCTGAATCACGAATTGGTAAAAAAAACATTTTTAAAAGCGGCGCAAAGCATTAGATACAAAAAAAACTGAAAAGTCAAACAGACACAATAAACTTTAATCTATGTATTTGCCTTGCGGAGGTGGATAAAAATGTACTTCAAAATAAAAATGGAAGCTACTTTGTGCCATTTCTGGTTAAGTAAATTTAAACTTTATCTCTTATTTGCAAAGGCTACATTTGCTTGGCCGATTATGCTATTTGTACATGACCTGCCTGCCAGCGGTTTCAGAGGTGCGACTGCGAACCCTTTGAAATCCGATATTTTAGTATATTTAAAGGTTCGTATGTTTGTAAAACGAACGTCGTCGGGGGTTAATACTGATAATTAAAGCAATTCGGTTTTCACTTCTGCCGGCGCTCCCGGAGTGCAACCCGGTCTTTTTTTATAACAAAATACGTTACCTCAAAAATCCGTCGAACGTAAGCTGCGATCTCTGCTGGTGATACTTGTTATGTTCGTACGCCGTGATCAGATCCTTGGCCCTTTGCATGTCGGCGTACGGGTGTAGGATCTCGTTCAGGCGCGGGTCCCGCTGCACCTCGTTCAGAAAGTCCACCAATTGCGCGGCTGATAGGTGCGGCTTGCCGTCCGTGCTGCGCGAATAGGGATGGTGACACCCTCAGACCAAGAAAATATACAGACGGAGCGTTACGAACAGTCTAGTGAAGCCAACCGGTTTTCAACCAAGCCCCATAAGTTTAACACACGCTAAACAAATTAAATCGCACAAAACTCGAAATAAATGTTCTTGACAGCATTGCGACACGTGCTGAAGAGTTTTGTGCAATTTTGTTTGTATATGTGTGCGTGAGCGTGTGCTAAAGTTGAAGTAGCTTGGTTTTGTTTGTATGTGGTTTGGCTTCACTTGACTGTTCGTAACGCTCCGTCTGTCTTTTTTTCTTGGTATGAGGGTGACACCAAATAAAATAATCAATAATGTTGTTTTTTTCCGAAAAGGGATTAATAAAGTTTAAAAACCCCCGACATTTTCATTTCAAAGTCCAATAACTCAAAAACGCCTGAACAGATTTTCATGAAACATGGCTAAGATCACTCTGGATATAATTATCTGTGACACAAAAAAAAACGGCATTCAAATCGGGCCATCCGTTAGAGCTACGATACCACAGACAGATACACAGATACACAGATACACAGACAGACACGTTAAACTTATAACACCCCTCTTTTTGCGTCGGGGGTTAAAAATAATCAATAATGTAGTTTTTTTTTTCTAAAAGGGATTAAAAATATAGTCACATGAAGAAAAAAGTGTCAAAAGACAATAATCACGAAATTATAAGTGTCCAAAGTTTTAAGAAGGGGTATACCTACTCTGTCCTTTTTCCGCAAAACGCACCTTCACATGAAACGATTGTCATTTACTATGACGCTCGAAACCCGTGACGTTATGGGTCTCAAGCGCTTTCTCTCTCTATTAAGCAATAATAAAACGTTTGTATCTTCTTAATTTATTTGAGATATTTGAATAAGATTATCATCAATTGGCATTTTTTTTGCCATCTTTCATTTAGTGTATTAATAAAATTTAGAGTCCCCCCAAGCGATGAGACAATAGAGTGGACTCTTGTAACAGTAGAAAACAAAGAAACGAGCACAGCTATTCTTCGAGTTACGATTATTCCGCAACCGTAGTATATTGACGACCAGTCACGGTTGTAAACCGTACATCGGTCGTGCTTACATTGTTGGCCCATGTTAGTGATGTTTCATGTACCGTTCGGGAATATTCACGTATACTCCCGATTTGTTCGAGTAATATTCTACAGCTGGGAATATTCCCCATACAAATCGGGTGTATTATCGAGAACGGCACAACACTAGCGCATGTACAAATGTGCATGCCTCTAACTGTACCCAATGAGTAATGACTTTCAATCGTTTAGGCTTCCCTCCCTTCCTCGCTCCATTTCATTTCCCGAATGATATGCGGTCTTTAAAATGTCAATTAAACATCGCAGCGCTACTGAATAAGAAAACACTGAAACTCACAGGCTGTTGAATATCTTCTGCGCGTCGCTCCTTTGCGTCAGGTTTTTGTAGAAGGCGAAGAAGTCCTCAAACTGAAACTTTGATTGGTTGATGGTGTCATGTTTGGCCGTCGGCAATCCTGATTCGCTAAGAGCCTTTTCAACTCGCTTCTTGTCTTCCTTGTTTTGCGCAAATAAGCGGACGATGCTGATGGAAAAAAACAATTGCGTTAATGAATATTCGGGAACAGAGTTACATACCATAAATCCTTGGCCAGTCATGGTACGGCATTTATAAATCTCGACTTTGGCATGGCTAAATAAGACGGCATTCTACATACGATTTATTATTCTAAATGGCACATTAAATTGGGTCTTATGAATAGTTTTGGCAAAATTTCAAATAAACGGCAATCGGATGAAACCCCACCCCAATTCATCTAATAAATTACACAACACAAATAAAAACAATCTATCCCCAGAAAAACTGATATCTAATTTCAGCTATATCTCCTTCTTCGGTATTTTTTGACTGCAATTTAAGTTTGTCAGGTGAATTTAATATCAAATGTAAATGTCCATTTAGGTCGTTCAATTTCGGTAAAAGTTCAAAGTAAGGCAGCGTTATGCAAGCAATATGGAATGAGTTTTCGCAAATGCAGCTCGACCAAATCGCATTACTGGATGGCCCGCGCATCCCGCCCCCGGGAAATTTGACCGCAACTCGGACATGACTGGTAACATCTTTACATACAATATATGTACATACAATCACCGTCTTATTTTTTCTATGAGTGACCGAACATTTACTACGAATATGTATTTTCAAATGACCGAATACGTTTTATAAAACGGTAAAAATACAATTTTATAACGCTTTGACTTTCGAGGAAACAGGAGATTATGTCATATCCTCATAAATGATGATTAGGTAATACAAACAAATAATTCCAATGTGTGACATCGGCAAACATAGCTACGACATTAGGGTCACCAAGTATGCTAACATTATGGAGGATTGATTTAAAAGATAAATATCGCATAGAACCAAGTATCAAGGAAGACAGCCGTCGCGTTGGAGACGCAAATATTACGTGTTCATTTTAATACGATCCAGTAATTTCGTCGTCGTGGATGGTTTTGTTTTGAGAAGTAGTTATAAACATTTATAACTCACTGACTACACTGACTTAACTAGGCCAAGACTTCCAGCCACAAGATAACGCAATTCTTTCGCGATTATATTTTGTATCTTAGTTGTTTCGCATACTGTAACTAGAAGAATTTATACGAATGTATTCTACGTGAACCGCGCCAAATAATCTCAGCAGTCATCATATCAGCCGAAAGACGTCCACTGCCGGACATAGGCCTCCCCCAAAGAGTGCCAAAGTGACCGATCCCGCGCCACCCGCATCCAGCGGACTCCCGCAACCTTTACCAGGTCATCAGTCCACCTTGTGGGGGGCCTACCCACGCTGCGCCTTCCGGTACGTGGTCGCCACTCGAGAACCTTTCCGCCCCAACGGCCATCATAGTTTATATAGTTTATTATATACTGTCTGTAGGTATAATTAGTTTTCATATACTAATTGTAGGCCCTCGCGGTAGGCCCTCAGCGGCGCTACCACGAAAATTGAAACTCGAAGTTCGTATACACTATACATGCATCCCTGTCACTCGAGTAATGTAAGGGCGATAGAGATGGAGATACCCGAACTTCGACTTTCGAAGTTCGTGGTTATAGCCCAGGCTCGGAAAGTTTGGTTATGGCCGCTGCTCGGCAATCACACCACCTAGCGGTAAAACTACGCAGTTTATGCCTCCCGGAAATCTCTCACTTCAACCAAGTTTCATTGAATTGTACTGTGAAATACCTGTAACTAAATTCCTCTATATTCGACGCTAGAGTCAACGGCAATACCTAATATCGGACAGGGCCAAGTGCTTATTATAACCAACACGCCCTAACAGCCAAATTGAATTGTGGTAGGTAACTTTGCTTTGAGCGCCCTGTCCCGTCAGATACAGGTGCCTATAATTTACTATAAAAACAAAGTTTTAACCGACTTCAATTTAGTAGTCCGCCAAGCCACGAGAACATTTCCAATTTTTTTTTACAATTTACCACATGAACTGATTTCCGATAGCAAATGCGTTGATTACTATAGAAAAAAATACAAGCGAATTGAGAACCTCCTCCTTTTTTTTGAAGTCGGTTATAAAACCGAATCGCTGTATGTAGGCCGATAATATTTGAGGACTTCCATCGATTCCCCAAGATCATCACCAATGGCACTCCATTACCTAGTTCCTATTTCAACGGAATCTTATCAGAACCTGTGACGTACTTTTGCACTTTTAAGTACATAATTGAGGAATTCGATAAGTCATCTGTGGTCTTCATCATCGATTCCTCGCCACCAAAATTATGATTCCGGATGTAAATACACGAGTTATAACAGAAAATACCAAAATCACTACACGCGTGCCTAATAAAATTGAGGAGTCCCCTCAATTCCTCATGGATCCCATCATCTAACTGAATTTTGAAAAAAATGGGACCCACCTGGAAGTATATACATACGAACAAAAAAAAAATTCGAATCGGCTCATCAATGGTGGAGTTCTGAGGTAACAAACATTGAAAATAAAAAAAATAAAAATACAGCCGAATTGAGAACCTCCTCCTATTTTTTTTGAAGTCGGTGAAAAAGGAATAACACCGGAGTAGGGGCTATTTTTAACACGCTACGCTATACATATATGTAGGTCTAAGGGTGCTAGAAAACACTTTACCGTCAAAAGTTTCATTAAGCTTATTTCGTGATCCATCAAACGAGGAAAACTGTTATCGCTGTTGTGTTGTTACGGTTTCGTTGGCAAGCGAAATAAAGTTAATTAAGATTAATTAATGAAGGCTGTGATTCGATTATACAAGTAGCAAATACCTACGCGATAATACAGGAAGTAATCAATTAAATTGTATTTTAAACAATTAGTTTTAGTGGACATTTTATAAATATTCTGCGATGCAAAGGTTAGTTTTCTGATATTTTTTTCGACTCGCTGTGTTATTTATTTCTTAATAGTTAAAATTACCTATACATATATTGGTTAGATAAAGATATAATAAGGAATCAATATGAGCTATAAAAAATCTTTTAGGTAATTTAACAGTAAAAGCTACATAATTGTTACGAAGGCAAAGAGAAACTGTACAGCCGTTTTATAACAGTCAATGATGTGGATGGTAATTTTTTGCACACGAGGAATACATTTTAGTACATTCGTAAAACTATGTTACTACTTAACAAACCACAGTTCAAGGTTCACAGAGAACTCACATAAAATAAAAGGAGCAACATTGTATAGAAGTCCTAGTACTGTATACTGGCGCGTGCAGGCCTTGTGTTAACTGTGAAGTGAATTTTCACTAACGACTAACGATATCAACAATCGGTAAAGTGCTTATCATTATTATCATCATTGGCCTTAACATCCTTTATATTTGATGGTTATAGTATGTATTACTTAGATGTTATTTGGGTATCTGATGGCTGTAAAGCCTGATAGCACCTTTCCACATCAAGGCGTGAGTCCTCGGGCTTTCTTTCAGCACTGCGAAGTTTTCCTGCCCAAGATTTTATAATCAGACTTGGTCGTACATCGCGACGAATAATATTCCCAGCAATCCATCTAGGTATTCTTGGTTGGCATTGAGGCCCAGTGGCCGGCAGAATTGAGCGCCAAGTTTGCAGACGCAACATTTTAACAAAATTCGTTGAAATATACTGCAATAGCGTTGTCAAATTGGACTCCACTCAGAATTATTAGCCGTCTACTTGATGGTAGGGAATATTTTGGCTCTGGTTTGTGGGGCGTATAAATTTGAACACTGCTGTAAGTATCGGACCGGAGAAGCAAAGTACCTATTTAGTTGTTGTGTTTAAACTTATGGCGAATAATATCATATTATATTATAAGTGTCCAGAGTTTTAAAATGGGGTATTGTCTATTCCTTTTCCGCAAAACGCAACTTCATATGAAACGATTGTCATTTATTATGACGCTCGCAGTTAGTGACGTTACTAACTGCGAGTGTTTTCTCCCTCTAACAAGCAATATTAAAACGGTTGTAGCTTCGTAATTCTTTGAGATATCTGAATGGGATTTTCCTCACTAGGCATGTTTTTTGCCTTCTTTCTTTTGGAGTAATAATAATGTTCGTGTCTACACCCGTATTGAAACTTAAAGAGCGTGTAAATAGGCATGCACAATGGCCAATAACGACCGGTTTAGCCTAGTTGGTAGTACTTGGTAGTGACCCTGACCTCGAGTTCCTGGGTTCTAATCCCGGTAAGGGGAATTAATTGTGTGATAAGCACGAGTATTTGCTCCTGAGTCATAGATGTTTTTCTATGTATTTAAGTATTTGTTTATGTATCTACTATGTTTATCGTCGTCTATGACTCATAGTCCCTACAAGCTTTGCTTAGTTTGGGACTAGGTCGATTTGTGTAAGATTGTGTGACATTGTGTATACTTTATACTACATATTTAACCAATAATCTACTAAACGCATTGCCGATGGTTATAATAAGCAAGTTTGTTGTAGCATTCGACCTCTACGATATACGCCGACACTAGTCACTGTTGTTTAAAAATAAAGCTATTGAATGAAAACCTCATTCAGTTAGCAAAACAAATACTGTTTAGGGGAACAATTTCTATACAATGTGTAGTTACTTTAAATATACAAACTATACAAAGACAGATCAAGGAGTAGATAAAGTCAGAGGCAATTCCTCAACTTGGTAAGGAAGTCAAAACGCATATTCGTGTTCTATCTAAACACTCCACATTCGTTGGCAGTTTGAGTTTCCAATGTGCGGTGAATAGAGCGGTATCACGCTGCCCAGCACGGGTTGTTTAAAAAAAAACCGGCTAGTAGTGAACGTTTGTTTAGAACGGCTGTGCTGTTGCAGATACATACATATTTGGGTACCAACGCAATGGAACCTTCATCAAACTTTCAAAATAATTCAAGAGATCGGAGCTTTGGACTTAATTTGCATTCATGTTTTTTTGACGATTAACTCGCAAAGACGCATTTTTTCCGGTTATCTGAGAAATCACAAATTAGCTGGCGATTTAAAAATCGAGGATTCAAAAGTCGTCAAACCTTCAATGACCTGCAAATAAATATTAAGTCACTTATTTCCAAACGATACCGGTTATTGGAAAATCAACGAATCTCATATAAATTAGGTTATTTTACGATTCCCCCTGTTTTGGCATAATTTTTGTAGTAAGAATTCTATTTGGCATAATCTATGTAGGCAATTTTGACTTTGCTCATAAACTGTTTTAGCAGAATCGAGATTCGCATAGTTCGATTACGCCGAGTTTCAATAGTCCGAATATTATTTGTTCATAATTTTGATGCTCCGAATCATGTTCACGCATAAAATATATGAATGAGCATATTTTTTTGTCAAACACTATGCTACGGTAGCTTAGCGGTTCAGGCATGTGGCTGTCAAGCGGTGGTCGTGGGTTCGAATCCCGGCTCGTACCAATGAGTTTTCCGGAACTTTCATAAGTTAAACGGTAAATATTCTAATCCCAATAAGGCCTAGTTTTCCCTCTTGGTTGGAAGGTCAGACGGCAGTCGCTTTCGTAAAACTTAAAAGCGGACCCCGGGCTATGCCCCGATGTCAAACACTATTCTCGCGGAAATATATATATTTTGATAAATAAACTCCAATTATTTTAACCTAACCTAAACCTAACCTGACCGCCAGCGTGTATTTCCGCTCTAAGACACATAAGCGAACCCTAACCTACTAATATTTTGATTGTTAGTTTTTTTTACTGCGGGGGGCTTCGCCACCAGTCCTGCCTTTTTCTGGCTGCCCTAGCCTAATCTACTATATTATAATCCTTATCGAAATCATATAAGTAATCATCACTTCGAGGATGTCTTTATAATATTGTACACTGTTTCCCTCGTCAAGTGTTGTACACAATTTATAATTCGCTAGTAAAATCACATCTCAACTATCTTATAGAGATATGGGGTAGCGCCAATAAAACCACGCTTAAAAGTCTACAGATTGCCCAAAATAAAATCATAAAATAGTATTTTACAGAATCGTGTTATAATAGAGAGCTTTTTAGTCGAGTACCGTGTTTAGGCCAGGAAGCTTGCTGAGTGGCCTAAGTAAGGTACGAGATTAAAAAGTTTGATTATGACACTATTGTGAACAATACTTTTTCTACGAGTCAACTGAACTAATTAAACAAACTTGGTATCTATTGAAAACGAAGTGCAACCAACGACTTTTTCATTTTTGTGCGTTGATATCTATTTACCTTTTGACTTTCTCATGACGGCGTCCTATTGGTCAAATCCATTATAGTTCAGTAAAGGCGCCACGTGATTGGTCAATTTCATTACAGTTCTCTCAACAGTTATGAAATGTTGAGTTGGTAGCTCCATAGTAAAAAGTATGTGATTTAAGTTTGGTGTACGAAGTCTTAATTCAAACATTAAGGTCGACGAGTATAAAAACACTTTTTCGTTATACGACTTTCTCACTCCCAGCATTAAAATTTACTCAGAAACTAAAATTCTGAATCTTAACCAGTTATACTTTAACAATATTTGCCTACTAATAAGAAAAATACTCGAAAAAAAAACCATTCACAAATAACTTTTAAAACAAAAACGGAAGCAGGATTACGTCCCCTACGTAATGCCAACAATCTGTGTCTCCATCCAGCGCGTACTAGATTTGGAAAAAAAAGCATAGGATATGAGGGGGCACAGTACTATAACAAAATACCTAAACACATAAAAGATTGTAAAACATTTAATATGTTTCAACGGAAATTAAAAGACTTCGTTATTAATAATATCGAAATCCGGCTCTGGCAGTGGCAAGTCGTAAACAAAGAAGTGCCGTGTTACTATGCAACTTATCCCCTTGTAATTATATTCGACCTAATGTGCATTACGTTAAAGCATGAAATGTAATCAAACCCACTTTGAATAATGTGAACTGTCTATGTGATGTATTTAACTGTATAATCCCTCCCTACCCTCTCAGTGTGCGCATTATTTCGTCTTATTTTGTATTACAATTACACACTTTCTTCTTCTGGGAACAAATACCTTTGTTAATTTATTTAAAACCAGTAGTTATACTGTAGCATGCTTTTATAGGTAAGTACCTACTATAATTCTAACTGTCTTGCGTATTAAGATTTAGAGATTTTTTTAATAGATTTTATGAATTTTGTTACCTTTTGCGTTGCTTTTGTAATTTGTAATGTATGTTGTGTACCTACGTATGCAGTATTTAGCACCTCACGATGCCTACCTACCGAAATAAACTTTTTATATCGTAAATTAAGTTCTCATAAGTGAAATGTATAATTTCTTAGAGAAAATAAAGTTCTTTAAACCTAAGTACTTATATTGTTGTTATATCTCCGTCTCACGTCTACCCCGTTTTAAGTATACTTAGTAAGTATCGGAGAATCGATAATATGCCGAATAAAATTATGCTCAACCAAATTATGCGTAAATATAATCGGCCATAACAATAGCACTTATTGCAAATTTAAATTCGGTCAAACACATTTTCGGAATTTTAGAAATATGATTAAGTAAGGCCACTTATATATCTGCTATTTATATAAATTATAGTAGTATTTACGTATACACGTATCTATAATTAAGATACTCACAGTAAAATAACCATTATACTTAGTCCTTAGCCAATAAGAAAACAATCCTAAGACATGTAATTTCGGCACATTTTATAACCTGTAAATCAATCTCACGTCTACAAAACTGATGGTCCATTTTAAATAAAATGATGTAGACGATCGTCTTCATATCCATCATCAAAAGTATCGCGAGCTTTCCCGTCAAGATCGCCTTTCAAACTCTCAACACGGATGCACTCACGTCAACCTGTCCGCCGTTCCTGCGCAAATATCATATATCCACGTATCTCCAAGGCGCAGACAGATTAATATTTTCAAATCTACCAACAACGTACATGTATAGTACACTCTCATCTTAGGAGCCATTAAGAGACACAGTTCCCAGGTATTGGATACAGCATATTTGCACCAATTTATTTACCTATGTTAAAGCGCGGGGCACTGTAAAAACATCTGATAAGCAGGAAATCGTTCATGTACATGTGTAGTACCGTCAATTACGATTTACAAGTATTTAATTATTTCATAGATACGGGCCTTAGTTCAGTATTTTTGCTTTGACTCGACGACTGAGCTCGGTTACTGTAACTGATTAACCGGGCTGATGGTTTGAGACAATTGATACATTTTTTAGGCTCCGGCATTACCTTTTTATATGCAAGCTTGTTCACTACACTCTAGTCTTCCATTATTTTTAGTTCATTTATGAAAAATTTAATGCTGAGGTGGACGGTAAAAGTGCCGACCTCCAGTTTTTGTTTGGCTTAAACGCTAGTCCGCTCTCAAGTACTGAAACATACTATAAAAGAAATACTAGGGGCACTTACTTTTTGACGAGTATTTTCCCAGACTTGTCGGCTTTAAGGATGATCTTGGTGTGCATTTTTTCGAGAAACTTAATGGTGGGATTGTTGTGCTGGTTGAGGTTGTATGCCAATGCGAAAAGTTCTTCAGTCCACATCTGTGAACAAAACACGCTTTTAAAATCACAAGTCAAGCATAAAATGTCCTTGAATGTGGAAAACTAGTAAGCCTTATCTAACGCAACGCGTAACGCGTATCCGAGTTTTTTTAATTAATCATGAGTACTCTCGTTAATTTCAGTTTTGTCAGTGGCTATTAAAAGATTACCGACAATTTAGTTTTAGATCAACCAGATCACAATAAAGTACCTAAATAATGTAAAGCTATGAGATTTTTTTGAATATACCTACTATTACTTTCATTAAAATATTTACTTGTTTTAGTAATCCATCAACCGTGAAGCTGATGGGCAATATTATACAACTCTATATTACATATAGTACAATTAAGAAGCAATAATTGAGTAAATGAGTAACTATTTTATTAACGTTTTCACTAAATCTACGCACGAGTTCAATTAGCATCTCGAGCTCAGTACGAAATACACCTCTTTTATTCATTTTAAATGTTGATATCGCGGCAGCAACGGCATATACAACCGCCGACGTCAGTTCAAAGCGTGATATATATCAAAATCAGATTTGCACCTGATCCGGTGCCAAGATTAATATTTGTGACACGGTGAACGAATAAAAGGAAAAACGGGAGGCAGGTGAATCCGAATATACTACAGTTTGAAGTCGCTCATTACGCCTCTGCGGGCTGCGGAGCACTAGTTTTGCAGGGCGCCAGCACTAAAGAGGCACATTGTTAAAAATATGTCGCATTATGTATGTTTTATGACCTAAATAGTGCAGTTTTAATACTTATTTATGCACAGTTATTTAAGCGCACACTCTCGGACTCGTACTAACAAATTTTTCATCTATTTACTTGTTGAGTGCAATGCAATATTAATTTGAATTAAGTATCATTGTGATGTTTCCTTAAAAAACCTTGCTCTTTTATAGCATGAGATCACAAACTGAATCAGTACCGTATGTCGTCTGCAGTTGACTGCGAGTACCAACCGCCTAGATAGTAATTGCCACTGACACTCCCCAGCGAATTAATATTATTATTTGAGATTGCAATAATATCTCCATTAGAAGGTAGAATAAACCGGAGCTGAGCGGACCGAAGGCTGGGAGCCAGAGCACGGGGCCAAAGGCAATGTTGACTTTCTACACTTTACTTTCATCCTGTCACGTACGATTGTCTTCGCCCCGTGGCAAGCGGTGAAGGTTACTCTTATGACGCCGAGAGCACTCCGGAACGGAAAGACTAAGGGAAAATAGATATAAAGGAAGCAATATGGGAAAATATGACAGACTTCCATTGGAGTGGAATTATTACTTGAGTTTAATCTACTATAACAATAGTGAACGATCAAGTGCAAAAAAATGTACCGATTTAATCCTCTCATAAATATGTACCATAACCTACATACGCTGTCATAAGAGCGAGCGATGGGACACTTTAAGAGTAGGGTAGACCGGGGTCAATAGTACCACGGGTCAATAGTACCGTCGCCTATAATTCTTCAACCACATCGAAATATGCATGTGTGTGGATACACCAGTGTGCCTTGAGCGTGTCTCTACCTGCTCACTAGTCGGCCACTCGCTGCCGTGCGAAAAGAATGTGCTATACGACGATTTGCATTTTTGACTGACCAAAGCAAGTATTTGCGATTTACGTTTTGTACTAGTGTTTATAATTAGACAGTCGTAGTGTGAAACTTGTACTGAATTGTGACTCTCTAGTTATTAAAGTTTTTAATATGTCACAGTGTGGGGGTCAGTTAGATACAGAAATCGAAATTTGTGAAGGTTAGTGAGTGCGAGTAAAAAAGGAGAAATGTACCACAACACTCGGGGTTAATTGTAACGTTACAATTGACCCCGTGCTACAATTGACCCAAAGTTTTTACACGACTGCTAAAATAAGACAATTGAAACTAATTATTTTTATAACAAGTTACATCTCCGGTAGGTGTTTTATGTTATACCTATGATTCATACGACACTTCGGGATGTATATACATTATAATACCCGCAATGCCATCCGTTTTAGTGGTATTATTTAATATTTATTTGTGGTGAAGGATGGGGTTGATTGTACCAGGGCTCAATTGTAACTGTATGGGATTAGTAATTGTTAAATAATTCGTTATTTTGTTGTATTGAGATGTTCTTATTGATTGAAAGATGTGTGCTATGAGGGTGCTCTAAGTATTTTTTTATAATAAGTCGACATAATATGTTTCAAAAACTTGGAAAATATTGTTACTTTTAGTTCAACTGAAATGCTACCTTTGTCTAGTGTAAATACGAGTCTCTATAATTAAGACTGATGTACGTAACAGACTGATTCGTCTCAAGAAATTAACAATAATTACTGATTGATTAAAACATTATGTTGGGTTTTATTGACCTCTGATTATCTGGTACAATTGACCCGTACTAGGGGTCAATTGTAACACAAGGACTTAATGAACAAAAACTCAATTTGTACCATTCTGATGCCATTAAATGAAAATATTTTTTTAGATTCTGATAGCCAATGAGACTAGAATGTTATATCCTTAGCGATTTTTACGTGGTAGCGTTAGATTCTGAGTTATAGGTAATTATTTCTAAAGTGGTACCATTGCCCCCGGTCTCCCCTAAATACGTAAATAGTATGCACCCATATTTTTAAACTTGACTGAACACAAAAACTTCTCATCTCAATTATTAAGTCAATTTAGACATGGTAAATCTCTGACTTAGCGAAACTTCAGAATGAAGTTTGGATTGTTTTGTGGAGCACGGCACGGCGTGATTGGTCGAGCCGGACGCGAGACACCTAAGTCGCGTGACATATCGATTAAACGTCCAAAACTCGCATACTAAGAATGATGGAGCGATACAAAAGTTGTTCAATCCCCAAGTATGACAAAGAACAAAATTGTGATGGCATGTGACACACCATCCTTAACGCAGCCGGGTAATAAATATGTTCCGTAAATTATTCGGACGGCGCGTAGGCAGACTTATGATTACTAAAACGATACGTTTATTGTGTTAAGTAGACTAAAATAGGATTCCCGCTATCATCACTGTCTTCCGGTAATTTATAGGAACAGAGAAGTTAAATCGGCTTTCATTTCAGGGCAGGTTTTATCGTAATCGCCCGACGATAAGTATAATCGTACAATTAGTCTATCTAATATACAATGCGCAACCCATCTATCTGGTATTGTATGGGATGGGAAGGTCCGAATTTATATGATACTAACTTCCGCCCGCAACTTTGTCTGCGTAACCCGGGATAAAAAATATCCCATATTTTAATCCACTATCTTCGTGCAAAGTTTCATTCAAATCGGTTGAGCCGTTTAGGCGTGATTGAGTAACAAACGTCTAAACATCCAAACTTTCGCATTTATAATATTAGTAGGGTGAGTGATGTGTACTGGAAAATCAAGACATCGATTTTTAAAAGCAATTAAAAACTACTTTCAGTACTTCGGTTATTTAACAAATTGATGGACATTTAACACCTGAGACCGTAATTCTATTGTTATTTTTCATGTATAGTGTCTGGTTAGTGTCTGTCAATGCTTTATACAATTCTCACTACTAAAGTCCTAATAACCGGCTCAATCGGCTCTTCAATATATAAAACTAGCTCTTGCCCGGGACTAATTTCCATCGTAGCTCCATATAAACTTGCGTTTCGTGAAGGTATATCGTAGACCGGACCGAAATTATTAATGTTCAAAGCAATTCCGTCATTTCGAAGTCAACACTGACAGCTGGCGTCATGACGGCGCTTTCCCTCAAGAAAAATAAATTTAAAAAATGTTTCGAAAATGCATTAACTGTCGCTGTCGGATAAAAACTATCATAAGCGGAAGCCAGAATAATAATCTAGCAATAAAAAATGTTTCATGTTCTTCCGTTCACGGGAAGCTAAAATCCTTCGTGACAAAACAATGTCTGAAATTATACTTTTTTTTAATTCAGAGATTTATTTTAAGTATAGATGACGAAATGCACCAGTTTTTTACCTTAGATACACGATTGCATTGCAACGTTTATTTAAGAGATTCGTCTACGATCACGAGTGGTATAATAAGAGCTTATAACACTAATACTACTATAATATATGTCACTAATACCACTGACCCATTGGTAAAGCTCGTATATAACAATAACAGCTAATAATACCAAGGTCCAAAAGCTCAAAAGCTTTGTTCGATGCAAGACTAAATATTCATGCTTCTCGCGCTGCCTATTACAGGTATACTCGTAGCTGAAATTAGAGGCAGTAAATCGATAGGTGGCCTAATATAGCGTCTGTATGATCTACGGTTGTTTGAGAATGAGTATTTTGAAGCTGTTGTCTCATAGATCGGTCGGATGAATCGTAGGTGTACAGTCGACGTTAATATACGTTTATATGTTTAAACCAAATTATAGCGACACTAATTTGTAATTTGTCCTTTTTCCCAAATTTCATCGTCATTATCATCATATCAGCCGAAAGACGTCCACTGCTGGACATAGGCCTCCCCCAAAGAGTGTCAAAGTGACCGATCCTGCGCCTCCCGCATCCAGCGGACTCCAGCAACCTTTACCAGGTCATCAGTCCACCCGCCCAAAAGTAAGATAAAGATTTTAACGCAGAGACTAAAAGGAATAATACTAACGTATACGACATTACGCTCTAATGACAGATATATCTGATAATTGAATACATTCATCTTTATCTCCATAAAGGTATTTTTAGATACAACAATTCATTAGAAACTGAAACTTTTCGGGCCTAACCGATTTTGTAGCAGTACTTGTACTATGGGGTTTTGTATAATTTGCATTAAAAATAAAATGTATATGCTTCATATATGTTTAATGTATGAAAGCTAGTTATGTTTATAAGTTTATTGGGAACATTCGGAACCCTCTCTAGGTCCGAATCCTTATCGCAGAGCCCCGTTATACCTATTATTTTACCTGGCGGCAAAGGTCAAGGCTGTATAAACTGAACCTAATATGCTTTATCTGTGTTCGTAATGGCAAGTTGTGTTTTTTATTGACATGTTCGAATGGTCCCAGTTCTATGAAAGATTTGAGACTCGGTCAATCAACCATTTATATGGTACTAGCTTTTGCCCGCGACTTCGTCCGCGAAGAACTTGAGAAAAAATATTTCAATTTTTTTTTAGGCATGACCTTAATTACTTATCGCTGTCCCAAACAAACTACTACCATTTTCAGGGATGATTTTCTAGATCAAAACTATCCTAAATCCTTCCAAGGGTCTCAATTTATCTCTATGCCTATGTTCATGTAATTCCGTTCTGGGTTTAGGCGTAAAAGGTATAAATTGCTAAAATGCTTAATTGAAATGTCAGTTTTTTTTAAATATACATACGTTTGTAACTACTTAAATTGTTTGTTTTTATAATGTATTGAAGGTTTTTTCTTATGTCTACTAAGCTACATTTCCTACTGATTTTTTTTGCCAAAATCCGTTTAGTAGTTTAAAGTTTCAAGTTTGAAGCTCAAAAGAAAAAGTTTCCCTCATACACACTTTGCACCCCTACTTAACCTCCTTAGGGGTAGAATTTTCTTAAACGCTGAAAGTGCTTTTTTGTATTTTAATAAGTAATCTTTTTTACAAAGTTTCAAGTCTCTAGTTCAAAAAATTATGTTTCCCCCGTACAAACATTGCACCCCTGGTTAACCCGCTTAGGGGTGGGTTTTTCAAAACCCTGAAATTACTTCTCCCTTATTTTTATAAGCAGTCCATACACAGAGTTTCAAGACTCTCACTTAAAATAGGTAATAACACAGGCTTGTACGGAATCCTCGGTGCGCGAGTCCGTCTCGCACTTTGACGGTTTTTTTGTATTCAAATAAGTAATCTGTCTAAACAGTTTAAAGTCTCTAGCTCAAAAGGAAAAGTTTCCCTCATACAAACTTTGCACCCCTATTTAAACCTTTTTGGGGTGGAATTTTCTAAAACGCTGACAGTTTTTTTTTTGGTACTCTAATGAGTAATCTTTCTACAAAGCTTCAAGTTCATAGCTCAAAAAAGAAAGTTCCTTTCATACAAACTTTGCACCCTTATTTAACCCCTCTAGGGGTGAAATTTTCTGAAACGCAGAAACCACTTTTTTATATTCTAATAAGTAATTTTTCTACAAAGTTTCAAGTCTCTAGTTCAAAAAATAATGTTTTCCCGTACAAACCTTGCACCCCTAGTTAACCTGCTTAGGGGTGGCATTTTTCAAAACCCTTAAATTGTTTTTCTTGTATTAAAATAAGGAGTCCATACACAATGTTTCAAGTCTCTCACTTAAAATTTTACTCCAACTCCATACAAACTTTCAACCCCCTTTTTACCCCCTTGAGGGTGGAATTTTCAAAAATCCCTTCTTAGTGGGTATTTTCATTATACAATCTTCCTATTGTGAAAAAATCAGCTTTCTAGGTTCAACGGTTTGGGCTGGGCGTTGATTTAAGTGAGTGAGTCCAGTCAGTCAGGACTTTTACGTTTATTTAGATTTTTTAATCTGTGGTTATATTATACAACGTGTTAATAAAATAACGCAAAACCTGAAAACCGTTTCTTTAGAATCAAAGTAAAATGTGAAAAAAATAGTTTTTTTTTACGTGATTTATTTTTTACATTTGTATGGAGCAGGTCGCCCCAGCCGGCCAACGCTCGATACAAAGGTAAAAAAAAACTTTTCAAATAAACCTGTTTTTTTTTCACATTCGGTTTTCAGGTTTTGCGTTATTTTATTAACATAAAATATTATAATTATTTAACATCAACCTTTTAAAATCTCGTCGAAAACGCATGGACCTCTTAATCGACAGTCTGCTCTTTGCCGATGACGCAGCCTTCGTAGCGAAAACTCCTCACGAGCTCCAAGTTCTACGGGACAAATTTGCCCATGCTTGTAACCTTTTCTCCGTGTCTATAAATACAAAGAAGACCGTAATTTTAGCGCAAGGCTACACTCAAAAGCCGTCTATCTTACTGGAGAGTGTTCCCTTGAAGGTAGTCGTAAAGTTCTGCTACTTAGGGTCGACCGTGTCGAGCAACCTCTCCCTAGACAGAGAAGTCGAAGTCCGCATCGGCAGGGCGGCCATGACGTTCGGCAGGCTACGTACAAGAGTGTGGAACAATAAACATCTCACCATGAAGATCAAAATGATAGTTTATCAAGCTTGTGTCTTGAGCACACTCTTGTACGGAGCCGAAACCTGGACGTCGTACGCTAATTAGGAACAACGGCTAAACACCTTTCACATGCGCCGTCTTCGAAGTATTCTTAAAATCACATGGAGAGACAAGGTTACCAACGAGAGAGTACTGGTGATCGCACAGCTCCACAGCGTCACGGCCCTGCTGAAGCAGCCGTGTTTGCGGTGGCTTGGGCAATGGGCATGTGCAACGCATTGACAATTCTCGTTTGCCCAGGCAGATTATGTTGAGCCAAATTGCATTTGAAAAACGCAATGTAGGACGCCCCATGCTACTTTTCAAGGACTGCGTGAAACGCGACATGGTCGCATTTAACATCGATCGCAGCACTTGGGAAGATCTTGCTGGCAACCGCGATGAGTGGAGGAACACTATAGCAAAAGGCCGCGAAATCCACGATGATACCTGGTTCCAAGATCTAGCCCACAAACGCGCTAAGAGGCATAATCGTCAAGAAATTGCAGATGATACGGTCCCTTAATTTGCGTGCCCCAAATGTGGACGCAAATGTCGATCCTGGATTGGCCTATATAGTCACGAGAGGCGTTGTCCCTCGCGTATACCTACAGACGCTGCTTAAATCATTTGTCAAGATGTATAAGGCCTTATGATGATGTATAGGTACCATTGGTTAAATCTCACTGAGTCGCATGGGTTAGATAGGTACTCCGTTAACATTATTTTAAGTAGATATCCAAAATTACTCATTGTCATTGTAAGCAGGTGCAGCCGACTCACCTTTTCACAATGGTATAAAACCAAAAATATAAACATATTTGTCATGACTGTACACAGATGACTCCCGACCTTGCCCCGTGTGTATCGTAACGCATCGGATTTGCCTTTTCATGTCTGTCACATCGCGCTAAGACGTGGCCGTGCGCCATTTATCACGGACATGACACAATACTGTGGTGTGTACTCCGCATTTTTCCTTAATACTTCTCGCGCGGCATCCATACGAAATATCTAGGTAACATTTCAGTCACGTTATTAGATGTCCGATAAACGTTCGTAACATCTCAACAACAACTTGCCATTACGCCCATTTGAAGTTAGATTTAGTATTAGACTATAAAAGATTAATTATTGTCCTCAAGAAAACTAAAACTGTCATGTAAAAACTAATCCAAAAGTTAGTCAATATCAGGCAAACTGACAGCTGCAAACCCTATTTTATAAAGCAGAAATTAAACTCTTCCTAGTATATACATATTTAAGCAAGTAAGTTTGTACGGAAACAAAGAGTTCTATGTAAAACGCGATGAAATTCCCTCTTCACGGTCTATCCGTAATAAGAACAGACTCGTTCGACCACCCGCCAAACTGACACTGCTATCCTCAGGCCCATTAATAATGTCTATTAAGATTTATAATAATTTACCTGACTCTATAAAGGGCAAAGAACACGCAAGCAACTACTACTAACTAAATCCTATTAGACGCTAAATGAATACTTAGAAGATAAATTATAAACGTTCAGTAAGTCCTCCTCTCCCGAAAATTGCAGTGCCCAACAGGGTTCACAATGATTTGTAGCTTAAAGTTAACATCTGTACCTACTTTTGTGATATTGCAATAAAAGATTGAGTATTGAGAAATAACGAACGAGTGCCGTTAGAATCAGGACCTCAACCGATTTCGAGGCCCCGCATCGCTACGTGTATTACGCCGTAGCGCGTAGCAGCGTTTTTCCGCTCTGCAGCAGAAATCGCTCGTATAGAAGCATGACTCACATGTACTAACATCACCAGCTAGAATAAAGCTATACGTTAGTAAAAACCGCATCAAAATAGGTCAAGTCGTTTTATAATTTTTCTCACACAGTCGGACGCAGCCAGAGATTTGTCATTAGTACGTATGTTGCTCTTACGAGGGCTGTTTGATATGTAGCCGTGTTCTAAATGTACTAATATCACTGGCCGAAAATATGTATACCGCCTTTTTAAGCCATTCTTCAGAGGCGGGAAAATTAAAAAAAAACCGCAGTCTTTTGTTTTTTTTCTCATTTGACAGCGATTCAGTGGAAGCGTGAATGTAAAATTGTTAAAATGGAGAAAGAACACTATAGGTCTGTAATTAGGTTTTTGATTTTGGAAGGGAAAACATGTGATGAGATAAAAGTAAGAATGCAGGCGGTTTACCATGAATATGCTCCTTCTATGACAACCGTTAGATACTGGTACAACGAGTTTAAGCGAGGGAGAACAACCGTCTTTGACGAGGATCACCCAGGCCGCCCAATTGAGGTGACTACAGATGATATGGTTAAAAAAATTGAAAATATCGTTCTAGCCGACCGCCGAATTAAACTTCGAGAAATCGTTGATGCTGTAAACGTTTCAATTGAGCGAGTACAAAACATATTAGAAGAAAAATTGGGTATGAAAAAAGTATCGGCGAGGTGGGTGCCGCGTTTACTCACCACGGAGAAGCAAAAACGGAACCGACTGACTTCTTCGGAGCAGTGTTTAGCAGTGTTCAAACGTAACCCGAAAGAGTTTCTGCGTCGTTTTGTGACCGTAGACGAAACGTGGGTTCACCACTATACCCCGGAAATGAAAGAGCAGTCAAAGCTGTGGATTTTACCGGGTGAACCTGCTCCAAAGAAAGCAAAAACTGTCCCATCGGCTGGAAAGGTCATGGCCACCGTTTTCTGGGATTCGCAGGGTATTATATATATTGACTACTTAGAAAAGGGAACAACGATAACAGGGCAGTACTATGCCAATTTATTGGATGAATTTGAAGCGATGTTGAAGGAAAAACGACCCCATTTAAAGAAGAAAAAAGTACTGTTTCATCACGATAACGCCCCAGCTCATTCGTCCAGAGTCGTGATGGCCAAAATTAAACAATTACGATTCGAACTATTGCCTCACCCCGCGTATTCTCCAGATTTGGCCCCATGCGATTTCTTTTTGTTTCCCAACCTGAAAAAATGGATCGGTGGTAAGCGATTTAGATCAAATGACGAAGTCATTGCCGCCACAGAGGCCTATTTTAATGACTTTCCGAAATCGTACTATTTAGATGGTTTATTGAAGCTTGAGTATAGATGGAATAAATGTAGAGTTAAAAGGAGACTACGTAGAAAAATAAATGCATATTTACAAAAACGACTGATTGTTTTTTTCATAAACGGGTAGTTATCAAACAACCCTCGTATATTCGCAGTTTCCTGTTCTACTGCTGTATCGAATTACTATTGAGGTGTGCAATAAAGAGTATTGTATTGTATAGTTGAATTGATTTAGAGATATCGTAAATTTTTGGTAGGTATTTATCATAACTAAGTCAATCAGGAAATCCATTTGAAACGCTCGGTTATAAGTTCTAACTTCAACGTCACAATCGGGCCACGATTATTTCCTCAAAGGTATGACAAGAACATTGGTCTACAAGGATAAATAAATCAAAAAACTGTATCCACACTACGGATAATGACTGAAAAAAAATTTTTTATACAAAAGGTAGACTAGCCTATGGGCTTATCCAGGCCCAGGTATATAATACGTCATGGTTTTATTATAACGCCCAGAATTTTAATTATAAAGCCAGTCGCTGATAATGATACTACAGAGAGCATTTAAAAATGTTAAATTCGTGAAACGAATATTCTTTCAACAAGGCGATCAATTAGGTACAGGTAACTCCCGGCATTTTACATTTAGGCGCGAAATAGCAACCGCTTCCGTATTCTGTTTAGTCACTCCTATCTTCACATCATCGCGATGTAGGCAGGTAAATTCTAATGATGTCTGAAACTATAAAGCGAAAAAGTGTCATTCAACGTTGTTGGGGCAAATTATCTTATCGCATGAGCTCATTTCTTATTTCGTGATACGTACTTTAATTTGAGTGGCTTCACATCCATTGTTTACTAACCAGTGGCATATTTCCATATCGTATTTTTCTATGAGGCCATTAGTGGACCCTTCAAATTGAATAATAAATGCAACAGGATTGAGGGCGCGAAACGAGGCCTAGGTAAAGCGACATACAATATTTAGGTATAGGAGCTTCAAAGACCGGCGTTCGCTAGTAGCTAAACTACGCTGTGTTTATAGTACCTTAATACGCGAAAAGCTTACGAATTTTTGATTGCGTCATACGCACGATTATAGGTTGTTTTCAATATCCACACGTGCTATACCAACAAAAACAAGGAAAGATCCGTTCGATTTTAACGAACAGCCAACTGATGTAACGCATAATTTTTTTCTCAAAAATCATCGGCAATGTTGACTTTATTGGTAAGTAATGGTTGGTGAGAAGTGCATAGTTTATGGTTAGTCAAAATTTAAAAACTAAAAAACCTTGCCGGCTTGATTTTGCTCGACTACAATGTTGCACACAAATTCCATTATTTGTTGTGGTACATCAATACGTGCACATTATTGTCAACTTATGGCGTTTTCGGAAGAAAAATACACTTCCAACTTATTATTTAGAAAAATTAAAAGGGGGCAATGCAAAAAATATTGTTTTAACATACAGTGGCAAATTGCTTTTACGGAAAATATAGAAAATTGACGTGTAAATTATTCCAGATTTAAAAGAAGCTGCAAGCTCAGTTATCAATAACTTATTGATTATTTGTTAAGTGTAATTTGCAAAGCCGAAAGACAGATATCGAAAGGCGTACGACAATTTCTTGAAGCGGCGAGAAGAAATGCATGTCTTATCATTTTCAGAAAGTACAGTTTTGCTTTCTTGAACAATTTTTGAGAAAAGCACTATATTTGTCTCAGCTGGAAGGGCATTTGCTGGCTTCGTATTAAATTAAACGGAATCCCAAGCCAGCAATTGCCTACTTCCCTTGCTTCGACAATAATGTACTATTTCTCTTCTCAAGTGTGTCATATTAGGCTTAGGAAGCGGAGCTAAAATAGGGCATATTTTTAAATGCACATCTGTATAATGTTTCAGCACACTGGGTAACTCTACTAATTAATGCATACCAGAAAAAAGCTTGCTGTGCAAAAAAAACAAATTCAAACTAAACATGTCCTACAAAAAAAATACAAAAAAGCACTCAAAACGAAATTACCTTATTTATCGAATTCACACCAAAAATGTGGTTCGTACATCAGATATATGATTTATAAAACCAAAATACTAATTGTTTATCAATAATACTAACTTGCACTCTAAATTGTAAAATGTTACTACGGAATTTGCTTTTTGTTTTCTCTGTTTTACTGAACTACTGAACTGTAGCAAAGGGCAAATTTTGGCAGGTCGAGGGCGAGGTGTAGGTTAGGTTATGGTTAGCTTGTGTCCATTAGAGCGAAAATAGGCACCCCGCGAAGCGGGGGGACGTCAACACGCTGGCGGTTAGGTTTAGGTTAGGTTAAAATAATTGCCATAGACGCTTCTAGACGTGATCCGACACATTTTCTCAAAAAAATATTCAGTCCCAAAAACGGGCCCCCTTTGGTACAGTCTGACCCTCTTAAGTATTGTTTCGAAAATGAGTTACCACTTAGTGTGCCAGTGGTTAGTGCATGTTAAGTTAGCATTTGATTATTTTTTTGTGTAATTAATTACGTAAACATGACTGATTAAATTGGGTTTTATTAAGAATAAACGATGTTCCTAAAATGATGTTGAACTAAGGAATTGTTAGATATACTATTTTGAAATAATTTCAGTAAAATAGTTCTGAAAATACCATTAAACAGTAGCTGAATTTGATTTATTTTGTGCATAATTAGTGTGCAAGTCAGTATTTTTGGTTTAACTTTGGAATATTTTGTTCGAAAAAAGGGAATATACATTTATCGATTTAAATACATGCCCTAAAATAGTACATTTTGCCCCTAGGGTGATTTTTAAAACATTTTAAACATGATTTTGTTTTATCAAGGTTTACTAATAATTTATTGGTTTTAACCCCCGACGAAAAAGAGGGGTGTTATAAGTTTAACGTGTCTGTCTGTGTATCTGTCTGTGGTATCGTAGCTCTCACACGGATGGACCGATTTTAATGCGATTTTTTTTCTGTCATAGATAATTTTATCCCGTGTGTTTTAGCCATGTTTCATCAAAATCAGCTTAGCCGTTTTTATGATATTGGAATTTGAAATGAAAATGTCAGGGGTTCTTCAAGTTGTAGCTATTCTACCATGTCATTATATTTCTAAAAGTACTATTAATGTCATTTTCATAGTCTTCACTGTCTTTTCGTTCAATTATTACTGTGCTGTCATCAGCAAACAAAACCATAGGGTGTTTGACGTACCGAGGAAGGTCGTTGATATAAAGAATAAAGATTATTGTGGCAGCACTGCAACCCTTCATAAAAGTCTTTAATAACGGCACGAAATTCTGTTTTCTCCATAGTTGTTACAATTTATAGGTGATCAGGATCACAGTTAAGCAATGTTTAAAGTGGCAATAAGTTGTTTTTTTTTTTTAAGTGAAAACTTCTTTAGCGGCGCTGAGCACTTTTTGGGATGAGCAAAAATTGTTAAACTCGCGACAGATTTTTTGAGATCTCAGGAGGTCACGTGACCGTAGAATTGGGAGAGATTCGGAACGAGGCTTGGGGCGGGGGGGAAAACGGGGGTTTGTCTAGGGGCACAATGTTCTAATTTGTACTTTATTGTTACAGTTAACATATAAGGTCGCACATTTTCCGTAAATGCAAATTCCATTTTCATCATCATCATCATCATATCAGCCGAAAGACGTCCACTGCTGGACATAGGCCTCCCCCAAAGAGTGCCAAAGTGACCGATCCCGCGCCACCCGCATCCAGCGGACTCCCGCAACCTTTACCAGGTCATCAGTCCACCTTGTCGGGGGCCTACCCACGCTGCGCCTTCCGATACGTGGTCGCCACTCGAGAACCTTTCCGCCCCAACGGCCATCGGTTCTACGTGCTATGTGCCCCGCCCACTGCCACTTAAGTTTAGCGATCCGGAGGGCTATATCGGTTACCTTGGTTCTGCTGCGGATAGCCTCATTTCTGATGCGGTCACGCAGAGAAACTCCCAACATGGCCCTCTCCATTGCCCTTTGGGTGACTTTGAGCCTTCTTATGAGGCCCATAGTAAGCGACCACGTTTCAGTGCCATATGTCATCACTGGCAACACACACTGGTCAAAGACTTTCGTCTTGAGACACTGCGGAATATTGGACGAAAAGATTTGCCGTAGCTTCCCGAACGCTGCCCAGCCGAGTCGGATTCGACGATTGACCTCTTTCTCGAAGTTGGACCTACCTAACTGGATCGTCTGTCCTAGGTATACATAATCGTCTACAACTTCGAGTGTAAAGTGTCCGATTGTAATGGGAGTTGGTACTACATGGGCATTTGACATGATCTTCGTCTTATCCATGTTCATTCTTAGACCAACTCGCTCGGATGCTTTACTGAGGTCATCGAGCATCGTACTTAAGTCCTCCATGGTCTCAGCCAAGACTACTATATCGTCAGCAAACCGAAGGTGAGTGATGTACTCGCCGTTGATGCTGATGCCTAGCCTTCTCCAGTCCAGAGTCTTGAAAACGTCCTCCAGTGCAGCGGTGAACAGTTTTGGAGAAATAACATCTCCTTGCCTGACTCCCCGCTGCAGCGGAATAGGTTTCGAGTTCTGGTCCTGGAGTCGGACTGACATAGTGGCGCTCTCGTACAAACACTTCAGCACTTCGATATAGCGATAGTCAACTTGGCACCGCTGGAGAGACTGTAGTACAGCCCAGGTTTCAATCGAATCGAAGGCTTTTTCGTAGTCCACGAACGCTAAGCAGAGAGGCAGGTTATACTCCTCGGTCTTCTGTATAACCTGACGAAGCGTGTGGATGTGGTCTACGGTACTAAAGCCTCTTCGGAAACCGGCTTGTTCGGGAGGCTGGAAGTCATCTAGCCTGCGTACGAGACGGTTTGTAATGACCCTCGAAAACAGCTTATAGACATGGCTCAGAAGTGAGATGGGTCTGTAGTTCTTCAGCAGAGTGTTGTCACCCTTTTTGAAGAACAGCACCACCACACCTCTATTCCATGCCTTTGGAGTTCTCCCTTCTAGTAAGACGGAACCGAACAACTTCTGAAGGGCCGTAAGGACCGGTTTTCCACCCGCCTTCAGAAGTTCGGCTGTTATTCCGTCTTCACCGGGTGCTCTGTTGTTCTTGAGCTGTTTAAGAGCCATTACAATCTCGTACAGGCTGATGTCCGGGATGTCGTCGGTATAGTGTCGGGTTAGTCTAGCTCTAGGGTCTTCCGCCTGACTAACTTCGGGTCTGCGCGTTGATGTGTATAGCTGTCCGTAAAAGCGCTCTATCTCACCCAGAATCTCAGGTTTAGAGGAAACGATTCTACCATCTT
Organism: Epinotia demarniana; assembly: GCA_945867215.1. NCBI lineage: Eukaryota > Metazoa > Arthropoda > Insecta > Lepidoptera > Tortricidae > Epinotia > Epinotia demarniana. The sequence goes on along the minus strand of OX244260.1, from coordinate 12,564,745 downwards.
CAGTTTTTAACTTCGCGAGCTGGCTCTGCCCTATAGACAGATCTCTCGAGAATACTTTAGAGCCCTTATTACGCTGTATGGCCTCTTCAATACGATTTGTATTGAATTGGCGCAGATCGCGGGTAAGGGACTTGGAGATCTGTTTATTGAGCTGCCGGTATAAGGTCGCGTCGGCTGAAGACTGTAGAATCATTTCACTCCTTTCCTTCATGAGCTTCTTAGTGGAGCTAGATAGCCTTTTAGTTCCGTTAGTGCCTTGGGCCTTGAAGAACTTAGACCCAGTGACACGGACAGCTTCCACAAACCCGTCGTTCAATTCGTCCACATCGCCGCCTAGGCAATCAAAACGGTTTTGGAGTTCCAGCTGGAAGCTCTCGGGGTTTTGAATTTATCAATTCAAATTCAAAACCCCGAGAGCTTCCAGCTGGACGGAGCGTAGACTTCATCAATCGAGAGCGCTCTTGCTTGACGCATATATTCAATGTGCCTCTTACCAGACGGTGATCGCTCCCGATTTTGACCGTATTGATCACAGAGACATCGTTGAATATATGCTTCCTCGTCGACATGATGAAGTCAATCTCGTTTTTAGTTGCACCGTCGGGACTCATCCAGGTCCACTTTCTGTGCTCGCGTTTCTTGAAGAAGGAATTCATCATGTAGAGTCCTTCCTTCTCCAAGAAGCCAGCCAGTAGTTGGCCCAGGTGGTTCCGACTTCCAACTCCAAATTGCCCCACTCTCAGCTCTTCACCATCTTTCTTGCCCAGTTTTGCGTTGAAGTCCCCCATAACAACGGTGAAGTAGGTTTTGGAACTATGCATGGCCTTCGATATATCTTCATACATAGCCTCCACCTCTTCGTCGGAGTGTGCCGAGGTCGGTGCGTAAACCTGAATGACCTTCAATGAGTACCGGGTGGATACTCTGAGTATTAGGTACGCCACCCTAGTCGACACACTCTCGATCTTCACCACGTTATTTACGAGGGACTTGTGGACGAGGAACCCGACACCTCCCTGGGACTGTTGGTCGCCCTCCCGGAAATAGAGCAAGTTGCCGGATTTGAGGGTTATCGTGTCCTCCCCCTCTCTTCGGACTTCAGATAACCCTATGACATCCCAGCGCAACTTGCTCAATCCTTCCTCCAGTTCCGCTATCCTTTCGTCGGTCCGCAGTGTGCGCGTGTTATAAGTTGCCAGGGCCAGGGGTCGTCGGTGGTGGTAGCCGGATCTTCGCCGGAGATTCTTCGCACCCCTGACCCCGCTGGTGCCCTGGCCGCTACCACAACCAGGGTACCGGGGGTCGCCGGAACCTCGGGGCCGTGGTTTTTTTCCTCCATTCCATTTTGTTTTATCAAAATTTAATATTTTGCTTTTAGCCGATTCTCGACTTCATTCAAAACTGAACACTATTCGTAAGAGTATAAAGCCGTTAAACACTTTTTGCAATTGCATATTCTGCAAATAAATTTGTGATTTTGTCCACGCGTCCTTTACCGTTTTGCTATTGAGTAAATTCGAAAAGTTCAAATTTGGACGTTATTCGTAAAGAGATAAAGCTTTGAAAAATATTTGCCAATGGCAAAACAAATTGGTATTTTATTTCAACGTCTCCTTCATCAATTTTGCTGAGTTAACTATAGCGTAACACTAGTAAGGTTGTTATCAGATATATTGGCACGCAGGGGGAGGGAGGGCGAAGGATTTTTTTTTTGCAAAATTAAAATTATTCATGTTTTCACTTCTGCCGGCACTCCCGGAGTGCAACCCGGTCTTTTTTTTGCATTATTATCGTCATTTTTCGTTTGAAAAATTGTGGCAGCCAGTGTTAATGCCATTTACCAAAAAAAGCTTTAAAAAACTTTTATATAGAGACTTATCAAACGGCCCTCGCCTCGTACGCAATAAAAATAAAAATCGATCGAACAATGAGAAAAAGTACTATCGCTGAACATTTGTAAAACAACATTGATGACGAAATGATATCTCCTTTTTAGTGTTTACATACGACAATTGGTCCAATGGAACACTTATTTGAATGGAATTGAGCGGGATTGAAAACCGTTACCCACACCCGTAAACATCGCTGCGTGTCAAGTACATCATAACGCAGACCGTTTTATTATTAAAGAGAACTCTCACGCAAATTTACAGCTTGAACTTACGGTTGAACGTCGATTATACAAGCAACTTTTTAAATGTTAGAGTAGCACTAAAAATAGTAACAATATTTAAGGGCATATAAAAGCACTATTATTAATTTAATTAGTCGGAATTATCATAGATACAGAGACAATGAATAAAATATATGGCTTTTAAATTAGCTTAACTAATATTATTCAATACGACTACACGAGCAACATTCGTATAAGTATTTTAAATTAATTTGATCGTAAACTAAGATAAATGGGTTATTGATAACGATCTATATTTTTTGAACAGATTTACAATACTGGAGACGGGAAACAATAGTTTTTCAAAAAAATGGGATAATTACTAGATGTAACCCGTTGAGTGAAGTTTGAGATCTGTTTTAAAGCATTTACATTACTTTCTCGTTATCAACGGGGACCCCATCTTAAGGCTTAAGCTGCTGTGATTTATTAATTTGGCTCCAGGCCGCGTAATCTTGCTAGGCTGTTGTTTAACTTGGCTCATTATCATTAGGTATTCCTAATATGTAAATAACGTTAAAAAAAAACACAAAACAAGTAACGGTCCGCAACATTTCGTATTAAAAATTAACCCCCTTATTCATAAAACCTAAAATGCCCGTGCTAAATAAAATGTGCTTCGTCCCTTTCAAACGAACACAAATGTCAATGTGACAGATAAGGGCAAACGAATTTTAACTACATTTTAGTTGAAAAAGGCTAATAGAACGTTTATGAATACGGCCGTAAGAGTCGACTACAATTTTGATATTAGACTATCTTCGACATATGCTCGTAAATCCAAAAAATATTAATAAATGTATACACATTTGACATGCATTATGAAAGGACCCGTTACTACGCTCGTGCTTAAAAAGGAATATTAGAATACATCTCCAGTAATGATTATCATCCTAAATATAACCGGAATAACTAATTAATGGTACATTTTTTTTTTGGTTAGAGTGTGTTGTGGGCGACGGGCTAGCAACCTGTCACTGCAATATCACATTTTGTCGATCTTTCATACCCACATTTATGCTAAAAGTGGCGCTGGAACATAAGTTTCATGTGCTCTGCCTACCTGCCTTAGGGATAAAGGCGTGAATGTATGTACGTATGTGGTACATTTTTCGACGAAATTAAATATGTAGGTATTTGTGCGCTGTAACATCTATCTAGCTGTATAAAAAAGCCCTTTTCATGTCGTGGAAATTTGAATACATTTATAATACACGAGCTACGTTACGGCCTTGTTACATGCCCTGTATGGGTAACTTTTAAAACAAAAGAAATTTAAACCTCTCGTTTAAACAAATACTTGGTCTACACAACACTGGAAAATCCGTCAGTTGGTGACCCACCAACGAAGCTGCAGCTGACGTCCATTTTTTTTTTGGACCTGGTTCTTGTGTAGCAGCCAGAGTGGCTTTGGCTACAGGTCATGACTGGCTTGTGGGTAGTCTCCACTATGGGGCTACCCGACTGCCGAATAAAGCTCAACCTCTCTCGCTACCTCAAGGAACGCTTTAAATTTCTTTCTTCTGCTAGGTCTGCTGTAAGTGATACTGTTTCTGTGACTTTTAGTTATTGTATGTGTATGTAGGTTTATATTATATATATATATATGTATTTATGTAAGTGTATAGTCTTTCTTATAGTTAAGTTGTTCTTATATTCTTTTTTCTGTTTTCACCTACTCAAATCTTATCTTTTCTTGAAGAGATCTTTCTGGAAGAGATCGCTCTTTAACGATAAGAGCGCCTGTTGTCTACCATTGTTTATGTTTAATTTACCTCTATTTTTCTATTTTATTTTCACTATGTCTGGTGAACAATCAAGAATATTTGTATTGTATTGTATTGAATAAAGCTGACGTCCACGAGGCTTCATGATACAAGTTTCTTTAGTTCCTCACTAGTTGTCGCCCAGGGGGAGATTGGTCATGCAAAACAGTTGTTAGCTCGCGGGCTATTAAAATAACCTACTCTGAAAATATCACTTTCCTAGCTTCAATGGTTTCGGCTTGGTACGACGTTGATGAGTCAGACGGTAAGGATACGCGATTTTATAAATAATAGATCATATAGATATATTCTCTTAAACTTTCGTATGCCTTGTTCCGGATACGTCCATAACGGTTTGAACTTACGTCTTAAACTTCAAGGTCATAATTCGATTGTTTTTTTTGACATCCCCATCGGCATATGAGAGGTTAATTCTTCGATTTCTGCATGACTGCATAGAAATTTCTGAAATTCTAATAGTCCCCAAGAAGCACAAATTAAGGTGGGATTCATAAGCGTTCCATGTTGCGCATATGAGCCATGGATTCCATAAATTGTGCCTACCTGTACGCGCTTGCGGTTATAAATATAGACCAATAAAATTTGTCCTGTTAAACATAGTGCATACTGAAGGATCCGTATCATAATTCCTAAAAATATATTAAATACCAAACACATGCCAAGTAACTGTCTCTCGTGTCAAATCCGGACCAGTCTACAGAGTCAGCGTAAACAAACCGTCGACCTTTTGTTACAATGTAGTTGATCACAAGACAAGATGCTGGTGATCAAGCTCGTCAGGAGGCTCAGCCTTCGTCAGATTGTGTTGAACGACGGAATGCTAAACAAAGATGCTAAAAGTAAACAATGTATATGAATGACAAGGCATCCAGGGCCAACTATAAAATGATTAGTAGATTATTCTAACTATATGTAGGATGCTGAACAAAATTGCTAGCGTTACCGTTAAATCATACCATTAGCATTACAGTAGTGACAATAATTAGTCTTTCAAGCGTGGAAATCATGTATTAAATAGTACATTACTTAACTAAGGCGGTGAATTCGTGAATGCCCCAGATCGCAGGTGTTTGTGGCCCGAACCGAAATTACCGCCCGTGTTGAGTACACAATTTTGACGTCTTCACCTGGCCACAATGCGAGTTTTCCCGTACGCGCAGCGTGCAGTAAAACTCGCATTATGGCCAGGTGTGACGGAAAGACTAAAACAATGCTATTGTCATGGCCATTATGTTGCTTGTTAGACAACCCAACCATACCGAGCGTTTTTATTATACTGCTTTTCATTATTGTCATTATTCAAGCGTGTTGTAATTTTCCATCAAAGTAATAATACCTAATAAACTAATAAGTAAAGTAGGAAAGTTAACTATTACATTTGCTATCAATTGCGTGGACAAGCAGTCGTCATCATCACAACCGCACCCAGTACTTTCAATAATTAGGTACTTCAACAAGACAACCCCGATATGCCTGGTACACACCCTGAGACATGTGTACCGTTTGCGCGGTAACGACCTAAATGACAACACAATCGTATCACACGTATCTAGGACGCGTGCATAGTTGCGCATGTAGGAGACACCGCCATGCAGAAAAATGGGGCTTAGCGCGATCAATGAATGAGCACAATGAATGAATCCCAGCTTAACAGTAGTACATTACTGTAGCGGCCGGGAAAATAGAAATTGCCCGCCAAGTGCATATGCGGGATGAAAGTAGGCTAGAGATACGAGGCTGACATTTCGTTTTCACGCCGAGGTGAATTATTAAAAACTCCAAAGATTATTTTGTGACTGAACGCCATGATGTTGTGTCACGATATTGATATTTACGCCTTACCATTTTCCTACGTAAGAGCCGTACGTATATATTATACGTGGAGGAATTACGTAAAGTAACTATTTTCGTAAGGCATATCAATTTGTTACACGTTACAGTAAATAAATAAATACACAAATGTTATTCGTTTAATCTATATTATTATTATAAATAGGAAGCATCTGTGAGATTGTACTTTAGTAAGTCTATAAGTTTGTATGTTATGGGTAATTTTCGCAACCGCTTATTAGATTTCAAAAATTCTTTTACCTTCGTGTAGAATGGACATTCTGGTTAGTTATAGGCTCGGGTTTGCCTGCGTTGCAATACGCGGGCGAAGCCGCGCGGGCCGCTACTATGGTATAAGACTGGAATCATTTATTTATCTCGACGCGACAGGGTTTATCAATGAAATTGATGATAGGTACCTACAAATCTTTTCGACGTGAATTTAAATTGGCTTAAAATTGTAATTAATTTTAAGCCCATATATTTTATGTTCAGCAGCCGAAGCTGGAACGCCACATCTGAACGTCATCACCGACGTAGTTTTCACTAACGGTATTTAGACGTCATATCGCATTCAGCCCAGAATTATAGATATAAATTCCAAGTCGTTCACAGCACCGATATTCCGCCCCGAAATGTGTCACGCGCAGCGACTGCGTTCTGTAGGTTTGCCAGACAACCTGGAACGCGGTTAGCTCAATACTCCAATACAAGTACACGTTAGATGTGGTTTCCTGAAATACCTACCAGCGACATAAACATAACATGGCGTCATAATTATAGAAGTACCTAGCAGTTCAATTCGTGGCATGTTAAGGGTGGCCAGGGCGCTCGACTCTCCGTTCAAACCTAGTTTAGTTCTCATTTCCGTTGCTGCGTTCTCGGATCCGCCCTATCTAATAGGTCAGGAACTAGTTCCTGTTGCTAGAAATTCAAATGTAAATAATATACTTTAAAAACAAAGTTTTAACCAACTTCAATTTAGTACTCCGCAAAGCCACGAGAACATTTCCACATTTCTTTTCCAATTTACCACATGAACTGATTTCCGAGAGCAAATGCACTGATTACCTACTAGAGAAAAAAACCGAATCGCTCTGTATGTGGCGCGATAATATTTGAGGATCACCTTTGGCACTTCATTAGTTGCTATTTCAACGGAATTCTATCAGAATCTGTGGTCTTCATCATCAATTCCACTCCACCAAATTTATGATTTCCGGATGTAAATACATGAGTTATAGTAGAACATACCAAAATCACTACACGCGTGCCTAATATAATTGAGGAGTTCCCTCAATTCCTCATGGATCCCATCATCCAACTGAATGTTTGATAAAAATGGGACTCCCCGGAAGCATATAACAAAAAAAACTACGAATCGGCTCATCAATCACGGAGTTCTTAGGTAACAACCTGAAAAAATAAACACAACCGAGAAAATAAAGCGAGAGTAGATTTTTTTTCATACATAGTCTCTAATCGCTTCATTATATTTCTATTATTATTTATAGCAACAGTCAGACTCTAGTTTCTGACCTAGATATGGCGGATCCCCTTGTGTATACAAAGTTTTATGTTATTCCAGTATCTCTTTTCAAAAAGAGAACCAAACTTCGTTTGTATGGAGAGTCGATTAAGCCGACCGTGCTGGGGACTCTTAAGCTGCGCATCCACCCGAGATGTGCTAAGCTGTGTTTCCATACATTTGACATCTCGCTTACTTGGCACCTAAGTGCCACTTGTATGGACACAAAAATCCTTAACTAGAAACAGCTGACGTCCCATAGAAAACTCTCATACAATTCGATTTAGACAAACGCACCTGACGATTACAGATTTTACAGCAACCAGGTACTAAATATGTACGGGTAATTTAAAGTAAAAGGAATAACATAATTTTATTTGTGTATCCAACTACACGTCCGGTTTAAGTACACTTGGCTGTCGCACAATTGTCATTGTTAACGTTTTTATTTATCATAAAACTGTTAATTTATGATACAACGTTATTTTTACATTTACATTCGGAAAACCCTACATCCATAAATAAATTCGCAGAAACTTGTTACGTCTAATGCCAAATGTTTCGTCGCGCTGGGAGCAATAATGTGTGTTCCATTTCAGAGATTGGAACGGTTAATTTCCCGCGTTAAGGTGCACTTTCAAAGGCAAACATTTCAGTGCACTTTCCATACGTAATTAATAATTCCGTTTTCGGACGAATTGCATGTTATTATTGCTTACTTTAATCAAATTCGCAACGTTACTTCAAAATTTTTCGGGTCTTGAACCCAATCCCAATTAACTTTTTGTGACCAAATGATTGCGATGTCAGTGTGTATAGTTTTCTCTTCTGTGTGTGTGTAGTTTTCTCAATTTGCCCAACTTTTGTATGGAAACTGGCCGTTTCCTTTAACCAGAGCGAGAATAAACGGAGAACAGTGCACATGGTCGCGTGGGCCCGCGTGGAGTAGCCTTTGTCTAAGGAGCGTGAAACTACTGACCTACTTTAAAAATAATGCACTTTACATTTTAATCTTCTGCGAGCTTGGAGAGAGTTTACAAACAATTTCGATTATCTGGAATTTGCTCTTGTGTATTTTGTTAATTAAAATCTGAGGATGAAAATAAGGCCTGTACCGAAAAGTATTTCTATACGAACACTTTTAAATTTAAAAAAACTGTGGATAACACACACATATGTGTCTTGTTAATATGTATGTTATTAACGCATGTTTTTTATGACGTGTTTAAAAAAATATTTTATTCATATCTGTTTACAATATACGTTAGCAAGAAGAAACAGTTTTTTTTTTATACAGCTTTGGGATGCAATTTAAGAGTCCGCAGTAAGCTCGATTCTCCATACAAACGTAGTTACGCTCTCATTTTAAAACTCCGTGTTGGATTGTAACGAAACTTTGCATGTTCAATGAAATGAGGTATATCTATGTCTGAAATTAGTTTACGTAGCTTCAGCTACCATAATAAAAAAATATAGCGAATTTAAGATTTTCATACAAAACTAGTTTTTGCTGTATTTACTTTGTTTTATAAATTGGAACCATATAATCTAATTACAGACATAGATATACCTCATGTCATTGTATATGCAAAGTTTCGTCACAATCCAACACGTAGTTTTAAAATGAGAGCGTAACTACGTTTGTATGGGAAGGTGAAATTCGGCCGAGCTTACTGCGGCCTCTTAAGCTCAACTCTCAAATCGCTCTTTATTTTTAACCTGCTTACAAAATAGGAAGAGGTTCTCAATTCATACAATTCTTTTTTTATTTGAATGTATGCATGGTTACGGATTAGTCCCATTGTTTTCATAAAGCCACTTAGATGATGGGATCCATGAGGAATGGAGAAAATCCTCATTTTTATTAGGCACGCGTGTAGTGATTTCGGTATTTTCTATAATAACTCGTGTATTTACACTAGGAAACCACAAATTTGGTGATGTGGAACTGATGATGAAGACCACACGTGACTTATGGAACTCCGCAATGATGTAAAGTACGTCACATATATTATTCTGATATGAATCCGTTAAGTGGCAACTAATGAAGTGCCAAACGTCGATTCCTCAAGGGTCCCTTTGAGGAATCGACGGAACTCCTCAAATGTTATCGGCCCACGTAAAGCATGGGTTTTTTCTGTAATAATGAACACATTTGCTCTCGGTAAGGAGTTCATGTGGTAGGTACTGTTGTATTAATAAACCACATTAAAATTAGATATTTTAATATATTCAATTCAATGACATAGTTGTTTTATTCCGTTGCTAACGATAAGACAAGACGTCTTCATAAAACCTTGTACAGGAGGCTATAAGATATAAGGCGTGTTATACAACATTACTCTCCCTCCACTGAGAAGCTTGTTTTGCCTAGAGTCCGAAAAATCCAAATCTTGCTGGAGGCTTTATCTTCCGACCTGACCGTCGTGGCGACGGAAGAGGGGCAGGGGTCGGCGGTTCGGGTGTCGGCGGATCGGCTGGATGCGGCGGCGGTGCCACGGCGTCGACCGGTTGCTCCCTGTTAACTGGTGCAGGGTCGGCCGGCTGTTGCGGCGGCTCCGCGTCACCACTTGGCTGAGCTCTGCTAGTGGAGGCTACCGGAGCTGGCTGTCGATCGTGGTCGCCGCTCTGACCACCGGTGTCCGGTGTGTTATGTCGTTGGTAGTATGTGAACGTGTGTTTCCTGGTCGTTGTTCTCGGAGTGTGTTCAGATTTCGACTGTCCGGGTTGTTGTGTACTTCCAAATGTCTGACGTTTGAATTCGGTTTTTGCTGTTGTTACTTGAGCATGTCTTGGTCGGAGCTGTTCTGTGTGTTTGCGTTTGTGTAAGCCGTTCATCATCTCCAATTCATGGGAGTATGGCCCGTTGCTTTTGATAATTGTTCCAGGATCAGCTCCTTTTCCAATTGGCTTGTTCACCCAGACCATATCCCCTGATCTGTAAGTTGGAGGCATTACCACTTTGCTAGAAGGCCTCAAAATTTGTTGTAGGCGTGTCTTTTCTAATGTCTCCCTCACGTTAGGTTTCAATAAGTCAAATGTTGTCCGCATTGGCCTTCCGAACATCATTTCGTAAGGTGATCTGTCGACCGTCGAGGGGTGTTTCGGTACCCCCGGAGAAAACTGTTTAGGCGTTCGTGTACGTCAATGTTTTTGTCAGAAGCCAACATACGTTCTTTGAAAGTGCGCACTGCGCGCTCTGCTAATCCGTTCGTTTTAGGATGATAGGGCGTCGTTTTTATATGTGTGATGCCCGAAACTCTGCAAAAACGACTGAATTCTTCTGACGTAAATTGAGGGCCGTTATCGCTGACAATATATCTAGGCATACCGTATGTTGTGAATATGTTACTCAGTCTTTGAATCGTTGCCTTAGATGTCGTTATCTTCATCGGCACAACTTCTAACCACTTCGTGTAGGCGTCTACGACTATTAGCCACATGTGGTTTAGAAAAGGCCCCGCAAAATCCACATGTAGTCTGTGCCAGGGCTCTGCTGGAATTCCCCACGGAAATACCGGCGTTTCATTTATGTTGGTCCTTGATTGCTGGCAAAGGTTGCACTCTTTTGAGAAACATAAAATGTCTTTGTCTATATTTGGCCAATACACGTGAAGGCGCGCCAGGGACTGCATCGCGGTGATACACCGTTATGACCGTCATGCAACATCTCTAAAAATTGTCGTCTAAGTGTTTGGGGTATGACTAACCTCCCATTCCATAGTAAGATGCCATCATCAAATGACATCTGGTCTCTTTTTTCATAAAAAGTATGTATCTCGTTAGATAATTCTTTCTTGTCTGGCCAATGTGTTATAATGTAATTTTTGACAACGTTCAGCGTCTTGTCTTTGATCGTTTGATGGCGTAGCTCATGTTTCGTGACGGGAATGTTATCGAGTCTCAAATGTAGGAGGTGGGCAAACTGCGGTAGCCCGGTTCTTTCCTCCACTGTTGTGTTGCTGCATGTTATCGGTAGCCTGGACAGTGCGTCCGCCGGGGTGTTCTCCTTAGCTGCTTGGTAGTGTATAGAGTATTCGTAACTGTTTAGGAGCATGGCCCATCTGAGTAAGCGATTACTCGCAATTTTGGGTGTTTCTCGATCTTGACTAAAAATCCTTTCCAATGGTTTATGATCTGTTAATAAGATAAACTTCCTACCGAAAAGATATTGATGAAACTTCGTAACTCCATAGACGATTCCCAACGCTTCTCTGTCGATTGTTGAATATCGCTGTTCGATGTCGGAGAGTGTTCTGGAAGCGTACGCTACGGGTCTCATAATTTGGTTTATTTTGTGGAACAAAACCGCCCCAACTCCTTTTTCTGATGCATCACTGCTAACAAATATAGGTTTGTTCTCATCATAATGTGCAAGAGTGTCGGATGATGTTAGGATGTTTTTCAGTTCATTTGTTATCTCTGTGTCTTTTTCGGTCCAGTTCCACCTTTGGTTCTTTTTCAGATGTCTGTACAATGGAGCACATCTCATGTGGAGATTATCTATAAATCGGCCGTAATATCTTAGGGAACCAAGAAAGGAACGGAGTTCAGTTGTGTTGCTTGGAAGAGGCATCTTCCTAATTGCGTCAACTCTTTCTTCTGTTGGGTGTAAGCCATTTGCGTCTACTATATGACCAAGATAGGTGACGCTTTTCTGTAGCCAGGCACACTTTGTTTCTTGGCTCTTTACTCCAGCATCGTGTAGCCTCTGTAATACTGTTCTTACTCTTGTTAAGTGCTCTTGTAAAGTGGGGGCTGTTATTAGAATGTCGTCGAGATAACAGACGACGCCATCGATGCCGCTGAGGATCTGGTGCATGGTACGTTGGAAAACAGCGGGCGCAAAGGATATTCCAAAAGGTAACCGTTTATAACGAAAATAGCCCTTGTGTGTTGCGATCGTTAAGTATTTCCGTGATTCAGGGTGTATTAACAGTTGTAAATAAGCGTCTTTTAAATCTATCTTAGTGAATAGTTGCCCCCCAGATAACTTGGATGTTATTTCTTCGAATTTCGGAAGAGGGTAGTCATCAATTTGGACATGTTGGTTGATAGTCACTTTGAAATCCGCGCAAATGCGAATGTTTCCGTTTGCTTTAATCGCTATGACAATCGGGGATGCCCATTCTATCGGGGTTGACATAGTGTCGACTGGCTCTAAGACTTCTTCTTGGACTAGTCGCTGTAGCTCGCTGTTGACTTGTTCGCGTAGGGCAAGTGGTACGGGGCGAGGTCGAAATGTGTTGGGTTTTACATCGTTCGGTATGTGAATCTTAGCGCTATGTCCTTTTATTGTTCCAAGTTTACCATCGAAGAGTGATTTAAATTCGTTAAGGATATTTTGCACCTCTGTGTCCAGTTGTTTGTCAGACTGGGTGGTGATTTTCGCTTCCGGTGTTCTGATATTGCATAGCCTGGCCAGGAGGCATTGGTAATCCAAATTGTAGACACCAATCTAGCCCGAACAGGGGAATGTCGTTCTGTTGCGTAACGTATGCGGTCAAAACTTTTTCCGTATTAAAGGCGTTTACAGTTATTTCGCACGTTCCTAATGTTTCAATTTGAACTTCAGTATAGGCGATAAGATTTTTACATTTCTTTAGTTGGGGGCGTCCAATAGATTTCCATATTCTTTTCCCAATCACGGAGTGAACTGCACCTGGATCGTACAGCATTTCGATTTCCAGTGTATTGAGTTTGGTTGGTATCAAGATTTTTGAAGCTGTATTATGTCGCTTCAAAGCGAAGGTGTGTATGCTTTGATCGTCCGACTCGTCTGAATCGGTGTTATATGTTCTAGTTTTGGTTATATGTCTTGTAGTGTTGGATTGTTTTAACTTTAGTCTGCCACTGGTTATGCAGACGCTTGAGAAATGGTTTTCTTTGCCGCAGGAGTTGCATCGTTTCCCCTTCGCTGGACAGTCATTCATGTCTGTATGGAATTCTCTTCCGCAAAACATACACTTCTTCTTCTTCGTTTTAAGCGCATGTTGATGTTGGGTGTGTCGTTGATTCTTTGATATTATCTTGTTAACACTTTGTTGTTCCGTAATCATTTGCGAGTTGCTTGTTATGTGTTGACTTTGTAATTCCGCTTGTTCAAGTTTGTTGGCTGTAGCTATAACATCAGAAAGCTTAGCGTTGTTTGTTGGGTGTTCCTTGATGAGTTCTTGCTGCCATGCACTGTTATTAATGCCTATCACTAGTTGGTCTCTTATGCGTTCATCTAGAGTCATTCCGAACTCGCAGTAACCCGCTAGTGATCTTAACTTGAGGATAAATTGTGAGATCGACTCGTCTACTTTCCTGTAATTTGTAGCAAAAGTGACTCTTTCCGATAGTACGTACGTCTTTTTACCGTAGTATTCGTTCAGTACTTTTTTTAAATCAACATACGTTTTAGTAGTGACACTAATTGGTCGATAGTAATCTACGAGCACCTTGAATGCTGCTGGACCAATACGGGAGAGGAGAAGCTGTTTCCGCTTGACCTCGGAGGCCTCGTTGTCTAGTCCATGTAATGTTAACTCGATTTCGAAACGCTGAATGTAATAGTCCCATTCTGCATTTTTATCGTCAAAAATATCGAATGAAAAACGTTCGACGCGTTCGACGCGTTCGGTCATACATCCCATCCTCGTCGCCAGAATGTTGTATTAATAAACCACATTAAAATTAGATATTTTAATATATTCAATTCAATGACATAGTTGTTTTATTCCGTTGCTAACGATAAGACAAGACGTCTTCATAAAACCTTGTACAGGAGGCTATAAGATATAAGGCGTGTTATACAACATTTACAGTGGAAAGAAAATGTTCGTGTTCTGGAAGTCGGTTTAAGGCGCCGTAGGTTCATGGTCTTCTCTCCCTCTCACTGAGCATAAGCGTGAGCGATATGGAAGTGCGTGCTCGGAAGCGCGGAAATCATGTTTTTTAATTTTAATTTTTTGGCCGTTTAAATAAATAAAAAAGTAAACACTGATTTCCCTCAAACATGATATTGCCGATTTTTAGAGGCCATTTTAATATTTTTAGCTTTTGTTCGTAATTTGTAACAAATATTTTAAGTGTATTTTAGACCCTTTTAGACCTATGTTCGTGTTTTTTTTCTATAGGGGCAAAAATGCTTAATCATGTTTCTAAACACTGATTTCCCTGCAGAAAAGCCTCAAGATTACTATTCGTATGTATATTTTTAACCATATTATTATAAACAGACGCATTATATTGTTTCAAAAACACTGTTCGCTTAACTTCGCTGAACCTACGGCGCCTTAAACTTGTTATTGTTGATTACTTTCATTATGGTGTATCTAATTATTTTGGCGTAAATAGAACTAATAATTTACTTTAAAAACAAAGTTTTAACCGACTTCAATTTAGTACTCCGCCAAGCCACGAGCACATTTCCTATTTTTTACAATTTACCACATGAACTGATTTCCGATAGCAAATGCGTTGATTACTATAGAAAAAAACCGAATCGCTGTATGTGGGCCGATAATATTTGAGGACTTCCATCGATTCCCCAAGATCATCACCAATGGCACTTCATTAGTTCCTATTTCAACGGAATCTTATCAGAACCTGTGACGTACTTTTGCACTTTTAAGTACATAATTGAGGAATTCGATAAGTCATCTGTGGTCTTCATCATCAATTCCTCGCCACCAAATTTATGATTCCGGATGTAAATACACGAGTTATAAGAGAAAATACCAAAATCACTACACGCGTGCCTTATAAAATTGAGGAGTCCCCTCAATTCCTCATCATCTAACTGAATTTTGAAAAAAATGGGACCCACCTGGAAGTACATACATACAACAAAAAAAAAATTTTCCGAATCGGTTCATCAATGACGGAGTTCTGAGGTAACAAACATTGAAAAAAAAAATAAAAAAAAACCTCCTCCTTTTTTTTGAAGTCGGTTAAAAAGCAAGGAAAATACATAAATGAAGGACCGCGAGCCATTTCAGCGGATACCAGGCTGCAATCGAACTATAGGCCACGCATACGATGTAGACGGCACGCAATTGAACTCTTAATTTTATCGTGAACTTACAAGAAAGTATAGGTACGTTATCAACAAGAAATATAGTGGCAATGTACTAACACGCCAATATTTATAAATCCGAAAAACAAATGATGAGTTCCATCTTGTACACAAATTCCAATCTGTACCCTTTTATACCGCTCTTGAAGTGAAGGACGTAGAATATTTTTCACCCTAGCGAACATTGTAAGGGGGTTAAACAGGGTCTGGAACTTCGTTTTGCGCAACGATACGAAATGCGAGTAAAGGATAAGTAATTAATTAATGATTTGTGTACAGACCTGAGCGATCTCCTTCCTCGTGCAGCAGAAGTTGATGAATGTGACGTTGACGAAATCGGCCCCGTAGCATACCGTGACGGTCTTCTCTTCCAGCGAACCCTGCGACCCGAACAAAACCACGTTCCGGATTTTCTGGTCCTGCGACAAACAAATTCACTTTCATTTGATTTAATTGTTCACGACACTCACACATCAGTTTTGCTAAATTTGACTTAACAGCCCGTTCACACAGGGTCTCCGTTTTACTGTTCCGTTTTATCGTATACGTTTTTTTTCATTGATGGCGTATGGAGTTGTATGAGCGACTTCACATATTACCCCAGGAAAATTACGTTTTTTTTCAAACATTAACATTAACGTTTCTTTGGTTTCTTTAATTTTCAAATGTTATTCTAAGATGCCTTATCCAAGAATCCACCAAGATTTCCATCGGGAAGTAAAAAGATAAAAATAAATAACACATCCATTGTGTTTTTTGTGTGATTTATTTATTATTCTTGAAGAGCTCCTGTAAATTAACCAAAACAAAAATTAAAATATCTATTAATAATTTTCCCCTTTTTCCAGGAATAGGTTAAATATCGATTTTTTGATGACTAATATTTTGGTGGATTTTAAGTCTACGTAATTACTAAAATGATAATATATCAGTTACACACAAACAAGCTGCTGTTATGAATTATTTCCAAATTTCCATTTTTTTCCGTACTAATGAAAATAAAGTGCTTGGGCTATATGACACAGTATTCAGTATACAGTAATTGTATCTAATTGTATCCGTTAAAACGGGTACCATAAATACGGAGACTCTGTGTGAACGGGCTGTAAGGGGATGCCTTGATTTGATTCGTATACGCCCCCTAGACAGAGACACTCTGATGCCTTCCTCCCACGAGAAAAAGAGATGTAACTCTCTTCGGGAATCGCTGTTTTGGACAAATTTCGATAAATACCTAACTTATTGAAGTTTTATTAAAATTTCATAAAGTGAGATTTTAAGTAGATGAGTTAAAATACGATGAAATATGATAAAATGAGTTTATCTTCGGCAACTATGCGAGAAATACAGACATGCGCAAAAAAACCTACATATGGTGTTTGTTGACCTTGAGAAGGCTTATGACCGAGTTCCTCGTGAGGTTTTGTGGTGAGCCTTGAAAGAGAAATGTGTGCCAGGGAAGTATGTAAGGCTGATTCGGTATATGTATGACAGGTGTTGTACTCGCCTCCGGCCGGCGGCTGGCATCACCGACAGGTTCAGCGTCGCGGTGGGCTTACACCAGGGCTCGGCTTTAAGCCCTTACCTCTTCCTGCTTATAATGGACGCTCTGTCGTCGGGCATCCAGGGGGAGGCGCCCTGGTGTATGCTCTTCGCTGATGATATTGTCCTCGTTGGTGAAGATGGACTCGGGGTTGAGAGCAAACTAGAGCAGTGGCGGCAAAAATTGGAGAATGTGGGCTTGAAAATCAGCAGATCAAAAACTGAACACATGTTTTGCGATTTCGGCGGTCTCTCCAATTTTACGCCCATAGAGCTCAATGGCGTAACGCTGCCGGCCTGCTCCGATTTTCGATACCTCGGGTCACTTATACAATGTAATGGCGATATTGACCGTGACGTTAGAAACCGAATCAGCGCAGGATGGATGAAATGGCGACAGGTTACGGGAACAATCTGCGACGACCGAATGCCCCTTCGACTGAAGGGCAAAATATACAAGACCATTATAAGACCTGTCGTCATGTATGGAGCGGAATGTTGGGCCGCAAAGATGACGGATGAAACGAGATTGCATGTTGCGGAGATGAGAATGTTGAGATGGATGTGTGGCGTGACGAGATTGGATCGTGTAAGGAATGAGTATATAAGAGGAAGCCTGAAAGTAGCACCGATAACTAAAAAGCTGAGAGCAAATCGTTTACGGTGGTATGGACATGTAATGCGGAGGGATGATAGTCATGTTACTAGAAGGGCATTAAGTATGAATGTGGAGGGATGTAAGAGAAGAGGTAGACCAAGGAAAAGGTGGATGGACTGCGTGAGAGACGATATGAACAGGAAAGATGTGTGTGATGAGTTGACGGGCGACAGAGAGGTATGGAAGAAAAAAACATGCTGCGCCGACCCCAAGTAAATGGGATAAGGACAAGCGAATGATGATGAGTTAAAATACTATCACATCATCAGCCTATATACGTCCCACTGCTGGGCACAGGCCTCCTCTCATGTATGTACTATTAACTTGATTGTGTCGTAAAATTATGTATCGTTTGAGTAGCCTGAGTAAAAAAAGGTAAATACAAACCCAACTTTGGATTTTTTTTCAATCGAGGAAATTTTAAGCCATCATGTATCGATGAAATCAGATGAACAATCATATATCTGAAAACCAGACCTTATTGTTTCTTAATCTAGTCAGAACGGAGTTTCAAAGCACGCGATAATTTCCAATGCACCGCCTTAGCTGCGTATAATTGACACATCTGACACGTCGGGAACCTCAGAGTAAAAAATAAATAAATAAACTTTGACTTTTAATCTGTCTACTATCTTACTTTATCTTATCTAGATGAGGGCCCTTTCGGATACACTTTGACCCAATGGGATCTTTTGTGCAATTGGCCTCTCCTTTATGCCTACTCCCAAGCTCGCTCCATCATCTTCCTACTAACTAGGTACCTA
Source organism: Epinotia demarniana (assembly GCA_945867215.1). Classification (NCBI taxonomy): domain Eukaryota; kingdom Metazoa; phylum Arthropoda; class Insecta; order Lepidoptera; family Tortricidae; genus Epinotia; species Epinotia demarniana. The sequence goes on along the minus strand of OX244260.1, from coordinate 12,546,401 downwards.
TGTACCTACTGGGTTTGCAAGACATGGCGTATGGATCGTTTGATTTAATACGCGAAGACGCGCCCTACTCCTTCTAATTACGTAGGTAACTAGTAAGTGCGTGTGTTAGTCCATAACATGGACTGGACTAGGGTACATCTCTCTGTATGACAATGCATTATCAATTATCATGGTGTCGCAGAGCTTGTCTGATGATGACCACGTTGGTGGCCGAAGAACTTGTGTTTGAAAAACTTGAAGACTGTGCAAGAGTACAGAGAAAAAAATATAAAAAAAAATGGATTTATGGTATCTACGATCGAGCTGATCTGATGATGGAGACAGGTGGCCATGGGAATTCAGGACTTAACAGATGTACCCCGTTGAGTTTGACTCGTTAGAATCGTCTCATCGTTGATAACGGTATACAGAAAAGTACAGATGGCAATAAAAGGATGTACCAAAAAAGTTTTTTTTGACAGAATTACGAGTACGTTTAAAATATATGACAAATTTTTGGAATGGATATAAAGTGACGGTGTCAGTCAACGGAGGACTAACGCCTGACGGGTATAGCCCATTGTCTTGTTTCACGTTCTATTAAATAAAGAAAACTCTAGAGATAATGAACGATTCTCTCTTCTTCTTCAACTTAAGAGCTCTGATCTTGTCGGTGGAGTAACCGCCATTCAGCTCTACGCTCTGCCACTGCTTTGAGCTCCTGATACGACACTACATTGACCTTCTCCTTGACCTGGTCCATAAAAGCACGTCGCGGCCTTCTTCTGCCTCTTCTTCCCTCTATTTTCCCTTCGATTATAGTTTTTATGTAAAGGTCATGTCGTAACAGGTGCCCCAACATATTTCCTCTTCTATTTTCAATCATCCTTAGCAAGGATCTCTTCTCTCCGACTAAATCCAAAACCTCTTCATTCGTTCTTCTTTCCGTCCAACTGATTCCTTCCATCCTTCGCCAACACCACATCTCAAAGGCACTTAATCTTTCTCGGTCTCGCTGGGTAAAAATGATGCTGGGTATGAATGATTCACAGAATTTTTATTCACAGCAAAGCGTGTCGCAGATGTTGCTTTTTATCAAGCCTTATTGTCTGAGGCTGCGGACACATTCTTAGGAAGTTTATGCGTGTTGTTTTACTGTCATTCCAATACAACATAGCTCTCCATCATCTTGAGAATAAGTAGCACAGTTCATTATGATGTAAATATAACCTCTAAGTAGATTAGATTCATAAGATAATTATAGTAATGGTCACCAGAATCGCGTTTTACGAATGACCGGCCAAATCTACCGAAAGCACGTTTCTATTAAATATAAGTTTTTGGAATCGAGGGCAAATGCCATTAACGAAATATATTACACCCGCGATTTCGGTCGGAGTTTCTATTACAGCCATAAGCTATTTTTATAGCTTACACAATGCCAAATCGATTACTCTATGAAAATATAATAAAAAATCCAATTAGTTTCCCGATAGCCTAATAGGATAAACACCTCTTGAACAGTCTGTATATCTATATTAGTTAGTGATTCTGTAGCTTTATGACGGTGTTGCTTTGTAACTCGGTACGGAGGTAATCTCCGGAAAACCACAACCGATTTGAAAAACACTTTCACCAGTAAGTATACATAACAAAACTTCGGGGATATCGGCTTGTATACATTTATTTATTGCTGCGGAAAAAATCTCATGCAATTGTATATTATACGGCTCAAAACAATCGTTTGCAAACGGATACGTAGGTACTAAATTAGTGCTGTCAGAGTATGTTTGATGCAATGATTGTGAGGTGGTTAGCGGTAAATTGCGTCGCTTAGGCATTGCCTCCGCCGTGGCACGGAATACTAAAGCCAGGCCGCCGCCCCGGGCATCCTGGCTTTGACAGCCGCCGCTTCGACTTTAGTCTAATTGTTTTACCCAAAACTGAGCCCCTTGAGCTTAAGAGATTAGAAATGGGTGAAGGAAAAATAATGACATGAAACGATTGTTTATTTATCTCTCAGAGTCACAACGGGGTACTGAATAAAGCAATATAGTAGTTGACAACAGCAATAAGTTTCTGTCGAAGATATATTTTTGGTACAGTCAGCGTCATATAGTTAGTAGCAGCCAGAGTAGCCAAATATTTCGGTACACATTCTTATTCTTTCAGTAATAAAGACGTGTACCGAAATATTTGGCTACCTTGGCTGCTACTAACTATATGACGCTGACTGTACAAGCTTTTATTTCTAACTGTACTTTTATATATAACTTCATCAATTAGGTACTCATTGAAACGATCCTAACGAGCCCAAACTCAATTCTATCGGGAATTGTCATCCAAACTATACCATATCCATCAGCTCAAATTTAACTTGCAAGATTTCATCACAGAAACCGGGACAGGTGATTCGGTACCAATAAACAAAACTCACAAAAATACTCGGAAATTGTCTCTTGTGTCGTTTAAAGCAAGCCTACAGCTACCTAGCTGACGCTGACGCCGGTCACTGGCTAGAAAAATAGCCCGGCGCTCTCCGACCAGTGCTGCCAGCCAGCGCAGGCTCGTCTTGAAAAACTGTTTACATGAGGCCAATAAAAAGCTAGCGCTGACTTCAGATAGGCTCGGTCTTGCCATAATATTGCGCTGTCACCGATTTACATGAGTAAATTCCAGCTCACTCCGAAAACGCAACTAACTCTTTTTAGATTTTTAAAGTGCAAAATGAATAGAAGCTCGTATTAATTATAAAAATATTTCCATTTATTCGTAGACAAGGACTTAAACGGTTTTACAGCTCGACTTTCCATTAATGCGAATGCTGCTCGCACAAGGATTCATTAAGTAATGGCGGTCCCGCTGCGGTTCTTTAATATTTCAGCGAGCTAATAACAGAAACGCGTTATTAAGAATTAATTGTTACCACGGTAATTATATTAAAGTTGAGGTTACCATAAGCGAGTACATTACACGTATGAAGCCCTCAAAGCGGCTCGTTAAATACGTTACCTAAATATAAACTCCGAAATCCAGCGGTTTTAATTTAAATGAAAAACGGACCTGCGGATCACGGGTAAGTTAACATATAAATTTAACGTAACTGGTGTCCCGAATAATAAAAGCCGGCAATAAATTGTTAGTCATAAAACCCATAAAGCAAAACGCTTTCGTCATAATACGTACGTAAGTACACTACGTATGTTTGCAGCGGTAATTATAATCGGAGATGAGACGCTCGGGTTCCACGAGGATGCAAATGGACGGGTGTAGCTAGATCATAGGTACGTAGCTACTAGGCTGTACCGCCGCGAAAAAGGTTGTCTCCCTCGCTAGCTAATATTAGCTCTATGTATTGTGCTCTTCGCCCGCGCGCGAAAAAATCTGGTGCATATAAGTTTGAATTTATTGCAAATTTTGAAAAAAGCAGCCACGTGCGTGTCGGACCACGCACAAAAAGGGTTCCGTGCCTATTAAAAAGGTCGTATCGTTACTGAAATCTTATGGCACTTACATCCTTTTCTTTAAGGAAGGCAGTTTATTAGAATTATCTCGAAAACCTTTGAACCGATCTTGTTGAAAACACTTGTTGCTGAAAGAATTTAATAAGCCTGTCCATGATTTTATTCATATTTTAAAAAAAACGGGTCAAAAATTAGAGGGGGAGCACAATTTTAGTGACTTTCGGGGCGATTATCTCAGACTCTATTCACTTAATCAAAAATTTCCGGCCGAAAACACACGTAAAATCATATTCCTTTCTTTCGGCTCTGCCGTAACCGAACAAAAAGTAAAACAGCCGGCCAAGTGCGAATCGGGCCACGCGCAGTTTAGGGTTCCGTGGTTGCCTGCCTGTATTTGTTATATCGACACCGCGCCATTGTGGCTACGTCGGCCGAATTTGTAATAAAGTTGGCCTTTACAAGAACACAAATGGACCACTGACCCAAAATTTTTTTTTAGTAACTTATAATATTTTTGAACAGTCACAGCATATGTAGGTTCAACGAAATAGTTATTTGTGTCACAAGGGAGCAAAATAGTATATTTACGGCGAGGGCGGTGTATTGAATCCTGAGCGTAGTGAGGGATACAAGTGTTTACGCCCGATACGAAAATAATTTTGCCACCGAGTGACACATACTATTTTTCACACCAACTATGAGGAAATTTAAAAAAAGCTATTGTTAAAATATATCTAAATTATCTTAATTTTTATAACTAATTTTTAAATATTACGAAATATTTATAAATATTTATACAACGTTGTTAGAGTTAAAACTTGAAATATGTTCGTTTTTAATCGACTACGATGAAATTACAATCGATTATTTAATAACATCTGTGTTCAATTGGCACATTGCGTACAAATGCTCCAATGCCAATGTATAAATTAAAAAAGTAGCTTGAACAGAAAAGTAGCGTTTTTTTCCCTCTCGTCGTGGAGCAAAACTTATTTTTCCGAATGAAAGGTGTGAAAAAAATATATATCCCTCACTTTAAATAGATGTAGCTCCCTAAAAAAATCATTTTATTCTATTGTTTTGTCGGCGCGATTGATTTATATACCTACCCATGCCGAATTACAGTTTTCTAGTTGTAAGGGTTATTGAGCTAAGCCGAAGACGGACGGACAGACGGACAGACAAACGGACACGGCGAAACTATAAGGTCCTTGTTGACTACGGAACCCTAAAAACGGTTCCTATCAATTCTGAAAAGAGGTGCAAAGAATATTTTTTTTATCCCTTGGGTCCAACAAACAGTGTTATTTCCACTCGAAGATTTTTAATAGTATTTTATGCAACTGTTGTATAAGTAGGGTCTTAAAACGCGAGTGTCGTGAGTTGCGATGCGAGCCTTGGCGAGCATCGCAATTAAAGACGCCACGAGCGTTTTAAGACCAAGTTATACACCGTTGCATACAATATTTTTTCTACGACTATTTTAAATAAATAGCATAATTTGACTTTTCAGGCAGTAAGTTTTCCGTTAGTTCTATTACTACTCACGCAATTTCATCAGCGGTGCAGTTATTTTCTTCTTCGTCCATTTTAAAAGGAACGTACACATTTTTCTTCACTTCACAAACACGAATCAAATCTTAAGAAGTTATTAATAACGAATAGTTATCATATTTGACATATTTCGTCTTTTAATTTTGAACTGGAACTTTGGTGGGAAATTGGAAACATGACACATTGACACCTCTTGTTTATGGTCTGTTTTGTTCTTAATTCAACTTGCCAGTACTGTCATATTAAGACCAAGGTTTTTCTTAAGTTGGCAGCAATGCCTTTAGTACAATAATTTATTTTAAGTAAATACATTCAGTGGTTTGTTAAGTTGGTAGTACCTAATGTATTTTATGTTTCGGCATGGCCCTCTAGATTAGTCGCGTCGTCGCGGCCTACTCGATCGTGTCTAGTAGGCCATGGCACAATGTAGCACTACCCAGGTTTAGAAGCGTATGGCTGCTAAGCGTATCGTTTTGGCGACAAAACAGCACGGTTGTGCCGTACTGTTATGGGGAATAGAGTATAGACTTTTCTGCAGACTTATTCTGTATGTCTTTATATTAGTGTTCGGGACTATGTAAATGACAGATAAAAGTACAGGAGTAGAAAAAGATTGTAACGCGTTAGAACTTCGTAAGAATATGCCTACAATACAAGCAAAACTGAAAATGTTCAGGTAGATAATCTATTTTCTGTAAATGTACTAATAAAGACATGAATAAAATGTAAGTGAAACGTAAGTTCATAGCTTTGTAAGTTTGTATGTGGGTGACACTATCCTAAACTAGGGAATCGATAAAAAAAAACTTATACCTGTGTCACAGATTATAAAATAGTGAATAGAATGGACCTTCGGAATGGATATTATAGCTATATTTTACCCTACGGCTTCGACGATGTTCTTGGTTTTTTTTTATCGACTTCAAAAAAAAGGAGGAGTTTCTCAATTCAGCTGTATTTTTTTTATCTTTTTCAATGTTTGTTACCTCAGTCAGAACTCCGTCATTGACGAGCCGATTCGAAAAAAATTTTTTTGTTCGTATGTATATACCCCCAGGTGGGTCCAATTTTATTCAAAAATTCAGTTAGATGATGGGATCCAGGAGGAATTGAGGGAACTCCTCAATTTTATTAGGCACGCGTGTAGTGATTTTGGTATTTTCTATTATAACTCGTGTATTTACATCCGGAATCATAAATTTGGTGGCGAGGAATTGATGATGAAGACCACAGATGATTTATCGAATTCCTCAATTATCTACTTAAAAGTGCAAAAAAGTACGTCACAGGTTCTGATAAGATTCCGTTGAAATAGGAACGAATGAAGTGCCACATTGGTGATGATCTTGGGGAATCTATGGAAGTCCACAAATATTATCGGCCCACATACAGCGATTCGGTTTTTTTCTATAGTAATCAACGCATTTGCTATCGGAAATCAGTTCATGTGGTAAATTGTAAAAAAGAATAGAAAATGTTCTCGTGGCTTGGCGGAGTACTAAATTGAAGTCGGTTAAAACTTTGTTTTTAAAGTAAATTATTTTAAATTCATTTAGATGATGGGATCCATGAGGAATTGAGGAAACTCCACAATTATATTAGGCACGCGTGTAGTGATTTTGGTATTTTCTATTATAACTCGAGTATTTACACCCGGAAATCATAAATTTGGTATGTTTGGTACACAGTTGACTTATGGAATTCCTCAATTATGTACTTGAGATTCCGTTCAAATGGCAACTAATGAAGGCCAAAGGTGATCTTTGTAAATCGACGGAAGTCCTAAAATATTATCGGGCCACATACGTCGATTGGGTTTTTTTCTCTCATAATCAAAGCATTTGCTCTCGGAAATCAGTTCATGTGGTAAATTGGAAAAGAAATATGGAAATATTCTCGTAGCTGGGCGGAGTACTAAATTGAAGTCGGTTAAAACTTTGTTTTTGAAGTAAATTATTTATCATAGAGTTATTCGTGAACCAGTTGAGTTTTTATTATAAGTGATTTTTAGGTTAACGCACTCATGCAACAAACCTAGGTATTTAATTAATATTGTCAATTAGAAGGCAGGTACGGAGCATTAACTGGAAAATTCGCGAAGCCCAACCAATGGAAACTCGACACAAATGAACCAGCCTGCATCGATGGCCCACATTACCGTGAAAACCGTGCATACGTTTTCCCACAACACATCCATACCAAAATCGATATTGAACGGAGCGAGCGTTAATTTTAGCCGGACTCCATACTTTCTTTGTATGCACAATAATAGCATAACCTAATGAATCGCCCCTGGTGTTATTGTATCTGACACGAGCAGAACTTTCTTGGTATTTTACTAACAAGATAACTTTATAGTCTACCTTTCATTGGATACCTTGTACGCCGAAGTTTGCTTTCTGGTTCCTTGCTAGTCAGTTGTACAGACTTGTAATTGTATTAAGAAACTTGACTTTAAAACTAAATAAGCCTGTATCTGAGGATTATATTATTATGCAAATTAATGATACAATAAATGAGCCAACATTGCAATCATTACTACGCCCACATTAGTGGATATCTGCTTATCTGACTAACCAGTTAGCAATTAGATGCCAACGATTTTAAACTAGACGTTTCAGACAATATATCTGAATTGATAGTATGGGAGATTAGTTTAGGCACTACGACGTATGAGTTTAATAAATAACAATATATTTTAAATGGCGCCTTAAACATATTTTATCCGTTTAATAAATAAGTCAGGGGGTTGAGCTGCAAAAACCAGACGAATTGGTTAATAACATATGTGTAGATTATACATATACCCCTTTTCGACAATTCCGGGTATTCCGTTAGCAATCACCTGTCTGGGGTGTTTGCTTTTATCCGTCCGTACGGCTTTATTAAGCCGATGGTTTGTGTATCGCGTTCTCCATAGCTGCCCTATATACAACGCGTGGCTGATACATTTTGAATAACACTCGCTTTTCAGCCTTACAAAATTGAACAATGTATAATTTATTTGTGCAGAAAATCAATAGCCTTACAGGAATCACAAAGATGGCGCATATTTCCTGTAGCAAGAAGACGTCACAAAAGTTTTAGTCGCAGAATGAAGAATAACTTTCAAATGTAACGTATTATGGAGGTTTGGATCCGATGTAACTGGACCGGCCTGAAGCTGCAGATTTAATCCAATTGGTAAATCGCTATTACTTTTTTTACGCTGCGAATGCTTCCCAATCAATTATTTTGGTTGATATATCAATTATAAATAACCCAAAATTTCCGTAACCAAAACATACGGCACAACCCAACGTGTTGTTAACCCATCCAAATGCCAGGCTATTGTGCTCGGGAGCCCCCGATTACTTTCTTCGGTTGACCTGACACAGACAACCCCAATTTTCTTCGAAGACGTCCCAATTCCGCTTTCGTCACAAGTGAGTAACCTGGGTTTGATTTTTGACTGTGGTCTGACGTGGGAACGGCAGGTGTCTGATGTCTGTCGCAGAGTGACCAACACACTAAGAGCCCTGTACCGATTTAATAATTTCCTCCCAGTCAGCACCAAGACTCTACTTGTTTTGACTCTTATCTTACCAATCATTGATTATGCTGACGTGTGTTACTCTTATATCACTCAGGCTCTGCTAAGTAAGCTGGATCGTCTTCTGAATAAATGAATCGGATTTATTTTTGGGCTTCGCAATTATGACCATATATCCGCTTTTCGCCGTCGGCTAAACTGGCTCCCCATTCGTAAACGCAGGTCATTGCGAGTTCTATGCACACTGTATTCCCTCCTATTCGACCATTCGGCGCCGGAATATCTCAGGTCCAAATATTTTTGTCACTGCTCGACCCGGAGTTTTCTCCTCAGTCCCCGTAGCCTAAAGTTGTCTGACCTGGATCACAGGTCCGGTTTTATGCCTGGTTTTTTTACAGTTAAGGCAATTTGACCCTGGAACGCTCTTCCGCTAACTATCCGTCAAGCACAACGCAAAATTACTTTCAAGCGCAAGTTACGCAAGTATCTTTCTGATAAGCGCGTAGAATAATTGTCACCATAGTATTTTTCACTAGGTACAAATGTTTCTGTTTTGCCCAATGGTTGACTGGTAGAGAATGCTTTATGGCATTATATCCGCCATTTGTACTTTATCTTGTGTTGTGCAATAAAGTTACAATAATAATAACAGGGCACAGATCACTTTGCCTCATGCCTGTCAAGGGTTTTTCAACTTTTTTCGGCCGTATGTCATAACTCATAACGTTTTTCTGCTCAGACGAAGTTTTTTGTAAGTAAACGAAGAGTTCAATTATGTCTGATATAAGTCAACAAACACAATCAGGAGATACGACTATTTATGTCACGTATTCCGATATTCGCAAACAAGGGTACTTCCCGTCGACCTACATGAATGTACGGAAATGGCCAATGTTCCCTTTTGGTTTTAGCAAAAGACTGATCAGTGGGTGTAGTTGAAGGAGTAGTGAAGCTAGATTATGGTGAACAAGGCCGTAGCCAGGATCTTGTTCAGAGGCGGGAGGATAAAAATAATCGCTGCGATGCAAGGAAGAAACTCTTCGAACCGATTCGAATGGGTTACCTTTGTTTTACCAAAAAAAAATTACAAATTATCACTTCCCAAAACATTTTTCGTAGAATTTCATTTGCCAAATAAACGTTTGCCAAATTTACACTCTACAAATAATTCTTACGCAAACCTTATGTTTGGCATATTCATGTTTAGGCAATATCTCGTTTACCAACTGGTACTTTGACCAAATTTCATTCAGTCAAATGTATTAGTTGGCATAATATGTTTTAACCAAAACAAAATAAGGCAATGATTTGTGTCGTCAATATTTAGTTGACCATTTCTATTCCGTCGGTTAATCAGCAGAGGAACTCTTCAATGACAAATCATTTGCATCTTTATTTTAATGGTGTATAAGATACACAATAAAATAACAACTTTTTTTGTTATGTGGATAGGGAAAATTAATTTGTGTAGAGGTCGCAATTATAACCTTACCGCAAGCGTGTCGACGTCACCCCGCTTCGCGGGGTGCCTATGTCCGCTCTAAGGGACACAAGCTAACCCTAACCTAACCTACCAAATAATACCATTGTTACGATTATTCGATTGTTTGTTTTTTTACTGCTAGGAGGCTTCGCCCCCCGAGCCCCCCTTTTTTGGCTGCCCTAACCTAATTTAACGCCTTTGCCTACCGACCTACTTAACCGTGCATTTATTTTATGTAAGGGACCGAGCCGTTTTATTAATTGTATTTTGGTAAAATGTCATAACCCAAACAATTGTGATTATTGTCTATTTATAGTTTGCCATAAGTGCCATAACATTAACTTGACGAAATGTTTATTGTCTAATGTTTTTTTGCCTTATTAAAGCATTTGCTAAAAGACCACATGCCATAATGTAATTTTTCGTAATAATATTTTGCTGAATGAAAATTTGACGTAATGAAAATATTCGTATTAAAATTGTGCCAAAGTTTACACATTGGCAAACAAAATAGTTGCTAAAATTTGTTTGGGAAATGAAATTTGACCAAAATAAATTTGGTAAAACAACAGGATCCCGATTCGAATACTCCGGCCGAACTCGTACCCTGGTTGGGTGGTCATGAGAGATGAGAGAGGCTCTGCATCTACCCGTGAGAAAAGGATGAAAATCAATTCGTAATCATTTAAAATCTACTTTGTCTTTATCATGTTATTTTATTAATATGTCACAATGAAAATGTGTTTAAAATAAAACCACTCGTATTAAAGTGAGTAGTAACTCGGCTGCTTGCGTCAGCTATCTTCAGCCAAGTTTATGGGTTCCCTAATGGGCCGCCCTACACGCAAACTAAGTATAAAAGTTTTAGTCAAATTTACGACTTTATTTGTTTTGTTGAGACTGGTTTACCGCCTGAACTAAAGCGAAAACTAACACTGTCGCGACATTTGACAAAGTTGAGTAAAAACGGCGTCCTTTCTCTAAATGTGTATAATTTGGATTTTATGTTCAAAAAAGTTAGGGAAACATTCTTGCCAAGAAATATTAACGAATTTTAGGGTCGGTTTGCATTAATGACATACAGCAATTTTTGGTTGTTATGCATAATAAATAGTAGCACGTCGTAATGTCTTACTTTGTGAAATGACGCGAATATAGTTGAAGTCGAATAAGACGAAAAATTTGGCTAACACAGTAACTTTCTTACAGCGTTAATTTATAAGTATTTATGTAAAGCATAGGGTTGTCTCATTACCTTTTTATTTCACCCAAAATATAAGGGTAAATGGAAAATGGAACAAGTTTTTTTAACCGATTTAAAAAAAAAGGAGGAGGTTCTCAATTCAGTTGTATTTTTTTTTTTTTTTTTTTTTTCAATGTTTGTTACCTCAGAACTCCGTCATTGATGAACCGATTCGGAAAATTTTTTTTTGTTCGTATGTATATACTTCCAGGTGGGTCCCATTTTTTTCAAAATTCAGTTAGATGATGGGATCCATGAGGAATTGAGGGGACTCCTCAATTTTATAAGGCACGCGTGTAGTGATTTTGGTATTTTCTGTTATAACTCGTGTATTTACATCCGGAATCATAAATTTGGTGGCGAGGAATTGATGATGAAGACCACAGATGACTTATCGAATTCCTCAATTATGTACTTAAAAGTGCAAAAGTACGTCACAGGTTCTGATAAGATTCCGTTGAAATAGGAACTAATGAAGTGCCATTGGTGATGATCTTGGGGAATCGATGGAAGTCCTCAAATATTATCGGCCCACATACAGCGATTCGGTTTTTTTCTATAGTAATCAACGCATTTGCTATCGGAAATCAGTTCATGTGGTAAATTGTAAAAAATAGGAAATGTGCTCGTGGCTTGGCGGAGTACTAAATTGAAGTCGGTTAAAACTTTGTTTTTAAAGTAAATTATTACAGATTAATTGATGCCACAGTTTCCAATTAGCATCAATGCACGAGGGAACTGTTCAAGGAGCACAAAGTACCAACCCTACGTAGTCTATACGTCCAAGAAGTAGCGAAATACGTAAGAAAAAACCTGGAACAGTTCCCAACGTTCGGTGACGCTCACGACCGCAACACTTAGACACCATGATCGCTTGCGCCCACCATCGATAAGGCAGTCGAAGTCAGAAAAGTTCCTATTCTCGATTGGCCCAAAAGTATACAATGCAATACCCACTGAAATAAAGAATGCATCCAGTGACAGAGTATTCATAAATAAACTTAAATCAAAACTGATACGTGACGCGCTTAACTCCGTCGACGAGTTTTTTCATACGCCTGGATGATTTACCTGGTCACTTACCCAACAATTAAAATGTAATTTTAGCAGAAATAAGTATTAAATGATGTTATAGTTGTTGTTTAATATTATGATGTAATTTTTTATCTATAATTATACTTTAGCATAAAGAGGTGACACTATATTAATAACTAGCTGTACCTGCGACTGCGTTTGCATGTTAATGTAGGAGTTAACGCATTTCTTCTCTTGGAAATAGGACACATGCAATTCTAATTTTAACCTATCATGTAAAACTTTGAATAAACCTATATATTTTAGTTAAAATGTCGTTAAAACCTGTTACTCTGATATTTAAATTATTAAGAAAGGGACAAAACACGTGTTATTTACCAGAGGTATTTTAAGTTTTATGAATAAGGGGGTAAAACTTTAGTACATGTTTGTGGCAATAGATCCAACAGGTAGGACACACGCTGCAGCATCAAATGTTTATTGATCTTCTTCTCTACATATTTTTAACAGAAGTAGCCAAATACGTTAGAAAAAACCTGGAACAGTTCCCAACGTTCGGTGACGCTCACGACCGCAACACTAGACACCATGATCGCTTGCGACCACCATCGATAAGGCAGTCGAAGTCAGAAAATTTCCTATTCTAGAAAGAAAGAAAGAAAGAAAGAAAGAAAAAAACCATTTATTCTATAAAGCACACATAACAGGACAAGATTAATAATAATAACATAAAAAGGCGTGTACACTTTGTTCGGACAAAGGGTCCAGCAATGTGTGCGATAAAGAAAAGGCTGGGACTCAGCATGTGTTGCTATTTTGCAAAGTATGCAAATTGCAACGCTGTTATTCTGCCACAGCCTATGAGTCTAAATAGAAATCAAGTTGATCAAAAAAAACTTACATAATAACAGACTACTTACATTCAATTGTTGGCGTGGATACAATACTATTACAGACAACTCAATATATTGACACGAGGATTAATGAATATCGGAAGCAAGAAGAAATACACTCGGCGTCAAAAAAATCGCACCTTTCCTAAAATTCGTGTCAAGCGATTATAACTCCTATGATCTTTACTTTACTCTATCGATATTAGTATCATTTAAAAGCTCAATTAATAAGCTTTCAAAAAAATAATCATTTGTTTACGGGAAATCAAAAACCACAAATCGCCAGGACTTTGATTAAAAAGTTGCGATGTACGCGTTTGTATGCTCAATAATTGTACCACCCTGGACGCGTATAAAATGGGAGGTAAAGGTCAATTATTGGTCATTCGCTATCCAGACGTCACAGAGGTCACACCTGAAGAGCTCCGACAAGAAAAAACCGAGTGAAAATGGATACCACGGCAGAAGAAGCAGCTCAAGTGGTGGCCCTATTGCAAACTGGACTACGGCAGGTTGAAGTTGCTCGGCAACTGAACATCAGCCGATTTCGAGTACAACGGGTATACCGACGGTTCCAAGAGACTGGAGGTTACATCAGGAGACATGGATCCGGGAGACGTCGCTGCACTACCGTCAGAGATGATCGCTACATTGTGTCGACGTCTTTGCGGAACCGCTTCTCCAACGCTGTGGAGCTGCAGCAGCAGCTTCGAGCTACTCGAAGGACAGCAGTCAGCGTCTCCACTATCAGAAGAAGGCTGCAAGAGAAGAATTTGCTGCCCCGGAGAGCTGCTACAGGCCCCCAGTTGACTGCCATCCACCGGACGACCAGGAAGCGATTTTCCGAAACGCACGAGCCGTGGACATTCGACCAGTGGAGAAATGTCCTGTTCTCCGACGAGACCCGAGTGTGCCTGTACACCAACGACAGGCGTAGGAGAGTCTACAGGCGACCAGGGGAGCGTTTCACACCAGCCTGCACCGTGGAAACCGTCAGCTATGGAGGAGGATCCTGCATGTTCTAGGGCGGCATCTCTATCGACGGCAAGACAGACCTCGTGTGCGTCTCCAGAGCTGGTGGTGGTCGCGGCCAGGGGTCTCTGACAGCTCACCGGTACATCACCGAGATTTTGGAGGAGCATGAGGTCCCATATGCTGGTTTTCTCGGCGCCAACTTCGAGTTCATGCACGACAATGCCCGGTGCCACACAGCCTTGATTGTCAAGGATTACCTACGTCGAGTTGGCATCAAGGTTATGGACTGGCCAGCAAGAAGCCCCGACCTCAATCCTATCGAGCACCTCTGGGACGAGCTGAAACGGCGAGTTCGGGCCCGTGATCCAGCTCCTGCCACTCTCGATGAGCTTCGAGATGCCGTCATCGAGGAGTGGGACAACATTCCTCAGGAACACGTCGTGACGCTCATCAGGTCCATGACTGACCGCATGGAAGCTGTTCGGATGGCTAGAGGAGGCAACACTAGGTTTTAAGACTAATTTTTAAGGATTGTTATTGTTGATTTTTTATTTTTGTATTGTTCCTTGTCTTTGTAATTTTGATCAGAATACACATTGTTTCACATTTTCCCCGAATTTTCTTTTTTTATGGTGGTGGTAGCCAATTTCCTACCGTTTTAAAATAGGGGATTTAATAAGCTTTCAAATGATACTAATAATGATAGGGTACAGGAAGGATCTTAGGAGTTATAATCACTTGACACGAATTTTAGGAAAGGTGCGATTTTTTTGACGCCGAGTGTATATAAAAAAGTAAAACTCAATAAATAAATGTGCATAATATGTATGTATACGGGATAGCAGGACTAATAATATGGATTATTACTATTCTCGGTTATGTTATATTATAAAAACGTGATGGATGACTGAAATGATCTTGAGTCACTCCGACTCTCAGGTAAAGATGTGTTTAGGAATTAATAATAGATAATCCTTTCGAGTACCCATTGACCGGTAAGTGTTTACGTGGAACAAAAGATCTCTTTTTAATTTGACAACAGACGGCCAATTTATATTTTCCAAACTATACCTAACCACTAGGTAAGTTCTACAACTATAACGCGAGTCCGAGTCACTTTGTAATAAAGGAAAGTATTAAATTTTTTAATGCAATATGTTTATTTTTTTCACATAACAATGTTTCAGATTGCACTATCACATTCTGCCAAATCTTGTGTATGTTCCCGCCATTGCCAACATAATGAATGTGTGTTGCAGGCTTTATGATAAAAGTATTTTCCTGTATGTTGGCCAATTTCTGTGTCTCTATATTGGCTGAATGTCAACTTGAAGCCGCCTTAATACTGACGCGCTTGATAATTAATGTTTATAAAAGGCCCGTTCGATTTAATACATACTGTTTATTGCTGATAAATATAAATACTGACAACGGCGCGCGAACTCTCTCGATTTTTCTCCAACTATCCGTTTCTCTCTTATTAGAAAACTTAGAAAGAGACGTATAGTGCGAGAAAAATCGAGAGAGCTCGCGCGCCGTCTTGTGATAGCCGTGCAGTATCGTGACAATTAAACACTCAACGTGTGATTAAATCTTGCAGAAACTCAAATAGACTTTATGGCTGAACGCAAGAACACCGCTATTGCCATGCCATTAAAAAAAAAGGAAGAGAGTCAGACTATCCTAAACGGAAGCTAGAATAATAATGGGCTTATAAAAAAAGTTACATGTTTTTCCGTTCATGGGAAATCATCGGGGGACACAAAAATGGTTAGTTTGATGCTGGCCGATTCTTTTTTTAATTTAGAGATTTATTATAAGTGAGAGATGAGAGATTAAGTAATTGACATGTAAAATATTATTTTATAAATAAACGATTGAATTGAATTGAATGTTATGCCCTATATCATACGACATACGGTATGACCCTCATAATAAATAAGCGAACAAACAACGCTTAACGTTAATACTTAAATATGTATGTAGATCACAAAAATGCCATCAACCCACAGTAGCCTCTGTTTACTTAGCCCTCAGTTATGGAAGGACACATAAATTATAAGTATTATAGCCCACCGCGCCCCGCAATTCCACGCCTCGGCCATGTCGTGAAATAGGCAAAACAATATGGACACGTAATGGCTTCGTATCATGAAACAGTTCATCATGGGAATGAAGACAAATTAATATTGTAGTTCATGTTATATGGTTCCATATTCGTAAGGAGGTAGCAGTGAAGAGTTATGCGCTATCCACATTATGTGATTAAACCCCAATTTGTCAGTACAACATGTCGAAGTCAGAATTGGGTGTAGCGTACACACCTAACAACTGCAACTACAATTTCATTCAGTGTGGCCAGTTAACAGAAGGAAAGCGAAAATTGGCGCATTCAAACGGTCCTGCGAAGCGGACTGCAAGATTGTTACTAACCGATGAGATAGGGCAACACAGCACGTCAAACACACAGCCGCGACATACTCTCGATTTCTGTCGCATGTCCTAATAAGAGAGAGACGGATAGTGCGAGAAAAATTGAGAGAGCTCGCGCGCCGTCGCGTAATAGCCGTGCAGCACACAAAATTGAGAGTATGTCACGGCCACCTCATGATCGACGTGCTGTCTCGCCCTATCTCATCGGTTAGTAACAATCTTGCAGTCCGCTTCGCAGGACCGTTTGAATGCGGCAATTTTCGCTTTCTTACTGTATCTGGCCACACTGAATGAAATTGTAGGGTAAAATATTAATACAATGTTCTTTAGCATATATTTTTTAATTATCGTTTAAAATTATTTGAATGAAATTTGTGAGAAAAAGGAACTTGGCAGATCATGCAAATTCCATGGTCCAAATTGTGATTTTCATGCAATTAGTCCGTACAACTCGTTTGACGGTTGGAACATGCATCCACACTATAGCAATTAGTCAGATTCTGATGAATTGGGGCTGACAAATCACTTAATGTGGATGGCCCATTATGGTCCCATAAGGACGCTACAGACAGGCACATCAAGTGCGCACATAGACCGAAGGAAAAGTAACAACGCAGAATAACATGTCCAAAATTAGGTACATCTACACAAGCTTTACCCTCTCGGCAATTTTGTACTCTAGTTCACGTAGCGTGCCTCTACGGTTGACTGTTCAATGGATCGTGGCATTCGTAGTAACAATATCTTATGATTTGGTCGTACTAATGTCATAGATATTAAATTACATTCATTCTAGTTGAAACAATACGAAAATCCGGTGACATGTCGTGACGTCTGGTGACGGTACGATACGTGTATGACCAGAATTTCATACGTCAAATACCTGATTCGTATAAGCCTAAGTGGCTGTTTGTCCATTTCACGATAAAATAAACTCGTAGAAGGCAATTTACGTTTCTGGTACTTTGCGTAATTTTAGCGTCCTGGCCATTTGAGTTGTATTTTTTTATTACGTATTGCCGTTGTTTAAATAAAATATGTGGAGTTTTAATTTATGCTGTTGGCAATGGTGAGAAGTTTTAAACATTTGGTTAGTAATTAAAACAATTACCGGTTTCCTATTAGTTTAATTGGCAAATATTCATAGTGATTGATAAATCATTAAATATTTCTGAACATACAAAACCATTGTGAACTAAATCCCATAGAATTAGTTTGGGCACAAGCTAATGGGCACGTCTCCAGGAACAACAAGACATTTAAAATGAATGAAATTAATACCTTATTTGAGGAATTTTTGCCTCGTCATGTGACGCCTCAAAAATGGAGTGACTGTGTAAAACACGTCATTAAAGTAGAAGACAAAATGTGCCGACTCACCTGATTGACAATGTCAAAGATAGATTTATTATAAATGTAAATTCTGATTCTGATTCCACTATAAAAAAAAATATATTTAAGTGTTTTATTTCCTCCTTGTATTCCTGTCAAAATATTATAGATATCCGGAAAGTCTTTCGGCCTGTAGCTCTATCTGTCAGTTAAAATCATGCATAGTTTATATTTAGTGAATAAATTGGATAAAAAAAGCCACGACGAGCTACGGTAGCCTAGTGGTTCAGGCATGCGGCAGCTAAGCGGCGGTCGCGGGTTCGAATCGCGGCTCGTACCAATGAGTTTTTCGGAACTCATGTAGGGAATATTTACCGTTACCTTTTCGGTGAAGGAAAACATCGTGAAGAAACGGGTCTAATCCCAATAAGGTCTAGTTTACCCTCTGGGTTGGAAGGACAGATGGCAGTCGCTTTCTTAAAACTAGTGCCTATGCCAAATCTTGGGATTAGGTGTCAAAGCGGACCCCGGGCTCCTGTAAGGGCATAACCGGGAATAACGCTAGGAGGATGATGACATTGGATAAAAAAAAATTATAGCCCTGGAATGTCACTTTGAAATTGAAAGTTGTTTGTTTACATTTTTGATCTCAAATATCATCTCAGACCTTAGTTCACTTAAAGGCTATCAAGGGTGTCCCAGCGATTCCGGATATCCCGAGACTTATAGTTTCGTCATGTCCGTCCATCTGTCTGTACCTATGTTCTATGTTTTGACCTGTCCTCAAAAGTAGGAAAATGAAGATAATAGTGTGGGATATTTTTTTTACGAAAATTACTTTATACGATTTTAGATTTTAGTTATGGCCTAACGATTTTTTCGGACACTAAAAACTTTAACCCTAAGTAAAAATAGAATCGACATAGGTGACTTGAGTTTCAGAAGATACATTCTTGAATCGCACTTGGCCGGTTTTTGTAAATATCGTAACTCCAGTAACAATTATGTGCAACAGGTCAACTGAGTCAACTGACACACCGGTTGATGGGCACTGGCGAATAAAAAAAAAAGCGGATTGTGTACTCACAGTCAACATTAGAACAAATGGAATAATAGTTTTAATTCATTATTCTCATTCAAATACCTATTTATGCGAAAGGCCCCTCAAGGACTCTTTTATTTTCATTTTTCAATACCTAATCATAAATGCTTTAACTGAAATGGAAACAGATCTCTTAGGATCACTATTGTTTCTGCTTAATACATAAAAGTGATTTCACGAGTTCAGTTTGACTGGCACTTTATCATTATTGCCTTTCAAAGAATGTTCTTAATTTTTGTGTCAATCCTTGTTGCATCCTATTGGCTCCAGATCCCGGTGTCTGCTGTTTTGATGAATGATAATTACTAGGTATAATAACACAACAAGCCATTATAAATGATATCTTAAAAATACGATTGTAAAAGTCGAAACATAATTTTGTATGGCAGAGTTGTAACTTTTTTTTTGTTAAGCTCATAATTTTGTGTTTAGATAACAACTAAAATTTTATTTTTTACTATTTAAGGTTCTCTATTTTCTTGATTAAGAAATGATACTTTTGCTTGAAACAGTTTTACTGTCTGTAGGGTAGGGGCCTTGCATTGATATCAGAAACCTTCTTTAGTGTGCCGATTTGCAACCCCTTAATTGGAGAACAGTTTTTTTGTTATAATATAACTATGAAAAAAAAAACTGTAAAAACCCTGTCGGAATGTTGTTTATAAAATACATTAGTTTTATTCCTAATTAAACTCTACTGCTTACGGGTAGGTTTACAATAAAAACTTACTTGGCACAGTTTCCCAGCTGTTACAGTCAAACACAACAAAATTGTTCGACTTTGCAATACCAAATTTTTCTGTAAAATCCATAATTTAAAATTAAAGGAAAAATATTGTCAGAAGCTACTGCCTAATACCAAATTTACATTCATACTGTTTTAAATAAATAAAGGTACTAGGCTGTCAGGTTTTTTTTTAGTACTGACTGACCTCTACAGTTGTCTAGTAAATTCTTTCAGCCTAATGAAATATTTAAAATGGTGACAATGAATTAAATGATAGTTACTACTTATTACTTACTTTTGGAACTTTGGCATGAATTCCTGTCCTCACATCCCGGATAGTGGCAATGTCCAGCATCTCCACTTCCATGTTCTGGTCCGTCCAAAACAGGAAATACCCCTTGGCATCCACCCTTAGGGTGACTGGCAAGCCTGTCTGGCCTGAATCCTATTAAACAAGGGATAACAATGTTAGCAAAATATTGTACCAGAATACCTGTTTAAAAATATTTTTCATATTTAATAATAAGAAATACCTCATCCCATTTCATGAATTTCTCTCCATCCTGCAAAGCCTTCGGTACGATAATCGGCTTCAACGTAACATTGGGAGATTTTGTACTTGCAGTAGCAGTAGTCATCTTGAACACTGTTATCGTGCAATTAAGCGGAAATAATAACACGGTAGCAGATGAAAACCGTCATCTTCCTCTCGAGCACAAACCTATGTACGAGATGTGTACGAGATTTATCGACGGTACACAAGGCGAAGGCACATCATAGAAATGAAGGCGGAACTACAATATTACACTAAACCATTTAAAACTAGGGCTTGAAAACGGTATTCATGATTTTAACACCTTCCTAGTAAAATAACTAACTTAAAATGATTTCTCCTAGGCATAAACTCCGCTAAACCACCAAAAACTGAGAATGTCAAACGTACACTGGTCCACTGCACTGCATCCACAGATTGGTTATCAGTATTTTGATATATATAGTTGAATACTTAAGCCTCTCACAGACTGGCGCGGCTTGGACGCGGCGGTCAATAGTACCAAGTGGTACCAAGGAAGTAGGATAGTACCACAAGTACACTTGTCATTAAGAGGTGCTACACGAGCGTAATCGGTAGGACTGCCGAGCAAGGTCACAGAAAATCTAGCATTAAAGCCTGTATCACACTGGCGCAGCCTGGCCGCGGCGGACAATAGTAAAATTGACATTAACTGTCAAATTTACTATTGTCCGCCACCGCAGGCCGCGCCAGTGTGGGACAGGCCTAAAGGTCACTTATGGCCTTCAATTTGATGCTGCGTACACACCAAGCCAACGAACGGCTATGTATCCCACTCTAACAAATAGCTGTCACGTAAATGCTTCGCGTTCGTTGGTCGTTCGTTTGCTCAGTGTGTACCCACCATGACAGCGGCGGACAAGTTTACTATTGTCCGCCGCGGCCAGAGGGGCTACCGCGAAGTGAAAACGAACTTCGTCGCTCGAACATGCAGGTGCAACAGAGAGGGAGATACTCGAACGAAGTTCGTTTTCCCTTCGCGGTAGCCCCTCAGGCCGCGCCAGTGTGTTGGCAGACCTTATTTGGCAATTAATGATATTTCCATTTCTGTCACACTTATCGCGATTTGTATGCTACCAGCTCGCTCGCACGTGGTATTATTATTACCATAGCCTGTCCAGAGTATTCTACGTTCATGATAGAAAGTTGTCAAACGTTCCATACATTCAGATTTTAACGAACACCGCTTAAGATTACAAGACAGTTTGGTGCAACTCACTCTAAAGTATGTAAACGATTTAATCACTTTTTACTCAATTTCCTAATCGAATTCAGTGGAAATCATTGTAATCCTTTAATTTTTTTCGAAATGGCAACTTCTATCGCATGTCAGATTGACAGATGGTTTTACCGTGGTTTGTCTGTACCATAGAGAAAATCATTATATACTGAAGTAGAGTCATCAGCTTCCTCCATTTACTAGCGCCATCTATTGACTGAAGCTCGAGTTATCTGCATCGAGTTATACTATACGTATATACATATATACGAGTTATATAGTATATACATGAAGACACGTTAATATAATCACTGTATGGACGGTCTTTATCCGCAGAATTCATACCGGTGGGTAGTTGGGCTACGAGACCAGGTTTTTGTAGAAATAAGAGTAGTCCGGATAAGCTTCGTTAATGGTTTAATCAGACCACAGAATATATCAGACATTTACTACAATATCTGGAGTGGATGATAATAAAACAATGAATATGGAGTTCCACCGCAACACGTGAGGTGCGAGCGCAACATCAGCCACCATGCCCTTCAATGACAGCTCTGTCAGTTCCGTCCATAGACTACCTAGTCGATACCACGTATCCTAGCCGCCACCCCAGCACTCGGTGTGACGTCCTCTTTACAGTTCGTTCAGCAATCAAATAGGCAACACTAGCGCCCTCAAGCCAATTCTCTGGATGCGCCGTCATACATATATATACATGTACATGTATAGCATTGAACGTTCACTGCTTGTAGGCTACTTTTCCACCGAGATATTCGAAGCTGTGTTTCCATTTTAGGCTTAATACTTAGCTTAATAGCTAAACACAATAAGAACACCTTCTTCCGTCTCCTTTCCATCTTTAACATAGTGGAAAAATACAGCTTCGCACATCTCTGGCGGATACAGGGCCTTAAAATCCAATGGGTACGATGGGATTCGGATTTACATTATGTTAGGTATTGATTATATTCAAAATAATAAAAAGTGCGGGATCATAATATTTCCTATTACGATAAGTGTATCTTTATTATTCCTGACTGACTCCGCAATACGAATGAAATTTTAAAAAAAACAAAACTGCGTTCCTCTACACCGAATTGTATTATGTGGTTAATGCACACAATATTTGTACTTGTTACTAGGGCTGTTGTTTTTAAATAAAAATATATAATTATATTTCTTGGTAAATTAACAGTACTCTGGAACATTTACGGGAACGAAAACAAATCTACGGCGCTACCACGAACTTTGAAAGTCGAAGTTCGGGAATTTCCATCTTTATCGCACTCCCTTACTCGATTGACAGAGATGCATGTATTACGAACTTCGACTTCGACTTTCGTGGTAGCGCCGCTAATCTGTGCTTTCTGCCGTAAAGTTGCCAGTTATGCAAAATTACTATCATAATTCATGATATTTCCAAATAACGTCTTATTGTGTTTTTATTGTGTATTTATTTATAAATAAAATAAGAATTTAAAATCAGTTCTCATCTTAATAATACTAATTAAAATTATATAAATAGCATCTCCATCTGTCGAGTGAAGCTCACAACTAACACATTCAAGTTTTAATGTATGGGAGCTGTCAAGTACTGAGTGAAATGCCCCTGTTCTGTTCTGTACTGTACTTGTGCTTGGAACGAACAGGAACGGAACCTAACTTGCCTAACCGAACCCAGTAAACTGGCATTAAAATTAACGTAATTTTATTGTTAAGTTAATACTTATCAGTCTGTAAATATGTCTGAGTCAGAAACGCCAACAACTACTGATAGTACGACAAAAAATGAGAACCACGGTAGGAAGAGAGTTCGGCATCGTAAAAAACTTTTATATGATAAAATATTGAAACAAATGGAGTTCTACTTCAGTGACGCTAATGTTACCAAAGACAGATTTCTCGGTGAATTAGTAAAAGCCGACCCATTTGTGCCTATCGACGTATTTCTTAAATTTAATAAGATTCGCGCACTGACCCAGGATGTTATTGATATAGCGAAAGCCATGAAGTTTTCTACAATTTTGGAGTTATCAGAGGATAGGCAGAAGGTAATCAAGTTTTAATATGCATGTGTTCTTCACTAAAATTATGTTTGTAGCTTTGTAATAATGTGGTTGCGTGGGGTGATCTCTGGAAGTACTCATCCAGTTCCAAAAAGTGTTTCACCCGTTTATCGAATCGTCCTTCAGGCTTGTTAATGGCTATATTTCCTGCCACCTAAGGATATTCATTTGTTTGATAAGCATAAATAAGTGTTCCTGAGTTATGGATGTTTTCTATGTATTTAAAGTATTTATTAATCTATTTAAGTATGCATTTCGTCACCTAGCACCCCATAGTACAAGCTTTGCTTAGTTTGGGGCTAAGTTGATTTGTGTAAGATTGTCCCTGAATATTTATTTTAAAAAAATTTGCTACCAGGTTTTAGTTGGCTAAGTGTCCCTTGTATGTATATGCAGCCACAACGGGCCTCCTGGGTTCTGCCTAAATTATGGAGCTAAATAACTTTTGTATTTCTTTTTTTACAGATACGAAGAAAAGTTCCAGTGGAACCATATGATGCAGAATCTAGGACAGTGTATGTGGAGTCCATCCCAGTCACTGCTAGCCGGGAGTGGCTTGAGAGTGTGTTCTCGGATTACGGACATGTCGCTTACATTTCTCTGCCCAAGTTTAAAAATTCACAGAAAATCAAGGTACATAATATTTGTATTTGTTTGTATATGTCTAATTCTAAGGTTCCAACCACCATCAGTCCTGTGCTTGCAGTTTTGAATCCCCTTTCCCAGTAGTTTTGTAGTAGTGCTGGACTTATTTAAAATACCTGAAAATTGTTTAGACATCCATTTACAATAATGAGGTCAGGGGACTGACTGCGGTTGAAACACTTTTAGAATTGTCCAATTAAGTAATATTAATAATTACACGGTTCAACTCTGTATTAAATGTCACTATGGGTGACACATTTTGAACACTTGTATCAAGCAACACCACCACCAAAATACTCATGAATCTTGAACAAGAATCGGGAGTTTGAAACATGTCTCCTTTGTTGGATTGAAGGACTTGTGGCTACACCCATGGGAATTGACTCAACTCATTGATACATGTCAACAAAAACATTCATCCTATTGGGGATGATGATGAATCTATCCATCTACACCTACAGGATCCTACCCAGATTTCATTGGTTTAGGCATGAAAGCAGAGCTAATCAAGCAGATTCTCTTTTCATTATTTTTAGCTCAAATTGGGTGAATAGTCTACTGCTATTATAAATGTGAAGGTTTGGATTTTTTAAAGTATTGAAACATAGGATACTTTTATCCTGATAATCACTCCAGAAGTGACGAAATTGGGGATGGAAGTTGATATGGAAGTTTACTGGGACAAAGTTAGGACAAATGCCCCATAAAACAAAACATGTCAATTCTATGTAAACTTGTTTGACAGTTTTTGTCACCGTAAATGTGTGTTCCAGGGCTATGCCTTCATAGAATTTGATAAAGCTGAGGATGCACAAGAATGTATAATGGCATTCACGAAGATGGGCTGCAGACTGCCGACCAGCATGCCGCCTGAGGAGCTGTCCTCTGTCAAATTGTTCTCTGTTGAAGATTCTGATGATGCAGACATTAAGGGGAAAAAAGAGGGAGACATCAAGAAAGAGAAACCAGACATTAAGTCAAAAGATGAGGCAGACAAGGAATCAGGTGTTAAAGTGAGAGAAGAAGCAGAAACTAAGGGGAAAAATGAGGATGAACCACCCAGGAAAAAATCGAGGAAAAATAAAGATAAAAGACCAAAGAACTTGGAACTGAAGCTTGGCCAAGACTCGGATTCAGAGAAAAGGGACACTCCTAGTGTAAGTTGCAAGACTTGGGTTATCATCTGTAAATCCTGTACTCCATAGACATAGGTTCAATACCAACCTGGATAACTTTAGTCACGTACTATTAAATATTCATGTGCCCAACCTTGGTATTCCAAATTGCAACTTATAATCTTTTATACTTGTTAAACTTGGTTATTGTTTCAGGATGAGAGTAAAAGTATTGCAACTCCAACAGATGTAAGTATTTTTTTTCTACGTAATATTGATGATTGGTATTAATCAGTTATGTCTTGTTGTTTTGTCCCATTAGCCAGGCGTTACGAGGCTTTCTTAGAAAAAAATACAACCCACATTATATCACAATGTTAGTAAAAAGTGACTCTGGCAACATACCCACATCTAGGGGAAAGAAAAAAGTTAATTCACTCAGACAATATACCTTTCCTACATTTTACACAGATATGTGCGGAGCCGAAAGATGAATTGACCAGCCATGGTGAATCCAAGGATAATACAGATACTCCAACTGAGAAGAAAAACCGGAAAAAAGCAGCAAAAGCTAAAACCAAACCTGCAAATGGTTTAAGCACAAAAGAAGCTCCTAAAGGAGCTCTATGGGGCCTCCAAGTGCTACCGAGGGCGGAGTGGAAGGCATTAAGGAATAAGTATTTAACCTTGCAAAGAAATTATATGAAACAAGTAAAGTTTAACCTGTATAATAATAGAAATAGTGCCTATTCTGCTATACCCGAACCTGGAACACCTTCTATGGAAGCTCACACAGGTAATTACTAATCTATACTAATATTATATAGAGGAGGAGGAGTGTCTGTGAGATTTCAGCTTTGTACGTTTGTATGTTTTGGGCTAATCTCTGCTTATCAGATTTCAGAAATTCTTTCACCTATAGGCCACATATTATTATCCCGCGGGTATGCTTGTGCCTGCGTTCTTTGTAATACGTGGCCGAAGCCCAGGTAGTTATTAACACTTTCGCAACCGGACTTAAAATGGAAACATTCAGCAGAAACTGACTGAATTCGCTAGGCGTGTAAGTTCATACTACTGCCCGCCTAGCGGGTCCAGCCGGTATCTGAGCAAACATTACCAGTGCCCGCTAGGCGGGTTCTTGGTTGCGAACGTGTTAATATAGAGACAAGTTGCAGTGTTGTCAGCTTTCATATGCCTCAGGGAGTCTAACTAATGACTCGTGCCGCCTGGGCAGCTAGTGGATTATAATTTTATACTTATCACAACGTTTTGGTGAAGGAAACATTGCGTTGAAACCACACGACTTTAGTGTAAATCCTAACACATGAACTTATTTGTCTTACAGTTTTAAACCCTGGTAAACCTAACAGTAAGAATGTGGCACCGCTTGAGAAAATCCCGGGAGTTTTTGTTAGAGAGGTGCTACCGGAGCCTTGCTGCGACGTGAGGCACACTAAACGAACGGTAAGTTTAATTTATATAAATAGTATTAAACAGCGCGAGTCGGTAAATATATAATAATAAATAAATATAAGGGGACAATCTTACACAAATCGATCTAGTCCCATAGTAAGCTCAGTAAGGCTTGTGTTATGGGCACTCTAGACGACGATATATATGTATAATAGATATAAATATCACATTTTGTCGATCTTTTATACCCACATTTATGCTAAAAGTGGCGCTGGAACATAAGTTTCATGTGCTCTGCCTACCCCTTTTAGGGATAAAGGCGTGAATGTATGTATGTATGTAAATACTTAAATACATAGAAAATATCCATGACTCAGAAACAAATAATGCTTATCACATAAATATTTGCCCTTGCCGGGATTCGAACCCAGGACCTTCAGCTTCGTAGGACAGCAGCGTCACTACCCACTAGGGTAACTGGTCGTCAAAATGTAATGGTCATGGAATTCGCTTCCACTAAAGTGTTACTGGTAAAGGTCAGATTTTGGCGGAAAAGGCAAGCTGGAACCATTTTATTTTTACTTTTTTTAATTGGTGCTCATTTGTCATAAAAAAGCAATAAGAAATCAAATTGTATGGTCGCCACACTTGAAACTTAAGAGTCCGCCGTAAGCTCGGCCGAATTTCACCTTCCCATAAAACGGAGTTTCGTTATCATTTTAAAAGTTTCGTCACAATCCAACACGTATAGGATTGTGACGAAAATTTGCATATACAATGACATGAGGTAGGTATATATATTTCTGTAATTAGTTTATATGGTTCCAGTTTATAAAACAAACAAAATATAGCAATAACATATTTTGTATCAAAAACTTAAATTCGCTGTTTAGTTTTTTACTATGGTATCTGAACCTACATAAACTAATTATGGACCTGGATATGCCTCATGTCATTGTACATGCAAAGTTTCGTTACAATCCAACACGTAGTTTTAAAATGAGAGCGTAACGTTTATATATGGAGAATAGAGCTTACTGCGGACTCTTAAATCTGGACAGTATATTTTGTTATAATTATGTCAATCTTTTAGTTTTACATGTTAATGATAGATTTGTCTCAAATGTACAAAAATACGTTTTACAGGTGCGAAGCAACATCCACGCCCTGCATGTAGATGCAAAAGAGGGACAGTCTGAGATAATCATTCGTTTCGATTCCGCGAAAGCAGCTGACGAAGTAAGTAATAAGAATCGGTCAAAAAGGTTTTATCCCATCCCCCTTTCAGTTAAACGCACTTTATCTAATTATAGGCAAAATAGCTTCCTATGTCGCGCAGGTCGTAACATAAACAACTTGTCGAAGGATATTGACGTTCTTTAATTCTCAATTCCTTCTATAAGGCGTAATCTAGTCAATCGGTGCTTCTAAATAACCTGTTGCAAGCAGTAATATTTTGTAGCGTCTGATCTGTAACTTTAATTAATTTGTGTCCGGTCCATGTTGTTCATTTGTAGTTGTACATTATAAGATGATTTATAACATCTAGAGATTCCTCAATCGTTGCTCCTATAGGATTTGTTTCTTCTTTTGTAATCTTGATATATTCCATACCGTAATATTTTGTATCATATACTGTACAATGTTATCATATAGCGTGTACTGTGTAACATATTATTATATTCAGTTTCTATTTGAGATTTCCTATAATTAGCCCTGTATTGCTATTTATAAAGTTTAGCGAATATTTCATAGCTGTTGGAATTCCTTGTATAAATAAATAAATAAATAAATATACATCGACTTCGGTTCGCTATTGGTTATGGTGTGTCTGCGTAGTAGTACTTAACTTTGCGATATATATCATGGCAAACTAATCGAATAGTGAATTGTGCCCCATAGAATTGTAGCAAATATCTTGAAGAAACATTGAAAAAGTAACTGTTTCATTATACGGAGTTTTCTTGTAATAATGTAGCTAATTCAACGGTGATGAGTTTGGGACTGGAGGAGCAGTCCCTTCATGTAAGGGCCCTAAAGCCGCGTACAGACTATGCGCGGCAATCACTCGAACATTGGATCGCGCGGCGGCCGCGTGCAATGGAGACGGGGTTTCCGCGCGCGGAAGCTCCAACATTGCCGCGCTCGAACGTGCCGCGCGGCGATCCAAGCGCTGTCGGTTTTTGAGCCCGCATCAAAGAAGCTTCAGTCGCTGGCACGCGCGCAGTTTGGATGGTTGTGTTGCGACGAACTTTATGTAATTGGCACGCTGATCGAGCTGGATCGCTTGCCTCGCGCAGCCGCCGTGGTCTACGTAAATTCCATCGAACATTTGCCGCGCGAACCAATGCTCACGCGAACACTGGCTCGCGCGGCTGCCGCGCATAATCTGTACACGGCTTTAGGTGCGCGGTTGTTTATAGATACCTGCGTTTACTGCATAGAAGGTATCTATGGAATTGCAGCGTTTAACGCATAAAACAACCTTATAGACGAGCGACAACACGCCAGCGACCGCCCGCGACAGCAATCGGCGATCATCGGCGACCGTCGCCAGCAGAGGCTGGCGAACGCCCGCGACGGTCGCCGACTGTCGTCGATACCCTTTTGTCGCATGTGGTCCCGTTCGCAAATCGTCCCGTTCGGCAATTCGTCCCGTTCGCAATTGGTCCCGTTGGCAAATCGTCCCGTTAGCAGATCGCCCCGCACACGCACCTCGTCCCGTTCGCGACTGGTCCCGTTCGCGACTGGTCCCGTTCGCAATTCGTCCCGTTAGCAAATCGTCCCGGAAACGCATCTCGTCCCTTTCGCCAGTGGTCCCGTTCGCAATTCGTCCCGTTAGCAAATCGTCCCGGAAACGCATCTCGCCCCTTTCGCGACTGGTCCTGATCCCGATGTCTCTATTCATCAGTTTGCGGGCAAAACATGAGCAACAGCGACAACCGCATCGAAGTTGTGCTGCAAATTTTTGAGATTGTCACGAACAGCGACACAGACTGACAGACAACTGTAGTGTATGTACGCTTTTTTAGCCTTTTTGTTGCGTTTGTTGATTCATGTACTTACAACCTTTATTAGTTCACTGGCCACTTCAATGTGAAGAGGTTTTAAATATGTTCTCAGAATGATTATGATAAATAGAATAGACAGACAGTGTCATTATATAAAACATTCAGTGAACTCTGTTTATCTCGATTACAATTTGAGTGATAATTTTCCCTTTAAATTCGCAGTGACTCAAAGGAGTAAAAAAACTTTACTTTTACATGGTTACCGCTATAATTTGAACAGAGTGAATGCAAGGGGCTCTACCCAATGGAGCTGTGTGAAACGATGCGGGACGATTTGCCAACGGGACGAATTGCGAACGGGACGAATTGCCGAACGGGACGATTTGCGAACGGGACCACATGCGACAAAAGGGTCGATACGCCACGGCGATCGCTGTCGTATCGCAGCGCGCACTCGTCGATGTGTGTGTGAGAGAGCACGTATTTTCTCACACACGACTAGTGCGCGCTGGCTTACTGTCGCTCGTCTGTAAGAGCCCTAAACTGATGCGTTTGTATGGCTTAACTGTCGCCTCCAATCTCATTCTAATCGCGGTTTGACTGTATAGCCCAAGCACTTTATGTTCATTAGTACGGAAAAAATGGAAATTTGGAAATAGCAGCATTTTTTGTGTGTAACTGATATATTATCAATATTTTAGTAATTACGTAGACTCACAAAATCAGCAAAATATTAAGTAGTCATAAAAAAATCGATATTTAACCAATTCCTGAAAAAAGAGGAAAAATATTACCTAATAGATATTTTAAATTTTGTTTTGGTTAATTTAGAGGAGCTCTTCAAGAGTAATAAATAAATCACACAAAAAATATAATGGATTGTGCATTTATTTCACGATGGAAATTTTAGTGGAGTCTTGGATACCTAAGGCATCTTAGAATAACATTTGAAAATTAAACAAACAAAAAAACGCTGACATAAATTAATGTTTGAAAAAACCGTAATTTTCCTGGGGTAGTAGTAGTTTTCTGAAATAGCCATGTTAAATGTCCAGTACTGCGGCAACTCGAGCAACCGCGCGAGCATCCTCAGTGGCGCGGAGGAGGAGGAGCAGTGGGCGCGCGCGGAGGCGACGCGCGCGGGGGCGGGGGCGGGGGCGGGGGCGGGGGGCAGGCCGCGCGGCCGCGAGCGCCTGGCCGCGCGCCTGGCGCGGGCCGGCGGCGGCGGCGGCGTCGGCGGCCCGCGCGCCGAGCCCGCCG
Source organism: Epinotia demarniana (assembly GCA_945867215.1). Classification (NCBI taxonomy): domain Eukaryota; kingdom Metazoa; phylum Arthropoda; class Insecta; order Lepidoptera; family Tortricidae; genus Epinotia; species Epinotia demarniana. Next base: position 12,515,343 of record OX244260.1, on the reverse strand, counting down.
AGCCGCAGCCCACGCACACGCACATCAGATTCGATGACGAGTAGACTTCCAGCATCCTAGCAAGGTGTAGCGGTGCGTTTGTATGAAGATAACCTATTTTTCATCACACTTGCTCGTCAACGGCGTTTTTACTTGCGTGCGTACAGAGCAGTTATAGCCGTTTTAGCTCCCACGGGATGTTAAGTTTAGTTTTAAAATATAGAACCCACTCATACTTCACTTCGGACTGAGGATGTTTCCAATCAGCCAAGGTGTATTTCATATCTTCAAAAGTTTGCTACAACCAACTTTTAATATGTATAAAACATATCTTTATATTAAATTCGACTGCAATTTAATGTTTAATATGTAGTTAAGTGTCTATGTAAAACGTTTTAAGTGTTTTTTAAATCGTGGCTGTATACCGAAGGGTCTTTGCCATACGCGCCTCATGTCAAATTCAACAAAATGGACGACTGACATGTTGCAGTTTTTATTACGATTTGCATTAATTTCTTCTAAAATTTATTTGTTTCCTCGCAAATGTGATGAAAAACATTGTGTATAACACGGGGGCGTAAAAATATTGCAAACTCGAGTCATCAAAAGCCCTCCGCCTTCGGCGTCGGGCTTCTGATGGACTCTTGTTCGCAATATTCCACTTACGCCCCTCGTTAAACAATGTACTATTACACTCTTTCTACTATGCTTCCAGGTTTCAACCCTACTCAAGTGTACGGCGGCGGCGTTAAGGGTAGATAAGAGTTGGTTAGTCCAGGGGTAGGCACTCGTAATGTTTGCTCAGATGCCGGCTCAGCCCGCTAGGCGGGCAGTAGTACGAACCTCCTCGCCGAGCGAATTCTGTCGGTTTCTGGTGTATTGTTCCATTTTAGTCCGGTTGCGAAAATGTTCATTTTCGAACACGCTAAATAATTCGACCTAAGTAGTGGGGCAGAGAGCTCGAACAAATTGTCGAAAATGTGGACACGCAGGACAAAGCACCAATTTTTTTTCAGGCACTTGTTAGGTCCATAGCTTTAAATTTTTGATAGAAACCAACTCATCCGTCGGCCATTTTTAATTTTATGGCGGCCATTTTGAATTTTAGTTAATTTAAAAATATCTCTGGTTCTCATTAACGTAGAATCACAAACTTTGTGTCTAAACATACATATTTGGGGTCAAGGAATTCAACTAGATATTCTTTATAGTCGAGTTCCCAAAGGATATCAAACGGAACCCTGTTTCTAAGCTTCCGCTGTCTATCTGGCTGTCTGCGTATCAGCACTAGCTAGACCGTTCAAATTTTCACAGAAGTAGTATTTCTATTGCTGCTTTAACATGCAATCAGAAAAATATAAATAAATTAAAAATTAAACAGGGCTCTCATACATGAACCGTAATTTTATGGCGTTTTTTGCCCGCCCATAACAATCGGTATACCTATCTCTAGAACCGTAATATGTAGACACTTGAAATTTCTTAGATTATGTAGTAGGTACTATAGCCTCTATAATAACGAGTAACAAAAATATAATAACGTTAATATATTAGTGGCGCAGAGTGCTCGAACAAATTGTCGTAAATGTAGACACGCTGGACAAAAGCACTAATTCTTTTTCAGGCACTTGTTAGGTCCATAGCTTTAAGTTTTTGATAGGAACCAACTCCTCCGTCGGTCATATTTGGTTTTATGGCGACCATGTTGAATTATAGTGAAAGTAGTTAGTAAGTAAATTACTTGAAAATACAAAATTGGTGTTTAATTATACAGGGCGTCCCAAAAATATGCGACATGTTAAAGCAACAATAGAAACATTACTGTGAAAATTTGAACAGTCTAGTTAGTGCTGATACGCAGACAGCCGGATAGACAGCGGAAGCTTAGAAACAGGGTTCCGTTTGATATCATTTAGGAACTCGACTCTAAAGAATATCTAGTTGAATTCCTTGACCCCAAATATATATATTTAGACACAAAGTTTGTGGTTCTACGTTAATTAGAAGCCGAGATATTAATAAATTAACTACAATTCAAAATTGCCGCCATAAAATTAAAGATGGCCGACGGAGGAGGTGGTTCCTATGGACCTAACAAGTACCTGAAAAGAATTTGGTGCTTTTGTCCAGCATGTCCACATTATCACCTGAAACTGCCTTACTAAAGGGGTTGCGCTCAAACTGAAATTGCTTTTAATTCCTACTCGCTCACTTTTACCAAAAAATTAAAGGGTCTTCGGAAGTGCAAATTTCCATAATAATGGCATATTTTTGTATAGATTTTGATTGTCATGCAAAGCGGTCACCCGTGAAACTGACCACGCCACGCAGAGCCTTACTTACTCGCAAGACCACGACGTGTCACCCAGCCTACAAGCGCACAAAAACCTTCTGAATGTTTTTCACAACAATTTGATACAAACAATTAGATTGCCTGTTATAAACACTAGAATTTGACCACAACTTGGTGACACCGCCATGAAGCTTTTTTCGCAAAATGCCATACTTAACGGTATAATAAAATGATTTATTTCAGGCTCATATAATTCATATTACATATAAGAAGTAAACAAAACACAGTACTATTATTAATTATATTACAGTATAATCCATAACCAAACCCGGTAAATTTCTAATAAACTACCCATTATCAACATTTGTTGTGCTAAATGTAATTCGAATGGCTTTTGTGGCGCTGCGAGGTAGGATCACACGGTATACCAGCGCCGGCCGCTAGTCGTATTAGGGTTATGATCAAAAAAATTGCACCTAGTTAAGGGCCTTAATCTAAGCTACGCTTTAACTTTTCTCATGTGAGTAACGACAATTACCCGTATGGGTAAAATGTATATTTTGCATGGGTAATTGTGGGTAAAGGCCCTTAACCAGGTACATTTTTTTTTATTATAACCATATAACCCATTAATAATTCCCTGAAGTAATCTGATGCTAACGAGCGCATATTTCATGCGATTACGGTGATTATGATTAAGTTTAATTAACTTTTTATCAACAAGTTATTTTGCTAGTGTGTAAATAATGAAATATTGTAACGGTCAATTTACTACAGCTATGTAACAATAGAATTTTACGATGTGAGCGCTAGATTAATTTTAACTTGGCCTATGTAATAGAAATAAATGAAACCAAGAAGTACAAAAGAAAATTTATTTATACATCACGTAAATGCAACATCCAGTTCAGTCTTAAAAATACGTCCACTTAAATTTAATAATACAGGAGGCACTGGCACATTCTCGAAACGAATTACTGTATCTTAACAGCTAATACAAAGAGATAAAAATATAAAACTTACATACAATTAGACCTGTATACTGACATTTCATCTATTTGGGCTACATTAGTCCCCTTTCATGTATAGATATAGGTAGGTATTCTCAAAAGAAAATTCGCATAAAATTAAATGAAGTAAAGAAAATTTATCTGTTAACACAACTTATCTAGTAACTACTACAAATAACACATAAGGGGCAAGTCAATATTGTGCATAAAATAGGTAATATTACAACCAATAATGTTTTTTATTGTGCAGGATTTTTTTATATAAATTTATTTGTTGCATGGAACATTGTTCATAAACAAAATCTATCTTTATGAAACAGGAGGCACATACCTTGCTAAATGCAAACATTTGATCAATTGACCAACTACTTAGTATAGTATTCTATTTCACTATTGATTTCACTTGACAAACGTATAAAATATACAAGCAAGTATATTATATGATACAATTCAAAATCAAAGAAGAGCACCATTTATTTAAGTAACTAAATTCAGATATTTTAAATCATTAACTAAATTCACTAACATTGTTTGCAAATATGTATATATCACATTTAATTAAATGAAGCTGCTTTACCATATTAACACCTAATGCTATTTACAAAAGAGGTAGATTATCAATAATGAAATTTATGATGCTTCCATATGCCTATGAACTGTCACGGGAGCTATTATACTATTTTTGCCACAGGGAAGAACAGTCAGTTCACCAGCTTTTAATCTAGGCTTAATTTTAGCCGGAAGTGGACAGCTTATGTCTGATTTGGTATCATCTGACAAAATTATGGGGTCATTGACCGAGAATCCGGTCGCTTCAGAGTCTTCGTGCGGTGTCATAGTAGAGTAGCCGTGGTCAGAACCTCCAGCCGTATGCGGACGTCTGTACCCTGTCACTACTCTGTAGGGTGAAATAGGTGCTTCTATTTCCTTGGCTGGCAATAATTTATCCTGTCCAGAAAGATCATGAGTGTCATCAGACTGTAGGTGGCTCATTTGTACATCGGCGTCCGGCCAAGTTTCAGCGGGACCATCTACGTATAAATTATGGCAACTGGCTGTAGTGACATTTTGCCTATAGCAATATATGGCAACAGCTATTACTAAACTTATAGTAACAATACAACCTGCAATTGGGCCTAAATAGTTTCCTGACGCGTCTCGACTGACGTGACCTAATGTGCCCTCGCCATATGGAGTAACGGCACCAAGAACTCCATTAAAGCAGGAAGACTGAGCAGTGCAATATGGCGTAGAAAGTTGAGAATGACCATCTATATCTAGCTGGCACCATTCACAACCTAACACTCCCAAGCAAGATGAACGTGTTAAATAAGTTTCGCATTGAAAATCGAAACAGGACTTCAAAGTTTCTGCAAAATTGTGAAAGTAATGCGATTTGTGGTTATTATTTTCTGGCATCATTCCACACAACGGAATCTCTTGATTGAATTTAGTAAAGTTTGTGTTCGGACATTCATATATTTCAGACGCGCACTCACAAGGACATTCGCAATCCGTTTGTTCCATGCGATTACAATTTAGGCAGAGCCGGTCTACCATACTGCAGGGGCAAAAAGAAGCTCCAACGCAAGACGCGTTAACGAGACCTATAAACGCAGTCGTACCAGGAATCGCTGCTATGTAGTAATGGACACAGTGATCTCCAGACACTGCGTTTGAAAGAACATTTGGGAGAGAAGTATTAAATTCGTAAAATCGCTGTATAGTCTTATCATAGAAATTACTGCATAGTCTTTTTGTAACGAAACCTTTGTGATTAAGCATATCTGTTGCGATCATGGATTCTTTGTGGGTGATATGCTGCTGTTCTATAGGTCCAGAACTGTTGGGGTCCATTAAGCCAGGGTGAGACACTAAATACCCCCTGTTATTCATAATGAAGCATTTAATATGTGGTTTTTCACATAAAGGCATACTATCAATTAGGATCTTATAAAGAAAACCCATGGTGACATCCATTGCAACTACCATAGTGGGAAAACGAGGATTTTTTACGGCATAAGAGATTGACACCACATACCCTGCACCACCTACATCTAGATTGGGAGGGGTAAGAACTATTTTTTCAGGATTGTCTAAGGCATAGGTAAACCAGGGCCTTCGGACAGGTTCATAATCATATTCCAAAACAGTGCCAGGATACATCACAAGGACACCGCTTTCAGTTACTGCATACCTTCTAACTACGTATTTAGAGTAGCTTCCAAGCAAATGTTTATTTTTGTAAAAAGTCAAAAGAGAGTTTAGAAACCCTACATCTTGCTGAATTTCATTTTTCAAACCTGGATTAGAGAGCAACCCATGAGCAACACTTTTCAAGTAAGCCAAATAGTTTTGCATGTATGTAACTGCCTCGTGGCCATTGCCCATATCATACAAGTAAGAAAATGGTGATTGGAAGCTAGATGGACTCAAATAAATTGTACCTTGGTCAATTGTAGCTATTTGTTTGAAATGTCTGCATATTTTACCATTTTTTGGAGGAAACAAGTCTAATCTGTGAAATAGTATTTCTTTGTTACTTCTGGCAAGGTAGATGTGGGTTTTGTTAAGAACACTTTTTTCAACAGTTTCTGACACTATACACACAATATACAACTTTTCAACCCATCTCCAGGAATATATGATGGACTTACTTGAACTCTGATCAGTGACAGTAAAGTTGCCAGAGCTTTTGGATAATATTTTCTCTCTCACATTATGAATAAAATCATAATCCTCAATACTCTCTAAATTAGTAAATTTAATTTTTTCAGAAGCTGTTTCAGGTCTTGGGAAGTATGTGTGCATAAGGACTTTACCAGAAAAATCCATCACAAATGCTCTCTTTTTTAGATTTGAAACCTTAAAATATATAATATCTTCTGCAAGATCAGACCAATACAAATCCAATCCCAGTATCCCTGAAGAAACAGGCAGAATCATAGATACCATAAAGTCTCTCTCAGTCGCTTCCCACAGGGGGCCTTCAGCTAAGATCAAATTGTTTTGATATTTATCAGGTAATAATGAGATAAATGCTGAAGCCACTTGCCCAACCACCCCACTGTTGTTGATGTGCATCCTTAGCACAGAGTGGTTGCTGGAGTGATTATGCCACTTGTCCATATGAAATATGCCTAATGTACTATTTTTATCTGCATCATTTCCATATATCAGACCAATAGCAAACTTCATTTTTTCATCATTTGCTAGGTAAGGAAAAACTTTAAGCCAAGTTTCATTCTTTAAAATTTTTGTATCGGTCAAAAATATGAACAGCTTGTTGGCAGGTAAAGATTTCCCAGCAATTAAAGCTTTTAATTCTTTGTTTATAGTTAGTGGTGAAACATTTGAACAAGCAATGTCCAGCGATGATAAGTAGTCCTGCAGCAGAAGTTTGTTGCTATCTGTAGCATTTCCTAGGCTGGACACCCCATCCTTACTGCATGTGTCATCAAATTTTAGGAAGTCTGTAGTATTGGTCATCTTCAATGCAATGACATCAGTACTTTGTAGAGCATATACTATCTCTCTAGCTACTGTCACTGTATGCTGTAGAGATCCTGAGCTCATATTATTATCAATAATAAAAACAACTAACTTTGAGTCTGGATTTACAACCTTGTGATATAAATACCTCAAGTTGGTGTTCGACATGGTCACACAGTCTTTATCAGTTGCATAGTCAATATGTGAAAGATAATACTGTCTTTTCACTTTCAAATCTTTGAAGCGCTCTAACATTTGAGACTTTGGATCCAAAGGCATATTTTCAAATAGTTCAACATTTTTAATTAAAACTGACTTACGTATAGAATTGAACGGACAGGGATACGTAAAGGACGGAGTATTGTTGCCGTTTATCGCCGTGCTCATGTCTTTAAGTATCGTAGCCGCAGAAGAGAGCTTGTAACTTAATTTGCCAGCTATCGAGAGCAGCATGTCATTATCAGAGGGAAGGTATCGGCTAACTTTGAACGTGCGTTCCTCGAGTTGCGTGTTATAGTCGCTGCCGAGTTCCGTTGCGAGTATCTCGTTCATTTTGCTTCCCAAAGTCTCGGAGAGTTTTGCCACCGACTGCTTGTAGTCGTATCGGTTACTTGGCCTCGTGCAGTTTTCATTCTGAGCGAAGACGGTCGGAATGTAGTAACTCGTGATAATCGTAAATAACAGCGATAAAAGCTTCATCTTGTCGGCATTCTATTTGATCCGCGTCACACTAGATTCGTACTTTCTTTACAGGAACACATCTTAAAAACACTGTTATTAGTTCTCATAATATTGATAGAAGTGTAGAGAATAATACGTTTCTGATATTAAAGTGAACAAATAGAAGATTGTAACAAAAATAATAAAACAAACACAGAGCTTGTTTTCCTCGCTGCTCTACTTTTATGACATTTGATAAAACATGGCGGTTTGCGTTTCGTTCGCGCTTGATCACCGTTGTACCTTTAGTTGTCGCAGAATTTTGCCATGTTTAGGAATTGTTGTTTATTATTAGTTACTTATGGTTTCGGGCAGCGGAGGATGGAGATGAATGATCTTAGTCCAATTTAAGCACACACGATTTAATTAATTAATACAAGAAATAAATTATTTTTCACTTCTCATGCTCAAAAAGTGCATCATATTAGACTTGGCAAGCGGGGCTAAAGTAGTACATTTAGCCCCTAGGGAAAATATGTATACATATTTATGATTTATAAAACATTTTAATTTAACCACTCACACCAGTTCAATATTATATCCACCAATCACAACTCTTTAAAAAAACATTAGTATTTGCTATCTATTAACCAGAATACAGCTAGACATTAAAATCGACCAATCATCGAAATCGAATTGCATGACATAAGCTATGAAGATTGAGCGGGATAGACTACTTTTTTTTTTTTTTTTTTTTTTTTAATTCGTCCATTCGGACAGGCTAAGACCATGGTCCATACTGCCTAGTCTTCATTAAGTATAATTTCATTTGATCGAATCCAGTAATAACGTCTTCAGTAGTTTCAAATCAGAAGTCTCTAGTCCAATAAATATGTCTTCAGTTATTTCCAATTCATATGAACAAATCTAGATATTGAGTCATCAGTATTATCAACATATGTGTCAAATCCAAAAAATAAGTCATCAGTTGTTCCAATCCAATTCATGAAGTCAAATCCAGTAATAAAGTCTTGAGTATGTTCCAATAAAAACGTCAAATCCAATATTTAGCTCTTCAAAAAAGCTTACACCTCATCCAGACATTCCAAAAAGTCATTTGACCAACAAAATATAGGTACAATGCTTCAATAAAAATATATACAATTTTAAGCAAGTTTTAAATTTAGCATCATATTTACAGCATACACACAGTATTATGTACAAAATTAAACAAAGGTAAATAAGTAGACGACTCCTTCAACAAATCAGTTACTGAAAGCGGGATTCGATTAGAAGCTCCATAAATCTCAAGCAACTCATCCATCAGCACTAGGCGCTGAATGCCAAAGGATGAGCAACTAAACAGAATGTGATCTATAGACTGAACCTCTTGCTTTTGACAATGATCGCAATAAGGGGAAGAGACAAAGTTTTTACGATGGAGATGAAAATTTAAACGACAATGACCAATGCGCATACGAGTAATTATGGTGTAAAACCTACGATGCATGTAAGTTTTAAACTTACAAAACCAAGGCTTACTATTAACTTGGTTATCTAACAAAGCATACAAATGAGCCTTATTCTCAACTTCTGTAAAATGATACCAATGTCTTCCCCAAAGAACAGTCATACGCTGTTTTAGATTACTTATAATATCAGAATATGGCAAGGTCACAGTTAAGTCCCTGCTGTCGGGAACCAGGGACAAGTCAGATGCATTAGCAATAGTTCTAGCTAGGTAGTCGGCGTTTTCATTACCAGAAACTCCTTTATGAGACGGAACCCATACAAAATCTATTTTAATACCAATTAAAGATAGTTCTAACCATAATTCTTTAATGGAAAAAATTAGATAGCAAGTGCTAGCATTCATTTTGTTACTCGATAAACTTATTAATACACTCATACTATCGCTTACTATGACCCATTCTTTACTATATTGATTATGTTCTTTAACATGTTTCAAAGCAAATAAGATGGCAGTTGCTTCAGCGGTAAAGATACTTGCATTTTTATTGATATTAAACCCAATACCTTTATTAATTTCAGGTTGATAAATTGCAAAGGAAACAGCATTATTATTTTTGGCACCATCCGTATAAATAAATTTACAATTAGACCATTCTGACAACAATAAATAAGCCTCCTCTTTGGAAGTTAGCTTTGAATCTATTACAATTTTTATATCGGGATATTTACTCTTAAAAGAGCCTGTGTAACAGGGAAGAAGGTCATTATCAAGATGTATATTTAACTCCTGCAAAGAGTGAAAGAAAGAAGTAAAATCCTGAAGAACATACATGTGCCTTTGAAAAGGCGCTGATTGGAAATAAATCAAGTTGTGAAGAAGATCGTTCTTAGGCAAGCTGTATAACTTTAAAATAAATCTTTCTTTTAAATAACGAAATCTAATATGAATAGGAGGAAGATTCGATTCAATTTGCATAGCAGCGATAGGACTAGTTTTAAATGCACCCAGTATTGTCCGCATACATTTGTTTTGTATTTTATCTAATGAATTTACAATTTTATCATCTCCAGCAAAACATAGAAAACCATATTCAAAATGACTTCGAACTAGAGACTTATACAAGATTAACAAAATTTTGGGGTCTGCACCCCATGAAGTGGCGCACAGCGATTTTAACACATTGTATGCTTTGTTAGCTTTGGTTATAATACTGTCAGCATATTTTATCCACGAAAGTTTTGAAGTAAATATAACACCTAAAAACTTTATTAGATCATATGAAATAGGCAGTGATATGTCATTGTACAAAACTGTGGGCAAACACATGCTTTTGCGACCAAAAATAAAAACTTTGGTTTTAGTCGAATTTACATCTAAGTTCAGATAAGCAAAGTATTTATGTAAGTTGATTAATGCCTCATTAATAGTCAAAGCTAATTGATTTAAATCAGATCCTGACACATAAACAACCAAATCATCTGCATACTGCAGATTTTTAACCTTTGTTCCTAGAATAAGATTTAGTCTCCTAATGTACAAAATAAAAATTAAAGGGGATAAGATACCTCCTTGACAAACCCCTAAAGAAGATAATCTTGGGCCATATAAGTGATTGTTAAATTTAACAAAAACCTTCCTGTTTGTTAAAAACATTTGTAAGAAATTTATTATTTTGCCAGGTAACCCTATCATTGACAGCTCTCTACATAAAACGGAAATATTGACACTGTTAAATGCACCTGCAATGTCAAAGAATACCGAAAGAAGATACTGATTATTATATATGCTGTTAAGTGCATCAAGTTGCAACTGACAAATACTCTCACGAGAAGACCGACCTTTACGAAAACCAAACTGATTGCAGGGTAACAGACCATTTTGTTCGACAAAAAATTCCAACCGTTGCTTTAGAAGCTGTTCAAAAACCTTTCCTACACAAGATGTGAGTGCTATAGGTCGATATGAGTCGGGTAACAATTTATCTTTATCAGGCTTTAAAATTGGGACCAAGCAATCTGTTTTCCAATCATCAGGAATTAAGTTTTCTTCCCACAGCTGATTTAATATGTTTAAAAAGGTCTTTAGATTTTGTGAACTTAAATTTTTCAGTAAAATATATGGTATTCCATCAAGACCAAAGGATGTATCTCTTCTTGAAAATAGGGCAGATTTAAGCTCTTGCAAAGAAAACGGTTCAGTAAGATACTTATCATTATCATTTTCTGTGTGAACATAATTTAAAGACTCATTAAGCACAAAATCAGGAGTGTATTTCTTAAGAAAATCTGATATCCAACTATTATTACTAGCGTGTTTTGAAATGAATGTTTTATTAAATTTCCGCATGTAATTCCATATTAATGTCAAAGGAGTGCACCGGTTAAATGAGTTACACAGATTTATCCAACTATTACGCCGTTCAGTCTTAAGAACAAGCTTTTTAAGAGCTCGAAGTCTTTTAAATTCTATATAATTCTCTTCACTAGGTTCACTTTTAAATTTTATATAAGCATGTTTTGAATTAAGTACAGCTTCTGAACACTTTTGATTCCACCAAGGCAGCCGGGGAAATTTCAAAGATTTTGGTGTACACGTATTAGAACTATTCAAAGACCTATGTCTAGGGATGGACTCTACAGCAGTAGATCGCAAAATATTACAAAACAGATTGAGCGCATCTATCGAAGACATATTTTCAAAATCAATATTAGCCAAACAAAAATCAACTGATTGCCTGTACATTTTCCAATTCACCTGTTTGTAATTTGGGTGAATGGGCAAATGTACATTATTACATATTGGGTTACTTTGTGAGCTATTTTCATTACCAACTATCATTTTTATCATTACAGGCAAATGATAACTGCTGCCAAGAGGACAATCCATAACAGACCAATCACATGAAAGTGCCAATGATGGAGAAACGAAAGTTAAATCCAGAGCATTAGGACGCCAAGAAGAAGAACCAGTTGTAGTAGTTTGACCATTATTTAAAAGAACCAAGTCATTGCCATCAATAATATCTAAGACATCTCTACCTCGAGGCAATGTATCAACACAGCCCCATGACATATGATGAGCATTTAGATCGCCTCCAAAAAGCATTGGCTGCGGAATAGATTTTATCAAAGCATCAAATTTACTTTTATTAAATGGGGGATCAGAATTTGATGGACTATAAAAACTTACTACACTCAACTGCTTGTTGTTTATAATTATTTGTACACAGATATTTTGTAGAGCATTGTCAAAATAAGTTTTAATATTAGAATATTCTATATTGTTATGAATAAGTATTGCTACACCATTATGTTTATTACCACAGTCATTTCTAATGACATTGTATCCTTTAATTGAAAATTTTTGATGTTGTTTTAACCAGGTTTCAGAAATTATTGCTATGTGAATGTTATTTTCATATAAGAATCTAGTAAAGATTAGCCTATTGCTTATTATACTCTGAGCATTCCACTGCACTATGTTCAATATGTCCATAAAGAAAAAAATTAAGGTTGTTTCCTGAAAGTGTTTTTAAGTGTTTCTTTTATATTGTTAGAATTTATTGGCGTTTCTTTATCAGCACAAATTTTAACTATAGCTTCCACAAGTAGATTCATAAATCTGTCAGATTTGGTCAGATTACTTAGATGGGTGTCAATATATTTTGAGCCGAGCTGCGGAAATGCAACGTCACAAAACAAATCGGAATATTTAGCACTACGTGATTTTAACTTATTTTCCTCAATTTTCTGTTTTTTAATTGGACATGCAGCAGATATAGCCACGTGATCCCCACCACAGTTTGCGCATTGTGTTTTAACCTTATTACAATTTTTGAAATTATGAGGTTCAGCACAAATTGAACATACTTCATTATTTTTACAATACTTTGCTATATGACCAAATTTCATGCAACGAAGGCATTGCTTTACTGGAGGAATATAGATCCCTACTTCGTGCCTCCAATGGTCAAGTGTTACATATTCAGGCAACTGTACAGAGGCAAAAGTCACGGCAACCGTCTGAGTTGGAACCATTGAGACGATACCCAGCGTGTCTTTTACCCGCCGGATAAACCGTCTTACGCTTATCACCTTTTTACTGGAAGCTATTAATTGGAAAATCTTCTGGTTCGAATAATCAATCGGCACTGAAGTGAGAACACCCGTAACCTCGGTCTCAGATGCTGGGATTGAAGCATTCATGTGAATTTCATTTAATAATTTTTCATTTTTTAGGAAGACATTGGCGTGATTTGGGAGATCGAACATAATCCCAACTTTGTATGCATTAATTGTTCTTAGATGCATCACGCCCGACACGCAATGCTTTCGGATTGCATTGGACAAAGCAAGTCTATCTTTGTCAGAAAATTTGTGGCCATCCTCTCTGTGATTCAGAAAAACAATAAATTCTTTCTTAGCTGAATTTTCGTCGTACAACCTGTAATAACTTTTGGCCCTGAAAGGAGTATACTTCTCTTTGTCATCTTCTTTAGTCTTCTTTTTTGCAGGTATGCGCTCCGAGGGCGCACCTGTATCCGCATCAGAACTACTTTCAGATTGAAGATCTGGCTCCGGCTCCAAGCCCTCCAACCGAGAACGCTTTCCCGTACGCTTCCCCATGACTGGGGAAGCGCACCAAACCGATAACCAAATCAACTATGAATTTAAATTAAAATTAAGACTAAATATGTACAAATTAACACCTAAAATTAATTTACAATAAAATATTTTATCAAGCGCGCCTATCACTTTCAACGTTCCCGCCAAAAAAAAAAACGGGATAGACTACGCCGCTATTAGACGGTCAGAGGCGTTTATTCGTCTTGTGAATATTTTGTATTGTATCTGTGTCAAAACAGTTTATTAAAAAGAATGGCGCCAAATTGAACAATCTTTTCGCCTTGGTAGAATTGTTGATTGTGGATGGATAATCTTTGTTTTTACTATTTTCTCGCAGTCGAAGTGAAAAGTAGAGTGTATAACTCTGGTCTAAAAGCCATATTACCCCTCGAACTATTTCCCCTCACTTCGTTCGGGGAAATATCCATCTCGTGGTAATATGGCTTACTTTAGACCCTTGTCATACAATCTACTATTAATTATGAACGAGTGAAACCGGTCGATGTAAGATCCGAATTAAGTAATTGTCTTCCCTCGTTCTGGTAGCGCGGAGCGGCGACCTCCCACGTCGCTGGGAGCCGGGAGCCGGGCACAGGTGTATCGCGGTGATTCAGTCTTCGCCGTAGCTGTTATGTGATACTTTGCCGATACTAGTGGTGCCGTATGGGTTCGCCTGGGTATTTAGTGTTAACCCATAACAAGTTCGTTTATTTATCCTTTTGCTATTAAAAGAAAAATATTTGTACATTTATTTGTAACCAAATTCCCGATTCCAACGAATTCAATGAAATTTGTAATATAGGGGTTCACGGGGCTAAAAATCGATCTAGTTTTAGGGGGATCCTGCCGTTTCACCAAATTTATTTTGGTCAAATTTCATTTCCCAAACATATTTTAGCAACTATTTTGTTTGCCAATGCAAACTTTGGCACAATTTTAATACCTACAAATATTTTCATTACGTCAAATTTTCAATCAGCAAAATATTATTACATAAAATTACATTATGGCATTTTGGTCTGTTAATGTTATGGGAAACTATAAATAGACAAAAATGACATTTGTTCGCGTTATGAAAAAAATAGGCACCTTGCGACCTCTACACAAATTAATTTATACTCCCTACCCACATGTCACATAACAAAAATAAATGTTATTTTATTGTGTATCTTATACACCATTAAATAAAGATGCAAATGATTTGTCATTGAAGAGTTCCTCTGCTGATTAGACGGAATAGAAATGGTAAATAAAATATTGACGATACAAATCATTTGCCTTATTTTGTTTTGGTTAAAACATATTATGCGAACTAACATATGAATGAAATTTGGTCAAAGTACCAGTTGGTAAACGAGATATTGCCTAAACATGAATATGCCAAACATTAAGGTTTGCGTAAGAATTATTTGTCAAGTGTTAATTCAAATCGAGTAATGTCAAGTGTTAGTGAAATTCTACGAAATTTTATTTGGGAAGTGATAATTTGTCAAAGATTTTTTGGTAAAACATAGGTAACCCAGTTTTAGGTCTATCTGGGAGAATTCGTTTTCTCTATTGTCAACCGAGCAGTACTCGTTCACGCTGATACTAATAAGAGTAATAACAATAAGGACTGGCCGGTAGACCTGCATAGGTATACTGGACCTTGTGTTCTCTGTTTACACTTGTAACTTGTAGCTTCTGGAGGCGGCCACTACCTATATAGGATTGCATGAATCTTGGTGAGAAGTGAGATCGTACGTTATAAGTCAAGGAATACTTAATCTCGATAACTGTGAATTTGTAGGTAACTATTAGTTACATCTTCGCTGGTTAAACCGCATTAAAAAGCACGCCTGTAAACACATCATCATCATCTCATGACAGGAGCTTACGTTACACTAGTCAGAACCCAAAATAAAGTTTACCTAGGTACAATGAGAGTCCAGTACGGAACCCTCGTTTGTGAGTCCGGCTTGCATTCAGTTTTTAACCCCCGGTTCAAAAAGAGGTACGGCGTGTATCTGGTGTATCTGTGTATACCTACGTCTGTGGTAGCGTAGCTTCCTAACGGATGGACCGATTAGAATGCGATTTTTTTTTGTGTCATGGATAATTTTATCCCAAGTGTTTTTAGCCATGTTTCATGAAAATCTGTTCAACCGTTTTTGAGATATTGGACTTTGAAATAAAAATGTCGGGGGTTTTTCAACTTTTCTAAGTTGTACTTATTGCTGTTTTATCACCTTGTTAACAAGATTTTAACTATGGCATGCACATACAGATGTTTTTTATCATGTTGTCTGTAGCTATACCTACCTAACTAGCTATTATTGATATTTAGTAGAAAGGAACAGATTTAGGTTTTATCTGAATGTTACTACTTACCTACTATACTGAATAAAATGGTCAGTTTAGAATCAATTTATTCGACTCGTAAAGGAACGAGGGAGTGGGCTACTGAGAAAACCACTCACGCGTTTTTTCCTGCGAAACCATTCAGTATTTCGTAGGAAGCAAAACTGGCCAAGTGCGTGTCGGACCACGCACAACAAGGGTTCCGTGCCTATTAAAAAGGTCGTATCGGGGGTTCTGCCTTTTCTCCGAATTTGTTATGTCCGAATTTCACTTGCCAACCAACTTTTCGCCGATGATTCACCTTGACAACTAACTTATGGCAAATTTTTGTATGACAACAGATTCATTTGGTAGAATTATTGATAAGTCGATTATTATAATGAATTAAACATTTTGGCATACCTATCATTTGGCAAATCTTTCAGTTGGACAAACAACTACTAACCGAATAACGTTTCGTCAGTGCAACAGTTCCCTTTTCTTACATAAGCCTACTTTTTACTACAAAGAACAAGACAGCATAACATAGTCAGACTTTTATTCAACGTGATCTTATATACGTTACAAGGAGAGAAGTGGGGATGGGGAGACGAAGGCACCCTCAAGGGGGGTTCGGGGGCGAAGCCCCCGCATTAAAAAAATAACATACAATCGTTACAGTGATGTTATTTGTAGGTTAGGTTAGGGTTAGCTTGTGTCCCTTAGAACGGAAATAGGCACTCCGCGTGGCGGGGTGACGTCGACACGCTGGCGGTTAGGTGAGGTTAGAATAATTGGCTGGTGTTTGTTTTAAAAAATAACACATGTACACCTACATACATACATTCCACCAAGCAACAGTCCAAAAGTAATGATGTAAACACTTATCTCCAATGATGCGATAATTTAGGTACCGTCATTGTCAAAAAACAAGTGAGCGGTTGCGCTTACGCACTTTGTAAATACGTTAAATAGTTACTGAATAAAGCATCTGGTAAGTTTCATACCACGAAATGTATATAAGTCAAACTGACCCATTCTGCTACTCGAAAGGTGGCATTTTGAAAAGTGACTTTATGAAAAAAAGTCCAAGCATACAATTAGTAACCGTGAGGTTGGGAAATAAAACTAAACCCTTTGATAAGTTGACACTTAATCATTCGGTGAAATGACATTATGCGAAAAATTGGTTGCGATGTGATATTCGTACATAAAATTTTCGGAGATGATTTAGAGAACCGTCGTATCGTTACTGAAATCTTATGGCACTTACGTCCTTTTCTTTAAGGAAGGCGGTTTTTTAGAAATATGTCGAAAACCTTTGAACCGATCTTGTTCAAAACAATTTTCGGTGATAGAATTTCATAAGCCCTATTTGCATGAATTTTTTCATATTTTTAAAATACACGGTTTCAAAAAATAGGGAGGGGGGACACAATTTTAGACTTTCGGGGCGTTTATCTCCGACTCTATTCACTTAACCTTATATTTATTTTGAAAGGCCTATCGATTGAAGTGCCACACGTGGGCATGCAATGACATTTTTTTTTAACTTTCAGTTTTATGTATGGAGTGCACCCCTAAAAATTTTTTTGTTGTAATTTCATTACATAACTATGTAGCGGTTAACAAAATACACATCAATACACATCCTCAAAATTTTATTCAAATACACCTTATAGTTTTCGAGTAAAATGCCTGTAACATACGGACGGACGGACGGACAGACAGACAGACAGACATGACGAATCTATAAGGGTTCCGTTATTTGCCATTTGGCTACGGAACCCTAAAAACGCGCTATCTAGTTCGCAGCTTTACGCAGTGAGCCCAATTATAGCGGGATCAAAAATCTTAGTACTTACTTGGTTTGCAGTGCAGATTATTGAGAATAGATAGTCTTTTCGCAAATCTTTCTTCTCAAAAACATTTTCTTCCCAATAATGCAAAGTTTATTTTTACCCAATACCCTCAATTGCTGCAGAAGGAATGTATTTCAATTACTTAGGCTCTTTGAATTTATATTATCTAACTTTTTTTTGTTGTTTCCAACCTTTATAAGCAACAAAACTTTAATAGTACATTACGTAACTAATAGGGCGTTGAATTCGTGAATGCCCCAGATCGCAGGTGTTTGTGGCCCGAACCGAAGGTGAGAGCCATGAATATGCGCTCAGGGGCTTTACGAATTACCGCCCGTGTTGAGTACAAAATTTTACCTCTTCACCTGGCCACAATGCGAGTTTTCCCGTACGCGCAGCGTGTGGTAAAACTCGCATTATGGCCAGGTATGACGTAAACAATATAAACAAATACCTACTTAATCAATACCTAAGCAAAACCATAGTTCCGTCTGGTCTGGAGACGTTATGGGGTTAAGTTATTTAGTAGTCGGAGTAAAGTGTGCATGTGTGAGCCATCGATTGGTCAGGGCCGGCGTGGCGTACCGTCCGATCATTAACCCAGTTGTATTCGCGACGCGGCGCCGCCGGGCACGCGACCGGCCGGCTCGCCGCTCATTCCCACACCATGCAACTGCCGGAGACGGCGCCTCCGCCCCTCGCTCCGCTCTGGGACCGCGTATTGCGCGCCCGGGCGCTGCCGCCGGACCTCGACGTGGAGCTCCTCTACGTCGCTATAAGGGATCGCCTGTCGCACCCAGAATGGGAAGTCCGTCTCCATGCTCTCCGCGTGCTCGCAGATCTCCTGCCGCTCTCTGGAAACGCACTAACGTTTCCTTTCGACCAAGTCATAGACAACTTGGGACACGGCTCCCCGAATGTAAGGAAAGCGGCGCTTGACGCCTTGAAAGTGTTTTGCTCTCATTGTGAGGACCCAGAGTGCGCGGCCCGAGCTATTTTAGACAAGTGTTCGTATCATAACATTAGACCACATTCAGCTGATTTTGATACCAAAGTTAATGTCATAACAGGCTTAATATTATCCATACCCTCTGTCATGGCACTACTAAAAAGAAGACACCCTACGTTGGATACATTTCCCATTTTCCAGACTTTAGGAGATAAACTGTTTGATCACGTACACAGGGATGTAGCGTTACGGTCACTTATTAAGCTAAGAAGAGTTTGCGGTCCCAGGGATTACATGATACACTTGTCAAGATTAGAACCAAAAGTGCAAGATAAATTCCGAATTTTGTGTGAAGTGTATGATGAAGATTCATTGGACGTGTACTATGCTCCGAGAAAAACTACATATAGGGATAAAAGTAGCCATCAACTGGTCAAAATCAACCATATTTTTAATAGTCCCCTGCCTAATCCAATTAAATTGTCAACGAGTGATACATCATCCGATGACTCGTATAGTCATCTTCCATATTATGGAAATAATTGTGCAAAAGTCATAATAGAAACTGAAATAAAGTTCGATTCAGACACTGCCATTACGATGACCGTTATAGAGGAGAATGAGACTGAATCTGAGAAGAATACAGGTAGTGAAGAAGATTGTGATAGTTCCGATCGGAACATGTTGAAATATAGCGATGGTGAGTCCGAAGACATGGATGTTGTAGTTAAAAAAGTGCGCTTCGGCGGAGAAAGTGTTAAAATTCGCACACCTGATAGCGAAAACATAGCAACGAGTGAAGACGATAGTGCTCAACAGAAACTAGCCGTGATACAACATTCCCACATCGAAGAAGCTTCTATGCAAGTTACACCATTGATTGTGAGTAAAATGAACGAATTAAAACGAGAAGCGTTTGAAAGAGAATCGCAAGCGAAATCCAAAAAGAGTGGAATTCCATTACCAGTTATTAACAGTAAAATTCGTAATCCCACTGTAGAAGCAACGTACAGTAAAGTCAAGTTAAAATCGAAATCATTGAGTGAATTATATGATTACTTTAGATCCAAGAACGAACCATCGGAGGACAGCGTAAGAGATTCTGGATTCACTTTGACTTTAACTGAGATAGTACGAACCCCAGACAAACTACCCAGCCCAGTGGAACCGCACAGAGAGGTAGAGGTACTTCATAACTTGCAGCGCAGCCCATCCGTGTCACCGCGCCGGAGATCAACGCATTTGCATTTAGAACAAGACGGGTAAGTTTGAACAATTTCAAGAAAGTCTGTTAGCAGCTTAGATACATAGGTAGTTATATAATACTAATTCAAAATGTTGATTAGATTTGTGCTGAGCCTTCTAGCATCCTCACCGCCCAAAGAAGAGGACTATCTTTCTCCGCGCGGGCCTTCGCCTCTTCGGCGCCACTACCAATGGGAAGAATTAGGAGTAGTCCCCAAACATGTTTCGGATCAATTACACAATACGGTACGGAAATGTTTTAACTTCCAAATGCTTAATATGATTTATAATTATGAGCTTATAGAGATGAGCTTATGAGTAGGTTGTGAGCTCTTTTAGGACATTCCCCGCAAGCACCGATTCACTAAATCCTCTCGCTATGCTGACCGAAATGTATTAGTAACTAATTAGTGGTAGCCCTACGCTTAAAAAAACCGCAAATCGATGTACAGTTTAGCCGTTTGGCACACACATACTATATATAGGGCAAAACATTTTTTTGACCCGCAGTTCCTAAAAAATTTCCCTTAGGGGGGGAGTGCCGAAACATTTTTCTTTTTGTATGGGAAAAAAAAAAATTTTTTCAGAAACCTATCGTCTGTAGTATCATATGAAAGGGCTTTTCGAGGCTATTCTAAAAATATACCACAGCATTACATTTTAGCCATATTTTTTTAATTGAAACAAATTTAATTTTCGAAACATACCAAGTTTGGGCTCCTCCAGACACGATATGGCTGATTTTTTTTTTATTCAATATACCACAAATGATACGTGATATCCTCATATCTAACCTCAAAAAAGCAATTTTGAAAAGGATTGCATTAAGTATTTTTTTTTAATGTTTCAATATCACCAAGGGACACAGTTCTACTTGAATACCTATTTTACGTTACTTATGGAACTGTACTGAAGATACGTTACTTATTAATCATAAAATGATACGTAGTATCCATATATCCAACGGGAAATACCTCTTTAACCCTTTAACTGCGCTTTTTCATCAGTTGGTATCTTAGTTTGGTTAGTTTTTGTCACAAAATATCAAGGTAATATATAAGGATAAGGATATCAAGATATAATGTATCACAAATGATCCGTTATATCTTTATATCTAACCCCAAGAAAGCAATTTAGAAATAATATCATATAGTTTTTTTTTTGAATTTTTTTATTTGATTGTTTCACTTGGTAATATTGAAAAATTAAAAAAAAATACTTAATGCAATTATTTTCAAAATTGCTTTTTTGAGGTTAGATATGAAGATATCGCGTATCATTTGTGGTATATTGAATTTTAAAAAAATCAGCCATATTGTGTCTGGAGGAGCCCAAACTTGGTATGTTTCGAAAATTATTTTTGTTTTAATTAAAAAAATATGGCTAAAATGTAATGATGTGGCATATTTTTAGAATCGCCTCAAAAAGCCCATTCATATGATACTACACACGATAGGCTTCTAAAAAAAAAATTTTTTTTCCATACAAAAAGAAAAATGTTTCGGCACTCCCCCCCTAAGGGAATTTTTTTTAAGAACTGCGGGTCAAAAAAATTGTTTTGATCTCTAGTATGCGTGTGCCAAACGGCTAAACTGTACATCGATTTGCGGTTTTCTTATGAAATTGGGCTTGTGGGGCTTCCACTAAATAATAAAGTGGTGAAATATTCCTCCTAGTTAACACGCAAGCCTGGTCAACTGTATAGGAGTAAATTTTTCTTGATCACGCGCATGTGTGCCTCACTTAACAATACAGGTAGGTGGGTAGTTCGTTTTGGCAAGTGATTAACTTACCCAATTAAATACCAATTGTTCTAGTAGTCCGAAACAAGCGTGCGTGTCATGATCAATTTGTTAGCCAAAGCACTATCGCTTGTTTCAAAAGGCCATTAAGTAACTGGATGAATCATTGAAATTCTTCGAGATTCAATGGAGTCGTACTTAGCTTTCGTTCTTAGAATGGTTACGCATTGCCGTTATTGGATCATGTTTACGTAAGTTGAGCTAAACATGATCAATTACATTATATCGTTTTTGAGTGCTGTGGTGAGAATGAATGATACCTAGTACTTACCTAGGTATAAGTGGCGGCTCGTGAAAATTTTCGATGGGCTACCTGGAACACAAAAAGTTATGAAAGCGTTTAGAGTATACAACTACTTATAATTATGGGCTTGCTTTAAAATAAATTCTGGGCAAGTCGGTGGAACCGGCTTGTATGGGCGCTCCGCCACTGATATTCTCAACACACCACTTATAATCTGTTTTAATACTTTCATTACACATAGGTGTAGGTACCTATTTATAAGGAAGCGACCACACCGCTATTCCAAATACACTGACGCACAATAAACGCAGCAAAATTTAGAAAGGCGACGTGACGCATACTACACGTCAACGGGTATGCGCATCGTTACGCACCGGTCTAGCCCTCTCTTGATGGTGATTGATTCTGCTTGCCCTGCTTCATTGGAATTTGATTTCCTATGTGTAGGAGAACTGGATAGCAGCAGTGAAGGCGGCGGACCAACTTCACAGCGCCTTGCTGGATGCAGAAGCCGTGCGACGCGCGGAGCCCGCCGCGCTCTCCCTAGTCCAGCACATGTGGGCTTTGAGCGAAGAGGTAACTTCTGCTTCTTCCATCCCTGTTCCCATTATTTGGGGTGGGGCTTCCTCACGTTTGCTCCAAGACACTCTGTCTTGGGTTGTCGCTTCTGGCAAATGGGCTTGTTTGAGGTCTCTTTTTATGTTAGACCACCAGCTCGGTGGCGGGTGCCCTCTGCCTCTCTTCAGTTCCGGCGAATTATTTGAGCGAAGAGGTAACACACACGTAAAATTATTCAATGATCGAAAAGAATTCGTAATTGAAAAAATATCGCTGAGGGATTTGTCAGTTACAGGTCGTTAGGGTACGTAGGTACCGTAGGTACGAGAGAAATTATGCATGTGACAATTCGGATTTCACTCGGATCCTACAGTATGAATAGTTGCACACCGAACTTCCATAGAAAGGCTAGGGTAAGATGGGGGAATGGCGGTCAGCGGGCAATAGCGGTCGCATCAAAATCTAATACTTCCAAAAACATTCTGCTATCTCTACTAGTGTCGCCATCTAGTATGCGGCCGAGTAAACTTATTTACCAAGCGGCGGCATTTTACTTCGCCCGCAGTGAGTTTGACAGCCATAGAGTATAATGAATAACCTGTAATAGGCATGATGACAGTAATTGAAAATCACTAAAATATGGTATTTTCTTAGTGCATTTTTAAACATAGAATTCGAAAATTGCTCATATTTTTTTATTAAGTAAGGGATTATTATTATTTATTTTGATAAAATTAAACTGAACAATACGGACGCCCGCCATGATATGTTAAACACCAATCAGAGCGCATGACGTCACGTGTGTATAAACAAATACCCATAGCGGCCATTACCACAGATTACAGAGAAAACTTACGTACTGAACGAATAGTAAGACAGGGATAGAACCATGTTATTTGTCAGATCTTCATACGTCATTGTCCTGCTTTCTCGCTCGCACGGCCGCGCAAGACTTGTAAACTTTTTAATTTATGTTCATTCAATGAGCTATTGAGCGATCTAGGTAGCAAACGTCAAAGGTCTGCGTTCTTTTTATACATACGTGACGTCACTCGGGACGCCATGACACTGACAAGCGTTATAGCGCTAATTTGAAATTTAAAAACTAAAATAATTTTTTTTCCTACTTAACTGTTATATTCTCTTGAAAAATCTTATTCGTTGTACATAATTAATGTTTCTAAACATTATAGAACAGTTTTTCAAAATGTGTCATCATGCCTATTGACAGCTGCGTAATGGTTCGGACGTGTTTTGATGTAATAAAATCGAAAATTCAGTGAAAGGTAAGCTTAAAGTGATTTAAATCTATCAATATAGTTCTTAAGGTTAATTACTATGTATTTACTACTGTATCCAGTGTGCTATTTAGATTTTATGAATGTTACTTAGATTTTTCGTGAATAACCAAAGAAACCGTTAACGTATTTTGGGGTAATGGCAATAGTTTTTGGCTGGTAATACCGGTCGGTGACCGGTATTACCCCGTATGGAATTTATATGCCAATTTATAATTCGCTTGTCTATATTATACTGCCTCATCTTATTTTATGAAAGAAACAGTTATTTTTGGTTAAGAGGCCGTAGTAAGCTCGGCCGAATTTCACCTTCCCATACAAACGTAGTTACGCTCTCATTTTAAAACTACGTGTTGGATTGTGACGAAACTTTGCATATACAATAACATGAGGTATATCTATGTCTGTAATTAGATTTTATGGTTCCAATTTATAAAACAAAGTAAATACAGCAAAAACTAGTTTTGTATGAAATACTTAAATTCGCTGTATTTTTTTTATTATGGTAGCTGAAGCTACGTAAACTAATTTCAGACATAGATACACCTCATTTCATTGAACATGCAAAGTTTCGTTACAATCCAACACGTAGTTTTAAAATGAGAGCGTAACTACGTTTGTATGGAGAATCGAGCTTACTGCGGACTCTTAAAATAAAAGGATGATATAGTAAGAATCTAAATAAAAGACAGTTCCTACGGGATAAATCTGTGATTTTAGAAGTACAAAATATTAATTAATAATAATTATGTTTAGTTTTTTATACAAAAGACTTAATTTTGGTATAAAGAAAAGAACAATATAATTAGAATAAAAGAGTGAGGTCCTATGCGACGCAATCGGTGATTATTAAAGACTATAAAAGAGAAATATAAAAAAAATAGTAATATGTTTATCTTTAGTTTTTAAGTATAAATAATGGATACTGTCTTTGTTTTGTCCTAAAAAAACATCATCATAATTTCAGAGGAGCGCTCTTGTAGTTGGAAAAAAAAATATTTATTTCATAATCAAAAAGGTTTAAATTTGCTTCAAATATAAACATTTTCTTGTTCTGATTTGATAAATAATAAAAATAAATAAAGATAATATGAATAAAGTTCCGTTTTATTGTGTGTTACTACATTTTAAATGCAAACTTGTATTAATTTTGAATGACCGGTAATACCCCAAAGGTATACCGCTATTACCCGCACCGGCGGGTAATAGTGGTCAAGGAAGCATTCTAGAAAATGATTAAAAACTAAGATACCCTCAACACATTGATAATATATTTAATATATATCTGTAGCCCATTACATAAGCTATGTAAAAAGTCAGTTACCTATACCGTAAGTCCCAAAGATAAAATAAAAAATGGATTACTGCTTAAGTGACCGCCATTCCCCCATCTTACCCTATACAATATACAATGTCTTGAGAATTGGACATTGTCAGCCAATGGAAGTTTAGGTACGAGGTGCGCTAAATAACATACGACCGCGTGCTTCCGGACCGCCCAAACTTATCAACAATGTATGGATACAACGTTTGTATGGAGCTGCGATATACCAAAACGAGTTCTACGCGGACGGATTCGCGGGCAGAAGCTAGTACAATTATATTGGGGTACTCACCCCAAGGCCCTCCTTCCTAAGGGCTTACTTTTATAAATATCTTTGAGTAACGGACCCCGGGTTCCTTTAGGGCACACCGGGAATAACGCTAGGAGGAATGAATGAACGCCTTTTCCAAAAAGTCCTTACGCATGGACATGTTGATATCTCGCTCGCCGAGTTACCCCAGCGTCTATCATGGGACGGCCGCGACATACTCTCGATTTTTCTCGCTCTATACCTCTTGTTCTAAGTGTTCTAATAAGAGAGAGACGGATAGTGCGAGAAAAATCGGGAGAGCTCGCGCGCCGTCTCGTGATAGCCGTGCTGTTATGAATGAGTCTCTAAAGAACACAATCACATAATCTGAAATAATGTAGACCAGGTACATAATACTACATATAATGTAGTAGTTCATCAAACTGTCATTAGGTTCATCTTCTTGTGACACAGGTGTCTGCAGCCAGAGCTCCTGCGGAAGGAGCGGTTTGCGCTCTACTGAGGGGAGCCAGGAAAGACTGCGTGCGCCAGCTCCTCCCGGCCCTAGTGGCGAGAATGGGCCGGGAACCGCCTCCCACCGCGTTACCCCATGCTATGCTGCAGAGCATACCTTTGCACAATCTTATCGACATAATCTTCGACCCAACGATAATCAGCGTAAGCAATCTTCTTTTTCTAAAAACACTTATTTTGTATCATCGACTCGGATATGGGTCGGTAATCTACTCCCTTACCGTAGAGTCGTACCAAGGGATTCAATACAGGTAGGTATAGTGGGAATCCCTTTTTCACTTCTCATGCTACCTATGCTTTTTCACTTTTCGTGCGTCATATTAGACTTAGCAAGCGGGGCTAAATTAGTAGATATAGCAGTATAGCCCCTAGGGGAAATATGTATACATACTAATGATTATTGAACATTTTAATTTGATCAATCAAAACTTTACCGTATGAAATCCATCATTCACGGCTCTTTAAAAAAAAACATTTGTATTTGCTATTAACTAACCAAAATCCTCCTAGCGTTATTCCCGGTAATGCCCCTAATAGAGCCCGGGGTCCGCTTTGACACCAGAATACAGTTAGTTATTAAAATCGCCCAATCAGGAATTTCAAAAAGCATGCCGCGATTGAACAAACTTTAATATCGCTGTGGAATTTATTGTGGATGGATATCTTTGTTTTCACTATTTTCTCGCAGTCGAAGTAAAAAGTAGAATGGTGTAACTCTGGTCTAAAAGCCATATTACCACTCGAACAATTTTCCCTCACTTCGCTCGGGAAAATAACCATCTCGTGGTGATATGGCTTATTTTAGACCCTTATCATACAATCCATTATTCAACATGTTAGGTCAAATTCAAACTTATGTCAGTGATGTGATGACATACAGGAGCGATTTTTAACCGACTTCAAAAAAAGGAGGAGGTTCTCAATTCGGCTGTTTTTTTTAAAACAATATTATTATTATTATTTTCAATGTTTGTTACCTCATAACTCCGTCATTGATGAGCCGATTCGATTTTTTTTTCTTTTGTTCGTATGTATATACTTCCAGGTGGGTCCCATTTTTTTCAA
This sequence comes from Epinotia demarniana, assembly GCA_945867215.1. Classification (NCBI taxonomy): domain Eukaryota; kingdom Metazoa; phylum Arthropoda; class Insecta; order Lepidoptera; family Tortricidae; genus Epinotia; species Epinotia demarniana. The sequence continues at coordinate 12,488,360 of OX244260.1, read as the reverse complement.
AATTCAGTTAGATGATGGGATCCATGAGGAATTGAAGGGACTCCTCAATTTTATTAGGCACGCGTGTAGTGATTTTGGTATTTTCTGTTAAAACTCGTGTATTTACATCCGGAATCATAAATTTGGTGGCGAGGAATTGATGATGAAGACCACTGAAGACTTATCGAATTCCTCAATTATTTACTTAAAAGTGCAAAAGTACGTCACAGGTTCTGTCTGATAAGATTCCGTTGAAATAGGAACTAATGAAGTGCCATTGGTGATGATCTTGGGGAATCGATAGAAGTCCTCAAATATTATCGGCCCACATACAGCGATTCGGTTTTTTTCTATAGTAATCAACGCATTTGCTATCGGAAATCAGTTCATGTGGTAAATTGTAATAAAAATATAGGAAATGTTCTCGCGGCTTGGCGGAGTACTAAATTGAAGTCGGTTAAAACTTTGTTTTTAAAGTAAATTATAACAACTGAAATCAATAGGTAATTATCTGTGAGGGCGCCCGAACATTACAGCCACTAGTGGCCAGCCGCCACCAGCACGTCTATCATGAGACGGCCGCGACATGCTCTCGATTTTTCTCGCTCTATCCTGTCTCTCTCTTATTAGAACACTTAGAACACGAGATACACACACGGACACGGCCATTAAACGCCCGGTGTGCGCCGATGCTATACAAAATGTACCTATTGGTGGGTACAAACCACGCCAACGAACGGCTATGTATCTCACTCTAACAAATAGCTGTCACGTAAATGCTTCGCGTTCGTTGGTCGTTCGTTTGCTCAGTGTGTACCCACCATATGAAAGGACTTGTTCGTGTTAGTGGCTCAATGTGTGGCGGCTCTAACAGTGTTTGTCATTCAGCACCTGGACGTGCTGTTTGCACAATTTTAGTGAACTCACGCTATTTTTTTTCAGGCGGCAGGAGACACGGAGCGTACGCAAGGCTCACAATTGCGTGCCACACTGTGTCTAGCGAGGGCAGCCGGGCCCGCGGCAGTGCTGACTGCAGTCCGGAGAAGACTTGCCGATACGGCTAGGGCTGATGTGTTTTGCAATAAGGTTACCACAGATAACACCTCATTTAGCACTGCCCGTTTCACGAAACTACGAGTTTCAATTTTATGAGTGTTTACTGGCAACACTTGTCAAATGGCTAGTAGTTATTGTTATTTTTTAATGGTTTGGATTCAACCACTTTAAGCCAAGTAGTTATTGGTCAAGCGCTTCAGTGTGGCCAGTTAGACTTGTACAATTTTAACTTGCTGCTTTTTGGCCTTCGTGTTATGGGATCGCTTAGTTCGCTGCTTTTCAAAATATGATACCTATTTCTACAATACGTTGCTTTTGGTCTTGATAGTTCATTGACACGATTACCTATGCTATCTTTTAAACAACAGAGTAATCTAAAACACTTGCTGATATTAAACGTATTTATTTTAGTTACGGGAGCGACTCAGCAAACCTGTGGATAACAGAACCAATCATGTTGCAAGGTAAATCTTTCAACTAGACTTTGACCGGCCATTCGAGGCAGTAGATTGGGAATATACCTAGGTCTAGTGAAAACCCTTTTCCACGTGCCAAACAAAACTCAATCTTATAGCAATGCGATAAAGACTACTTTATAGTGCCACGAAACCGCCATTTTCTAATCAGGAGCCTAGACTAAAGGTGCACCATTTTATACATTTACTAATACGACGGTGGCAAAAAAGCATACGGCCTGCCTGATAGTAAGGTCACAAACGCGTTGCCGAGCCTTCACTGATTTGAAGATGCACTGTGTTGAGAAAGAGAAACAAATGCAGGTCTCTCGCTCTCGCGCTTGCGCACCCTCGGTAACTAAACAAAAGTCTGTACGATTCTCACCGACCGGGCCGGGCCAGAGCGCGCCTGAGCGCTTTTTACAAGTTGCCAAAGGAATTTGAAGCTTTAATTATAGACGTTAAATTTCATATTTGAATGTACTTGCTGCCGGTCGGCTCCTCGCGGACGTGGACGGCTGTGGTCGGCTGTCGTCGCATGTGACCGGCTCCGTCCGGCTTTTGCCTACTGCACTTTATTAAACGCGGTCGGCTAACGCCGGGTGTTCGCGCATCCGTTGCGACGCGGTGCCAGGCGTCCCGGCTCGGCCCGTTCGGTGGGAAACGTACATTATGAATGATCGCATTATTTTTTTTGACCCAGGAGTTCCCTTCTACCCGTGCCGGTGCGACGGCGCGCTCGCTCCACGCCCTCGCCAGCGGCGCCGCCACCGCCAAGACGCCTAAGACCCTTACCTGATTCGGCACCTTTGCCAAGTAAGAACAAGTCACAAACATGGTGCCGGTTAATGTACAGCCATTATAATGTAGGGCCAAAATAATGTACAGCCCAATAATACGCGTCCAAACTGTATATGGATTATAAGGCTGTACATTATTGGGCTGTGCAATATCACCCTGAGCAAACTTGGTCCGGGGCAATAATTGGAAGTCAATTTTGTTCGGGCTGATAACGCACGACCCAATAATCCTAGTCCACAAAAAGTGTACGCGGATTATCAGGCTGTACATTAGTCGGCCGAGCATTATCACCTTGAGCAAACTTGGTGCGGGGCAATAATTAGAAGCCAAATACGAGTGATATTTTGTACGAGGTGATAATGCACGGCCCAATAATCCGAGTCCCTATGGCTTCGGATTATCAGGATTTACATTATCTGTGCGGACTGATAATGTCCAGCGAATCGACGCCACCCCGCTGCGCGGGGTGTCTATTTCTGGTCTGAGGGACACAAGTGAAACCTAACCTAACCGACCTACCTAAGACTGAGTTCGCTTATGACAAGCCATTTTTGTCCACCCTGATAATGTACGACCCAATGTTGACCCTGTATGTACATTATTGGGTCGTGCATTATCACCTTGAGCAAACTTGGTCCGGGGCAATAATTGGAAGCCACTTTTGTCCGGGCTGATAATGCACGACCCGATAATCCGAGTCCACAAAAAGTGGACGCGGATTATCAGGCTGTACATTATTGGGCCGTTCATTATTGGCTCCTCACAAACATTATACTGACTGCACCTTCGATAGCATTTTGGACTCTTGGTTGGTAGGTGTATCCCCACGGGCGAGCATGCTGGACTGCCGACTGGTAATGAGGTATACAGATTATGTCCCAATTTGTCAGTACATTTCGAAGTCACAAGTGGGTGTAGCGTACAGATGTAACAATCCAACCACATGTGCATGCAATTTCTTTGTACAACTCGTTTGACAGTTGGATCAGCAGCGCAACATGCCTCCAGACGATGGCAATTAGTCAGCTTCTGATAAATAGGGGCTGACAAATCATGACATGTATATACCCCATAAGACTTCCGACCCAGTACAGTGTAACCTTGGTTTTGCCAGTTGCTCCGCGTTCTGCAACTGTCCAGTCCACACGAACAGTTCAAAATCACGCGGCGCAGCTAGTTCGCCCGTGGAGAGGCGCTTTAAAAAACGATTATTTTAACTAAATCCTTCCGTGTCTGCTCTGCACTTTATCCAGTAGGTACCTATTTATTACCCATATCCGTTTATTACTTCTAGAACTAGAACGTTTCTAACTTACTATTTTTTCTATCAATAGGTATTTCACAATGCAATGGAGCGTCAAAACCTTTGACGCCAATTCCATTAAGTGACAAGTAAGTATCTAAGAGCCTTTTAAGCACCAGTGCTTAATGTCAATGCCTTACATTAATTTCCAATATTTCTACCTACGCCAGGGTCACTATCTTGTAGTTCAATACCACGATGGCACGAATCGCCTTGAAATCTTGAAATCAATTACTTACCTAGTGTTCATTTAAAATTAACTCTGTAATGCCTAGTTTAATAACTTGCCGTCTTGGGAATGGTGTCAGGTGGCGCGGTCCGCCTTAAGGTAGTTGGCTGTCCATACAAGAAGTAATTTGACATTAGCAGGCTAACCGTGTGATTTTTTAAGAAACTTATGTAAGACACTTTCATATAATTTACTTTAAAAACCAAGTTTGAACCGACATCAATTTAGTACTCCGCCAAGCCAAGAGAACATTTCCACATTTTTTTTACAATTTACCACATGAACTGATTTCCGATAGCAAATGCGTTGATTACTATAGAAAAATACCGAATCGCTGTATGTGGGCCGATAATATTTGAGGACTTCCGTCGATTCCCCAAGATCATCACCGATGGCACTTCATTCGTTCCTATTTCAGAACCTGTGATGTACTTTTGCACCTAAGGTACAATTTAGGAATTTGATAAGTCATCTGTGGTATTCATCATCAACTCCTCGCCACCAAATATATAAATTTTTCAATGTTTGTTACCTGAGAACTCCGTCAATGATGAGCCGATTCGAATTTGTTTTGTTCATATGTATATACTTCCAGGTGGGTCACATTTTTTTCAAAATTCAGCTAGTTGATGGGATCCATGAGGAATTGAGGGGACTCCTCAATTTTATTAGGCACTGTTCTAGTGATTTTGGTATTTTCCGTTATAACTCGTGTATTTACAGCCGGAATCATAAATTTGGTGGCGAGGAATTGATGATGAAGACCACAGATGACTTATCGAATTCCTCAATTATGTACTTAAAAGTGCAAAAGTACGTCGCAGGTTCTGATAAGATTCCGTTGAAATAGGAACTAATGAAGTGCTATTGGTCATGATCTTGGGGAATCGATGGAAGTCCTCAAATATTATCGGCCCACATACAGCGATTCAGTTTTTTTCTTTAGTTATCAACGCATTTGCTATCGGAAATCAGTTCATATGGTAAATTGTAAAAAAAAATAGGAAATGTTCTCGTGGCTTGGCGGAGTACTAAATTGAAGTCGGTTAAAACTTTGTTTTTAAAGTAAATTATTTTCATGTTCATGTGTGTGTAGGAGTTCTGAGGTAACCCTCAGAACTCCTTCACTCATTTACGAGCCGATTCGTACAATTTTTTTGTTTGTTTGTATATGCTTCCAGTACGTCTTTCATGAGACGGCCGCGACGTAGTCACGATTTTTCTCGCACTAGGTATACCTCTTGTTCTAAGTGTTCTAATAAGAGAGATAAGGATAGTGCGAGAAAAATCGAGAGAGCTCGCGCGCCGTCTCATGATAGCCGTGCAGGTGGGTCCCATTTTTTCAAAAATCCAGTTGCATGATGGGATCCATGAGGAATTGAGGGAACTCCTCAATTATATTAGGCACGCATGTAGTGATTTTGGTATTTTCTATTATAACTCGTGTATTTACACACGGAAATCATAAATTTGGTGGAGTGGAATTGATGATGAAGACCACAGATGACTTATCGAATTCCTCAATTATGTACTTAAAAGTACAGAAGTACCTACCTACGTCACAGATTTTGAAAAGATTCCGTTGAAATAGCGACTAATGGAGTGCCAAAGGTGATCCTTGTGGAATCGGTTATTTTCTTTAATAGGTAAATAATAAACGCATATATTTGCTCTCGGAAGTCAGTTCATGTGATAAATTCGCAAATAAATGTGGAAATGTTCTCGTTGCTTGGCGGAGTACTAAATTGAAGTCGGTTAAAATTTGTTTTTATAGTAAATTATCATAGTTAGGTTAGCTAATTGAGCACTTTTATTCATCATGAATCTTGACTTAGCGTTAAGTAACCCAATTTTCAGTCACTTGCCGTTATCCGTTTACCTTAATTGCATGTTTCTAAACAGTTTCGATATCACCAAAAAGAGAACGTTTTGTTTTCTGACGTGCACTCTCACATTTAGGGCAAACTGCAGTTTTCAGCTCTACCTAGATCTGATAATAAGAACTGACCGTGATGTCTAGACTAAGCGCTATTTCCTTCGCGAATCGTGACCTCCGTTCTCGTGACCGAGAATTTTAATTAACGGGGATTCGAAAGGGAATACTTAGCTAAAATACAAGCACACAAGTATTTGTTGTGTGTTTGGAGTGTCGATGGTTATCGCTATGAAACTGGCACACAAATTACCATGCCAATTACGCCGTTGACTCGAGTCACTCACCCCTATTACAGGCTGGTTAATCGATACGAGTAATTATGACGAATGTCGGGAAAACGGCTCCGAGGCTGAAGAATATACCTACCTTTTTAAAACATTCATAGAAACTGCGTAAAAATTTGGCCTCTGAGAAATGTCAACGTTCAAGCCTTTTTATGGCCAAAGTAATATTTCTATGAACCTATGACGTAATTTCCTGAAAATGTAAATAATTACCTACATACCTCTACAAAGTACTTATTTAGGTACGTACCTACGAGTAGGTATTTAAAGGGGCCGAAACGGAATGTTATACTTACTTCGGTATTGTTTTTCTTCAGTATATATTTCCACATCTTAGTAGCGCCGTAAAGTAAGTAGGTATGTAATATCAAGACAGTTTTTTATAAAACTATATTATTTACTTTAAAAACAAAGTTTTAACCGACTTCAATTTAGTACTCCGCCAAGCCATGAGAACATTTCCACATTTATATATATATAGATAGATAGCAAATGCGTTGATTACTATAGAAAAAAACCGAATCGTTGTATGTGGGCCGATAATATTTCAGGACTTCCGTCGATTCCCCAAGATCATGACCAAATGGCACTTCATTAGTTCCTATTTCAACGGAATCTTATCAGAACCTGTGACGTAGGTACTTTTGCACTTTTAAGTAGATAATTGAGGAATTCGATAAGTCATCTGTGGTCTTCATCATCAATTCCTCGCCACCAAATTTATGATTCCCGATGTAAATACACGAGTTATAACGGAAAATACCAAAATCACTACACGCGTGCCTAATAGAATTGAGGAGTTCCCTCAATTCCTCATGGCTCCCATCATCGAAATCAATTTTTGAAAAAAATGGGACCCACCTGGAAGTATATACATACGAAAAAAAGAAATGTTCAAATCGGCTCATCAATGACGGAGTTCTGAGGTAACAAACATTGAAAAAAAAAATAAAAAAAAATACAGGCGAATTGAGAACCTCCTTGCTTTTTTTTGAAGTCAGTTAAAAATAAAAATAAATAAAAAATACAACCGAATTGAGAACCTCCTCCGTTTTTTTGAAGTCGTTTAAAAAAGTACTACACATTCATCGACATTTCTACCTATCTTACAACGCTTGATTAATAGTTTACTTCGTATAACTCTAATTGATATGCCGGCTGTCTGTCAATTTCGACAACCTTTCGTACGCACGCCACCCAATAACCGAAGTATAATTCATGTGTAATTGCGTGCCACTGGTGCCACTACTAACCTACATTTTGGGTCTAAAATGATTGGCCGGCTTTAATTCTTGGTGTTCATGGATGACCCATTTACGATATCGGCGGATCGCCCCACTTCTCTAGGCTAACAGTCGCTTAATAGGTCTTAAATTATGGAATTAACTCTGAAATAAATTAGCCGTAAAGCTAGGTGAAGTTAAAGCCTGTTTTTAAGGATCATAAACCATAAAGTAACATGTGTGACATAGATCTTTCGATTGCTTATTTTACTATGTACCTATTGCCTCAAAACAATTGTACTCCTTATTCTTTTTAGCATATTTTTATTCTGTATTGTCACTGTTGTTTATGTCTGTACTTTGGTTTTTGGTAATAAATTATTATTCTATTCTATTCTATTCTATGTAAGTAAGTAGTTTAGTTTCGGTATTCCTTCAAATAATACTTAGGTACAGGGCCAGGGGGAGAGCTCGGAATAGTCGGAATAATGGTGAATATCCACCAGATATGTGCGAAGATCTGTTTTCATATATTTGACACCTAAGTACAGGGTGTGCGGGACAACGGTGTAGGAACTTAAGGAGGTCGTCCAGTCTAGACTATTAGGAAGAGTTTAAACCTTACATGTCTCAGTCCAATCTGTGAGAGCGCTTTTTTTATCGAGCCTGATGAAGTTTGTTTTTTTGGCAGAAATCACTCATGGTGACTTGCACAGATTTGCACATTCTGCGGTGCATATTCACCTGTACCTTATTGACGTTCGTATCACGTATCTGCGTGAAGATAGTACTAAACTTATCTTCGAAGCTATGCTTCAGTTTCTTAGTTTCTTTCATTTATGGTGTTTCAAACATTGACGACCGAGAAAAGAGAGAGAGCTGTAATAATGCCCGCCGAGTTTCACTTTATCATGCAGTTTACCGAAATCGAGTAGGTAGGTAACACTTTAGTAGCTGTAACACAAGTTCTACGTAGTGAGTTAATTTGAGTCAAGCATTTTAATCAGGTAACGCCAAGGCCATGCCGCATTTTTTACGCACCATCACAATAGCTACGCCGTGACTTGACATCTAATTTTTGCTAATGGTGGGGTTACATTGTTCCGCCGGCGAACGGGGGAAATTCCGAGAATGTTACTTAATCTGCATAATATGCAGGTAGAGTGGTGAGTTCATCAACATGTGGTGGCGATCGATCGGTAGGTGTAGTGAGGCACAACAGGCGGCGGCGGCGGGCGGCAGTCGCGGAGGCGCCGCGGCGGCAGGCGGCCATGCTGCCCGGGCTGTGCTGCTGCGCCCGCCCCCGCCCCCGCCCCCGCCCCCGCCCCCGCCCCCGCTCGGGAGTCGCGCCCGCGCCCTCCCCGCCGCCGCTCGCGCCCGACCTCGTCGCCGACCTGCCCGACCACACGCGGTAACCGTGCACTCGCCCTAGCGCCTCCGACACGCCCGACCCGTCACAATCACAACACAACACCCTTAATATTTACATGACGCTTTTTAAACGTACCACAAACTCAACTCGCCCTTCTTATTACAGAGACTCGAGTGCCCTCACCGCTACTTGTGAAGATGTGGCAGAAGGAAATAATGAAATCAAGAAGATATCGTCCGAAAGCCTGATTTTCGGGGAAACCACTATCGTAGATATTCCTGGGGATGAAGTTGACGAATCGCCGCCTGCCCCACACTCGCCGTCCATCCACGTCGAAGACTACTCGGAGAAATCGATCAAAGGTGTCGATTCACAGGATGACACTAGTCTGAAAGACAATAACTCCCTTCAAAACAAAGATGAGTTTGGATCGCAGAACTCTTTAAGCTACGGTAGAGGCCAATCGCCTCTTTCCCGCCCACAAAGCAGACTCTCTTCGCCCAGTCCGGTGTCGACTAAGAGCAGAAGCGTATCTGCTAGCCCAGTTAAAAGCGGTCAACGTTCGCCCGAGCCCACCAGCGACGTCTACAAACAAAAGCCAATCGTGTGCGAACGCGACGTGCGTTCGGCGCTCACGGAGTGTATAGTACCGGCGAAACACGAAGACTGGGAAGTCATAGTAAACGCATTGACGGAAGCGGAGCGTCTCGCGTCGGACGAGGGAGCTCGTGCGCCAGCGACGAGCTGGCGGGCGGTGGTCCGCTCGACGGCCACTCACGTCAGGTCGCTGCGCTCCCGCGTGTCTCGGGCGGCGTGCTCCGCCATGGGATCCCTGTTCGAGCACCGCGGCCGCTCGCTGGACCCGGAGCTGGAGGACGCGGTGACGGCGCTGCTGGAGCGCTGCGCGGACGTGAATCGGTTCCTGCGAGCGGACGCGGCCGCGGCGCTGGTGCGGGTGGCGTGCGGGAGCAGCAGCGCGCGCGCGGCCGGGGCGCTGGCGCGGCGCGGCGCGGCGCACCGCGCGGGGCCGGTGCGCGCGGCGACGGCGCAGGCGCTGACGCGGCTGGTGGAGCGGCGCGGCGCGGCGCGCATGCTGGACCTGCCGCCCGAGCCGCGCGCGCTGCTGCTGCGGGCCGCGGGCGAGCTGCTGGCCGACGCGTGCGCCGAGGCGCGCCTCCACGCAAGACTGCTTTGCCTCGCGCTCCTCGAAGACACTCGGTTCCGGCAGATGCTCAAAGACTCCATGCAACCGAGCCGCTATAGAGCCATACAGAAATTTGTGGATAAATTGCGATGACCAGAAAAATACTTATACTTAAATTATTAGTGACTCTACGTAACGCTCCGAACCTTCTATCTATACGTATATGAGTAACCTTGCTTGAATTAGTAATTTACCTTACGTACTACAAGCCGCGAGACGTTGCCGATACATTTTAATAATTTTAAGATGAGTATCTATTACTTAAACGAAGTGTCTTATTAAATTGTGCATTAAAATGACTGAATTGTGCGAAAGGTATTTTTGTAGTTAAAGAATTATTATTTAATACGGACAATGGATCTAGTGTTATCCTCCAACAGAGCGAAAATTTCTTGAATAAGTATAATATACATTACCTACTGAACTTATATATGTATTGTTTATAAGATTTTAATAGAAGAAAATTACATTTTTTTTTTTTTTTTGATTACCTACTTACAAAACTTGTCTTATTCTAAGTAGGGGAGAATGGGGCAAGACAGGGTGGCGGGTAAGACGGGACAGCGGCCTTATATGGCGACACAACTGACCCATAAAAAAAAGACCGAATTGCACTCCGGGAGTGCCGGCAGAAGTGAAAACTGGAATAATTTTAATTTTGCAAAAAAAAATCCCTTCCTCCCCCCTCCCTCCCCTTGCGTGCCAATATATCTAATAACAACCTTATTAGTAGTACGCTATATAGTTCAACTTAACTCAGCAAAATTTATGAAGGAGACGATGAAATAAAATACCAATCGGTTTTTGCCATTGCCAAATATTTTTCAAAGCTTTATCTCTTTAGGAATAACGTCCAAATTCGAACTATTCGAATTTACTTAGCTCAGCAAAATTGATGAAGGAGACGATGATAGTGTTTTTGCCATTGCCAAATATTTTCCAAAGCTTTATCTCTTTAGGAATAACGTCCAAATTCGAACTATTCGAATTTTTTCAATAGCACTACGGTAAAGGACGCGTGGACAAAATTACAGATTTATTTGCAGAATATGCAATTGCAAAAAGTCTGATAACAAAAGTCTGATGATGAATCTCTCACACAAAATCTGTCGCTATTTAACAATTCCTGCCTATCCCAAAAAGTGCTCAGCGCCGCTAAAGAAGTTTTCACTTCAAAAATTCTCTAGTGTTTGACGAGGCGCCAATAACATCATGGGATGTTATTGAGTTCGCACAGTGACCGACTTTACAAATGGAGTTATTCATTTTTTAATTGCAAAAAACAGTTTTTTGACATAATTCCTTAACATTTTAGCGTTTTATTTGGTTCGCGTTTGTTGCTTTAATATAACCAGCAGAAACATGGTGTTAATCAAAGTAAGGACTCGTTTGATTTCAAATACCTACGGCATCGTTCTTTTTTAATAATTTGCCGAGTTTCATTGTTGACGCGGGAGCAAGATGGGGTATTGGATAAAAGGACACTAAAAGTAAAAGGTTACTAAAGTGGAAGCTCGTAAATCAACTTCATCTGATTCCGAAAATACCCTTGTTTAAATCGTCGCTTTTCAGAGTCCACAGAAGGCTGGGTGGCGTATCCTGCATGCAAAAATGGACACATTGCAACTGTTGTTGACATAGCTGTAGCTTGCGCTTGTCTCCTATTGTTTTTTTGGAAAATCTTAGAATATCCGTACAGTCAAGTGCAAAAATAAACATGTATCGATAACATCCTCTTATTAATAAGTACCAAAACCTTAATCCGCTGATATAAGTAATAGCTGTAGGACATATTTATTATGAGTAAGTTGTAAGCACCCACATTTTTACACTTACCACGTACGCCGCATTTCCCCATCTTACCCCAAAGGGATACCCCATCTTGGCTCATAGTGATAGCTTATCTACCCTAACCTAAACGTCGTGACCTGACGGGGAAGACACAACCGGCGGCCACAGGCATCTCGCCGACGCGGCGGGCACGTGAGTGGCACCCTACTCCGGCTTAAGCAATGATCCGAAGAACCGAGTGAAGAGATGAGAGGTCAGCAGAAGGTTCAACAGGAAAGGTTCCTAGCCTTCCACATCTGGAATTCGCGTAGGCGCAGTAACCAATTGTGTCAAGCCATATGCCAGAGCAAAGTCAGAAACAGATCTTATATAGACATATTTGGAGCAATTTAAATTATTTCCCTCATATTTGGAGCAGATCAAATGATCTTCCTCATATTTGGAGCAGCCCAAATGATCTTTCTCATATTTGGAGCAGCCCAAACGATTTCTCTCATACTTAGAGCAGCCTTAATGATCGCCCTCATATTTGGAGCAGCCCAAATGATCCCCTCATTTTAGGAGCAGGCAAAATGATTTCCCGCATATTTGGAGCAGCCCAAATATTCTTCCTCATATTTGGAGCATCGCAAATGATTCCCCTCATATTTGGAGCGGCCCAAATAATCTTCCTCATATTTAGAGCAGCCCAAATGATTTCCCTCATTTTTTGGAGCAGTTTAAATTATTTCCCTCATATTTCGAGCAGCCCAAATGATCTTTCTCATATTTGGAGCAGCCCAAACGATTTCTCTCATATTTAGAGCAGCCTTAATGATCGCCCTCATATTTGGAGCAGCCCAAATGATCCCCTCATTTTAGGAGCAGGCAAAATGATTTCCCACATATTTGGAGCAGCCCAAATATTCTTCCTCAAATTTGGAGCATCGCAAATGATTCTTCTCATATTTGGAGCAGCCCAAATAATCTTCCTCATATTAAGAGCAGCCCCAATGATTTCCCTCATTTTTTGGAGCAGTTTAAATTATTTCCCTCATATTTGGAGCAGCCCAAATGGTCTCTCTCATATTTGGAGCAGCCCAAATGATTTCCTTCAAATTTGGAGCAGTTAAATGGTTTTCCTCATATTTAGACCAGCCCAAATGAATTCTCTTATATTTGGACCAACCCAAATGATCTCCCTCATATTTGGAGCAGCCCAAATGTTCTCCTTCATGTTCGGAGCAGCCCAAATGATTTCCCTCATATTTGGAGCAGTTTGAATTATTTCCTTCATATTTGGAGCAACCCAAAACATCTCCCTCATATTTGGAGCAGCCCAAATAATCTTCCTCATATTTAGAGCAGCACAAATGATTTCCCTCATGTTTTGGAGCAGTTTAAATTATTTCCCTCATATTTGAAGCAGCCCAAATGGTCTCTCTCATATTTGGAGCAGCCCAAATGATTTCCTTCAAATTTGGAGCAGTTAAATGGTTTTCCTCATATTTAGACCAGCCCAAATGAATTCTCTTATATTTGGACCAACCCAAATGATCTCCCTCATATTTGGAGCAGCCCAAATGTTCTCCTTCATGTTCGGAGCAGCCCAAATGATTTCCCTCATATTTGGAGCAGTTTGAATTATTTCCTTCATATTTGGAGCAACCCAAAACATCTCCCTCATATTTGGAGCAGCCCAAATAATCTTCCTCATATTTAGAGCAGCACAAATGATTTCCCTCATGTTTTGGAGCAGTTTAAATTATTTCCCTCATATTTGAAGCAGCCCAAATGGTCTCTCTCATATTTAGACCAGCCCAAATGAATTCTCTTATATTTAGACCAACCCAAATGATTTCCCTCATATTTGGAGCAGCTTAAATGATCTGCCTCATATTTGGAGCAGTCCAAATGATTTCCCTTATATTTGAAGCAGCCCAAATGACATCCCTCGTATTTGGAGCAGCCAAATGATTTCCCTCATATTTGGAGCAGTTTAAATTATGTCCCTCATATTTGGAGCAGCCCAAATGATCTCCCTCATATTTGGAGCAGCCCAAATGTTCTCCCTCATATTTGGAGCAGCCTTAGTGATTTCCCTTTAATTTGGAGCAGCCCAAATGATCCCCTCAGTTTAGGAGCAGCCCAAATGATTTCTCGCATATTTGGAGCAGCCTAAATGATTTCCCTCATATTTGTAACAGCCTAAGTGATCTACCTCATATTTGGAGCAGCCCAAATGATCTCCCTCATATTTAGAGCAGCCCAAATGATTTCCCTCATACTTGGAGCAGCCCAAATGATCTCGTTCATATTTGGAGCAGCCCAAATGATTTCTCTCATATTTGGAGCAGCCCCAATGATCTCCCTCATATCTGGAGCAGTTTAAATTATTTCCCTCATATTTGGAGCAGCCTAAATGATCTGCTTCATATTTGGAGCAGCCCATATGATTTATCTCATATTTGGAGCAGCCCAAATGATTTCCCTCATATTTGGAGCAGCCTAAATGATTTCCTTCATATTTGCAGCAGCCCAAATGATTTCTCTCATATTGGGAATAGCCCAAATGATTTCGATTACATTCAGAGCAGCCCAAATGATTTCCTTCATATTTAGAGCAGTTTAAATTATTTCCCTCATTTTTGGAGCAGCCCAAATGATCTCCTTCATATTTAGAGCAGCCCAAATGATCTCCCTCATATTTGGAGCAGTTTAAATTATTTCCCTCATATTTGGAGCAGCCCAAATGATCTCCTTCATATTTGGAGCAGCGCAAATGATTTCTTTCCTGTTTGGAGCAGCCCAAATGTATTGTAGCAGTATTTGGAGCAGTTATAATTATTTCCCTCCTATATGGAGCAGCCCAAAACATCTCCCGCATATTTGTAGCAGCCCAAATGATCTCCTTCATATTTAGAGCAGCCCAAATGATCTCCCTCATATTTGGAGCAGTTTAAATTATTTCCCTCATATTTGGAGCAGCCCAAATGATCTCCTTCATATTTGGAGCAGCGCAAATGATTTCTTTCCTGTTTGGAGCAGCCCAAATGTATTGTAGCAGTATTTGGAGCAGTTATAATTATTTCCCTCCTATATGGAGCAGCCCAAAACATCTCCCGCATATTTGTAGCAGCCCAAATGATCTCCTTCATATTTAGAGCAGCCCAAATGATCTCCCTCATATTTGGAGCAGTTTAAATTATTACCCTCATATTTAGAGCAGCCCAAATGATCTCCTTCATAGTTGCAGCAGCCCAAATGATTTCTCTCATATTGGGAATAGCCCAAATGATTTCTATTATATTCAGAGCAGCCCAAATGATTTCCATCATATTTAGAGCAGTTTAAATTATTTCCCTCATTTTTGGAGCAGCCCAAATGATCTCCTTCATATTTGGAGCAGCGCAAATGATTTGTTTCCTGTTTGGAGCAGCCCAAATGATTTCCCTCGTATTTGGAGCAGTTATAATTATTTCCCTCCTATCTGGAGCAGCCCAAAACATCTCCCGCATATTTGTAGCAGCCCAAATGATCTCCTTCATATTTAGAGCAGCCCAAATGATCTCCCTCATATTTGGAGCAGTTAAAATTATTTCCCTCATATTTGGAGCAGCCCAAATGATCTCCTTCATATTTGCAGCAGCCCAAATGATTTCTCTCATATTGGGAATAGCCCAAATGATTTCTAATATATTCAGAGCAGCCCAAATGATTTCCTTCATATTTAGAGCAGTTTAAATTATTTCCCTCATTTCTGGAGCAGCCCAAATGATCTCCTTCATATTTGGAGCAGCCCAAATGATTTCCTTCAAATTTGGAGCAGTTAAATGGTTTCCCTCATATTTAGACCAGCCCAAATGAATTCTCTCATATTTGGAGCAGCCCAAATGATTTCCTTCAAATTTGGAGCAGTTAAATGGTTTTCCTCATATTTAGACCAGCCCAAATGAATTCTCTTATATTTGGACCTACCCAAATGATCTCCCTCATATTTGGAGCATCCCAAATGTTCTCCTTCATGTTCGGAGCAGCCTAAATGATTTTCCTCATATTTGGAGCAGCTTAAATGATCTGCCTCATATTTGGAGCAGCCCAAATGATTTCCCTTATATTTGAAGCAGCCCAAATGATCTCCCTCATATTTATAGTAGCCCAAATGATCTCCTTCATATTTGGAGTAGTACAAATGATTTCCCTCCTATTTGGAGCAGCCCGAATGAAATCCCTCGTATTTGGAGCAGCCCAAATGACTTCCCTCATATTTGGAGCAGTTTTAATTATTTCCTTCATATTTGGAGCCGCCCAAAACATCTCCCTCATATTTGGAGCAGCCCAAATAATCTTCCTCATATTTAGAGCAGCCCAAATGATTTCCCTCATGTTTTGGAGCAGTTTAAATTATTTCCCTCATATTTGAAGCAGCCCAAATGGTCTCTCTCATATTTGGAGCAGCCCAAATGATTTGCTTCAAATTTGGAGCAGTTAAATGGTTTCCCTCATATTTAGACCAGCCCAAATGAATTCTCTCATATTTGGAGCAGCCCAAATGATTTCCTTCAAATTTGGAGCAGTTAAATGGTTTTCCTCATATTTAGACCAGCCCAAATGAATTCTCTTATATTTGGACCAACCCAAATGATTTCCCTCATATTTGGAGCAGCTTAAATGATCTGCCTCATATTTGGAGCAGTCCAAATGATTTCCTTTATATTTGAAGCAGCCCAAATGATCTCCCTCATATTTATAGCAGCCCAAATGATCTCCTTCATATTTGGAGTAGTACAAATGATTTCCCTCCTATTTGGAGCAGCCCAAATGACATCCCTCGTATTTGGAGCAGCCTAAATTATTTCCCTTTTATTTGGAGCAGCCCAAATGATTTCTCTTTTATTTGGAGCAGCCCAAATGATCCCCTCATGTTAGGAGCAGCCCAAATGATTTCCCGCATATTTGGAGCAGCCCAAATTATCTTCCTCATATTAGGAGCTGCCCAAATAATTTCCCTCATATTTGGAGCAGTTTAAATTATTTCCCTCATATTTGGAGCAGCCCAAATGATCTCCCTCATATTTGGAGCAGCCAAAATAATTACCCTCATATTTAGAGCAGCCCAAATGATTTTTCTCATATTTGGAGCAACCCAAATGATCTCTTTTATATTTAGAGCAGTCCAAATGATTTCCCTCCTTTTTGGAGCAGCCCAAATTATTTCCCTCGTACTTGGAGCAGCCCAAATGATCTCCCTCATATTTAGAGCAGCCCAAATGAATCTCATATTTAGAGGAGCCCAAATGATCTCCCTCACATTTAGAGCAGTTTCAACGATTTCCTTCCTATTTGGAGCAGCTGTAATGATTTCCCTGATATTTGGAGCAGCCCAAATGATCTCCCTCATATTTGCAGCAGCCCAAATGACTTCTCTTATATTTTGAGCAGCCCAAATGATCTCCCTCATATTTAGAGCAGCCCAAATGATTTCCCTCATACTTGGAGCAGCCTAAATGATCTCGTTCAATTTGGAGCAGCCCAAATGATTTCTCTCATATTTGGAGCAGCCCCTATGATCTTTCTCATATCTGGAGCAGTTTAAATTATTTCCCTCATATTTAAAGCAGCCTAAATGATCTGCTTCATATTTGGAGCAGCCCATATGATTTATCTCATATTTGGAGCAGCCTAAATGATTTTCTTCATATTTGCAGCAGCCCAAATGAATTCTCTCATATTGGGAATAGCCCAAATGATTTCTATTATATTCAGAGCAGCCCAAATGATTTCCTTCATATTTGGAGCAGTTTAAATATTTTCCCTCATATTTGGAGCAGCCCAAAGGATCTCCTTCATATTTGGAGCAGCGCAAATGATTTCTTTCCTGTTTGGAGCAGCCCAAATGATTTCCCTCGTATTTGGAGCAGTTGTAATTATTTCCCTCCTATCTGGAGCAGCCCAAAACATCTCCCGCATATTTATAGCAGCCCAAATGATCTCCTTCATATTTAGAGCAGCCTAAATGATCTCCCTCATATTTGGAGCAGTTTAATTATTACCCTCATATTTAGAGCAGCCCAAATGATTTTTCTCATATTTGGAGCAACCCAAATTATCTCCTTTATATTTAGAGCAGTCCAAATGATTTTCCTCCTTTTTGGAGCAGCCCAAATGATTTCCCTCGTACTTGGAGCAGCCCAAATGATCTCCCTCATATTTAGAGCAGCCCAAATTAATCTCATATTTATAGGAGCCCAAATGATCTCCCTCATATTTAGAGCAGTTTAAACGAGTTCCTTCCTATTTGGAGCAGCTGTAATGATTTCTCTTATTTGGAGCAGCTCAAATGATTTCCCTCATATTTGCAGCAGCCCAAATGACTTCCTTTATATTTAGAGCAGCCCAAATGATTTCCCTCATATTTGGAGCAGCCTAAATGATTTCCTTCATATTTGCAGCAGCCCAAATGATTTCTCTCATATTTGGAATAGCCCAAATGATTTCTATTATATTCAGAGCAGTCCAAATGATTTCCCTCATATTTAGAGCAGTTTAAATTATTTCCCTCATTTTTGGAGCAGCCCAAATGATCTCCTTCATTATTAAAGCATCCCAAATGATTTCCCTCATATTTTGAGCAGCCCAAATGATCTCGCTAATATTTGGAGCAGCTCAAATGTTCTCCCTCATATTTGGAGCAGTCCAAATGATCTTTCTCGTATTTGGAGCAGCCCCAATGATTTCCCTCATATTTGGAGCAGCACAAATGATTTCTTTCTTATTTGGAGCAGCTGTAATGATTTTCCTTATATTTGGAGCAACCCAAATGATCTCCCTCATATTTGCAGCAGCCCAAACGACTTCCCTCATATTTAGAGCAGCCCAAATGATCTCCCTCATATTTAGAGCAGCCCAAATGATTTCCCTCATATTTGGAGCAGTTTAAATTATTTCCCTCATATTTAGAGCAGCCCAAATGATCTTCCTCATATTTGGAGCAGCAAAAATAATTTCCCTTATATTTGGAGCAGTTTAAATTATTACCCTCATATTTAGAGCAGCCCAAATGATTTTTCTCATATTTGGAGCAACCCAAATGATCTCCTTTATATTTAGAGCAGTCCAAATGATTTCCCTCCTTTTTGGAGCAGCCCAAATTATTTCCCTCGTACTTGGAACAGCCCAAATGATCTCCCTCATATTTAGAGCAGCCCAAATGAATCTCATATTTAGAGGAGCCCAAATGATCTCCCTCACCTTTAGAGCAGTTTCAACGATTTCCTTCCTATTTGGAGCAGCTGTAATGATTTTCCTTATATTTGGAGCAGCCCAAATGATCTCCCTCATATTTGCAGCAGCCCAAATGACTTCTCTTATATTTAGAGCAGCCCAAATGATCTCCCTCATATTTAGAGCAGCCCAAATTATTTCCCTCATATTTGGAGCAGCCCAAATGATCTCGTTCATATTTGGAGCAGCCCAAATGATTTCTCTCTTATTTGGAGCAGCCCCAATGATCTCCCTCATATCTGGAGCAGTTTAAATTATTTCCCTCATATTTGGAGCAGCCTAAATGATCTGCTTCATATTTGGAGCAGCCCATATGATTTATCTCATATTTGCAGCAGCCCAAATGATTTCTCTCATATTGGGAATAGCCCAAATGATTTCTATTATATTCAGAGCAGCCCAAATGATTTCCTTCATATTTAGAGCAGTTTAAATTATTTCCCTCATATTTGGAGCAGCCCAAATCATCTCCTTCATATTTGTAGCAGCGCAAATGATTTCTTTCCTGTTTGGAGCAGCCCAAATGATTTCCCTCGTATTTGGAGCAGTTATAATTATTTCCCTCCTATCTGGAGCAGCCCAAAACATCTCCCGCATATTTGTAGCAGCCCAAATGATCGCTTTCATATTTAGAGCAGCCCAAATGATCTCCCCCATATTTGGAGCAGTTCAAATTATTACCCTCATATTTAGAGCAGCCCAAATGATTTTTCTCATATTTGGAGCAACCCAAATTATCTCCTTTATATTTAGAGCAGTCCAAATGATTTCCCTCCTTTTTGGAGCAGCCCAAATGATTTCCCTCGTACTTGGAGCAGCCCAAATGATCTCCCTCATATTTAGAGCAGCCCAAATTAATCTCATATTTAGAGGAGCCCAAATGATCTCCCTCATATTTAGAGCAGTTTAAACGATTTCCTTCCTATTTGGAGCAGCTGTAATGATTTCCCTTATTTGGAGCAGGTCAAATGATCTCCCTCATATTTGCAGCAGCCCAAATGACTTCCCTTATATTTAGAGCAGCCCAAATGATTTCCCTCCTATTTGGAGCAGCCTAAATGATTTCCTTCATATTTGCAGAATGATTTCTCTCATATTTGGAATAGCCCAAATGATTTCTTTTATATTCAGAGCAGTCCAAATGATTTCCCTCATATTTAGAGCAGTTTAAATTATTTCCCTCATTTTTGGAGCAGCCCAAATGATCTCCTTCATATTTAAAGCATCCCAAATGATTTCCCTCATATTTTGAGCAGCCCAAATGATCGCGCTAATATTTGGAGCAGCTCAAATGTTCTCCCTCATATTTGGAGCAGTTCAAATAATCTTTCTCGTATTTGGAGCAGCCCCAATGATTTCCCTCATATTTGGAGCAGCACAAATGATTTCTTTCTTATTTGGAGCAGTTAAAATTATTTCCCTCATATTTGGAGCAACCCAAATGAGCTCCTTCATATTTGGAGCAGCCCAAATGATCTCCTTCATATTTGGAGCAGCCCAAATGATTTCTTTCCTGTTTGGAGCAGCCCAAATGATTTCCCTCGTATTTGGAGCAGTTAAAATTATTTCCCTCATATCTGGAGCAGCCCAAAACATCTCCCTCATATTTGTAGCAGTCCAAATGATCTCCTTCATATTAAATTTGGAGCAGCCCAAATGATTTCCCTCCTATTTGGAGCAGCCCAAATGATTTCCCTCATATTTGGAGCAGCCCGAATGCTTTTCCTCATATTTGGAGTAGTTTAAATTATTTTCCTCATATTTGGAGCAGCCCAAATGATCTCCCTCATATTTGGAGCAGCCTTAATGATGTCCCTCAAATTTGGAGCAGCCCAAATGATTTTCCTTTTATTTGTAGCTGCCCAAATGATCACTCTCATATTTAGAGCAGCACAAATGATTTCCCACATATTTGGAGCAGCCCAAATGATCTCCCTCATATTTGGAGCAGCTAAAATGATCTCCCTCATATTTGGAGCAGCCCAAATGATCTCCCTCGATTTTGGAGCAGCGCAAATGATTTCCCTCATATTTGGAGCAGCCCTAATGTTTCCCTTTTATTTGGAGCAGCCGAAATGATCTCCCTTATATTTGGAGCAGTCCAAATGATTTCCCTCATATTTGGAGCATCCCAAATGATATCTCATTATCCTTATTCCTATTTTATCAAACAGGAATCGTAAGTTGGTGCAACTCGCCCTAAGTGCTGTAAATAGTACGGCACGTTCATTTGTATTTGGCATATAAATAGTATAGCATAGTTCTTTATAGTTAAAAAATAATGAAAATAATGAATGATATAAATAATGAAAAGCGTAGGTTAGGAATACTGCCCTGTGGTACACCAAAGAATATGGGCGAACTGCAACTAGTAAATTCACCAATTTTCACTACTTCTTGTCTTTCAGTTAGGTAACTATGAAATCACTTAAGAGCAGCTCCTCGTATTCCCAGTGCCTCCAGTTTCCGTAACAGTATGCTAGGTGAAACTGTGTCGAACGCCTTTGCGAGATTCAGGAATACACCTAAGCAGCACTTATTAGCGTCTAGAAAATCAAAATATATAGTTATAATAAAACCTGGTTAACACGTGGAATAAAGATATCTTGTAGGAAAAAGCGATTTTTACTAATACGAAAGCGTAAAAACAAAAGTAATATGCAGTTCAATCAATTTTATAATAATTACACACATACATTAAAGAAAACATTGTCAACAGCGAAAGTATTACACGTAAAACGTGCCATCAAAAATGCCAAGTGTAAGAGCAAAGCCATATGGAGAATTGTTAATGAAAATTCAGGGAAAAAGGTAACATCAGATACATTAACAATAAATTTGCAGGAAAACAATGTAATAATTAAGGATCCCAAAACTATTGCCGATGTTTTGAATGATTTTTTTGTGAATATTGTGGAAAGAACAAGAATAGTTGATATGAAAAGTGATGTGCACATGAAGCTTTTACGTAACCATAAAATAAACAATACACATTCAATGTATATGAAACCACTTGATGAAGTGGAGATAATCAAAATAGTCCAATCATTGAAGAATACAAATTCCTGTGGCCCAGACAATATTTGTACTAAAATAGTAAAATCAAACATTCAGATTCTATGTAATCCTTTATGTGATATATTTAATTCATGTTTAGAGAACGAAATTTTTCCCTTTCAATTTAAAAGAGCTAAAGTAATCCCACTGCATAAAAAACATAGCAAGACTGATAAAAATAATTACAGGCCCATATCTCTTTTATCTGTCATATCGAAAATTTTCGAAAAAGCGATTGCTTCTAGGTTGGTGGACCATTTTAATAAAAACAATTATTTCTGTCCTGAGCAGTTTGGATTCAGACAAAATCGCAATGCCATATCAGCAGTTACAGATTTAGTTTTAGAAGTCCTACGAGGTCTTAATCGGAGCCACAAATGTGCTGGGATTTTCTGTGACCTTAGCAAGGCATTCGATTGCGTCAATCATTCTATACTTATTGACAAATTACAATACTATGGAATCAGGGGCTCCGTTTTGAACTTGCTTGCGTCATACCTGACAAATAGTATGGCATATGCCGTCATTTTTTTATTTATTTTTTATTTATGAAAACCTACTCTGAAATAGCCCAATTTCATGTTGGCATTATTTCTTTATCCATTATTTTTTTACCCTTGTGGCGTGAGGTGGCACGGCAAGTTGCTTTACCATCTGGCGGTGAAAAGGTTAACAAGACTCTCTGAAAGCCAGACTACCTTAGCTGGTAAATTTACACCCAATCATACCCCCTCAAACTTTCTATTCATGCGTCCGACTGATGTCTACGAGGTGGATAAAATAATTAAGCAACTAAAGTCTGAAAGTTCACCCGGCTATGATGGCATTAAGCCAATGTTAATTAAAGAAATCAAAGTCTTCGATCTTAGTCTCGAACAGGGATGCTTCCCTGACGGCTGGAAATTACCCATAGTATCGCCCATTCACAAAAATGGATCTAAATATTTGCCAACTACCGACCCATGTCACTGCTGAGTGTCTTTTCTAAAATTCTAGAAAAAATCGTTGATAAGAGACTGTCGAACTATTTAGATCAAAACTCGCTAATTTCAGAGCGCCAGTTTGGGTCCAGGGCAGGCAAATCTACAGAAGATGCTGCACTACTCCTCACTAATATAATATCGAATCATCTAGACGCTAATAAGTGCTGCTTAGGTGTATTCCTGGATCTCGCAAAGGCGTTCGACACAGTTTCACCTAGCATACTGTTACGGAAACTGGAGGCACTGGGAATACGAGGAGCTGCTCTTAAGTGATTTCATAGTTACCTAACTGATAGACAAGAAGTAGTGAAAATTGGTGAATTTACTAGTTGCAGTTCGCCCATATTCTTTGGTGTACCACAGGGCAGTATTCCTAACCTACACTTTTCATTATTTATATCATTCATTATTTTCATTATTTTTTAACTATAAAGAACTATGCTATACTATTTATATGCCAAATACAAATGAACGTGCCGTACTATTTACAGCACTTAGGGCGAGTTGCACCAACTTACGATTCCTGTTTGATAAAATAGGAATAAGGATAATGAGAGATCATTTGGGCTGCTCCAAATATGAGGGAAATCATTTGGACTGCTCCAAATATAAGGGAGATCATTTCGGCTGCTCCAAATAAAAGGGAAACATTAGGGCTGCTCCAAATATGAGGGAAATCATTTGCGCTGCTCCAAAATCGAGGGAGATCATTTGGGCTGCTCCAAATATGAGGGAGATCATTTTAGCTGCTCCAAATATGAGGGAGATCATTTGGGCTGCTCCAAATATGTGGGAAATCATTTGTGCTGCTCTAAATATGAGAGTGATCATTTGGGCAGCTACAAATAAAAGGAAAATCATTTGGGCTGCTCCAAATTTGAGGGACATCATTCAGGCTGCTCCAAATATGAGGGAGATCATTTGGGCTGCTCCAAATATGAGGAAAATAATTTAAACTACTCCAAATATGAGGAAAATCATTCGGGCTGCTCCAAATATGAGGGAAATCATTTGGGCTGCTCCAAATAGGAGGGAAATCATTTGGGCTGCTCCAAATTTAATATGAAGGAGATCATTTGGACTGCTACAAATATGAGGGAGATGTTTTGGGCTGCTCCAGATATGAGGGAAATAATTTTAACTGCTCCAAATACGAGGGAAATCATTTGGGCTGCTCCAAACAGGAAAGAAATCATTTGGGCTGCTCCAAATATGAAGGAGATCATTTGGGCTGCTCCAAATATGAAGGAGCTCATTTGGGTTGCTCCAAATATGAGGGAAATAATTTTAACTGCTCCAAATAAGAAAGAAATCATTTGTGCTGCTCCAAATATGAGGGAAATCATTGGGGCTGCTCCAAATACGAGAAAGATCATTTGGACTGCTCCAAATATGAGGGAGAACATTTGAGCTGCTCCAAATATTAGCGCGATCATTTGGGCTGCTCAAAATATGAGGGAAATCATTTGGGATGCTTTAAATATGAAGGAGATCATTTGGGCTGCTCCAAAAATGAGGGAAATAATTTAAACTGCTCTAAATATGAGGGAAATCATTTGGACTGCTCTGAATATAATAGAAATCATTTAGGCTATTCCAAATATGAGAGAAATCATTTGGGCTGCTGCAAATATGAAGGAAATCATTTAGGCTGCTCCAAATATGAGGGAAATCATTTGGGCTGCTCTAAATATAAGGGAAGTCATTTGGGCTGCTGCAAATATGAGGGAGATCATTTGAGCTGCTCCAAATAAGGGAAATCATTACAGCTGCTCCAAATAGGAAGGAAATCGTTTAAACTGCTCTAAATATGAGGGAGATCATTTGGGCTCCTCTAAATATGAGATTAATTTGGGCTGCTCTAAATATGAGGGAGATCATTTGGGCTGCTCCAAGTACGAGGGAAATCATTTGGGCTGCTCCAAAAAGGAGGGAAATCATTTGGACTGCTCTAAATATAAAGGAGATAATTTGGGTTTCTCCAAATATGATAAAAATCATTTGGGCTGCTCTAAATATGAGGGTAATAATTTAAACTGCTCCAAATATGAGGGAGATCATTTGGGCTGCTCTAAATATGAAAGAGATCATTTGGGCTGCTACAAATATGCGGGAGATGTTTTGGGCTGCTCCAGATAGGAGGGAATTATTAACCTTTTCACCGCCAGATGGTAAAGCAACTTGCCGTGCCACCTCACGCCACAAGGGTAAAAAAATAATGGATAAAGAAATAATGCCAACATGAAATTGGGCTATTTCAGAGTAGGTTTTCATAAATAAAAAATAAATAAAAAAATGACGGCATATGCCGTCTTTGGCGTCGGTGTCACGAATCGTCGATGACGTGATTTCACGTGTTTGGCGGTGAAAAGGTTAATATTTGATCGGCCAAATTGCTGCCAGCCGTGGCAAAGTGGATATTACAACTGTCGAGGGATTCTTGAGTGGAGTTTCCAGATTTTATAAGTTGGATGGAGTGGATTTGTGCTGGCAGGTTGATAAATATTTTTAATAGTTTTCCACCGTTTTTTAGGCTTATTTTACATTTTTTTATTTGTTTATTCTGGTAATTGCACTTTAGGTTATATAATAAATTGTCAACGAATTTTCTGTAACGTGTTAACACTTTGTGTAGAGCTAGATCATTGGGCAAGGCTCTGATTTCTCTGTGGAGTTTGTCTCTATGCCCGATGCATCTAATTAAACCCGGTGTTACCCACGGTTTTAAATTAAATTTTGTACGACTGATTTTAATCCCTTTCTTGTGCTTTTGAATTACAGGTCTTAGGATAGCGTTAATAAAGTTGTGTGTTGCAATGTTAACATCGTTATACTTTCGGTTACTAATGTTACTATACTCCAATCGACCATTCCCAAAACCCGAGCAACTTCGTTGTATTGATTTAAACTTTCACGATTCTCACACATTATTTATACTAAACGGGACTTAATCGCGTATTAACTTATTTATTTACCTCACTGAGGTCTCCCGACGTTTCGGATGTGTTGCAACATCCATGGTCACGGGTCAGTGAGGTAAATAAATAAGTTAATACGCGATTAAGTCCCGTTTAGTATAAATAACTTCGTTGTAGTTGGTTTTTAGCACACAGCGGTCTCTTTTTTATAAATTGGGACTAGGACATGCCCGCCCAATGGCCCGGCCATGACTGCTGCTGGGACATGATGTATCTATTCTATTAAGTAGGTATTCAGTAATAATTGCTCTCTTCAAGGAGCGAAGGATCGCGCGTGGAGAAAGCGACGCGGACTTACCTATCTGTTAAACCACCTTTTAAACCGTTTTTCTGATGTTTATAGTTTAGCGGACTTGCCTTTATTTCGTTTAGAGTGATGCGCAACACGACTAAACGAGCAATCCGAGCAATATGTCGTACCTTATTATATTATAATGTAAACTCTTACCTTGTAACCTACATACCTACTTTTTTGTGAATTAGGCTCGAATTAGGCCTAAAGTGTCAAATTGACAAGTTTACAATGAATTTATCGACAAATCCTCCAATATAATTTCCGATCGATTCCCCCATGGACCTAAATATCATAATATAAGTAGCATAATACAAATGCATACAGTAACAAATTACCAGTATAAACTATGACCAGAATGCATTGAATGGATATCGCGCTAGAGTTAGAAACTGCATCGCTGCTGAAGCTATCCTCGTTTTTATTCTGGTTGTGCCTGTATTTGCTGTCCTACTTGAAGCAGCCAGATAAGTCGCCGGAGTACCATTCGCGGGTCGTGACACTTTTGCACGGTTCCGTGTCATGTATTGTGGGGCTTGTGCAATGTGGTGTGGGGTCGCTCAGCGTATGCCGTCTTACATGTAAGTCTAACTTGGTTAATGCTCATCTAGATACAGTTGCCGCTCCTTGATGATGCTGTAGCACGTTAGCGGTAGCATTCTTACGCTTCTGCCGTAGCGGATAATCTCTCGTAGCAGAGCTAACGCGCATGTATACCTCCCGTACGCGCTGAAACGGAAAGAAGCTGAAGTAGCAACAGTCACAAATCTTTGGAAGTGTCAGTCTACTGTTGATGCATACCGACTTGTTTACTTATTGTAGAGGGCTCAAATAAATAACAATGTTGTCGTCTCTTTTATCCGTAGTCGACACCGGCGACACTATATCTAAGTACGTTTTTACTGCTTTTATAGATACTTGCACGGCTATCACGCGACGGCGCGCGAGCTCTCTCGATTTTTCTCGCACTATCCGTCTCTCTCTCATTAGAACACTTAGAACAAAAGAGGTATAGTGCGAGAAAAATCGAAAGTAGTATGTCGCGGCCGTCCGCATGATAGCCGTGCTGGCCCCATTTGTCCCTTAATTGGATGCGGGTGGCGCAGGACCGGTAAATGTGGCACTCTTTTGGGGACGCCTATGTCCAGCAGTTGACGTCTTTCGGCTGATATGATGATGATGATGATGAGGTAAGTATGTATAGGTACTTTAATCGAAAAAATCAGCCAATACCTCGACTTCCTACTGCTGGGCACAGGCCTCTCCTCATGGATGAGAGTGAGAGACTACTGCCCACGCTGGCCTAGTGCGGGTAGGGGACTTCACATACCTTTGATTTTTTTCGTAAATGTACCTACGGACTTACTTAATGCATATGTTTCCTCAAGATGTTTTTCCGTCGCCGAAAAGTCATGGCATGTATGTAATACTTAAATGCATAGAAAACGACCAACACTCTGAAAGAAATATTCATGAACATCACGCAAATATTTGACCTTACCGGGATTCGAACCCAGGACCGTCAGCTTCGCAGGCAGGACCAATAACTCACTAGATCTGATTCACTATAACTAGAGTCCGCAGTAAGCTCGATACAAACGTAGTTACGCTCTCATTTTAAAACTACATGAGGTCCAGGTCTGTAATTAGTTTATGTAGCTTCAGATACCATAGTTAAAAAAATACAGCGAATTTAAGTTATACATACAAAACTTGTTTTTACTGTATTTTATAAACTGGAACCATATAAACTAACTACAGACATAAAGTGGCCGTCAATAGAACTTGCTAACTATGTAAACAAACGGCCATATTGAAATGGTCTTTCACTATGACGGTTTGTTTACATAGTTAGCAAATTCTATTGACGGCGATTTTAGATACATGTCATTGTATATGTTATATGCAACGTTTCGTCACAATCCCACACGTAGTTTTAAAATGAGAACGAAACTTCGTTTTGGTGGGAAGAGGAATTTCGGCCGAGCTTACTGCGGACCTTAATCTGGGATATTAATCTGGGACCCTCTTCTAGCTCCAGTCCTGCCTCGGTACTACGCTCTGATGGTATGGTCGTGGGGGTACTTCGCGTTCGACACGCTCTGGTGTCTGCTGTACTGGGACCAGGGGCCCCTGATGCTGGCTCACCACTTCTGTACCCTGATAGCCATCACTGTTTACATGCATAGAAATGGGACCGGGTGTTCATTCTCATGCACAATGGCGTTTATGGAAATAACTAATCCGCTCCTGCAAACTAGATGGTGTGTTAACGGATTTTCATATTTATTTATTATTTATTTATAGGGTACGGTAGTCAACAAGGAACCCTTATAGTTTGTCTGCGGCTTAGCTCATTGACCCTTGCTACTAGAAAGCTGTAAATCGGTATGGGTATATATAATGCTCCAGCTTATTTTTTGACCAGTCTCGTCGTAGCTCCCAAACGAATGAACCGATTAGAGGGCGGTTTTTTTAATCGGAAGTCTTCCCTGCCGAAATATGTCTTATCATAAAGAGACAGTAATTGAATGTGTTGGCGTGTTCTAAACTTTAAATTGATGTATAGGTAGTTATTTATAGGCTGCAATAATATTTACTCGGACTTGATAGGTACCTATTTACAGCAGGTATAATGACAGTAGCGGTTTACCATTGAACTGCCGACAAACATTTAATCGAATATTATTTCAAAGACAACGTTTCAAGTATTTTCATTTCATCGACAAGTCACTGCGTCGAGGACTCGATACTAGGTCATTTGAACCGAGGTCTTTTAATTTGAGTTGCCTTATTTCAATCAAATTTATGTCATGGCTTTTCATTTCGGGTTTTTTTATTTCATATATTTTTACATGTAATAATATTTATTCCGCATACATGACAGCTCTCCTCTCAGTACAATTTTACGTTTTAATGTTATAAATTGTACAGAGATGACAGCTGTCATTCAAGGTTCCCCGGGCCCACTATAATCTAAACCTAACCTAACCGCCAGCGTGTCGACGTCACCCCGCTTCGCGGGGTGCCTATTTCAGCTCTGAGGGACACAAGTGAACCCTAACCTAACCCTAAATTGTATTATAACAATTGTTGCGGTTGTTTGTTTTTTTACTGCGGGTGACTTCGCCCCCCGAGCCCCCTTTTCCTGGCTGCCCTGATCTAGTTATAGGTTATACCCCTGTAATCAATTGTTGTATTGTTGTTTTTTTTTGTGTTAAAGTAATATAATACGTCGAAGAAATGAATTGCAATGTTTTGTAGTGGTGCCAATTAAGATAATTTAAAACAAATCAGCGATTAAGTAACATTCGTTGAATAGTATTTCTACATAGTAAGATAAATTTAAATAAATAGTAGTTGAAATAAAATAACACCAAACAATATTACTAGTACTAAAATTTCGATGAATCGTTATCGATGAAATAATATTCGATGAAAAGGTTGTCGACAAAACAAGGGTACACCGACGGTAGCATTTTGTCAAGGAATTTATATTGAGTCATGTTATTATGAAATGTCTCCAATGCGCGAGAGCGACTAATGCTTTTACGTCACACCTGGCCATAATGCGAGTTTTACTGCACGCTGCGCAAACGGAAAAACTCGCATTGTGGCCAGGTGAAGACGTAAAATTTTGTACTTACCCGGCGGTAATTCCTAAAGCCCCAGAGCGTATATTTATAAACACCTGCGATCTGGGGCATTTACGAATTCACCGCCCTAGGTACGTAATGTACCTACTATTTGTCTGACATAAACTGGGTAGCACGATCCGGCTGTAATCGTACGCGGTGTTCATTAAAATCTGAATGTATGGAATGTTTTACAAGTTTTTATGGGACGACATGCGCCATATTTAACTTTGATCGGTCTGTAATCGATAATTGGTGCAACCTGCCCTAATTTTATGGCAAGCCAGGAGGTAGCAAAGTTAGCATTCTCGAACAGTAAATTAACACAACACATACTTTGTCAACAGGTTCCTTAAAACGAAAGGACAAGGAGGGACAGCTATATTTTACTTAGTAGACATCATGTATTTATCCTCTTTCCTGCTGCTACGGGGCGTTCTTGGTCCCTACCTATTATACAAAATAATGCCAGTAAAAGATTTTGGTATGGATCAGAAAATTATTGCGATTTCTTTATACATAATTTCCATTGGGCTAATGTTGGAATTAGTATCATACATCAAGTATAGATACGTGCCTTATCTGGTAAGTATTTTACTAATGGTATGGGATGGTAGGGTAAATCGCCAATAGCTGGCCCCCTCATACAAAAAAAATACTGTTCCTCTACAAACAGAATTCAATTTAGTGTAACATGGCCAGTAATTAACACCTTATACTAAAAAAAAAACAATTTAGGTGAATAGAGTTCATTTTTAGTGTGAGTGGCCAGTTATTGGTGATGTACCCTATGTTTTCAACTATTTCTGATTTAGATTGTACTGTTTGGTTTTTCGCAGACACATTATGTGATATCTTTTGTTTCTTGCTAAACTTATTATAAGTAATTGGTTTATGGCTTCAAGGAACATTTTTTTAAATGTAGTTTCAAAATCCTTATCAGTGATCCATTTTATTATTTTGTGTGTGCAACTAACTTTAAAGCCTTTTACCCTTATTCCGAAAAGACCGTTTTTTTTTATATGTAAACCTCAACCAGAATTCTACCTAGAGTCAGCATCAGATAGTTAGCAGTGGGGAAAGTAGTCAAATATAGTGAGGACACAATCACATTTTTATATTATTTGCTATTATATATCTCTAATTACTAACTGAACTAATTAGACTCTAGACTCACCAACACAGCAAAGTATTCAGGGATACATGGGGGCTACTTCAGGAATATAATTATGTATCACACAGGAATCCTGGTATACTAGGATTCTACATGCTTCATACATGTTGTAGGGAACATGTTATTTTTATTTACTGTTCATATCCTTTATGTAACCTATTGTTATTTTTACAGGAAAATGTAACCAGTTTGGTGGGTAGTAGAAATAATTCAGTGAGAAACGAAGTGACTGACTAAGAAAAAATACTTAATTCCATTCAACTGAAAAACATGTTGTACATAAAAAATTACATATAGAATTATGTTCTATACAAATCATTTGAACAATAAATCAAAGTTCAATCAGTCTCTCCTGTGGTAATTGCCTTTCTTTTGATTCCTTCTATCCCTCCAGTTATTGTTTCCATAGTTGTTGCGATTGTTGCCATGGTAGTTGTCATTGTGGTTGTCTCGGTTTCCCCTCCCATGATTCTTGTCTGGTCGGTAAGGGTGGTGCCTGTGAGACCAGTTTCCCTGCAAACTAGCTTGTACAAGCTTGTCATTTAAATCATGGATGTGTCTTGGAGCATACACACTTCTGTGTTCGTCTTCCGCCGCGCGTAGTTTCTCTGTCATTTCGGCGAATTTCTGCACAACATTACCCTGGGCAACAAACTCTAGTGACGGATCAGGGCCGTAACAACGTATGGGCGGTGGCAACAGAGCAATTCGTCCTCGACATTGTAGCGTCAGCGTTCTGTGAAACAACGCTGTTCCGCGAAACAAGTTCAAAGCGTAGGGTACGGACACTTCGTGACAGTATGTTATGAACGCGAAATTCTTCTGACGACCATCTCGATCTTTCGGAATCCTCACTTTTTCCAATGGTCCCGCCTGTTTAAATAAAGAAAATCGTCAAGTTCTTGTTAACCATTAAAGTAGCAATATCACGTAAATAATAGATAAATGTCAAGAACCTGAAGAAACAGTTCATACAGCAGTTCTTCTGTAACCTGTTCCGGTAAATTACCACACCAGAGAGTCTTATTGTCTTCATCAATCATTTTAATAGGCTCTTAAAATAAAACTAAGAAATAGTCCTTTTATGTAAATTCAATTAATTCGAGGAAAACAGTCTTTAATGAATGACATTTGTTTGTGAAATCGAAATCGACGCAACGTTTACTGATAAATAGACCACAGACTACTAAGAAGACAATACGTATATACTGGCAACACTGGCAGTATCGGACCGATATTATCGTGTAAGGCCTGCAACACACTGGCGCGGCCTGCGGTGGCGGACAATAGAAAATTTGACAGCGGTGGACATGTTTACTATTATAAATTTTTAAATGAAAGGATAAATTGAAAAAATTTAATGCTCCGAGCCGGATTCATTTAAAAATTTATAATTTTATTTAGCAGCGTTACTGCTTAAAAACAAATATTAATGTTTACTATTGTCCGCCGCGCCAGTGTGATGCAGGCTTAAGGCCTCTCACAGACAGGGGCGCTATTCCGAACTTCGAAAGTACATGTTTCGTTTTGGCAGTTTCTTACCACCAACACTTTCGAATTTCGTTTGCGGATCGATTTTCGTGATGAACGAATGATCTTTCGAAAATGTCTACTCTGAAATCCGAAATTCGTCTTATTTGACAGGACGAAACTCGTAATGCGGCGGACAATAGTAAACTTGTCCACCGCTGTCAAATTTTCTATGGTCCGCCACCGCAAGCCGCGCCAGCGTGTTGCAGGCCTAATGTGAACACGCTCTAAGGCACAGCCCTGCTCTAAGGCCCAGAGTACTTTAACCGCATCCCCACGCTCCACCACAGTGTACGGAAATATTGCGCATGTGTTATGCTGCATTTACACGCTTGGCAAGCCTCCACAAGCGTGTAAACGGGGGTATTGTATGGTAAAACCACCAAACCTTGGCCTTTCTCGAGGCATATCAAAGCGAATCCTGCATATGGGATCCAAAGGATGAATACCATAAAGACGTCTGCCATGCTTGCCTATTCGGACCATACTAACGCACTCGCAAGCGTGTAAGTAAATGCCATCCAAGCGTTTGTGAAGGCTTGGAGCTTGCGGACGCTTGCCAAGCCACCGCCTTGCCATTATGAAAAAGTAAAAAGTTGTCTGTGGATTTAATTGGCTTGTCTATGATTATCTACTTGTCTTGACCGTTTTATTGGAACATACTCAAGACTTTATTACTGGATTTGACTTCATGAATTGGATTGGAATAACTGAAGACTTATTTTTTGGATTTGACACCTTAGAGCATACATAACTGGAGTAGTCTTATGTTCGTATTTCAGTACAAAAAAGTCTGCCAATTTTTGCGGGGGGGTGAAGAAATAACACATGCAAAAGATTACTCACTAATGCAAAAACGATCTGTTTATTTACACACGCACACATTATGAAAAAGGAAAACACATTCTCATTTTGATGCACACAAACATATCACACATGGAAAGACTTTGTGAACACACGGTTGAAGAATACGTAAATGCCAATGTGATCAGCTAAACCTATAGGGCGAGGTTTGATTCGATAACTAATGTCGATAATTCTATCGATATTTACACATACGTATAGGTAAGTATAATTTTATTATATACAAATTATTGAGACTCAGTTGTTTACTGAAATAACTGTTAAGCTATAAAATACAATAACAGGAAAAATATTTATCTAAAATAGCAATTTTACATTTCAATTAACTACATGCATATAAAGTAGCGAATAGTATAACGAGTATACTACAAGACGCTTTCCCGTTTAAGACTCGTTTTTTTGCTTGGACCGTTAAAACCAGCTTGCCCCGGTTATACGAAATTAGGAGGACCCGGCATAAACTTTTGTCATCCAACTAATTCCGAGAAAGTTATTGATTCTTAAAATGAATTAACTTATTATATATGTGGCGGATACATTTTTTTGGATCGCTTTTTTTGGAAAGATATGAAAGTCTTACATTTGTGTATTTCCGCATTACTGATTTAGCCAATTCTACTTTATGATTGACAAAAATGTCAGAGTCATGGTTTTCAATATTTGAAAACAAATCTTTACCTACAAAATACGGTAAGCTTTTTAAGGTCACGTAAGAAGCTGTATACTTCGAATTGATTCGTTTTTTCTCGTCTAGGCCTTGTCTGATGATTTTC
Organism: Epinotia demarniana; assembly: GCA_945867215.1. NCBI lineage: Eukaryota > Metazoa > Arthropoda > Insecta > Lepidoptera > Tortricidae > Epinotia > Epinotia demarniana. The sequence continues at coordinate 12,454,178 of OX244260.1, read as the reverse complement.
TCACATTGTTGGCAAAGTAAATTCACACACTCGGACGCATACGATAAATAACCTTTCTTCTTATGATAAATAAAACTTTGGTCATCACAAGGTCCAAACAGACCTTTGACACAATAATCACACTTAATTTTTTTAGCCAGTGCAAAAGCCACGAATCCAGCTATGTGTTCGACAACTTTTTCTCCAAAAGGGGACAGGTAAATTTGGCATTCTAAGTCAAATGAATCTTCTTCTGAGTCATCATCTTTTGGGACTAAGGTATTTTCTCGTGCATTTACGGAAGTGACATTAATTCTTTCAATGGCTGAGGAGCAATTAAGGATATTTATATTTTCTAAAGGCACACAGTTGGCTCCTCTTTCATTGGCTATCAGTTCTTTGTGTACAAGAAGTTTTTTGTAGATTGATTCCAATTGGAATGCCGTTGGATTGTCTGAAAAACCACCGTGACTTCTGATATTGGAAAATAATATTTCTATATGATCCTGACTTATTTTATGAAACGGTAGGTAGCTCATTCCCGTGTCCGGAGTAGTAACTAAATCACTATACATTGCTTTAGCACTAGATATGCAGATGAGAAAGCCTAGGAATCCAGTATATCGAGGACTCTTTAGAACACCAATCCGCTCCATTTGCTTTCGACGATTTATAACATCAACTAACAGATTACGAATCACTACTGTAGCTTCATCTAACCGCTCAAAACATTTTTCGTAGTTTTTCGAGTTCATAGCTTTCTTAAACCCAAAGCCACATGTCTTGGAATCCAAAATATCGAAAACGTCATTAATAAGTTTTAAAAAATCAGCCGTCACACTGGCCTTGTCAAAATCTTGCATTTGTAGCTTCGTTTCACAAAAAGTTAAGGCGTCTGCAACACCTTCGCTAAAAAGTTGGGCTGCTAGACGAACGTTCATGATCTTTATTTTAAAATAAACGTGATTATAGGCCAAATAAAAAAGTTCGTTTTCTTGTAAGTTGTGTAGGTTCATGATACAATTCCAATTTATGCTATTACCTGAAGAGTCGTAAAAGAATTTGTAAAATTCAAAACTGTTCCGAACCAACTTCAGCATATGGCAAGGATCCAAAAAAAAATGTACTTTCTGCCCAGTCAAGGGATCCAAAAAATTGGATTGTATGTTATCAGGATTCAAACTGCAACCTAACTCCTCGGCCATGCTAATATTCGTTTTTGTTCCATCGCAGGTTAAGGCTTTTATTTCCACTCCAGTGTTATGAACGAGCTGTAATGCTGTGCTGACCAGTTGAGATCTCAATTTTGCGGACGTTCCTTTAATTAGAAAATATCCGATGGGTAGTTTCCAAGAGGCGTTAATGCCAACTAATAAAAACATAAGAGCATCGGTTGCACTTGTCGACCCATCGCCTCCATCGTCGAACCCATAATTTACATGACCATAATGCCGCTGTGTTTTGTGGTCAAAATACGGAAATTCCTTGATTTTCATTTCATCAATTATGAGAGAACAGAACATTTTTTTTGGATTGTCTTCTTTCAACAATTTGAAAGCATTTAGAGCCTCCTGGGTAAAACCAGGACGTCCATCAATGTTAGCATACCACTTTGTTATTGTACGTGGGTGAGGTAAAGACGTTCCGAAAGTTTTCCTCACATATCGGTATGCTTTTGGTGAATAATAATTGAGTGTCAATGCAAAACACCGTAATTCAGGGGAAAATTTCTCTCGACTTAACTTTCCCGTTTCGCTGTTCTTCAACTGTCTTTTTAATAATTCTGCACTTTTAACTCCAATTTTTTGTAAAATATGTTTTTGTTCTTTATCAATCAAAGATTTTTCATCTAATTTTTTTCAAGAGGTCTTCTAATGAAGCTACTTTTGTTTTTAGATATCGCGTTTTGGCTTGCAGACGTTTAATTTTTTTTGCTTGTGCCTCTACTTTTTCGGTTAATTTTCTTTTCCTGAAAGTCAGTTCTAATGTTGAATTCGGAATAGTTGGTTGTTGATTCTCCTTGCTGGTACTTGGATGTGGCTCGGTGTTGGGCAACATTACGTTACAGTTAATTTCTACTTTATTCATTTGAGTCAGTGGTTCGTCGCTGCTCTTCGGAATGTTGTGCTAAAAGTAACCGTAACCGTTAATTATTAGTAACAACAAAAAGTTATGTTGACAAAGAGGGTAAAATTCAATACTGTAATTACAGCATTTCTATTTTTATTATGCCTACGTGAAATTCAACTAACTGATATAAAAGTTACCCGATCTCTGCTGGCAGATGATCTCTTAGCCCTATTCAAATACGAAATAAATAAATAGATTAAAAATGCGTAACCAACACTACCTAAACTTTGTCTGTCAACTGCATTATCATTACATCGAAACACAATCAAGTTTGGTAATTGGGGTTCGAAGCTTATATACGAAACTGAATGTGATATTCACCACTATCATATCATTATGGCAAAAGAGGAACATCGTACATACATCCGGAAAGAAACTCAAAATGATATATTATTTCAAGTTACCAACCCGCTTGAGCTTGCATTTTGACTATAGCCCAAACTTTCTTGGAAGTTTGCATATAAGATCCTATGAGATAGAGTTAGGATAGTACGGTCTTTATCTTCATTACATACTGATTTTAGAATGCAAAGTTGGAATACATATTTAAATACTAAACTTACTAACTTTTTTATATAAAAATAAAGTAGGTACGGCAAAAACAATTCATTTTCGCCGTTTACTTGGCAGAATTCGATATTGAGATGCCTCGAAATGTCTCGAACATATGGAACTGGTACGTGCAGGCACCCAATTTGCTTGTCTGCTGCATGAGGCGGTCCATATATTTTTTAATTCTGGGTCTTTCGGAAAACTGCAAAGTATACATTTCAAATAAAATTTGTTCACTTGGCATTACGCAAGTTCTTAGTGTATCATTCTTATTATCGATAATTATGGATTATCGACACTACCCTCATCTCTAATTACGAGTCTCGTGACACTGACCTATCATTTTAAATAATCCTTGCAAATATTATTATTAACTCTATTGTAACTGCTATTAGGTTTATGTTTACAAAGCATGAAAACCGAGTCTCGTGGGGAGTGCACTAATTTTACAAATTTTGATGAATCAATGCTAATATTATTTTAGACTCTTTTTCAAATGCCATTAAGTTATTTCTTCCTAAGCATGAAAACGCGAATCTCGTGGGGAGTGCCATGACGTATACAAGAAAGAATTGTAAATCGATTACATAATCGTTTAATTTGAAATGTCATGAAAATATTTTCATAAAAATAATATTAAAGCAATACAAAAATACTAAAATTACTTACAAATGGAATGTTATACCATCTTTTTCTAAGCTCGAAGTGGTTGAGCGTTTATTACACGTGCTTACGGCACATGTAGGCATTTTCTAATTCGTGTTTTCTCTTGCGAGGCGATTGTGTGAATGACCACTAATCGATTGTGAAACTGTCTTTGTATGATTTTTTGCACATTGTGCAAGGTTTTAGACAGAGGGGTAAGTTACTGAAAGGGTACTCCAGTTATGTATGCTCTAAGTTTGACACATATGTTGATAATACTGATGACTTAATATCTAGATTTGTTCATATGAATTGGAAATAACTGAAGACATATTTATTGGACTAGAGACTTCTGATTTGAAACTACTGAAGACGTTATTACTGGATTCGATCAAATGAAATTATACTTACTGAAGACTAGGCAGTATGGCCCATGGTCTTAGCCTGTCCGAATGGACGAATTTAAAAAAAAAAAATTGTCTTGACCGTCAAGTGTCAAATTAAATGACTTTTCTGTGAAATTGAATTTATTGACCAAAAAGCGTTTTTCTGTTGTGATATTAACTAAATCCTTTGAAAATGTCTCAAAGTGTACGTATCGAGCGCACTATTGTTTAATGACATAAACGTATTTTCTCGTTAGTACGTAATTCTTTTGGACTGCTTTAAGGTTAAGGTTGGAGTTGAAGAGGCACCATGGACAACTCCAATAAATACCAGCGGATGCAGGATGAAATGTCTAGGTAAGCATCTTGTATATTAATTATAGACGTTTAATTTAACATTATTTATACATATCAGTCAAGCAAGGCTTATAATTTACACTGTTCGGCATGCAGTTCTGACGACTGCACTCTGACGTATTATGGCACTTGGAATGAAGTTGTACCTAAGTCAACTGCATTCAAACTGCAAATTTGCATCCAGAAAGCAGGTGAAATACGTGTTGGACATTAAGAACGCAACATTCTTATTACGTTACTGTCTTAGCAACCATATGTGACATGTTTGTTTACTTCAATACAAGAATACGTTTGTAATTTACGTTCTCGTTTTATTTCAACTCTTATTATCTTCCAACTCTATCATGTTAGCAGAGCGTGGTTGATAACCGATAGAGTCCGGAAATATAAACGCAATGAGAACAAGAAAATTCAGCCAGCGTAAATTTGTGTTCAGTTATAAATACGATTTGAACTTGACGTATAAATTTTCTGGAACGGTGTATTCTGTCATATGTTTATCGAAATATTTTTACCACGCGATAACGTCTTCAAGCAACAACAGTTTTCATATTGATTGCCTTGTCAGAAGAGAAAACTATGCGAGTTGGAAATTTGCTGTGCAAGCATTTTTTGAGCCTTAAGAATTGTGAGATTGCGTCATTGGTAAAAATACTGACACGAAGAAGGAAACAAAAGCTAAGTCAAAGCTCATATTACTATTAGACCCAATCAACTACATACATGTGCAGAGCGCAACTACATTCAAGGAAGTATGGGATAATTTGGAGCAGGTATTTAATGACAGCGGATTATACAGAAGAGTTGCTTTATTGAGAGACCTCATAACAACTACTTTGGATTCCTCAAGAAGTGTGGATGACTATGTAAATAAAATAATGTCCACTGCTCACAAACTCCGAAACATTAAGTTCAATATCGACGATGAATGGCTTGGAACGCTGATGTTGGCCGACTTACCTGAAAATTATAAGCCCATGATCATGGGATTAGAGAGTTCAGGCATCAAAATCAGCGCAGATCCCATCAAAACAAAACTCCTGCAGGATGTTCAATGCAAAGACAGCACCGCGTTCTTCACGAGGAATAAGGCCGTTCATGGAAGTCATAACACAACAAAGTGTCAATGTCTTAAATGTAACAAGCACGGGCATTTTGCGAAGAATTGCCGTGCTCCGAATAAGAACTCTGAAAAAGTTGGAGATAGTAAAGGTTTTGTTGCAGCATTTTCATCTTCTTCACAGACCATGCAACCCGATCTTTGGTATGTAAGACTCTGGTGCATCAATGAGCATGACCAATCGGCACGATTGGATGTATGACGTCACATGTTCACTTACCAACCGTAACTGTCGCCAGTAAGTCACCGCCAGGGACTGAAAAGGTACCTTTAAAAAAGGTGACCAGGTCTTTTTATGACCAGGTATCATCGGGACTAAAGTAGCATTCCGGTACCGGTATCAATGGGTCTTTTAAAGGTATCCGACCATTAAAGTTGCATTCCAGTACAAACGGCACCTTTAAATAAAAGTACCTTTAAAAACGGTTTTCACCGGGTCCAGCTATTCGGTTCTGCACTATAACCACAAAAATGTTTAGAAAAATGCCGTCCTCGTCGCACTTGCGTGAGTCGAGTGACAGAGATCGAGATGTAACGAATGTTCGTGTTTGAAATTAAATATCTCATTTGCTAAGTAAGTTTTTTTTTACTACCAGAAATATAGTGTCTACTCTTAATGTTACGAAAATTCCCTGAATAACAAATGTTACTACCATGTTACGCGAGCAGGTACTTGAAACGGTCAACCTTAGCGGTACCATTTTGAAAAGGTACCTATTAAATTGTATTTATTTGGGTATCGTTACTGTTGGATACCTTTTCAATTGATAGCTTTATTTTAGGTTACCGGTTACTTGCGGTTTTTCACCTTAGCGGTACCGTTTAAAAAGGTATCCATTAAATATTATTTAGTTGAGTACCGTTACTTTTGGATACCTTTTCAATTGATACATTTATTTTAGGTTACCGGTCTTTTGCGGTTTTTCAGTCCCTGGTCACCGCTACCATTCGAAAGTATGGGAAAGGTAAATTTAATGTTAAATGGTAATGAAGACAGCAAAATCCAGGTAAGACAAGTTCTGTATGACCTAAACTTGCTGCCAATCTCTTATCTGTCAGTGATATGGTGAAAAATGGCTGTAAAGTAATGTACAACCTGTCTCTCGGGAAAACAGAGCAGACTGCCCTTCAATAATACAGGCACGAGAGCAACGCAACCCTTGCAGCTTATCCACAGCGACTTATGTGGACCGATGGAACAAGAATCTCTGGGAGGTATGAAATATTTTATTACTTTTGTAGATGACTACACGAGAAAAGTCCATGTTTTTTTTTGAAAAACAAATTTAATGTGCTTTATGTTTTCAAAGATTACAAAAGCAGAGTTGAGAATGAACTCAAAGGCAAAATAAAAGCGATTCGCACAGACAATGGAACGGAGTTCTGTAATCAAGGCTTTGAGAGTTTCTCGAGTAGACATGGGATTCAACATCAGACGAGCACTCCTTACTCAGCCCAGCAGAACGGTCTCGCAGAGCGCATGAACAGGACCCTGGTGGAAAGAGCTAGTTGTATGTTGCATGATGCTGATATGTCAAAACAGTTCTGGGCTGAAGCTCTGGCAACAGCTGCTTATATTGTGTGCTCCCACGGAAATGTGGTCGGGCAAGAAACCAATTTGTCAAATCTTAGAATTTTTGGCTCCGAAATGATGGTACAGGTACCAAAAGAAAAACGCCAAAAATGGGATTAAAAATCCAGAAAGCTGATATTTGTCGGATACTGTGAATCTACTAAAGGCTATCGATTACTGGATCGTAGAACTAATAAAATTATTAAAAGTAGAGATGTAGTATTTTTAGAAAATGTTCAGAAAGGTGACAATAACATTTATATACCGTGTGTATCCGACAGCAGTCCGACAAAAGTACAGCGTCCCGAGGAACCCTGCAAGGAAGAAGTAGAGACAGACTACTTTTCTGGTGACAATGATGACCCTTCCTACATACCAGATGAACCAATCGCGCTTGATATACCAGCGAGTAGTATAAACTTACGTCCGCGTAAAGCTGTTCAGTATGAAGAGAAGGATGACCATGATTCAAGTTACTTTTGTCCGATACTTGATCTTAACGATATACGTTTGTGCTTTACGTTCTCGTTTTATTTCAACTCTTATTATCTTCCAAATCTATAAATACGGCCTGTCTGTAACGGCCCTTTATTATTACCCAAGTTGTGAACTTGAATGCCGAAAATCACTCTTAAATAGAAATGAAATTTATGCCCCATAGTCTAGTAGTATCTTGGGATTCTGATTTTTTGATTAGATATGCTTGCTAAATGCCATCTTGCCTAAATCGTTTGGTGGTTGAGGATGTTCACTAAAATCCGAGTAAAATAAATATAGCTTTGTCAGCTCTCATCCTCTGTAAAACCATCAAACTTTTGTGCCAAATAGGATTATAACAAAACCTTACAGTCAGGTCCGGTCTCCGATCTAAGCTCTTTGTTGTGTATTGTGAGCCTCCTTTTATTTTGTTGTCTTAACCATCTTGATGACTAATGCTCACGCTCATCCTATAACAATTAATGGCAGCAAAGTTGAATACATGACAAGCTATGTCTACCTCGAAAAACAAGTGGCATTCAGTCTAAAAAGCAATGAAGAAGAAGTGAACCGAAGGATAGTGCACATGGAGGAAATACTGGACCCAGAAAGAAGTACTCAAGGGGACATATCACCCAAAACTAAAAAAAAGTAATTATGGACATGTGTAACCTAACTAGTCTGGCATACGGTTGCCAAACATGGACTTTCACTAATAAAGTAAGAAATAAAATTAGCCCATGTCAACATGTTATGGAATTCACAAAGTCAGAAATAATGAAAAGAAACACCATGTGGACACTCTGAAACAAACTCTAGCTCTAAAATGGCAGTGGTCTGGCCATATATCCAGACTAAAAGACAAAAGATGGACCATACAAACTACGAAATGGATGGGGCCAGAAGGAAAAAGAAAAAGGAGAAGACTATATAAATGGTGGGCCGGTGACATCACCTAAATAGCTGGTAAAAATTGGAAAGCTATAGATAGAGAGATATGGAAGGGAATCAAGAAGGCTTTTACCCAATTAGGATCAGTGTAGAAACACACACTAACAACTAAAACTAACCACTTTCTGTTATTCATATAGTTTACCTTCGTCTTGAATCCCTCTATCTATGAAAAAATCCGTTGCGTAGTTTTAAAGGGACGGACAGCGGGAAGCGACCTCGTTTTATTGTAGTGTATGATAACCATGTGTTGATATTTGGTCAGGTTTGAGGCGGAGATCTCGGGCGAGCACGTGCTGCGCGGGGTGATCAGTGCGGGAACGTTCGGCGCGGTGCAGCAGCGGCTGGAGCGGGCCGTCCCGCCGCCGCCGCCGCCGCCCGCCATGATGCAGTTCGAACACTCGCTGGGGCCGCGCATGATGTTCCCCGCCGTGCCGCCGCCGCCTCCGCCGCCGACCATGCCACACATGATGATTCCCGCATCGGTAATATCTTCAGCAGGGTTCGAAAATATCCGATATTCATTATACATTTCCAAATATCGGATATTTATGACCAGGGCCCGTAATTTTCATGCCGATGACATCAATTTGACGTCACGCTCCATATAGGGTAATCCCAGATAATTTTATTGTAAATTGTTAATCATTAGTTGTCAATCATTTAGAAAACATGTCGTCAATCATTTAGAAATCATTCAGAAAATTTAGTGTCCATCAATTCTAAAGTTGGAAAAATTAACCAAATGTGTGACACAACAAACCAAAATACGATTAAGTACAAAACAAAAGGATTTTTATGAATATTGCATTACGTATATAAAAAAAAAAAGAAAAAAGATTTACTCATTAACTTAATAGCTATTACAAAATTCAGGTTGGCATCTCTTTTTAAGTATAGAAAATACCTGTATCAAGAGACACCGCTCTTCCTTATTGGTTTGCTAATGCTAATAACAGATAGTCGTTAAAATAAACAAGACTTAATTTAATTTAGATACCTAAACATCTTTAAGTTAAAACTTACATTACTTTGCGTATAATATATATAATAAGTTATATACGTATGAACGCAAAGATGACTGAGATTTTCTTTGCATGGGAATTAATGCAAGGAGGATAGCGTGCTTTAAGTTAGAGAGGAATTCTGTTTTCTACGTAATTATGGAAATGTGTTAACAATACTATTTAATAAAATGTATGTATAAAACAAATCAAATAGTTTTGTTTACGTTTCACGTATCAAGTAAGTATTATTTATTCCTCGTGTAAATAGAATACTTTTGAAATCATTTGTACATGATTAAAATGATTGACGACTAATGATTAATAATTTACAATAAAACTATTTGGGATCACCCTATATGGAGCGTGACGTCAAATTGATGTCATCGGCATGAAAATTACGGGCCCTGTTTATGACATATATCAAAAGTTTGATATATATCCATGTTGTATGAAAGCCATATTATTGTATTATTTCTGTACACTATTTGCATGTGTTACATAAACATAATAAAGCAACTAAAAACGTAAAATCTGTACATCAAAAAATCAACTCCAAAAGAAAAAACTTTTTTTTAAAATTCTAATCAGTTCAATAGTCATACCTACACATATTTCTGCATTGATATACACGGTATTCCCGGGAATTTCCGTTAACTTCGGCATATTGCAGAATACATTCAAAAACCAAGTAGCATAATAATTTCGTGTTAATTTTTTTTTTCTTTTTTGTAAAAAATAATTTAATGTAGCATTAACAGTTATTGTCCTATTGTGCAAGGGTTCAAGACCAGAAGGTCCAAAAAAACAAATTAAGTAAAAAAAAATGTACCTCCGACGCAGTTTTTGCCTAATATCGGACAAACTAACTTGGTAAACGTTTTTTTAGTGTATAGGAACCTTACAACATTTAAAAAACTGTGATGACACCACAGTTAAGAGCCTTTACGTACACTGGTTAAATCTGCAAATCTGATTAACTTAAAATATTCAATATCTTGATAACAGTAAGAGTTAAGATACTACTGTCTTGGAGAAATTAACTTTATTTGATCTAACCTATGCCCCCTTGCAATTAACGGAAATTGCCAAAAACACCTTGTATATCATAAAAAATCATTGGATATATATCGTGATATCATGATAATTATGATCCATTGATATATATCCTCGAACCTTGATCTTCAGCACAATGGTGGTATTGATATTAATATATTGTGGTATTATTCCAATCCTTAATATAAGAGCTACGGTAGCCTAGTGGTTCAGACATGCGGCTGTCAAGCGGCGGTCTTGGGTTCGAATCCCGGCTCGTACCAATGAGTTTTTTGGTACGGAATATTTACCGTTAGCTTTTCGGTGAAGGAAAACATCGTGAGGAAACCGATCTTATCCCGGTAAGGTCTAGTTTTTCCTCTGGGTTGGAATTTCAGATGGCAGTCGCTTTCGTAAAACTAGTGCCTATGCCACATCTTGGGATTAGGTGTCAAAGCGGACCCCGGGCTCCTATAGGGGCATTACCGGGAATAACGCTAGGAGGATGATGAATACCCTTATTATTATTACCAACTAGCTTCTACCCGCGACTCCGTCCGCTTGGAACTCATTTATATCGCAGCTCCATACAAACTTTTACGCTCCCATTTCATCCCCTTAGGGGATGATTTCGGGGGTAAAAAGTATCCTGTGTCTCTCTCCATCCCTTCAACTATCTCCACTTAAAAAAATCACGTCAATTCGTCGCTCCGTTTTGCCGTGAAAGACGGACAAACAAACAAACACGCACAATACGCACATACACTTTCCCATTTATAATATTAGTATGGATTTATGCAATGATTTGAATTCTAAATGTCATGCCAGTTCTCAGAAATGCAGATGATGTTCTCTGTTGGACAAATGGGCCTTCTATGTTTATAATAAGGACCTCAATGTTTATTATTATTTAGTTTGGACAACCATTCAACCAACACAGCAGTTTGCCCGCTGCCAACCCACCACTTTGCCCTTGCCTACTGTAGAATTTACTACACTTACCTTTTTTGATTTTATGTTTTTAAAAAGTACCCTTAGTGCCGCAATTAGGACTGTTAGAACTGGAATCGTTGGAATGCATCTAATAAACGCGATAAGAACATTGCAGTGGGGAACAGCACTATGAAATACCTTTACCGGACCTAAATAGACTGATGAAAATAGGGGTATAGACTCGAAAATTATTATTAATATTACTCCAAAAGAAAGAAGGCAAAAAACATGCCTAGTGAGGAAAATCCCATTCAGATATCTCAAAGAATTACGAAGCTACAACCGTTTTAATATTGCTTGTTAGAGCGAGAGAACGCACACAGTGTTACGTGAGTGAGTGTAGTGTAGTGACGTCACGTTCCGCGAGGCTGCCGGGGGCCGCGTCGACGGCGGCGCCGAACACGACGGAGCGTTGCACGTTGCCGGCTATTAGTGACGTCACAATCTTCAAGCGTCATCTTTTCATATGAAGTTGCGTTTTGCGAAAAAGGGACAGAACCCCTTCTTAAAACTATGGACATAACTTCATGATTATTTAACTCTTTGCGTTGATTTCTTCTCCATTCGACTACATTTTTAATGCTTTTTCGAGATAATTTGACATTATTGATTATTTTATTTACTACATCACATCACATCACATCATCAGCCTATATACGTCACACTGCTGGGCACAGGCCTCCTCTCATGTATGAGAGGGAACGGGCAGTAGTCCCCACGCTGGCCCAGTGCGGATTGGGGACTTCACATACACCTTTGAATTTCTTCGCAGATGTATGCAGGTTTCCTCACGATGTTTTTCCTTCACCGAAAAGCTAACGGTAAATATGAAATCATATTCCGTACATAAGTTCCGAAAAACTCATTGGTACGAGCCGGGATTCGAACCCACGACCGCCGTTTGACAGCCGCATGCCTGAACCACTGGGCTACCGTAGCTTATTTACTACACCCCTATTGTAATCACGTCCAGGTCCAACGGCTGAGGCCTGACGGCATGCCGTTCCCGATGTTCCTGCGGCCGGGCATGCCGGGTATGCCGGGCATGCCGGGCCCGCCGGGCATGCCGGGCCCGCCGGGCATGCCCGGGCCGCAGCTGGCGCCGCCGCCGCCGCGCCCGCAGGCCGCCGTGCTCTCCGCCGCGCCCAAGCTGTACAAGCAGCCCAAGGATGAAGATAAGGAAAAGTCAGCCAAGAAGCGGGTATATGTTTAAACCCTCTTTAAGTTTGATTGGTTGTCATCAATTCTTCTTCTAGGTAGAAGGAGCGTCGGCATTCCATCCGCTCGATGGGTGGACGATATTAGGAACATCTGGGGTCACTTCTGGATAAGATTAGCTCTGGATAGGGACAGGTGACGTTCTCGCAGCTCTCTGCCTATGCTTATCAGTGGGCAATTTCGCGCTGAAGTTTTTATGACTAACGGCCGTATTTATAAACATTCTACATGCCTATTTTAACTAAAATGGCGTTTAAATTCGTTTGTCTTTATCTGGCACTTTGATATTTGTGTTTGTAAGAAAGGGGCAGATCATATTGTATTTAGCTGAGGCATTTTAAGTTTTATGACTAAGGGGGTAAATATCTAATGTTACTTACCGTCATATACCTACTTTGGGCGAATATGACGTAATTTAATTTTACAGTAAAAGTTTAAAACGCAACAACTTGTAGCCCAACAACACTCAGCATTTCGAGATCTGTTACTTGAAGTGAATCAAGAGAATTGAGGAGAAGTAACATGTGTTGTATTGTAGAAGCGGTCGCCGCCTCCGGCGCGCGCGCCCAGTCCGCCGCCCGCTCCCGCGCCCGCGCCCGCTCCCGCTCCCGCTCCCGCTCCCGCTCCCGCTCCTGCGCCCGCGCCGCCCGCCACGCCAACGCCCGTGCCAGACACCGTGCCCAAGGGCAAGAAGGAGAAGAAACATAGAAAGGTAAAACCATTATGTCGTGTTTTCTAGTCAATTGCCCCGCCTATAACATTGAAAACTGGAACAGTGGTTTCTAATTAATACACGCTTGGAAAGAAGTAGGATCACGCTCAACCGACTCATCTTTGTGCTAAAACAAGTTCGAATCCTCCTGTCCGGCGCGCGTTCGGATACACGTCGATATTACACGAGGGTCGCACACCGAAGCACAGTGCGTGAGATAGATAAAAATCACGAACATAGGTCTAAAAGGGTCTAAAATACACTTAAAATATTCGTAACAAATTATCCACGAAAGCTAAAAATATTAAAATGGCTTCTAAAAATCGGTATTATCATGGTTTGACAGAACTCAGTGATTACTTTTTTATTAATGAAAACGGCCAATAAAATAAAATCAAAAAACATGATATGCGCGCTTCCGAGCACGCACTTCCATCTCGCTGACGCTTATGCTCAGTGAGAGGGAGAGAAGACTATGAACCTACGGTGCCTTAAAGAAGTACAAAGGTATAACGCGCGCAGATAAAGAATGGATCTGAAAATGGCGTCTGCTCGCATGCTATCTCGCTCACACCGTATCGCTGTACTATATTTTACTCATATTTTAACTGTGTGAGTATAGATAGACAGCGATAGGGTGTGATCCATTCTTTATCTGCGCGCGTTATTGTAGGTATAACTACAGCAATGTTATTGAAGGTGGTGCGCACAGCGGGCGGGCAGGTGTGGGAAGACGTGACGCTGCTGGACTGGCCCGACGATGACTTCCGCATGTTCTGCGGGGACCTCGGCAATGACGTCACCGACGAACTGTTGGTCAGTCTACTCACTCCCTTATTCAAGGAAAATGTCGAAATAATGAAAGCAATCTGGAGAATGACGATGACCTCTGTAGCCTAATTGGCAGTGACCCTGCCTACAAAGCCGGAGTTCCCGGGTTCGAATCCCGGGAAGGGCAATTATTTGTGTGATGTGCATGAATATTTGTTACTGAATTATTGATGTTTTCTATGTATTTAAGTATTTATTTATCTATTTAAGTATGTATATCGTCGTCTAGTACCGACAGCTTGTAAGCTTTGCTTAGTTTGGGACTAGATCGAGTTGATTGTCCCCAAATATTTATTTATTTATTTAAATATCTGTAGCAATTTGAGCTACGCCCTTTCCTACTTATTGCATCCTAGATTATATTTGGTGCCGGGTTTAGGGTGGGACGACCGTTGCGCTCGCCCGGGGTACCGAGGTGTTTAGCCTGCAACACACTGGCGCCTTGCGGTGGCGGTCAATAGTAAATTTGTCAGTCGGAGGCTTATGGCGCTACGCTATAGTGGTTGGTGATGATGGTTAAGTCCGGCCCTGGGCATGAGCCCCTTTCATGGACATTGAAGAAGTTTGCTCCCATAAAGCATTTCACATTCTTGATTTGAAACTAAAAATGGCTGAAGGTGTTCCAAAATGTATCCATTTCATAGTTGATTACAAACGCTGCCTACCCGTTGCAGTGACAACATATTTTTCACGCCACTGCTCTGAAAACAACGTGGTTAGTTGGACATCGCACGAACAAGCCAACAATGAGTTCAAACTGTCCAACAATGTTATATTGTTGGACAGTTTGAACAGCAATTCGCGCAATCACAGCTGGGGGGGAGCTGCTGCGTGTGGGGGGCGCCGCACACTGAACTGTTTCATATTATGATCTTTAATTAGGTATTTAATTATGACTTGTAATTATAATTATTTGCAATTTCCTCGCAGTAGGCGTGAAAAGCGCTATGTGATGTCTCGGCCAAAAGTGCAATAGATGGACTCGTCTCCTCGTCCCACCCACTCGTCCGTCTATTGCCTACTTTCTAGCCTTCACAACAATGTACTGTTACAACAGGATTATCAAACTGCCTCGTTGTTTCAGACGCGGACATTTGCCAAATACACCTCGTTCCAAAGAGCGAAGGTGATCCGCGACAAGCGAACCAACAAGAGCAAAGGCTTCGGATTCGTCAGCTTCAAGGACCCCGGCGACTTTATCAAGGCGATGAAGGAAATGGATGGTGAGATTTACATATTTGGCTCACTTGCTTCCCCACAGCGTTGACTTGACACTAACAGAAAGGTTTTAATACTTCCGATTATTATGTGGCCGAAAAGTAGGTACAGTTGATTTTTAAATATACAGGCGGGGTTTTTTTTTTCGCCTAATGCGTTTATGCGATAAAGATCTCGAAATCGTTTCCATTGTTACAAACTAGCTTCCGTTTTTATCCAGGCTATAAAGTATCTTCGTGCAAAATTTCATCCAAATCGGTTTAACCGTTTAAGCGTGATTGAATAACAAACATCCAAACTTTCGCATTTATAATATTAGTAGGAATTTAAGTTGACAATGGGTTATATATGTAGCAGAAATACGAGTAGGTACCATAAAAAATAATGACCAATACATCCACACAAGCCAAAAGGTGGTGTGGCTAAGACATGCTATTATATGGAGTCATACAAATTGGGCTACGAAGCCAAGTGTATTATTCTGATACTTGTATATAATTCTGATAGTAATCAGCAGACATCGTGTGAATGAATAGACTTCATCTATTCTTAATTGCACATAGAACATCGGTTGGGACGGAAAGGTTCTCGAGTGGCGACCACGTCGCGGTAGGCGCAGCGTGGATGTCTTTCGGCTGATATAATGATGATTCTTATTTAAACGATGTTAAAGACGCGTGTGTAACTTAGCTGTGTGCTTCTATTGTTAACCGCACATACTCGTACAGTAGTCTCAAATCTGGTTATGATTAGTTGTTTCATGAAATTGTCCTTATATTTCGGTCTATTACCGTATGATCGCGCTCGCAGTCGCCGCGGAACCCAATGCCATTCAAAAATTCAAAATGTTTATTCAGCAAATAGGCCACAAGGGCACTTATTAACTCCCGACGCAACTTTTTGCGTCAATGGGGGGTGTTATAAGTTTAGCGTGTGTCTGCCTGCGTATCTGTCTGTGGTATCGTAGCTCCCTAACGGATGGACCGATTTGAATGCGGTTTTTTTGTGTCATAGATAATTTTATCCCGAGTGTTCTTAGCCATGTTTCATGAAAATCTGTTCAGCCGTTTTTGAGATATTGGACTTTGAAATGAAAATGTCGGGGGTTTTTCACCTTTCTAAGTTGTAGTTATACAAGTCAAAATGTCTATATCAAAATAGTATGATATATATGTACACTAGCGTCCGCGTGGAACTGGTTTATATCGCAGCTCCATACAAACTTTTACCCCCCATTTCACCCCCTCAGGGGATGATTACGGGGATAAAAACTATCCTATGTCCTCCATCCCTTCAACTGTCTCCACTTAAAAAATTACGACAATTCGCCGCTCCGTTTTGCGGACGGCGAACAAACAAACAAACGAAAAAAACACACACACACTTTCCCATTTATATTATTAGTATGGATTATGATTGGTAACCGATAGTGCGTGTGTGAGCAGGTCGCTACGTGGGCAGCCGGCCGATCAAGCTGCGCAAGAGCACGTGGAGGAACCGCGCACTCGACGTCGTGCGCAAGAAAGAGAAGGAGAAGGCGGCGCTGCTCTCTCTTCTCATGGCCGGCAACAAGAGCTGACAGTGAATGGCTGGTTTTTGTACGATTCACACCGAACGGGTCGGGCCGGTGCGCATTCTATTACATGCAAAGGAATTTGAATCGTCTATACAGTAGTTACATTTCATATCTGAATGAGTCATGCATCCACTGCGAGGCGGCAGCTACCGACGCGGTCGGTGGGGATTGTAATGAAATATGAATTGTATCTGCTGTATAGACGGTTCAAATTCCTTTGCATGTAATAGAATGCGCGCCGGCCCGGCCCGTTCGGTGGGAAACGTGCATTTAGCGTGCCCCTAGGTTTTTCTTTTCAATTATTAATCTATACATAGGTACTATGTATAGTTTACCGTCAGTCTTATTACGCAACTTCCATTTCCCACGATAATAAAGTGTTGTGTAGATCTTTTTGAGTTCTTCGTCACATATGTACTTACTCAAGTCATATTTTGTATTATGCAAACCAATTTTTGTGTAATAATGCAAACCAATTTTTGTGTGATATCTCAACAAATAATGAATAGTGTATTGTGAAGTTTTCTTAAGATACCTACTAATTGCGGGTTCATGAGAATCAACATACGATTACCGATCAACGTTATGTCGGTTCCACACGCTTTGTGTTTGCCACAAACACCGACCACAATCTCCCAACAAAATCACGGCATCCCCAGGCTTGGCGATTGCAATTTGCCGTTTGCAAAGCATGTGGAGGCGTATTAGGATATATCGCAAACACGTTTGTCAAACACCCTTTGATTTGTGACGAAAACCGACACGGACACCGATCGCAGGGAAACTTAAGGGGCTCCCATACGCCAATGACCTTCGATCTGAATCCCTTAGTTTTCTGATGTTTTTTGTAGCTTATTATATTAACAACAATGCCTTTAAGCAATATAGTATCCCATATTTACTTTAAAGTTCGTTGTTTTCGAGATATTTGGCATCAAAGTTGAAAAGTTTTAGGCCAAAAAACTGGTTTTCCGGCCATAACTTTTGTGTTAATAAGTAAAATTATAAAAACTCATATCAAAATTTAGATAAGTTCTTCAGTATGTATGAGTAGGTATGAGTTTCGGGTGTATAAAAGTTTTAATGAGGATGAGGTGTCGGGTTTTGTATTTTTACAGACCTTTCTTTAAAATAATTAATTCTGTATTAACATTTTTCAAGTAATTCAATATCAAAAGTGTTAAACAGGAATCAAACTTTCCCATATCTGCACCTGGAAAGCTAGCTTCAATAAACCGAGGACGAGTGTCGAAACGAAAACTGCTAAATTTCGTTGATTTTTGACGGGAGCCCCTTAAACCAAAACAGGCAAACGCCTATCCACACGTTCGGGTTTGTTGCTAGGGGTCGCCGTTTGGCAATAGTGTCCAGCCGGCATTAAATATGGCTTCGGCAGCTGTCAGTTCATAGAAACGGGTCAAACTTTCCATACATTCAGATTTTAAGGAACACCGCTTGCGATTACAGGCGGTTTAGTGCAACCCACCCTAAGGGGTTTAATAGAAGATGCCCCTATATCTTTTTTTCTTAAGGAACACCACTTGCGATTACAGACGGTGTTGTGCAACCCACCCTAAGGGGTTTAATAGAAGATGACCCCATAACTTTTGCCACTGTCTCTCCTTCTCCTTTAATCGGCACCCGCAAGGTTACATACAGGGTGTACCAAAAATAGGGTGTGAATCATCAAGGGCTTAACAAGTATCGTGTTCTGATAAGAAAAAACTAAAATAATTGCGTTTTTTTTTACATTTGTATGGAGCAGGTCGCCTCAGTCGACCAACGCTCCATACAAATGTAAAAAAAACGCATTTTTTTTCTCTTAAGTACTATTTTCTTGTCAGAACACGATACATGTTATGCCCTTGATCGATTCACATCCCATTTTTGGTATACTCAGTAGGTATAATAAGTGTGCAATTATCATTCGTGGTCGCAAATTCTATCATGCAATTATATGTATAAAGTAAACCGTATGAATTTGTATTTTTTTTGAATGTGTAATAAATATTTTTAAGTAAGAAAAGGTTTTTTTCTGTAGAAATAATTATAATTAAACATTTTTAAAAATTAAATACAATTTATTTTAGTTCTTTGGTTGAAAATCTCCAATCTTTACAAAACATCTATACAATTATGAGATATAATAATAAAATAATAATATATTCTTTATTGCACCACAACATAAGAAAAACTTGTTACAAGAGTACATAATGTTAAATAGAGGTAACAGCAGGCCGTCTTATCGCTATTACATATCCGCTATTGTATTACTTAACATTTCACCAAGTTTTTGTTTACGGTGGTAAACGTTATTTTGTTTCGAAAACAACACGTTTTCACATCTAAAAATAATTAATAATTTATGCTTAAGACTAAAATGGTGTAAGGTCAGAGGGGGCAAGTGCGCCCCCGGGGCCGGGGTAAGTGCACCTTTCATCAAACATATCGAGATCTACAGATATTTCACAAATAACGACATTTTACATTCATGCAACAAACTAAAACACGTTTATTGCATTGATATTGATTTAAATGACTGAATGATGAATGAGGCGCACTTTCCCCGGTGGCGCACATACCCGAACTGACCTTAACTTATTCCGTTCCATTCACTAAATTAACTTTGGATGTAAGGGGTATCAACGTAGCCATTAATTATGGATTGATTACATAGATCGCATTGAAAAAAACCGGCTAAGTCCGAGTCGGGCCATGTGCAGTGTAGGGTTCCATAGTTGCCTGTTTGTTTTGTGCCAACTTAATGGTGCGGTTGCGTCGGCCGAATTTGTATGAAAGTTGGCTTTTCCAATTAGGAACATTTTAAAGTTGGTCTTATATTACTCTGTAGCTAGTTATGCCTACTTAACGGTGATAGTTTTCCTTTTAAATTAATTATATTTAGTACTGCCACGGTTCTTTTCACATTCCAGGTAGTATAGTCATAAGCTGAATATGACGCAAACGGATCACTAAGTTGAAAATGGATCTAAAAAATATATTTTTGAACAAGCTATACAATGATTTCGAGGAATAACAGGATAAGATTGGCTTTCTGTTGCCTAGTAAAATTTGCTATTGTTTGTCTCAGCTGTTGGGTCTCCAAATAAATAAAATAAATAATGATAGGGGGGGAGGTAAAAAAAAAACGGATGACGCAATTGATGAATAGCCCCTATAGGCGGGTTCCCGGCAGTGAAAGTGTTAAGTGGTCTGCCGCGGTTGGTTAGTCCTCTTGCAACACACTGGCGTTAACCTCCATGTTTTTGATCCTGCGCGCGCGCAGCCGCACGAGCGGGCGGCGCTTGCGCGGCGGCTCGCCCGTGGCCGCGGCCGCCGCCGCCGCCGCGTACTGCGCGTCCAGGCAGCAGCGCGGGTCGCCCTCGTCGCCTGGCTTCTTAGGGCAGAATGGGGGTATGAAGTCCTCTACGCAGTACGCGCCGGATGCCCTGGAACGTATAGTCGTTGTTTACATAACCTAGACAAGACGGATCATGCCGTCAGGTCTTACACAATTGTGTGCCGAGCGACCTACGTAGTGCAATTATTAGGCACATGGAGCTTGAAGAGAAGGCGGCACCGGCAATGTAGGTAATAAAAGGGCGTTTACCCACGTTCCATATTGTATGGCGCGTCATTACCCTCTCTCGCTGCAATCTCGCATCAAAAAGTCGTAGCAACGTTTCACGTAGACGACGACATCAGCACGTCTATCATGGGGCGGCCACGACATACTCTCGATTTTTCTCGCACTATACCTCTTGTTCTAAGTGTTCTAATAAGGGAGAGACGTATAGTGCGAGAAAAATCGAGATACCTCGCGCGCCGTCGCTTGACAGCTGTGCAGGTGACATACCTACAATCTTTAGTCTACTCAGCGTAACTAAAGGCCCACAGTTTATATAGAAAGACGAAATTTCCCAACACGTTGAACAGGCTCTCGGCTGGTGGCGGGAGCAGTGTGGCTGTCTGTGGTCCAGCACGTGTACTCACGTCATGGGCGCGGGCTGCCCCAGCAGCACGGGGAGCGCGGCGGCGCGCGCGGGCGGCACGCGCACGGAGCAGCGCCGCCCGCACGGCGCGGCCGCGCGCGCGTTGAACAGGCTCTCGGCTGGTGGCGGGAGCAGTGTGGCTGTCTGTGGTCCAGCACGTGTACTCACGTCATGGGCGCGGGCTGCCCCAGCAGCACGGGGAGCGCGGCGGCGCGCGCGGGCGGCACGCGCACGGAGCAGCGCCGCCCGCACGGCGCGGCCGCGCGCGCGTTGAACAGGCTCTCGGCTGGTGGCGGGAGCAGTGTGGCTGTCTGTGGTCCAGCACGTGTACTCACGTCATGGGCGCGGGCTGCCCCAGCAGCACGGGGAGCGCGGCGGCGCGCGCGGGCGGCACGCGCACGGAGCAGCGCCGCCCGCACGGCGCGGCCGCGCGCGCGTTGAACAGGCTCTCGGCTGGTGGCGGGAGCAGTGTGGCTGTCTGTGGTCCAGCACGTGTACTCACGTCATGGGCGCGGGCTGCCCCAGCAGCACGGGGAGCGCGGCGGCGCGCGCGGGCGGCACGCGCACGGAGCAGCGCCGCCCGCACGGCGCGGCCGCGCGCGCGTTGAACAGGCTCTCGGCTGGTGGCGGGAGCAGTGTGGCTGTCTGTGGTCCAGCACGTGTACTCACGTCATGGGCGCGGGCTGCCCCAGCAGCACGGGGAGCGCGGCGGCGCGCGCGGGCGGCACGCGCACGGAGCAGCGCCGCCCGCACGGCGCGGCCGCGCGCGCGTTGAACAGGCTCTCGGCTGGTGGCGGGAGCAGTGTGGCTGTCTGTGGTCCAGCACGTGTACTCACGTCATGGGCGCGGGCTGCCCCAGCAGCACGGGGAGCGCGGCGGCGCGCGCGGGCGGCACGCGCACGGAGCAGCGCCGCCCGCACGGCGCGGCCGCGCGCGCGTTGAACAGGCTCTCGGCTGGTGGCGGGAGCAGTCTGGCTGTCTGTGGTCCAGCACGTGTACTCACGTCATGGGCGCGGGCTGCCCCAGCAGCACGGGGAGCGCGGCGGCGCGCGCGGGCGGCACGCGCACGGAGCAGCGCCGCCCGCACGGCGCGGCCGCGCGCGCGTTGAACAGGCTCTCGGCTGGTGGCGGGAGCAGTGTGGCTGTCTGTGGTCCAGCACGTGTACTCACGTCATGGGCGCGGGCTGCCCCAGCAGTACGGGGAGCGCGGCGGCGCGCGCGGGCGGCACGCGCACGGAGCAGCGCCGCCCGCACGGCGCGGCCGCGCGCGCGTTGAACAGGCTTTCAGCCTGGTAGCAGATCGACCAGATGTGACTGCAGAGCGCCTCGTCTGTTAACAAACACACCGTCGTATTACATATACGGTACAACTGTGTGGTATGGGTAGGTAGATCTGCAAGAGAA
This sequence comes from Epinotia demarniana, assembly GCA_945867215.1. Classification (NCBI taxonomy): domain Eukaryota; kingdom Metazoa; phylum Arthropoda; class Insecta; order Lepidoptera; family Tortricidae; genus Epinotia; species Epinotia demarniana. The sequence goes on along the minus strand of OX244260.1, from coordinate 12,432,025 downwards.
GCTGGCTAAGGCGTACTGGGCGTGTCTTCGCAAAAGGGCTGACTCCGACCACCGTTGAGACAGAAGTCGGCGTGTCCGAGCCGCGCCGCCTCGCCGTAGCGGCCCGCGTTGGTGTGCAGCACGTGCACGGCGCGCGCGTCGCCCGGGTCCAAGCGAAGTGCCGGCGCCGAGCGGATCAGTGGCCGCGCCGGATCCAGACCTACAACAATTCTATATTTTAGTCTCGGTTTCAGTAGCAAGATTTGCCAAATATGAACTCGACATCATTCCGTTCTTTGGGGTGATAGTGCTTTCGTAAGGGTGTTCGAAGAAAGGAACACAGATAGGGTTTGCATTATTCGTCCGTTTTTAGTATTCGAATAATATGAATAGTAAAATTTTCATTATTCGAATATTTCGAATAATACGAATATTTGAGAAAATAAAACAAAATTTCGATTTGAAGCCATGTAATATCAATTATAAAGTTAGATTTCAAAAAAGTTGTCCATTTAAGACCATTATACAAATTAACATTACTGAAATTGTACTATTAAGTATCAAATTTCAATAGTCACAAAGTTTTTTTCTTTATTATAAGTTTTATATTCGGTGAAGTCACTATTGTCCTCCATTTTAAGCCTTTCTTGCTCAACATGAGTAAACGAAGTCGATCTGCCAAAGAAAAAACGAATAAGTAAGAATATTTTTCACTGATTAATTTTGAATTTTTCTTAATAGTTTTCGTATCGCTGAATTTGTGAATAATCAATAGGATTATTTTGATCATGATATTCATAATCATTCCTGAATAAACGTGTAATATAATATCTGTAATACTGTTTTTATTTAACTGATGCAATAAAAGTATAAATAAAGTTTTCACACGTGATACCTTTTATCACATGTTACTGCCCTAGCTAGCTAGAATACAAATTGAATATGTAGTAATGTAAAATCATACATGATCATAATTTGCACGTAAAATAGGTATCAGTTTAATGTCTAATTATTTTCACCACAGTACTTAATGCATACAAGAAAACAATTTACTTACATCACCCAGGCCAGCAGTAGCGTGTCAAACTAAAGATATGCTCTTTATTTGTTAAAAACACAATGTTAATAGGTCCCCTCTACGCACGGCACAATAAAAACAATAACAACTAACTCCCAGAACTGCTAAGTACTGCTTATATGACCGTGATGGGATTAGCAGAGCCATAAACTTAAAGTAATATCTGACCGAAGCTTACAGTCTGACCGAAGCTTACAGGGAGAAACGAAAGGCACTTTACATGGCATTTCTTGACCTGCAAAAGGCTTTCGATTGCATCCCACGTCAGATGATCTTGTGGGCACTGAAGGTGAAGAACGTGCCACAGGTCTATATTGACATCATCCGAGATATGTCATATGTACCGCAACTCGGTTTCTCTAGTGAGGACCGCCGTTGGCGACTCGAAACACTTCCCTATTACAGGAGGGCACCGAGCTTCTGGCGCGAGTTGATTCTAGGTATTCTATGCGTTCCGTGCATGTGTGTGTGTGTGACGCATACAGGCAAGACAGAGCGAGCGCTGGCTGGAGTTGTGCGCCGATCGCCTACATAGAACGGAAAGAATGGCGGCAAATGGCACTATAAATGCTTTCAGCGAGGGTGTTACCAATATTTACAAAATTTAAGCAACCAGAACAATTTCAAATAGTTTTATTGATAAAATTCACATTTAGAGAAACCTTAATGCAGATGTGACACATATTTTTTTATTTATAATTAACGTCGTTGGTAGGTTATAGTAACTGCGATGAATGACAAATTGGTATTATAGATACAATAGAAGTTCAATAAAATTAACACAATAATGTAAAATATTAGAACGGCTAAATAAGATGAAAATCTCAGTAGGCTGACTACGTTCATATGGGAAGCTGTTTTTTTTTGTGGAGCCCCGCAACTCTCGCAACCTTTACCAGGTCATCAGTCCACCTTGTCGGGGGCCTACCCACGCTGCGCCTTCCGGTACGTGGTCGCCACTCGAGAACCTTTCTGCCCCAACGGCCATTGGTTCTACGTGCTATGCGCCCCGCCCACTGCCACTTAAGTTTAGCGATCCGGAGGGCTATATCGGTTACCTTGGTTCTGCTGCGGATAGCCTCATTTCTGATGCGATCACGCAGAGAAACTCCCAACATGGCCCTCTCCATTGCCATTTGGGTGACTTTGAGCCTTCTTATGAGGCCCATAGTAAGCGAACACGTTTCAGTGCCGATGATAGTTACAGAACTTTGAAACAAAAAATTTTGAACGAAAATAATTAGGACTAGCGATTATTATGACTACAATATTGGTACACTACAATACAGGTTGATTGCTAAGGTGCGGTAAATAACCTTTTAAAGAGGTATAGTTAAATTGATATAAGCTGTCCATTTAGCACTTGAAAGCTTATCTTGTGAACACCGGGCTGTTTCCGCAAACCGCCGACCAGATAAAATTAAGCAAGTAACAATATAACCATCTCGTCTAGTACTCTCTCATACTCGTAAGTCACAAGGTTGAAATTGGTACCTATAGCGTAACTCAGTAAGAAAGTCATTTGGTTAATTACAATATTTGTGGACGGACTTGGTTGATAGGCAGCAGAAGGTAAACATAAATGGAATTTCATTTCTTAGTTCTCCGGTAAAGATGGGAGTTCCTCAAGGATCGATCCTGGGCCCCTTCTTATTTTTGGCTTACATCAATGATTTGCCTTACATGGCTAAAGACCTAGCAGACATCGTTCTATTCGCTGATGATACGTCTCTGATATTTAAAGTCGATAGGAAAGATAGCGCTCTTGTACATGTTAATAACGCACTAACCATCATCTCCAAATGGTTTGCAGCCAACAATCTGTTATTGAACGCGAAAAAGACCAAATGTTTGAAATTTTCATTACCCAATGTTAGAAACGATGTTGAAACAAATATAATTCTTGACGGTGAAAGACTTAAAATTGACAATGCAACCTTATTCCTTGGCATTAATATAGATTCTAAGTTACAATGGGGTACACACATTAATGTCCTCTCGGGGAAACTAAGCTCTGCAGCTTATGCAGTTTATAGAATTAGACGACTTACAGATGTAGCTACAGCGAGATTAGTCTACTTTGCATATTTTCATAGTCTTATGTCATATGGAATCTTGCTGTGGGGTGCGGCTGCGGACATCGAGACTATATTTATATTGCAAAAGCGCGCGATTCGTGCCATATATGAGATGCGTCCTCGGGACTCGGTAAGAGAACTCTTCAAGGTGATAAACATACTGACCCTACCTTCCTTGTATATTTATGAAAACATTATGCTCGTGCGTAAAAACTTATATAAATATAAACTAAATAGTGATAATCATAATTTTAATACTAGGAACAAAGATAAAATAGCCTAAGTTCAGGCTATCTAAAACAAATAAAAAATCTTTCTTAGGGAACTCTATACGGTTTTATAATAAAAAAAATCCCTAAGGAAATCACTGGGCTCACAGAAGGTAAATTCAAGAGTCGTGTAAAATCTACTTTGTTAATGAAAGCTTATTATACAATTAGCCAATAGAAGACAAAGATGCCTGGAAGCTTCTGCATGACCACCACCTGGTACCACCACCAAATGTAACTAAACCAATAAGTATTATATAAAGGTAGAATTCGTTTTTGACTTGCAAAAGTGCTATGAGAAAGCCTATTTGAATAAACATTATACAATACAATACAATACTAAAACGTCATTATCGAAAGTCTCTCAGAACTCTTTTATACAGTATTGAATTTCCACCCCTTAGCGGATGATATCCATAAAAACTAACCTATAGTCTTCCCTGACACTCAAGCTATCTCTATACCAAATTTCATCGAAATCGGTTAAGCGGTTTAAGCGTAAAGAGGTAACAGACAGACAAACAGAAAGTCAGACGGACACACTTTCACATTTATAATATTAGTATGGAACTAGATGTTTTTTTGTGGTTGTCACACTGCCCTCGCGTCTCGCCACTGCCACTGCCAACGGACTCGCATGCGGAGATAACGCACCAACGTCCGAGTTTTCTCCGCATCTCCGTCCGGAGATGCGATGCGCGACGTCCCGCGCTAAAATTCGTACGGAACTACGGAGCTCGGTGTGACATACCCTGCTCCGAGCGCGCGAGTCGTCTTGCGTCTCGTTCCTCCGCGCGTCCAGGCGGAGCCAGTGTGTCGTACCATGCGATTTTTCTATACAAAATCAAGCTTCTACATACAAAGTTAAAAAACGCATCAACGGACGCCGCTGCGAGATGCGGAGCAGTTTGACTAGTAGGTAGGTATGGGTAGGTGCTGAGTATGCTTATACGAAGCAACACGAGTATTCTCTACTTCAAAATTCTCGGTATGTAGGTAGATGTCTTGCCCAAGAGAGATTAATTTATTTGCTTGTAAAATATTTGTTGCTTATTGTTGAACATTAAACAATAAATAAATAAGTAACAAAATAAAGAATTATCGAAATAAGGACAGTACGGCGATAAACCAAATTAATTTGCAACGAGAGTGACAGCCGGTACCGGCGCACAGTCCCTGGGCTTATAATTTGTAGTTAAATGACTTTTACTTACCTTGATTTTTCATTCAACCGTTTAGCATTCTTTTTTCGCCAACCTCTCCTCTTCCTTGCTCTATTTGCTTTGTTGCCCATAGCAAACAACACAAAATTCGTCGTTACTTTTACAAATCGTGCGTAAGGTCAAGCGACACAGCCTCCCCGTCTGACAGCCGAAGCAAGACTAAAGCGGATAGGGGGGAAGCGCGGCGGCTCTAGCTAAAATGAGCGGAACGTGCGCGACTTTAGTTATTTCCTTTGTATCGCTAAAAAAATCCACATTTTGAAAATTTTACGCATTAACGTCATAGACATCGTTTACTTCTGTCATTATTCAAAACCTGGTGACCTACCGTGAAGTATTTACGCCGTACTAAGGTTATTTTTTCATTTTTAGAGGTAACTTTGGATTTCTTTTCTATCGAGGAAAGTATAAGTAATCGAATTTCTAAAGCAAATAATTGATAGAGTGAATCCTCAAATATCTTCTATAGGAATTGCAGAACTAAAGCTTAAGTAATAACAATACTGCAATGTTAAAACGAACGCAAAAAAATCATAATTTCTTCGGTGCAGCCTTAACAGACGAGGACAACCAGGCATTAGAGCATAAGGTTCAATGGAAGGGCTCGCTGAAGCACGGCTGTCTAAAACTAAATGTCGCAAAGACCGATTACATGGCCTGCGGAAGTACGGATCCCGAAATCCCGATCCTATTAAGATAGGTGACGAATTTGACACGAAAAATGGCAAATTTATGTACCTAGGACCAGTACTGCATTAGTTTGGGACCACTGATCACGACATCCGAGCCCGAATCAGCGCGGCGTGGTCTAAATGGCGAGAGGTCACAGGAGTCATCTGCGATCGCAGAATACCACTTCGACTCAAAGGGCTAGTGTACAAGTGCGTCATACGACCAGTCGTGTTATATGGCAGCGAGACGTGGCCAGTTCTTGGAAGGCACATTCAGGAGCTTCGCGTTACTGAAATGAAGATGTTGCTGTGGATGTGCGGCGTTACGCGTGCGGGTAGCATTCGTAACGAGTACATCGATGGCAGCCTCGGAGTTCGTGACGTAGGGGATAAGCTCCAGGAATGTCGCCTTCGTTGGTTCGGTCACGTCTATCGCAGGCCGTCGGACTACGTAGGGAACAAATGCCATGGCCTAGTTCTCGACGGCCCTCGACCCCGCGGCAGACCTAAGAAGCGATGGCTGGATGTCGTGAAGGCCGACATGAGCGAAGCGAAAACGGGCTCACAAAAGAAGACGAAGACGCCCAGGGTCGTGCAAAGTGGAGGAAAGCGAGTAGGAAAGCGGATCCTGGCAAAGGCTGGGATAACGCTAGGTAGAAAAAGAAGATAAACTTAAAGTCATACTAATTGTTTAGCAGATAGAAAAAGGGTCCCGGGATTTTCGCATATGCGTTTAAATAAATTGTAACACCTCGAGTTGGCGACTTTCCCAGTATCATTACGAGTACTTCCAGATAAGGAGAAAATTTTAAGTTTTGGGTTTTTCATATTTGCGTTGTATGTATATCAATTCCTTATAAATCTAGTGTAACATTCACCTGCAAAAACATTTTTTATAGAATACATAATATTCGAATAATTCGAATAGTTCGTGTTGTATTATTCGAATAATATTTATGACGAATATTCGAATAATATGAATGTTCGAATATTCGAATTGCAAACCCTAAACACAGGTCATAGTGAGAGGAAGTTGCTTCGGTTCGTTTAGACCTGCATAACAAACAGATAATGTGGAATGCTCTCAGAAAGTTTCAATATTGCAGTCTGCTGGCCCAAGGAGCCTGCAGGACAACACTTAGCGCAGCGGCTGGCCAGTCCTGCATGACCGCAAGCAACCAAGTCCATGTTACTGACCGATGATCCTGTTCAGCCGGAAGGTGAGGTAGTTGGCGATGATGCCGCACATGTGCGCGCCGAGCGAGTGGCCCACGCACGTGAGGCGGTCGGGCCGCAGGCCGGCGCGGCGCAGCGAGCCCAGCGCCTCGGCCGCGCAGCGCGCCGCCGGCCGCAGGTTGTGCACCGCGGACACGTAGCACGGCGGCTGGCACAGCGCGCCCCAGTCCAGCATGAACACGTTGTAGCCGCCGCGGCGAAGGTACGCTGCCAAAGTAACGGTAATCATTTACGCGTGCCACTTATATGCAGGCTAAATTCCGCCGGGTTGATTCCGACCGCAGCTAATCGCTGCACAATCTATGGCCCTACCACGAGGCAGGCTAAAACACGCCGCCAAATTCGTCCGCCTAACTGTGGCAGAGCCATACCTACGTTTTATTTTCGAGCAGCTGCGGGTGAAATCAGCCGGGCGGAATTCGGCGGATGAATTCAGTCGCCGAATTCAGCCTGCCATTTCTAACCTAAGTGCGTGCGACATCAGGACATGACTGCTTAAAATCCATAGCGCTTGACATGCGCACGCGTCACGACGCGAGAAATCAAACAAGGCCTACGAACCCATAACAACATAACTTGGCGGTTCGATAATAGGTGAAGTGTGACATACGACCTAAGTAATTTACCTTTTTTGTGTTCCATCTTTAGGGCAGCTTAGGGCGATAATCTTTTGAACGTCTCGCAATATTTTTAGGAAGGAGCAGAGTTACTTCAAAGTGTTCATAAGTGGAACACCGCGAACGCTTTTTAACTCGCGAAAAAGAGGGGTGTTATTAAGTTTAAAGTGTCTATCTGTGTATCTGTCCCAAACGGGTAGACCGATTTGAATGCGGTTTTTTGTGTCATAGATAATTTTATCCCGAATGTTCTGAGCCATTGTTTCATCAAAATCTGTTTAGCCGTTTTTGAGATATTGGACTTTGAAATGAAAATGTCGGGGGTTTTTCAACTTTTCTAAGTTGTATTTCTTTATCGATTGTAAGTACCTGCCTGCCTATTAAAAATGTACTTGCATGGCTCATTAATCATTATAAATTTACGCCGCTGAATGGATGAATTCTCACATAAAATGTGCGATAGCAAAATTGTAAACAAGTATTCATCATTATTCCGACGAAGGTGAAAGTCACTCAAGCATTTAGCCCTACTCCGTCCTGTATGAGAACACGGCGATGCACTATGCACTTCCCACGGCTTTCTCCGCCGCTAATGCAATGCATCAAATGTCGATGACCTCGCTAATACACATTTTGGCATTTAAGTATATTATATATTAAAGCCCATGTACGAGTATCTGTACCATATGCGGAGTGTATGTTTATTAAATATGTAATAATTAACGATAACTTTCGCTTTTGTGTGCGCACGCGTCAAATGGGGTAAGGGTAACACGAATTCTCGGGACGCGGTGGTTACTAAGTAGTTAGTAATTGAAACACCTGTTATCACTAAATAGGTACCTACCATGAATAAGTAATATATCTGATAAAATAACTAAGACTGTTTGTTTGTAGGCAAGGATGGACCTTTAATGTATTACGACATTTCAAACGTCGCCAATAGGCCAAATTATAGCATTACAATGGGAAATTTCAATCGAATGATACTCCCTACCATGCTTATCGTTCTACCCATTATGTAATAGACAAAGCGACGAAGATGGACGTACCTAACTAGTTCCTACCTACCGAAACCACCGAAACAGACAGTCATACCGAAATGGAAGGTCTGCCAGAAGTTTCGGATTCCCAAATTAATTATATTCTAAACTAAGGTAAATCTCCCAATGCGCGATACCCTAATGTCTTTACTTGACATCTACCTATTGGTTTGATATAAGATTCAAAGCGTCATGTATTAGGCCAGTGTCGGGCACCTACTTATATTTTTTGACGCTAAACTTTTACGACCTACACCCCCTTACACACAAGTTAGTAAACTTTTATAAGCTGGTAAATAGGAGTGTTAAAATACCTAGAAAACAATTATTTCTCACACGAACGCGCCTCACGTTTAACGTTATTAAGCGTTGGTCGGCTTAGGATTTCTCTCATCATTATGTAGGATGTAGTACGTGAATGGCGTTTCTAGCAAAAAACGCTATTTGTTTCCACTTTGAGACTTGAGTAGATAATGTACTTGGTTGTTTGTTAGTTACGTGCTACGACTAACTATCACGATAAGATTTATGCAATGAAAAATTTACTAAGCGATCTCCCTCAGCATCCAGATCATCACAGCGAGGTACTAACTCCACAGTAAGTAAACTAAGTAGTTAGTGTTGTTAATAGTACACTCATCATCGTATAGTTGGTGCCAGCCAAAGTAGCCAAATACGAGTATATCGCAACACATCTTTATTACTATAGGAGTAAGGATGTGTTACGGTATATTTGGCTGCTACCAAGTACATGATGCTGACTGTATTTACCTAATTGTTACCAGCTATAGGCTAGGAATAGGTTTTACGCTGCCTAGTCAAAACAAGATAGATGGCAAGATGGAGACGCTAAGAGACGAGTGGTAAACTTTGGTGTGAGCCTGCACGGCTATCACGAGACGGCGCGCGAGCTCTCTCGATTTTTCTCGCACTATGCGACTCTCTCTTATTAGAACACTTAGAACAAGAGGTATAGAGCGAGAAAAATCGAGAGTATGTCGCGGCCGTCCCATGATAGACGTGCTGATGCTCAATATGAATCATGACGCTCGGTCGTGCCCAAATCTCACAAATCCATCTAAATCCCTACAAGAAGTTTTATAGCATGAGTAACTAAGTATAAGTTCACATCTGATGCTGATCTGGTCAGGTCGCGGGGGGGCATTGCGCGGCTCCAGACTGGTAGATCTTAGCGATACCTCATGTTTTTCAAGATTTTCTTTTTGTTGTTACGCGAGTTATGGGCCATCCACATTAAGTGATTTTACCCCAATTTGTTAGGACAACATGTCTAAGTCAGAATTGGGTGTATCGTACAGACGTAACAACTGCAACTACAATTTCATTCAGTGTGGCCAGTTAACAGTAAGAAAGCGAAAATTGCCGCATTCAAACGGTCCTGCGAAGAGGACTGCAAGATTGTTAATAACCGATGAGATAGGGCAAGACAGCACGTCTAACACACGGCCGTGATTTCTCTCGCACTATACCTCTTGTTCTAATAAGAGAGAGACGGATAGTGCGAGAAAAATCGAGAGAGCTCGCGCGCCGTCGCATGATAGCCATGCAGAACACAAAAATCGAGGGTATGTCACGGCCGTCTCATGATAGAATTGCTGTCTCGCCCTATCTCATCGGTTAGTAATAATCTTGCAGTCCGCTTCGCAGGATTGTTTAAATGCGGCAATTTTCGCTTTCTTACTGTTAACTGGCCACACTGAATGAAATTATAGTTGCAAACTTAGAGTATATATGTAGGTCCATGGTTGCAAAACACCGGTTTAAAAAAAATACCAAATTAGAGTGTAAAGTATTAATACACTATTCTTCAGTATATTTTTTTAATTTTCGTTTAAATTTATTTGAACGAAATTTGCGAGAGAAAAAACACTTGGCAGATCATGCAAATTCCATGGTCCAAATTGTGATTTTCATGCAATTAGTCCGGACAACTCATTTGACGGTTGGAACATGCATCCACACGATAGCAATTAGTCAGATTCTGATGAATTGGGGCTGACAAATCACGTAATGTGGATTGCCCATTAGGCCGCTAATAGACCAAGGCCCCGGAAACTTGCCCTGCTTGGCACCCTCAAAGGCCGCCCCTGAATTTAGCCTTGGCTCAACATGGGTAAAATATGCCTAAATGATAGTAGGTACGACCGTTTTAATATGTTGCTTGTTAGAGAGAGAGAAAACGCTGAGGGTTCGGACATCAGGTAAAGGTAGTAAACGACAATCGTTTCATATGAAGATGCGTTTTGCGGAAAAGGAACAAGAACATACCCCCCCTTAAACACTTGGAACACGTAGTGATTATTTAACCTCTTGCGTTGCCTTTTATATCCAGAAAATACGTTTTCTATTTAGTGTCTACACCCCTACTGTGGTGCATGAGAATCTCACCGTCTCGCAGCACGGTGATGGGCAGCGTGTCATCGCCGCCCGCGTACCCGTGGATCAGCAGGATCGTCTCGTGCGCCGGCTCCCAGCCGCTCTGCCGCAGCCAGTCCTCGCTGAACAAGTCTACCTGCAACGTTAAAATAGGGCGCGTTTAGACCGTTTGGTCTTTGAATAAGTACTAAAATACACTGACGCTGTGGGAATGGTGAAGCAAAAGATGCACCGCGTCAAGCTGGTATTGCTAATTTCCTTTTTATGACATCTTTAAAACCGAATCGTCCGTCGACATAATGCAAAAAGCTATCAGTGATACTGATCACAAACGATTTGGATGCCCTTCAAAAAATACCTCGTGTTGGTCTTATAAACTAGATAATACTCACAGCGCTTCCAAAAAAAGGATATAAGGTACAGTCAAGGGGTAGGTATTAATATAGGGTCATTTCGCTGGTTACGCGACCACCTTCGGTTAGCGACCACTTGAAGGAGAAGGTTTTTCTATTGAAGATAACATCAATTCTACAGACCCTATTGAGACAATTAGTTGCACATGCATTTTTTTGTTGTTTTAGAATAGAAATCTACAAAAAAGACCAAGAAAATACCCTTTCAGTTCACCAACTCAGCTAAGTGGTCGCCAACCGGCACATGAATTTAGGTGGTCGCTAACCGGCGAAATGACCCTACGTACGTAAAAAAGGACATAAATATCTGTACACGCCTTTATGACATTAATAAAAGTGTCCTGTACAGATATTTGTGTATATACCCTGACTGTACATATTTTTACAGTTATGTCAGCAGTTCACATACTTAAGTAGGACACTCGCGGACGCGCGCGGAGTCCCTGACGTCGATTAGCGGTAACTTAGACGCATTCCGGCGGTTACGAACACATCCGACCTGTGTGCGACTGACCAAATTATGTGACCTCATTATTCTAAATATTTTAATATAAGTAGGAACTTATTTGGGCAATCTATGTCATTCCTCCTCCTCGCGTTATTCCCGGTAATGCCCCGAAAGGAGCCCGGGGTCTGCGTTGACACATAATCCCAAGATTTGGCATAGGCACTAGTTTTACAAAAGTGACTGCTATCTGACCTTCCAACCCAGAGGGAAAACTAGACCTTATTGGGATAATACCGGTTTCCTCACGATGTTTTCCTTCACCGAAAAAGTACCTAACGGTAAATATTCCGTACTTATGAGTTCCGAAAAACTCATTGGTACGAGCCGGGATTCGAACCCACGACCGCCGCTTCCGTGCCACCTCACGCCACAAGGGTAAAAAATAATGGATAAAGAAATAATGCCAACATGAAATTGGGCTATTTCAGAGTAGGTTTTCATACAAAAAAAAAAATGTCGGCAAATGCCGTCTTTGGCGTCGGTGTCGATGACGTGATTTCACGTGTTTGGCGGTGAAAAGGATAAAGATCGAAATTTTTGTAAGAATGCAGAATTTAAAAACAAAGTGCCGAATTTGTCATTAAGGTAAACATAAATATTACTGGAGAAGTATAACTTTTTCTGTATCCTGCGTATTATTTGTTGTATTTTCAAAAACCATTTCCTAGTTAATTTTGCAATTTAATCAAATTCATAAGTTTTTTTTTGTTTTGAAATTCCTATACAACTATAATAATAGAAGTACTCTGTTTCAAATAAAATTAAAATCGAGGTCGGTTGACGTGATAAACAATAATCGCTAAAACACCAAAATATGCATACCTACTAAGCTCATTGCCCTTGCAGGTTAATACCAAATGGGGCCTTCGCGCTGTTAAGATTTTTCTATAATTAATGGGGTTGGGACTTGGGTTATTACGAGTATATTTCAATAGCAGGTCAAAAAAAATCGTGATTCAATTGTCTCGGTAGTTCGATGGTCTTGGTGTAAAAGGTATTCGTTGTTTGAAATTGAATTCGGTTGTGTTGGGTTAAAAGTAATTTAGCAGGTTAATTGATAGTTTGTACGGAACCCTCGCGAGTCAGACTTTTGGTTTGAATGAAATTAAATAAAGAGTCAAAAGCTAGAAACGACCTCCAAGTCCGAGTCAACCCCTTGCAGATTTTTTAAATCTAAGTATTTAATATACTTAGATTTGCATCAAAACAGCTCCCCTAAATTCTGACAAGATGGCCGTTTCCATGGAATTTAACTGTTTAATCAACCCTGCAGCTCAATTTCTGACCAAAGCGGTTTGGTTGCCAGAGACACCTTTTATCACTTTTATGGCTTCAAGGGCCGCTATTACTTGATTCCAGTCTTCCACTTCCAGACTGGAACAAGCATCATTCCTAGCTGAACATCTCATCTGACTATAAAAAGCTACTTTTACGGGCGCCGTCTAGAAATCTTGCAGTAGGTACCTAGTTTTGCGCGCCCCGTTGACGCTGTAAAAATACGCACAGATTCTGCAGCAAACCGAAATACTTTGTAGCTTCTAGGCAACATCCAGCAGCCGAAGAGGTTTAACGAATGTGCCGCGCAAGGCACGTATGTCGCTTTAAGATCATTATTATATAGGTACCTACTGGTTACATTTTTAATTGAAATGACAACAAAAAATATAATAAAATATTGTAGATAAACTTGACTATAAAAGGCGCCCAGAGAAAGCCAAGAGAGGCGGCTTCGCCGCCCCTCGCAGCCTGCCGCCCCGGGCCATGGCCCCCTTGGCCCTATGGTAAATACGCCCCTGTTTCTCCGTCCTCCCCTACCTAATCGACTACAGTTATGGTGTTCTATCCAGACTAAGAGGGCTATTGAAAAAAGCGCTCGCTCAGGATTCGGTATTTTGAGACGCGTAGTGCGTAGTGTGTGTGTAAATACTACTAGCACGCACACAAGCTTACTGTAGCTGTATAGCGCACCGTTGGAGCGAACGCGCGACCGATATTAATACTTGCACTAAAAGATGGTAAGTATTACTTCGCTAACGTGGTGCCCTAACTTGAACAATGCAAGTAATTGCTTTTTGTGCACATATTTTCTATATATATTAAAATACTCTGACAAAGTATAATATTAAAGTAGTTACTCTTATTTTAATATAAAATGCTTTTTTTTAAGTTGTCCGGCTGTCCTCTCTATATGTAGGTCGCACCTCTCAACAGATTCTCTTGAAATTTTGTGAGCGAGTTCGATATGCAACTATAGGGCAAAAATGCTTTCGTATGTCCAGCTGTCCGGCTATCCGGCGGTCCCCTCTACAGGTTGCATCTCTGAATCAAGTCTCGTGAAATTTTATGAACGAGTTCGATATTTAACTAAAGGGCAAAAATGCTTTCGTATGTCCGGCTGTCCCCTCTATAGGTTGCATCTCTAAACAGATTCTCGTGAAATTTTGTGAGCTAGTTAGATATTCAACTATAGGGAAATAATGCTTTCGTATGTCCGACTATCCGGCTGTCCCCTCTATAGGTTGCATGAGGTGCAACTCTAAACAGATTCTCGTGAAATTTTGTGAGCGTATCGATATTTAACTATAGGGCAATAATACTTTCGTATGTCCGGCTATCCGGCTGTCTCTTCTATAGGTTGCTCTAGGGAATGCAAACAGGTTAACCGGAACTTTTTGAGTTCGGTTAATAACCGGTTTTGGAAACTATAAACCGGTTGGTTACTAACCGAAACGAGTTACATTTATAAAATGCTTGAAGTTGTGAGCCGAGATCGTTATTTAGCAAAAATAAACTAGTAAATTGTCACATATTAATTTCTAGTAAGTTTAATTAAAGTTAGTATGATAGCGATAAAATAAGACAGGTGCGGAGTGACTGAAAAATCTGAAGATGTTGTTACATAAATTTATAAGAGCATGTTACGTACTACGTTGGTTTGAGCATTTAGAAAGGATGAATATGAATTAACAAAGGACGTGTAATAGGGAAAAGTGGATAGAAAGTTGGAAGGGGACGACCTCGACGAACTTATTCCGACCTAATCGGAGGAATCCTAAAGAAAGGTCAGGTCACAAGAGTATTCAATCGACGAGCATGTATGAAGAATGAGAGATAAATGTAAGGAGTATCCTACTATAATATTATAAATGCGAAAATTTGGATGTTTGGATGTTTAGATGTTTGGATATTTGTTACTCAATTACGCTTAAACGGCTCAACCGATTTGGATGAAATTTTACACGAAGATAGTTTGTAACCTAGATTAAAATATAGGATAGTTTTTATCCCGGGTCCACGTAGACGAAGTCGCGGGCGGAAGCTAGTATCGATATAAATCCAGAATATCTGTCTAACAATACTGCTGGATAATATGCCTCTGGCAGTTGTACACAATTTCTGCTACCATGGGCCCACCAGTGTCAAACAATCTCTCACTTGACGTAGAGATCAAGTTCCGCAAAGCATCCACGATGTTCGTGAAGCTCAGTACAAGGCTATGGGATAACACCTGACTGTAAATACGAAGATGATCGTGTACCGGACATACATATTGGACGGTGCTGAAACTTGGACATCGTATACAAAACAGGAACGGAAATTGAACAACTTCCTCATACGATGTCTTCGGCGTGTTCTAGACATCTTATGGAAAGATCGTGTTTTGAATGAGAGGGTGCTTCGCGCAAACGCGACACAAACACCCAGCATTATTGCTATGTTGAAGCGAAGACGTTACGTAAGACTGGCTGCTCCTTAGCTAAATCTTAAACAACCAGTAGGGTCGACCAATGATTGTTTGAATGATTGAACGAATGACCTTTAAGATCGATCCAACAAAATGGGAACAGGAATCTGAGGACCAGGATCATTGTTTTGTTGTTTGCCATTGTTGTTCCCATGAGAACCTGGCATACCTCATTTACTTGTCAAATATGCGGTCGTAGCTGTTGCTCTCGTATCGGCCTTACGAGTCATGTACAGCACTACCATGACATAGACTTTGAATTAATCATCTTATCGTAGATGATATTAACGTCAACAATTTCGGACCAGCCTCCGAACTTTCACGTTATCAATCGTCGTTGTCAACACTTTCGCTTGCTGAAGCGAATTTCCTTAAGATATGTCCATCTCTCAAGCAATAAATCAGCGAAACGGTAAGCGAATCATTGTCCTTGTCTGTAAAAGGACAATGATAATGATGTATAAAAAGTAAAAAAAAGTTAGTTATTCAACTACACATCGTCTACTAATAAACCAGAATTAACATTCTTACAGTAAAATTATCCTCCAATACAATGTTTTAAGCTTTAAGTAAAAACCGGTTAATAACCCGTTTTGAAATTTGACCGGTTTTTGCACTCTCTAGTTGGATCACTCAACTGATTATTCA